>OY728162.1:1327528614-1330028614 GCA_963277665.1 Viscum album
GAGCAGGTAGAGGCGGCTCTGGCACAGATGTACCTAGGGGTAAAACCTGAAAACACCGCTTTGAGCTAGACTCGAACGGGAACTGGTGCACGACAACGGGCCTTGCTGCACTCTTGGTTACGACACTCCCGGGGGATATGTTTAGGATAATTCTCATTTTCTTTACAAACCACTATGAACGGTTATGAGTATATACTTCCTCAATGAAAACCTTTTTATGATTATGGATTATATCCATAAATAGTTCAATTTATGTTAAGTATTTTATAAGTATGGAATTATGTATTTTGATTCATAAACTAATCTAGTTTATGCCATTGTATAGAAATGGCGCCTAGTGGAAGGAATGGAAACCGTATCAATGCACGAACTCCGTGTAGGGATTGCCCTCCTGCTCAAGATAATTATTGTGGATTTGGAGATAAAACTGGTGCTGATCAACTTATTACCATACTGGGACAACTCACTCAGGTTATGAATAATAACCTTACTCGTACGGAGCACCCTGATCCGCAACGTGGAGGATCAATGTTAGACCGCTTCATGAGGCAACAACCACCAACATTTAATGGGGGTAAAAATCCATTAGTAGCTGAGCAATGGATAAACTCCTTAGAGAAAATATTCCATGCCTTGGGGAGTAGCGAAAGGGAGAAGGTTGTCATGGCAGTTTACCGCCTCACTGGAGATGCCGATCAGTGGTGGTCGCTGATTCAAAACACAAAGGAAGATGATGACGTATCGAATATGGAATGGAGGGAGTTGAAAGATCTTTTCATAGAAAAATACTTTCCTCGTGACCATCGAGCAGATATGGAAAGACAATTTCTGAGTTTGAGGCAGAAGGAGGATGAGAATGTCGCAAAGTATGAGGCTAACTTTATAAGGTTAGCGAGGCATGCTGCCGATTATATACGTAACCCAAGGAGTAAGATTGATCGTTTCTTTGATGGGTTAAAATCATTTCTCCGTCAAGCTTTAGTATCACAATCCTTCTCATCATACGAAGATATTGTCTCGTGTGCTATCAAGACAGAAAAGGAATTCTCTAAGTCTTATGACAACAAAGTAAAGCAAGAGAAGAAGAGAACGGGGAACAAGAGACAGATAAAGGAAAAAAGGGAAAGAAGGATTTTCCATTATGTGATAATTGTGGGAAAACTCACCCTGGTACGTGCCTAAAAGTAATGGGAGTTTGTTATAAATGTGGAGAAAAGGGTCACCAGGCTCGTGATTGCAAGGGAAAGAAAGAGGCTGTCAAAGTTGAATGCTACAATTGTAGGGAAATGGGGCATTATGCAAATGAATGTCCTAAGCATCAAGGAAACTTACCTCAGAAAAGGCCAAGGGATCAAGGCCAATCTTATGCTGTGACTACAGTTGAAGCGGAATAATTAATGTATTGGTGCTTTTGGACTCAAGGATTATATTCTGGTTATAAGAATAATGTGATATATATAAAGATTGTACTGCAGTACTTTTTGATTAAGGTAATATGATTAAGGTAATCATATTTTTAGTATGTGACAATAAGAGAATCTTTTCTTTGTTTGGGGAATCTGATGTTACAATTGATTTTGGAATTTAGAGATCTTTTAGAGAAAGTCTGGACGGAGGTATTTTGGATAACTATTAAGGTTGGAATGGATTAAGTTGAACCATGGATAGTATTGTTTAAGGTTAAAGCATTTATGAAGATTATTATTGGAATATTATGATACTATAGTTTTAGGAAAAGGAAAACCTGCAGGGTGGGGCATAACCCGTCGCGTCGGACAAAGCTGCAGGAATCGAACCCACAACCATAGTGCGACAGGCCTTTATTTCCTACCACTAGCCTACAGGAAGTCCCTGGTTATTACAAAATAATTTTACTAATCTAAATGGTATGTGTTAATATTTGGAACCTTATACAATTAGGATAAGTATAATATTTTTGAGTTCTATATCTTTTTGAGTGAAAGATGAGTTGAAGGTTGAAACTCTAATTGTCAAGCATAAATATATATATATATACCTATCTCTTATTCAATGAATAAATTAATTCTTAAACTTTAGTAAAGGGATATTAAAACAAAAAAAATGTGTTATCCTAATACCTTATGTCTTTTTGAACTGATGATATTTCAAATCAACACAGATTGAAGGCTTTGAGGCCCTCAATTTGACAGTTGATTGTGATTGATGACCTCAATCACTCCCTACAAATATTTACGTT
The DNA here is from genome assembly GCA_963277665.1 of Viscum album. Taxonomy (NCBI): domain Eukaryota; kingdom Viridiplantae; phylum Streptophyta; class Magnoliopsida; order Santalales; family Viscaceae; genus Viscum; species Viscum album. The sequence goes on from OY728162.1 coordinate 1,327,530,833, forward strand.
TTTCCTCTAATTATATGTCTCTAATTGCCACCAATGTTCTCCTTATCGAGATCATAGTTTGGTGGTGACTTTCTTATTTCCATTTCCCCCTTATTAAGACTAAATTTTATTAACCTTATTTCCGATGTGGGCTTTCCAGAAAGGTATTTTCTATTTTCAAACTTTTATTTTCAAAGAAAAAATTTCAAATTGCGAGGACGCAATTTATTGAAGGAGGGGAGAATGTAACACCCCGAGCTTCCATGATACGCTTCTCATTCAATAATGCAATAGCTTGCATTGTACGCAACTTCGAGTTCTAAAACACCGCGACTAATCAAAGTAGCCATTATGAATAGTAATAACCACTTTTTAAAATTATAGAAATTTTATATTTCAAAATGGACTTCATTTTTGGATTCGTAATATCGAAATTAGCCTATGTTGAAATTTTGGTATTTTTCTGAGAACTTCTAATTTTTTATGAATATTGAAAAATACTTAAAAACAACTTTTTTAATCAAAATAATTTGTAGTGATAAATTATAATTTTTAGTGGTTTTAAAGTATAATTAGAATATATTTTTACCATTTTATCCAATGGTGGTCATTAGAATTAATTTAACATTGAAATTGGACATAAACAATTGCCAATCTTTTGATATAAATTGTTTCTTAAAAACACGCTATTTGTTGTAACAGCGGGAATTAATTATAAAATTAATTAATGCAACTTATATGTTTGGAATTTTGTAAAATAGATATCATTTTTGAATTCGGAATATCAATTATAGCTTAGGGTGAAGTTTTGGCCTTATTCTGAAAAACTTCAATTTTTGATGAATAGTGAAACCACTAAGTGGTTGTTAAAAACTGATTTTTCGTTAAAATGAAATATTAACACTTCTGTGATTTGATTTTCAAAAATCCGACATACATGGTTGTCATTAAGAAGTAAAATTTGGTTCAATGAGATTAAAATAATTTTTTGGTGAATAGTAACTTTTAAGTTCTTAATCGCGATTAGAGGTAATTAGTGTAGTTTAAGGTAAAAATAATGTTTTAATAATATGATATGAGCTTGACACTTGTCCTACTCCTATTGGATGAGTCATGGCCGACCAAGACAATCCATGGGTAAACTTGGGGACCCCATGGAGCCACTTTAGTTGGAAAATGACATTAATATATATTTATTTAATGTTAAAATTAAATTGACACAAACATGAGTTATTTTACTAAAACAGTTTTTAAGTGGGGTTACACAAGTCCATATTTTGACTATAAATATTCATTAGAAAGATAAAAATATTTCCTACATCTTAGTAGTTTTTTTATAATTTTTAGACATTAAATAAATTAAATTATTTATGGCATCATTATGATGCAGCGATGACCTCATTATTTAACGATTTTAATAAAATGAAAAGATAATGTAAAATCCAAGGCATACACTTGTCCAAAGACTATTGGATGGGTAGATTTCGAACCCTTATCACCTTATCCACGAATTATATAAGTGTGGGACCTTTAGAATCCGAAAAGAATTGTGTAATAATGTAACATTTCAATCTTTCCAAAAGAGCCCCTCCTCTCCACTTATAAAAGGCCCCCACCTCTCCCACCTTATTCACACCTTCAAGCCATTTGGCTCGGCCAACCTCTGCCCAAATACTCTCCCAACTTCCCACTATTACTCCTAGAAGCATCAATTTGGGAAGAACTCTTCTCAAGGAAGCCTTTGGCTCAAATCAAAAAGAGTTACCCGATTTTGAGGTAATGTCTTCTCTAATGTTGTTTTGTTTTATTTTTCTTCTCAAACCCCCTAAACTCTTTTTATTCATTTCTTTTGTAACAACAACAGTATCCTAAATATACTAGGATGTTGTTATAAGAATTATTCGAGCTACACTTACACACATATACATCTAATGGTTAAAGAACATACGGTTTCTGTGGATGGTGAATTTCTGCCTCATGAAACGATGATTGTTCAACACTCATATAACACCTTCAAAGGTGGCCATTAAGATGTCACTATTTTTATATATGATATATAATATGTTTATGTTTTACTTATGCTTCTGTATTTCTCATTTATGGCATACTTTATGATTTCCATTATGGGTAAAACACGATAATTTCATTTTAGGAAGTGCGGACTACCGCCCCCTCAAAGTGATGTGAATCGTTAATGCCATATGTGGGATGTATAAAGGATGGAGTAAATGATATTATATATGATATTATACTGTAACTATATTATACCTTTATATAATTATGATTTCATTACATTAAATACGAAATAGAAATTTTAGTAGCGTTCATGCGTACGTACGGCTTACCGTCTCCATGAACGGTGCATTTCATTTCTTACCTCTAAATGTTACGTGACATTATGAATGAATGTATATAATGTATATATATGATATATATATGATATCTACATCATGAATATAATTCTGGATATAATGGATATTTCACCACATGAACAACTTGTAATTATAAGAAGTTTATTTTTGACTCAAGTACCAAAGATCGACAAAACGACCGTTATTAACTTAAATAATTAAATAATGTTCATAACATGGTAATAAGTGATATAAATGGAATAATGAACATGAAAAAGGTTCTTAAGTAAATATAAATTAACTCTAGTTTATTATTCAGGAGGTTAAAGAACGGTCGAGTCAGGACAAGACGCAAGGTAAGGGAATTTCTTAACCCAACTTCAATTCTTTGGGTTAATATCCTACTTTCAAATTACGTCATGATGTTATTATGTCCTATTTTGTATTTTTACTTTCTTTATGTGTACCTATAGTGAATACACATAATAGATCTATTTTATTTTAAAAATGATCTTTTTTAAGGACTTCGTCTCAATCTCCTTTCATTAAGGCATATTTGGTTTTATACACAACTTTCTTTTATACAGTGTATAAACCCCTTTGACTTTTACGTTTATTAAAAAGGTTTTATTTTATAACTATGTGATTTTTAAATGATTTCAAAAAAGATATATTTCTCTCCAATATATGAAAATCCAGTGCAAATGTATATGTACTTAACGCAAGCTTAAAAATGTTTTCAGAAAACCCGACTCTCAAGTGTGTTAGACAGGAAGGGATTGTGCGTGGACCCATCATGGCCTGTAATTAGTCGAGAAATCTCAGAATTAGTTATTTTGTTTTCAGAAGCTTGCATAATGTTTTCAGAAAAACACTGGAGTATATTTGAGCAATTTTAAACGTAAGTATCTTCTAAAAAAAATTGCATCGGCAGGTCTCATGAGACAAACTAGTGTCTTGGCACGAGGCCTTGACAAAATTTTATTTGTGGTCTTGGCACGAGGCCTTGGCTACGTGGTTATGATAGTCTGGCATTATGCATTCCATCATTATGAAAATGGTTATTGATGTTGCATGGGATTATTTGATTAGTAGAATATCCATGTGAGTATGTAAATGACATTATCTCATTTTATTTTTGCCATATTATGCTAAAGTTCAAGTTTAAAAAGGCTTTTGTTTTAGTTATACATTGCCTTAAATGTTAATTTTATTTATGAAAGCTTCCGCAATATTGTTATCCTTACTGAGCATCTGAGCTCACCCCTTTCAATGTTTTAATGTTTTCCAGGATGTGAAGAAGTATTTTATGAATGACCTGCAGGGATAGTCAGAAGAGGATAGAAGTGTGGACTATGGAGACTATGTTATTATAGTTTTTCACTTTGTGATGTAATGTAACATTTATGAATGTATCTAGTGATTCCAAGGCTACTAAACTAATCGGTCTTTCGAGACTTGATCTTTTGTGATCATGCCAATGTTACGAAGTAACGCACCGGCTCTGGGTAGCTGGGGTCGGGGCGTTACATTTATTTTATGTAAACCCCTTAACAAATCCTTTGGTTCCCCTCACCTATGTGTGAGTAAAAGAATATATAATATATGGTGATACCAAGCTAGTGGAGGCGGTTCAATTTTAGAGTTGAGGTGAAACCAATCTAAGAGGTACAAGAGTAAATAAGTGGAAAGCTGCAACATGAACTATAAAATGGTTCATGGTGTTTTCCCCCATGGTTGAGGGTTAGTTTATCATCCACTATATAAACTAACCATTAGTAAAAACTCATGGTCAGGCTAATTTATTATATTATTTCTATCAAGTTTCATGGTTGTTTCATTATGTATGTTTTATTGGGATCACATGTATTAATGAATTAACTAGAATGCAATATAGAACTAAAATAAATTGGACTATGTATAAATGTTATTTAAGACATGGTTAATCACTTATGTAAACCCAATTAATATTAAAAAGAATGTAATAAAGATAAAATGGTAAATTAACACAAGAATATAAAATCCCTAAACTATATATATTAATCCGGTATTTCCTTCCACTACTTAAGTTAAAATATATCCATAGTTTAAAGTGATTGAATGGCCAAAGTTAAGGTGATTTCAATTATTTAAGAATTCTAACTTAATGTTTTGGGATGACATAACTTAGTTCACCTCAAGGGTTAATATAAAAAGAAGGAATTGGTGTAATTGATCATCGAATTATTTCTCTATAGGAACTGGACGATTAACGACATGTGTGTTTTTCGAATCTTTTGGAACACTCTAGTTGAATTTTGATTTCTTTGACTTTTTTAAATGAGGTGACTAAAGGAGAAAAGAATCACCCAAAAAATGATTCATTTTTTTTCATTCTAATTTGAAACAACATCTATAAAGGTTCAAGATGAGAAATCGATAGGTTCTAAATGAGAGAGAGAGAGAGAGAGGTTCAAGACGAGAGAAAACAATCTACTCAAAATACCCTATAAGAATAGAGGAAATATAAATTAAAAGAAATTTGTTAGTTAATATCCAGATGCAAATTTTAAATCAAATAATTTAGAGATTAAAATAATAATAAACTTACATAAATCCCTACAAAAGATTTTCCTGAAAAATTTTAACGTAAAAATAGACATGGTAAGTCTTGTTACCGTGGATCTGTAAATACTATAAGTACGCTAAGTATACTATACATAACTCATAGTAATCATAGTGATCATTTTAGATCATATTTACATGAGTTTATATTAGGAATTCTGGATGAATGAATAAATATTCACGGTCAACCTACTAACTGTGTGAATTAAACATCACAAATATTTCTAGATAAACTTTGAGAATAGAAGTTAAAAAATTTTAATATCTATATTAACAACTTAAAAATTTAAACATAATTGTTTTATACCTTATTCATGTATGATATAGTTAGGTCTCTCAAATTTCAAATGTTTTGTAAATATATCAGCAACCTAATGTACAATACTTATGAATTCCAGAGTTATATCACCTTTTTATAACAATCTCTCAGAAAGTGATGTCTTATATCTATATGATTTGTTCTAGAATGATATATCGGTATTTTAGTAATATTTATCAAAATAATATTATATCAATTTATAGGTAAATGTTTTAATTAATATCCATAGTCTAGAAATGTGTGTTTCATCCATAGAATCTATTCACAGCAATTTCTCACAACTATCTATTCTACTTCAATAGTAGATAATGCCACCAACTTCTGCATATTACTATTCCATGATACTAGTGACATACCCCACAAGTGACATGTTGAAAATTTTCTTTTTCTATCTAACTTACAAACAAAAAAATCTCTATTTGAATAACTAACTAAATCAAATTCTTATACTCTAGAGAAAAACAATCCTAATTTGGTTGTATTCGTGAGGTAATTGAAAATTCATTTAATAGTTAGTTAATGTGATAATTTTGGGTTTTATTAAAAATGATCACACATATATACACTAAACATAATATCTAGTAAGATAATATTTAAATATATAAAGCTTCTAAACATACCTCTGTAAGTGGTTCGATCAACTAATTTCCTAGTTTCATCAAGATCTAACTTATATCTTGTACTCACGGGAGTATCATTACCTTAAGTATTTTCCATACCAAAATGTTTTATCAGATATTTGGTGTACTTGATTTTATTTAAAATAATTTCTTTTTTATTTTGAAAAAATTTAAAACTAAGAAATAATTTCAGTTTACCCATTAAAATCATTTTAAATTCACTTTTCATCATTTTTGAAAATTCAGTATGAACAGAATTCTTAGAAGATCCATAAATAACAACATCATCATAAATTAAAAAAAAAATATTTTGAAATTATTTTTATAAATAATGTAGGATCAGCTATACCTTTAGTAAAACATTTAGAAATTAGAAAAGAACTAAACCTATCATACCAAGATTAAGGAGATTTTTTTAAATCATGTAAATATTTTGTTAATTAAAAAACATGATTTGAAAATGATGGTTTTGATATCCAGGGGTTTTTAATAAAAGAAATCCTCAATAATATAACCATTTAAGAATATACTATTGACATCCATTTGATATAGTTTGAAATCCATATGTATTTCAGAAGAAAGAAATATTCCAATGGATTCAAGTACAGCTAATGGTGCAAAGGTTTCCTTAAATCCAATACCTTCCTCTGTACTATATCCTTTTGCAACCAGTATAGCTTTATTCCAAACTATAGTGCCTGACATGATAAATTTATTTCTAAAAACCAATTTAGGGCCAATGGTCAGAGTGTCTTTAGGTATAACTACCAATACCAAACTATTTTTTTTCAAATTGATTAAGTTCTTCTTGCATTGAAATAACCTGGAATTGATCATCAATTGCATAATTGATGTTCTTAGATTTAATCTATGACAAGAAATCTTAATATTCAACCATATTTCAAATAGAATCTCTAGTTTGTGTCCCTATATTTAGGTCTCTAACTATAACATCTAAGGGATGGTATCTATGAGTCCTAATTATTCTTGGAAAATATGGGATGGATATCTCATTATCTTTTATAAGTTCAGGTTTAGGTTCAGGTTGTTCCCAAGAAATAATGATTTTTTTGCTTTATTTATTTTAACATTTAGAAGGTTTGGAATTTATATTCATATTTGAAAGATCTTCCTTATGGTTTTCTAAAGGGGTCTTAGGCTCATGTGGATCCATTTCATCAAACTTGACATGAACACATTGTTCCAAAATATTTTTTGTTTTTTTAAACACCCTATATGACGTACTATATGTTGAATAACCAAGGAAAACTTTTTCATCACTCTTGGAATCATGTTTTTCAAGATTATCCTTTGTGTTAATAATAGATACTTTGAAACAAAAAAATATATAAAGTAATTAACCTTTGGTTTTCTTCCATTCCATAATTCATATTTATTTTTCTATAATTTAGGTCTAATTGAAACTCTATTAATTATATTTAAAACTATATTCATAGACACTCCCAAAAAATAAACAGGTAAATCACATTCATTGATCATGGTCTAAACAATTTCTTGAAGGATTCTGTTTATTGTTTCTATAAAACTATTCTATTATGGGGTCATAAGAGTAGAATAGTTATTATTATAGCCATTTTGTGAGAAAAAGCATACAAAATATTTACTTTCAAACTCATTACCATGATCAATTCTTAAGGCCTTAATTCTAATTACACTGATATTTTATACAAATTTAGCATACATGGAAAATTAAGAAAAAGTTTCAGTTTTATTAGTTAAAAATAATACCCATGTATACCTAGAAAATCCATCTACTAAAAAAATAAACATAGTGCTTCCCATTTAAACTAGAAACTCTAGAAGGTCTAAAAAATTCTATATAACCAATTCTAGTGGTTGATAAGTTGAAACATTCTTCATTGATTTGAAAGATATTTTTTATTGTTTCCATTTTTGACACGGGTTACAAACTTTTCATTTGGGAATTCTAATTTAGTCATATCCTTGAATATATCTTTCATAGTTATATTTCTATGTGAATGAATATTTCAATGGAATAGTCTCCTATACTGAATCCAATAATCCTTATGAAAGGCACTTAGGCATAATTTTTTTTGAAAAAATAATGAATCTAAATTAACAGCATATACATTATCATTTCTTAAGATAGTGAAAGATAAAACATTCTTAGAAGAAATTTTTTACAAGAAATTTTTTTAAATTTAACATGGAAACCATCATCACATAATTTAGAAATTATAAGAAAAATATACTTTTATCCATCAAAAAATAAAAATTTAGTAATTAAAACAGTATTAGAATTACTGATTTGGCCAAGGCCAATTATTTTCCCATTATCATTTTCATCAAAGGTGATATGACCACCATCATCCTTTATTAGGTTCTTAAATATTTAATAATCCAAATTCATGTGTCTCGAGCAGCTGGTGTCCATATTCCATATATGCTTACATGATATATTTAAAAATGTTTTCTATAAAAAACATTCTAAACCAAAAATTAATTTGGTACCCAAATATTATTGGGTCTAAAAATCTTAGTAATTAAATATTTATGAATCCATAACTTCATAATAGGTTTCTTATAAATATACATTATAATTTTAGAAATAAATACCTTGTCAGGAACAAAAGAATAAAAACTATTAACAACATCAGAAGAACTAGAACTAGAAATAAATTTCATTTCAATGATCCTTCTCTGTCTAGGTTGATATCATATCCCAATATCATATTTAGGTTCAATTTGTTTTCCATGAATCTAGATTAATACTTCTATTCCATTTGTAAATATTTCTAATTCCTTTTTCAATTGCTCATTGGATAATTTTATCTCACTGTTCTCTTTTATCAATTGATCATTCTTACCCTTCTCTATACTAAGTTTAGTTTTAAAACTAGAAGACCAAGCATAATGATTTTTAAACATTTATATTTATCTTTAGGTTCATTAAAATTATCCTCTAACATATTATGGTATTACAAAATTTCTTTATTAGAAATGTTCTCATAACTGTTTTCATCTCCATATATGTTAGAAATATATATAGAAGATGCATGAAATATACTAGATACCCCAAATTTATTTATCATAAAACGCATGTTGGATATATCATTCTTACCATTTTTTCCAGAATTTGAATCACTAAAAATATCCTTTGAATCAATCAAAGTTACTTTCATGCCTTTCTTATATATCTTATCCTTATCCTCACATTTATTTTCAAATTTTATCTTAATACAATTATATTTGACATGACCTTTTCTTTTTCGTTCATAAAAAAATTTCATTTACTGGATCATCCTTCTTCCAATCCATTATCCAATTAACTCTATAATCATATTTTACATTATGACTAGGTTTTCTAAATAACTTATTCCTTTTATTGAACTTCTTGAATCTTATTTCTAGATGGACCATTTTTTCATCACTATCAGAATGTGAATCCTCATCACTTGAGCTATCATCTTTGGTCTTCCCTTTTTTGTTTTGAAGTAGTGATTTTAAAAGATATAAATTTTCATTTTGGTTTATCAACTTATTCCTTTTTCACATTTAATTATTCTTCATACATCATCAAATATCTAATAAGTTTCTTTACTATAAGTTTACTAATATCACATGATTCTCTTATTGACACATATTTTCCTCTCTACCTTTCTGGTAAGAATATGAGAAGTCTTATAAATTGATCTTTGTTTTTGATTTTATTTTCATGTGCCTGAATCATGTTCACTATCTCATTAAACCTAAGATACATATCACAAATAGGTTCATCATATTTCATCTTAAAAATATCATATTTAATATTATAATTATTTAATCTATTTCTTTGAAATTAGATGTTCCTTCATGATAAATAGCTAAAGTATCCCAAATTTAAAATGCAGTAGTACATGCAGATATTCTATTAAACTCTTCATCTCATAAAGTACAATCAAAATAAATCACATATTTACAATTATTATTAAAAGATAATTTAGTAGGATCACTCCATTTGTCTCTAGTAGTTTTGGGTAATCCATATTTGTCTTCAATTATAGTCTAGATTTCAAAACCCATTTTTCAATATGCATCTTCATTTTAATCTTCCACCAAGCATAGTTTGTGCCATTTAAATAAGGATTCCTATTATTTTAATAACACTCTTTTTGATTATTATCCATAAATAAATAAATTTAAAAATACCATAAATTTAAGATCTTTAAAGTACAACTAAAATCACAATTGAAAATATATTTGAAAAACCTCCAATACAAAATGTTGGTCACATTGAGTAACTCAAGAGGGGTTAATTGAGTATCCAATAAAAATTTCTATTAAGAAAATATTAAAACTACATCCACCAAATTAATTAAACAAACGCCCATTTAATCAAAAAGCATTATTTTATAAGTTTGATCTTTTAAATAATTTATCAAATAAGGATTAGGGCTCAGTTAAAAAAATATTGGAAATCATTTTAACTTTGGAGAATATAATACATAATCTAACACTTTATATATACCACATATTAAGAATAACTATCAAAGTAGAGTTTCTTTACATTTTTGAATAAAAAAAATTCAATTTTACTATGAAATATAAAATTGAAAAACTAAAACACATAGTGGAATAAAAAAAGGGGTTCATTCAGAAGTTTAGACTTAATTCCTTCGGCTTGACAATCACCTACTTCCAAAAATATTATTTTAAAAATAATCAAATCCAAAAAATGGATCGGGTTTTACATACAATAACACATAGGCTATCCTAGATCAAATACTCTTACACAGTTATATGTGGGTAGAAAAAAAACTAATCCCCATATGACATCTTCCACATTTTTCATGGGCATATAAATGAATATTGTTGAGTGTGTGTGTTGAGAACAATATATTTTAACTGTAGGAGTTAATGTGTACAGATAAATAGAGTACAATATTACATTGCTAAAAAATTAAGTATAAAATAGAAAGAGATAGATGAGTATAAATTGTGATACAACTTGATATGAGATGATTTAGTTGTTCAGAGTCCTTGAGTTTGTCTTTGTAAGGAGCTCAAAAAACATTTCCAGTAAGTCCATACAAACAGAATTTCATGTAAGGTGTTCTCATTAAAATCCCATATTATTCTCTAAGTTTCATCCAATAAATCATCAACCTCTTCCCTCATGATAAAATGAATATCTTAAAAGAGATATTCATTAGGAAATAATCATTGGATAATAATAATACTTCATTAAATGCTCTTAATCTTCTTTTAATGTGTCAAAACTATCCATTAGATATTTGAACTACTCATGTGCTATGTTAGATATGGTAATCTATCTTCACTTGAAGTATGGTCAGCTGATCTCACAACAACTTTTCACAGTTAGCTGATGCAGCATGGTGATGTGGCTGATTCATTTCATCATGTAGTTAACTCATCACTTCGTGTAGTAAGATGATAGGCTTGTTCTTCACATGGTCACTACATTGGAAACATACTATCAGTTTATCACTCTATGAAAATTTACATACCTTGGCACAGTAACATCATTAATTCATATGGTAAGGTGATTCCTTCTTTTGGTAATGGGATTACTTAGACAAACATAATTCATCTATATCATGGTAATAAGTTTTCATGCATATGGTAAGGTGATCCACAATATATAGTAAGGTGACATGGTAAGATCTATACCTATTTATTTTTTCAAATTTTACCAGTAAACCATTTTCTAATAGAAAAAAACCATTAATAACAAGATAAAAATGATTTGGGGTCATTAAAATAAGGTGGTGTTGGTCTAAGACAACATGTTATATAACCAGATGTGATCATCTGAGGGACAAATATGATATAGGCTATCAGGGGTGGATACTCATAGGACATTGATCCACCTTTTCACCGTGTACACACTTAGTAATTTCTAGTGAAAGAAATTATGATAATGAGAACCGCCAGTAGAAAATACACATTTATATGTGTTATTAGATGTTCCTATATGTGGATGTGTGTATTGGATCTTAGAATTTAAGAGTATTTTTAATAGATGTTATGAGTCAGGTACTTTTATGTTTTGATGAAAACCATAATGACATATGTTTTCGGTGAATTATGACACGTTGGGTGCATCATGAGTAATATTTTGTAATTTAATAATGTGAGAAATGATTTGTATCTTATGTTCTTTAATGGAATTTTATATCTAAATTCCTTTGATATAAATGATATATCCTAAATAAATCTGTGGACATTGTGTTCTATAGGTATGTTCAATTTCGAAAAATCTAAAATAGGGTCATCGAGAACATAGGTTGATGGCATCGATATGAAACCTTCTTGATTAGAGATATTTTGGTAAATGAATTATACTATACAGTAAGCATCAATATGTGGTTTTATTTCATTAAGACATTAACTTCATTCTCTATGGGATCCTTGACATGTTTCTAGATGCAAACCTTGGACTTTGGGCTGCTTCGCATAATGCCACTAAGAAAGAATCCTAGAGGGTCACATACTAAGGGTATCTAAAACCTCAATTTAATAATAATATTATTTACTATTTAAATAGTTAAAAAATATCATTCCCACACATGGTTTAATAAATACTCATATTGTATTGATCACATATATTTTGTCACAAGTACTTAGAGAGAATATTTTATGAGAAGAATATTTAATAAATTTTTATTTTCTATTTATAGAATATGATAATTTTTTTATTGGTGAATAATGAAGTGATATTTATTTACTAAAAAAATAGTGATTATTAAAGACCCGATAAATATTTTTGAGGAATGACATGCTGAGTTTAATGTTCTGGTGAGAAATATTATATATTGAATATTATTTGAATAATAGCATGTAATTTAATTTGTGAGTTTAGTGAATGTAAAGAAATGATAGTAATAATAATATTATCATAAAAATGGGATACTTAAGGATTAATAAAAATAATAAGGGAATATATTCAATTATTATTTTCTTACTCTAGTGTATAAACCCAATTATATTATTTTCTTAGGGGTATCCAATTTCATCTATTGTGCATAATGACTTCTAGAGAGAATTCTCTCAAAGTCCTAGAGAGCTACCTCACCAAGAACGCTCTTAATAATGCAGATCGATCCTCCACCACCACCACTCTTAGTCTAGAGAAATCAAAGAGAACCCTTCCTTGAATAGATTATCAGGGAGATCAAAGATGAACATCACAAGAGCTAGGATCTACTATGATATCACCCCTATATTCCTAAGATGATGTTTGAAGGTTCATGGAGCATGAGTGGATCACCACTAGTGTAAATATATTATTGATTCCTACAATGAAATGATGGTATGAAGTAAAATGTTTATCAGACACATAAATTAAGAAATAATTCATCACAAGTTAGTTCTTAAAATTTTAAATTATTTATAAATAATATGTGATGATCCTGTGATTTGGTTATGGGGTTCTCAATCATAAATTAATATTTGATTCAATTATATTTATCATAACATTTATTGTCATGTAAATATCATATTAATCATAGATTATGAAAAATATTCCAGTTGGACATGCCCCATGCAACACTTCCACTGTACCTGGAACCTTTACTTACTAGAGAGAAGCGACACAAACACCTGAGGAGAAACAAAACCTACCTAGAGATCATGAATTGAATGAATCTATCTAGATGGGAGGGAGACACAAAAAATATTCTGGAAGAGCCTAGAGTTTGAGGGATGATCAACTCCTACTAAGTAAAATAAAATCAAACATATAGCATGATAAAATCAAATGGGTATAAGGGGTTTACGGCGTAAACCCTAGTCTTATGGTGTTAATCCACCATAATGCATATTCACTGAAAAACCTGTTACATTAGGTTCTTTTATCTAGATAGATGACTTTATGTTGTAAACATGGGTGTTATAGTGTAAAATTATTTTATGGAATAAAAGGTTTTATAGCCTAAAACATTTCCATGGTTTGTGCCCTACAACACATTTATGTAGCAATGTATACATTTATGCCATAAATTTCTTCTCTACACAGTATCCATCCCATGATCATAGATAAACTTCCAAAAGCAACTCTTATTCCCTCTGAACCTAAAAAACACTCTTAAACACTAAAACAGTGCACTTTAATATCCAGGATATTATAATCTCCCCACTATAGGAGTTTCCATCCCTAAGAAGTAAGTGGAAGATGGTTTCTCTAGAAAGAGTTGAGGCCATTTCTCCCTCATTGAATATTCACACTCTTAATTCTTGTGAGAATATATTCCATGTCTTCATAAAACTCTAACCAATAGGATTGATTTCCCACACAATAATTTCACCTAAGTATCCATGATCTACCCTAGTTGAACCACAACAAAAACATCTATCTTAAACTCAATTTCTTTCCAACTCTGAACATGAGAGGGATAATGATGATATTTCTTGGGCTGACTGACTGAATTTATTGAAGGCCTTCTTTTTTATTGATATTCTCATAACCCCCCTTTCAAGGGATGAGGGGGAACCCGTACAAGGCCCGTAGTCTGAGATATGTGGAAAAAATCATGTATATCAGTCAAATGAGATGGAAATTACAAATGATAAGAAAGCTTTCCAAGCCACTCAATGACCTTAAATGGTCCAATATATCTAAGAGCTATATTTCCATGTTTCCCAAGATGATAGTGACTCTATCGAGGAGTTGATTTCATGAAAAACCGGTTTCCAATGGAGAACTCCAATGGATGATATTGATGATCCGCATATGATTTTTATCAACTATATGATGTAACAAAAAAATAACATATATCCTAAATCCTCTTTGATGTCTCATAAATGAGACTCATTCCCAAAATATAGGTCTTATCCACATCTTCCCAACAAAGAGGTGACCTGCAAGGGTGACCATACAAAGCCTCAAATGGTGAAATTTTGATTGATGAATGGTAACTATTGTTATAAGAGAACCCAACCAATCCTATATGGCTATCCCATAAAACAAAAAAATAAAATACATAATAACAAAGCATATCCTCCTTGATCTGAATAGCATACTTCGTCTGACCATCCTTCTATGGGTGGTATGTTGTACTCAACTTGACTCGAGTCCCCATAGCATCTTGGAGATTCCTCCAAAACTAGAAGGTAAACCTAGGATCCCTATCCAGGATAATGTCTTAGGGAAATACATATAACCTAAAAATATCTTACACATTAATATTACCTAGATCTTCAACCATATTAGTGTATCTGATCAAAATGAAATGAGGCGATTTCATAAACTGATCAAAAACTACCTAGATAGAATTCTTCCCTCAGGGAGTCTATGGAAAGAAAACAATAATGTACATGGGAACCGCATCCCATTTCTAAATAGACACCGAAAGAGGCTAGAGAAAACCCAAATGTTTTTGATGCTCTGCTTTTATCTATTAAAATGTGTAATTGTGGGATATATAATCAGCAATGTCCTGATTCATACCCAACCACTAGAATCACCATCTCATTTCATAATACATCTCTATAGTGCTTCGATGAATAGGCCATGAAGAACTAGGATAGTCATACAACACCTAATTCCTCATAGATGCTGGGATGAAAAAACAATCCACAAAACATAGAATACAATCATAAGGGAGAGACCATCCAGAAATGATCTCCCAACAATAAAGGGTTTCTATGATTCCTCGGAACTCATCATCCTACTACTAACAATATAGAATAGTCTCAAGGAGAGATGATGGTAAATGAACACTATTAAGAACAAAACCTGAAATATCCTATTAAGAATCCAGATGAAATTGAGTGAAGTTCCCCATTAGGTTCAACTCTTCCTTTAATTCTAGAACTTTCTGCAATGATACATAACTACTGAGACCATCCAAGATGACATCCCCCTTCTCTGGGGTGTAGGCAATGTCGAAATTGAATTTTTGATGGTACTCCACCCACCAACTATATATGAAATTCATGTACTTCCAAGAAAAGATATAACTCAAAATTTTATGTTTAGAAAAGACTATGAACCTCTCTCAAAAAATAAATTTTCACCATCACCTAAGTGCATGCATAATCATAGAAATATCTATGTAATGAGTGGGGTAATTATTCTCATGTGGCCAAAGATGATTAGATCCATAGGAAATAGAATTATTATCTTGTATAAACATGAAACCCATAACCACACTAGAAGTATCAAAATACACCACATACCCCTTATCAAGATTAGATAAGATCAGAATAAGTACCAATGTTAGAAGTCATTTCAACTCATCTAAAGAAGTTTGAAACTTTGTATCCCATGTTAATTTCACACCTTTGTTGGTAATATTAGTCAAAGGAGATGCTAATTTCAAGAAATCCTTGTTGAACTGACAATAGTATCTAGAAAGACCAAGAAATCTCCTTATCTCAAATACATTCCATGGTTTTTTGTATGTTAAGAAAACATTCACCTTCTCAGCATCGAATAGAAAGCCACACACAAAATCCATGTGCCCCAATAAATTCACATATTTAATCAAAAAATTGAATTTTGAAAGGTTTCCATATAGATGATGACTCATCAGGATTTCCAAAATAAATCAAAGATAGTTATCTTGCTTATGCTCAAACCACGAATAAACTAAGATATTGGCTACAAACACAACAACAAAAATTTCAAGGTAATGATGGAATATCTATTTTATCATATAAATAAAAACTAAATAGAATTATCCAAACTAAAAATCATCATAAGATATTCATAATGGGAACACCTTCTCCTAAATTAGGTCTTTGATATATCGGACTTTGAACCCTGAGCAGAAGATAACTCGATCAAAGATGAATCTTCAAAAACCACTTTTCCCCTTTCAACTGATAAAACAAATCATCCATGTGGGGAAAAGGATAATTATTCATAAACATCACCTAGATCAACTTTTAATAGTCCAAGTACAATTGAAGTGAACCATATGACTTCTTAGAAAGAGTACTAGGGATTCCCATGATGAAACACTAGAAAAAAAAAACTCTTATCCATTAGATCATCAAACTAGATCCTTAGATATTTTTTCTTAGTTGGTTCCACATGATATGTGGTTATCTAGATTGACAACATACCCAACAACAGATCAATATAAAATCCAACCTATCTCTAGAGGAAAACCAAATAAGCTATCTGGGAAAATTTATAGGAAATGTATAATGACCGAGAAAAGATCAATAAGATAAAAAACTATGCCAGTATGAATCCAAACAACAACAAAAAACTCCTAAGATCTGGAAAGGAAGGTCTTGTATGACCAAACCTCAGATCTCACCCTCTTTGAAATACTTGATAGATCCCATTAGCAATATGGAATGGAAAACATGAATGATAAAAATCAATCTCAACAAAATGAGCAATAAGACAATCCAACCTGATGATGATGTTAAATATATCTAGATTGAAAATGAGGAAATCCTTGACCAACTATACATCATCTATTGATAGAGAATAAGGACACTAAAAACCCTACTCTTTTTTTTTCTAAGTGATGTATCTAACTCAATGACAAAGTACATGACCTCCATTAGATGTTTCAATACATAAAAAAAATGGATGAATATAAATTAGTGGGAGGAACTTGTATCGAATAAAGCAATCGACATTGAAGATGTAATAAAGATGTAACCTCTCATTGTTGCTGGACCTATAGAAACCTCTACTGAAGACTCATCCACTACATGGGGGTGCTTAAATCCTGAGTCTTATGGAAGGAACACTATAAACGTTTATGATTTTTCCTTTTCTATAGTGGGCTTTGGAGATGATGATACCTAACCACAGTGATACATAGACATAGCCTACAAGAACCTGTGTACATGGCCATATCAGATACAACCATTTTGCATCTTCACATGTGTAGGAAAAACATATCTAGTGTTCCCTAAATTTCAATACTGATAGTAAGGAAGGGGCACACTACTGGCCATAAATGATGGTGCGGCGGAGTCCCACTATTGAGAACCACCCCACCACTCATGTGATGATCAAGTCACTTTTTATTCTTTCCCCGTGTTCCAATGAAGCTTCTACTAACTGGAAAAGAATTTCCAAAATTTGCATGATTTCCATCCATACCCATCTATTCCATCATAGATCTATCTATTATCTCTGCATAGGTATAAAGCTTCATCATAAACACCTATGATCTGATATCTAGTCATAAACCCTGTAGGTACTTTTGGGATTTCATGTCATGACCCGTCCCAGTGGGACCCGAGCCACAACTCCCCAAGCCCGCCTCCAATAGGCCAGGGACTGGTGACTAGCACTGAGTAGGCATATCAATAACATAGGAGGCATTTCCTATAAATCTGTACACACACACACACACACATCTCCAAGCCCACAAAGCTTTAAGGTAAAAACTAGTAATAATGGGAATGCATGCATACACTAAAATCCCAACCAACAGAGTACAACAGGAAAGTAAAGTACTGTAAGTGTAAAAACCTGGGCCAAAAGTATAAGCCCACAAAAAGAGAGTTTGTAAAAAAGTCCAACCTGTAAAGAAAGGTATTGGGACTATAATTCGTAGCTGTAGGAACACACCTCAGCCTGTCTGATCTCATTGAGCACCATCCGGTCCTAGTCCGCCTAGAATCCTGTCAAAGGCTTGCTCGTCTGCACAAGACATGACACATACGGGCAAAGCTCGTGCAGGGGTGAGTATAACAATATCCAGCAGGACAACCCGAAACCAAAAAGGAAATACAATAAGGAAAATACCACAAAGGAAAGATACAGTCAGCTCCACACAGTATATGTCTACAGAACATATAACAACAATATCTAGATATACTCATACACGATCGACTATCGCGACACCACCACTAAGATCCAATTCGAATATTACACTAAGCATGTAACAAGAAGAACACAATCCTAGGTCTGAACAGAGAGATACAAAGTACTCGTTCCGGGAGAACACACTCTACAAGTACTTGAGAACATGATGCTCAGATAAGGATCACAACCAATAGCCATGGGGTGATTCCAACAACTCAGTCTGAACTAATCCGCTAAGTAGAGGATCAACACCTAGGTAATGTTTGTAATGTCGATACCAAGAACTCTACCTGGGGTACTAGGAAGGAATAGAGGATCCGACTCCAAGTCTCACAGAGGGGATTCCAACAACTCTATTCAGGATGTCCTACTGAAGGGATCATACACTTGTGTCTAGGAAATGATATCGGAAACCTTCAGGAGAAAGACCAAGGGGACGAACCCTAAGGAAACTAGTCCATATCACAGAAGGAAACTGGCTCAAGCCATGTCAAACAGGTTACACGATGTGTAGTATGGTTACACGCCCTGTTCCTTGACCCCAGGTACTGCCTGTGTAACGCCCCGTGTCATCCATCCATGTTGTGTAAAACTCAACTACACGGCGTGTAGAAGGATCACACGCTGTGTTCCTTGACTCCAGGTACTGCCCGTGTAAACGGCCCATGTCTGGAATCGAAGTCGTGTAGGAAAGAATAAACACGACGTGTAAGTCGAAGCACACGCCTTGTCCTGTCAACTGGGAAACACCTGTGTACCCTGGCCGTATGCCCGTACATGGTGTCCGTCTATGTCGCCTGCCCATGTACCAGTACACGGTGTTTCCCATGTATCTGGCCGTGTCTGGCCGGGGAAGGGTGTACACGCCATGTCCTTGGCACTGTACCCAACCCGTGTCTGTGCAATCCCAAAATACACATTGGGTGGTCTACCGAAGAACACATGTCGTGTATCCTATACTACACACCGTGTAGTTGGGATTTTCCAGAACGCCGTCTTCTTCCTCCGCGCCTCGGCCGATCTTCTGGTTTCCGATTCTGCTGTCCGTTTTCCATGAAACTCAAGACGCTGGGTCGCCTCGTCATCATGATGCCGAAACCATGGGTTTCGGGCCTTTGATCGGCTCAAAGAAAAACATATGATCTTCTGATGAAAAACATCCAAAAACTCATATCTCTCGATCGACTCTGAATCGTCCTTCGAAATCATCATCGCAGCTCCGGACTATCCTTCCGAGGTTGTATCTACAATCTCAGATCATTTCACCAACAAATGAATGCGCAACAATCGATTTCATCCAAGAACGCGTAGAATGCACAAAAAGAACACATAGAAACCGAGAGAGAAAATCACCAAAAATTGAGAGGGACGAACCTCGATCGCTGTTCGTGTCGATCTTGGTTCGTCATCATTAGAGGATTAAATGAAACCAAAATAACATCACGAATCAAATCCCTAAAATCCCTGAAAAATCCCATCCCACAAATACTATTGAACTGCGGGCTAATCTGTTTCTTGATTAGTCCAAATTCATCATAGGAATCAAGAACGGGGAAGGAAACCAAAACCAAACATCCTACCTGGATCTGCGATGTTCTTTGGTGAAGATCTGGTCGCTGCATCGTCGTCATCGGCGAAACTCATCAAGAACGTCATCACCACGTTGGGGGTTTCTTCCAAAGCTTTCCCAAAGACTCCAGGCGTTTTAGGGTTATGAGGTCTATAACCCTGGACCCCTGTGAAAGCCTTTATTTAAAAAGGATACAA
This sequence comes from Viscum album, assembly GCA_963277665.1. Classification (NCBI taxonomy): domain Eukaryota; kingdom Viridiplantae; phylum Streptophyta; class Magnoliopsida; order Santalales; family Viscaceae; genus Viscum; species Viscum album. Next base: position 1,327,551,239 of record OY728162.1, read on the forward strand.
TATATTCACTGCAACAAAAATTAATAAAATATTTTAATTAAATATTTTATTATGGATGCATCCAAAAAATGGGTTTCACCACCGACCTGCGCCGGCTGATGTTAGGTATCTCCTAGGGTAAACCCACTGCTCTGAACGCAACGATGCCCTCAGATTTTCGATCCAAGCACTTGTTCAGGAGTTATTCTACTTTTTCATGAAAACCACATGCCCGTGTTATTTAACTATTTAATTAAATTCAAACATTTGTTCTAGGCCTCAGAACTACACACCATCTCAGAGCCTGGTCTCGGAAGAACTCCAATATAATAATAAAATAAAATACGGAGAAATCCGAGACCTTAAATTTCAGATGATAATTCATTACCACCTTTGAGGAAAAACAAACCATCTTCAAAAAAGATTGGCGTACCCCAACATTGAACATTATAGTAGCACTGTAGCAGTGGTGAAATTGTAGCAGTGGTGACCATGTAGTGGAAAAGTCACTGTAGGAAAAATTGTAGCAGCAATGGTGCTATAGCAACTGATGAAATGTAGCAGTACTATTCACCAAAGGGACCTTTGGTCCAAAAAATGGGCTTTCAAGCCTTGTATTCAGGCCACTTGTTCTTGGGCCTTCAAGCTATGTAATGGGTCTCCCTCTACCTAGAAAAAAGATGTATTTTCTTTAATAATAAAATCCCCATCATTTTTTATAAAAAGAGAATAAATCTAGTTACTTTTCCATCATTAGGTACTCTATTCAGAACTACTAAAAAAAATGGACTTAAAACCCTTCAAATCTAATCCCACTTCTCTATCTTCTTGTTCTATAGAATCCCACAACTTTTTTCTTGGAAAATCAAGACTAAATGCTTCACACTTCACCGTAATAGTCTCAGGTGTATCTAGGAAGTCAAATATCTAATTGACCTTATCTATCTAGTCCTCCAACTCTTAAGGTTCATTCATACCTTTAATGGATGTGGGATTATCATGTAAGAACTCTCATGATTGATCTATTTCCTTCTCAACTGTTCATTACACCTCAACAACCTGATCCTGAACTTATGGTACATTATAGTCTATGGCATGAATTGATCATACAATAGCCTTGATATGATTTTTATCCAAAGGTAGATTCCCTTCAGGATCATCTATGGTACCCTCTTATGGAAGCCATGGAAGACGTCTCAGAGGCATGCTTCTACACACAAAAAATGGAAGAAAATGATTAGATAGTTGTATAATCTGAGTTTAAGTTAGAAAACCTATAAGAAAAATATTAGATTAATATCAACACACATCATAGGAGATAAAAATCCATACATCCCATGGTAACTTGAGTCTCTTCATGGAAAGAGCTGGTTGGGAACTTTCTATAACCTACCTCTCAAGTTCCAAAAATATTATCTTCAGTCTACTAGACATCACAACACAAGGACTCTTGAGGAAAACCACATTTGATGCCAATTTATAGAAAACCAACCTAAATTAACCTTACAAATTGGCACCAGACCTAATCTGTTATATGATTGAGGGTGTTATTGATCCCCATGAGCTAGAGATTAGCTCCCAAGCATCAAACATAATCAACCATAGGGAACAATTTTTCTCAACCTAATTAAAACACAAGGAATATATATATAGACAAAATAAAAAGTGGAAAAAAACTAGAAAAAAATATATGTCATAACTAAATGAAAACAATAGTAATGGTAAAACATGAAAACCAGATAAAAATGAGAACATATAGGTCTAATAAAATGAAAGGACAACCAAAATGGAAAATAAATACTCTTGTGATATGGGGGGAAACTCCAACCATCTCACCACTGGCTACCCAAAACCAGCTAACCAAAACTCACCACCTCACTATGAAACTTTTCCTTTTCATACATCAAAATATATAATAAGGTCTAAACACCACCAAAGGGGTGTACGGGGTGTGAACTAAATAGGCTCAGTATGATCCCACCTAGGTGTTTCATATCAATTATTTATATAAAAAATCTCAGTATGATCATTTAAAAGAAAAAATGGCATGATAAGAAATAAAGCATTTTTATATGAAAATCATGGAAAATATTTCCCCTTTTCATTAGTTTTAAAACAACCAGGGTAAAACAGTTTCTAATTATAAATTTCCATAAACATCTATCAAAATAAAAAGAATATATATCAAATCAAAATTACTACAAGCCTTGAAAAATAGTAAAAATGACAAGGATCAAAACACATTTGGCTAATAGACTACTCATACCACAATCAGTGACTAGTTCAGACCCAAGATCATAGATCAAAGGCCTAAAGATAAGAGGAATACACCATGAGTGAACCACCCACAATGTCAAAATAAGTCCATTTAACATCCAGCCTAGGGAGAAATAGAACACCTCATGAGTGAACCCCCTGAAAATAACATGGATGATTTCCCTATGCTACACCTCCAACCTAAGTACCCAAGGATTACCCTATGCTGCATTTATAAAATCATTTAAATGAGTTTCAAATTTCATAAATAATTTCACTACTATTTCATTCCACCAAGACATCATTTGAAAACCCATCTTATAAAAAATTTACAATTCTTTGAAAATATGATTTTTATTTACCAAAACTGGGGAAACCCCATATTTTATCATGAATCTATTTATACACACAAATCAATCAAGATGACATATTTATAAACTTTTTTTATAAAAATAGAAGCAATATAGTTAAACCAAAATAGGCTATAGACAGAACCACTGACCTCAAATTTGGATCAAACACCACCCAAAATAGGATCCACCAATATTAAAACTAAAGTAAAGACATCCATGGAGGCTCTAACATTGATTCTTACATCATAGAATCAATTTTATATATTAAATAGTTAGAAGAGTGGATAAAATAACATAGACCTCAAGGAATACATATTCTGCACCACAACCAACATAAGGGATAACCTTCAGAATAATATTTCCCAAAAAATATAGAAAGTATCAAATAAAGGTCTCCCCAAGGTCGATTAATCCAAACACAAAGTGTAATGTTGTTTCCATAATAGAGAAATGAAGAAGCAGAAAGCTAGTTTACCCTAGAGAAGTGACACACCCACCTGAGGAGGAGAAAAAAAACCTAAATAGAGATCGAGTACCAAACTAATCAGTTCGGATGGGAGGGAGAGACCCAAAATCACCTAAAATATCCTAGGGTTTGGGGGAGGATGAGCTCCTACTGAATGAAGTAAAATCAGTCATGCAATGCGATAAAAACCATGGGGGCATAAGGGTTTTATAGTGTAAACCCCGGTCTTATGACATAAATCCCCTATAAGTTATATCCATAAAATGACACAATCTTGAGTTACTTTATCTTGAGTGATGATTTTATATCATAAGAACAGGCTTTGTAGTGTAATACTATTTTATAACCTAAAAGGTTTTACGAAAAAAATAGTTTCCATAGTTTGTTCCCTATGACACATTTATATTTCAAGATAGATATTTAGGAAAAAAATGTGTTATGCAGGCAGTATCTAGCCCATGCTCCAACAAAAACTCCCCCATAAAAACTCTTATGCCCTTTTAACCTGAAAACACACTCTTAAACACAAAAAGAGTGTTCCTTAATATTCATGTTGTTACAATATACCTAAAACTCCATCTTTTTATTCCTTCCCAAAACCCTTGTATTTATATCTACTTTCCACAAAAAATAATCATTATTTGTTATAATTTTCCATATAGGCTATATAAAAAACATTATACAAGTTATCACATTCATTATATCCTTCATGATAATAAAATAATATCAATTATTTCATGATATAATATTAATTTTCCACTTTTACCAAGATTCGAATAATAATCCACTTGAAATTGTGATTGAGTATCAATCATGTATTCAGACTTAATTTCCATCTTGATATTTCCAATTCAATACCATCAACATGATTTTCCATGTGTCGAATAATCACCCCAACTTTTTATACAATTTTCGATTTCGTATTGATCATATTTTTAAGAGTTCTCTTTAAATATTTATTATCATCACATTCCCTACACCCCTTTACAAGTTCATTTCTAACAATTCACAAATCCATATTATTGAACATCATATTCCTCTAGACAACTATAACAAAAATAAATATTCCTTTAATTTTCATAATAATAATTACTCTCACAAAATATTTCGATATAAATATTTTTTATTAAAGAATCATCCAACCTATGCTCTTTCTAACCTTATCTCTGATACCATTATTAGGGAATTAAATACCATAGTGTTGGTTTTGATATTTCCATCACGAGTATCATATCCATGAAGAATAAAATTACACATCATAAGAACAAAAATATAAAACATAAAATTTAAATAACTAATATTTATCAAAGAAAACCCAACAAATATAAGGTAATAACCACTAGAAAGGGAAAAATGATTCAACTATGGGAAAATTTGGGTTACATCCTATCTATTTATATTTAAATATGAAATCCATGGTAAAAATATCTTTAGCATCTCTCTTGAAGAATAAGAGAGAACACATCTCAAAAAAAACCCATTTAAGAGATTACAACACTCAAGTTTGGTGTTAGAGACAATCTCTCATGATAAGAGAGTCTGCACATGATATTTCTTCTTGGTGATCCATCCCGTCACCTACATTGTTACCTATATATAAATCATAAACCACCTCTATTATATTTTAAAATTCACAAAAATGATATATATAGAACATTGGATAAGGAACCACATTCATTAACTCATTATGGAATTCAAATCAAGTCAATTATTTCATATGAAAATATTAAATTTTTGTGTTGACCATGATTCAAACATAAACCATTTAAGACCACATGTGGAAGCCAACATTTTCATAAAATAAAAAACCCTATTATTATGTGTCTCCTCCCCTCAAAACCATATTTTCACTCTCTCACAACATGAAGCCCCTGTCCACCACTCACTGTTTCCCTTACATTAAACCTACAATCATTGTTGTTTTTAACTCACCACTACCCTTTTTTATTGCCCATAAATGATATGCACACATTCCAATGACCCTGTAAAAATTTAAATATAATAAAAATTATTATTTAAATCACCCATGAAATAGTTTTCCAGGTAAAATAAATTTCTTTCATCTTGGAATGTGCACTAATGTTAATGTTGACTTCTATATTTCCATGTATAAACCGTATGAAAATAATTACGTGAATCCATATGAAAAATGCATGAAATTGTAATTACATCCAATACATTTAACATGATCTCTATATGAAACTTTTATTAGTAACTTCATGTTTTTCATGTAACCCCATGTGATTTCCCCAAAAAAATTAAGGTCCTTTAACCCCTAGCCATCCTGGAAGTGAGCATGACCCCTGTGACCCCCTGATCTTAGTGTTAATGTCGAATGATTGATTATGGGGATTACTATATAGTCTAGAACAAATAAAATAATACTCCACACATATCTCAACATTATGGTATACAATTCTCATAATGATTATTTCTCACAGAGAAACCATATTAAAGAATAAATTGTTGAAAAAATGAATATGGATGAAGAGGTTCTACTCTATTTCATTAGGATGTATGCAGGTTTGAGTAAATTTATAAATGACACCAGTGTAGATAAAACCTTATATAATATCGAATAACCTACTAACGTCAAATTTATATATGAGACAAATCTAAATCTCGGTATACACAAGTTTTACTACTTTTACATGTGATCATTATTTCATAGAATAATATATATTATTTTTGATGTCTTTTAGATTCTTCAATAACTGGATCTTACAAAATATCAGTGTTGATGAAAAATTAAATTTTCAACATTGAGAATGTTATATTATTTTTTATTTTAGTAAAATCTATTATCTTTTTCTGGATATATACAAGGTTTACTGTTTGATTCTCAATTCTTCTCCCAAGGCCTTAGATCAAGATTTCAAGCAACCACTATCCCTTTTTGTACATTTTCATGTATCAAAGAAACATGGCGAGGTTTATGAAATAGTTTCAAGATTTATAAAAACAAGAACTATGTAAATATTCATTTGGTTAGGGATGCCTTAAATAGATACAATATTACACTTGGCTCGATATAATTATTTATAATGATATTCAAGAGTTTCCTTGAATGGAATTTATCCTTTATTTGGTATGTTGAAGGTTCTCACATGGATGCATGATGAAATTCTATTCATGCTCAGATTTTGGCACTTTTTATGATACAATGTATTATTTTTATTATATTAAAAACTAAATTCCATTAATCTAGTGTTAATTTATGATTTAAATTATACTTAATTGATGATCTATTGACTTTGTGTATCTAGATATTTGATATCACTTATAGTTAGCTGTGATTGGATTTTCTCCAAGTATTTCCCATCGATGACCATCAAGTTATATCGTCGATGAGAAATCATACGTCCTAAATTTCCTTCAATAGATCCTAAATTCCCATATCATATGTGATGATATCTTGTATGACTGGGAGAAGTTTATTACAATGATCACAATATTGATTTTAGAAAAGTGAAAAACCCAACATAGTTCATTGGAGATCTGATTTAATCTTCATTTATTCATACGTGGTTGGTGTTTTATTCTTCAATTAATATTAAAAAATTTGTTTAATTTTCATTTTACTCTTATTCATGAATCTACAAATCTGTAAGATTAACCCCATTAACTAAAAATTCACTAAAAACATAATTTCAAATGTCTGGTCATCATTATTAAAATTCACAATAATATTACAACAATTAAAAATCATATTTCAGGACACTTTCAAAATAAAATCCATATTTTCACTATAAAAATAAAACAAAATTACTTATAGTAATATAGTATAATATTTATATTTATTATACTAAAATATAAACTAAAATATGAACTAAAATTTTTAAAAATATTGATGGCTCACTCACCTACACTTTAATTATTTCTTACCTTCAAGGAATGTATCTCAATAATTTTATTGACATTGAATCCATTTCTTCTCTTGTTAAATCTATAGATAACGAATTCTTAATTGTCAAAGATTTTTGTAAATATAAACTTTAATATGCAATTAACTTTTCAATTCTTTATTATTTCAATTTATCGATATACTTTACAATTTCAAAAGTATTGTTTTACCTCTATGTAATTTATTAGAAAAAATAATTTTTATCTTGTTCATTCAAGTTCAGTATTCACCTTTCCTTTATTCCATATCAATAACCAAGAACTTATCCACACAATTTTATTAAATATATTCATGTAAATAACACTTATTCAAGGTCCGAGTATAACATATCTAGAACTAAATCATTCTAATAAACATGAATCCTTTATGGATATTTGGTATAACTGAGGCATCAAAGAAGCCTTTGGACAACCATCTCTCCGCCTTTTATTACTTTGATTTATGGATTTTTAGTTTTCACACACACACATTATTATTTGTAAATACTAAGGAATATAAATTTAGATCACAAATTCACAAACCAATACAATTAAAATAGATTTATATAATTTATTATTTAGTATAAGATCCTTGGATTTCAAATTTATTGTATGTGGTTCACTCAACTTCAAGTTCATTCAATCTAGTTATTTATTATTAAATTATGGTCCACATAATATTTTTTAAATTAGGATTCACAACTTCAATTTTCAAAAAATGCAATCCATATTTTTTAAAATGAATAATGTCTCTAGAGAACTCAAGGGCATGATTCTCTTGACTGAGAAAAACATAAAAAAAACTTTTATTTAAATGAAAAAAATAAATAAATAATACACACAAAATCTATAGTAGGTTGAAAATTATGCTGAATGTTACTAACCTCTTTAAAGATAAAAAACACAAAATATTGGTAAATGAAGAACAAGTGGGATGGAGAGATAAAAACTTGGTATTCATTGAAAGTGGATTGAGTTAAGTTATTTGTCATTGGTATTATATAACCTATAAAGTTAAAACAAAGAGAAACATGATAACTTTATTCATATTAATGAAGGGAAATGAGAAAGAAGGATAGAAAATATTTTTGGATAATCCCTCAATTGGTGTTGTGTTTATAATTCTTATAATTATATAATTATAGTTTATTAACCTCAGTTAGAAAGGGGATGTGTATTAATTAATATGAACCACCAAATATTATTTTTCCCAATGTCTATGAGTACCCATTAGAAGTGTAGAACCCCCCCCCCCAAATAAAAAAATCCTCCTATCACCTAAGTGAATAAATATAGGGATGTGAAGTGGGGAATAAAAAGTAAAATAAGGGGTTCGCCTTGTGAATTATTGTATATCCCACCATATGATTCTCAATATTTTATTAAGGGAGTAGTTTATTAACCAAAGGTCCTAGGTTCTCTATGTCTCACTCCACCCACTCTTCCATGGTGGGTTCTTCTTCATGTTCTTCACTATTCAGGGCAAGGAATCACTCGACCAAGTTTGAAACATTTTTAAAAAGTCATAATTCATTTATAGTAGTGGAAAATAAAATGAAATGGAATCAGTAGAATGATATAGCCCCTTTAATAATTTGATTAATGGAATATAATATTATTAGATTGCATCTGGAAGGAAATATGAGTGTAGTTCAAGAGAAGTGTTTTCAACGTGAGTTTCCACTTATTGGGTATCCTCATCAGAAATGAGAAATTAATGTATTTCATCCTCCACCTATCTTTGTGTTCCTTACAGTATAAATGTGTTGATACTAGTGAGAATTATTGTTAAAATTTCCTTCAATCCCACCATCTCAACTTGTTGTTCTTTCAACAAAATTTCTAGTAGTAAGACACAATTAGAGATTATTTTCACTTCCTATACCATTGGTTCATCTTCATATTTGTGGCATAGAGGAATGTGATTTTAATATTGTTGGGGTTCATTTCTATTGAAGTGTTTTGATACCCTTCCAGTTGTGTATATGTAAAGCTGTTTTGTGCACAATAACCATTATAATTGTTCTTCAAGTTCTTGGAGTGATTAGTGTTATATTGTTTGTCTAGGAATAAGCCTCTAGCCTTAGGGGTTAGCTCATCCAATTTTTTGATCTGGGAATATAATTGATCATCCATTAAATAAAAATCGTCATGTTATAATTTTTATCCCAATTTCATGATAAGAAATAAAAAAAAGAGAGAAAAAAGTGAAAAAAATTAATTGAATAAAAAATTATTTATAGAGTGAATAAAGAACATATGGCTAATGTGAATCCCCAAAAATAGTGCTGGAAAGTGACGTGCCGAAACCTTATTGAAGTGTGTAGTTCCATTTTAGAATTTAAAAACACCAAATGTAAGTAGGGAGATGAAAAGGGTTTTCTCTCAAAGAGACCAACTCAGAGGATGTATATCATTCAATTTATACTATTTGTTTTTATATTTTTTTAATTTAAAAATAAAACAAATATCATGAGGGGAATGTAAAATTTAGAAAGGAAGAAAAAATGGATATGGAAAAATATTTTTTCTGGAAAAGGAATTGATTTTAAGGTTCAATCAATGATTCCCACCCAAAATATCTATGGTGGGCTGAAGATTGATTGTGGTGGTGGTGGGGGGGGGGGGGGGGTTGTGTGTTGCATAATTTTTCATGCTGAGTCCACCATTTTATTTCTAAGTAGTTTCTAATAGTTTTTTTGATGGAACCAAAAACACCCAAAATTTACCTTAATTGAGATATTATGAAAACCTGGTTTCCAAATTTAGGTGGTCATTGGTATATATCTCTAACAATGATTAAGGACTACATTGGTCATGAGGACGGGAGTTTAGGTTCATCACACCCTTTTGGAGGGAGTTATTTTCTACTCTGGTTCTCTCTTAAAGATTAAATAAATCCTCAGGAATCCTTTATTGAATCCCAAGTGTAGAATGGTCTGCACTTGAGTGAACAATCAATTATTATCATGCCTTGGATATAGAGTAATTTTTATGTATTTGAGGTTCTTCATTGATGAAGATACCTGTATGTATTTTAGGTTCTCCATTTATGGTTCATTTCTGTAAATAGATAAGATATTCTTATGTCGTTTATTATTATGATACAGGTTTTAAGCTATGCAGTGAGGTGCCCTAGAATGTTTCACTATCCCTGAATAAATTAGTTTCTATGATGTCGAGATCAGAACCAAGAGACAAGATTCCTATGTATCCTTGTGAAAGGAATCAGAATCCACATAGTTCATTGCCACTTAATGGGACACATCAAACCTTTTAAGGTCATGTGATGAGAATGAAACTGTATAGATTAATGTCATGTAGCAAGGATGTCAAGGAGGAAGGTGTCTAGTCATAGTTGGTGTGGTACTTATACCGAAGTGTCCCAAGAAAACCGAAGGGAATAAAGCCTCATGGGGTGAATAATACCCTACTAGGGATATGGAACAGATAAAATTTTGGTAAATTTGGGGTGTTGGGATTGAACCCTAGGGAGGCTTCCAATGTATCCCATTTAGATGGGAATCAAATACCATGTAGTTTGGTTACACATATTAAGGAGGTCTTTTGGGTTTGTCTTGTAAGGGATATGGCCATTTGAGATGGATACATGCCTTTGAGGACCTACACCTAAGGAAGACCTCAAGAAGTTTGTCTCCTAGGGGATATGACCCTTTGAGATGGATGGATTTGAGGACCTATATCTATGGAGGCCCTCTACCAAGGCAAGAATAAGATCCTTAAAAGGACCATATCCCAATAAATGTATGCGATCTTGTGGTAATCATGATCACTACTATCCTTTAAGCCCACATGACTCATTATCAGTGTGAGAAACAATAGGATGTAGAGGATCTATCAAAACACACAATCCCCTTCATCTTCTCATGTAAGAGGTAAAGGATATGGGAGAGAGAAAGTACTTAAAAATACCCATATACTCTCTAATTTTAATAACTAGGGTCAGGACTTACACATCCATATGTATGTGGTCCGCAAGAAAGACTAAGGACTTAATCTATGTGGGATTCCTTATTACTAGTTTTATGGAGGATGAGATCAGAATAATCCACTATCCCTACTCATAGGGAAAATCAAGTGGTTCCCCTCACTACTTAAAAAGGGTGGTCCTTGGTTTTAAATAAAATAAGGGAAGGAAAAGGCCCTAACCCTTGTGTCTAAAATAGAGAGGTCCCTAACATTTCCCCAAGGTTGGGGTCCTTGTTACTGATGGAATTCACAATTGTAAACACCCTGAGTACCCGACCCATCCGGTCGGAAAAGTGGGGAAAAATCTTAATAAGGGAATTCCCAATCGATTGGGAGACATACTAGTGTGTCTTTATATATTATCATGAAAATATGGAGGCCATGATGGAGGTTTTTATTTGGTATCCCTCATATGGGATTCCCAGGGAGTGGGGTGCCCTACCATTGATGGAATGAGAAGGGGGATTAAAGGTTATTTCATGAAGGTGGGGGATATGAGAGGAGAAGGATGGTTTTAGAGGGTAGACCTGGGTGATATGGAGGGGTCTCGTGTAGGGTAGTCCTAGGATTACTGTAAGTTCTTTGTATATGGTGGACCTATGTGAGCTAGAGGTTTATTCTTGGTGATGGATAGCCTTGGAAAAAACAATTTGGAGAGGCCTTGATCTAGCCTCCAAAGACTTCCTTAGGCATCACTATATGGGTCTTAAACAGGTCCCAAGTTTGGGTGGAGAAATTTTCTCCAGTACTTATTAAATAAGGGGAAGTTAATCCTCACACATGTGTCTTGTGTTTCACACACTCATGTAACATAAATCTCACAATTCCCCTTAATTACCTCTTCTCTTGGTTTTTGGAGAGCTACCTGGATGGTTTCAAGGGTCTAGGAAAATGACTAGGGTGACCAGATCATTAAGGCTTCTTCTAATCTTTCAATAGACTCAAATTAGGAGCCCCAAGGGTAATATTTTAAGACAATTAGAGACCATGGGTGAAAGAGGTCACTCACATAGGTCCATTTCATAGGTTTCTCATGTAGGGAAGTCAATAAGGGATGGATTCTCCTGTTAGGTCATGTAGGCAGGGCCTGCATGATCCTCTTGGTGTATAGGTTGGGTTCATGCAGATTGAATTGGGTAGGTTCCTTGATTCCCATTAGTTCTATTCACATCATTATTACTTGAGGTATTTTCCATTAAATATTTTCTTCCCCATGTGAAAAAATGAGTACCAACAAAATCCCCCCCTCATGATTAGACCTGATCAAAAGAAGAGGGTCTGATCCTGAGGTATTGGGAGGAAAAGATACTGAGGGTCATACATGTCATCCACACAGTCCATCCACACAGGTCAACCGGGTCTATAAATAGTGTTTAATTACCAAATGTTCTTCTTTACTCTATTGATGTTCTCCTGCTCTCATTGTGCAATTAATTCGTACTACCTTTATCTTATCATACTTGTCATTGGTTCAAGAATTTTTGATAATCCCATCACACTTGTACTTGGTATTACTTTTTTAGTGTGACACAAAATCCTAAGATAGTGACCCATGCAAGGTCACTTGGGTGAGTGACCTACACGAGATCCTCCCTTTGCCAAAATTTCATAATTTTCAACAAACTAAGATTTTATCTTTAATGAAAATATCAACATGTCTTTGTATATTTCAAAAAGCCACTCCAAGAGATTTTGATTAAAAAACTAATGTTTGTGTTTTAGATATTCTCGAGACCATTGGGAAATATTATTATGACATGTAAGACTCCACCCTTCCAGACATAGCGAAACACTTGAAGAAGTACCTATGTGAGTACCCAATAATTTATTATATAACTTTGTATAATCACAAAATTCTAATAGATACACTTATCTTGAATATTTAGAATTATTTTTTGAAGTATTGGTTCATGTAATACACTAAATTCTCCACTTATAACATCTCCTCCAAGGGAACATTTATCATTTAAGGAATAGTACATACTGCATGCGGCATATACCACAACCTGTGTGCCCTGAATATAAAGCCTCACACCCAAGGATGAAAACCCCACAACTGATATTTGATCTTCCATGCTTCCAAGATAGACCAATAACTAGGATTACATGAGGATTGGGACTTCTTTTTTGGAGGGGGATTCAAACCTGAATGGATGTGGATATACTGGGTGCGCCAATACAACACATAATTTAAGACTTAGCTATAAAATGTTTGCATTTATAAGACTGTTTTGGTGGGATAGATTTATTATTATAAGAACCTGGACATCATCCTTGAACTTTTGAGTTGAATGAGTCCCTATACCAATATCTTCCATCTCATACATAGTGAAGTCAACATTAGTTTATGATATTTTTCATGATCTCCCAATATCCTATCCCTGTAGAGATGTACAATTATTTTATCCCATTAAAAGAGACATGGGATGATGCTAAAAGAATTCCATTTCTATCTCATGAGTAGTTTTAGTTGGCCTAGAAGGTGCATAAAAAGGACCCCTGCCATAGGGGTGATATCCAGTCTAAGGTTTGGATGAAGGTCTCCTTAGAGACATAATGATAAGGTTATAACTGGAAGTGCACAATAGGATGTCCATCATTAGATAATTGGAGTATCCCCATAAAATTATGGCATATACTGGAGCAAGTCTAGTATAATCGATAGGTCTATAAAGTCAAGTCTAATGTTCCTGTGAGTACCTATCTCACTGGCTTTCTTGTGATGTGGTTGAGTACCTACCTACAGTCAGTATACAAATCCAATGGCAGTGTGAGCATAGGGACATTTTTAATAGTGTCAAAAATAGCATAAGGAAACTACATAGGGTTGAAATCCCCTATTATGGAAAAAATATACTTGTGTTTACTATATGTGTACACTATTATGGCCATGTACCGAATTTAAAGACCATTTCAAGCATTGCAGGATTGGATTGCAGCACACTCCATCTCTTATGCTCTGTTGAGTGGAGTTTATGTTCCTCAAGGCTAGTTTCACCCATTCATTTAGGATGTTTCTGGTATCCTTCATTTATTTATGAAATATGAAGAAGCAATGATGAATATAAAAATATTAGGATAGGTAAACCTTTTCCCATATGGCGACCTAGATACTAGACCATTCATTGATAATGGATAAGGCAATGAAAACCTATTTTCATATATGATTGCATTTAGATATAGTTCACTGGAAGCCTATATTGGTAGTGAGATCATATGTGATACCTATGATCCTTATCGATTTTCCCACCAATTCAAGTGTTGATAATAAAAAACTATTTCTCCCCCAAATATGTTCATTTATAGAAACACCTAATGCTGGACCAAAAATTTTGGATCCCCATTGACTTGGAGTTATCCTAAGTGTTGATCAAGATACCTCTTTCAAGTGAATCCAATAGGATATACATTGACTATGCCTGTTCATGGATTTCATACTAAACTCTAGGGTAATTGACAAAAATAATCCCTCAAGTAGAGTCTAAAAAGTCTAATGATTAGAGAGGAAGTCTCTTCCATAGGATAATGACACTAACACTCTAAAATCTTCTAAAAAATATTTGATTCATGATATAGAGCAAGCCAGAACTGAAAAGACCAAATCCTTCAAGCTAAGGTGGTCTAGTAGTCATCAATGGGAGGAGACCCAAGACCCAGTTTCCTAGCCCCCTAACAGAGTAAAGAATAATAAAAGGCCCTCCAAGTCAAAATATGTTGCATCATCATCATATATAGTTGCATTAACATTATATTATGTGTGACCTATGGAAAATTGATCTTGAAAAGGTGTAACCAGTGACATTAAATATTATTGGATATTTCTCCAAACTAGAATATGTATCCCACAATTTGTGAATATCTGAGTGCCCTATGATCTTCACCCTAATTCCAACTTTTCAAAGAGGGGGAAATATATTTGGGAGCTAGAGATACTGGTGTATGCAACCGATGATTGGATCTCGACCACAAAGAAGGTGACTGATATGCTAGCCTAAGATACTATTGAGGGAATAGCTTTCCAATTTGATGATAAAGGGGTTAATTCATCAATGTTGGTGATGTAAGCTTCTTTCATTTCCCCTTGAATCCATAATCATTTCAATATGTTTATGAATTTCCTTTAAATGAGTACTCTGACTTGTAGAAATGAATGTCACCATAACCGCATTCCCCCAGATATACTGCAATGGGCACCCCGATTGGGGTTGAGGAGTCTAGTTGTGAGCTTGGGGAGTTATCCCTAGGGTAAAGACGAATAGAAGAGGAAATGGTGAGGGGAGCCTCACCACCCATGGTGCCCGTATTTGATAAGTTTGATAAGAGTCCTTCAATATCTTAGGTGACTAAATAGATAATGAAAAATATATGACCAGGAATTTTCACCGTTGTAAGTTTCCATAATGTCATTTAGTACTTTAACATGACTAACATACTTATCTGGTCGGGATCTCCTTTCATGGGATCTACTTTACATTATTCATTAGAGAGGTTTTCTAGTAACCCTTCGAGTACTGAGGGTGATATTTTGAGTGAGGTGCAAACTCATGCTAGTGAATCTGCACCTTTGACATGAGTAGTGATAAGAGATAAAGCCACATTTTCCCTCCTTACTATAGAGTTGGAGGAGGATTTTGGTAATGTTATATTTAGATCATATGGTTCCACATACCGATCATTGAATTTAGTTCTTTATGATATTTTAGATGTACCACATACCCTGGAGGAACTTCTGGCATCCTTTATTTTCCCTATTGTTGCCTTAGAAGAAGATATTTAGGGTCTTAGGTCATCATCAGAGGATTATCCAATAGGTCTCGAGCCCGATGTCTCACAGGTCCCCATGGGTGGGGCTACCATGAGAATTGGGACATTAATTCATGAAATCAGATTCCATGACATCGCATGATCAAACACATTAATATTACCAGCTATTTAGAATATTTAGGAATTTTATAATGAGTAGGATGGATTTGAGTATTTATTTACACACAACCAAAATTTATGACTAATGTTTTAATCATGACTTCTTGATTTTTGCGACTCTATCCACTAAAATCATAGAAGAGTTGGTGTGTTTCCAAGGCATCAAAGTACATCCTTCTCCCATTTCTAAGGGAAAAATAGTCGATTTCCCTAATGTGGGATATTTTTGAGATCCCTCTATCTCGGTTTCTAGGAAAACATAAGAAGATATTCCTGGTAAGGAGATCCTTACTCAAATCAATGAGATAGAGGATGTTAGGGAGGTATCAATCCCAATAGTTGATCATATAAGGGTGAGTGTTATTAACTAACCTGGTTATTTCTCTAAATTTTCTATATTTTAACCCTATAATGTGAGTGATGGTCCCTATTTTTTATCCAGTGACATTGAATTTAGCAGAAGAGCCTAAGGGAGGAGCTTCCATTCTAATTCATCCAATAGAAGAAGGTAGAGCGGATATCATTTTGGAGGGAGAAGATTAGGGTGTCGTATTGAGTGTATTAATCCCATAGTACATGTCTCCATATAAAATTGGTTCTGAGTTAAACTTGTAGGCACAAGATGCCTTTCGCAACTCACACTAATTTTTTCTAGAGATATATTTGGAAGATAATCCCAAATTTGCATCTCTAAGATCTCACATCATGAATTCACTGACTTCCAATAGTGTTTTACATTTTGGGGTACGCTATGATTTATTACCACATTATCAAACATGCTATGAAGTCAATCATATGACAATGGGAGGATGAGAAAATACCGTTGAAGGCTGAGGCACAACCAGTAGGCCAGTTTTTAGATCTCAGAGATGATGTATCCCAAGAAAAGATTATTAATTCTAAGGAGGTGGAGGATAATCAGCATCACATTGATGAGAAATTTCCCCAAATGGATCACCTTCATGAAGAATGGGATTTTTGTGAAGGAAGATATAGTCCAACTTTGTCAATCCTTTGAGAGGGCCTTGGAATAAGGAAGAGATTCTATTTCTGCAGATAAGGAGAAACTTCATCAGGATGAGGAGTCTATTTCCAAAAAATTAGTTGGGTTTTGGAAAACTATATACAATTATTGACCCACAACCAAATAGATCAAATACTACTTTGAGGAACACATGAAAACATTTTTGGAGAGACTCTAACATGTGGAAGTTCCTTCACATCTTAAAATAGGAATGAAATATTTATATATTTTTATTCTTTAATCATCTCTTTCTATGTTTATTTACTCATTATAATAATAACTTAAAATATAAAATTACTTATTTTAATGAATTTAATTGTTTCAATGTGTTAACATTATAGTGATAATAATATGAGTGCTCGGATGTTTTCATAAGTACTTAGACCTACAGAGCGTAGTTCGACTACTTCTAGGGTCATATAAAAGATGCTAAAATCTATATATATTTTATATCATCACCTTAATTTTTACCTAATTCGAAAATGAAAAAGACTTAGTGGGTGACAGTTGAATTTTTCATAGGTCAAACTTTGTAGGTTTTAAACCTAAAAAGTTTTATGTATTTTTATTTTCATTAATCATTTTTTTCCTAAACCATACAGAGTTCATGTCTAGTGAGTTGAAACTCAAATTTTATCTAATGTTCCATTTTTGGGTTTTTAGTATGCTGAGTACTATGCCTTTTTTCATGGTTGGTTTAGAGACTTGAAATTTGGACTAATGAATATGGTGTTTTATATCAAACATCTTTGACCAAGAGTTATGAAATGATGACCCAGAAGGGCTTGATGGCCCAGAATGTTCCAGCATTTTTTAGATACCCAAAAGGGTAATTTTATGTCATTATTGTGTGACTTATACTTCTAAAAAATGAAATGAGACATGTATGAAATAAATGACCATTTAACATGTTAAAAAACTGGTTTACAACATAATTTTATTGGGTATTATGGATATAGAATAGGTTTTTTTTACAGAAGACAGATTTTCCTCTAGTTGGTAGACCATTTTATAGGAGAATTATAAAAATAAAAACTAGGGCATATCAATTCATAGTAAAAAAGGTGTCCTATAGTATCATACCTTATATTACCAATGGATAGGGAGTTTATGAAGATCTGTATTTATAAGGACCAACGAGGGTGGTGTGTGAAGGGAATGTATTTGAAAATTAAAGGAGCATCTGGGTGGGCATAGACCATGAATATGAAACCACTCCTGTCCAAATTTGGTTTGTAAATAAATGAGGGTGGAATTATATTCCAACTAAAATATTACTAAGGAGGTGTTATGGGAGGAATATAGAGTCTTCAACCTAGATTATGGTTGTGTCCATGAATTAAAGAACACAAATGTTTTGGTTACTATAGTATCTAGGACTAGAATAGAGGATCTGAAAATCACAACACATCTTGATGGGATGAGAATCAAGTCATACACATTTATTGGGGAAATGCAGTGTATTAAAAACATCAAGAGAATAGGACTATCTATAATAATTGTTGAAGAATCATGTATTTTAATATCATGAAACTAATACGTGTATAATGACCTTACTTTTTCTTACACCACTATTACATCATTTTAAAGATAAAAAACATAAAATCATTAAAAAATTAAGATCCAAAGGTTTAGTGTCATGTGAAAATTTGGACAAAACATACCATTTAAATACTAAAACATAAGCATTATTTAATTCCTTATTATAAAGACTCTTATTTCCCCTTGTGTACTCTTTAGTATAAGTAGTCACCTGCGGATATACTTTAAAGAAACAGGTGAGCTAAAATCCCAGTAAGAGGATAGATAAGAACATGAATAAATATAACATTGGTGAGAATAATCATTATCATAATAACATAAGAATGGTATAATAATCATAATCATGATAGGAATTATTATATAATGGCATGGAATGCAGAAAACATAAAAATGAAACAACATGTCTTAGTGGTCAACTACCGCACAGAGTTGTGAACAAAGCTAGCATCATGTTCACACATAACATATGTGCATAATCATAAAATAATAATTATGAATAAATATATCATAATGTTTATGAATATTGAACATTATCTCATGAGATATATCACATTACTCAATTCATTAGAGTGCTATATACTTCCAAGCATACCTGTCACATCATAACATTTACATAATCATCCTTTCCACATAGAACATATACCAATCATGGACATATAATAACCCAAATAAGGGAATGGCTTTCATGATAATTTTATATATCATAAATTCATGAATAAAATTAGTGGTTCTAAAAAAAATGGAATAACATACTTGGTAAAAGAATCATCAATCTTAAGTGAATAAGAAACATTATCAAGAGAATTAAAAATGTGTATTTTTTTTAAAAAGAAGAGTGATTTTTGAAAAATCATGAGATTTTTCATAAAATTTGATTGTGAATATATATATCCTCTATAATAAAAGTTAAATGAAATTTTAAGAACATAATATGAATATTCATACCATAGAGGATAGAATAATCCAAAGAAAGGAATTGGGTTTGAGAATCCCCTTACCTGAAGTCCAAATGCTTTATTCACTTTATTATCCTGAATAATCAAATTAGATTAATTAATTAATAAATAAATAACAACTTATATATATAACTATTTTATTCATTATAATTTTACTAATTTCATTTATTGTGATTATAATGAGTTATAGAGTTCAATTCCATCATTCGGGAGTGTTCGTTTCTTCATGATCATTTCACTTGTATACATGTAAGAAAGATCGTGAAAAATGGGGATAATTATTGAGTTTTGAAATTATATGTTATTAATGAAATTATAGAAGTTTATTTAGTATTATAGGTATTTACATATATTAGGATGATTCAGTAGATAAAATTTTAATGATAATCATTTAGATTAATATTGGCAGTTTTCAATCACAACGAAGTCATTTAGTTTTATTATTTAATATTATGTATATAAGTTAGTTCCAAAACATAAAAAAGGTTATAAAAAGTTATAATTTTTTTTCAACCATTATTATGGTTTTATAACTAGCCTTTAATGTGGAAAATTAAAATGAAATCTTTTCTTCCTTGAAGGCTATAAAACAACACCTCACAGAGGATGTTTCCACTTTTAGAATAAAAGAGAGAGTTTAACAGGTTTGATGATGAATTATCCAATTAAAATAATTAAATTCTAATATATATAAGATAATGGAGTTATAATTACACTTTTTTGTGGTTAGGTGAGTAGTTAATAAAAAAATAAAATAACTTGAAAAGAAATTAAAAGAAAATTACCTCTTGAATCATACTACACGAGAACCTCCTTAGGTAGATTGGTTTTGGTCTTATGTTGAGAAAAAAAGATCGTAGGAATTGGGAAGGGGATTGGAAAGAGTACTGAGAAAAAATTTTAAAAGGTTCAAGGCTTTGAAGGTGTGAAGAGAAGAGGTGGTGAGGGCTGGTACTTATAGGGGAGGAGAGGGGTGTTTTTTTGACTATTTTATTAATTATTTTCTTATTTTGGATCAAGACTATCAATAGTGTAAACCTTATCAATAAATATATTTGAAAACTGAATTATTGTTTGATATTATGGGCTCAAATCATCCATACATCATTTATTACTCAATTATTCATGTATATGTTAAATACCGCAAATTACTGTATTTCCCAATTCAACAAAAATACAAAAATTTTAGAAAAATCCAAAAAATTAACCTTAACCATATTTAGATGTGTAGAATTCAAAAATAAACTCCATTTTATGAAAATAATTTTCTAAATATTATAACATTAGTTTTTAATTAAAATCACCATTTATTAACAAAATAATGATTTTAAAATTATAACCGATTTTATGGCACTATAAAAAATTACTTAAGGTCTCATAAAATTAACTTATAATCATAAGTAAAAAATACTAATTTATGAATACAGTTTATGAAAATATATTTTATTTTAAATAATTATATTAATCATAAAATTATAATTATGTATTTATAACTTACAAAAATACCAACAATTAATTTATCATTTCTAAGACATTTATTTAATTATACAAAGAAATAAATATATAATATTTTCATTAATAAGATACATAAATTATATTTAAGATTTCATAGGTGAGGTTACTATTCTACTGGCCAGATTACTATTCTTAATGGTCACACTACCATTCCAAAGGTCAAGTTACTATTCCATTAGTGTAGGTACCTTAACTTCTAGAAATACCACTTATTCCATTAATTATTCATTTATAAAGTTTCTATTGTGTTATCTATATAATGTTATACAATTTATACTATATGTCATAATTATAAGTAGATATTTTACATTAATAAAATTTTGGGTTGTTACATTATTCCCCCTTATGAAATTTCATCATCAAAATTTTATTTTAAATACTATGGTGAAAAAGCGAGGGTACTTATCCTTCATAGATTGCTCCAGTTTATATGTTTCCTCTTCATACATATAGTTACACCATATTACTTTGACTAGGTGATTAGTCTTGTTGTGTATAAATTTATCTCTATGGTCCAAGATCTTTACTGGCTTCTCCTCGTAAGAGAGACCATTTTAAAACTATACCATATCTGGATTTAATACATGTGAGGGATATGGTATGTACTTTCTCAAGAGGTATACATGGAATACATTATGTACTTGAGACATGTTAGGTGGTAGTTCTAGTCGGTAGGCCAAAACACCGACACAACAAAGAATCTCAAAGGGGAAAATGTACCTAGGAATATAGTTTCCTTTATTCCCAAATATCATGATCCTATTACACAGAGATATGCGGAGGGATACCATGTCTCTAAATTCAAAATCTAGGTCCCATTGATGATTGTATGAATAGATATTCTATTGACTTTGGGATTCCTTGATGTGTTGCTGAATGATTTTCACCTTTCCACCATTTCTATGACCATTTTAGGTTTTTTAGCTTAAATTCATTGATATCATCCTAGCATGATGATGTTATGTATATTTTACCATAAGGGGATTTATATGGAGCCATTTGGTTGATGTAGTGAAAACTGTTAGTGTAAGAGAACTCATCTAGAGGTAGATTTTTTCCCACCCCCATTTGGAATCCATAGAAGATTCTCTCAACCTGTCTTCCAATGTCTGGATAGTCCACTTAGATTGGTCATAAGTTTGGGGATGATAAGCCATAAAAAAGTTCATCTCAATGTTTAGATAATGTTGGAGACTTTTCCAGAACATTCAAGAAAATATAAAATCTAGATTAGATATAATCGATAGTGGTACTCCAAGGAGCCTTACCACTTCTTTGATGTCTATCCATTCAAGTTAATCTAGTGATAATTTCTCTCAAATTGTGATAATGTCAATTTTCTCTATGAGATGATCCACAACAACCCATATAGCATTGCTTCCTCTATATTTATTTGGAAGTCCAGTGACACTGTCCATGGTGATATTTTCCTATTTCTATGTTGGTATGGGTAATGGTCACATTATCCCATTAGCCTTTTTTCCTTTCATCCTTCACTTTCTGATATACCAGGCACTTTGATGTATATTCAGTGATCTTCTTATTCATATTATCCTACCAATAGTTCTCTCAGAGATCTCGATTCATATTTGTGCTCCTTAGGTCAATAGATAAGGTTGAGCAATGTGCATCACTCAGAAACTCTTTGTTTATCTCTAGATTGGATGGAACACATAATCATGACCCAAATATTACAACTCTTTCCTCATCAATTTTTAACTTTTAAGATTTACCCATTATCATTTCTTCCACCTTATTTTGAATTTCCACATCATTTCTTTGAGCATCATTTATTTTCTCCATGAGGGATGGTTGAGAAAACATTTTTAAAAGGATTGATGTTGTTACTTCCCTATTTATTACCATGCCCAACCTTTCTAATTCTAATAAAATTGTATCCTTCTCAATTATCATCATTTATAATTTTGGACGATCTTTTTTACTTAGAGAATTTTCCACTTTATTCAATTTTCATAGATGGTAGTGGACTTAGTAGTCATAATCCTTGATGATCTCTAAAAATCATTGATGGTGATTATTAAACTCCTTCTATGTGAATGTATATTTGAGGCTCTTATTATTATTATATATTTCAAACTTCTCCCCATATAGATACTACTACCATATTTACAATGTGAAGAAGACAAATTCCAACTCCAGGTCATGTGTGGGATAGTTTTGCTCATGAATTATCAACTACCTTGAGGAGCATGCTAACAATTTATCACTTTGAATTAGTAAATTACCTAAGACCTTATTTTAAGAATTATTTTATTCTATAAATAATTACCCACTTTTTTAAAGTGTGAGTACTAGGGTGGAGATAAGCCATTTTTTAACTCTTTAAAGTAGTCTTCACATTCAATGGTCCAGATAAAAGTTTCTACCTTTCAAGTTATCTTGGTTAGTGGGTTTGAAAATCATGATAAGTTCATCACAAATCACTGGTAATACCTAGCTAGACCAAGAAAACTATGGATCTCCATTATATATGTTGTCCTGGGCCACATTTTGATTTCATTTGTCTTAGAAGGGTCCACAGATATTATTTTTTTGATGAAAACATGGCCAAAGAATGTTACTTCCTCTATCAAGAACTCACATTTACTATAATTCATATATAGTTTCTCTCTTCACAAAGACTTCATCAAAGTATTCTAATTCTCCACATGTTCCTCCACACTCTTAGAGTATACCAAAATATCATTAATAAAGACCACCACAAATTTTTAAAGGTAATCTCAAAAGACTCTATTCATTAAGTCCATGAATATTTATAGAGTATTATTGAGTTCTAAGGATATCAATATCAACTCATAGGATCTTTAACTTTTTTTGAAAGGAATTCTTGGGAATATCTTCCTTATTTACCTTTAATTGGTGTTATCCTGACCAAAGATCCACATTAGAGAAATAATTGTCTCCACATAGTTGATCAATCAATTCATCTATCTGTGGAAGGGGATACTTGTTCTTTATCATTATTTTGTTGACATCATAATAATAAATGCATAGGCGCATTGATCCTTCCTTCTTCTTGATAAAGAGAACAAGCACACCCCATGGTGAAGCACTCGAGCATATAAAACCCTTGTCAAGATTCTCTTGTAAATACTTCTTTAGTTATTACAAATCAGTGGCATCTATTCTATAAGGTGTCATTGATATAGATAGAGATCAAATAATAAGTTAAATTTAGAACTCAATCTCTCAGCTATGTGGAAGACCAGACAATTCTTCAAGGGACACATCAATGTAGTTCCTCACAATGGGCATGTCATCAATCATGATTATCTCTTTTGTCTCAATCATTTGAGCTATATATTCTTGGTTGTAATGCAATAATATCCACACTTGAGATGATAATTCTAAAGGAGATTCATCATCATTCATACATTTATATATAATTTTAGTATGCCTTGGAATATGGAGAGTGATATCCATTTCCCGATAGTTGATGTTGTCTTTGAAAAAATATATTCAATCCATGCCCAATATATCATCAAACTCCACCAAATGAAGTAATGATTTTTTTGGGAGGTTTAGTCCACAAACATTATCCGGGGAGGAGTTATATACTTTGGATGTAATAATTTCCCCATTTTCTGTTAACATAGAATACTCAACCTCTATATTTTGAGGTGGTGTTCTAATTGTTCTAATAAACATGAAAGATATGAAAGAATTCATAAAACCAAAACCAAATAGTATGATCAGTACTATTGAATGAATAACCAGCATACGTATCACCACATCATTATCAAGATCCACCTCAATAGTAGATATGGAATAATATTTCCCTTATTACTTTTTCTTTGGTGGATACTGATGCTAATTATCATTAAGGAGTCTAGGTTTAGTTCACTGGATTGTATAGAGCCCTTTCTCCCTATTGTTGTGGCATTGAACCATGAGTTGTGCTCTCCTTTCCTCCACCACATTGGTTGGATTCTTCATGTCTCTCTGACATTCATCATCTTAGTGGCCTTTACTCCCACATTTTAAGCATTTCCCCATAGCTTTAAGGTAATTACCATGTTGTTTCTTCCCACATTTTTCAAAAGGGAGTGGTTGATTTTTCTTTCCACCTTTGTCATTAGATCCCCCACCTTGAAAATCCATCTTTTTTTATTATCTCCATAGACATGGGACCACTGTCTAAACCCCATATCAACTTTCATTGCACATTGAAAAACTTCTTTGTAACTCCCAGTGCCTCTAATTTCTAATTCCTTTTAATGGTGTGGTTTTAAACCACTAAAGAATCTATATATTTTTCTATCATTTTTTATGAAAAAACATGAGGCATACCTTTAAATTAGTGTGAAATTTTCTTCACACATTATGACCAATTCACCTTCCTTTTACATTAGCTTTAAAAAATATCTATCTATATTTTTACGAAGAGTTTAAGGAAAAAACATGTTATGAAATACTATATTAAAGTCTTACCACTCCATATATTCAATTTCATCATTTGGATTGGTGTTATTAATCAACACTCACTATTGATCATCCTATCCATCCAAATAGTAAATCACTAAAGTCACCTTCTATATCTCAAAACAGTGAATCATAGAAAAGATATTCTCTATAAAGTTGACCCACTATTCAATAACTAGTGGATTGAAAGATCCACTAAATTTCAGTGGTCATTTCTGTATAAAATACTTGATAGACTGATGTTCCCTCTTAGGTAGAGGAGGATGTTCCACATTATTCTGGCTATTGTTCATATCTTGATATTGTTGGGTAAGCATGGACATGAAACTTTGAACTTTACCTCCCAAGGAATTAGGTATGTCATTCAGGCAATCACTTCATTTTACCTTATATAGGTTTTCAACCTAGTTTCTTTTAGTTCCCCCCATTTTCTAAAATAGAACATGTTTTTAAAGAAAGTCAAAAAGTCATGAATATATAATTTATTCCATTGTGAAATTAACTCTAAAAGAATAAATTATGGTATCCCTATGTTAGAATTTTTTTAAAACAAAGATTACATGGTGCTTTCATATACATATCCTAAAACTTAAGGGTTTTCAGTAATGTTCTCTAATCTTAAATACCTAACTAACTAAACCATGCTATGATACTAGATTTAAAGAAACTACTTTTTCTTACACTACTATTATATCATTTTAAATATAAATAGCATAGAATTATTACAAAACAGGATCCTAAGGTTTAACATCTTGGGAAATTAGGAAAAAACATAAAATTTACATAATAAGATTTAAACATTCTTAATTACTTTTTTATAGATTCTTAGTGGATCTCATGTACTGCTTAGTATAAGTAGACACCCGAGGATATACATCAAAGAAATAGGGTGAGCTAATAGCCCAATAAGAGGATAGATAAGAACATAAATCAATATAACATGGGTGAGAATAATAGTTATCATCATAGAATAATCATGATATCATAATCATAATCATGAGAGGAATTAGAAAATATAAAAGGCCCATATAGTCACAAGCTTAGAAATTGGACAAACATAAAGGTTTTGTAGGTGTGAGTAGAATAGGTGGTGATGGGTGGTATTTATAGGGGAGGAGAGGGGTGTCTTTTGATCATTTTATTCATTATTTTCTTATTTTGGATGAAGAATATCAGTAGTTTGAACCTTATCACCAAATATATTAAAATAATGAAGGAAAGTTGGAGATTATATGCTTACATCATTCGTACATTATCTATGACACAAAAATTCACGTAGTTGTTAAATACCGTAAATTATAATATTTAACTATTCTCTAAAAATGGATTATTTTTTTTATTTTTTTAAATATGATAACTTTAGTTTTTAAATAAAATAATCATTTATTCACAAAATAATAATTTTAAAATTATAATTAATTTTATGGAACTTTGGAAAATTAAATAAGGTCTAATAAAATTACCTTATAATCATAAGAAAAAAACCAATTTATGAATAAATTTTACGAAAATAAATTTTATTTTAAATCATTATATTAATTATAAAATTTTAATTAAATATTTATAACTTTTAAAAATACCAACACTTAATTTATCACTTTGAAAACGTATATTTACTTATATCATGAAATAAATATATCATAATTTCATTCATAAGATACCTAAATTTTCATTATACTTTCATATGCGAGGTTACTAATCTATTGGTCAGATTATTATTCTAAATGGTCACATTACTATTTTAAAGGCCGGGTTACTATTCCATTGGTATATGTTCCATAACTTCTAGAAATAACACTTATTCCATTCATTATTAATTTATAAAGTATGTATTGTGTTATCTATGTAATTTTATAAAATTTATACTATATGGAATAATTATTAGAAGCGATTTTCCATTAATAAAATTCTAGGTTTTTACATTCTTTCCCCATATGAAATTTCTCCAAAGAAATTTCATTTTACATACTATCATGAAAAAAAGTGAGGGTACTTATCCTATATCACTTCCTTTAGTTCCCATGTTTCCTCTTAGTACTTATGGTTCTTCCATAATACTTTGAATAGGTGAGACATGTTGTTGAGTAGAACTTTATCTCTATGGTCCAACATCATCACTAGCTGCTCCTTGTAAGATAGATCCTTTTCAAACTGTACTAGATTTTGATTCAGTACATGTGAGGGATCTCGTATGTAATTTTTTAAGAGGGATACATGAAATACATAATATACTTCATATATGGTAGGTGGAAGTTCTAGTCGATAGCCCACAACCCTAACATGATCAAAAATCTCAAAGGGGCTGATGTACCTTGGACTCAACTTTTCTGTCTTCTAAAATCTCAAGATCCTATTGCATGGATATATGAAAAGGAATAACATATCTCTAACCTCAAACTATATGCCCCGTAGATGACTATATACATATATTTTCTTTCAAATTTGGGATTCCTTGTTATGCTGTTGAATGGTTTTCACCTTTTCCCCCATTTCTTCAACCATATCAGGTCCTAGAAGCTTACATTCACCAACCTCATCCCAACATGATGGTGTTTTTAATATTTTCCCATAAATAGATTTATATGAATCCATTTGAATTATTAAGTGGAAACCATTATAATAATAGAACTTTTCCATAGGTAGATGTTAGTCCCATCCTCCTTTTAAATCAATATAACATGATCTCATCATGTTTTCTAGTGTCTTAATTGTCCATTCAAATTGGCCATTAGTTTGAGGATGATAAGTGCTACTGAAGTTCAGCTTAGTGTTAGAGAATGTTGGATACTTTTCCATACTTGGAAGTGAATCTCAAATCTCAATATGATACAGTCGATTATGGTACTCTATATGGCCTTATCAATTCTATGATATATATTCATGAAAGTTGATCCAGTGAGAATTCCTCTCAAATTGAGATAAAGTGATATGTCTTTGTGAGATGATCCACAATAACCCATATATAATTGTTTCCTCTAGATGCCTTCAGATGTCTTGTCACAAAGTCCAGGGTGATGTTTTCCCATTTCCATGTTAGTATGGGTAATAGTTGCATCATCCCATTAGAGATTTCTCTTTCAGCCTTCACTTGCTGACATACTGGGAACATTGATGTATATTTCATGATCTCCTTCTTCATATTTTCCTACCAATAGTTCTCTCAGAGATCTCAATACATCTTTGTGCTCCTTGGGTGAATAGAGAAGGTTGATCTTTGTGATTCACTCAGAATCTCTTTTTTTATCTATGGATTGTATGGTACAAATAGTCATGACCCAAATCTTACAACTCTACCCTCATCAATTTTTGAACTCTGAGTATTTCCCCTTTCTAAGGGCTTCCACCTTCTTCTAAATTTCTATCTAATTTCATTGAGAATCCTTTATTTTCTCTATGAGGGATGGTTGAGCAATAATTTGTGAAAGGGTTGATGATGTTACTTTTGAAATTATTCCCATTTCCATCCTTTTAAATTATATGAATATTGGATCCTCCTCAATTCTCATCATTGATAATGATGTAGGATCCTTTATACTTAGTGCGTCATCTACTTTATTCATTTTCCATGAGGGAAGTGGATTGAGATGTCATAATCTTTGATGAGATCTAAACATCTTCACCGGCATATATTAAGATCCTTCTGTGTGAATATATATCTGAGGCTCTTATGTTCTACATATATTTCATACTTCTCCCCATAGAGATAATACCACCATGTTTTTAATGTGAAGATCAAAACTACCAACTTCATATCATTTGTGGGATAGTAATGGTCATGAATTTTCAATTGCCTTGAGGCATAGGATACCAATTTATCATTTTGAATCAATACATAGCCTATAAAATTCTTTAAAAAATCATTATATACCATAATGAGTTCCCCACTTATTGTAAGTGTGAATACTAGCGTGGTGATAAGCCTCGTTTTCAATTATTTGAAGTAGTATTCACATTCAAAAGTCCAAAAAAACTTTCCTCACTTCCATGTTAGCTTGGTTAGCAGGTTTGAAAATCATGATAATTTCTTAAAAAATTTCCAATAATACCCCTATTGACCAAGGAATCTATGAATATCCCTTACATATGTTGTTCTTAGCCACTCTTCGATTGACTTTGTATTGGAAGGGTCCACAAATATTCTTTTAATGGTGATAACATGCCCCAAGAATGTTACTTCCTTCATCTAAAACTCACATTTACTCTAATTTCCATGAAGTTTCCCCTTTTTCAAAGTCTTAAGCATAGTATTCAAATTCTCATCACGTTCCTCATTTCACTTAGAATATATCATAATATCATCAATAAATAATAATAAAAACTGTTTAAGTAATCTCTAAAGACTCTAATAATTAATTCCATGAATATTTCAAGAGCATTAGTGAGTTTGAAGGGAATCACTATGAACTCATAGTTTCCATACATTGTTTGAAAGGCATTTTTGGGAATATCTTCCTTATTCACCTTTAATTGGTGATATCTCAACCAAAGATCCACCTTAGAGAAATACTTGGATCAATGTATTTGATTGAACTAGTCATCTATTAGTGGAAGGGGATACTTTTTCTTTATCATGATTTTGTTGTGCTCACAATAATTAGTGCAGAGGTGCATTGATCAATCTATCTTCTTGACTAAGAGGACTGACACACCACATGGTAAAGCACTCGGGTGTATAAAACCCTCGTCTAGATTCTCTTTTAACCTCTTATTTAGTTCCTATAACTCAATGATGTCCATTATATAAGGTGTATTTGATATAATATGAGATCCAAGAATATGTTCAATTGAGAACTCAACCTCTCCATCATGAGGAAGATGATGTAGTTCTTCAAGGAACAAATAAATGAAGTTCCCCACAATTCTTCGATCATGATTCTATCCTTCACATCAATAATTTGAAATAGATATTATTTCTCATAATTAAATAATATCCACACATGAGATGATGATTTTTAAGGATATCCATCCTCATCCTTATACTTATACAGAATTAGGGGATTCCTCAGACTACGAAGAGTGATATCCCTTTTCTGAAATATAATGTTGGCTTTGTATAAAGATAGCCAACCCATACCCAATATAGCATAAAACTCCACCAAAGGATGTAATATATGTTTTTCTAGGAGGTTTAGTCCAAAAAAAATTTATCAGGGAGGAGTTATATACTTTGGATCCAATAATTTCTCCATATACTATTCTCATAGATAACTCATCCTACATATTTTGAGGTGGTGTTTGAATTGTTATACTAAAATTACAATAAATGAAAGAATGTGTAGAACCATAGTCAAACACTATGTTTGCTATTCTTGAATGAATAACTAGCATACATGTCACCACATCATTGTCGGGATCCACCTCAGTAGTAGTAATGGCATAAACATTCCCTTTCTCCTTTTTCTTTGGTGGCTTCTAAAGATGATTACCCTCAAGGAATCTAGGTTTATTGCACTATCTTTCACAGTGACCTTTCTACCTACAGTTCTAGCATTGCACTATGGGTAGTATTCTCTTTTACTTGACCACATTGGCCGAAATATTCATATCAATTAGACATTCATGATCTTGATGGACTTCTTTCCCACATTTAAAGCATTTCTCTATCCCTTTGAGGAAATCCCATGATTCTTCCTCCCAAATTTTTCACATGTGAGTGGTCGAGTTTTCTTTCCATATTTTTTATTAGATCCCACAACTTAAAACTCCATCTTTTTTTTATCTCCACATCCATGGGACCATTCTCCAAACTCTATCTCCACTTTGAGATCACATCAAACAACTTGTTCATAGCTCCCAAAGTCCCTAATATCTAGATCCTTTTGAAGGTTAGGTTTTAAAAACCTAATGAATCTATCTATTTTTCTATCATTATTGATAACAAAACCCATGACCGACCTTGAAATCCTTGTAAAAGTTTCTTTGTACACTGTGATTAATTAACCTTCCTTTATCTTTAGCTATAAAAATTCTCTCTCCATCTTCGTATGAAGAGTTCAAGGAAAATAATTGTCAAAAAGTATTTTATTAAAGTTTTACAACTCTATATCATAAATTTAATCCTTCAACTTAGAGTTCTTAATCAACGAAAAACATTAATCAACATATCCATCCAAACATTAAATGGATAAAGTCACCTTTTCTATCATAGAATAACGAATCATGGAAGATATATTATCTATTGAGTTGAACCACATTTTTGTGACTAGTGGATTAGAAGATCCACTAAATGTAGGTGGTAGTTTATACATAAAAGACTCGATATAATTCTACTACATCCTAAGTGAAGGAAGAAATTCCACATTATTTAGGTTATTTTTCATAGCCATCGATAGTTGGGAATGCATCACCCTGAACTTTTGAACTACACCTCCCAAGGCATTAGTCATGTTTTTCGGAAAACCACTACATTATCCCTTTCCCAAGTTTTTGGTTTGGGTTCTCCTAGTTCTCACCATTTTCTAAGATATAAATGTTGTGAAAAATACATAATTCAACAATTCATGAAATAATAATTTATTCCATTGTGAAATTAACTCTAATGACATATCTTGTGGGATACCAATGTTAAACATTTTTCTAATACAAATCTTCTTGGGTGATTTCATATAATTAGCATCATACTTAAGAGTTCTCACTAATGTTCTCTAATACCAATTACAAAATTAACTAAACCATGATCTGATACCAACTATAAGGAACCTACTTTTTCTTACATTACTTTTACATAATTTTAAAGATAAAAAACATAAAATAATTATAAAACCTAGATCCAATGATTTAGTGGATTTGAAAAATTACGATAAAATATATTATTTACATAATAAAACATAAAAAGTATTTAAATATTTCTTATATATATTCTTAGCGGCCCTTGTGTACTCCTTACTATAAGTTTTCACCTAAGGATATACTTCAAAGAATGAGGTGAGCTAAAAGACTAGTAAGGGGATAAATAAGAACATGAATAAATATATCATGGGAGAGAATAATAATTATCATTATAACATAATCATGGAATCATTATCATAATCACGAGAGGAATCATTTTAGAGTCATGGAATGTGTAAATTCATAAAAATGAAACATCATGTCTTAGTGGTCAACTACCACACATAGTTGTGAACAAAGATAACATCATGTTCATGCATAACATTAGTGAATATTCATAAAAACATAATTTTGAAAACATATTGCATCATTTTCACACATATTTTACATTATCTCTTAATATACATCACATTAACCAATGAATTGGAGTGCTATATAATTTCAGGTGCACACATCACATCATAACATTTACATAATCATGATTTCCACATAGAATATAGATCAATCATGGAAATAGAATATCCAAAGGAAAATAAGGGGTTTAATGATAATTTAATTAAGTATAAATTCATGAATAAACTTTGGGATTAACAGAACAAAATGGAATAATATACTTAGTATAATAATAACCAATCTTTAGTGAAGACAAAACATTCTCAAGAAAAGTAATAAGGTGAATTTTCATAGAAAGACGATTTATTTTGTAAACACCTCACGATATGTCCTAAAATAAGATTTGAAACATATATATACTCAAATATAGAAGGTAAAATACATTTGGAGAACATAATATGAACATTAAGATCATATAAGAGAGAATAACCCAAATAAAGGAATTGGGTTTGAGAATCCCCTTACCTTAAGTCCGAAGGATTTCTTCAATTTAATATCCTGAGTAAAAAAATTTAGATTCAGTAGTTAATAAATAATGAAAATATTATATATTTATTTTATTAATTATAATTTTATTAAGTTCATTTATGGTCATTATAATGAGTTAAAGAGTTCAATTCTATCATTCAATAGTGTTTATTTTCTTAGTTTTTCTTGGTCGGTTCACTTGAATACATGCAGCGAAGATCATGTAAAATGGGGATAATTATCCATAATTGAAATGATATGTTAGTAATTAAATTATATATATTTAAGTGGTCTTATATATTATTATTGTTCTACACATGAGAATGATTAATTATTTAAAACTTTAATGATAATCATTTAGATTAATTTTGGCGGTTTTCGATCATAATGAACAAGTTTTGTTTTATTATTTAATATTATAAATATAAGTCAGTTATAGAACATAAAAAAGGTTATAAAATAAATTTTCAAATCTTATTCAACCATTATAATGGTTTTATGACCATACTTCCAAGAGATAAAGTAAAATGAAAACCTTTCATCCTTAAAGGTGACAAAACAACACCTCACAAATAACGTTTCCATTTTTAGAATAAAATAGAGAGGAGAAGATGTTTGATGATAGATTATTACATTAAAATAATAATGTTATAGTATATATAATATAATTCATTTAACATGACACTTTTATGAGGGGATGTGAAAATAGAATAAGAAAATAAATGAACTTGAAAAGAAATTAAAAGAAAATAAAGAGGATTTATACATGTTGAATCATTCTCCTTTAAAACCTCCCTAGTAAGATTAGTTTTGTTACTTTTTGAGAAAAAGGATACTAGATGATGAAATGGTTATTTTGAATATTATTATTTAGAAATTGGTAAAGGTTCATATAATTGGAGGTGCGAGGGAAATAAGTGATGACGGGTGGTATATATAGGGAAGGAGAGGAGTTTTTTTTTTGATTATTTAATTCTTTATATTATTATTTTAGCTCAATACTATGAATTGTTTGAGCCTTATCAATAAAAATATTAAAATAATGAATGGTATTTCAATATTATGGGCTTACATTATCTATACCTCATCTATAACTCAATAATTTTTGTATTTGTTAAAAACCATAAATTACCATATTTTAATATTCACAAAAATTCAACTATTTTATAAAAATCCAAAATACAACCCTAACCTTTTTTATGTGTAGAATTTTAAAAATTACTCTATTTTATGAAAATAATTTTAAAAAATATGATAAATTTAGTTTTTAAATAAAATCATCACTTATTAAAAAAATACAGATTTTAAAATTACAACTGATTTTATCACACTTTGAAATATTAATTAAGGTCTCATAAAATTATATTTTAATCATACGACAAACAAATACTAATTTATGCATAAATTTTATGGAAAATAATTTCTTTTAAATAATTGTATTAATTATAAAATTGTAATTAAATATTTATAACATACAAAAATTACAACAATTAATTAATATTTATAAAATGATTATTGACATATACCATGAAATAAATATATCATATTTTCATTCATTAGATATGAGAATTTTATTGATAATTTCATAGGTGAGGTTACTATTTTGTTTTATAGATTAATATTCCTTATAGTAACATTAGTATTATAAAGGTTAAGTTAATATTACATTGGAATAGTCACTTAACTTATAGAAATACATCTTATGCCATTCATTATTTATTTAAAAAGTTTTGATTATGTTCTCTATGTAATTTTATGACATTTTTTCTACAAGGAATAATCACAATAAGGTATTTTACATTGATAAAATTATGGTTTTTGACAATGTGGGCCATGTAGTTTAACACCTTATGGAAAGGAAGTTGAGGGGTATAATTTAAGGTTGTTTAGCTTTGATTGGGAGATTAGTGATTCTCAATTTCATGAAGTTCTATCCAAGAATGTTCCATAATCCTTTAGGCGTGAAGGGGGGAGGTTGTAAGCTCCATTACGGAGGCTTCATGATTTAAAAAGTTGTATGGAAAATGTTTTCAAGGAATGACCATAAACCATGTTTGAAAAGTGGTTTCTAATATATTTTTGTTGGGTCTTATAGATATAGAAGAGGTTTCCTAAGGATGAATATGCCTCTGGTTGATAGGCCCTTTTGTGGGAGTCTTATGTAATTCCAAACTAGAGCGTATCAATCCATAGTAAACAAATCCTCTGGTTGACAGACCCTTTTGTGGCGACTTATGAAAAGCCAAACTAGGGTATATTAGGGCATAGTAAAAACAAATACATCCTTAGGTATTAGTTATTATATTATTGATGGATATGTAAAGCTTATGGAGATTTGGATTTCCCTATACATAGAGTTTGGTTTATGTAAGGAAACTTCATAAATATGGAAGGTTTATTTCATGTCAAAATCACATAAGAATGTGGAGGGATTCATCATATAGAGGTCTTACCCATATGCAAGGAATAGATACTTTTTTTGCTTTTGGGTCCAATATATAGGATCTAGGAATTGCTATATTTGTCATCAAATTAAGAATCAGTCTAAAAATAGTTCTAAAATATATTCCCCACACTTATTGAATTCTTGTGTGGATAGAAAGAATTTTTTGAATACGATCTCTCGAATGGGGTGAGAACTCGTACTGGACCTTATTATGTAGATCTGGATCATACATAAGTGAGTGGGGGGATTTTTTATATATTACAATTGGAACTAGATAAAAGATATGGGAATAAATACATATCTTATCAATGCGAGAATCAATTAACATGCACTTCTATAATTCACAACATGAATGAGATATCAAGCATGTAGTATAGTGTCATGTGGTAAGGAAGTTTGTTATTCCTTATAAGGTGTTTCATCGAGGAACATGATAACCCTGACATAAACTGAAAAGCCTTGATCATGTGGGGAATCCTTTACCAAAACTCCTAATCAAATGTGAGTTATTATTGGTGTGAGAAAAATGGAGTGGAAAAGGTTTCTTTCACTGCATAAAGGTTATTAAAAGGAAGGATATTGGAATTTTAATCTTATGGTGGATAGACCAATATATAGGATTAGATCATTGCTATGTATCTCATTTGAATGAGATTAATTCCATATGTAGTTCTTGGAAACCATGTAGTTTAACATTATGCGACAAGAACAAAGGTGTCTTGTGGTTTTAGATTTTACAGCTAGGACAAAACATAATGGAAAACATGAGTGATATAAATCTTACAGGGCCAAGGGAGTTCTAAAATACTTCATACATGAAATATTAAATTATAATCCATGATCTTGGGGGTCAAGGTCTTGGATTAGGAGGAGTGATATGGACAAGAATGAAAGGTGTGGCTAAAGTCCATGTTGGAAAAGAGGTTTACAACATAATGTTTTTGAGGTTTACAAAGATAGAATAGATTTTTACTAAGGATGAATGTCCCAATGGTTGATAGAACATTTTGTGGGAAACTTATGAAAATCCAAACTAGGGTGTATCAATGCGTTTTCAAAAAATGAAATCTTCTAGTTGATATGCCCTTCGTTGTGTGACTTATATAAATCCAAACTGGGGTGTATCAATGCATAGTCAAAATAATGATGTCTCTAAGTATAAGAAATTCTATTATCTTTTTCCATGTAAAAATTATGAAGATCCTAAATTATCCAAGGCATGGAGTAAGATGCATGGGAGGAATGTATATGAGCACAAAGGAAGCATTTTGACTGGTATTGGCCAGAAGTATGGAGTCCCCCGCATAGATTTTTTTTCACATGTTGTTGGGGGGAATTTTATTTACCTCATGGATAAGCCCAAAGAACGAGGTCTAAGTGTGAAAACATATCCCATTAAGATGACAACCAATCTATTCATAGTTCTATAAAATAGTTGTGGTGGGGGACTGACATGAATGGCTATGATCCACTTAAGCACAGTATGAATGGTTAAATAATTTTATGTAGTGTATCAAGGACATTCACCATGAAATTTTTCGTCATACGATAAGGATTTTGTCATAAATTTTTTTATCTTGTTATGAAAATGTTAGTATCTTTTGTTTAATTACTTACAACTCATTCTATGGTGTATTGTAGTTTTAAGCAATATGAATAGGAAAATATGTTATTCCTTTTATATAGTTTCATCTTGGATCACATGTCATGTATTTTATCATCATGAGAAATGAATGATATATTCCTCTTAAGTTCATGCATATTGGGCCATGATGTAATTAATTTTAATATCTCACATAAAATACACAAAAAACCATGCAGTTTAACATAACACAAGAAGGATGAAGGTAAGAATTTATCACATGAAGTATTTATTTAGAAATAATTCATTCATAGGGGCTGTAAAAAGTAGTCCATATATCGATTTCAAGGAATCAGTTCTATAAGAGTGTAACTTTTGTACAAAATAAGGACCCTACCACTATGGTTCAACCTTTGGATGTTTCCCCTGGTATCATCTAGGTCCCAAGGACCAGTGCCAGCTTTATATGGAGGAATGAGTGGAGGAAAATCTATTGTCAAAAGGTTATGCCATCTGATTTTGGTAGAAATACAAGTCATGAAAGGTACACAATATTTTCTAATCGAGTCGCTCCAATTCATCCAATCATTTTTGGAATACTCATATATATATATATATATATATTTGATCATAGATGGAAACGTGAAGTGAGGGAAATTGGACCTCAATGGGAAAGACTACTTCTGTCCCATATACCAGTGAATAAGGGGTTACCTATATGACAGTGTAGGTTCTAGTCTAGTTGGTCCACAATGTAGGCAAGGTATTTTCAGTCCAAGAATTTTTTATCTTTATCCACCATCATTTGAAGTATGTTTGATAAGGTCCATTTAAAGGCCTCTATCTATCCATTATCCATTTCAAAAAAATGACACAAGTGGTTGGAATTGATATTATACTCTTGATATAGCTTCTCTGACTAAACAAAATAGAAATTGGTGCAATTTTTCATCAGTATCGTATGAGGGAAACCAAATCTTGAAATGATGTTTTATTTCATGAAGCTGATAATGATTTTGGTATCGAATTCTTTGAGGGGAATTTCTTCATCCCATTTTGAGAAGAAGTCGGTAGTAATGTGGATGTAGTTGAATTTCCTGGCTAATTTTGGTGGATACCGACCAAATAAATCCATCCCCATATAGAAAATGTCAAAGAGTATTTGGATGGGTCTAGAAAATTGGGGGTTGATGGATGAAGTTTGCATGAACATGGAAGGAATGACACCTTTAGGTCAATTTAGTGCAATCCACATCATTGAAGTCCTATCCAAGACACTAGACTTGATACAAAAGCCAAAAACCTGATTGGTGGGAACTGCAATCTCCCATATGTACTTATTTTATGATAAAAACAATATCCTATCCATCAATGAACTTGAGAAGGAGTAAAAAAAGGTCCTATTTATAGAGGAATTTCTGGTGATTTGGGTTTTCATAAAGTGTGAAATTGGTTGCTCATCATCAATATTTCTATTTTCCAGCTTTTTCTAATAGGAGCACTCCATTTTGAAGGTATACCACAACGAGCATCGTACGACCGGTTGTAGAACCATTTGGATTAGGGATAGAATTTAACTCGTTGATTTCTTTCTTGTTGACACAAGTAAAAGGTGACCACTTGATGACGAGAAATACTAATGACTATTTAATCCTGATTTAGATTTACGTAAACTATATCTACATTCATTAATGCATCATCACATGAATTCTATATCATGGGATGTATTTTAATGTTTCATCCATGTAGAATTATTCCATTAATCACCAGGAATAATCAAGAAGGTGGAATAAATCCTTCTTTCTGATAGTGTAATCCCTGTTGATCTACTTGATTAACAACTATGAGTCACCTTTTTTCCTTCATGTGGTTCACCGAAATTTGAAATCATAGTGCTAGCATAGAAATGAAGGCATGATACACTACCTAATTATTTTTAAAGCCTTATGATAGTATAAATGAGTAGGGTGTAGGACCCTAGAACACCCTAAGATGGGAGGGGTGAATCATGGTGTCAAATGTTTCTTTTGAATTTATGGATATTGTTCCCACATTGTTAGGAACATGTAAAACCTATCTGATGGAATCATGCAATTATGAAACATTCACATGCAGAGAGACAATATAACACTTTTACAAGGTTCAAAACTAAGGTCTAATATAATAAGAATACACCGAAAGTGTGTCGGTCATAACTAAATACACTAATCCTCACTAGTTATTGTGGAGTATAGAAGATCAGACACAATCACCCTATGTCGGGATCACTACCTTTACAAGAATAACAAGGATATCATGCTAGACCCCTTAGATCACATCCATCGAATCCCCTTTCCTCACTACCTTGGGACAAGTCTCAATCTATTTAATGACATGAAGGTCACTATAGAAGATTGTCCATTTAAGTATTTTTACCTAATTAGCATGAGACTATTCTTGTCACGACCTGTCCCAGTAGGGCCCAAGCCGCAACTCCCCAAGCCCGCCTCCAATAGGCCAGGGGCTGGTGACTAGCACCGAGTAGGAATGTTACTAACATGGGAGGCATTGTCTATAAACCTGTACACATGCACACATATCTCCAAGCCCACAAAGATAAAAAAGTAAAAACTACTAAAAAATGGAAATTCATGCATACACTAAAAATATCAACCAACAGAGTACGGTAGGAAAGTAAAGTACAAAAAGTGTAAAACCCTGGACCAAAAGTACATTCCCACCAAAAGAGAGTATGCGACAAAGTCCAACCTATAAAGAAAGGTACTGGGACAACAATCCATAGCCGTAGGAACACACCTCGGCCTTTTTGATCTCACTGAGCACCGCTCGGTCCTGGTCCGCCTAGATTCCTATCAAAAGCTCGCTCGTCTGCACAAGAAACCACACATGCGGGCAAAGCCTATGCAGGGGTGATTATAACAATACCCAGTAGGTCACCCAAAACCACAAAGGAATACAACAAGGGAAAAAAATACCACAAAGTAACGATACAATCATCTCTACATAGTTTATGTCTACAGAACAAATAACAAGAAGATCCAGATATACTCATACACAATCGACAACCATGAAACCACTACTAAGATCCAGCTCAAAGATTCCACTAAGCAAGAAACAAGGAGAACACACTCCTAGGTATTAAGAGAGAGAGACACAAATTACTCGTTCCGGGAGAACACACTCTACAAGTACTTGGGAACATGATGCTCAGATGAGGATCACAACCAATAGTCATGGGGCGATAACAACAAATTAGTCTGAACTAATCCTCTAGGCAGAGGATTGGCGCCGGGGTAAAGTTGGTCACGTCGATACCAAGAACTCTACCTAGGGTTCTAGGAATCAATGGAGGATCTTTCTATAAGTCTCATAGAGGGGATTCCAACAACTCTATTCAGGAATTCTATCTGAAGGGATCATACTCCTGTATGTAGGAAACGATACTGGGAACCTTCAAGAGAAAGGCCAAGGGAACGAACCCTAAGGAAACTAGATCAAGTCACAGAATGCAATTGGCTCAAGCCATGTAATATTGGTTACACAACATGTAGTATGTTTACACTCCGTGTTCCTTGACCCCGGGCACTGCCCATGTAAACAGACCGTGTCATCCGTTCAAGCTGTGTAAAACTCAACTACACGGCGTGTAGAAGAATCACACACCGTGTTCCTTGACTCCGGGTATTGCCCGTGTAAATGGATTGTGTCATTTGACTCATCGTATAAATGTTACTACACGGAATGTAGTAGGATTACACACCGTGTACAAGCACCTGGGGCTCGTTCTGTGTACGCTAGCCATGTGCCCATACACGGTCTCCGTCCGTGTCACCTACCCATGTACCAGTACACGGGGTATCCTGTGTATCTGACCGGGTCTGGTCGGGGAGGGGTATACACGCCGTGTCCTTGGCCATGTACCCAACCCATGTCCGTGTACTCTCTGAGTACACACCAGGTGGTCCACTGATGAACACACGCCATATAGCCTATACTACATGCCGTGTAGTCAGGATTTTTCCAGAAATGTCGTCTTCCTCCTCATGCCGAGGCTGATCCTCTAGATCCATAGTTTATCATCCGCTCGTCCCGATACTCCAGGGGTTGGTTCGTTTCATCATACGAACACCAAAACAGGTGTTTTCGATCCTAAAATTGGATCATAAACCTCGAACGATCCATCTGAAGATAAACACCCGAAAACTCATGTCTCTCAATTCACTTCGAATCTTCCGCCGAAACCGTCGTCACACCTCTGTGACATCGCTCTAGGGTTGGATCTACAATCTCAGATCGTTGCGCCAATAAACGAATGCGCGACGATAAAATTCCTTCAAGAACACGTAGAATGCAACAAAGAACACACGGGAGGAAAATACAAAGAAATGAACAAGAGGGACAAACCTCGATCGTTGTTTGTGACGATTTGAGTTTGTCGTCGTTAGATCAAAACCACAACAATCAACAGATTATAAATCTCAAGTATTTGATTTCCTGATAAAACCCCAAATCACACCTGCTCACAAAACGATCGATCCTCTGGCTAATCTATTAGCAGATTAGTCCGCGTTCATTGTAGAAAACAAGAACGGGGAAAGGAAATTCAAAACAAACATCCTACATGGATTCACGGTGTTTGCTGGTGAAGATCCGGTCGCCGCGTCGTCGTCGCCGGCAAAGTTCGTCAAGAACACCATCATCGCGTTGGGAGGTTTTCTCCAGAGATCTCCAGGGAGATTCAGGGTTATGAGAAAAGTAACCTTGATCCCCTGCGAAATCTCTATTTGAAAAGAAAAAAAGAGATATTTGGCTGCAACAAAGATTTAATAAAATATTTTAAATTAAATATTTTATTACGGATACATCCGAAACCTAGATTTCGCCACCGACCTGCACCAGTCGATGTTAGGTCTCTTCTATGGTAAACCCACTGCTCTGGACACAACAACGCCCTTAGATTTCTGATCTGGGCACCCGTTTAGGAGTTATTCCACTCTTTCAGGAAAACCCCACGCGCACACAGAAATTTAATTATTAATTAAATTAAAACATTTGTTCCGGGATCCCCAAGCCTCAGAACTGCATACCGTCTCAAAGAATGGTCTCGAAATAATTCCCACATATTATTAAAAATAAATCATGGAAAAATCCGAGACATTACATCACACCCACCTTAGGGCTTTTATGTCCCCGAAAAGCCAAAAAAAGGGCTAATAAAAAAGATGTGGTTACTACACACGAATCTGAGCCTCCTGCTCCCACGTGATCTCCTAGAGATTCCCATGCTGCCACCGGACATGCACCAAGGGAATAGGTCGCCCATGAAGGACCTTCTCCTGCCGATCCTCAATCTCCACTGGGTACTCAGCAAAGGTCACTCCATCATCGATGTCCAGCTCGCCCTAGTCGATAACGTGCGATGGATCATGCACGTACTTCCGTAGATGCGACACATGGAAGAAGTTGTGTACCCAGTCCAGTTGAGAAGTTAGAGCCAAGATATATTCCACCTCACCAACTCTAATCAGAATATAGAAAGGGCTGATGAACCTCGGAGATAGCTTTCCGCCTCGGCCAAATCTCTGAAATCCCCGTCAAGGTGAGACCCGAAGGAACACATGGTCTCCTTCCTAGAACTCCAAAGGCCTCCTTCTCCTATCGGCATAAGACTTATGTCGACTCTGATAAGTATTCATCCACTCCTGGATGACCTGCACCTTCTCTGTAGTTGCTTGCACCATCTCCGGGCCCATGAGTGCCGACTCTCCTGGGTCAGTCCAGCAAAGTGGTGACCGGCATGGTTGCCCGTACAGGGCCTTGAATGGTGCCAAACCAATAGTGGAATGATAACGGTTGTTATATAAAAATTCCACCAGTGGTAGGTGATCCTCCTAGCTACAACTGAAGTCAAGTATGCAAGCTCGTAGGATATCCTCCAGGACCTGGATGGTCCACTTCGTCTGACCATCAGTCTGAGGATGAAACGCTATTCTCAAGTGTAACTTAGTCCCAAAAGATTCCTGAAATCCCTTCCACAATCGTGATGTGAAATGAGCATCACAATCTGAGATGATCGTTGATGGAACTCCATGAAGTCAAACTATCTCCTGCACATAGAGGCGTCCCAAGCTCTCTACTGAACTCTGCTCCCATGTGTCTAGGAAGTGGGCCGACTCGGTGAGTCAATCAATGATCACCCAGATGGAATCGTGTCCCCTAAACGTACATGGAAAACCCGTCACAAAGTCCATGGATATCCCATCCCACTTATACTCTGGCACCTCAAGGGGCCGATTCAAACCTGCTTGCACCTGGTGCTCAGCCTTTACTTGCTGACAAGTAAGGCACCGAGAAACAAACTCTTCCATACTCTTCTTCATTCCTGGCCACCAGAACTGACGTCGGAGGTCCGGGTACATCTTTTCCATGCCTGGATGCACCGCCAAAGGAGATGTATGGAACTCCCTCAAAACCTCCTCCCACAACGTCACTGGTACTACCGTACGCCCTCTGAAAAGAACAACATGATCCCCACCTTCTGAATATCCATCGGTAGCATCACCCGTGGATATCTGAGCACATAAAGTCTCACAGCTAGCGTCCTTGAGATGTGCTTCCCTGACATGATGCAAGAGCGGAGGGGTAACAACCATAAAATGAATTTAAGCTCCCTCATCTCTATCCAAGAAGGATAAATATAAGGAGGCCAACTGCCTCGTCGCC
Source organism: Viscum album (assembly GCA_963277665.1). Classification (NCBI taxonomy): domain Eukaryota; kingdom Viridiplantae; phylum Streptophyta; class Magnoliopsida; order Santalales; family Viscaceae; genus Viscum; species Viscum album. The sequence goes on from OY728162.1 coordinate 1,327,595,008, forward strand.
TCATCCAGCAACTGTGAACTGGATTTCTTGCTGAGAACATCTTCCACAACATTCCCCTTCCCAAGTGTGTAAAAAATCTCAAAGTCATAATCCTGGAGGATCTCAAGCCATATTTTTTGTCTCAAATTCAGATCCTTCTGAGAAACTATATAATTGAGACTTTTTTTATCAGAGTAGATGGTAAACCACTCGCCCATCAGGTAGTGCTGCCACATATTCAACGCGAAGACCACCGCTGCCAACTCAAGATCATGGGTCGGGTAGTTCTGCTCGTGTGGCCTCAACTGGTGTGAGCCATAAGAAATCAACACTTTCCTCTGCATCAGGACACGAACAAGCCCGATTCCTGATGCGTCACAGAACACTACGTACTCGACACCCTCCTCTGGTAATCTCAAGACCGGGGCACTCGTCAGACACTGTCTCAACTACTGGAAAGCCTACTGGTATCTCTCGGTCCACATGAAAGGTAGCCCCTTTTGGGTCAAAGCTGTCATGGGTGCTGAAATCCTAGAGAAATTAAGAATGAATCTCCGATGGTAGCCTGCCAACCCATAGAAACTCCGCACCTCTGTCACGCTCCAGGGTGGCTTCCATGCTAACACTGCCTCCACCTTGGCTGGGTCCACTGCAACACCATCTACTGAGATAATGTGTCCCATAATGTGGACCTCCTGTATCTAGAACTGACACTTAGAGAGTTTCTCATACAACTGGTCCTCTCGGAGTGTGTCCAGAACCATTCTTAGGTGTCTCGCGTGCTCCTCCTCAGATGCAGAGTACACAAGGATATCATCGATGAAGACCACTACGAACCGATCTAGATGGGGCTAAAAGATTCTGTTTTTGAGTCCCATAAACACTTCTGGGGCGTTCGTCATGCCGAAGTTCATCACCAATTACTCATAGTGATCGTAGCGACATCTGAAAGCCGTCTTCGGTACATCCTCATCCCGTAATCACAACTGATTATAGCCTGATCGTAGATCAACCTTCGAGAACCATCGTGCCCCTCTTAACTGGTCGAAGAGGTTGTCTTTCCTCGATAGTGGGTACCGGTTCTTCATGGTCACCTAATTCAAGCGCCGGTAATCTACACATAGCCTCAATATCCTGTCTGCCTTCTTGGAAAATAGCACTGGGGCCACCCAGGGTGAAACGCTGGGCCTTACAAAGCTCTTCTTCTGTAAGTCTTCCTGCTGCACCCTTAGTTCACGAAGCTCTGCAGGAGCCATCTGATATGATAATGATGATATCAGTGTCGTCCCAGGTTGTAACTCAATGCAGAAATATATCTCCCGATGGGGAGGTAGTTCGGGGAAATCCTCCGGAAAGACGTCCTCGTACTCAGCCTCTATTGCTGGAAACTGGAAACTCGTAACATCTGATGTTCCAAGGGCTAGTCTAGCCAACTGATGTGAAATCGGCTGTGCCTTCCTATACATGAGTCCATCCTGCGCTTCCTGGGTCTCTATTTCACTGAAAAAATAGAACCTCATTCCATCATTGTGGACACACCACACCCTTCGCCTAAAACAGTCAATCTGGGCATGAACTGCAGATAGCCAATCCATACCAAGAATGACATCGTAAGGCCTAGACGCTACCACAAAGAGGTTCCAACCAAAAATCTCACCTCCAAGGGTCAAGTCACACTGTCTGCAATGGTGTCTGATCTATGAATCTTCTCTAGTTGATGTTTCTAAGAATAAGGGTCGAGTCAATGGCTCAACTGGAATATCAAGGTCTCGAACAAGATAAGCAGCCCAAAAGGAATGACTAGAAATTGTGTCAATCAGTATGGCATCCAAAGTAGAAAAGACACATATTGTACATCTAATCATTCTGAGAGTACCTGGGTCATACGCCTCTACTGCCTGCAGATGTCCCTGCCTCTATCCACCAGCTCCATGAGTCAGGGGTAGACCTCCTGGGGGCGGTGGTAAAGGGTCAAAATGACACCACCTCCAGATGCTCTCCCAGCTCCTCTACCACATCTGCCACCCTGCGGACATATATGCTCCACACATTGCCTTTTCCTTGGTGGTCCATCCACTGCTCCCATGTCAGTAGTACAACGGGTCGGACAATCTTGAGCAAGATGTCCCCTGCCATCACATGAGTTGCATCACCTCTCTCGATGCTGGATGGATGCACCCTGCGAACCCTTTACGGCAGATCCCCTGTCCTGGGATCTCCTCTGAAAACGTATCCCACGCCTGGGTCCCTGGCGTCGGCTCCCTACTGCCGAGGTCTCTGCTCCAGCTCGCTCACCACCGACAATTGCTGGCTGTCTCTACTCTGCCAAGAAGCTCTCAACCACCGAAGCCAGCTCGAACACCCCGGCATAAGTAGGAATGCTCATAGGGATGAATCTAGCTCAGATATCTCTGCTCAAGCCCCGCTCAAAAATTCGAGCTCTAAAATATTGATCCCTAACCATATCCATCAAATACCACAAGAGGTCGGTAAACCTTGATGAATAGTCAGCCACCTTCATGGTTCCCTGCTAGAGCTGAAGAAGCTCCTGTATACATACTACTCTCAGGGTAACCGGTGAAAACTCCTCTCTCAAGAGATGCTCAAACTCTGTTCATGCAAGAGTCGCATCATCGTGAGTCTAAATAACCAAACTCCACCATTGCCCTACCGAGCCCTACTGGAGGCTCGCTGCCAGGATTACCATCTGGTCTAATGGTGTCTTGACCAAACAGAAGACTCTAGCCACTGCCTCAAGCCAGTCCTCTACTACCTGAGGGTCAAGCTCGCCTCGAAACCTAGGGGGTCTCTATCTCTGAAACTTGTGGAGTGAGCACAACCTTTATTCTTCATCCACTGGTACAAAAACCACTAAACACTGCTCCATAGGTGGTGGGATAACTGGCACACCACCCGAAGGTAAAACTGGGAGATCCGGTCCCTGTATCGAAGCCTCATCACTGAGGGGGTCATCCTCGTGATCGAGCTGTTGGATCCTTGTGGGTACGCGTCACGGAGGCATCCTGTAAAGAAACAAGATGTATCTCAGTCAGTGAGTATATCTAGAGATATGAATAAAGAAGGGCATAGAAACCAAAACCCATTCCTACATGATGCATGTACCATTACTTTCCCTTGAAACCGGTGTTTTCATGTTCCGAGTTGAAAAGCAGGTTATCAGAGCCCTGGTGTATGGATACATCGGCCGCCCGCAACAACACTGGGGTCCCTGGCCTAAAATCCGAACTTGAAACACTTAACACTGTTTCCCCAAACCGACACATAGACTCTCGGTCCTATAGTAGAACCGACCACCTGTGATACCACTCTGTCACGACCCGTCCTAGCGGGGCCTGAGCTGCAACTCCCCAAGACCGCCTCCAATAGGATAGGGGCTGGTGACTAGAACCCAGTAGGCATGTTACTAACATGGGAGGCATTGCCTATAAACCGGTACACACACACACACATCTCCAAGCCCACAACGCTGAAAAGTAAAAACTACTAAAAAATGGAAATACATGCATACACTAAAAATTTCAACCAAAAGAGTACGACATGAAAGTAAAGTACAGCAAGTGTAAAACCCTGGGCCAAAAGTACAAGCCCACCAAAAGAGAGTCTGCGACAAAGTCCAAACTATAAGGAAAGGTACTGGGACTGCAATCCGTAGCCATAAGAACACACCTCGGCCTATCTGATCTCACTGAGCACCGCTCGGTCCTGGTCTGCCTAGAATACTATCAAAAGCTCGCTTGTCTGCACAAGACACGACATGTGTGGTCAATGACCGTGGAGGGGTGAGTATAACAATACCCAGTAGGACACCCCAAAACCACAAAGGAATACAACAAGGGAAAAATACCATAAAGGAAAGATATAGTCAGCTCTACACAGTTTATGTCTACAGATTATATAATAAGAAGATCTAGATATACTCATACTCGATCGAATACCGCGAAACCACTACTAAGATCCAGCTCGAAGATTCCACTAAGCACGCTACAAGGAGAACACACTCTTAGGTCTGAAGAGAGAGAGACACAAAGTACTCGTTCTGGGAGAACACACTCCACAAGTACTTGGGAACATGATACTCAGATGAGGATCACAACCAATAGTCATGGGGTGATACCAACAACTCAGTCTGAACTAATCCGCTAAGCAGAGGATCGACACCCGGGTAAAGTTGGTCACGTCGATACTAAGAACTCTACCTAGGGTTCTAGGAATGAATATAAGATCCGGCTCTAAGTCTCACAAAGGGGATTCCAACAACTATATTCAGGAAGTCCTGATGAAGGGATCATAATCCTGTATGTAGGAAATGATATCGGGAACCTTCAGGAGAAAGACCAAGGGAACAAAACCTAAGGAAACTAGCTCATGTCACAGAAGGCAATTGGATCAAGCCATGTAATATTGGTTACACAGCGTGTAGTATGGTTACACACTCTGTTCCTTGACCCCGGGTACTACCCATGTAAATGGACCATGTCATCCGTTCGAGCTGTGTAATACTCAACTACACGACGTGTAGAAGAATCACACGCCGTGTTCCTTGACTCTGGGTACTACCCGTGTAAACAGCCTATGTCATTTGGATCATCGTATAAAAGTAACTACACAGCGTGTAGTAGGATTACACGCCATTTCAGAGCACATAGGGCTCGCTCCGTGTACGCTGGCCATGAGCCCGTACACGGTCTTCGTCCGTGTCGCCTACCCGTGTACCAGTACACGGGGTATCCCATGTATCTGGCCGGGTCTGGTCGGGGAGGGTATACATGCCGTGTCCTTGTCCGTGTACCCAACCCGTGTCTGTGTACTCCCGGAGTATATTCCAGGTGGTCCTCCGACGAACACATGCCGTGTAGCCCATACTACACGCGCTGTAGTCGGGATTTTTCCAGAAATTCCGTCTTCCTCCTCGCGCCGCGGCTGATCCTCCGGATCCATGGTTTCTCATCCGATCGTCCCGATACTCTAGGGGTTGGTTCATTTCATCATACGAACAACATAACGGGTGTTTTTAGTCCTTAAATCGGATCATAAACCTCGAACGATCCATCCGAAGAAAAACACCTGAAAACTCATATCTCTCGATTTGCTCCGAATCGTCTGCCGAAACCGTCGTCTCACCTCGGTGAAAACATTTTGGGGTTGGATCTACAGTCCCTGATCATTGTGCCAACAAACGAATGCACGATGATCGATTTCCTTCAAGAACGCGTAGAACGCAATGAAGAACACACGAGAGGAAAATAAAAAGAAACGAACAAGAGGGACGAACCTCGATTGTTGTTCATGATGATCCGGGTTCGTCACCATTCGATCAAAACCACAACAATCAACAGATTATAAATCTCGAGTATTTGATTTCTCGATGAAACCCCAAATCACACCCGCCCACAAAGCGATCGATCCACGGGCTAATCGGTTCATAGATTAGTCCGCATTCGTCATAGGAAAAAAGAATAGGGAAATGAAAATCAAAACAAACATCCTACCTAGATTCGCGGCGTTTGCTGGCGAAGATCCGGTTGCCGCGTCATCGTTGCCGGCAAAGTTCATCAAGAACACCGTCACCGCATTGGGAGGGTTTCTCTAGATCTCTCCAGGGAGATTTAGGGTTTTGAGAAGATCCCCTGCGAAATCTCTATTTGAAAAGAAAAAAAAAGGGATATTTCGCTGCAACAAAGATTTACTAAAATATTTTAAATTAAATATTTTATTACGGTTATGTCCAAAACCCAAATTTCACTACCGACCTACGCCAGTCGATGTTAGGTCTCTTCTAGGGTAAAACCGCTTCTTTGGACACAACGACGCCCTCAGATTTCCGATCTGGGCACCCGTTCAAGAGTTATTCCACTCATTCAAGAAAACCACACGCACGTGCAAAAATTTAATTATTTAATTAAATTCAAACATTTGTTCCGAGCTCACCAGGCCTCAGAACTGTATGCCATCTCGAAGACTGGTCTCGAAATAATTTCCACATATTATTAAAAATAAAGCATGGAAAAATCCGAGACATTACCATTATTGCATCGTATTCCTGAGTTTATGCACTGGAAAGAACTGTTCACTTAATCCAGATGTCCAATACAACTTTTCATGAATCTCCCAAAATTTTTGAAATCTCCATTATGTTTCAAAGAAATAAAAACTCTTTCAAACCCACTAGATTTCATAAATCTCACACTACCAAATATTTCACTTTTTTCCAACAGGGGCATATCTGTAGGTAAAAGTACATTTTCTGTTGGTAAAATGTTTTTCCAACATATATGTCCCTGTCACTACATTATCGATAAAAACTCTATCGCTAAATGTTTTTATGATAAATAAAATCATTATGTTACAATTATATTAATACCAACATATAATATATATGTTGGTTAAAATGTTTAGCAACTGGTTCTAATGAAAAAATGTTCCATTGGTAATGATATTCCCAACATATAATTTCTGACATTTGAATAAAAAATATAAATTTTAATTTATATTAAATTTTCATATTATATTTATTAATTTATCATATATAATACATCTATTTTATTTATTAAAGAGAAGACCATTTTCAAAAATGGTCAAAATTAGAAAAAAATAATTATATTAATAATAAAATGTAATACAAAACGAATCAATAAAAAATTCATCCCTCAACATAATCCATCACCCCCAATGTCAACGAGTGAGAAACACCCCGCCCAACCCCCCATGTCAGTAGTAGGGATTAGCAACCCATCCATGCCCCAGGACCAGCGAGTTGACAATATCCCATCCATGCTAGTGAGCCAGCAGTAGCCCATCCATGCCACACCAGGGATCAATCAACACCATCAAATCATCCATAACCAAAGACTAGTGGTCCAGCTCTAACCCATCCGTTCCATACACCATGGACCATCGAGCACCAGCAACTCATCCATGCCCTGGGACCAGCGATCCAGCTCCAGCTAAAAAAACATTATTTATGGGTTGAGTGAAAAAAAATAGAGTTAATAAAACTTGAACCGATAAATAATAAACTAGTAAATAAAAAAATTGTTCACAAATTGTTGATCTATAAAAGTAGTGAAAAATATTACCAGTCATGGTAGATTCCAATAAGTCCATAATAAAAAATGACACTCAATGACCCTAATAATAGGATTATCTAACCAGAAGAAACAAAAAGCATAAGATAATGAAAAATGAACAAACATGTGATGCATAAATTAGTACATTGAGTGAAATAAATAAATTAATTAATCAAATATGTGTATATAAAACAAAGATATGTATAAAAAATAAAAATATTTCAACATTAATAAATTGATTAAATGGAGGTGACGATGGAGATACCACACTTATGGTGGCTAGAGAGCCATATATTCCAAGCACACTCTTTTTCATTCCAATCCATGATCACATCACTAAATGAGAAGGAAAAAGAAATGTTATGGTTGATAGAGGAAGATGAAAATTCATTTGCACAACGTAGTGAGATGTTCTATAAGAAGCAACCACAACTGATTTACATGGGTGAATTGGGAGCTTACAATCTCTTTATTGAAGAAATAAATGGCACATTGGGAATTTACATTATGCTTTTATATATATACAATAACCCTTGATAATTTTTTTTCTTTAATAGTTACTAAACACCACATAACGAATAAAATAGAATTTTTTCAATAAAATTTCAACAGTATCTCCCCATGTAGTGGCAATTCCATGGAAGATTGAGAGATGAGGAAAGAGGACACTGTGAAGCTGATCAACACCTTATGACATTGAATTTGTGATCAATAGGGATGCCTCTATGGTTTCTCAAAACATTCGTAACATTATCACCTCCCCAGGTAGGTACCAATTATGATAAGTGCTTCTACAAAAATTTTTCTATATTGATTATTAATAATGCTTGAGAATTTGAGTGCAGTTTCAAAACTAAAACAACACATTTTTTCGAATTGCATTACATAAATATAGTAAACATCTTTCAATATGTGATGTGAAATAGACCCTTATGGAAACAATGTTCCTACTAAATATTTTTTTTTCAAAAATAGATAAAATATATCCACCTGATGAACAACATAAGCATGACCCCACCAAGTCAACTCCACAGCTTGATCATACAGATCTTGAAAATAATCACTTGTATATGTTACCTATAGAAGAAAAATATATTACTTATTCTATAAGAAAAGGCCCCGATCACATCAACAATTTTCTATGCAAAAGAAATTTTACCTTAAAAGTTTCCCAACCCATCCACTAAATAATTTCATCAATATGATCAATATACTCTTTTCAGCTTCAAGATTTTCATCATCAGACATGTAAAAAGAAAAATAGCATACATAACCATGATGATAAGCTTATTGGAATGAAATTAACATGCTTAAAATTTCAACTCTATCCTCTAGTAACAATATCCATCTATCTCTTTTACAAGACTAAAACTAAAATTTTCCAATCAATTTGAAAAAGAAACATTAATAAACAGTAGAGAATATGGCCTAAATAGGCTCATCTCATAACATGAACAACTTACATTGACATTACCAATATGTATATATCCATTTGGTTGTGGTGGAGAACAAGTGAATACATTTCCTCTTGTGGATTTCAAAGGCTTATCAAGAAGTTCTTTCAAATCACACTCAAAATATGGGGATCTTTGAAAAACATTCCATTCTATACTTAATGATTTAGAAATAAAAGTAAATAACTAAAATTTCATAATCATATATAGTTTTTTCAAATAAATACAAGGAAATATTAAAAACACAAGTGATCAATGAAAATTTAATAACATAAGATTGTTCAGTAATAAAAATTTACAAAGCATATACTAAAAATATTTGGATTGGATAAAACATAAAAAGGATAAACTTAAATGATATAGTATTCATAGTAGTTTTATCATAAATAAGGTTCTTAAAACCATTTTTATATTTGGAATTTCATATTCACAGTAGGTTTATCAGAAACACAAGAAGTACATATGATTCCAGAGTGCTCAAAGCCTAGAAAATTATCTAGTTCAACAGATTGCACAAAATCATCATATCGACAATCACATTATATAATTAAGATGAAACATATCTAAATATACTTGATATACTAAAACAAAATGTTCAAAACATATTTATTTGATGAAAAAACATGAAAATAAGAAGGAAATATTTGTAAATAGTTCTACTACTAATCCTAAAACAATATGAATTATTGAGAAGAAATCTAATAAAAACATGAAAATATCTTATGACTATAGTAGAAAATAATTCCCACACTAATTGATAGACTACTATAAACCTACACTTTTTAAATTCATTACTAAGAAAGATGAACTAGAATAAAGAAGAATATACTTGAAAACGGTGGGATTGAAATTCTGTCGAATGCGAGACCAAAAGCATCTCTCTCTGGAATGGGAACTTACATCGCAAGATGCTAGATCATGACCTATGGTTTAGTCATTATAAATATTCTTCAAATCAGTGATTATTCTGGACCGAACACATGTCCTCTCTGAATAACAAACTCGTACTCTCATCAACAACTCAAGTTCATCAAATTTAAGCAGATTTGAAAATCCTTTGCATAATGTACTACCGATCAATATTTTTCTTCCAAAATAAACAATTGACCACTTGAGAAGCTTCAATCATTGGTCACAATCACCACACTGATGGTGAAAATTATCATTTTCTAGGTTAACTTTAGTTCTTCCATACTAGTGAAACTAGGTGGGTGCTGGAAGGGAAATTCGTAAGGATTTTGTGTCTTCTAAAGAATAGGAAGATCTTGATGGAGTATTGGTACGTGGCCCTAGTTTCATATGATCCCAAAGGTTATAAATTTAAGGGCCTATGCTTTTGGGGAATACCCAAATGGTTCCAGATAATCCTTCATCTCGACAACCTTAATCTCATCCACACCCCCATTGATTTAGGAAGTGATTGCCAGTACAGAGAAGTGGACAGGGTTCTGTTGATCATGGGGGTGATTATACACATGTGGAGTGGAGTAGAGTGGAGTGGTTCTTGGTTTTCAACTCTACCATGGAATCAATCCAACAGTTGAGTGAAAACATTTTCATTTTTCCTTCCATCTATATAAACATCCAAAACACTTCTATATTTTTAAGTTAATGATTTTTCTATGAGGGGTGTTTTATTGTCCATGCATATAATTAATGGTGACTAGATCTTCTGGAGTCCTGAACTTCTGGTTGATTCTTTTGGGTAACTTTCCTCCATCCCATTGGTAAGCACTAGTTAACCCACTACATATCGAGTTACTCGTGAATGTGCCAAGAAATCTAATATATTTTCTACAAATGGTTTCTCCAACTATTCCATGTAGGAGTAATATCATATCAAGCACAATGTTTTGGAAAAAAATCCTTCCAAAGTTAATGATAATATATATTCTACAGGGGATAAATAAATAGTTAATATTCTCATCAATTTTAATATCAAACATTAATAAAACAGAACGGCTGAGCAGTATAAAGGTGTTTGTTGAAAATCATTCAGTGTTTATTTTTACGCACTATACACGATATATTAGTTTGTTCAAAAATTCTGTTTCACTGTTATAAAAGCACCCAGGATTCATAATTTACTGGAAAAATCCTTACAGTGATAAATTTCTATAAAATTCAGGTAATGTGGCTCTACAATTCAGGCATGTTTGGTATGTAATTTGAGAGGTGTAAAGTGTGTATGATTCTCCTAAAAATGATTTATCAAGAATTAAATCATGTTTGATGCACCCCAAAAAATGTTTTACATGAGAGTTTGTTGTTAGGCATGTGTGAAATGAAATCTAACATGATAGATTGATAGGTTTTAATTACATTTAAAAACGTGTTTTTTAATATACATTTTCTTGTCCAGTTCCTCCATAATCATGCAATATAACATTTTCCCCTTCTGTAAACTAACAGAGAACAACTTTCCTACCATTCCATTATGGCCAGGACTAACAGAAATAACTCTTCCAGGATTCATCTTATGAGTTTTCTAAGGGATCATAATTATAGTACGGGTCTTGGAAGGTGGATTAATCTTCTTCACAAGATCATGATTCAATGTTGGGATGAAATGATTTTCCAGAGAGAAGTTTTTAATTAGAATTATAAAATCACCCAAAAAACAAAAACAAGAATAAGAAAGTTTGTTTCATTATAATTTCACTAAAACCCTAAATGGAATTCAATTTAAACAACAAATAAATGTGATTTTAGTTTCTTAAAACATTAATAGTAGAAGTGAATACCTGAGGCCCAAACATTGACTGATTGAAGGTTAAATGGGTTTTTGTCCAAGCCCCTTCATAGACCACGTCTGTATAGTTGAAAGAAGAAAAATGAAATGGAACATCAGTAGATGAAGGTGTGATAAATCGTAGATAATCAAGGGTTTGAATGTGGGTGTGGTCGATGGGGGTGAACCTGGAGTGTGAGCATAAGCGGGTATCACCACTATGCGAGTGACGAAGATTGGGAGGTGACTGGGGAAGAGGGGAGACACGGGAAGAAACTGAAACACTGAACTTGTTTTCATTTTTCCTTTTCCTTTTCTTTTTTCTTTTTTACAATTTTGTAAATGACTGATTGTTCTATGTTTTGAGTCATTATTTTTATTTTTAGTTCTTGGTAATGGTTTTTAAAATCCTATAAAATAATTTATTTCAAATAAAACATATCTAAAATACTAGTTTGATTTTGTTTCAAATAGAGTGATCCATATTTCTAATATTTATCAAAATATTTTTTTAATATCAATATAATTATTTTATTAAAGTGTTAAATGATAGTGATAAAAACATAATTTTAATTGATTTGTTTATAGTGAGTAAATACCAGTAATAGATTTATATTCTGAAAACACTATGGGTAATAATAACTAATAACCATATATTCATTTTTTTGGTAAAAGATATTTCATTATTAATATAATAAATAAAAACATTTAATTGTTACTAAAACATATTTTGGAATTAAGAGGTAAAAAAACCACTACTAAACACATAATTTATTAATTCTTTTAAAAAAACACCACTAGAAATTAGATATTCAACATTTCCAAGATTTTTTTGGAAACCATCACTAAATAACTTGGACTAAGAATATTTTTCTTATAGTTTACATATTAATCACACCATAGTGGATCACTCTCCATTACTACTCTAATTATAAGGAATGGGATTAAAATATGGATCCCTACCTACTAACAATAGATCTGTTTCATTGACAATCATCATCAACTGTTTGAGTAGTAATAATATAATGAAACTTATAAGAAATCTAATCATTTTAAACTTGTGGTCTGTTTTTTTAATTCTAGTTCATGTTCACCTCTGATATAATTAATCATTCTCCATGTATAGTTATTCTCTATAGGATAGGTACCCATTTCCATTTTCATAATGGAAGAAAAGAAAATAGATTGTTGGAGTTTATCACAACCTACAATACTCCTATTTTGAGTCATGTATTCATCCCTAACATAAAAATAGAAACAAGATGAAGATGAACACCAATAGGAACCATTTTGGTTTGATACTGGACTAGAGAAACATTGATATATTCCACAGAGTCCCTAATTAGGGAAAATTTTATTCTCATTACACATACATTAAATCCCGGTTGAGCATCTTGATTTCCAAGATATACTCAAAGTATACCATTCTCAGGGTTACCTACAACAGGAAATTATACCTCATACTGGGTTTTACAGTCTACCATATTGGATGCCCTTACATTTCCCTTTTCAGGTATAGATCCAACCTATAATTCAATGCACCCATCTCCCTTAACAGAATTCACTGGGGTAGCTCAACTAATAAATTGAGGTCTATCACCCATTGGTTTAATCACTGTTAACACATACAAAATTATCCTTGGAAAAAGAAGATTATTTTCCCTAATAATCATTTCTTTCACCATGACATAGGCCTCAGCAGCCCTAACTACATCAACCTGAGACTAAAAATTCACCTTGCCATGGTGTTCATGATGGTTTCCCTAAATCTCAAAATGGTGAAAATATTTAATCGATCTCCCATACCAAATTATTTGACTAAAACCCTCATCCTATTCCACACAAAACTAGATGGAGTCCGGATGTGGTTGGGATAAATCCAGTTCAGTGCAAACCCTATCCTGAATTGGATGCTTCCCAGTTAATGTGCGTTGATCAGCCTACATGAACCTCTTAGTAGAATTAACATGGTGATGGAGTATTTCAATGGAAATGAACGGGAAGACTGGAAATATAGATCCAAATCACCACAGTAGTACTAGACTTTATATAGTAAATCATTCGAGAACATCACAACAAACATAAACCCCAAGACCAGATATCCCGAGGGATATGAGACCACAGATTCAGGAAGTCCACTTCGTCATCATTTTTGATAGCGATCAGATGAGGCATGATAATCCCCACCAATTATTTTCTCTTTAAACCCCATTCTGTATTCACGTTCTTGTCGAAATCTTCTTTAGATGGTCTTCGATTCCCAAATCTCACAACTAGGGTAAATTTATACAAATCCACTATGAAAGCCTATATGAAAATAGAAATATCCACCATAGGGAAACCATTCACCAATAGAGGAATCCTTTTATCAGAAACGATAGACTAAATGGGATAGATTCAAATTTGTGAATGGCATGTGTCCTCATTTCGACAAATATTTTTCTTTTAAAAATTACTTTAATTGGAAGTATAAATATATATATTTTTATTAACAAATTATTTTTTGATATATATATATATTCAATTATTTATATAACATTTTTTTATAAAAATATTTATTGGAACAAAATGTATGATGGTAAAATATTTTTGGTAATAATAGGTATTAAAAACATATTCATCTGTTTATAGAAAAATGTTGGTATTGATATAGAAAAATAAAATATTTAATTTTTGGTAGAATATTTGTTGGTATTGGATAGTTAATACCAAAAGATATACCTATTAGTAAAAACAATTGTTAGTAGTTGAAATAAATACGAAAAATACTCAATATCTTTTGGAATTAATCATATTTACCAAAAATATATAACATGTCACTAATTATCTATTGGTTAAAGAAACTTTTTTTGTAGTGTCACTACCTTCATAAAGCTCCCAGACTTTTCATAACATTATCTCTTTGTAAAAAACCATGTCTTCATGAAAATCGCTCTTCCAAAATTCCTTAGCATCAGTGAAGACATAACATGACATTTTGTGATGTTCAAGCTCACAAAAATTCTTGATTTGTGAAACTCCTAGCCTTTATGAGTACAGAGAGATTCATCCTTTTCCCTAATTTTCTTCATGATTTTAAAGGATGGTGGGGGGTTTCTATTTATAGAATTTTTATTTCATGAAGATTCCAAGCTCCCATTTTTTTTCCAAACATCCTATATCCTTTTCAAAAATATATTTAATTTCAAAATCTCTAATGAAATTTTACCCATTAATTTACCTTCTCAAAGTTATATAGATTTATTTTTATTCTATCGCACATTCATGAAGCTTATCATAGTCGGGAGAATACTATCCTTCCATTTCACATTCACAATACTCCACACCTTCCTGAAAAACCCAACCTTCATGAAACCCAAACTATACAAAATCAAATATTTGAAAAACTCATATCTTTACCGTATTTATGAAGATTCAATCCTAAAAATACACCTTTCAGGAATATTGATCCTTCTCCTTAATTTTGATCTCCAAAAAATTTGTCAAACACTGGGAAATGATGCCACTTTAAACACTAAATCAATCTAAATCACAATATTTCTTGTGTTTCAAATTCCATGATCAATGTTTTTGTGGATTGACAACAAACACAAAAAACATACCATTTCAAGCTATGAACTTACTTGGTTCTAACAATGTCCCCATTTGGTTTTGTTGGAAATATATATATATAAATTCAATAAATCACCATCCTTAAAAAAACCCTAATAAGCATGAAATTACTCGTAGATCACTGTAAGTATACATGAGAAAATATTTGTGTTGAAAAAATAGTGGAAAAAGAGAAACTCATACCTCGATAGACCACCTAACAAATCTCACCAAACCTGCAAAACTTAAAATCATTGAATTATATTTATCTCCCCCATTGTAAAAAACCCAAAAAACCCATAATTGAACTTTTAGTGCTAAAAAAAAACTTCCCCAAGATCATATTTTCCACAGATACCTGTATCACATCCACAAATATATTAAAATAGTTAAAACATGGGGAGAGGGTACCAACTGTAACCTCCTTATACATTGGGAGGTGGATGAACACTAAGGTTCAACTGATGTTTCGCAAACATTTGTAATACCAAGGGATTTTTTAGTATGTCACCAACTTGGTCATTAGTTCTAACACGATCCATTTTAATCACACATTGTTCAAATTGTTTCTTTGATTAAGTCATATATGATCTCAATATGTTTGGTATGAGAGTGCTGAACCAGATTATTTGTAAAACCAATTGCACTATTGTTGTCACAGTGAATCACCATAAACTATTTCAACTCATCACCAATAGAAGTATGTTGTTTATTCATTCATAATAGTTAATTTCAAGACTTTTTAGTAGAGATATAATCTTTTTTATCCATTCTAAGAGAATTTATTTCATGTTTCCTCCTCAACCAACCCACACATTTTTTTCAAATGAATAAGTCTCCAAAAATTGTGGACAATCTATCCACCTCATCTCTGCCCAATCAGCATCATAAAATTATGATAATTCATTATCGCTTCCTAATGCAAAGTATATGACAAAATTGAGAGTACCTTGTATATATATATTTATATCATACTTATTTTAATGGTTTCAAAATTATCTTCCTTGGGATTACTTTGTAAGTGAGCCCCTAGGAATGTTGCAAAGATGATATCTATGTGTTTTGTAGTCAATTATAATAAGATTCTAATGATCCTCCTTTACAAGGTGAGATCGAAATGTTTTCCATCCAAATGCTTTCCATGTTTTGTGCTAATCACAATCGGATTCAACATTGGTTTGGAGTCATGCATGTTGAATTTATTTTGAACATTTATTGCATAATTCTCCTAAGAAATGAAGGGGTATTCCTTATTTTGGACAACCTGTATCCCCAAAAAGTTTGTGAGTTCACCAATCGTGGACATTTTAAATTCTAATTTCATGTTATTAGGAAATTATTCCACTAATACCTATGTGATTCCACCAAAAAATATCATCAACATACAAAATCACAATAAATTAATCTTTTTGAGAATTATTCACATAAGGATTATGGTAGAAACCTCTTCTTTAAAATTATAACCTTTTTAGATAAGTATTCAATATAGATTACTATGCTCGTGGAACCTAATTCTGAACATACACATCATTATTTAATAAAAAAACATTTATCTCACTATTTATAATAAAAAAATCCCTCTTGTTGTTCAATGTAGACTTTTTCATGAATAACTCCATTTAATAATTTTGTTTTGACTTCCATATAATAAAATATGTACTATCTTTTAATTTACATGGGAAGGTAGAGCCTGATTGACTCCAGTATTTCCATTGGAGAAAACGTTTCTTCAACATGAATGCCTTCAATATGTGCATAACCTATACACACCAAACACTCCTTTTTTATAATCTCATTTACATTCTCAAAAAATTTGTTTTTGAATATCCACTTTTTTCCAATCACATTATGATTTTATAGTCTCTGAATAAGATGCCATGTATTTTTCTTTTCAATAATATCTATTTCTTCGTTAATGGAATTAAACCATGATTCATACATCATTGATTCCTCAAATGAGGTTGGTTACATACTTGAGAGGAAAAAATATAATTCATTCCACATTCTCATTGTCTCTATAGGTGCAGTCTAATTCCAAATGATGCTGGATTGATCAATTTATGCTATTCTATTTCTCCTATGTGGTTTGGATGAAGTTTCATTAGAAATGGATTCCTATTCTTATTATTTATCTAAATCGTCATCATTTTTTTAAACCTGAATGTTTTTCAATCCTTTCACTATTTTCATATTATAATATATCCCTTGTTCACTTTCTTCTTTATTTATAATGATATCAATATATGATATCCTTAGGGTATTTATGGTTTTATCCTCAATGATCTTTACATCATTGCTTTCCAAAATTTTTTGAAGAGGATTATTGTAAAATTTGTATGCTTTAATATTGTATGAATATCAAAATAATATTCCCTCAAATTTTGATTCCCCTTACTTTCCTTGACTTCCTTCTTCGTTTCGAATAAAATATTTTCTTCCAAAAACATGAAAATACTTTAGAGAGGGCTTCATTCCATACCATATCTCATATGGTATCTTGGTTTCTATTATAAAAATCCTTGTTTTATTTCGAGAGTACACCATTACTTGAACAAACTAATTATAAAAATGATGATAAATAAGACTCTAAATTAACATAGTTCTATTCATATTGTTCCCCTATCTATTTCTATGTTCAATGAACCCATTTTATTGAGGGATTCTCGTAGCAGAAACCTCATGATTTATCAAATGTTTTTTGAGTTAATTTTCAAATTGAATGGATGTGTATTATCATCCGTTTTCATATCACATAATTTTGATTTTGTACAAGTTTCATTCTCAGATATTTGATGATAACTCTTCATGTAATAAATCACTTTCCATTTCCTCTACATAAACATCACACAATACATTTTACAATAATAATGAATAAAAAATTATGTACCTCTCTCTATATGTTCCAACCACATTTATAGGACCACATACATTTTTTTGGATGAGGTCAAAAAAATTTCATTCCATTTTGTTCCTCATCAGATATGAAATACTGACCATATTACCTTGCATGAATGCATCAAATGTAATTTATTGATCACGCTTCAAATTGGTATTGTTAAAAACTATCTTAAGGTTAGATATGTATTTCATGCTATGTTGATTAATGTGACCCAAAAACCTATGCCACAAATTGTTTTCTTTTTCAATTGTTAAGTAACAAGTGTTATCTTTACTGTCAACCTAGAATAAATTTTTATATTTTCTTCAACCTTTCATGATAGAATTACCTATCTTTCCTTTGATAGTGCACCCATTTTGATTAAATGTCACTAAAAATACCAAGACATGGAGTTGACTCCCACACATAATATTGTTATGAAAACCGTCTGAATAGGGAACTTCATTTTTCTTTATCTTGCTATTTTATAGTTCTATATTTTCACTAAATTTGTTATTTAATGCACCATTGTAGCTAAATATAACTGTTCCATAAACCATTTTCTTAATATTATACAAAAAATGTATTTCCTATCATGTGGGATGAGCATACACTATCAAGAATCTAGGTGCTACTATTCTTTGTAGCTTTGAGAGATATTTCTGCAGGATTGGATTTCCTGATTTTCTTCTTTTCCTTCAATGAGATACCTGATTGATTAGAAGAAAAATATATACTTTACAATCTCTTTTCAATATGCATGGGTTCATTATACTCACATACTTCTTACAGAGGAGAATAACTATTTACAAGGATAATTCTTCTAGTTTGATGGGTATTGACTAGCCTCAGAGTTTTGTAGCTATTTTCCCAAGCTTTCCTCTACTTTAAATTAATAAATTTATGGACATAGTTTGAATAGTGAGAAAAATATACAAATAAATTATTTATTCTATTTGATAATGTATATGGTGTAGTTCTCCTTTTTTGACTTCTAGGAACTTCCCCATTCAGATAGTTTCATTTCTCTTCATAGTAAGTCATGGTATGTCCCAATAAGTCACAGAATTGAAACTTCATAAGGTAAAAAATATTATCACTTCCATTCCTCCACAAAAACCCTTATTTTGTAAAATAATTTGATGAATGATTCCCTTTGGATACCTGAGTAATACTTTTAGCTCTCTTTTATTGTTTGGTTCAAAAATTTCTTTGTCAGGAAATCAAGCACATTTGTGACATGTCCAACTTTTTTACTTGTATTTATTTTGGATCAACCCATTTCTGAAATGTGATGTTTCTGAAACATAATGAATAACACTTTTTCCAATACATGTGGATCTCTGATCAGAATCTTACAAACTATAATTTATTCTTTGATTCTCTTGGTTTTTATTTAGTTTCCAGATTATTCTTTAGATTAACAACTTTTTTATTCATGTCTTTCAACAATATTATCATTTTATCTAGTCTCAATGTAAGGTCATTGATGAATTTTTATTACTCTTAAATCCTAAGTTTAAACTCCACAATATATTTTGAGATTTAATGAGTTGTTACATGTTCTTATACCTCTTCCTCTGGCTGACCAATTTCAAATCAAGCCGACCAACATACTCTGATGAGTCTTTTAGTAGAGATCCCATCTTTCTATTTTTATTTCTTTGATTGTCAATCTCTTCAAGGTAACCCTAATGTTATAACTTGAGATAAAAACACTAATAAAATGATTATCTTCATATTTTTTAGGGTTTACCTTTTCAACTGTAGCTATCATGGAAACTTCAGGTTCAGATTTAAATTCTTGTTCAACATCCTCTAAAAAGTCATTATCATCATCATCTACTTTGCAGACAAATATCGTTCTATATAATTTCTATCATAATGGAACCTCTTATTAGATTTATTAATGATTTATAATTTAACTTATACATCATTAAATTTTATTTGTCACTTGACCTACTTTACCACAATAAAAACAAGACAAGAGAAGGTTTTCTTCAAATCTCTCTATTCCTCTATTGAATATTTTAGAACATCAGAATGAATTTTTTCACCCACATTATCTACATCATTAATACCTTTCTAAATATCAATATTTTCCATGGATTTAAAATCCATTTCCTTTATTACTCAAATTTAACTCTCTTAGAATTTTACTCACATCTTATAAGCCACAATACTATTTAGCAGATTATTGAGAGAAAGTTTAGATGGATCCCCTTCGTCAAGGGATGAGACTTTTGGATTATATAAAGGTTTAAGCTTTCTCAATAATTTATTCACATTGTCAATATATATAATTTCTTCACAAATTCCTCAAATTTATCTAGAAACTTCAGTAATTTGGTTAAAAAAGCTCTCTACATTTTCATTTCGATGCATTTTCAGATCATCAAACTTATTGTGAATCATTTAGAGTTTAGCCTTCGTGACTTTGTTATCACCTTCATATATATTTTCAAATTTATCCTATATGTACATGGATAAGATGAAACTCATCACCTTAAAATATATTTGATTACATAAAGATGCACTAAGGCAATCTTGTTCTTTTACATCTGCATCAATCATTTTCCTATCTGTTTCAGTTATCGAAAGAACCGTCACATAACTAAATTGAATCCCTTGAGTTATGGAAAAGAGGACTTCCATACCAAGGGATTGAAGATGTGATATCATCATATTATTCCCAATCTATAATTTTCTTCCATCAAAGATGGAGACTCACCTCACATTCATTGAATTATCAATTAGAACAATGAAGGACATATTTAACACGAACCTCCCTTTGATACAACTTGTAGGACTATAGAACACCCTTAGAGGGGAGGGGTGAATCAGGTTGTCAATTTGTTTTTTTAAAGTGATGGATCTTGTTCCTGTATTAGTAGGAAATTTTAAAACCTATCAAATAGAATTGGACAATTTTGAAACATTCATATCTATAGAGACAACACAATAGTTTTACTTAGTTCA
The DNA here is from genome assembly GCA_963277665.1 of Viscum album. Taxonomy (NCBI): domain Eukaryota; kingdom Viridiplantae; phylum Streptophyta; class Magnoliopsida; order Santalales; family Viscaceae; genus Viscum; species Viscum album. The sequence continues at coordinate 1,327,615,708 of OY728162.1, forward strand.
CAACTAAGGTCTAGTCTGAGGAGCATATACTGAAAGTGTGTCGGTTGTACTTGGATCCTGTAAGCTTCACTAATTATTGTGGAGTATAGTAGTTTATACACAATAACTATATTCTAGGATCACTACATTTACAAGAATTATATGGATAACACACTGCCTCCCTTAGATCAATACCATCAACTCCCCCTTTCTCACTACCTCAAGAGAAGTATCGCTCAGTTTAAAAACATGAAGGTTTCTATAGAATAGTGGGAATTTAAGTCTTTTTACCTGATTATTATGAGTCACTTATTGAAAAATATTTCTGAGTTGATGCACTTGAAATTACTATTCATTTAACTATATTTTAAACACAACTATTCTCAAAGCTCCAAACATTCATGAAACCCCTTTACATTTCAATAAAATACCAACCTTCACAAACCTACTAGATTGAATAAGGCTGACTACCTTTAAGAATCTACAATAATTATTAAAGCTATAAGCCTTCACGAAACACTACATCTTCATGAAACACCCAGTCCTTATAAAATTCCCTTTTCTAAAAATCCTTAGTAGTAGTTACAACTTAACCAGTCTTTTCGTGATGATCAATATCACGAACAATTCTTGATTTACGAAGCTCCCAGCCTTTGTGAATTTAGAAAGATTTACCTTGTTATCTAATTTTCATCATTATTTCAAATAATGGATGGCCACCTATTTATAGACATCGCCTTTTTTGAAGATTCCAAGCTCCCAATAGTTTTTCTTCCAAACCAATTATTTCTTATTCATGAAGCTCCTTTATTTGTGAATCTACAATGAAATTATAACTATTTGTAAACCTTATTGTAGTCATGTTTATTTTCCATAATTCCATCATAAATTCACAAATATTCTTGTAGTATCTATAACACCATCTTTCCATCATGTGTTCACGATGATCCACACCTACACAAAAAACCCAAAATTTAGGAAACCCAACCTTCGCGAAACCCAGTCTTCACGAAACACATTTATTTACCACATCCATGATGTTTTAATCAAAGAAATAAAACATTCATGAAGCTTTCCACTTACTCATGATTTTGATCTCCACAAATTTTATAAAACACAAGGAAATGACATCACATTCAACACTGAATCCATTTACACTATAAGATATCTTTTCTTGGAAACTCCCTGACAAACCCAATTATGGATTGATAACAAACACAAAAAAACTAAATTTCTAGATATGAAAAAAATTAGTTCCAACATATGGTAATATTACTATTGTTGGGGTGATGGGAAAAATTCCCAACCCAAATTTATTGATATTGGGGTCTTCCAGTCTCTTCTTCATTGGGCTTCTAGATGCACTGTCAAAATACATTTCCAATATTTAGGGGCCATCCTGAAAAGATAATCTATATTCATTAAGAAATTTAGTACATAGAAATGTTGTTTGTATAGATGGATGTTCTGTAAGGAAGTCTATCAAAACCATGCCTTTTACCACTTTATGAAGCATGAACTGATTGCAAATCTTCTATAAGATAACATAAAATATGCCAAATGTATTTTCAATATAGGATGACTAATGATGTATTTGAGTGGGTTATTAAGAGAGAACTAATGGAACTCATGGTGTTGTAGGTACTACATCCGTTTATGAACCTTGAAGATTAATTCTAGGTATCTATTCTCGATATCTGAATAATTAGTCTCAGAATTGAGCATAGTTTGACTATGATAATAAGGTTTTTTTATCCCATAATCATTGCATTGTGTGAGGAAAGTGCACATTGGTTGTTATCGGGCCATCATAATTAAATTGAGCAATTTACCCTCAACAGGTGGCATTAACATTGGTGGACTAAAAAAGATATTTATTATGGATGTCAAATAATTCTTAATAGTCATCAATCCACTTATATGTGAACCCATTTTTCATCAAACTGGTGAAGGGAAAACACTTACATGTGAGGTTCTCTATAAAGTAAAAATATCAGTAAGGTATCCCTATAATCCCCTAAAATATTTGACTTTTTGAAGAAGTGATATATTAATGATAAAATTTCTATTATTGGAAAAAAATTTGATTCCATGATGGCTTACATTGAAACAAAGAAACTTTCCTGAGGTAACTACGAGAGCACATGTCAAGGGTTTCGTCTTTAAGATATGATATGAAATTTTTTCAAAGACACTATAATGATCACCAAATTTTTCATAAAGTTGTCAAGACTTAACCACCTAATAATTTATGTAATATTTGATAGACCTTCTCAATAAGGGGTTGAATATGTGATCAATGACATGTTGGCATTTAGTGTCAGCATTGTTTAAGCCAATGGAAATTACCCAATAGTAATAGACTCTATGAGGGGCCCTAAAGGTGGTGAATTTCAATTATTATTAGGCTATTCAGATTTGTTTTTTCTCTGAATATCCATCCATAAAAGAGTGGGCTTCATATCCATCCATCACATCAATAATAAGCTCTATAATTTGAACTGGGAAGTCATATTTCAAAAATGTATGATTTAGGTCTCTAAAATCAAGGTAGAACCTAATTTTTCCATTCTTCTTATTTATCTGGATGATTATGGATATTCATTTTATATAATATACTTCGAAAATTATATTTTACTTGATAATATTATCAAATTCAGCTTAATTTTAGAAGAATGAGTTAGATGCATCCTTCTAGATGCTTTTTTGTATCTTGGTGATTTTCTAGAAATCGGAGGTGTTGAGTGTCCACCTTGGTAAGGAGGACTAAAATTTATATGTAATTCTAGGAAAATACATGCCAATAATACTTCATAAAAGAGATATATAACTATTGTTCTTAAAAATACATGGATTCACTAATCAATGTGGGCCATGGGTCCTATTTTCTACTCAGATTTATTTTTCTGGGCTCATCAACAGTGATAGAGACACCTTCTTCAAATATTGGAGGGGCATCCCTAAGGTCCTCATCATTTTCCTCCTCCTCCTCCTCCTCCTCCTCTTATTTTTCTTCCTTACTCTTAGTGGGAGTAGGTGATGGAGGAAATTTCTCAAAATTAGGAGAGGAGTCAAAATTTTTATCCAGGAGATGAAGTAGCTTCCTCTGACCCAACTAACAATATAGGGATTCCTTGAAGCTTCATAAGGAAGGAGAGAAAAAATAACGAGTATATTCACTCTCTCTTGGGAAATTATAACCTCTAATGACTCATCTAGTGAGGAAGGGATATTTTAAAGTTTAGGGGATGAAATTGGTGCATTTTCACCCAATATTTTACCACTATATAAGGATTGGGGTGATTTTTAGCATTGTTGGGCTTAGTCATCATGAATAATATCATGAAGGTTATTGAATACGTGCCTAAATTTTGGACTAAAACTTCAATATGATTGATGGTCATGGAATAATCTTCACTGAACTATTTTTAGGGTGTTGGTTGGGGTTATCTCTAGACCATTCAAGGTAGTGAATTGAGCAATACCATCAGTCATGGGTTGTTTCCCAACCCTCTAATAGAATCCCACACCAATATATTATGATTTACAGGATTCGAATGGGTCTTTATCACCATAAAAGTCCCAATTGTTTCATTAATTAAATGTTGAGGCATTGGTAGTATAATGAAGGGACTTCCTCATGCTGATGCAACCAAGTATTTTGTATAAGAATGTAGAAATTCATGTATTTCCAAACAACTAAAAATTATGAGTCAGATATTTTGTCCCAAACTAATCCCTAAGAGTGATTCTTTTGAGAGGATTTTTATCAATATTTACATAAATCAATATCATTAGAGAGTAAGGGGACAAGTTATATTAATTGTAACCCAGTCGATGAAGTGTTTAAACTAGAATGAGGTTGATTCCTAAGAAATTATCAATGAAATCTCATCAAATATCAATATAATTTATCCTTACAAACACATATAAGGGTATTATGTGCCCCAGTATAATGGAATATTTATCTTTATCGATGAAATTAATGACTATGTAGTATTCTATAGTATTAAATCCTATGTGATATAATTTAGCATCAATAACTTCAGCTTGAAACTCTTAAGGGATCAAAAAATCTTCTACGAGTGCTTCTCAAAGGTCTTTAGATAGAGTTAGATCATTCCAAATCGAAATCTTGGATGGAAAAAGGGCCAGTTACATTATAATTCCATACTTATAGGATAATGGTATGTGCTTCCCAACGTGAGTATGCACTCACATAGGTTATTTTGGAACTGATGAACTTGACATAGGTAGATCAACATTTGGAATAAGAGTGGAAGGCACTCTATTCCCTGGAGGGTTAGTCCGGTTAGGTCTACCTGCTTTCTGAGGTTTATCAGATGATAGTTCCCCCTCTAATTTATCTTCCAAGATGATTGGGATAGGGAGACCACTGAAATATGTGGTGGAATGTTCTCATTCATAAAGGGCCCACTAGAGGGATCACCCATGAGTTTCGGTAGCAAAGATGATATGAGCAGGGATATGGTTAGGTTATTTATTTTTGTTGTGACTACATCTTACCCTGTATCCTAAAACCTTATGGCCACTTACCTTGGTTCCCTAATTGAAGGGAACTCAGGTTCATGGACATATTATTCATAAAAAGGGACTCGTTAAGTGAATGGAATTATTGTAACCAAAGATTAACCCCTCATCTGATGATTACTCCATCTGGAAGGTCAACTCTTGTGGTTCTGTTTATTGGGACAATGATCATATTGAAAAAAAACTACTAAAGGAGATATTTTCATCCTATTATTGAATGATACAAAAAACTGGTGTACCAAAAGAAGGCTATTCGTTATAGTGTTTGTGAAAACCAACTGAGTTTCACTACTTCTTATTGTGCAGGGGTTATAATCTTGGGAGAAAAATAGGACATGAAATATATAAAATGTTTCTTGGGGTCCAATAATATGTTCAAAATTGGAAATGTAGGGTTCCCAATGTTTGGTGGGGAGGGGTCAGATCCACCCATTTTGGGTATGGATTCCTTTTTGGTTGTACTAGATCATGTCATTCCTTTATATATTTTAATCAAGATGTTAATAACTCATTAGTATTGATGATCCCTTGAGGGATGTCTGGCTAAATATGAGCTCAAATAGGGGGAAAAAAGGTAGGTCCATATGTGGTGGATCTGTTTATACCCATGGTGGGTATCCTACATGGTATAGTCTGTGAGGATGTGTCTGACCTAGCCTTGGTTGTGTTCCCAAGGGAGGGAACTCCTGATATCTTACTACCATGGGGTCCAAATATATTTTCCATAAGTCCTCCATATTGAACAAATGTTTGGGATCCTTTTTCCTTACTATAGATAATCCTATTGGTTGAGGTATTCTAGTTGGGAGTGTGAGTTGAGGTTCTACTTATAGAATATATCCATTAGGGATATTTCTGCAGAGTGGTTCTACATTGACATTTCTCAACTCCTTCACCCCTTCCTCCTACTAAGAAAATAATTCCATATGTGCAAGGAGTTCAACACCCTTGAGTAGTAGCTAGGATTGAACCATAGCCTTACCCTTTTATTTGATTGATACTCATCTATGGAGGGGGGGTGGACAATTCAAAAGATTTCTTAAAATTTGGAAATCCCATGATTTCTAGTTTGCACACATTCTATGATCATTTCAATGTGGATTGTGTTATAAACATAAAATTACCCATCCTTCCCCTTTGTATCAAACTCTTGTTCTGTAGCATCTACATGGGTGGTTCTAATGATGTTCACTGATTCATAATGTACTATAAGCATTTCATAAGTCCACTTGAGAGATTTATTTTCTTTGTGCTCACCATGAGGCCTCATCCTGTCATTAGCTAGTAATTTTGGAATTTTTTGATGAATGTTGATCCGGAATGAATATACAGACAATTTCTTCATGCATGTTCCAAGTGAGGACACCAAATCATGTGATATGATAATCTAGGAAGATCAATTTTTAAGCATTATCCATATCAAGAGAAGACTGACTTCTGATATGGAGGAGGTTGAGGAAAAAAATCCCCCAACCCTATGGGATATGGTTGTTACCATTCTCCTTTCACAACCTTTATATCTTGGTTTCTCAGCCTCCAAGGTTGTATTAACCCCCCATTCACATGGGATATGGTAAATCTTGGATTTCCATGGTTGATATTGTTGTGTCTATCGTCTTGATTTTACAAATCTTTATTCGAACATGGGATATGTTAATATTATGGTTTTCCCTAAATCCACATTCTTCCAAAAAATATTGGTGATGCTTTCTAATAATCTTTACTTATGGGATATGTTAATATTATGGTTTTCCCCAAATCCAAATTCTTCCAAAAATATTGGTGATACTTTCTAATAATCTTTACTTATATAACAAGGTTGCTCAATATTTTCAGATTCTTGATGAAGGAGTCTTTCAAGGGATTACACACTTATGGATCTATATCTTTAAGAGTCATTTAGGGTCAAATTTTGCTGGTTATTCCATCTATTGTGAATAGAGATTTTTTCTTGAAGTTCTCCTAAGGCTATGAAATTACATGATGCCAACTTTCACAGGATTTGTAGATTGGGTAGTGATATGAAATGAAATACCTGGTTCTTTCTCCATCATATGATATGAACACCAGATGGGGTATTTTCAATCAGCTAAAACAACTCTTTTAATGCGTCGATACATGTGCACTGAAGGTATCCTCATTTATTTCCTAATTCTTGGATTCATGTAACTTGGATGTATTCCAAGTAGATTTTGTGGTGTATCCCTTCTATTAAATTAATGCGGCTTGAATATTTTTCATAAGATAATGATTTTTATTTTACGTGATAAAGAGTGGGACATAAATTTAGGTGGATTTCATGCACACAAGCTTCTAAAATTTCCTCTGGAATACTATTTTGTAGAGTGGCTAAAAAATATAACATGACTATTATGTTGTCTCTAACCAACTATCTCCTCATGACAAATATGTCTTCTTTGTCTTTCAGAAGAGTATCCTCCACCTAATCCAACCAAACTAGATGTTTCCCTAGGACTTTATTGTAAACAAAGGGTCATTAGATATTTCCTCTGTCATATTGGAGGGAAATCGGTCCAACGGTGGTTTGGAGAATAACTTTTTCCGTGGGATATAATCTTGTTGAGAAAGTATTTCACTTGTCCATGATGAGGTATCAAGCATGAATGGACTCATTTTCTATGTTCCTTGAGATATGAGATCTTCCCAATAACTAATTTAGTAAGGGGAAGACCTTATTGATGAAATGAAGTGTCACTATAGGGAGGACCTTTGTAGTTAATTCCATCATGGGAAGGAATACCATCACAACTTGACATCTGACTAGTAGGATAATTCTTACAGCATGTACCCTAAGGAGGAACTTCTTGGAAGATGATAGAAAGGGTAGTAAATCCTTGATATTTGATCTTCTGACCATGTGAGGGGTTTTTAAGGAACTCATCAGGAGATAGGATCTCACAATAGATCTGATTCTATACACGACGTGTGCATTCATGGATAGATATTTAGAGAAAAACTTTGAAATTATCAGCAACTAGACTATAGGGAAGAACATCACAATTGAAACTACGATTTTTAAAATTCAGTAATAGAGGAGTAGGATCTTGAGCTTCTATAGATAAATGCTCGAGGTATTCAAGAACTAAAACATTAAGCAGAGTAGGATTCTATCATGTATCTTCATTTTCCAATCGAATTTGGTGAGGATTCTATTTGAACACTCTCTTGTGGGAAACTAAGGCTGATTTATATGGATAGTAGCTTTCATATATTCAAGATTTCTTGATTAACCACATGTTAATGAAAAATTTTTCCAATAATTTTCTTAAATTTATACAGGAATATGTGCCTACCTTGGAGTGGTCACTAGGGTAGACTGGTGACCTCTTGTCAGAAACTGGGTATGGTCTCAGTCCAGTTGTCAATATATCATCGGATTTGGCCCATGACCCTCCTGGAAAGGATAAAATATATGATTATAATATTGGGAGACCCTCAAATTTTGTTGATGAGTCACCCCAATTGTGGGGATGTAGTTTTTTATATTCCCCTCAACCGGTATCATTGCTGTTATTATATCATTATGGGTTTTTGGGACATGGGAATGAATTTTTGTATTCCCTTTCACCAATTTTAGGATATGATGGGTGACATCTGTAGCCAGAATGGGGATATATTCCCATTATGTTTCTAGAGTAAGGGTGTATACTTGATCCTATCCTTTATTTCCTACTAGTATATAACTATATTATTTAGATTTGGAGGTATAAATATGGTTTTGCCCTCTATTTTTTACCAGGATTTTCCAGTTGGTTTCATCGAATGTTACTGGATTATGAGGGAAGGCTTGATAGATGCAGGCAGGTGTGTGCACCTTCTTGAGAATTTCCACCATATTTGTTTGGAATGCTTCTCCAGATGCTACCAAACCATACTATAAGGCTTGGTAGATATGGGTAGGTGTGTGTTCCTCTTCATAGTTTTCCACCATATTTGGTTAGATGGATTCTATATAGGGGAAATAGGTGCCTCTGTTTTCCCTATTAACTGGTCGCTAACCTCAGTGAGCTATCTTGAGTGCCCGATTCTGGGTTGACCTAAGATAGACTCCCAAGGGAGACACCCTCATCATGTTTAAGGGTTTTTTCCATGCATCATTGGTAAAGGCTGCAACTAGAAGGGGAACTTTTGATGGAACCATGTTTCATTTGGATGTGGCTGTCAGTTACATCTTGATCTTCATCCTTAATATAATGGAGTTACTTATTATTTCATTCTATGTATAGGATACCAAAATGTTTTGAGATGGAAACTAGTGTCATTTAGTTATAGGACACTAGCTATCATTGAGTGGATGATTGGTGGGGGATTCATGATATGGAGGGCTTTTTGAGAATCCTCTAGGGTTGGGAAAGTACCATCTAGGTGGTACTCTAGAACTAGTGAATTCGAGACCAATATTTGAAGATGCTCGGTTGGCGATAGTGTCCTTGATTTAGACAATGAACCAGCTTGTGTAGTAGCCGAATCATACATCTTCTTAAACCGATGCGACATAATTTTTGTTGAAGGGATTTCTAGTTTAAAGTTCCTAAAATATATTTGACAAACACAAATAAGTAAACCTCATCAAAGTAGCATATCAATAAACAAACATAGGCATAATATATTTATTTGGACCATGTTTGTCTCTCTTTAAGTCTATACATGAAAGGGGCCTTACATGAGGGTGACACAATCTTCTTTGTTATGTATTCACATTAGGTTCACCATTTTTCCCTCTAAAAAAATCAATGGCGGGCTGACAATTGATTGTGGTGGGCTGAGTGTTGCACAATTATTCACATCAAGTATACTATTTTATTTGAGAGTGTTTTCCAATGGGTTTTATTCATGTAAGTAGAAACACCCCATGGTTCCCTTATTTGAGATGTTATGAGAACTAGATTTCTAAATGTAGGTGGTCATTGGTAGATGGATCCAAAGACACTTAGGTACTACATTGATTTAGAGGATGGGAGGTTAGGATCATTGTACCCTTTGGGGGGGGGAATTATTTCCTACACCGATAATCTCTTATATATTTAAGATATATTCTTTAATATATTATTAAATCTCAGATGTGGACCAAACCTCCCTTGAGTTAATAATAAACTATTATCATGTATTGGATTTATAATCATCTATATATATCTGAGGGTCTACATAGATAGAGATATTTGTATGTATCTGATGTTCTCCATGGATTGTACCCTTTTTTAAATATATTATTTATTTTTACATTTTATATTATTATATTTATGGTTTTAAACCGTATATATGGGTGCTCTAGAATTTTTTTTCATCTAGATAGATAAGAGTTATTTTTTCTGTCAGGATAGGGACCAAGAGACATGCTTCTTACATATTCTTATGAGAGAAAAAAAAACTCACATAGTTTGGTGGAACTAAAAGGGACACATTATACCTTTTAAGATCACGTAGAGAGGAAAAAACTATGCAATTTAATGTCATGTGGAAAGAACATATAGGCAGAAGGTGCCTATTCAAGTTTGGTGTGGGACTTAAGCTGAAGTGGACCCTGAAACATAGAGGGAATGTGGCTTCCTGGGATAGATAATACCCTACTGGGGATATGGCCTTGATAAAATTATGGTGAATTTGGGGTATTGGGTTTGAAACATAGGGAAGATTCCTACGTTTTCCATTGATATGGGAATCAAAACCCATATAGTTTGGTTTGTTGGGACCTAAAATTATGGAAGAGGACCATTGAGTTTATCTCATAGGAGATATGGCCCTTTGAGATGGATACATTGGATTGAGTAACTACAACTATGGAGTTCTTCTAGAGGATTATCTCATAGGGGATATGGACCTTTAAAATGGATACATGGATTTTAGGACCAACACCTATGAAGGCACTATTGAAAGGAGAGCGGAATATCTGTAAATGGACCCTCTAATGAGATAAGTATGTGATTATGTTTAATTCATGACCATAACATTACTATAAGACCACATGAGTCATGCTCGGTGTGGGAAACATGAGGAATTTGAGGATCTAAAAAGACAAAAAATCTCCCTCATCGACTAGGGGATTAGGCCATGGATGTGGGAGAGGGAAAGGGCTTTGATTTACCCATATCCTCTCTTGTTTTTTTAACCAGGGTTGGGACTTACACACCCATACAGATGTAGTCCACATGAAAGACTAAGGTCTTAGTCTAGTATGGATGAATTATTTTTTATTTCATAGAGGAGTAGAAGAGGATAATCCACTATCCCTCATCAAATTGAAAAGAAAGTTCTTCCCCTCACTGTGTGAAATGGGAGGTCCCTAGATTCAGAGATGATGGGGGAAGGACAGGGACATATACCTCATGTCTGAAATGTGGAGGCCCCTGGCACTGCCCTCAAGGTTAGGGTCCTATTTAACAATGGGATACATAATTGTGAAATCCCTGAGGACCCTACCAATCTGGTAGGACAAGTATGAGATAAATCTTAAAGAGGGAATGCACAATCGAATGGGCGACATGCTGGTGTGTCTTTCTCCATGATCATAGAAATATAGAGGCCTCAATGGATGTTTTAATTTGGTTTCCCTTAGATGAGAGTATCAATGTAATGTTCCATGTCCTCCAAGTCTGTTACTTTTATAGTTTTTGGTTATTGGATATGTTAGGATGAGGTTCCAAGAGTTTTTGTAGGATTTGGGGTTGCAAAAACGCTTCTATTGGGGTTACTCATTGTGTAAGTTGATTGAACTATGTGAATCTTGGTTTCGCAGCTTGTTCTAGGAGGCCCATTATGTGTAATGTTTCCGGGTTTTAAAAATTAAATAAATGAAATTGTGATGGGTTTTTAAGAGGAAACCAACCTTGAGGCATTACATGACATGAAAGGGGATTACACGTCATGTAATACCCCACCGCTGTAATGTTTTAAGTATTTTTTTCTAGCTGCTATTGTTATCAAACCTTATGACTACAGAGACTCTCCCTCAACCCTAGGAAACCTAGTGACCTCTCTTTAGCATTTTGAGGATTCTTTTATTAAGGATAGATTCTTAGATTCTCTCCTTGGATCCATAGAAATCTGTCTTCAATCTATGGTGTGTTCTTCCCCCGTTCTTGAAGTTTCTTCAAGGTTGATGTACTTTTCCCTCCATTTATTCTTTCCTTGTGATGTAGGATGATATCACTTGGTTATAATGGGGTTTTATTCAGTTTTTTTTGATGTTTTGGGGTCATGGAATCATCAAGTGGGTGAAGATATTGTGTGAGAGGTGATCAAAGATCATTTAAATGATCTGTCTCATGCAATGACACCCATTCTATGTAGGGTTTCGCTCGTTTCTCATCAAATGTAAATCATGTGGGAGGGGTTTTCTTTTGTCTACCTATAAATTTTGGTTTTTAAAAATTAACCAAATATGATAATTGGATACATGAATTTGAAAAGGGTATAGGGGTTTGATTCACATGAATTTATAGTATTGTTATTACTTGTCAAATTATGATTTGTATGGGGTAACTACCCACTAAAATCTTGGTTGTTGGGGGCCCTTGTTTGCGCAATAAATAAATTATATAATGAATATTGTTATTTGGTTGGAAACTTATATATAAAAATTTGGTAATCATATATATTAGGATAATGAATGGATTCCCTAGGATCATAAAATTTCCGTGATAAGCCCTAAATTAACATGTATAATTAAATAAGGGATTCCTTATTAAATATAGAATTCTATTTTCCTTGGTATGCGTGGTGATGCGATCTATGTGTGATTTCTATGGGTTGTAATGTAATATGGTTGTGATCACTGTCATGTGATGTGGCATGGATTGGGTAGTGTAATGGAATCTCAGGTTGAGAGATTGATTGATTGGAAAGTAGATAAGAAGTGTTTTGTAGCAGGGATGAAAATTGGTTGTGTGGTAATATGTCACCAGATGGGGTTGTGAGAATGGGGTTGGTTATGTTGATATGTGACATGAGTAGGTTGAATTTGAAGAAGGATGATGGTGATTTTTATGGGTGCTTCACCATTGATAAAATGAATAAATATTCACCATGTATCTATAGATCAATATATGATATATCATGAATGGGTGTTAAATGGGGAGGAAATGCGAAGACACCTTAATCTATCATGGATATTGACCTTTTGGAAGCTGTGTTTTCTATTTTCTATTGTTCTTATCAATTTCTTAGGCAGCGATGGAGTGTATATATGAATTGTTTAATAAATAATTATTATTTTTAAATAAATTGGTTGGGAATGTGAATTAGGTTTTGTGGCGTGTTGTGTAGTGTTCGGAATTTATAGGTAGTAGCAAAGGTGGAAGTGTTGTTACTTTTTTATTTTTCCTAGAACCCATGGGTTGGGATTGAGTGTTTGGTATCATATATGTATATACTAGTATTTTTCCTTGTGATTTCAATATGCACCCCACCCTAGTTGATAACTATGTGATGAACACCCCATCATCATGGGGTAGGTTGTTTTTCCCAACATCCAATTAGGAGTACGGACGGATGGGTTCCTTCTCTATTATGCTCTCTCTTCTAGGTGAGGTATGTATGGTAGATTATGTGCTAGATGAAGGTTTATTAGTGTCTTAGAGGTTGTTTGTGATGCCCTAGGTGTCTTCGAGCGGGATGTGATGGGCCATGTGTTTTTGAGCGAGGTGGGTTGTACTTTATAAGGTGTCTTCAATATGGGAGGAAACATACATTTCTACGTGTATTTGGGATGAAATTTGAGGTGTTTTGTTAACCGGGTGTGTGCTAACATGATGTGTTATGAGTCCATGGTGTGTGTGTGTGGGTTCTGATGTGGTTTTTGGCCTGGTTGTGTGACTACAGGATGTGTTGTGAGGCCCAGGTGTGTGCAGGAAGGTTGTAATGTGGTATACAAAAGGGATTGGAGTGCCCGAATGTATGATTTTGGGAAATAGAGGAATACCAGTGGGAAAGTGGTGAGCAGTACTATATCATTGATGAATATTATATTACATCAAATGACTTCCATTATCTGGTGGCATGCCTTGATGAGGTTGGGATTTTTAGTATACCTATAAGGTGCTATTTGGTTCTGCTATTTTCTCACAGGGGCATTAGTATGCATCTTTCACATGTTCCTGGGATACTTTGGTTTTCCTATCGAGTATACTTGTATGCTCTCCCTATGTATATGAAACTATTTTCAGGTTTCCATGTGGGTTTCACGAACTGTGATGGACCCCACTAGCTTGGATCTTGACAGTTGTTGTGTTGACGCTCAATATTACTTTTGGGTATTTTGTTTACTTTAGAGTTTTCAATGTATTTGTAATTGTTATAATTTATTCATGCATGTGGTATGGTTTTTTTATTTATTATATATATATATAAATATATTGGAGTTTTTTTGGGGATGGACCATCTTATCTCTCGATCTAGTTCCCTATAAAGGTTAATGCCTCCCATTTTGTGATATTTGTATACCATTAGTTCTAGTCACCGACCCAAGGCATAATAGAGGTGGGAATTAGGGGTTATTATCTCCTTTACTTTATTTCCAACCCAGGAGGGGAATATTTGAAGGGAGGGGGTCGTGAAAAAATGGTATCAGAGGCGATGTTTGAGAGATAAGATGGAGTTTGGGGTTAGGCACAATGTGGCTTGCATGGGTTGGTAGGGAAAAAGTGTCCAGTTGTCTTGGTGCATGACTTAGGCAAGGGAAGACTGGCTAGGACACTGGATTTTAGGTCCCCCATGATTCAATGCAAGGACTCTGAGCCTACTGAATGACTAAGTGAGGCTAAACCATTTTCAAGGTAGAGACCCTAGGAAAGGTACATGAATTATAATGATTTGTGTTCTTTTTTGAATTGGGTTATTTTGGGAAAGTCTAAATGAATAAAAAATGAGATAAAATAAATCTTAAATAAAAATTCAATACTAATCAAGATTATGAAATCTTTATTAACCTTTCAGCTATGGCTCCTAGTCATCATCTGCATGTGGATCGGGAAGTTGAGGCTAAATAGTTTGATTATGTTGATCGATAGAGGGTTATTCTAGTTGAGGAGGATGAATAGGGGTAGTGGACGTTGAATTATTTGAAATAATAGGATTTTGGGTAGAATGAGGGCAGTGATTTATACATGGATATGGAAATCTAGCTCAAGGATTTTGAGATCACCTTCAGTTTGATTTGGGACATGACATAGTACTGGGTTCCTTTGGAGTAAATTCAGATGCGGGAAGATATGCATTAATGGTGGATGCTATATCTATGGGAGAGGAAGGAAGAAGATGTTTTGTGGGTCGACATCAAGAAGGAGTTCCGAGCATGTTTCCTTTCATCACCCATGAAGGATGAGAAGAGGCAGGATCTATTCTCCCTTCAGTAAGGGTGTATGTTAGTGTGGGAGATTGGGATCATGTTCAAGGAATTCCATAAATTTCCACAAATCTCTTTCTAGATGAGGAGTCTAATGCGAGAAGTCTTGAGGAGGCACTCCATTCTATCTAGTACAAATTTACTCCTTTTATATTACCAACGTAATTGGAGGTTCTGAAGAAGGTAGATGTGATAGATAAGATACACTCGTGAGGATGTCTATTGTGAGAGGGGAGCAAACATAGTTATTCAAATGGTTGGGTTACCAGTGATAGGTCTCAATAACTAGGACCTTTGAGGTTTTGACTGTAAGGGAGTCAACCTCACCTGCTTCCTTTCCAGCCTTTTGGTTCTAGTAGTTCTTGTGCTTTTCCCGTGGTCTTGGGGATGAGGTGTTTCTTCAATTAAGTTCATGTCCACCTTAATAACTAGTATACAAATATCTTCTTGAGATCTGAAGTGGATCCGATTGTTGCCTATCAACCGTTAAATGTTCTGGTGCTCTGCTAATATGTATAGCAACACTTGGGTTGAATCCTCAGCGATGATACTTTTTAATAGTCAATTGTTTTTAGTTGATTTTATTTTTATTATGGGGTTTATTTGTAGAGGTTAATTTAAATGATTGATGATTTAACAATTTAAAAAATATTGGGGTGTGTTCATTATTAGATATTTAAGCTTTCTATATCCTTGAGATTTGCTTTATATTGCATTAAATTAACACCCACTTCACAATATGACATTTATTGGAATTCCCAAGTGTTGAGGATTTAATCCAATCATTAACGTAAATTAGGGTTCTAATATTAATTAGATCTTATTGATGGTAGTGTACTTATGGTTCCAATAATCCATGGAAACCATAATTTAAAAAAACAAGTCATTAATTGATGATATGTTAAGTCTAATAAACACAATGTTAATTTGAAGAATATTCATTGAGTAAATACTCTCAATAACTTAACATCCCTAAATTTTGAATCACCCCAATGAGATATTTACTTATCCATTTATATTATTAGTAATCTATATCATTATATTTAGGATTATTAATAATAAATATAATGTAAATAATGGGATAAGAAAATAGTTGTGCGTCTAACACAAACACGAACGATAATGAGAATTAAAAATAAACTTTCAATAGAATGATGAAACAAAAGAGGGGAATGAATTTCAACTTAATTTAAAATATTTTAAGAACATAAAAATTATGAAATTAAAGGTATATGATAATTATATATTAAGAATAATAAACATGAATAAAAACTCAATTAAAATGAAAATAAACTTACACGATTAAAAATAAGAAGAACACAAAAGAACATGAAAACAAAGAGAGGAGGAAGGGTATCTCAAGTAAAAAATTGAGTATAGAAGGTCCTAACAATCCTTTTTCAAATCATCAGTCATGTCAATGTATGATACTCTCTTCTAAAATTCCAAATCCATGAAAGGAGAAGAGGGGGTTGTATTTATAGCTCAAGGAGGTGGACTATTTTCATTCCAAATATTCCCCTCAACTTACATCACTAGTTTGATAAAATATAAAGCCTAATATAGAGATATTATATTTTTAAAAGTTTTAGATATGTATCTCCTCTATCTAATCTGAAAAATTGAGGCCATTGCACTTAAGGAACCAATGTTATGACGGTTTGATTAAGAAATTTTAATCTATCCATTTTAATCCAAACATTTTCAAGTCCAAAATGTGAATGGGTTTTTGAATAGGAAGATGACCCCAAATATGAACACTCTATTCAAAAACATAAACTGCCTATATCTCCTCTTTCAAACTAAAAAATCTCATCTCTAATGGATGTATCTATCAAGATTAATGTCAATATTGGTGTTCAGATTTTATTTCATGGACTGAATTGTGGTCTGGAGTTCATTGAATCATTTGGGCCTCTTTTTAGTAGATTTGGGCTGTGAAATTTTACCCAATACAAATGGTATTGTCCTCATACTTTTGGTTGATAATCAAAGATTTTAGACTTATGGATTGATCCAAGTAATTCAATCTTCATGGCTGGTCTGTTTTCTTCACAGATTATGTGAGACTTTTTGTGTGGTCCATATGGCCATTCAAATGGAAGAATTGGACAACGATTCCTCATAATGATTTGTTTTAAATTGAATAAGGAATCATAAAATACAATAACCACTAAACATAGTTAAGAATGGTGATATTTATAATTATAATATTAAACTGACTCAATTTCACTACTTCAAATAATGCTCTAAAATTATATTTAGGATTAAAACATGATAATCTCACACAAATTATGAACTTTTATATGAAATTTACTAAAGGAAGTATACAAAAAGTTATGAATAACTGAATAACATCAAATCCCCCACACATTGTCTTATGAATGTCCTAATGTGTGACAAAAAGCATAACTAAATCATTCTCACTCACCAATAAATATTAAAATTTTGTTTTCCTCAATCATGGGAGGTTTATACTATTTCCCTCATCAATATTGAATTCCACCACAAATTGTTACATAAATAATATTCCTAAAATAATTCATTTTTCATGCAATAATTTGGAAATGGAAAATGTAGGCACTCAAAACTATCTCCTCTCAAGATGATAAAAATTTATTTCCAGAGGTTCACTCTTTCACCAACCAAAAGTGAAAATCTAAGAGTTTGAAAGAGCTCTCAGCTTCCATTCCTTATCTTAAAGTGAAAAATAATCAAGAGTTTTTTAAGGGGGTTTTATATGGAAATGGAATGGTAGGAATATAATGTTCAAGAAAGAGGGTAAAAGGGGTAAAACATCTAATGGGGTAAAATAATGCAAATTTTATATTGAAATGAAACATGGAAGGAAATGGAAACACATATTTACAAGGGAATTATTTAGTGAAGAAATAAAAAAATAAGGAAGAAAATTTAAATTGGATGAGAAGATGAAATATTTACAAAACACAAAACTTCTCCCAATGACATAAGAATATATAATTAAAGTGTTTTTTCTATTTTTTTTTTTGATTTTTTAAAAAGTTAAACTTGAAACAAATCTCTCACTCATCTCTCAACCCATGTTTAATCTCCTCGAGACACTAATTGTAATAGTTATAACAAAAGGTTGCGAAAGAGTGATTTTTGACCTACCCAAGACACAACCCATTATTGTTTTTTTATTTTTTTTCTTTTTTGAACACTTTTCAATAACATTTAAAAAATTATATAACTGAAAGTCCATTACCCAAAAATCACTGAATGAAAACCTCTCCCCAACACTTAAATGGATGCTTAACCTCAAGCATATGATAACACATTGAAAATCAATAAAAGGGCACCCACAAATGAAATCCATTCCCCCAAACTTAAATTTGATTAAATAATGCAATGTAAATCCTTGTAAATGTTGCATGGGAAAAGTTATTGGGATTTTAATGTGGCTATAAAAGAAAAGGTTTTCATAGGCATTATGGGGATTTCAAAAAAAGGATTTATATAAAGGTAATGGGAGGCTATTTGGCTATTGTGATTCTCATGTGGTTAAGAAAATGCCTCTATCATATTAATGCACACAAAAGTGGAAAATTCAACTCGATGGTCCATAAACTCATGATTAAAAATTAGAGGTGAAAATACACATGTTGAAAAGATGGCCATTGGTGGCCTTGGAATGAAAGATAATGTTTTTCTTCATGGCGGGGGAAAATCATTGTCCAAATAAAAAATTGAGCATTCCAAATTTGTTGGTTTTGACAAAAGATTATTTATCCATAATTATGATGAAAATATAATATTTTTGAGATTAAAACTTGTCTTTTGAATCCCCACAATGGTTGGACAACATTTCAAAACTGAATGGTGAGTAAGTATGCCTCTTTTTTGTTTTTTTCTTTCATTTTTTTTAGTGTTTTTTAATATAAAAACACACGGAAAATTGAATGATAAAAATAAAGGGTTTGATAAAAAAAGTGGTAAACAAATAAAATAGAGAGGAAGAAGAAAAAAAAGGGAGAGAGAGAGGAGGAAGAAGAGAGAAATAAGGAGTTAAAGAGAAAGAGGTGCCCCTAGTTTGGATTTGGTGGGTTACCATCTCCATACATTGTTGGATCAATAGTAGATGTTGGGGATCTTATGGAAGTCGATGTGGTTCCCGGGAAGTGTGTCTTCTCATGGTGATGCTTTATAAAATGACCATTTCCAAAAATAGAAACAAAAACAAAAATCGTTATTCATTTAATGAAAAATTAAAATATCATAAAAGTAAAATAAATATTGGGTTGCCTCCCAGGAAGCGCTAAATTTATTTTTCTATAGATGGATAGTTGCAATGGACTACCCATATTCTGATAGTGGCCACTGTATTTTCTCAACTCCTGTGTTCTTTCAACAAAACTTCCCCTTTGGGATGTCTGATTGTTCATTGGATAATTTCTCCCCTTCCTTGATTTTGTGCTTGAAATTCAATGGGGGTGGAAGGAGAATATGATTATCCTCCCTTTGGTCTCCAACATGAGGAATTATGCAGCCCATTGAGTGTTAGTTTTCTATTCTTTGATGTTCATAAAGATGTTTCAATTTTGATGGTATGTTTATGCAAGCTTCAAATAATATGAAATTAGAGTATGAGATCCTAGTTGTTTTTAACTCATTTATTTCATCACTCACTAAAGTACATTAATGAGTATCAGTAGAGTCATAAGACTGAATAAATTTTTTAATATCCTTTATATCAACGTTGTTTTCTAACGAATGGTCAATTTTAACCTCACCAGTTATCAATTTATCAAATTGGGAACATATATCACAAACATCACTACTATCAGGACAAGATAAACACATTGGTTCAGGGTTCACCTTAGATATAATTTTTTTTAGGATCATGGATATTAAATGATGAATTTTGGATAATCTGATCTGAATCAAAAAATGTACATGTTAGTTCATTTTTCTCATTATCATCCAAGTTGGAGAAGTGGAGGTCCGAGGAATGATTATATTCAAATAGTTTTAAAGATCCTTTAGATCAATTGAGTTTTCATTTGTAATGTCAACATCAAATTCACTATTGATGACTTGGTTAATTAGGATTCAATATTCAAAAACTCCTCTATCAGTAAAAATGGAAGAATATGATGGATTGGGATTCAACACACTCTCAAAGAGACTTTCAGAAGCATGTATAGAGAATAAAGATTTATTTTCTGATTGGTATGGCATGGATTGAAAAATATTTAACTTGATGTGTTGGTTACCAAATTCCATGGATATGATGCCAGCATGGACATAAATTTTGGTTTTAGATGTCATAAGGAGAGGTCTTCCTAGAATCATAGGAGATTGAAAAGAAGTTGTCTCTCCTTCCATGTCAAGGAAATATAAGTCAGTCGGGAAGATAAGATCATTGACATAGATAAGTTCATCCTCAATTATCCCCTCAGGATTGGCTATTCTTTGATTAGCTAACTAGATGTCAACATCTGTTTGGTGTAAAGGTCCTTGAACAAGGTCAGAGAAGATTGATTTGAGAATGAAATTTATTGAGGAACCTAGGTCTATGAGTTCATCATCTAAGTTAGAACTTTTTATTTGGCATGGAACTGTAAAGGACCTAGGATCTTTTAACTTCAGGGGTATAGACTATTGTGTTGAAACAATCTTAGTCTTCCTAATTTGTCTCTTATGAGTGCAAAATTCCTTAAGAAACTTTTCATACTTAGGAATTTGTTTTATTCCATCTAAGAGAGGAATGTTGACTTCAACACATCTGATCATGTCACACATTTCAGGATCAGGATCAAAGGACTTACTTGGATTTGAAACAGCTTGAGGAAAAAGAATTGGGTTTCTAAGTGGAATGGAAGAAGGTTAGGGAATGGATTTAGGTTTCTTTTATAATTTATTTTCCATTTTATTTTTTTGGTGAACATTTTAAGGGGAGTTGAGGACTGATCATGAGGCATAGAAATTTTCTTTCCCAATCTATGTGCGATTGCACTTACAATACCCTTGGGGGTGGGTAATTGTTGAGCTAGGATTTGGGAAGAGTTTGACTGTTGTTGCTAGATTAGGTGGGATGAAAGTTGACCAATTTGGGTTTTAATATTTTTAATGATGGAATGGGTGAAGCAGGAAAGATATTCCACTACACTTTACCATGGTTGTTTGGAAGAAGTGGCTTGTCCGGGATTGTGATTTCCTAGATTTTAGTTCTTGGGAAAGTGATTGTATTGATTTGGGAATTGGTAAGGCTCACTAGGAAATTGAAATCTAGGAGGAGTAAGAGGAGGATTGATCCTTTGTGTTTGAGGAACAAAAGGGTAATGTTGTTGGAAGTTACCAACACCTTGGCCATATTGGAACTGGTTTGGGTTTTGAGGAGGGAATTGAGGGGTATGATAAATGGGGTTACCATACCACAATCCTTGGTTGAAGGTAGAAGATAAGGGCATAGAGTGGGGTTGGTTGAAGTTTCTAATGAACGGAATTGATTGTTGAGGGTGGGTGTTCCTCTAAGCATATGCTACAATGAGATCCATTGGGCTGGATGAATCAGAGGGATCCTCTTGATGTTGGGGACATGTGTCGGTTGGATGATATGGAGAGCAGCAGATTCCATAGTTATTGATGGGTCTAGGGAATAGATATTGTAAAGAAGATGAGTTTGGGGCTTTGACAGTCACAACTAGTTGTTTCACAAGACCTATAAGTTCACTCATCCACTTAGTCTTCCTGTTTGACTCTATCGATTGACTATTGTGGGCTTGTTTGACTTGAGCATGTGCTCGAGTATGGAATTACTGTGTGTTTGCCGCCATGTTTCTTATGAATTATCTTTTAGTTGAGTGATTTTTATCAACAAGAGCACTACCACTTGATTCATTAATGAGACTCTCCATAGCCAATAACCCCTCATAGAAGTATTGGATAAAAAGTTGGTTAATGATTTGGTGGTGTGGGTAGTTTTCTATAATCATTTTAAACCTCACCCAGTATTTATGGAGTGACTCATTTTGGAATTGTCAGATACCACTAATTTCTTTTCGGATAGAAGCAGTACAAGTAACATGAAATGTTATTTCTCAGAAAATTCACTTCATGTCATTCAATGTGGTTATGGAACTAGGAGGGTGATAGTAGATCCATGAAATGTCAATGTTAGATAGGGATAAATGGAATTCTTAGAGTTTTATTTCTTCCACAAAACCCCTTGTGGCTTCATGGTTGATCACACCACATAAAACTCTTTAAGATGAAGATGTGGATCCCCACCAGTTAGCCCGTTGAAATGGGGAAAAAGATGAATCAAACCAGATATAAGTTTGATGTCAACCTCTATGTTTTGGTATTGAATACCAATGGTTTGGTAATTCATATCATGGGAATAAATTTCTTTAAGTATTTTTTCACTAGGATTAGCCATATCTAATTAAATTGGCTTTACAAGGACTGGTTCATAAATGATTTGATTATCCCTAATGTTCCTCCTAATTTGGAGAATAGTTCACTCAATTTAAGGGTCAAAAAAATTAGAGGGATTGTTTTTTAGGCTATAGGGAATTCAAATATACTTTGAAAGAAAAAGGAAGATCGGTTTTTGTTTGCATGTTTTCTATTTATGATTTTTTTGAAAAGGCATGTTTTTCTTTGTGTTTTTTTTTTCATTTTTTTATTTGGGTTTATCTGTTTTTTTATAATAACCAAAAGTTAATGACTACTTAATGCACCATCCATGACAATGGAGCCATTTGATTCGTCGATGTTTGTCTCCTATCGACCATTCAAGGTTCCTGTGCTCTGCTAATGCGCATAGCAACACTCGGGTTGAATGCTCAATGATAATAATTTTTAATAGTCGATTGTTTTTAGTTGATTGTATTTTTATTGGGGTGTTTATTTGGAGAGATTAAGTGAAATGATTTATTGATTTCACAATTTAATAAATATTTGTGTGAGTTCATTATTAAAGAGTTAAGCTTGTGATATCCTTTATCTTTTCTTTATATTGCATTAAATTAACACCCACTTAACAAGATGACATTGATTGGAATTACCAAGTGTTAAACCCTTAATACAAGCATTAACTTAACCTAGGGTTTTAATATTAATTAGATATTTTTAATGGAAGTGTATTTATGGTTCCAATAATTCATGGAAACGACACGTTAAATAAAACAAGTCATTAATCCATGACATGTTAAGTCCAACATATACAATGTTAATTTGAAGAATTTTTATCAAGAAAATACTCTCAATCACTTAACATACCTAAATTTTGATTCACCATAATAAGATATTTTATCATCTATTAATATGATTAGTAATCTGGTTTATTATATTTATTATGATTAATAAAAAATAGAATATAAGAAAAGAGTTCTGCGTCGAACACACACGTGAACGATAATGAGAATTAAAAACAGAATTTCGATTGAATGATGAAGTAAAAGAAGGAAATGAATTTCAAATTGATTTAAACTATTTTAATAACATAAAAATTATAAAATAGAAGGTTTATGATAATAATAGATAAAGAATAAGAAACATGCATTAAAACTCAATTGAAATGAAAATAAACTTACACGATTAAAAATAAGAAGAACAGAAAAGAACAACAAAAAGAGAGAGAGGAGGAAGGGTATCTCAAGTACAAACTTGAGTATGGAAGGTACTACCAAGACTTTTAAAAATATTTATTCATGACAATGTATTCTCTTGTCTTTTAAAATTCCAAATCCATGCTAGAAGAATAGGGGGTTGTATTTATAGCCCAAGGAGGTAGACTGTTTGCATTCTAAATCTTCACCTCCACATTCATCACCAGTTTGACAAATTATACAGCTGAATATTTAGATATTATCTTATTACAAGTTATAGATACTTATCTCCTCTATATAATTTGAAAATGTGGAGTCCATTGGACTTAAAGAACCAAAGTTATGGCAGTTTGATAGAAAAATTTTAATATGTCCATTTAAATGAAAAATTTTTCAAGGCCAAAATGTGAATTGGTTTTTGAATAAGAATATTCCCTCAAATATAAAATATTTCTTCAATAAAGTATGCCGCATATATCTCCTATTCGAACCTACAAAATATCATCTCAATCAATGTTTCTATCAGAAGAAATGTCAATATTGGTGTGCTGATTTCATTTATCAGACAGAATGGTAGGATAGATTTCATTGAATCATTTGGTCCCCACTTTTAGTGGATTTGTGCCTTGAAATGTTTATCCAATATGAATGGTATAATCCCCCCAACTTTCGGTGTAGAATAAAATATTTTGGACTTCTGGATTGAGTCCAGTAATTCTATCTTCACAGTTGGTCCATTTTCTTCATAAATTCTATGGGCCTTCTTGTGAGGTCCATATGTCCCTTCAAATGGAATAATTGGACAATGATTCCTTCTAATGATATGTTTGAAATTGAATAAGGAATCCTAAAAAACCATAACCATGAAATTTAGATAAGCAGGGTGAGAGTTATAATTAGAATATTATACTGTCTCAATTGGACTACTTTAAATAATGCTCAAAAATTATATTTAGTATTAAAACATGAGTATCTCACACCAATTATGAAATTTTATATGAAATTTACTAAAGGAAGTATAAAAAAGTTATGAATAACTGAATTACATCAAATCTCGTACAATTATTCTCTTGTATGTCCTCGTGTGAATCAAAAAATATATATAAATCATTCTCACTCACCAAAAAATATTAAAATTTTGTTTTCCCCAATCAGGGGATGTTTAGACCATGTCACTCATCCATATCGAATTTGACCACAAATTGTTAGAGATATAATATTTCAAAAAAAATTAATTTTACATGCTCAAATTTTGAAATGGAAAATGTTGGCACTCAAAACTCACTGCTCATGATGAGAAAAATTTATTTCTGGAGGTCCACTATTTCACCAACCAAAAGTGAAAATCTTAGAGTTTGAAAGAGATCCTAGTTTCCATTTCCTATCATAATGTGAATAAAAATCAGGAGGTATTTTTTAGGAATTTTTCTACGGCTATGGGAGGGTAGGAATATAATGTCCAAGTGAGAGGATAAAAGTGGTAAAACATCAGCATGGGTAAAACAATGCACATTTTTTATTGAAATGAAACATGGAAGGAAATGGAAACACATATTTATAAGGGAATTCATGTGTGAAGAAAGACAGAAAGGAAGACTAAAATTTGATAGGGATGACAAGATGAAATATTTACAAAACAAAAAACATCTCCCAATGAAATAATAATATATAATGCATGTGTTTTTTTCTTTTTCTTTTTTGATTTTTTTGAAATTTGAACATGTAAAAAATCTCACACTCATCTCCCAACCCATGTTTTATCTCCTCACGACACTAATTATAATAGTTATAACAATATAAAAGGTTGAGAAAGACTGATTCTTGACCCTCCCAAGACACAACCCATTTTATTTTTGATTTTCTTCATTTTTGGAACACTTTTCAAGAATATTTACACAATTACATAAATGAAAGTCCATTCTCCAAACTACACTGAATGAAAACCTCCCCACCACACTAAAATGAATGCTTTCACTCAATAATATGAAAACATGTGGGAAATCAATAAAAGGGCACAAAAAAATGAAATCCATTCCCCCCACACTTAAATTTCAATAAATAATGCAATGTAAATCCATGTAGATGTTAGGTTGGATAAGTTATTAGGCTTGTAATGTGGCTATCAAAGAAAATTTATTCATAGGCCCAAAGGGTATTTTAAAAAAAGTATTAATGTAAGGATAATGGGAGGATATTTGGCTATTGTGATTCTCATGTGGTTAAGAAAACTCTTTTATATTATAGATTCAAACAAAAGTGGGAAATTCAAATCGAAGGTCCACAAACTCAAGACTCATAATCAGAGGTTAAAACACACATGTTGAAAAGATGGCCAAAGGTGGCATTGTCATGAAGGATAATGTTTTCCCTCAAATTTGGGGGAAATCATTATCCAAATATAAAACTGAGTTGTTGGACAAAAATCCCTCAAGGCATCAGTGAAGTATTTTTGAGGTGATTGTGTTTGTTGACAAAGTGAACTTCCGTGTTGTGATTGTTGACAATACAAACCATGACATACAAAGTTTTTGAAAAATGGGATTTCATGGTGGCATATCGAGTTCAAGAGCTATGGTTAACGATCAATGTTTGATTTAAGAACTTCGACAAAGGTATGGATGATCTGGAGGCGACATAAAAATAACAGATACAAGGTGGCACAATTTTCCAGTGTTTGCCAAATTTTTGGGCCTGAAAATCAAAAAATGAAGAAAAGTGGTTTTTGGAAAAGGGAATTGTGTGCTGTGTACTTTATGTATTTAAAACTTTCATGCCATATGTTTTTCAAGATCATATCATCAATATATGACAAAGGGATAAGGGTTGCGCAAGTATTGAGTTGGTCACACATGTGACTTGCGCGCCAAGAGAAATGACTTGGCCATCGGTAACTATGAGGATTGAAAACTTGAATGCCTATTGTTTTTCAAGATAAAAACTTCAAAATATGGCAATGGAAATAAATTCACACAAGTTTGGAAGTGGGTCGCACAAGTGACTGGCAGGGGAAGAGACCTGCGCGCCAAGGGTTGACTTGCGCGCCGTTGCACAGGGTGGTCAAATTGCCTATAAATACTATACCACCCCTCCTCATTTCTTACCAGAGTTCAACACTTTGAAGATTCAGAGCTCCCATCGCACAGGTGTGGTGGTCGCGCAAGTTGTGTGTGGGTAGCGTAGGTGAAGTTGTGCGCCGGTGTTTGAATTTGTGTGCCAGTGTTTGAAGTTGCGCGCCAGTTTGTAGTTGCCTGCCATTATTAGTTTGGGCGTAAAAGGAAGTGTGTTGTGAAAGTTTGGAGTTGAAGAAGCTTGTGTCACAGAAGTGTGTGAGGTAGACTTGTGCATCGGTTGTGACTTCTGCGCTGATACTTGCACGCCAGAATATACTTGTGCGCCAAGTAAGGTTGATTTCCCGGCATCATTTTCGGGCCGCGTGGAAGCTGGAAGTTTTCCCGATAACATTGGTGCAAAGAGAGATTCATCTACAGGTGAAAGTTGGACTTCAATAGAGCATCCAAATACAGAGGAAGATTCGTTCCTTCATGCAAATTAAGAGTCCTACAGGTCTATAAACTATGTGTGGATTCCTTCCAAAGCAGTGAGAAAAGGAAGAGAAGGAAGGTGATCCTCTCCACCGGCAGTGATCCAGAGAGAGAGAAACAGAGAGTGACCCTTGGGAAAGCAGTGAGCTGACCCTAAACATTGTAAAGGTAGTGAGCCTGGGCATAGAAGTGATCTAGCCCGAACCTTGTAATCCAAAGCTAGTGAAGTTTAGTGGAATTTGGTACGACCGAAAACCTGTCGGTGTATGCTCCTTGGACGTAGCCCTTAGTGGTGAACCAAGTAAAATTGCTGTGTCATGTGCCTACTTTACTTTCTATTTATATCGTGCAACATGAGAGAGAGAGAAGAGTTTTTTTTCTTAAAAGTGAAACAAGATCAGAATGGGCTTTAATTTTAAATTAGTCATACCATGATTCACCCCCCTCTCAGGGTATTCAGCCTTGTGGACCAAACAATTTTTATCAGAGGGAAAGGTTGTTAGTTGTTCTTATCTAAATTGAGGTCACTAATCATAATGGTATTCCGATCTTCGATGGATGTAATTTTCAGATATGGAAGACTCGATTGCAACACTATTTCCGATCTTTGGGAATGGATGTGTTTTCAGCAGCTATGCATGGTATCACAGCTGATATTAATAGTGGTGCATTATCAGAAGTTGAGCATAGAGAGTTGGATGCTGATGAAAAAGCAATCAATTACTTAGGGGGATTCCTTTCCAATCCCATAAACACAAAGGTGATGTCATGAAAAATGTCACATGCCATGTGGGAAAAACTATTGAATATGTATGAAGGAGATAAAAAGGTCAGAGAGGCAAAGCTGCAAGTGCTGTGGAATAAGTATGAAGATCTGAAGATAAACCCAAATGAGTCTGTTGATGCATTATTTGATAGGGTAAATATTGTTGTGTAAGATATGCGAGGACTTGGTGAAGTCATTGGAGACATAAAGATCGTAAAGCGCATCTTGAAGAAGATTCCTCCTCAGTTCAATCCAAAAGATTCAGTACTAGAAGATAAAGATCCCAAAGAGCTTACATTGGACAATCTGCACAGTACCTTGGTTACATATGAGATGAGGAATGATGATAACAACGCTGTGGAAAAGGGGAAATCCAAAGAGGTGACATTTAAGGCCTTGAAGAATCTCACCATTGAAAATTCTCAGAAAGAAGAAGAGATAGATGAGGTGATGTCATTCCTTTCTTCAAATCCTCAAAGAGGAAAAGGAAAGTTTAAAGGGAAACTTCCACTAGCCTGATTTCGATGTGGAATGGTTAGTCATATTGTGGCAAGGTGCCCCAAAAAGTTTCAAGATAACGATAATGATGATGATGAAGTTGAAATTCCCAAGAAAAAGTCTTCAGCATTTGTGAAAGGGAAGAAAAAATTCAAGAGAAATTTCTTCAAGAAGAAGAATCTTCTTTCACAATAAATAGATAGTTCAGATGAGTCTGAGGATGAAGAGGTTGAAGAGTTTGAAAATTGTAAAGATCGTGGAAAAATTGCAACAGTGACTGTTGTCAGTAGTGCTCAAGAAAAGGAAGAAACCGACGCTGTTGAAGAAGAAGAAGAAATTGAAGGTAGAGTTGACATGGAAGCTGAATTAGAATTAGCTCTTGAAGAGATAGATATTTGGAGAGAAAAAACAAAGAAAGCCAACAAGGTGGTACATGATGCCAAACTCTACATGCAATGGTAGTAAGACGAGAAGTATGAGCTTGTAAAAGAAATAGAAAACCTTAAGTCTTCAAGGCCAGAGAGCACAAAAAAGGTTGATGAGGATAAGATCAAGATTGAAGAACTGAAAAGGGAGATTGATGGCTTGAACAAAAAATTGAAAGATCACGTCAAGCGTATCGAAGAGCTTGAAGAGGAAGTTGTCGGTCTGCGGGGAAAAGTCAAAGACCAGGAAAAACCTTTGATTCCTAACACATTCCTGGGAAGGAAGGTTGTTGAGAAGACTGGAAAGATGAAA
Organism: Viscum album; assembly: GCA_963277665.1. NCBI lineage: Eukaryota > Viridiplantae > Streptophyta > Magnoliopsida > Santalales > Viscaceae > Viscum > Viscum album. The sequence continues at coordinate 1,327,644,721 of OY728162.1, forward strand.
GAGAAGCCTAGTAGTTCATCAGGGAAGAAGAAACAATTGAGCTCAGAAGTTAAGGCTATTTTAGGGCTTAATCAGAAACAAAAATCTGTGACAATTGAGGTTAGACTGCAAACACCCCTCCCAAAATTGAAGGTTGATTTGGGCACAAAGGAAAATCAGAATATTCAAAGATCCCAAAGGGAACATCATTGTGATGAAGTAACAGAAAGGAATTAACCTTATATCAGGTGTTATTGTTGTGGGAAGATGGGACATTCATAGTATGTGTGTTCCATAGACAAGAGATATAGAAGGGAACAAGAATAGAGGTGGCACCCAAACAGAGAACAGTTTTCCGGAATATATTTGAAAGGAAACTATTTTTGGTGCGGAGGATTTGGGAACATGGCTAGGTACTGCACTTCGACCATTCAGAGAAATGTGCCAAAGAAAAATCAAAATGTATGCTGGCAGAAAATCAATAAACCAACAGGTGAGTTAAAAATGTAGAATAGATTTGCGGCTCTGCAAGATAAAGCTGGTCCATCATACTCTGAGAAATAACAAAAGCCTAAATATATGCTAAGTGTGAAAGAAAAGGTATAGACCAAGAAGAAGAAAAATGAGAAGGCCGTGGTGGTAGAGATTTCCCTTAAAGCTTCAGATCGTCCTGCTGTGTGGATCCTTGACAGTGGTTGCACATCCCACCTGACGGTTAATAAGGATCTTGTTACATGCATAAAATATGACAAAGAAGGAGTTGTCAAATTTGGAAACGATGAAGGCCTGAAGATTTTCAGCTCAGGGAAAGACAAGTTTGGGGGAAAAGAAATGAGACGTGCTGATGTCTTGGTAGTAGAGGGTCTTAGTCATAACATTCCCAGTGTCAGTCAACTATGTGACTCTGGGCACTCTATCTGATTTACCAAGAAGATGTGTGTTGTGAAAGGAAAAGATGGAGCAGTTGTTCTGCAGGGAAAAATGACAAAGGGAAATCTTTACCTTGTAGGTGGGGAAGAAGATACATGCCTTTCATCCAGAGAGGAAGAAAACTAGTTGTGGCATAAGTGACTTGGTCATCATTTCCAACCATCTATGGAAGATCTGGTAAAGTGTGATGCTGCTAGAGACCTTCCCAAACTATCACGTGATCGCACTCATACATGTGATGCTTGGCAACATGGGAAGATAATCAGAAATACATATAGGCCAAAGGAATATAAATCAACTAGAGAGATCGAATTGGTGCATGCTGATGTATGTGGACCTATCTCACCATGATCTATAAATGGGAAAAGGTACTATGTTCTTTTCATTGATGATTATAATATAATGGCGTCGGTATTTGTCATTACCCATAAGACAAAGGTGTTCAGTTTCATAAAGCAGTACAGGAGGGAATCAGAAAGGATGCATGGGTAGAAAATTCTGAAATTTTGTACAGATAACAGTACAAAATTAAAAAACAGTCAAGTGGAAGAATATCTCGAGAAACACAGGATAAGGCATCAAGTTTCATCAGTGAAAGCTCCCCAAAAGAATGAAGTTGTTGAAAGGAGAAATCGGATCATCAACAACATGGCCCAAACAATGCTTATTGAAAAAGACCTACCAGAGAAATTTTGGAAGGAAGAAGTTTTGACATCGGTCTATATTTCAAACAGGTCTCTGTTGTGTCTGAAGCAAGGGAAGACTCCGTATGAAATGTGATACGGAAAGAATCAAACATTGAAATACTTTTGAATCTTTGGAAGTAAGTGTTTCATTCTCAACAAATAAAATCACAGGAAGTTTGAGTCATGAGGAGATGATGGGATATTCCTTGGCTACTCAGGGAAAAGCAAAGCATATAAATTTTTCAACAAAAGGCTGGGAAAAATTGTTGAGAGCAATGATGTCACTATAGTTGAAAATGAACAGAATGATCAAAGACCCAGTGAACAGTTTATGGATGAAAGTGATGATGAGGTAAGCAACACAGGGGGAGTAGAAGTGGCAGAGGATGACTCAGAAGAAGATACTAATGATAAACAAGAAAGTGTCAAGTTTGTGTCTGCAAGGAAGCCAAAGAGTTGAGTTGAAATTGATAGGAAGAATATCATTGGTGATCAGACAGCTCCAGTTCAGACTCAAAGAATGGAATCATTACAACAAACATCATTTCTATCTCAGGTGGAGCCGAAATGTTTCTCCGATGCAGCTGAAGATGAAAAATGGGTTCAGGTTATGAATGAAGAGCTTGATCAGATTGAGAAGAACCAGACATGGGAAATTGTTTCAAGGCCAGCAGACAAGAATTTCATCGGGACTAAATGGGTCTATCACAACAAGATGAATGAATATGGAATAGTAATTCGGAACAAAGCACGGCTAGTGTGCAAGGGATACTCCCAGATAGAGGGAATAAATGTTGATGAGACATTTTCACCGATTTCAAGGCTGGAAACAATTAGATTATTTTTGGCCATAGCAGTGCAAAGAAAGTTCAAAGTGTCCATATGGATGTCAAATCCGCATTCTTAAATGGTGTTTTGGAAGAGGAGGTGTATATTGAGCAGCCAAATGGTTTTCTCATTCATGAGGATGGGAACAAAGTTTGCAGGCTGAAGAATGTGTTGTATGGGCTGAAACAAGCACCAAGATCATGGTACTCACGACTTGATCAGTACTTGAAGAATCTTGGTTTCCAGCGCGTAGGAGTTTATTAAAATATCTATTTTTGCAATCACAGTAATCGAAGGATGATGGTGCTGGTGTATGTCGATGACATAATTTTTGGCGGATTAGATGAAGCTCAATGTAGACAGTTTTCTGAATTCATGAAAAATGAGTTTGAAATGTCAATGATTGGAGAGCTATCATTTTTCCTTGGTTTACAGGTGACACAAGGAAGTAATGGAACATTCATTTCTCAATCCAAATATGCCAAGGAGGTTCTGAGAAGGTTTGGAATGGACAATTCCAAGGAGATGAAGAATCCGGTTGCTACCTGGATGAAATTATCAAAATATGAGGATGGCAAGGTAGTTAATATTACCGAATACAGGAAAATTATTGGGATCTTGCTGTACTTGACTGCAACAAGGCCTGATATTGATTTCTCCACATGCCAAGCAGTGAGATATCAGAGTAATCCCAAGGAAAGCCATATGCTTTCAGTGAAAATAATACTTCGGTATATCCAGCGTATAGTGGATTTCGGCTTGAAATATACTGACAAATCTCAGATAGAGTTATTGGGATATACTGATGCAGACTGGGCCGGTTCAGTGGATGATAGAAAATCAACGTCAGGTGGTGCATTCTATCTTGGTTGATTTTTTATTTCTTGTCTTAGCAGGAAGCAATATTTCATTTCATTGAGCACTGCGAAAGCTGAGTATATTGTGGCCACTCAAGCATGCACACAATTATTGTGGATGAAGCAGCAGCTTGAAGATATGGGAGTTGAAGTGAAGTCTCTGATCGGAATCCAGTGCGATAACTCAAGTGCTATCAATCATAGAAAAAATCCCGTACATCACTCAAGGACCAAGCACATTGAGATCATATATCATTTCATCATGGAGAAGGTTGAGCAGGGAATTATGAAGTCGGAGTATGTGCCTACAGAGCTACAGGTTGCAGACATTTTGACAAAGGCCTTACCCAAGGAAGCTTTTGAGAGGCATCTACTGGCTCTGGGAGTTCAGTTGATTCCCCGCACTTGAAATAGTGTGGATTTAGAACCACACCCCTCTCCCTGAGGTATAATGTGTTTTCCCTAAGGTGCTGATATGTGTTCTCTACTATGTTACAGACTACAAAGGAGTGACCTTTGGGTTCGTTGACAAAGGGGGAGAAACTAGTGATTGCTAAATGGGGATATAGTGTGGATATTTGAGAAATATTGAAAGATAAGGGGAGAAGATGACAGGTGGAGCAGCCAGATAGGGGGAGTTGAAGCTATTTGAACGTGTTTAGCTAGAGATTTGCTTGGACAACACATGAAATAGGGATAAAGAGGTGTTTATGCTGTGAGCAGAAAGGGGAAGCGTATAAAATCAGACGATGATAGATGTGATCTATCAAAGAATAGATATCACGACAGGTGATGACCATGATAAAAGAAAAAGAGAGATGTTGGAATGTGGTAAGAATATTTCCAACAATTGGTATCAGTTTGGTAAAAATTGTTATCAGTTTGGTGTCAAAAGTGGATGTCAGAGATGAAGTGATTCATTGATGAAATTTTCAATTACTCTTGTTTTTCACACCGAGCATTGCTCATGTGGGTTTAGATTATGTGTTGAGTAAATCATTGATCGCTATGAGGAATCGAAAAGGTGAATGGTGGTTGAAGAATTAATGTTATATCCTTTTATGGAAGAGTTGTCAACAAACCCAAAGGATGAGATTGTTGGGCAAAAATCCTTCAAGGCATCATTAAAGTATTTTTGAGGTGATTGTGTTTGTTGAAAAAGTGAACATCTATATTGTGATTGTTGACAATACAAACCATGACATACAAATTTGTTGACAAAGGGGATTTCATGGTAGCATGTCAAGTTCAAGAGCTATGGTTAACAATCAATGCTTGATTCAAGAACTTCGACAAAGTAATGGCTTGAAAACTTGCACTCCATATGTTTTTCAAGATCAAATCATCAAAATATGGCAAAGGGATAAGGGTCGCGCAAGTATTGATTTGGTCGCGCAGGTGACTTGCACGCCAAGAGAAAGGACTTGCGTGCTGGTGCCCAGGAGGATTGTAAACTTGTGCGCCTATTTTTTTTCAAGATCAGAATTTCAAAATATGGAAATGAAAAGAGATTCACAGAAGTTTGGAAGTGGGTCGCGCAAGTGACTGGCAGGGGAAGAGACCTGCGCACCAAGGGTTGACTTGCGCGCCATCGCACAGGGTTGTCAAATTGCCTATAAATACTGGACCACCCCTCCTCATTTCTTACCGAATTTCAACACTTTTAAGATTCAGATCTCTCTTCGCGCAGGTGTGGTGGTCGCGCAAGTGGTGTGTGGGTCGCGTAGGTGAAGTTGTGCACCTGTGTTTGAAGTTGCGCGCCGAGGTTTGAAGTTGCGCGCTGGTTGGTAGTTGCATGCCATTATTAATTTGGGTGTAAAAGGAAGTGTGTCATGCAAGTTTGGAGTTGAAGAAGCTTTTGTCTCACAAGTGTGTGAGGTAGAATTGAGTTCCAGTTGGGACATGCGCGCCGATACTTTCGCGCCGGAATATACTTGAGTGCCAAGTAAGGTTGATTTCCCGGCATCATTTTCGGGCCGCGTGGAAGCTGGAAGTTTGCCCGATACCTTTGGTGCAAAGAGAGATTCAACTACAGGTGAAATATGGACTTCAACAGAGCATCTACATACATAGGAAGATGTATTAATTCATGAAAATGAATAGACCTATAGGTCTATAAACTGTGAGTGGATTCCTTCCAAAGTAGTGAGAAAAAGAAGAGAAATAAGGTGATCCTCTCCACCGGCAGTGAGCCAGAGAGATAGAAATAGGGAGTGACCCTTGGGAAAGCAGTGAGATGACCATAAACATTGTAAAGATAGTGAGCTTGGGAAAATAAGTGATCTAGCCTAAACCTTGTAATCCACAACTAGTGAAGTTTAGTGGAATTTGGTACGACCGACAACCTATCGACGTATGCTCCTTGGATGTATCCCTTAGCATTGAACCAAGTAAAATTGTTGTTTCCTATTCCTGCTTTAGTTTCTATTTATATCGTGCAACAGGAGAGAGAGAAGAATGTTTTGATTAACAGTGAAACAAGATCAGAACGAGCTTTAATTTTAAATTAGTCATACACTGATTCACCCCCCTCTCAGGGTATTCAGCCTTGTGGACCTAACATGAGCATTCAAAATTTCTGGGTTTTTACACAAGATTATTTATCCAAAATTATGATGAAAATATAAAATGTTTGAGATGAAAACAAATATTTTAACTCCCGAAAATGGTTAGACAAAATTTTAAAACTAGATAATGAGTAAGTATGACTCTTTTTTGTTTTTTATCTTTCATTTTTTTTATTTTTTTAGTGTTCTTTAAAATACACACACATAGGAAAAATGAAGATAAAAATAATGGGTTTGATAAAAAATTAGTAAAAAATGAAAAAGAGAGGAAGAAGAATGAAAAGGGAGAGAGAGAGAATGAAGAAGATAGAAAGAGGGAGTTAAAGGAAAATAGGGGCCCCTGGTTTAAATTTGGTGGGTCACCGTCTCCATCCATTGGTGGATCAACTGTAGAAGTTTGAGATTTTATGGAAGTAGATGTGGTTCCCAAGATGTGTGTCCTCTCATGGCGATTCTTAAGAAAATGACCATTACCTAAAATAGAAACAAAAACAAAAATCATTAATCATTTAATGAAAATTAAAAAGAAATTAAAATTTCATAAAATTAAAAGAAATCTTGGGTTGCTTCCTAAGAAGCACTGCATTTATTTTTCTATTTCAAGATAGTTGTAGCGGACTAGCCATAGTCCGATGGTGGCAACCATATTTTCTCAACTCCAGTGTACTTCCCAAAAAATATTACCGTTTGGGATGCCTGATTGTTCATTGGATAATTTCTACCCTTACTTGATTTTGTGATTGAAATTCAATGGGGGTGGAATGAGAATTTGACTTTCCTCCCTTTGGTCTCTAACTTGAGGTATTTTGTAGCCCATTGAGTGTTGGTTTTCTAGGATTTGATGTTCAGAAAGATGTTTCAATTCTGATGGTATGCTTATGAAAGATCCAAATAATATGAAATTAGAATATGAGATCCCATTTGTTTTAACCCATTTATTTCATCACTCACTGATGTATATTAATGAGTATCAGTTGAGTCATAAGACAGAATAAATATTTCAATATCCTTTATATCAATGTTTTTTTCCAAAGAATATTCAATTTCAACCTCACCAGTGATCACTTTATTATTTAGGGAACACATATCACAAACACCACTACCATCAGGACAAGATAAACACATTGTTTTAGAGATTACCTCACATATAATAAGATTTTTAGACTCATAGATGTGAAATGATGAATGTTAAATTATTTGATCTAAATCAATAAATGACCATGTTAGTTCATTTTTCTCATTACCATCCAAGTTGGAGAAGTAGAGGTCAAAGGAAAGATGAGATTTCAAAGAGTTTTCATGATCCTTAAAATCAATGGAGTTCTCATTTGTAATGTCAAAATAAAATTCTCCTTTTATGTCTTGGTAAATGAGGATGCATTATTCACAAACCCCTCTATCAGAAGAATAAGAAGAACATGATTTATTGAGATTTAACACAATCTTAGAGTGACTTTTAGAATAATGGATAGAAAATACATATTCATTCTCTGATTTCTATCGCATGGATTGGAAAATATTGAACATGACCAGTTGGTCACCAAATTACTTGGATAATATGCCAACATGGACAAATATTTTGGCTTTATATGTCATGAAGAAAGTTCCTCCTAAAATCAGAGGAGATTTTAAAGAAGTTATCTCACCTTCTATGTCAAGGACATAGAATTCAGTTGGGAAGATAAGATCATTTACTCAGACAAGAAGATCCTCAATTATTCCCTTAGGACTGAATATTGTTTGATTAGATAACTGTATGACAAAACCTATTGTGTGTAAAGTACCTAGACCAAGTTTTGAGAAGATGGATTTGGTAATGACATTTATTGAGGCTCCTAGGTCTATGAGTGCATCATCGAAGTTGGAACTTTCAATTAAGAATGGAACTGTAAAGGTCTGAGGATATTTTCACTTCATGGGTATATACTTTTGTGTTGAAACATTATCAGAGGTTCTAATTTGTATCTTATGAGTTCAAAATTATATATATAACATGGAATACTTATGAATTTTTCTGATGGAATCTAAGAGAAAAATGTTTACTTCAACACATCTAAACATGTCACAGATTTCAGGATTGGGATCAATGGAATTACATGGATTTCAAATATATTGAGGAAAAGGAATTTGGTTTCCAAGTGGAATGGAAGCAGGTGAGGGAATTTATTTAGGTTTCTTTTCTAATTTCCTTTCAATTTCTAGGTCAACATTTAAAGGGGAGTGTGAGTAATCATCATGAGGCATAGGAATTTTCTTTCCTAATATAAGTTCAATTACACTTAAATTACCCTTGGGGTTGGGTAATGGTTGAGTTGGGTGTTTGGAAGAATTTGATTGTTGTTTCTGCATAAGGTGGCATGCAAGTTGACCAATTTAGGGTTCAATATTTTTTAAATCTGGAATTGGTGAAGGAGGCAAGATCTTCCACTGCACTTTCCCATGGTTACATGGAAGAAGAGATTGTTCAGGATTCAGAGTACCTTGATTTTGGTTCATGGGAAATAGATTGTATTGATTTGGGAATTGGGAAGGCTTACTAAGAAATTGGAATCCAGGAGGAGCAAGAGGAGGGTGGATCCTTTGAGGTTGAGGAACAAAAGGGTAAGGTTGTTGGATGTTACCAACACATTGACCATATTGGAATTGTTTTGGGTTTTGATGAGGGAATTGGGGGGGAGGATAAATGGGATTAACATACCTCAAGTCTTGGTTGAAGGTAAAAGAGAAGGGCTCAAAGTGGGGTTGGTTGATGTTTCTAATGAACTAACCTGATTTTTGGGGGTTGGTGTTCCTCTGAGAATATGTTTCATTGAGCTCCATTGAGCTGGATGAAATAGAGGGATCCTCTTGACATTGGGAAAATGTGTCAGTTGGATAATATGGGGATCTATTGATTCCATAGTTATTGATTGGTCCAGAGAATATAGATTGTAGATAAGATGAGGTTGGGGATTTGGTATCCACAACTAGTTTTCACACAGGATCTGTAAGTTTACTAATATACTTGGTCATATTTTTTGGCTCTATCAATCGATATCTTTGGTTTGTTTGATTTGATCATGTGCTATAGTATGGAATTATAACATGTTTTCATCCATGTTTCTTATGAGATCTCTTGCATCTACGGGAGTTTTATAAACAAGAGCTCCGCCACTTGAGGCATCAATGAGATTTCTCTCCATAGCCAATAACCCCTCATATAAGTATTGGATCAATACTTGTTTAGGGATTTGGTGATGTGGGTAGGTTCCCATAATATTTTTGAACCTCTCCTTGTATTCATGGAGTGACTCATTTGGGAATTGTCGGATACCACTTATTTCTTTTTGGATAGAAACAGTACGAGAAGCAAGAAATTGTTGTTCTAAGAAAAGTCACTTCACATCATTCCATGTGGTTATCGAACTAGGAGGGAGGTAGTAGATCCATGACTTGGAAGTGTTATCTAGGTATAAATAGATTTCATGGAGTTTTATTTGTTCCTCAGAAACCCCTTGAGGCTTCATGGTTGAGCACACCACTTGGAACTCTTTAAGATGAAGATGTGGATCCTCACTGGCTGGCCCATGGAAATGATGAAGAAGATGAATAAAACCTGATTTAAGTTCTAAGTCAGCCTATATTTTTGGATATTGAATACCAAAGGGTTTTTAATTCATATTAGTGGAAACATGTTCTTTAAGTGTTTTTCCCTAGTATTAACAATATCTAATTCAATTTGTTTTACATAGTTCTTGAATGATTTGATTATCCCTAATGTTCCTCCAAAGTTTGTGAAATGTTCACTCAATTTTAATGTCAAAAAAATCTGAAGGATTGTTTGGGAGGATATAGGTCATTCAAATATATTTTGAAAGAAAGAGGAAGATGGGTTTTTCTCTATGTGTTTTCCGATTATTATTTTTTGGAGAAGGCGAGTTTTTCATTGTGTTATTTTATTTTTTTTAATTTTTTTTAAAGTAACTAAAAACTAATCACTAATTAATTCACCATTCCCAAAAACAGAACCATTTTAAGCACAGACAATTGTCACCTATTGACCATTCAAGGTTCTGGTGCTCTGATAATGTGTATACCAGCACTCAGGTTCAATACTCAGCGTTGATGCTTTTTAATAGTCTAGTTTTTAGTTGATTGTATTTTGATTGGGGGTTTCTTTTTAGATATTAATTTAAATGATTGATTGATTAAAAATTTAATAAATATTAGGGTGAGTTCATTATTAGAGAGTTAATCTTGTTGTATCCTTTATATTTTCTTTATATTGCATTAAATTATCACCAACTTCACAAGATGACATTGATTGGAATTCCCAAGTGTTTAGGATTTAATCCAAGAATTAACATAACCTAGGGTTCTAATTTTAATTAGAGATTTTTTATGGTAGTGTATTTATGGTTCCAATAATACATGGAAACCTCACATTAAACAATACAATCCATTAATCCATGACATGTTAAGTCCAATATAAACAATGTTAATTTGAAGAATATTCATCGAGAAAATACTCTCATTCACTTAACATCCCTAAATTTTTACTCATCCCAATGAGATATTTACTCATTAATTGAGATTATTATTAATCTATATTATTATATTTATGATGATTAATAATAAATAGAATGGAAAGAACATGATAAGAAAAGATCGGTGCATCGAACTCACACAAAAATGATAACGAGAATTAAAAATAGAAGTTTTATTGAATGATGTAGAAAAATAAGGGAATAAATTTCAAATTTATTTAAACTATTTTAAGAAAATATAGATTATGATACATAAGTTAGATGATAATAATATATGAAGAATAATAAACATACATTATAACTCAATTGAAATGAAAATAAACTTACACGTTTACAAATAAGAAGAACACAAAAGAACATGTAAAAAAAGAGAAGAGGAAGAGTATCTCAAGTAAAAACATGAGTATGGGAGGTCCTACCAAGCCTTTGGAAAATCTTTGGTCGTGCCAATGTATGGTCCTTTAATCTTAAATTCCAATTCCATGCAAGGATAATAGGGGGTTGTATTTATATCTCAAGGAGGTGGACTGTTTGCATTCCAAATATTCCCTTCCACTTGTATCACTAGTTTGATAAATTAGATAGTCAAATATTGAGATATGATCTTCTTTCAAGTTTTATATATGTATCTCCTCTCTATATTCTGAAAATATGGAGGCCATTGGATTTAAGGAGCCAATCTTATGGGGGGATTTATTAAAAAAATTTAATCTGTCCATTTCAATCCAGATATTTTCAAGGCCAAAATTTGAATGGGTTTTTTAATAAAACGATTCCCCCAAATCTGAACACAATCATAAAAAATTTTGGCCTCCTATATCACCAATTTTAACACTAAAAAAACCTCATCTCTAATGGATGTCTCTATCAGATGAAATGTTAATATTGGGGTGCTAATTTCATTTCCCCGACAGAATGGTTGGTTAGATTTAATTGAATAATTTGAGCCACTTTTGCATGGATTTGGGACTTGAAATTTTTTCCCAATATGAATGGTATTGTCCCCAGATATTTGGTGGAGAATAAAATATTTTGGACTTTTGGATTGAGCCCAGTAAATCAAACTTCATGGATGGTCCATTTTCATCGTAATTTCTATGGGCCTTCTTGTGTGGTCCATATGACTCTTCAAATAGAATAATTGGAAAATTATTCCTTCTAATGATATGTTGAAAATTGAATAAGAAATCATAAAAAAATAACCATGCAATTTGTATAACAAGGGTGATATTTATAAATAGAATAGTAAACTAACTCAATTGGACTATTTCAAATAATGCTCAAAAAGAATATTTTGTCTTAAAACAGGAATATCTCACATGAATTATGCATTTTTTTTATGAAATTTACTAAAGGGATTATAAAAATAGTTATGAATAAATGAATAAAATCAAGATCAGTATGGTGAATATGGATATGTTTAGCACCAACCTCAGAAGTAGTTTTTAGTTAGGCCATTTCAGTCGTAGGCCATCAAGATTATTCTCCATCAAGGGGAGATAGTCCAGGAATAGACTGACCTCAGGATTTACCTTATGTTTAGGGTCCTCATCCCAAGCACAGTCATATAGGTGGTCGATAGTAGAGAGGTATAAGAGTTGGGTGTGGTCAATTACACATAGTGAAGTAGCGATTCTAGAGGGGCCTAAGATCATTATAGGTAAAATCTATTTTTTAGTACCCTTTTTTGTGCCTTTCTTGATTAAGTTGCCTCAAAATCCTTTATTTCACCCAATCTAGCCCCTTCTCTTGGACAAGACATAAAGAGGTGTCTTTTTCCCCTAGTGTTGACTTTTCTAATCAGAGGCTAGACCATCTTATTTGATCTGCACTAGAGATGTAAATTGATGATGAGACTGCATCAGTCTCATGGGGATATTTTCTTACTGACAGATGTAGCCATATGATGTTATCCTCAGCATCAAATTTTTGTATTCCTCACATTCCGTTATCAACTACTTCTGAAGGAGAGTTGTGTTTTTTATGTGGATGGACAACATGTGGTTTTAGTTAGGGAGCGGGGTTGTGAGGTGGGAAGTTGGTGTGTGGATCCACTTCTATCCTTGTTGGCTAAGTTGTATGTGTAATTAGTGGATAGTAGGATGGAAGAGTTTCCTAGGGTCATTGTGAAGTTTTTGTATGTTTTCCCCAAGGTGGTTGTGATGCTACCCCCTCGATGTGTTGTTGAGTTTGGGATAGACTTGCATCCCAATGATTCTCGGATTTTGATGGATCTTTATTGGATGGAACCTTTTGAGATGAAAGAGTTGAGGATTTAGATAGATGATTTGATGTAGAAGGGTTTTATCTAGCCCAGTGTGTCATCATGGGGTTCTCCAGTGTTGTTCTACAAGATGGAGAATGGTGTTATGAGGTTGTGTATAGACTACCAGATGTTAAGTCAGCTAATGTTCAAGAAACATTAACCTCTTCTAAGGATAGATGATATTTGAGAATATTTGAGAGGGGCGAGTTGGTTTTATAGGATTGATATGCAGTTTGAATATCTCTAGTTAAGGGTGAAGGAGGGATATATCCAGAACACTAATTTCAGATACAGGTATAGAAACTTGGATTTTGTTGTCATGACATTCGGTGTTATGAATGCACCATCTATGTTTATCGGAATTATGATCTTTATATTCCACGAGTTCTTATATTGGTTCATCTCTGTATTCATCAATGACATCTTGATCAACTTGATTTTATAGGAGGAGCATACTGAGCATCTTAGAACTGTCTTTCATGTTCATTGACTCCACCATCTATACGGAAAGTTTTCAAAGTGTAAGTTTTGGACATGGGTGGTACATTTACTTGGGATTGTGGTGTCTCAGAAAGGTATAGTAGTAAAACTATCAAAGGTTGAAGTAGTTTGTTTCTTGGGCATCACATAAGAATGTGGAAGAAGTTCGCAATTTTCATGGTCTTTCAGGCTATTATAGGAGGGTTTTAAACAATTTTGATCAATTTAAATCCCCGTTGATATCTTTTACTAGGATGGACCAAGATTTTGTGTGGAGTGAGTAGTTCTAGGTAACATTAAGTTATCTATAGGTCAAGTTTTTAAGTGCTATAGTGCTCTAGTTTCCTGAGGAAGAGGTGATATTTGAGGTGTTCTATGATGCTTCCCGTTTGGGCTTGGGATGCTTCTTGATGAAACAATAGGCATTGATATTTTATGGATCTAGGTAGTTATGTCCCCATGAGTGTAATTATGCCACCCACATTTTGAAAATATTAGCGGGCATGTTTTCACTAAAGTTTTGGTGACATTACCTAATTGAGGAGTGCTTTATGATCTTCACAGATCACAACATTTTGAGGTATTTATTTTCATAGTGGGTTCTGAACATGTGAAATTGGTGGTGGATAAAGTTTTTTAGGACTATGATTTTGAGATCTCCCAAACCTCAAGAAAGGGGAATTTCATTAACTATTCTTTCAGCAAAAATTCACAGAAGGAAGTTGTTCAGGAGTCTGTGGATGCTTGGAGAATGATGGAGGAATTGGCCGCCTTGCAGTTGGGTATAGAGGTGGATGGTGGTAGACGATGTTTGTTTGAGATGGAAGTGCAGTATTCTATCATGAAATAGGTGGAAGAGTCTTAGTGGGGAGACATAGAGGAAGAGGTGTTGCACGATCATGTTGGTCATGGTGATTCTCTAGAGGGATGGTCAGAGGATGGTAAGAATTGTATGTTGTTCCGTGGGAGGTTTTTCATTTCAATAGAAATGTGAGAGGGATTCATTTATGAGTTTTATAACACACATTTAGCTGTGTACCTAGGGATTTATAAGATATACCATGGTTTTATGATGTAGTTTTAGTGTCCTAGGATGAAGCTGACAATATTGAAGATTGTGGAAAGATTCTTGGTCTTCCAGTAGGTATAGAAAAAGCACCATGTTACTGGTGGTTTGTTGCAGCCCATGGATGTTCTTGAGTTGAAGTTTGAAAAATATCAATGGATTCCATAACAGGGTTAACCAATGCTAAGGGAGGCTATGATACTATCTGGGTAATAGTGGATCAGCTGATGAAATCAGCTTAGTTCTTAACGATCAAGGAGTTGGGAACGATGGATGAATTGGGAAAGAAGTATGTGTAAGAGGTTGTGTAGCTACATTGAGTTATGAGATCCATTGTCTTTGATTAGGACACACATTTTGACTCGAAAGTCTAGAGGGAATTTCAGAATGATTTTTACACCCAGTTAAGCCTCGACACTACCATCCACCCTTAGATGGATTGACAGAGGGAACAGACAATTCAGACAATGGAAGACATATTGCAAGCACATGTTTTGGATTTTGGTTGATCTTAGGCGAGACACCTTACCTTAGCAGTGTCCTCTTATAATAATATTTGTCACTCTTCAATTGGCATGCTCCATTTGAAGCTTGTTATGGAAGTCCATGTCATTCACCATTGTGCTGGATAAGGGTTGGGGAGATAACTATTCTTGGTCCCAAGGTAGAAAAAATCTTGATAGAGAAGGTCTATATGGTTCTTGAGAAGATGAACGTAGTGTATGAGTAGAATATGTTTTATGCAAACCAGCAGAGGTGGCCCTTGGAGTTTGAGGTTTGGGGCCATGTGTTCTTAAAGGTTTACCCTCAATGTGGTCAGAAGAGGTTTGGTAGTGGGAGTATGATTTCTCCCAGGTTTGTTGGACCCTTTGAGGTGTTGGGGTGAGTTGGAAATTTGTCATACTAGTTGGGGTTTTCACCATAGTAAGAGAGAATCCATGACGTCTTCAACATCTCTCATCTCCATTAGTATCTTCACGATAACTCCCATTTCCTTGACCGGGGAGAGTTGGATATCGATAATGATGCAAAATTCGTGGCGCATCCAGTAGAGATCGAGGATCATCAATAAAAGGAACTGCATGTTCATACAATTCCATTAGTTCGTGTGTTGTATAGGCATGGTGGCCTAGAGGAGAGTACTTGAGAATGATAAATGAAGTTGATTTCCCAGTACTCGAAGTTGTTTTGAGTTTTTATTTGCTCTGTTTTGTTTTAAATTTTGATTTTTGAACCTTGTTTTATAAGATGAGTTGTTTCCCTTGGCTTGAGATGTGTGTGGTGTGGTATGTGATAAAGTCCTGACATAAAAAGAGACGAGGAACATATTGAAAATCAATATGCATTAACTGGTATTTTATTAAAACCATGTGGGAGAGTCATTGTCTCCTAGGGTGGATAATATCTTGACATTGAGGATGTAATTACTTGTTTCACGTATTTTGGATAGTGTAGTTTTTTTCCCATAGACGTTGCTGGTTTGGGTTGTGTAGAGGTTGAGACTATTACATGGTGGTTGTTTGGTAGTGTGGTTGTGTGAGATGGGATGGATTGTGGTTATTGTGGTGAGGTTGTGTAGTATTTTTATGTTCAATTGGGTTGAGGTGTTGGTGGTAGTGCTTGAAGAGTGGAGAGACTCTTGAGAGGTATTTCACAGGGTGGTTGTTCGAACCCCCTTTTCCTTTTGGGCTTGGTTTTGGATTCTTGAGGATGAGAATCGTTTGAGAGGTATCTTATGTAATGGTCCATTTCCTCCAAGTCAGTTACTTTTTCTGTTTTTTGGTTTTTGTAGATGTTCGGAGGAGGTTCTGAGAGTTTTTGTAGGAGTTGGGGGTGAAGCAAAGCTGCTATAGGGGTTATGCGTCGTGTATGTAGATTACACATCGTGAAGCTTGGTTTCACAACCTGTTCTTGGTGGTCTACGATATGTAGTGTTTTGTGGTTTGAAAAATAAAATAAATCAAAAGGTCATGGTTTTTTTGATGAAAATCAACATTGAGTTATTACACGATATGAAAGGGGATTACACATCGTGTACTACCCCACATCTGTAATGTTTTAAGTATTTTTTCTAGCAACTCAGGTTGTCTAACTCAATGGATGCAGTGACTCTAAATAAAACCTAGGAGACCCAGTGAACCTCTTCTACATTTTAACTATTCCATAAATAATGATATATTCCTATCTTCTCTCCTTTTATTCATAGCAACCCGTCTTAAATTTAATGTGCGTTCTTCATGCATTCTTGTGATATCTTCTGGGTTGATCTCTTTTTTTCTCTAGTTCTTCTTTCTATGTGAGTGAAGATGATATACCTTATTCTTGATAGGGTTCTATTCATGGTTTTTGATGTAGTGGGGCCTCGAAATCCTTGGGTGGGTGAAGATATTGTAGGAGAGGTTATTAAAGATCCATTACATGATCCGTCTCATGCGAAGAACGATGATACCCTTTCAAGTTAGGATTTTATTCATTTCTCTTAAAATGTGCATCATATGGGAGTAGTTTTATTTTTTGTACCTATATATTTTGGTTGTTCCAAATTAACCAAATATAATAATGGGATACTTGAAATTTGAAACTGTATAGGAGTTTGATTTTCATGTCTCTACAACCTTGTTGTTACTTGTGATATTATGATATGTATCGGATAACTACCCACTGAAAATCATAGTCGTTGGGGGACCTTTTTTCACACTAAATAAATTATGGAATTAATGTTGTTATTTGGTTGGACACTTATATATGAAAATTGGTTAAAAAAATATATTCGGAAATTGAATGGATTCCCCAGGATCATATAGTTTCTATGATAACCCTTGAATTAACTAGTGGAATTAAATAAGGTGAACCTTAATAAATCAGTAATTCCATTTTCCTCGGTACACCTGGGGATGTGTTGTGTGGGGGATTTATATGGGTTGTTCTATAGTATGGTTGTGATAATGGTTGTGTGCTATGGGATGTCTTTGGTGGTGTAATGGAATCTCAGGTTGACAGATTGATTGATTGCGGGGTGGACTAGAAGTGTTATAGAGTATGGATACAAACTGGTTGTGTGGTAATGTGTTACTATATGTGGTTGTGATATTGGGGTTTTTTCTACTGTAATGTGACCTGAGTAGGATAAACTTGAATAAGGATGGAGGTGAATAGTATGAGTGCTTTTCCATTGATAACATGTAGAATGATTAACCATGTTTCTATAGACCGACATATGATATATCTTTAATGGGTTTTAAATAGGGAGGAAAGGTGAAACCCCCTTAATCTATCAGGGATCTCCACATTATAAAAATTATGTTTCTTATTTTATGTTATTCTAAGTAGTTTCCAAGTTAATGATAGAATGGATAAATTAATCATTTAATAATGAATGATATTGGTTAAATAAATTGGTTGGGAATGTGAATCAGGTATTGTGGCTTGTTGTGAGGTATTGTGCATTTAGAGGTAGCAATAAAGGTGGAAGTGTTATGACATGGTGGTGTTATGAGAAACCATAGGTTAGGTTTATGTGTTTGTTATCATATATATATCTACTTGTATTTTCTCTTGTGATTTATATAGCCACCCCACCCTAGTTGAGTACTATATCTCTAACACCCCCATCATCATGGGGGAGGGTGTATTTCCCAATATACAGTGAGGAGTAAAGATGGTTGGGTTCTTAATATTTTCTTATCTCTCTTCAAGGTGAGGTAGGTATAGAATAGGCTGTGATTTCTGAAGGTAAGTTATTTTCTTAGATGGTGGTCGTGATGGACTAGGTGTCTCAGGTAGGATATGATGGCCCATGTGTTTTTGAGTGATGTAGTTTGTGCTTTCAAGGTGTATTCAAGATGAGAGGTGACTTGCATTACCAATTGTCTTTGAGAAGATTTGTGTTGTGGTTTGTGGCCCAGGTGTGTGTAGGCATGATGTGTTGTGAGACCTAGGTGTGTGTGGGTGGTTTGTCGCCCAGGTGTGTGCGGGTGGGATGTGTTGTGAGGCCTAGGTGTGTAATGGTGGGTTGTGATGTGGTACAAGGAAGGGATGGGAGCACCAGGATGTATGACATTGAGAAAGAGTGGAATATTAGTTGGAACATTGTGTGGGGTACACTATCATTGATGCAAATTATATTAGATTACTTGACTTATGTTATTTGGTGAGAATGCCTTGGTGAGGTTGGGATGGTTAGTATACCTATGAGGTGATGTTTGGTTCTTCTATTTTGTCACAGGGGAATTAGTATGCTTCTTTCACATGTGCATGATAGACTTTGGTATTCGTACTTAGTATACTTGTATGATCACCCTACATATATAAAACTATTTTCAGTTTTTAGGAGGATTTCACAAACCATGCTAAACCCTACTCACTTGGATCTTGACAATTGCCGTGTCACTTCTTAGCTTTACTTTTGGGTTTTTTTTTACTTTGGACTTTTCATTTTATTAGTAAGAGTTATACTTTATGAATGCATGTGGGATGGTTTTTTTATTTCTTATATATATTTTGGACTTGTTTTGGGGATGAACTATATTATCTCCAAATCTTATTTCTTATAAAGGGCAATGCCTTCCATTTTTTATATTTGTATACCCTTGGTGCTAGTCACCAACCTGAGGTCTACTGGAGGTGGGACTCAGGGGTCATTATCTCCCTTCCTACATTTCCAAACTAGGAAGGGAATATTTGGAGGGAGGGGGTCATGACAACGAGGGATAGGGGTTCCCTACTAGCAGTGGCATGAGAACGGGGCTTAAAGGGTAGTTCGTGTAGGCGAGGGAAGTTCAAGAATAAGGATGCTCATGCTGGGAAGAAGTGGGTGAGATGAAGTTGTCCAGTATAGGTTGGGTTTGGATGAACTAGAAGTTCAGCATACATGGTGGACCTACGATAGCTAGATGTATCTTCTTGATGATGACAACCTATGAAAAATGACTTTTTTAAGGACTTGCTGGAGGCTCCAAGGGTTTCCTTAGGTGTCTCTGGAAGGGTCATGTGCAGGTCCCATGTTTGGGAGGATACGTTCATGATAGTAATTGTAAAATAAGGGGAAGTGACTACTCACAAAGGTGTATTGTGTTTCACACACTGGATGAACGTTATTCCCAATATTACATTTAATTGCCTCTTTTATTGGGTTTTAGAGAGCCACCTAATGGTTTTGAGGGTTTGGGCGAAGGACTAGGATGAGAAGAGATTCAATGATTCTTATAATCCTCCAATCATCACAAATTTAGAGCCCTGATTTTCTATTTAATGTCAAACATGGGACCATGGGTGAAAGAGGTCAACTACGTAGGTCCACTGTGTCAGTGTCTCACACAGGGACCTTCTGCAAGTATGACTTCTACCACTAGGCCACATAGTTAGGGCCTACATTAGCCTCTTAGCACATAGGCTAGGTTTGCGTAGGTCGACTTGGGTGGGTTCTTTGATTCCCCTTGGTTCCCTTAACCTATTTATTACATGAGGTATTTTCTATTAAATATTTTCATACCAATATGAAAAAAGGTGGTTCAATAGTCACATCCTTCTTTATATTCCATTTTTTGTTGTTTAAATGCACATGTTAATTCCATAAATACCATTTATTAATTACCTTTACCTACATAAATTGTAGAACTTAACTTGAACTGGAGACCACATTAATACATTGAGATCACCTCCTCCCACTATCATCAATTCATGTTTATTAAGTGCTACCCTTTACTAGTGCCAAAGAAAAAAGCACAGAAAAAGAGGGGAGTTTTATCATCACTGGCATAAAGTGATGATAAAGGTGACATTTATTAGTGCTAAAAAAGAACTGATAAAAGGGTATACTTTGTCATTTCCTTTTATAGTATTAATAAATGTACCTCTTTATTATATATTTTTTTAGCACCGATAAAATAATGCATTTTATCATTGCCAAAGTGCTTGTTTGTAGCATTGATAAAAGTTACCCTTCATAAAAATCTATATATTATAAAAATCATATTTTTAATATATAAATATATTTATACTGATATAAACATAATATATTTCCTTTAATATGATTTATATAAAACTAAATATGTATTTAAAGTATTTATGTAATATTTTTAGTGAAAAATAGTTTACAAAATAATTAAAAATTAGTATTAATTAATAAATTAAGGATTAGTATTGATGAATAGACATTAAATAAGATTTTGGTGTTTGAAACAATATTAATTAATTAATCCTTGAAAATAATTTAATAACAGGAAATGATCTTCAAATGATCATAAGGGTTGATCTGGGTATCTGTTTGGCCTCTATGAGATATCAGACTAAAGACTACGAAGAGATTTACTCTATTTGGACCAGGGGGTATGATGATTTTTGGTGTAGTGGAATGAAAAATTGGCTAGTTACCAAATCATATTTTCTATCATAATCTATGAATAATATGCTATATTTATAATGAATAATCATCATGATCAACTGGATTAATCAAAATATTAATATTGAAGAACCCAAAACCAATAAGAGGGGATCTTTTCACATATAATTTATAATTACTTTATTTAATTAAATAATTACCTTTTATTTAATACTTTATTCATTATCGACATCAGAGGAAGACCTCTTGTCATACTATTGTTATGTTAGATGAATGAAGGGTAGATTCCCTCTAATAGTGGTCCACATGTTCTTCATGAACCTATGGTGGTCACTATAGAATCCTATGTGTTCTAGAAAAAATAGGTTTAATGTTTATGTTAATCAATGTTGATCACAGGAAAATCCTTCAATAAGAGATTGATTGTCTCTAGTGGAGGAGGAGAAAATATCCACATTGTTTAATGTGTTATTGGGGAGATATTTCTAGGTATTGAGAGAATCCTCTCTATAATTCATTGTTCTCAATGAAATAATGCGGTTGTCTTATTTTAGAAAATTTTATAACCATTTTTAAATAGTACTAGGGTTAGAAAATAATATTTACACAAGGGACCTTATTATTTTCTTAATATCTAGTGAAATATTTGTTTAAATAATAATATAATTATTATTATTTACTTGATATGTGCCGAAATCATGGATAAAATATTACTTTATTAAAAAAATAAATTAATAGTTATTCATATAATATTAAACATGGAATTCCTCAACAGAAAATTAAACCTATTCTTCCAATCCTCTTAAATATTTATCAATTCATGAATAATGTCAATTTATTTAATTAAATAAATATCATTTAAATACTCACCAATAAATATATAAATATTATATTCACAAATTTTTTGAATATATATTTATGAAATATTCACAGAACTAAATAAATAAATATTTTGTCACACTATGACTAAAAAATTATAAAAAAATATTATGTATTCACCTAATTAAATAAATAATTACATGGTGAATAAATATTTATTAAATATTAAACTCAAATATATATTTTATCAAATTACTGGAAATTGAATATTCATGATAAAAGTAATATGAATAATTATTAAACCTCATGTGGGATTAATTTTTATCCAATATGTTCAATTCATAAAGAATTTAACTAAGGTTATTAATACGCTCAGTGTGTAACCCTCTAAGGCCCTTTCTTAGTAGCATTAGGCTATACTTCCTAAAGTTCATGGTTAGTATCTTGTAATATGCCAAATATCCCAAATAGAAATTAGTTAATTTAAAAATAACATGTAATCTCCTACAAATGTACACCATGTAATCTAACCTCTTTATCTTGATATCTCTAATCAAGAAGGTTGAATTATGGTGTCATCACCCTATGTGCTCAGTGTTTCTTTCTTTGAGTTTCCAAAAATTAACTTTCCAAGAGAACATCATGGCCATGGAAGTAATTATGAAGTTTATTTCTTATTAAATAGCCTGAAATATCAATTTTTATTCTAGAGTGGAAGGGGAAAAGCCTTTCTCACATTATTGATTGACACAATGTCAGTTGTGATGAACCAAACGTATCTTAAATCCCCTCAAAATATTTCATCTTATTTTTCATCAATACATCAATGTATTTGACTCATGACATGAATTAATAATAATATTAAAGTCTAAATATCATTATAAACATCCACATATATGAATATCTAATGACACATATAAATGTGGATTTCTTATTACAGGTTATGTTCTCATAATCTCATTCTCTAAAAATCACCAAAGGTGTACACCACGAGAAAATGATAAAAATTCTGATGAGTATCCACCCCTTCCTATATCGTTTGTGTCTCATTATATAATATCATCTAGAAATAGAATTTATTTTTAATAATACTATTATGGAACTTCCAGATTCTCATCATAGTAGGGAACTGTCATGACTTTTTAGTGTGCCATGTACACTTGGAACATTATCACTAACTATGTCACATGGAATAACATTCATGATATTATAAGAACCTTATATAAATATTCAAAAAATTGATTATAGGTAATCATAAAGTACATAAATGTTTGTTATAGAGAACCAAATCCAACAATATCCCACATTCTTAAAGATAAATTCTAACTACTTTCATTTCTCTATCTCTCACATGATATTCATGCATTTACTAAGATAAATCCTACAAGTTTTCCTTTATAGAAAATATAATCACAACAACTTCACCCTTTTGAGTGAAATCCTTCGATAAGAGATATTTTCAGAGTATGTGATTCATCTATTAATGTGAACGTGTCTCATTTCCAAGTGTAATATTTTTAGTATTGTCATGAACCAACTAGGAAAACCCACATAAATAGTACCCAAATCAATGTTAATAAGGTATGTAGGGCTTTCTTGATCCCCATGAGTCAGAAAATAGTGCCCAATTATCTATAAAATCAATAGGGAATGATTTATACCAAATAATAACCAATCAAATGAATTTAGTAGAAAATAAACCCTAAATAGTCAGTATGACAACATGGTCATCAAGATTAAAACTCCACACCATTAACAAAAAATCATACCAAACATATTTGGTCAATATAAATAACATCAAAATATATCCTTGAAACATGTAGGACACACAATCCACCTATCACCAAAAACATTGAAGACCCCTCTATTAAGAACACGCACATCCTCTGAGTGGTACATTACCCTTTCTTGGACCTAGAATACGAAAGTCTATAAATACCTAAATGAAAAATTAGGGTGTGAGAAAAAATATACTAGATCGATTCCACCAAATATTTCATAGGAAATCCATATCAAGTAAATTAAAAATTTTCTATTTAAAATAAAATACAGTAAGGTGTTCTTATCAAAGTTCATATAAGGTGTGTTTAGGAGTTGAAAGAGCTTGATCCTATAAATAAACATCATTAACGTAAAATTGAGAAATTACAAGCATGATTTACATATACATGTATGAATATCATCCCCCATTTTCGAGACCAACATGGATGAAAAAAATGATGGAATAACAAAATACCATGTTGAACTGGTCTCCTCAATCGCCTTCTTTGATTAAACATAGGCCACTTGATTGGAATCACTGTAATAATGCATTACATTTAATTATAGATCCTTGAAATCTTTTAGGAATTAAATATTGAATGGTATAATTATACAGGGAAAGTTTCTAGAAATGTTATTTAAGGTTTTAAGGGAAATGGATAATTTTACTTGAATCCAAATGATCAGTCCTTCCATAGCAGTCAATATACGTAATAACCCAAATCATCACCTAGATTTCTGATTCAAAATCTAGTACATCCCAATATAGTGTTTAAATAATTCTTTTACAAATCCATGATGTGTATGGAAGACACCTCTATAACCTAAAGGGAATAGTGAACTTAATGTTGAACTGTCGACATTCAGATTTACTAACATTGGGATCTGTGGGATCTAATGCACTTACTTCATCATCAATGGTTTTTGGTCCTTTCAATCACACCAACCACATGTAATATATTCAAATATTTTTTCCATAAAAATCACTTGTATGTGAGATGATTCATTAAAATCATTTAAAATGGTAGCCAAACCTTCATAATTAGAGGATGGTTGGATATCAAAGGCCTTTTTATTTTTTTTCCTTCTATGTGAATGCCACAACATAGGTTGTTACAACCAGAAGTAGGTTGTATAACTACTCATGTATCATTAGTGAAAAATCACATCAAATCAAAAAATGGATTCCTATAGATAGATTCATTCCAAACACCTATTTATTGTAGTCCATAGGCTTGTCACAATCTCATAGTAAATGAAAATATAATACATGATATCCGCTACCTTCATATATAAGTGGATGCCTAAATACATATAAAATATATCAATCTATAGATGACTTCCACATGAGAAGAGTTTAGGTAGGAGTAATTACATTCCTTCAAAATTTAGACAGACAATAAGACACATTGACATCATTATCACATTTGAGTATGTAATATTCTATAATTTTGAACTGGACATTGTTGGATTGATTCCAAATAAGTATGTAACTATCCTAATAAATATAGCTTTGTATATTCATAGTTAGATTAGGTGGAATAATCTCAGAGAGATACTAGAGATCACAGCCCAAATCTACAATCGACACCATTTTCCTATTTTGTGGCGTGATGAAAGATATCCTAAGAGGAATGTCTAACCATAGGGTGTCCCAATAGATCATGGTGGACTTATTACAAACCATCCACTTTAAAGAGTTAATTTAATCATTATATGTGTGTTTTAGGGATGAAAATATAGTTAATGAAAGTTAAAATGCATACCCATTCTTAAGATTTGGGGAAATACTTTCATTAAAAAACTCTCTAGCTTCCTCCTGGGAAATTAAGAGATTACAAGTGAATTTATAAAAAGTGATTTTTTGAATTCATTAATTATAAGTCCATCCATTTCAACAGTCTCTATGGACTCTATCCTTTAAATTATGACTAGTTTCCTCTCCTGAAAACATCTCATCCATAACACATTCATGATCATTCTTTTGAGGATCTTGATAAGGATGATAAGCCATTTATAGATGGATCAACTAAATATAATATTCCTTCTAGTGACATACAAATCCCTTTCCAACTAGGTATTTTGAATTCAATCCCTAATTAGATAGCATACATGTATAGTCTTTTGACTTTCCATCCAAAAAAGGAAACACCCACATATTTACAGGGTAAGGACCAATTCTTCATACCAAGGGGTCATGGAACTCTATTTTGTTTGGAGACTGAGTTCACATTACCGAAGACAATGAAATACATATTATAATTTATGAACTATTCAATTACTACTTCATATTGATAAAAAATCATCTTGATAGAATTCATTATGCTCCTAGAGTCCTGACCAATTATTAGGATATCATCGGTATATAAAAGATGTGAGGGAGAAAGTGAGCTTCTTATAACCTTAATTTATTTGTGTCCAATTTGTGAAAGTTAAAAAATAAATCTACTTAAATAATACTTATAAATGGAAAAGAGTAGTCCATAAGGTGGGTCTCACTACCTAGATCATTCAATGAATCCTCTTAGGGATCTATTAGTTAGTAATCAGAGGCTTGCCCTTTCAAAAATGGTAGAAACCAGTTTAATAAAGGTATTGGAGAATCCATATTTCTTTAAGATTGAGAGGGCGAATCTCCAATTCATTGTGTCTATGGCATTTGAAATGTATATTTTTGAAGAAAAATTCCACTTCCTTTCTTTATTACTCATAATGTTTATGCATTTATAAGTAGTGAAAATGTAATTTGTAATGATTCTCCTAGGGACAAAACCAAACTGATTTAGAGTGATGTAATTCCTAACAATTTTCCCCATACATAATGCCAATATTTTTCTAATGATGATATGAATAGTGTACTTAGCTACAAATGGACTAAAATATTTTATATCAACCGAATTTTCCTTCATAAAAATTAGTTAAATAAAATCAGGGTTCACACCAGGTGGTAATGTGGCTATAATGAAGAAATATTTCACATCATTTATAACCTCATATACATAACTTCCTAGTAAAACATGAAGAATTTTTTATTAAAAACATCAGGTCCTGACACACTCTCCATATTTAAAGGAAAAATAGAGAGCATGAACTCATCCATAGTGGGAATCACATTTAAGACCTGATTGTTTTTTCTACTCAATTCAAGGAGGGATAATGTTAATGAGATTTGGGTTATTTAACATCCCATCATCACTTTAGAACCATTTAAAATAGTCTACTATGGAATTTGAAATTTCATTTTAAAAGTTTAGGAGTATGTTATATGTCTAGATTGCATTGATAAAACTACCATCCTTTATAAACTTGTGTAAAATATGAAATAACTTGGGGTTCCTATCACTATGTTTGATCCATTTTACAATGTATTGGTTTCTAGACAACCCTTCCATGAGGTATATAAGTCCACAGTGTTTTGAAATAAGATTCATCTCTTCTAAAGAGGGTGTATGTTGGTCATAATTTCTAATTTGGAAACATCAAAGATGGGTTTTATCCTCTTTTATGTCATCATATAACTTAGAAAATAAGGATTTACTCTATACCTTTAGAATGTGCTTGATCCTATTTAGTTTTAAATATTGATTCTGGATGGTTCTACCCTTTATATCATATTTCCATCTATTTAAAACAACTTCCATGCATCTGGGTATAGTGAGCCATGAATTATTGAACATGAAAGTGAGAGGAATTGACATCTTTAATCTCACCCAAATCATGATAATAATTTTATTCTAACAAGGGTGATATCTTGGGTGAGTGAATCCAGAAACCTCAAGAGGCATGTCTTTTTCATCCACATTGTAAAACATCTATCAAGTTTTGTTCTGATCATATCAAAACATGTTTTAAAAAATATTTCAATTTCTAGAATAAAACATTTACAAAAGTGAATTTCCCTCAAAATAGACATATATAAGCATATTTTAAAAAAAATAAAAAAAATAATTTCTACCAAAATAGGTATGAATAAGAATTTCACAATATTGATATTTATAAATCATTTCTCAAGATCACATTTTCAAACATAACACTATTTTTAAGAGTCACAGTGTTGGGATAAAACATGGATTATCATACATATCTATAAAGTATGGATCTTGGTGTGAATAAATTCATAGGTCCCAACCCTATATGGAATATATGAAAATCCAACTGTATAAATCCCATACCATAGTCATAGTTTTGTTAGAATTGTCATCATAAATCTATTTCTAGGTAGATCCAATACATTCCTAGTGGGTGTTTTTCTCACCTATCTATAATGTATCCTATTTTATTCAATGAAATCAATAATACATGGGGATATCATTCATTTTAATCAATCTAAAATCAAATCAATTAATCATTTCAATCAGCCCAAGTTCAAGTTTCAAAACATGCCATTCTTTTCAAAAACCAACATTTATTTTTTAAAAATCATGCCCTTCAAATAAATACACTTCATTTCAAATCATTAAATATTTCATTCCTTTTATTAGTAAAAATAACCATAAAAACCATTCTTTGAATCATTCATTTCAATTCAAAATCATTTTTTTGAAATCAATAGTTTATTTTCAAATCCATTATCAAAGGGATTTCATCACACACACACACACACAGAAACTATGAAATTTATAAATCATTTATCCAAGGGTCTAAAATTTAGATTTTAAAATAATTTATAAATAAAATTCAAAATTTACTTGCATTAGATGTTTTAATTGATAGTAATTTCAATATGAAAGAACCCAACTCAATCAAAATATCAAAAATCACCCAACACGGGATCCAAAAATTGAGAATTGAAGGATATAAAATATAAAAGGGGATCCTATAAACAAAATTCCCAAATAAAAAATCATACAAAACAATTTAATAAAAATACATGACTCTTATAGAAGAAGAAAAAAAGGGAAGAGGGAATTAATTAATTGATCTAGGACACACTTACCAAGAGAGGATCAATGAATCAATTAATACTTTGATTCATAAAGTTTCATGGTTGAAAGGGCCAGATCCTCTGAAAAAGAGCATCTCAGATGGTTAGGGATGAATTAGGTTTAATGGAGATGTTTTTAGCAATAAAATGGGTACTACGAGAAAAAAAGATGACAGAATATTTTTTTACTCTCCCACATCAGTGTCACTAGCATGCTGCTAGCATCTGCCATCTAGATGGTAGACCTAGAAGATTTACTAGGAAATTGAATGTCCCATTGGATAGACGATGGGATCATATCGATTGGCTAGTAGGATTCATATAGGAACCCACTTATCGGAGCCATCCACCAGCTGGCTGGTGGACTTCCTATGGGAATTACCTTTGTACAACATTCCACCTACTGGCCGGTGGCCCTCATCAGCCAACTGGTGGAAAACTTATAGACATTTTGTCTACAACCCTTTGTCCACTCTAATGATAACATCTCTAGATGCCTCCCATCCTATCGAGCATGGATAAAAAAATTTCCTCAACCCCTCAAAAAGCTCGACCACAATGAAATAACCAATAATCAATAAGAAAAAGAAGAGGTCAAAGTGAAGAATATAGAAAAACAAAATGATCCAAGATTTGTACCAAAAAGCTGGTTTCATGATTTTATATATATCTCCACTATAAATTATTTCTTACCCTATAAATTATATCAATAATATTGGTCTATAAATAACTAAGACCGTTATTATCTCATCAATTCCTAACAATCCCATATATAGTGAGAATAAGAACCATGTTTCCATAAAACCTAGACCAAAGGTATATAATTACCACAAAGAAACTTCTTATGAGAATCAATAATACGAACAAGCTTCTAGGTTAAAAACATATTATGTATCATATAAGGGTCTTCATAAATCAAGACATGATACAAATCTAAAATATACTTCTTGAGATGTGACACTTGAAGCACATTAAGGATCGATTTCATATGATATGGAAAATAAAATTGGCATTCCACCTTTCCAATCCACTCAATTTCCTCAAATGGTCCCATATATCTTGGTGAAAACTTGCCCTTATTTCTAAGTTTTTAATGACTTAATCAAGGAAATACTTTCAAAAACACATGTTCACTAACCGAGAACTCTAAAGGGTATCGATGATGAGAAACATAAGATTTAAATTGGCTATAGACTACTAACATTCTATGATGAATCATCTGGATCATAACATTCATCTATTGGAACAAGCTATGCCCCATAAGGGAAGCTTAACCAATCTATGACCAACATAGTGGAGATTTAGAAATATCTCTATATAGGTCTTGGAAGGATTCCATTTTAAAGTAATAACAATATCTACTATTGTAGGAAAACACAACCTCTGCAAATAACAATCCCAATCACCTATAATGTCATGGATACATGATCAAAAGTATATATCCTCAAGAATCTATATAGCCTTCTCTTTATAAACATTTTTTTGAGGTTGGTATGATTTTCTCAACTTTACCAAGGTCCCTATCACCTCATATAGGCCTCTTAAAAAAATGAGAAATAAACTTGGGATCCCTATAAAAAACAATGGAATACGAAACACCATGACTTCCAATAATCTCCTACACATATATATTTTCGGAGTACTCATATTTCGTGGTATCATGAATGAAAATAAAGTGAACAGATTTGGTCAATCAGTCAATCATTATTCAAATAACATACTTTCCTCAAGTATTATATAGTAACCCAACGAAAAGGTCCATCAATATCTCATAAAACTTCTAAATCAGTATAGGAAGGGAATGAAATAAACATAATGTTTTCTAATTCTTGTCATTAATATATTGAAAATTATAATAATGGGAAACAAAATAAGTGATGTATTATTTCATATCTAGCTACTAGAATCATCACTGTATTGTGGGAGTTGGTTTCCTAGAACCAAGTGTTGGTACATTGATTACATGAAAATTTAATGTATTTAAATATTAATAATATTATTACATATTGCTCCTTATCTTTCATGACTATAATGAAATAATGTCCTAGAGTATATACCGCATTAATGAGGTCATAATAGTTCCTTATTAGGATGAGAACCTTGAAGTGCTATGAAAATATTCTTAAATATAGTTCAACGGTTGGATGATATACTATGATGGGACACGTAGTATACATACCATTAGGTGCGAGTAATCATAAGCAGATGAGAATTATTTTCATGATGTTCACAATTGGTATTCTCTAATATGGGAGATTATGAGAACAGATTCGCCAGTAGAAATTCCACATGTTTTAGCATCATCAAATATTCCTATATACGAGCATGTGTAATGGCCCTTAGTCTTTACTATTATCATTAATACGTGTAATTACTTGTGCACTTAGATTTTCTAACAAAAACCTTCACTCCATATGTTTGTGGGAATTAGGGAATGTTGGGTGCATCATGAATGGAATGTTATTAATGGATAAGTCGAGAAAGGATTTTTGCCTTCCATTTATGGAAGTTGATATCTCATCCCTTCAATTGAAATAGAATAGTCTCCCAAAATTGTGTGGCCATGGTGTAACGATGGGTTTATCTTAGGTAGTCAAAGAATGACGTATCAAGCATATAGGTTGATGACATTATCATGAAACCTACTTGATGAGATATTGCGACAAAGGGAATATATTACATAGTGGATGTTTCTATGTGGATGACATCATTGCGACATTAAATTCTTTCTTATGGGTTCCTTGACCTGTTTCAAGATAGTAATCTTGGAAATTAGGCATGCCCACATAATACCAATGAGAAATAATCCTAGAGGGCTACACACTCATAGTTTCTGGTGGTCTCGATTAAATTCTATTTGAATTTAATTAATGTAATAAATATTATTCTCAAGACCGAGGAATAAGTTTATTCAAGTTAAAATTATCAAATAAATTAAATAAATATTTATTCACTAGATTGTGAATAAAATATAATTATTTATTTTATTGAATATTTTATAATTATTTATTTACTATTTTATAATTATAAATATTTATTTAAGAGAATAAAATATTTTATTCGTGTGTGTAATAAATGGAATAGGAGTTCAAATGGACCAAGACCATGCCCATTGATAAATTAATTATTTACAAGTCGATAAATAATTTTTATCTAGTTGGTTAAAGAAATAAAAATAATACGATTATCAATATGTGGCCTGAGATTTCATTTATTTTTTTATTTTTCTCATGTTGGCGCAATAAAAATAAAGGTTCTATTATTGTTATTATGTGTCATGGGTTTTCTATAATAATTATAATTGCATTTAATTTCTTTTTTGTAATTAAATATTGTAACATGAACCCAATGTCAATTAATAGGTAGGTACATCTCTTTTTCCAAACCCCATTTAATTGAGAATTGTTGAGCCAATACATTTTTTCTGTTGACTCCTCTTATCCCTCCCTCTCAAGAACAAGAGATGTTCTTCAAGACCAAAGAATAAGTGATCAATAACGGTCAATTCAAGACATTCATTCCACCACGCTAGCACTCGATGAACGTGTGGCATTGATCGGAGGCAACTGGAGAACGTGTGGATCACCACTAGAGGGATTCTAATTTGGATCCTCACAAGCGCAATGAAGGAAATATGGAAGGGTCATTTTAGAAGATCAAGGAACTTCAACAAAGAAAGTACCAAAGAACTAAGTATTTAATTTTTTTAGAAATTATTAAATTAATTATAAACATAATGTGAAAGATCCTCTTTCTTAGATTTGGCACTATTCTTCTCTTCATCTAACTATTTTATTTCAATTCACGGATACTGGTATTCATCATCATATTGATCCTAGATTGGTCATCGATTACGAAAAAAGCAATGTTGGGCCCTCCTAACTACCACACATCCCCTGCATCTGGAACCAAAAGTGGTATTAAAGCAGTCTCATCATCATTTATATTTATTGAACTTATTTTTTTGATGATTTATTCTTTAATAATTTAGTTTTTCAAAACATGTTTAATCATTATTGTAATATGAATTTTGATATTTGTTCTTACTATTTTGTTTCTCAATGATCTAACCAAAAAGAATAATATTTTAATTAAAATTAAATCACGAACATCATCAGGAGGTGATGAAGATTCTGCCCAGGTAACACGATAGTATACACCATGCATTTAGACTTACATGCTGTAAAATCGATCATAAACATAATGTATCCAGGTTACACACCATGTAGTTGTGTTTAGTGCATCGAGAGTAATTCAGACATTACTCAATCTATGTGCATTAAGGACACGTGGTGTAGTTAATTATTATACCCTGTGTTGACCAAGACATAATGGTGTATTGTCAGACAAATTACACACCTTGGGGCCCACTAGACACGATGTGTAGTCCTTTTGGGTCAACGACCAAACTATGTATCCCATAAATGGATAAGTTGATCGGTAACCATGTAACCCATAGACAACACGGTGTGTGGCCCACTCGATATGCTGTGTACTCCAAGATTTCTAAAGTAGGCCTCACATGCCAAGTCCCGAGTCATGTACTTTTGATAAGATGGTGAAGGTAGTACATGCAGTGTATTCAGAACTAAATGGAATTTACTTTACCAAATAACATAGAATTAAAACTTTAATGTTTTTGTAATGTTCATAATTACATATCATGTAGATTAGAATGGGTGTTCACTATGTTACCTCTAAGGTTATAGATGAGAATCTTATGGAAATTTATAAATGGATTAAAGAAAAATGGATTGATTAATTAAATATAATAAATAATCCATTCAAGAATGATTTATCTTAATAAGAATGATTAATGAATTGAATACTAGTATATTAAGAGAATAATTTGTTGCATGTATGTGGATGACCATTAGATAGACCAGATCTTTGTATGTGATTGGTTTCCTTTTATTTTATTTTAAATTAAATTGTTGTTCTATGTTCCATCTCTTCTCATTAATATGTAGGGCTTATGTTCCCATGGTTTATTTTATATACACCCCCCATTTTACCACCACTTATGTGAGAGTTAAAAAGTATATGTAATGGATGGAGCTCCCAAGATGGTGGAGGTCGTTCAAGTAAGGAGCCGCGATGAAACCGATCCATGGAGATATAATGGTGGATAGGTGGAAAGTTGTAGACATGAAACATAAATGGTTAAAGGTGTTTCTCCCATAGGTTAGTGGTTAGTTTATCGACCTATAGATAAACTAACAATTCAAATATCTCATGATCATTCCCATTATTTTATTTCTATCAGTTGCATGAATTTTCATTATGGATGTGTTTTCGTGACTACATAATTTATGAATTAATAAGCGTGCAAGATGAAAATAAAATAAACTTGGCTTATGTTTAAATATTATCAAACAATGGTTAATCAATTAAGTAAGTTCCACTTAATAAACCCAACTTATTAATTAATTAATAATTCAATTTATATATAAGAGATAAAAAT
Organism: Viscum album; assembly: GCA_963277665.1. Lineage (NCBI taxonomy): Eukaryota > Viridiplantae > Streptophyta > Magnoliopsida > Santalales > Viscaceae > Viscum > Viscum album. The sequence continues at coordinate 1,327,678,214 of OY728162.1, forward strand.
CCCCCAATAAATAATTAATTCAGACTAAGCCTTCTGTTACATGACTAAGGGAAAGACTTAATAAAACTACGTGTTTGACCAACCCTTGTTGAGACACTTACTTTAATACTGGATGCTCTTATAAAAGTTTCAGGATGACTTAACCATTTCACATATAGAGGAGCATCCCTTACTAGACATGGTGTAAATTTGGAGGCAAGTGTTGAGGAAATCCAAGTCCGGATTTTAGGATTGGGGAGTCCACTAAACGGATCAGGTATCTACAATCTCATAGTTGTTAAAGACATGCCTACCTAAGTACTTTCAAATAGTTTGACCAACCCTTGTTGGGGTTATGATAAGGGGAATATAGATCCTTTCCACTGGAATTTCAAAGGAACTATACAATCCAACTTCAATGGTGAGGGCCATCAGGACATGATAAAATAGTGGGAGAGTTAATAAAAATAATAAATTATTTCTCAAAAAATGTAATCAATAATGTAATAATTACCTTCTACTTTAATTGTAGAATAAAAATGAAAAATTTTTCAAACACACTATCCCTATGATCAATACTGGATAAAGACAACATCCTCACCGGCAGTAACATCTAAAAATGGTTTAAATGACTTTGGGTAATTCTACACAATGATTAGAGATATTATGTATTGGAGTAATCATTACCTAATACTCCTACCCAAGAGGCAAGTGATGAAGAGTTCTGGGTCTATGAAAAACATATGAATGATGCAGTAGAAGTTTAATGTTTGATTTTATCATTAATGTCTAGTGAACTCATGAAGTCTCATGAAAACATGGATGCCTATAGAATTCTTGAGCACCTCCATGGTCTTTACCAGGAGGGAGAAAGACAAGAACAATTCAAGATATCCAAAGCAATCTTTCAGAGTATGCTTGGAGATATTTCCCTAGCTGGGCCTCATGTAGTCAAGCTAATTACCTATATTGAGCATCTAGAGGTTCTAGGGTTTAAAATCCCCGAAGAACTGGGTATCGATCTCATTCTCACATCACTCCCTCATAGCTTCTCCATTTTTTTTGTGATGTTCAATATGAACAACATTGATAAGTCTCTACCAAATCATATTTTACACCTTTTCCAAGTAGACAAAGACATGAAGTGTGAAAAACATTTTTTCCTTATGGTGAATACGAATAAAGGGAAGGCAGAGATATTTAATATGAAATATTCTTCACACACTTCCTAGGAATGGAATATCAAGGGGTATTTAAGGGAATATGGAGATATTTGTTTCGCATGTGGCAAGAAGGGCCACTAGAAGAAAAACTGCACCTTGCAAAATAAGCAAGGGGAAGATTCAGGTGCATTTTTTATCTAGTTCAATTTATTTGTTTCTTCACATTTTTTATTAGATACAGCATGTGGTTCTCACATATGTATCCAAATATAGGAACCAATTAGAATCATGTCAATCAATCAAGGGGATATAGATCTACATGCAGCCAACAAAGCTAGTGTTGCTGCAGTAGCTATTAGGGACTACCACCTCACGTTGCTTAATGGGATGATCTTCGTATTTAAATGTTTTTATTATGTGCCTTCTATAAACTAAAACATTATTTATGTATCCAAAATATATACAGATGGATTTATTTTTATGTTCGGAAATGAATGATGCTTCTTTTATAGAGATATCATTTGTTTTGGTAAGGCACATTTATATAACGGTCTTTACATGTTGGATTACACAAACCAAGTAATGATAATCAATAATTAAACTACTTCACATGACTCATACTACACCCAACTTTTGAATCACTGACTAGGACATATAAATGAGAAATGCTTGGAAAAGTCACATAAAGATGGATATTTACATTCTTTCAAACTAAACCACTTGGTGTTTGTCACACATGGTTACAAGGCAAAATGACCAAATCCCCATTTAGTGGGAAAGCTAAAATATCCAACGAGCTTCTTGAATTTGTTCATACCGATTTGTGTGGACCATTTCTAGTTGAAGCAAGGAGTTGGTACTCATACTTTATAACTTTTATTATTGATGTTAGTAGATAAGGATATATCTACTTAATGAGGTATAAGTTAGATTCTTTTGATAATTTCAAGGAATACATGAATGATGTTGAGAACTAGATTGGTAAGAATATTAAGAAACACTACTCAAACTGAGGTAGGGAATATATTAACCAAGACTTCATTGATTACTTACATGAGTTTGGGATCCTATCCCAACTCAATCCTCCTTACACACCCTAATGAAATGGTGTAAGCGAGAGGAGAAACCACGCCTCATTGAACATGGTGAGATCAATGATGAATCATGAAAGTATTCTGTTATCCATTTGGGGATATGTGTTACAAACATCGACACAGATAGTAAACCAAGGACCAAGTATATCGATAAATGGTATTCCAAATGAAATTTGGAGCAGAAGAAAATCGATATCATTTAATTTCTATGTGTGGGGAATAAAAAATTTTTTAAGGCCTCTTTAGGTAACAAACTCGCACCTCGAGGTACAAATTTTACCTTTATAGGATACCCCATGGAAACATGGGTATATTACCCATATGACCCCTCAGACAAAACTATTATAGTGGAAGGACAACCATATTCCTTGAGAGGGAGCACATCTCCAAAAGAAATAGTGGGAGTGAGATAGACATCAATGAAGTCGAGGCTCAAGGTATACCAGAGTTGGTAGAGGAGGAGATTCCATAAATCCCCATGGAATAAAGAAATATTCCATAGAAAAAATTTCTATATAGAAGTATAAGATATATTAGTGAACTGGAATGATATAGTTTTCTAGTTACTGAGGATGGTGACTCATTATTATTTGACAATTATTTTCCTCTAACCTACAAGGAAGAAGTAAGTGAAACCGACGTTGCCATGTAGCAAGAAGCCACGAGTTCTTAAATGGATTCCATAAAACAAAACCAAGTCTAGAATTTGGTAGATCCTCCAGTAGATGTAAATCCTATTGGATAAAAATGGGTATTCAATTAGAAACTGTATATGTACGGAAAATTCAGTACCTATAAGGGACGACTGGTTGCAGAAGGGTTTAAACAGCATCAAGGAATTGACTAAGAAGAAACCTTTTCACTAGTTTCAATACTTAAATCCATCAGGATTTTATTGTCAATTGGAAATTACCTTGACTATGATATTTGAAAAATGGATGTCAAAACAACCTTCCATAATGGGATCCTTTGGGAAGATTTCTATATGACCCAACCTGAAGGTTTTGTGACTCCAAAGGATACCAATAAAATATGAAAGTTACAAAAAACATTTATGGATTAAATAAGGCATCCAGGTCATGGAACATTTGTTTTGATGAAGCTGTAACATAATTTGGTTTTATAAATAATGAATGTGATCCTTATTTCTACAAACAGTTTAGTGGGAGTGAATTTGTTTTCCTAATAGTATATGTTGATGACATATAACTTATTAAAGACAAAAATACCAATATTATAGTCTGTTAAGGAATGGTTAAACATATAATTCTCAATGAAGTAATTGGGTGAGACAACATATATTATTGGGATCAAGATCCATTGTCATAGATTAAAGATATTGCTAAGCCAATGTCAAAGTACATACATTGAAAAGACACTAAGGGTGTAAATACCCAAAGCTTAACGTACATAGACATTACATTACTTTTGCAGAATACTTAATACATAATAAAAATAGACACCAAAGGACTGTAATAGTTTAGTGTCTTTGGAAACTCGGAACATAGTCTTCTAATTGTGGTGAAAGATCTTCAACATCTTCCATAAAGATCTTCCCATTTTGTTTTCTAACCTAAAACCATTCTTTATATCCTGGGGAAAAGAAAACATATAAAGGGTGAGCTCAAATGCCCAGTAAGGTTAAACATAGAGAACATAAAACAATCAAAAAACATTTGAATGCAAAAACTTGAACATAAAATCTAAACATCAAAATCTTGAGCAAAGACATAAATCTTGGAAGTACGTATGGCATATATCATAATGGAACATAAATCATGATAAAATAGCATGAAAAGAAAACATGTAATTGTGGTAAACCATTAAGCACATGATATGATTTCCATAGTAGCCAAGACATTTCTGCCAAGACCATCTTAGTGGACAAAGTCCCTTTCTGAATCGAGTTCACTCCTTGTTTCAGTCCTATAACACTAAACCGGATTAACTTACCGTTCTAGCCATGTATATTTCATGAGATATAAATCTTTACCCAATAAATTGGAGGGAGATATAGGTCCCACCCATCTCATAATGAAATAATTATTACTTGTTCCACAAAATAAACTTAAAACATTCATCATAACCCAAAGAATAAAATGGGATTCATAAACATCATCCCATCATCACATAATCCATATAAAACAAATGGATATCATTTCATCATAATAAAATTGAAAGCATGTAAATCACATAGAAATTATACTTGAAACATAAACATATGAAATAATTCCATCTTATATGGAAAATGGTTTTGATAAAACACTTGAAATGAATTCTTGAGGAAAATATCCTTTGTTCTTTAAAATCATTTTCTTTCCACAAAATTCCAAAAAATTTTAAAAGAAAATTATTTTATTGAAAATAACCATGAAAACTTTTAGAGCATGCTTCATGAAATTTAGGGGTTGTGAAACCGTAAAAAATCCGTTCATGCTGTATAAGTTAAAAAAACATTCTTCTCGTACTTTTTCCAGAAAAGTCAAAAAGTACATCGTAAAAGAATGATTCCTTTCGTACCTTGTGGTAAAAGTCAAAAAGGGGTAAAAATGACTTTATACATACATGGAAGAATAGTAAATATTTTATGAAAACATTTTGAGAAAACATAGACATGGATGATAAACATAACCCCAGTAAATACTTATGAATAAACAATCTCGGATAAGAAATGAGATTGGAATAATTATCCCTTACCTTAGGTCCGATATGCTTCGTACGTATCCAAATATCCTATATAATGATTTAAATAATGTCATAGACTTATTACAGAATCATATTCATTGTTATGATATCATATATGGTTCACTTATGACTTTATATTACCCGTTCTTTTGTAAATTCCATGTTAAAGCATCGTTTTGGGTAAAATCGTTTTATTTATCGTACTTGTTTGGAATTTTTGTTCTTGATATTATTATTACTTATATCATGATTTAATTACTTACATCATTTAAATCATGATTTATATATCATATATATTCAGTATATATATATATAATAGATAGATAAATTAAATGAAATACACCGTTCATGGAGATGGTAGGCCGTACGTACGCATGAACACTGTTTTCTTTTCCTTATTGACTTGAATGGAATTAAGTAAATAACATATAAATAAATACAATAGAATTATTATGTTATATATACCATAATTATTCATTATATATACTTTATAATTATTCTTTAAAGGTTAACATGGAGATTGAATCTCATCGCATCGTGGAGACGGTAATCCATACGTATGCATGAGCGATGATATCATTCCCATAATTTTTTGAATGGAATTGGAGTGGATGATATAATATCTCATAATCAGTATTATGTTATAATATACATATATCGTTATTTTTTACACCATTTAACCCATCCATGTAAGGTGGTGGTGGAAAAACAGATTACACCACTGCGTGGAGACGGTATTCCGTACGTACGAACGCGAGGTGATTTCATTTTCTGTAGGATGGATAGATGGTGAAATGGGGTTGTTTAATATTTATAATAACATATCATTATATAAGTAATACTTATGTTTTTACTTTATATTGAAAAAACTAATGAAGAAGAAGTTGAAGAAGAAAGAAATTGGAAAGGATCGATAATGGATATTACCTCTTCTTTGACGCGCCTCTTCTTAACCTCCTCTTATGTCACTAGGGTTGGTCTTTGAAGAAGACCATGACCTCTAGGATGTTTCTTGGGAATTGGAGAAGATAAATTGGCATGGTTTGTCTTAGCTTGATCGCTCAATGTGGTGTGAGGAAGAAGGGGAGGAGGTTCCCTTTTATAAGGGAGGAGAGGGGCACCTTTGGAAAAACTCAAAATATTATTTTATTATAAAGTCATATTCGGTTTTTAATAGCTCCAAAATAATTTATTTCGAAGATAAGGTGGGGATGGGTCGAAATAATCTCATCCAATATAATTTTGACAAGTTTAGGTTACTATTTTAACCTTATCATTTAGATTTAACTCTAAGTTAAATAATTTAATTTTTACCATGTCTTTTTGTTTTTTATACTATATGGTTAATAAAATTTCTATAACAAGCCAAAAGAACCCCAAGTGGTTCATTATTAATATATATAACCTTATATAGGTAATTTTTCCGATACATAGATTTTCAAGAATAAAATAAAAATTAATAATATAATATTTTTTTTAAAAACTATTTAATGTCAATTTTGACACTATTTGGTAATTGATTTTTTTGAAAATCATAAAAACATGATTAGTTAGAAAAAATTAAATTAAATCAATAATAACATGTCATATTAACCTAGAAAATTAGTGGAATTTATAAAAAGTATCAAATTAAATTTATTTGGGTAATTGTAATATCATTTATGTTAATATTTCCTTAAAAAGGTAATTACTGCATCATTATTATGTCATATATAAATTAAATTATTTAAAGTCCAAAAATTATAAATAAAATACCATTATGTAGGAAATCTTTTTAAATTTATAATGAATATTTATAGTCTAATTTATATTATTTATGACCCTATATTAAAAATGTTTTAGTTATTAAACATTGATTTTAACAATTTTAACTCTTTTTTAAATAAAATAATAATAAGTGCCATAATCTTATCCAAGTGGACCTAAATGGTAATATTTTATTCCTAAGGTTTTTTTGTTTGAATTAAACTTATCCAATAGAATTATGACATGTGTTAGGGTAATAATAATATCATTTTTACCCTTAATTACCCTATTTACTTTTAACCGTGGTAAATAAAAGTAAAAAGATACTATTCACCAAAAATTATTTTTTATCTCATTGAACCACATTTTACTCACTAAAATCAACCGTGTCTCTCGGAATTTTGAAATTCCATTCACAGAAGCGGTAAAATTATGTTTTATGTAAATTTGAAAATTCTTCTAGGAGGTGGGTAAAAGACGGTGAAAAGTTCAATAAATTTTTTATATATCTAAAATTATTATAAAATGAATCCAATGAATTACATTGAACTTATATTGGTATTATGTATCAATTTTTACCTAAAATAAATTTAAATAAAATAAATAATTATTTAAATAAAAAGTCGGTTTTTAAATAGTAACCAAGTGTTTTCACTATTCATCAAAAATTGAATGTTTTCAGAAAAATACCAAAAATTCACCCGAGGCAAATTTCGATATTCAGAATCCAAAAATGAAGTCCATTTTGAATGATAAAATTTCAAAAAGTGGGTATTGCTATTCATAACGGCTAGTTCATAATAATATTATAATAATATCTCGTTTAGTGAAACTTGGTATTGCGTACTACACACGCTATCGAAGAAGGTCTTGATTTCGTGTCATGTAAGCCAAGTTAGGGCTGCATGTAGTGAAATCTCCGTTTGGTGTTTCATATAACATAATCAAAAAAAAATCTATACTTAATGTTGCGTAGAATAATTTCCACAAAACGAACTTGAAATTGTGTGTAACATTAGCCAAGAATAGTGTTGCGTATACTAAAAGTTATTACAGTGTTGCGTATAGTACAAGCTAATCTTGGTGTAGCGTACAACAGAAGACATCAATGTAATTAAAATAATATTTCTCATAAAATCTTGGGCTGTTACAAAGGGGATTTAGTATGGAATAATCCAAGAGGGGATTATTTCCCATGTCACATGGAATTCATCTTTTCAAGAACATTTTTATTCAAATGAATGAGGAATGAAAGATAATGGAAAGGATTCCATATGTATTAGCGATTGGGTCAGTAATGTATGATATGCTGTGTACTAGGGTAGATGTCGCCTATTCATTGAGTACAGTTTGGAGATATCAAGCTGATCTAGGTGACAACCATTGGATGGTAGTCAAGACTATCCTTATGTATCTAAGGCATACTAAGGATATGTTCCATGTTTATAGCGAAGATTTGGAACTAGTCATCAGAGGATATGTAGATGCTAGTTTCCAGACTGATCTAGATGACATGAATTCTCAAATGAGATACATCTTTAATTTGAATGGAGGTGCTATGAGTAGGAAGAGTTCAAAGCAAGTTGTTATCACATATTCTACAATAGATTCTGAGTATATCGTATCTTTTTATGTAGATAAAGAAGTAGTTTGGATGCAGATCTTTTTCCAAGAGCTGGATGTGGTACCTAGAAGAAATATCCCATCATAGTTCATTATGATAATATTGTAGCGGTGGATGTCACAAAGGAGCCTTGGTGACATCAGCAGATGAAGCACATACTATGGAAGTATCATCTTATAAGTTATTTTTGTCATAGAGGTTAAGTTTTAGTGAGAAGTATTTCCATGGAAGAAAACATGGGGAACCTCTTGACAAAAGCCTTGACTCATTAGAAACACGATCATCATGTGAGGTCTAGCGGACTAAAAGTCATAGGTAGTTGGATCTAGTACTAGTGGGAGTTTGTTAGAGTATGTGTCCTAGAAACAATGGTTTTTATATCTATTAAATGAATATTTAATGTATTTAATTATTAAACATCTTATTACATATTTTTCACTGTTCTACATGATTATAATGTGATAATTTCCTAGAGTATTTGTTTCATTAATAAAGTCATAATAGTTCCCCACTACGATGAGAATCTTGAAGTGCTATGAAAATATTCTTAAATATAGTTATGTGGTTGGATGAAATAATATTATGTGACATATAGTATAAATACTTTCAGGTGTGAGTACTCGTAAGCAGATGCGACTTCTTCTCATGAAGTTCTCACTTGGTAATCTCCAAGACAAGAGATTATAAGAACATACCTGCCAGTAGGAATTCCACATGTTTTTGGGTCATCAGATATTCTTATCTGTGAGCACGTGTAATGGTCCTAAGACTTTAATTTTATCATTAATACATGTCATGACTTGGGCACTTAGATTTGCTAATGAAAACCACCATACCATATGTTGGCAGGAAGTAGGGTACATTGGGTATGTCACAAATGACATGTTATTAATGGATAAGTCATAGATAGATTTGTCCCTTCCATTTATGGAAGTTGATATCTCAGCCCTTTGATTGAAATAGAAACATTCTCCTAAATTCCATGTCCATGGTGTAACAAATAGTTTATTTCAGTTATTCAAAGAATGATGTATCAGGCATATACATTGATGACATTATCATGAATCATGCATGATTAGATATTGTGACAAAGAGATTATATTACAAAATTAGCATTAGTATGTGGTTGTCATCATTGTGACTTAAATTTCTTTTTTTGGGGTTCCTTAATGCATTACTATACAGTAATCTTGGACTTTATGCAATCCCACCTAATTTGAATGAAAAAGAGTCCAATAAGGTCACACACTAAGTGTTTCTATAATCCTTGATTAAATTATATTTAAATTTAATTAATGGAATAAATATTATTCTCATGATTGAGGAATAATTTTATTCAAGTTAAAATGAGCACATAAATTTAAAAAATATTTATTCACTGGATTGTTAATAAAATATTTTTATTTATTTTATTGAACATTTAACAATTATTGATTTACTAGTTTGTAAATAAAATTATTTATTTAAGAGAATAAAATATTATATTTGGGTGGTCAATAAAAGTAAGAGAAGATTGAATGAACTAAGACCATTTCCATTAATAAATTAATTATTTACAAGTTGGTAAATAATGTTTATCTAGCTGGAACCAGAAGTAATAATAAAAATATTATCATTAGGTGGCATGGGATTTCCTTTATGGTTCTGTTTTGTGAAATTTCTCATAACACAAATAATGGTGTTGTTATTGTTATTATGTGGCATGTGTTTTCTCTAATAGTTATAATTGTATTTAATTTCTGTTTCGCAAATTAAATATTATAACTTAGTCCTCATGTCGATTAATAGGTTGGTACGTCTATTATGAAAAACCTCGGTGAATTGAGAATTTTTTTCCAAAAACTTTTCTCTATCGACTCCTCTCATCTATCCCTCTAAAGAACAAGAGAATTTATTTAAGACCGAAGAATGAGCGATCAAGAATGATCGACTCCAGACATTCATTCCACCATGCTAGCACTTGAATAATATGTGGTTTTGATCAGAGACCATTGAAGCATGTGTGGATCACTGCTAGAGAGATTCTACTTTGGATCCCCATAAACGCAATAAATTAAATCTGTAAAGGTCATTCTAGATGATCACTGACCATCAACGAAGAATATACCAAAGACCTATGTATTTAATTTCTTTAGAAGTTATTAAATTAATTATAAACATGATGTGAAAGATCATGTTTCTCGTATTTGGCGCTATTCTTTTATTTGCCTAAATCTTGGATTACAATTTGTTGATACTGGCATTGATTTTCATATAGATACCAGATTAGTCATTGATTACGGAAAATGAAAAGTTAGGCCCTCCCAACTACCACGCTTCCGCTACATCTCGAACCAACACTTATATCATAAGACATATTCATTTTATTTAGGTACATTTCCCATAGGGGATGAAGACAATCACCCATCATAGCCTTCCACATAACCCTTAGAATGGCATAATTATTTTTGAAGAAAAGGATATCCTTTGATTATAGATACCAATCACCTATGGTATTCCCACCATATAAAGAATCCTTAATTCCTTAGAACTCATTACAAATCTATTTTTCCCAAAATTTAATCTTGAGAATAGAGGATGTCAAATAAAAACACACCAAAACAACCTCAGTCTCATCCTACAGAACTAAAAATTGTACAAGGGAAATTAAATCCATGCGATTCTACTCCTTGGATGATTTTTCATTGTTAAGGATACAAGCTTTCTAATCAGAGCATCAATAATGAAATTCCCCATATTAGAAGTTTAGGCAATGTTAAAGTCAAAAGGTTGTATATACTCCACTGATTTCATTTATTATATATTCAAATATTTTTATGATAAGATATAACTCAAATATTGTTTATCATAATAAATGGAAAAAATTTCTTGGAAAAGGTAATGATGCAAATAATTAAGAGCATATTTCATAGATAGGAGTTCTAGATCATGTGTGGGATAATTATTATCACGAGTTCAAAGTTGAAAATAACCGTAAGACACCACATGATCACCCTGCATGAGAAATTATCCCAAACCTGAACTGGATGTATCACAAAATACCACATAGCCATATCTATCTATTATAAGAATCAACACAAAAGCTAAAGTAAAATGATGTTTCAAATCATCAATGGAATCCTATAATTTTGAATCCCAAAAAAACATTTCTCTATTTTGAGCGAGATAAGTCAATAGAGATGCAAACATGGAAAAATACATCACCAAATGATGATAATAACTTGACAATCCCAGTAATCTATGAATATCAAATACTTTCTATAGTTCCTCCCAGGACATTAAAAATTTATAATTTTAAGGATAAACTGAAATAAAATTCTTTTAAACCACATGTCCTAATAATTTTACCTAAAAAATCCATAAAATGTATTTGTAATTATTGGAAAAAAGTTGATGATTTATCAAGATGTCTAGAACTTCTCTAAAATGAAGCACATCATCCTCCCCATATTTAGTGTAATCCAAGATTTCATCCACAAACACCACCTTAAAAGAGTCAAATAACTAGTGGAAGATCCAATTATTCAATTACATAAACATGGTAAGATTTTTAGTCAAAGCACATGGCATAATGAGATACTCATTAGGGTCATACCTACTCCGGAAAGCAGTCTTTGTGATATCAAACTCCTTAATCCTAAGATGGTGATAACTGGATAGAAGATCAATCACTGTAAACCACTTCACCCCGTTCAAATAGAAAAAAAAATTCAATACATAGAAATGATTATTTTATCTTTACTGTAACCGAATTTAGATTTTGATAATCAACACATAGGTGAAGGTTTCTATCAGAATTCTTGGATAAAAGCACTGGCACTTCCCATGGTGAAACACTAGGATGAATGATGCCTTTTGACATAAATCCATACAACTAAATCTTAATTTCCTTCATTTTATCTAGTTTCATATGTTAATAAGGAATAGAATAAGGTTATGTACTTGGTATCGAGTTGATAGAAAACCCCACCTCCCTCATTGGGGGGAAACCAAAAAATTTAAACTAAAAAAACCAGTAAATATAATAGATAATGGAGGTAGATCTCTTCATGAAAATTCTTACTCTAATTTAAAGGAAATAATGGATTTCATCCTACTCAAATCCAAAAGAGTAGGTCTAAAATGGAAATCCTTTGGGTCCTGTTAGTCGAAGTTGAGTACTAAAGAGGGGGTTGAATGGAGTATCTATTAAAATTTCTTTTTGAAAAGTTTTCTTAAAAGGATCCCTTATAAAAAATAAATACATACCAGTTAATCAAATTAATACAGTTATGAAAGTTTAACTATTTAAATAACTTCTTAGAGGATTGATTAATTCTCTGTAATCTTAATATCAATTATTAATATTACTTTTGAAGCTATTCTAATAAGGAAAAACAATTATAACTTCTTTCCAAGATTAATTATAAAAGTAAATTTAGTGATTTCTAAATTAGGCAGTAAAACATAGAAAAGTAAATCAAACAACACAACGGATATAAGACAAGTGGTTCTGTATCAAGATGAGAACTAATCCACTCCGCTTGGTTATAACCTTCCACCAAGAAGTTTATATTAATAAACATGATTCACACCCTGGATTGGGGTAAACAGCTGTACATAGGACTGTCCAGGTCACACAACCTTTTCCACAGTTCTTCATGGGTATAAACTAACAGGCCACATAGGGAACTATTCTACACTTATCTTTTGGAGAAAAGAAGTGTAAAAGATGTGAAATTAAGTAAATATTGTATTCTTCAGTTTAATGAAGGAGACAGTGTGTGTTTTAATATAACCACACACACACTACTGAAAAGATAAAAATAATACACAATAGATAAAAAATGATGAGATAAGGTTGTAAGTGCTCCGAGTGTTTTTCTATACAGCTCTGGACTTCTAAAATGAAGTAGATGCAGGATTTAAGCCCTCTTTTAAAAAATATAGTATCATAATTCTGGTGATCTGGTTTCTAGTTAGATCTAGCTTGTGTTCTTCATGAAGTTGATATTGTGAAGATGTTATTGACACTGATCTATGGTCTCTCAGATTCTGGATTCATAAATACCTAAGGTGTTCTTCAGATGTATCCTGATTCATATGTCTGTTCTTTTCTTCAAGAATGCTTGTGATTCTTTTCACTATGTCATGCGCACTTGTGTTTGAGCCACACTTTTATTTTTATTCATTGAGTGCATATGTTGGAGCCGACATGATACGTGTATTCTGAAAACTTGTACCTTGTACTATCAAGTTTCATGTATAAAAAGAAATATTAATTATGTCAGTGCAATTAAAAGACTCAAATATGACAGTTAGAAATTAAATTGAAAAATGACAAAATAAATGAAAGAACAGTGTGACAGTATGTATTGAAATAGTGTCACTTGGAAATGGTCTCACCAAGAAACGGTGTCTTCTTGGAAATGGTGTCACCACAAAATGATGTCTTCTTCTTTTCCTTTGAGCGGTGAGATAGTCATGATGGCATGGTTGTATAGAGATCAGGAACCCATAGCAAATATACAATGTCTAGTCACGGTGTCTGGTTCTTAGTGTCTTGTCACAGTGTTTGGTTCACAGTGTTTGGGTCACAGTGTCTGGTCACGGTGTTTGGGTCACAGTGTCTGGGTCATGGTGTCTGGTCACGGTGTCTGGTCATAGTGTTTGGGTGATGATGTCTGGATCATGGTGTCTGGGTCACGGTGTCTGGTCACAGTGTCTGGGTCATGGTGTTTGGTTCACAGTGTCTAGGTCACGATGTCTGGTTACACTGTTTGGATCACGGTGTCTGTTTCCTTTGCCAGAAAAACAGAATCAGTGGAAGAATCAAAATTTATTTAACATAGCCAATTATATATATATAGACTTAATCATTTATATCCATAGAATGAATTAGACTTAATCATTCATAAAAGAAATTCATTATAAAACTAATTAAATATAGTATACAAAAATCAGACATTATTTAAGAAATTAAAATCTTGGGTAGGTTTATTTAAATCATAATGAAACCAACCATCTATACACATGTTTTGAGACAGATTAAATAGGATTTGTAGGATATATAAGATTTTTGATCATTAAAACAAGATTAATATAGGATAAGGTAAACAATCTCTCACATTTTGATGATCACAAATCATGTAAATGAGATATCTGTTCTTAGTGAATGTGTCTCTTCCTTATTATGCGTTTAGAGTGCATATTTCTCCCCCTTTTGGGATTATCAAAAGGAGTATAGAAGTATATAAGAGTAAATATAAGAAGAGTTCACAATGAATTAGATAAAAAAGTTTCATTACAAATAGTAGAAAACAAATTCAACAATATCCCTATTAAAAGACAGTAGTCACTTTTCTTCAACACTGGATATCTTCTCTTTTCCCTTTGTAGAAGCATCAGGAGACACAATAGGAGAAGTGGTGGAAGCTGAAGAAGGAAGTGATCCAACTGACAGAGAAGGTGAAGGGAGTCATTCAAAACATAAGGTGCCAAGTAAGGTTTGGTGAATGACAGAGGTAACTGTTGTTTAATGATAACAAATCTTATTTGACTCAGATCCTAAGAGACATACATAGAGGTAGAGGCAAGGATCAAGTATGAGTATGTAGGTAAACCAGGTGGCAAGGGTGCAACTATAGGATCCACAATAGCAATGCTCTGTACATGAATATAAGGCCTTAATATCTTGATGAAGTCATCAATAATCTCACCATCATACTGCATCTCTTTCTCAATGTCATCTTTGTTCTCCATGAAATTGTCCCACAAAGGAGTGAAATACTCAAGCTTTTGAACATGAGTTTTGGAAGCTTGAGTGAAAGGAGGGATTTTCAGATTATGTACAAGGTACTTGAAATTGTTGGTCATATCATGCTTAGAGAAGTTTCTATTGAAGTAGTAATCCACATTCTTAGTAATTTCTTTCCTGATCATCATTAGCAATATTGAAATGAATTCTAAATAAATCAAGAAATACTTCACTATTCTGGACAACCATAGACATATACTCTTGGTCAAATCCACTAAGCATAGATTGATGTACTTACTTAACAACTGTTTTGAGCAGATCACTGTCCAAGGAGGGTTGAGATGACTATCCAGATGAATTAGATGCTATAACATCTGAATTCAGGGACTTCAGTTTATTTATAACTTTATGAATACATCCCTTATACTCATTAGTCAACTTGTTAAGACCAATAAAAATCTCATACATTTCTTGAACAACTGACGTGTTTCATTCAGTCACCTTTCTAGCTAAATAAGATAGACTAGGTTGAATTAGAGAGACAACTTCCTATGGAATCTGACCACTAACATCCTCAACAGGATGAGAAACAAGTTCTTGTCTTGATTTTAGCAATCTCTACATATCTTCAACCATAGCTCTGAGAGATTTCACTTCCTCACTTATTTGTTTGTTCTCAACCCCACCTTCTTTAATTTTATGAATCATATTTGGTAGAATATTCCATATGATCTTTTCTTATAATAGGGAAACATCTCTTTCACTCAAGTTGGTTATAGGAGTAGGTTGGGTATTCATGAGATTTTAAACTCCAGCCAATAGGGTATCTCAAATGCTTTCAAATCATCCTTACTCACCAAGGTGGAAGGTTCTTGAGAAGGTTCAGGAATATGAACTGAGATAGGAATAGGTTACTTTGCAGAGATAACTTCAAAAGTAGATACCAGTTTCAACTAAAACACATTAGACAAATCTATATCGTTAACTGAATCTTCCTGGTAATCAATCACATTAAAATAGATATGGAATTTATACCATGTATCCACAGAGTATGGATCAACCAGATTAGAAATATCAATAGTTTTTAAATTCAGGTGTTGCTCGCCCTCAACATGTGCATCTTTCTGAGGACTAAGAGATTCAGTTATTTGAACTACATCCAGGATTTCATCCCTAATAGCCTCACCCATTTATTTTCTAGACAACTGAATGACTTACTCCATTATCTCTTCAACAGATGGGATAAGCTCAAGAAAATCTTAATCCTCTAAGTGTTCTTCAAAATAATATTCTTTCTGAAGAGAAATATATTCTTCTAGATGATCTTCCAGAATAGGCTTTTTTACTTACATTAGCAATAGATTCTTTTTTAGAAGCAGGTTGTTCTTCTAGATCAACAATTTCTTCAGAAACTGGTACATTCTTCTCAGTTATGTCTTGGAGAATAGGTTCACTGTCTTTCTCATCTAGGACAGTTTTCCCTATAGGTGCAATGATCTCTTCTTCTTCTTCCTCATAAAAATAGTCAACGATTTCATCTTGTTCCAAAATAGGATCAGAAATGTCCTTAGATCTTGAAGAATGATCAACCAGGTTGAACTTTTCATAGACTCTGTCATTATCTTCCAACCATTCTTTTATCCATGGATTCCAACTGATTTTCATTCTCTTGACAGTAACTTTTAAAATACAAAATTCATATTCCTTTATGAATTCTTCATCTGGTCTAACCAATCCTTTAGCAAGAAGCATAACTGAGATTAACCTCTAGTAGAAACTGGAGTTTGACTTGGAGGTTTTTATTATCAACTCAAACATATAAAGTATAACATACTTACAGAGTGTGATCTTGGGTCCATTCTTCATAATATGTATAAAAATTACATCCTAATACTTTAGTGTAACAAAATTACCTTTTCTAGGGCTAATCAGATTCTGAAAAAAGTTAAACAAATGTCTAGCTTCACCGTCTAGGTCAGCAGCTATAACTCTTCTATTTGTTTCATTCCCAGTTAAGCTTCCCAAGGCTTTTTCCAAAACAAAGATATCACTTTTAGGTTGAGGACCTCTCTAGTAGTCCTAAATAATACCCTCATGAGGTATCTTTAGGCATGCTTCCCATAACCTCGAAGAGAAGTTACATCTTTGTCCATTGATCTAGCTTCTTACAACAAAACCATCTTCTGTTTGAAAAAAAGAATTGAATGAACTAATAAAACTGTGCCACTAGATTTGGGTAAATCGGTATATCCTCTTTTGTTAACTAATCTATCTATCCTTGCTCTCTTAGTACTTTCAATACAAAAGACTTATTCTAAAATAGACATTTGGGGAAAATTTCCTTTTTAGGTACCACTATTATGTTCAATAGGTTTGGATTCAAAAGGCCTTCAGTGCTATCTTTAGTGATATTTTTATCTTCTTCTTTGAACTGTACTTCTCAGGTGTTTATGAGGACATGATTTTCTTTCTGGGCAATCATTGAGGGTTCAAGAGAGATAGATAGAGAGAGATAAAACTAAAGGGTTGAGAGAGGGATTACTGTTTGAGAGATGAAGGCTCGAGTGAAGAATGGAGTCAAACTTCTTTCATTTTTATCATTTAGGGATATCAAGCATTGCAAATTCCAAAGCACGAGAATGTAAAAGAATAAAATAATTACAAACAGTGATACGATTTATAATATGGAAATAAAATGATAAGGAATATTTATGGTGAGACTGGAACATACTTCAATGGAGAGACTGTAATAGTTTTTCACAGTGAGACTGTAATAGGTTTTCACAGTGAGACCGTAACATGTTTTCATTGTGAGATGTTTACTGTGTGATTTGTAAACTGTGTGGCTGTATTTTTTGAGACAGTACGTTCCAGATAGTAACTGAGAGATAGTAACTATTCGTCCGTAAACATGATATAGAAACTTTTAAGTATGTAAAACTATAGAACTGTTAGAGTCAGATAGTAATCTTAAGACAGTGACTTGTGAAACCTTAAACTATGAAATAGTAAGTTGTGAAATAGTACACTTACTACTTAAGATTTATCATTCCCAATTCATGTATGATGTAATTTATTCATTTATAATTTAATGGTTTGGTGAATATATCAGCGAGCTGATATTCAATTCAAATGAATTGTAAAGGGATATCACCTTTTTGATAATGATCTGTCAACAAGTGATGTCTTACATCAATATGTTGTGTCCTAGATTTTGAAACATGTTTTTTTAGATGTTAATAGAACTTTTATTGTCACAATTTATTGGTAAATTCATGAATTGATATCTATAATCTATTAATGTGTGTTTCATTCCCAAAATATGTGCACACCAACTACTAGTATCTATGTATTCAGTTTCTACAGTAGATAATGAAACATAGTTTTGTTTCTTACTACACCAAGATACTAGTGACTTTTCTAAAAGGTTTCATGTTCCAGAGGTGCTTTTTAATCTAACTTACAACCACCAAAGTCAGCATCAGAAGAACGAACTCAATTGACTGTCCTCTGGGATAAAATAGTCTTAAATTGGGTGCATGATTGAGGTATTTGAAAATCATCCTAACAACATTTAAATGAGATTTCGTAGTGTTTTCTTGAAAACAAGCACACATACATACACTAAACATAACTCCAGTTCAGCTAGCAGTTAAGTAGAGTAGGCTTCCAATCATTCCTCTATAATTGGTTTTATCAATAGATTTTCCATCTTCATCAAGATCCAACTTACACGTAGTACTCATTGGATTGTCACTAATTTTAGTAATATCCAAGAAAGAAGGTTTTAGAATATATTTAGTATATTTTTTTTGTTTAAAATAATACCATCATTATTTTGAATGAATTGAAATCCATGAAAGAATTTTAGTTTACCCATTAAAATCATTTCAAATTCATTTTGAATTATTTTTGAAAATTCAATACATAAATTTTTTTTAAGATCCAAAGATAATGTACTCTTCATAAATTTGAACTAGTATAACATCATTGAAAATTATTTTTATAAAAATGGTAGGATCAGCTATTCATTTTGTTAAACCTTTGGAAATAAGAAAAGTACTTAATCTGTCGTACAAAGTTCTTAAAGCTTGTTTTAAACCATATAAATCTTTTGATAATTTAAAATTATGATTAAAAAAATAAGGATTTGTAAAACCAGGGGGCTTATCAACAAAGACAACCTCATCTATATACCCATTTAGGAATGCACTTCTACATCCATTTGAAATAGTTTGAAATTCAGATTTACAAAAAAAGCAAGAAAAATTCTAACTGCTTCAAGTCTAGATACTTGTGAAAAGACCTCATCATAATCAATTATTTATTCTTGACTATAGCCTTGTGCAACCAAAATACCCTTGTTTCTATCTATTTTACCATATTCATCTACCTTATTTCTTAACAATCACTTAGTGCCTCTGGTAAATGTGTCTTTGGTTCTGTCAACAAGTTTCCAAAATTTGTTCCATTCAAACTGTTTAAGTTCTTCTTGCATAACCATCACCCAAATTTCATCATTTCTAGCATCATTAATGTTTTTAGGTTCAATTTGTGATAATAATATTTGAGAAACTAAAGAATCTATGTTAATAGAGTACACATTTTCATTTATTAATGTAGAAAACACTAATTATTTTTTAGAATTGAAAAAATTTCAAGCATCATTTTCAAATTTAACATAAAATCCATCACCACATATTTGTGAAATAATAACCAGAATATATTTCAATCCACCAAAAAAAAGTAATTTAGAAATTAAAACTGAGTTAGATTTACCGATTTGGCTAAGGCCATTGATATTTCCTTTCGAATTTTCACCAAAGGTGACATGTCCACCATAAATTATTATTATATTCTTGAAGCATTAATAGTCCCCTATCATGTGTCTTGAACTCCCACTTTCCAGGTACCATGAGCTTTAAAGTATCTCTTTAAGCAACTTTCCAATAAAATAGTCTAATAAGAACAGATTTAGGTACCCATATTTGTTTGGGTCCAATGATATTAGTGATTAGTGCTTTAGGAACCCAAATCTACCACATATGTTTCCTATAATAATTATGTAAAGTTATTGAAAAATAAACTCTATTTGGTCCAGAAAAGATTGAAATAGTAGAGAGTGTATAATAGTTTGAACTAGCTGATTGTTTTCCATAACTTGGAATAATACTGTGTGTCCTATATTTAGAAACAAAATTGGTTCTTCCAAAATTTCTTTTATCAGGTTCATATCCAATTCCAGTAGTATATTAAGCAGTAATCTATTTACCTAGAATTAGTACCAATGTATCTTTACCATTAGTAAACCTTTCAAGATCATTTTTCAATTGCTCATTATAAATTTTTTGTTCAATTTTTTATTTAAGTAATTGATCATTTTTCTCTCTTTCTACAGTAAGATTAGATTTAAAAGTTGAGGTAATAGAATGTTGTTTCTTTAAAGAATTGTATTTATCTTTTAGTTCATTATATGTCTCTTTATGAATATTAAAAACCTCAAACATTTCTTCATTATACATATTATTAGAATAACTTTCATCTCTATAATAATTGGAATTGTGTACAAGAGATTCCAGTGTTACCTCAGATGTGTTTTTCATAAAACACATATTGGATTTGTTAGTCTGTTCATAATGTGAAGATTCTATGCCACTTGACCTGTCCTCAAAAGAACTTTAAGTTGCTTTCATTTATTTTTATAATTTATATCTTTGTCCTCATATTTATATTTTTACTTGAGTTTAGGATGGTCAGAGTTTATATGTCCCTTTTACTCACATTCATAGAATAAAATCTCATCAGACATTTCACTTCTTTTCCAATCTTTCTTCCAACTTCCTTTTTGATCATATCTTACCTTGATGTTAGGATTTCTGAAAAATTTCTTCTTCTTGTAAAATCTATCAAACCTTATAGCCAATTGATCCATCTCCTCATCAATTTCAAGAGATGATTTTTCACCATTAGAAATTTCTCTAGAGACTTCCAATTTTCCTTTCTCTTTGTGCTTAGAGGTGGTGGTCTTGAATGCAACCAATTTTCTCTTGGCTTCATCCTCTACTTCCTTATTGACATTCAGATCTTTTTTTATACATCATTAGTTTCCCAATGAGTTCTTTTACATGTAACTTTATGATATCACATGACTGTCAAATAGAGACAAAGGTTCCTCTCCATCTATATTGTAGGAATATGAGAATCCTCATGATTAGTTCTTTGGTAGTAACTTCTCTTCCAAGAGAAATCATTGCGAAGAAAATTTTGTTGAACCTGAGATACATGTTTGAAATAGGCTCATCAGGTTTCATTTTAAAGTTATATTATTTAATAGTATAAGTATTGAGTCTCATTTCTTTCACACTAGAAGTTCTTTCATGTGAAACAGGCAAAGTATCCCAAATTTCATTGGCAGTTTTACATGCATTAATTCTATTAAACTCCTCATCTTTAAAAGAGAAAAATAAAGCATTCATTGATTTGAAATATTTATTGTAGGAAGTATTAGTTGGATCATCACAAGATATTCTATCAGTAGAAGGAATATTATAATCATCTATAATTGAATACCAAATTTCAAAACCCATACTTTCTAAATGCATTTTCATTTTAATTTTCCATTTGGAATAATTGGTTCCATTTAAGAATGGTGGTCTATTTGTTGCAGCACCTTCCAATCTATTATCCATAATAATGAAATAATTTAAAAGAGTTATAAATTTATAATTAAAATAAATTATAGATATTTAATGTAAAACAAAATTCATAGTTGAATAGGGTCAAAAATAGAGTCTTAAAACATCTCTCTGATACCAAATTTTGGTTGGAGTATAGTACTCAAGAGGGGGGGGGTGAATTGAGTATCTATTAAAATTTTTGTTTGTAAAGTTTTCTTAAAAGGTTCCCCAGTAAAAAATAAAGACATCCTAGTTAATAAATGTAAAACAGTTATAGATGTTTGAATGTTTAAATAACTTCTTAGAAGATTTATTAATTCTTAGTAATCTAAATATCCGTTATTAATATTACTTTTGAATCTATTATAACAAGGCAAAAACAATTGTAACTTCTTTACAAGATTAACTATCGATGTAAATTTAGTGATTTCATAATTATATAGTAAAACGGAGAAAACTAAATCAAGCAACACATCAGATATAAAATAATTTATTCAGTCTCAAGCCGAGACCTAACCCACTCCACTTGGTGATCGCTTACCATCAAGCAGTTTATATTAATAAACATGATCCACACCCTGGATTGGGGTAAAAAACAGTACACAGGACTTTCTAGGTCACATGACCTCTTACACAGTTCTTTGTGGGTATAAACTAACAGGTCACACATGGACCTCTACCACACATATTTGTGGTAGTAAACAAGTGTAAAATATGAGAAAGGAAGAATATCTTGTTTCCTCTAGTTTGATGAAAGATACAATGTGAGTTTTTATACCTCCACACACACACTGCTCAAAAGCTAAAAACAATACACAACAGAGAAGAAATGATGAGGTAAGGTTTGAAGTTCTATGAGTGTTAGTCTATGAAGCTCTGGAATTCTAGGATGAAGTAGATGCAGGAATCAAGTCCTCTTATGAAAAACAAAGTAATGTATGTCTGGTGCTCTGGTTTCTAGTTAGATCTGGATTGTGTTCTTCATGAAGTTGATATCGAGAAGATTTTCTTGACTCTGATCTATGGTCTCTTAGATTCTAGATTCATAAATGCTTTGTGTGTTCTTCAGATGTATTGTGTTTCATGTGTCGGTTCATTTCTTCAAGATTTCTCATGGTTCTTTTCACTATCTCATTCACACTTATGTTTGGGCCATGATTTTTTTATTCTTTGAGTGCATGTGTTGGAGTTGATAGGATACATGTATTCTGCACCTCGTACCTAGTAATGTTAGGTGTCATGTCTACAAAAAAATATTAATTATGTCGGTACAATTAAAAGACTAAAATATGACCATTATAAATTAAATTGAAAAATGAAAAAACAGTTGAAAGAATAGTGTCACAGTCTATATGGGAATGGTGTCACTTGGAAACGGTGTTACAATGAAACAATTACTTCTTGGAAATGATGTCACAATGAAATTATGTATTCTTCTTTGCCTTTGAGTGGCGATACAGTAATGATGGAATCATTGTATAGAGATCCGGAACCGGTAGCACAAATGCGGTGTCTAGTCACGTTGTCTGGTTCTTGGTGCCTTGTCACAGTGTTTGGTTCACGATGCTTCGGTCTCGGTGTCTGGTCACTGTGTCTGGGTCACAATGCCTGGGTCATAGTGTCTAGTCACAGGTGTTTGGTCATGGTGTCTTGTCACGGTGTCTGGGTCACAGTGTCTGGGTCATGGTGTTTGGTTCACAGTGTCTCGTTCATGGTTTCTAGGTCACGATGTCTAGTTACGGTGTCTGGATCATGGTGTCTAGGTCACGATGTCTTGTTACGGTGTCTGGATGACGGTGTATGGTTGCTTTTCTAGAAAAACAGAATCAGTGACAGACTCACAGTTTCTTAGACTTAGCCAATTATCAATATATAGACTTAAGCAGTGATATACATAAAATGAGTTAGAATTAATCGTTCATAAAAGAAATTCATTACAAAAAAAATTAAATATATTTTACACAGATCATACATGATTTTAGCAATTAAGATATTGGGAAGGTTTATTTAAAGCATAAAGATACCAACCATCTATACACATGATTTGAGACATATTAAATAGGACTTTAATGATATGTAGGATTTCAGATCATTTAAACAAGATTAAGACAGGTGAAGGCCAATAGGTCCCATTCTCCAAAAAAATTGAGTCTTCCCATCAAGGGAAATAAAATGAACCACTAAATATGACCGTAAATCTATGATTTTTGAGAAATCACATATTCTATCCAAAGAATGGAATCCTAATGATTTATATTGGGAACTAAAAATTCCCAGATAAGATCAAATTATGATAAAGAGAAATCATAAAAGGGGGATCAGACACCCTGCACTCTCTTTATCCCTACAGAAATCACACTTTCCGTTATTTAAGGTTTGAGATTTTTAGGGTGATTCAACAAGTCTAAAATGTAGGTAGATATGAAAGATTTAGAAGCAAAAATATCAAATAAAGTAGACATTAAAGATGAAAAAATAGTAATGGTACCTCTCATTATCACAAGACCCACTTCAGTTCCCACTGCAGAATCATCTACTATGTTAAGTAGCTTTTCTCTTGATGTATATGTAAGGAACCCCTTTGTTCATAATGCATCTAACTGAACTAAATATTGTCTTGGTACTGATTAGAATTTATTACAACAATGAGTTGTAAAAACATGGAAGAACCTCTACAAGTATTCTAAATGTCTGTATGAGCTACAGATCATAGATTCTTCTGTGCAATCATGTTTCATGTTCCAAACATTTCCACATTAAAAACACCTCAATGGAAATTTTCCAAAAACTATAGTAGATTTAAAATAAGTCCTCTACTGAGATTCACTACTAATAATTTCACTACAATAAATATACCACTTTTTCTTCCCTTTTAAGTGACCTATGAAACTTACACTGAGAGTAGGAGGTAATCTTATCAACCATGAATTACCATGCATGATGATTTTAGTTATTATGACCATATCCAGAACACCAGAATAAGTAGTAATCATTAACATAAATAATTGATATTGAATATCTAATCTAAGACTCATTTTAATTGTCCAGTCCTTATTCTTATCATTAAATGCTACATTGGGTGAGAACTGATAAGGTTCAACAAAGTCATTTTAAAACTAATTAACTAAAAAATCAACTTGATATTGGCCAAGAAAATTTATAGACTTATCTAATACCATCGATGCTAGATAGAATTTCTATGTGAAAATGTATAATAATACATTCCACTCAAAAAGACCATTCTTATTAAACAAAACAAAATCATCTCACTATATCCTTCTAGATCTGTCAAGTTTGAAGATGGAATATTTAAACTTAACAAAATATGGAATTTAAAAAAACAAAAATAGTTTCTCAATCATTTTCAACCAATAATATACCTCCCAAATATCATTTCTATGTTTAAAATATAGTGTTTACTAATAAATAATCTCTTGGGAATTATATTTTCTATCATCCCTCCAAATTACAACCACTATAGCCTGAATGGGAACAAGAGCATCTTCTTAGGCCACAACTTTTATTTCATTCACAACATACCTTATAAGGTTTTGGCAAACAGAAGTGTTCACATGCTATGGTTCATCAACATATCCCTCCTAAAGTCTTTTCAAATTTCTTATTGGGGACATGGTACTTATAATAACCCTGATTTTTATTACACATTAATACTTGCTTTGTAACATAAAATTAAACTTAATAAAACATAAAAGAATAATAAGTCTTGTGTATTTTGAAATTAGGTACATATCATCACAACTTGAACATGGGATACAATAAAATTATTAAAAACCTCCCTAACATGCCTCTAAAATTCCAAGGAAATTAAAACTGCATGGGATAAGTTGGGGACAAACAGAATAACTGGCTGATCGATAAATCCCAGCAAGGGAATAAACATGGAATAACATGAATAAGGTAAAACATTTTAAACAATAGGATTATCAAAGGGGTATAAAAAGAGTAGGAATCATGAACATGAATGATGAGACAAGATATATCATGATAACCATAAAGGAAAAATCGAAAATGTGGAAAAAACATAAAACACTGAATCATAAACATTGTTCAAGGCTAAAACTACCAAGACATCATAGCGGGAAAAGTCCCATAAATGAATTAGGTTCAATCATTTTCATAAAATGACATATCATGATACTAAACATTACCCAATTCATTGGAATTATATCTAGTCACACCCATCATATTCATTTAATTATTATGCTTAAGTGTGCCACATAGATCATAAATCATGGATTAATTCATCATCATAATTTATTCCATGATTAAGGAGTGTAGAATTAATATGTGTATGTCCCTAATAAAAACTTATATGTGCATAAATGTGAACACCCTTGATAGGAAATGGGTATGATATTTTCTATACAATTGTTTTGGCATGGAAGAGAGTGATGAAATTTCACCAGCATAACAACATCAAATAAAGATTCAAAAAAACGGGTTGATAAGTGATAAATGGGTATCCCATCACATAGATATAAGATGTGCAGTAATAGGGACACGGAAAAACATATCCCAACATTATAAAATTTTAAATCGAAGGCATAAGGTAATGAAGAAACTTGAATAGAGAAAAGAATAATAACTATATTTTGGCATGGTAACGAGGGTACATGAAGGATCATTGGAGGATTAATGAGAAAGAAAGGAGATATCATAATTTTTACAATAAATTCATAGTAAGAGGAATATGGAATATCATTTTCCTACATAATAAAATTAAATTTAAGAGACATAACATAAAATAAGTTCTTTAATGTAAATGAGAAGAGAGAAATCAATTACAAAATTTTGGCATTGTAATGACTTAGTTAAGGGTCACATGAGAGAGTAATAAATGGTATATAATTCAAATAACATTAAATGGAATGTAATGGAATTTTAATAAATGAATTAAAATACAACCATTTGATTTTATTATAACTAATTTCAAAAATGTTCTTGAATTGAATGAAAGAGAGAAATGTGTGGAACTCTTACTTTAGTGTATGACTCCAAAATCATGAGATGTACTTCTTGGGAGCTTGGTGGAACCTTGGGATGGATCTATAGAGTGAAGGGAAGAGTATATAAGTGCTCCAAATAGTTTTAATGAAGATAAATGGAAGCAAGGGTGGGTTTATAACGGAAAAGAGGGGGATTTATTTATTATTTTGGTTTTGGACTCTACATAATGAAGTACGCACAAACAAAAAAAATCCCATGGTTACTTAATAAATGGGAGTGGTTTTTATTATTTTAATATTACATGGTCTGAAATTATTAAAATAATTCCCTTTAATATGTGGAGGTGTGTCACACTCTTAAAGAAATGATTTTAAAAGCTTAAAATGTATTATAGGTTTTGGGGGATTCATAATGGCTTTACCAAATAAACCAGATAAACTTAAAATCGCATTATTTTAAACTAAAAACATTTATTAGGTCATATATATTATTTAAATTAATTATTACATCACTTTTTGTTTATTATGACATAATAAAACACAATGTATATTTATATGATATTTAATTTTTAACTAAAAATTCGACTATCCTAGAAAATTATGAAAAATTATCCATTGGATAATTTAGAAATTCTGAGTCCAAATTTTTTTCTTTTATCTAAATAATTTTAAAAATATGTGAATGTCCATTTTTAAAATAACAACGGATATTTATTGAATGTAATGAGGTTTTTGACAATAACAGTTTTGAACCCTTATAATAATTACATTTGACTTCATAAAAATTATATGATCATTAATATTTAATAAAAATTATTTAATAACAATATTTTATAAAAATATTATTTATTTCAAAAATATATTAGTTCTTCAAAATATATTATTTAATTGAATTTGAATATTAACCAAAAATACTAGTTGTGTTTTGTTGAATCAAAATAAAAATCATTTATAAAGTAAAAATAATAGGATGGACATATATTCATTACTCTATAAAAATAATATATATAATAATAATTCTTGGGTCTTGTTACATATCCCTTAATGCACCAGCAAACATCCTAAGGGTAAGGTGTGCGATGGTAGTACATTGATGGGGGTGGTTCAATGAATATGGTTTGGGCTGTGATCTCAATGGGCATGAACTTCTCCTGTAAATGGTTTCATTCATTCCTAATTTTTTGGATATAAAATTTGTATTGGTTAAAAAAAGACCAAAAATGATATCTCCATATAAATATACAATAAATGGGCATCATAAGGTAGGATCCTACCAGTTGAAGACATCAGTTCGTTTGTCAATGTCAATTGGATTTGTTTAAACCCTATATTTATACTAATCATGTGATCACTGTTCAATGACTATATTATCAGTGGTAAAGATACTTAACAGTTGATTAAATCCAAGGGGAATAATAAAAAATTATGTACATGTGTTTTCTATGACCATATTATATCAGAACACATTTAATTAAATCAAAAGTGGAATTTAATTTTTAACAGTTTGGGACATTACAATCTTCCCACTATAATAAAAATTTCCCTTGAATTTTTCCTTTCACACACTAGAATAGATGACGGTAACTCTATATCATCACCTCCTACATTTCCCATGATGCTTCTACAAACTTGTGGTTCCTCCACAACACTTTGAAAAATTGAATTTATTATTATGTGGGACTTTTTCTCTATAATATACAATCTTCACTGGATGCTCCTCATAGGAAGTATTATTATCCAATGGTACTGACTCTAGATTATGTATATGTGAGGGGTCTGGAATGAACTTCCTCAAGAGGGATACATGGAATAAATCATGTACATTAGATAAGTTCAGTGAAAGTTCTAGTCGATAAGCCACCACTTCAATGTGATCAAGGATCTCAAAAGGGATGATGTACCATGGTATATGATTTACCTTATTCCCAAACCTCATCACTTTCTTCCTTGAAGATATGTGGATGAATACAATGACTCAAAAATCAAACACTAGGTCTCTTCGATGATTTTTACTATAACTCTTCTATCATATATGAGAAACCTTGATGTGCTACTAAATGGTCTTAACCTTATCCACCATTTCCTTGACTATTTTAGGGCCACACAATTTTTTCTCCCCAATATCATCCTATCATGGAAGTGTTATGCAACTATTCCTATAAAGGGATTCATAGAGAGATATTTGGATGATCTAGTAGAAACTATTGTTGTAAGAGAACATGAATAGAGGAATGTGTTTCTCCCATCCTCCTTTGATGTTTATAAAAGATGATTGAAACATGTATTTGAGTGTCTAAATAGTTTTCTTAGATTGACATTCATTTTGAGGATACTTGGCCATATTGATGTTCAACTCAGTGTTTAGATCATGTTGGAGAATTTTCCCAAACATAGAGGTGGAACTCAGATCTCAAGAAGATATAATTGATATTGGTACCCTATACAACCTTAACACTTCTCTTATATATATCCATGCAAGTTTATCTAGTGATAAGTCCTCTCAATTCTCAATAAAGTGTGATGTCTTTGTATGACGATCCACAACAACCCATATAACATTGTTTCCTTAGGATGTATTTGGAAGTATGATGAAGAAGTCCATAGTGATGTTTTACCACTTCTATGTTGGTATGGGTAATGATTGCATCATCCTTATTGACTTCTTCTTTCAATACTACACTTTCTAGAATACCAATAAATTTTATGTACATTCAGTGATCTCCTTCTTCATATTATCCCACCAATAATGCTTATGGAGATATTGAAACATCTTTCTACTTCCTAGTTGAATAGATAAAGTCAAACTGTGTGCATCATCCAAAAAATCCTTCTTTAGTTCAGGATGATATGGTACACATATCCATGACCAAAATCTCCCAATTCCTTCTTCATTAACAATGAACTCCGAGGATTTTTTCCTTATAGATTCCACTTTCTTCTGAATTCCAACATCATTTCTTTTTCAATCCTTTATAATATACAAGTGATATGCTTGAGAAATTATTTTTGAAAGGATTGATGATTTTTCTTCCTTTATTATTCCCATGCCCATCCTTCTAAAATCTATGAAGATAAAAAACTTCTCAATTTTCATTAATGGTAGAATTGATGGGTCCTTTCTACTTAGAGCATCTACCACTTTGTTCAATTTCCCAAGATGGTAGTGGATTGAGAAGTCATAGTCCTTTATCAATGCTAACCATATTCACTATCATATTTTAATCACTTTCTATGTGAATATATATTTGAGGCTCTTGTGATCATTATATATCTCAACCTTTTCCCCATATAGATAATGCTTCCATATTTTCAATTCAAAGATCACTAATGCCAACTCCAGATCATGTGTGAGATATTTTTCTCACAAATTTTCTAATGCCTTGAAGCGTAGGTAATCAATTTATTATTTTTATTTAGTAATCATCCTAATAAATTCTCTTAAGAGTCATTATATACAATAAAATATTCCCCACTTATCAGTAGTGTGAGCAGTGGGGGCAACGATATGTCTCTTTTTGAGCTCCTTAAATCTTTCCTCATATTCTTGCATCCAGAAAAACTTCACTCCCTCCCAATTTAGCTAGGTAAAGGGGTATGAAAATCATGATAAATTTATAAAAAATTTATGATAATACCCAGATAACCTAAGTAAACTATGTATATCTATTATAGATATTGGCCTCAACCATCCCTCAATTTCCTCCATCATTGGAGGGTGCACATATATCTAATTATTAGTGATGATATACACCAAGAAAAAGACTTACTTGAAATAGAAGTCAAATTTTTTGTACTTGGAATAACGATTATCCAATCATAGAGTTTTTAGAATAATGCTTAGATACTCATCACGATCCTATTTTCTTTAGGATTATATTTAAATATCATCAATAAACACTACCAATTTTTTGAGGTAATCTCTAATGTCGCTATGCATCAAGTCCATGAATATTACTGGAGAATTTGTGAGCCTGGAAGGAATTAATATGAACTCATAGTGCCCATACCGTTTATGGAAAGTGGTGTTGGGGATATCTTCCTTATTCACCCTTACTTTCTAATATCTCGACCAAAGATCCACCTTGGAGATGTATTGTGATCCACATACATGATCAAACAATTCATAAATCTGTTGTAGAGGATACTTATTATTTATAAAGATATTGTTGAGATCGTGATAATCAACAAAAAGGAACGTTGTCACATACTTCTTATTGACAATGAGGACAGGTTCACCCCATGGTGAAGCACTTGGGCATATAAACCCTTTATAAAAAATCTTCTATAGTAGATTCTTCATCTACTTAAGTTTCACAATAACCATTCTATATGGTGTCTTGGATATTGATAATTCCCTAGGAATAGGGTCAATTGAAAATTCAACCTCTCTGTTAGGAGGAAGACCAATAAATTCCTCAGTAAGCACATTAGTATATTCCATCATGATGGGTATGTATTTGAGGTTGATTATTTCCTTAGACCTAATCATTTGAGATAGATATGATTGCTCATAGGGCAGTAATATCCATACATCAGATGTCGGTTCTAATGAATAATCATATTCCTCCTTACACTTGTATATAATCAGGGGTCAATTCTCAATATAGTGGGTGATTTACTTATAATAGTAATTTATGTTGGATTGGTACAATGAAATCCAATCCATACCCAGAATTTCATAAAATTGTATAAAATGAATTGCGATAAAGTTTGATGGGAAGTTCTACCCACAAATTGTGATAGGGGAGGAGTAATATACTTGGATGAAATAATTTCTCCATTTTCTATTTTCACCATCTTCTTTACTTTCTTGATTTGTGGTGGTGTTCAAATTGTTATACTAAACTTTCATGATATGAAGGAATGAATAAAACCAAAATCAAAAAGTATGTTCACTATTATTTAATGAACAACTTGTGTACCTTTCTCTACTTCTTTATCGGGATCCACTTTTGTGGCAGTGACGAAAGAATCATTCTCTGGCTGTGTTAGAGGTTGTTAGATGTATCCCAAAACACATAGCTTAGAGTATTGGTTTGCTAGGTTCCCTATTTCCTTACCATTGAAGTAATAAACAATATGATGAGGGATGACTGTAGTATTCATTTCCTCCATCGCATTAGTGGGTTTATACCATTAGAAATTTTTAGCTAGGTGACCTTCCTTCCCACACCTAAAACATTTCTTTATACCCCTTGAGAAATTTCCAGTGTTCTTTTTCCCTCACATTTGACAAGTGGGATGGTGAAATTTCTTAGCACCATTTGATTTCTCCATCAGACTACTATAATTAAACCCCACTTTATACTTCTATTACCCATGATACCCTTAGTATTATTCTACCTCCATTTCATCTTTGAGGAAACATCAGACAATTTGCTCATATATATCAAATTTATGGATCACCCGAAATTTTTGTAGACTAGATTTTATTTGACCAAAGAGGTGGTCAACCTTGAATGTGGAGGTAATGACAATGATGAAGGTGTATAATGAAAGTCTTATGGTTATTTCCTCAAACACCCTAATAGATTCTTCACCTTTTTTTCAGGAGACCCAAAAGGCTCAGAGCATGAGTAAACCCATTCTCCAAAAAATTTATTAAATAAAAATTATAAATGTCAGATGAAAAGATGAGGTACAATGGGATTGTACCATCAATAGAATCAATGAATTCCTCATTTTTATTGATTTCAAGGAAGTCCCATTCCATTTTATGAAGGAGAGTGTGAGTGAAGTATTTATCAAAAAACATTTTCTTGAATTCCTTACACTCCATCGCTTCGATCTCTTTCTCAGGATTTGTATTCATGATCAATGTCCAATAATGATCCTCTTATCCCTCCATATAATAAACATCTAGTAGAACCTTCTATTTCTCAGAACATTGAAGTATGAAGAATATATTCTCAATGGAATTGATCCATTGTTCGATGATTAATGGATCAGAAAATCCACTGAATGTCAGAGGTATTTTTCACATAAAACACTCAGTTGTATATTCTTCTATCTTAGTGGGGTAACTCCTCATGATCCTGATTCTTATTCTAAAATTGAATCATCAGATTGTGTATCCTCATAATGTTCATGATTCCTACTCCCATTGGAGTTTTCATCTCAGTGGGACAACCATCACATTACCTATCACAATGATCGTTTACCCAATTTCTCTTATTTATGATTATTTGATAGAATAAAAGGAAAATTAGGGATGAGTATTTTAAAAAATTAAACACATAAAGGGTAATAAAATGACATTAAAGGGATAACTTATATATTATATTTATCTACTTAACATGTGAGTTTATAGGATGTAATCTATTTTATCCATGATATATTTCATAACGTATATTCTTATTGTGATTTTTTTATTCCCTTAATAATGGTTTATAATGAGATTATGAATTTACCATTGAATATCCCCTAGGTGTGTCAAACTAGGTGTACAATAAGGCCCATTGTTGTGTACCAGGTTACCCCGAGTAAGGCCCGTGACACATTGTCATAGTTATTACCCCTAGGTACATCTATTCCATAACCATATCGACTTGTAGTATTCTACGTGGATGTATTTTCTTGATGAGCCACTTAATATATACCTACCAACATCTTGGGATGTTTTCTTTTACTTATTATAATCCCTAAGGATTTTACTAGATATATCTAATCTTAATCCCATAAATAACTAAACGTTTCCTATAATACCTTCTATAACAACCTTGAAATTTATTACACATTAAAACAAGATTTATTACATAATATTACACTTAATAGAAACCATATGATCTATAATTCTAGCATAATTTGTAATTATCTATGTATCATAACATACTAAACATGGGATACAAAAACATTAATAAAAACCTCCATAACATGATTCTAAAATTCCATGGATTTTAAAACTACATCGGAGAACTTGGTGATAAACATAAGAAAGGGGTGGGATACAAAACAAATAAATGGGATAAACATGGAATAAAATGAAGAAGATAATAAAGTTATACAATAGGTATATAAATGGGGCATAAAAAGAGTAAGAATTATGAACATGAATAATGATATATGATATAGCATGATAATCGTAAAGGAAACATGGAAAATGATTCAAAAAATTAAAACACATAATCATAAACATTGGCTAAGAATAAACCCACCAAGACATCATGGTGGGAAAATTTTCTTCAAAAATTAGTTTCACTCCTTTTACCAATGTGACATATCATGATAATAAAAATTACCCAATGCATTGGAGAGATATCTAGGCCCACCCATTTTATTCATTTCATTATTATTCTTGAGTATTCCACATAGATAATAAAATATGGATTCATTCATCATAATAATGTATTGTATGATTAAGGAGTATAGAATAAATATGTGTAAGTACCCACTAAAAATTATACACGCATAAATGTGAAGACCATTGATTGGAAATGGATATCATATACAATACCCAATTGTTTTGACATGAAAGTTCTTGGTGAAATTTCAGAAACATAATGAACTCACTTAAAGATTCATACAAATTAGTTGATGTGATAGAAAGGGGTATTCCATCACATATAAATAAAATGGGAAGTAATAGGGACATGGAAAATCATATCCCAACATTATCCATTTGGAAATACAAGGCATAAGTTAATTAAGAAACATGAATAGAAAAAATAATCATAACTATATTTTGGAATGGTAACAGGTGTACATAAATGATCATGGGAGGATTAATGAGAGGGAAATAAGATCTCATCATTTTTAAATTATATTTAAAATATGTGGAATATGTAAGAACATATTCCAAGATATGAAATTATAGTTTTATAGTATTAACAAAAAGAAGTCATTGAATGGAAATGAGAAGAGAGAAATCCTTTATGAAATTTCATTATAGAAACAGATTAGGTAAGGGTCGAAATGAGAGAGTAAAAAATGATATCTCATTCAAATAAAATTAATTGGACATTAAGGGAATGATAATAAATGAATGACAATATAACCATTTTAAATTAAAATAACTAGTTTCAAAAAAGGCTCTTTAATTAAAATAAATAGATGAAGGTGAGGATCCCTTACTTGAGTGTGTGACTCCAAAAATCATGATAGGTACTACTTGGGAGACTATGAGAACCTTAAGAGGACTATAGAGAGTGGATGGAATAGTATGGATGTGGTCTAAGGAGTGTGAGTGAAGAGAAATGAGATCTTGGGTGTGTTTATATATGAAAAGAATTATTTCTTTATTATTTTGGTTTTGGACTCTATATAATAAAATATCCATAACCAAAAAGCATCCAATGGTTTTTCCCATGGTTTCCAAAAAATGGGCATTTGTTTATTTTATGAGGCAAATAGAATTAATTATTAAAATAATTCCCTTCCTTCTGTGGTGGTGATTCATACACTTAAATAATGATTTTAAAAGCTTAAAATATATTATAGGTTTTGGAAGATTAGTAATGGATTTAAAAAATAAAAACAAGTAAACATAAAATCACATCATTTTAAATGGAAAACATTCATTAAGTAGTGGATCCAATTTAATGTAATTATTACATCACTTTGTTTAAAAGTTTTGGGGCTGAAGCCTCATTTATTATTAAAGCAAAGAAATAACCTCTATAACTCGGTAGAGGGAGACCCATTACATAGCCGAAATCCCCAGTGGGCATTTAGCCCATTACATGGCCCGTATGCCCAATTTTTTGGCCCAAGGCCCATTCCATGAATAGTACTACTACAGTACCCATGCTGCTACAGTACTGCACAGTACCCACCACTACTATAGTACCCTGCCACTGCTAGAGTGCCCGTCGTTGCTACAGTGCCACCGTTGCTACAGTACTTCTACAGTACCTGCTCCCAATGCGTTTTTAACCCCCATTTTTCATGTATGATAAGGGGTTATTACCACTAACCCAAACCCCAACTATAAGTAATTATTACATCACTTTTTGTTTATTATGATGTCATAAAACACAAAGTATATATATATGATATTTAATTTTTACCTGAAAAATCGATTGCCTCTGAAAATTATGAAAACTTCACCATTGGATAATTTTGACATTCTAGTTCAAAAAATAATATTTTTTTATCTAAACAATTTTAAAAATAAATGAATTTTCAATTTCAAATAATAACCAGCATTTATAGAAAATGATAGGTTTTTTGACAACATAAGTTTTTGATTATTTATAAAAATTACATTTGACGTCATAAAAATTATATGATAATATATATTTATTAAAATATATTTAATAATAAAATTTTATAAAAATTTTATTTATTTTAAAAATAAATTAATTCTTCAAAAATAAGTTCCATAATTTAATTTTAATATTAACCAAAAATACTATTTATGTTTTTTTGAATAAAAATAAATATCATTTATAAAGGTAGAATAATAGGATGAAAATATATTCATTATTCTGTAAAAAAATATACATACTCATATATTATTTGGTATTGTTATATATCCATTTAATAAATCAAAATATTCCCAAAGGTAAGCTATGTGATGGTGGAACTTTCACAGGGTGGTTCGACGAACATGGCTTGGGCCATGATCTCAATTAGCTTAAAGTTATCCTGTTAATGGTTTCACTCATGCTTAAGTTGTTGGGTCTCAAAATTTTCTTAGTCAACGGAAAATACAAAAAATTCTATCTCTCTTAAAAGATTTGATAAATGGGCTTCATAGTGTTTGATCCT
Source organism: Viscum album (assembly GCA_963277665.1). Taxonomy (NCBI): domain Eukaryota; kingdom Viridiplantae; phylum Streptophyta; class Magnoliopsida; order Santalales; family Viscaceae; genus Viscum; species Viscum album. The sequence continues at coordinate 1,327,714,593 of OY728162.1, forward strand.
ACTGGTTGAGGTCATCACTTCCTTTATTGTGTTAATTGGATTTGTTAAAAACCTATATTTATACCAATCATGTGATCACTATTCAAAAACTATATTATCAGTTGTAATGATACTTACTGGTCAATTTAATATAGTGGTTATAAAAAAAATAAGTCCATATGTTTTCTATAACCATATTATATCATAATAAATTTAATTAAATCAAAAAGTTAATTTTATTTATATTTATCTAGGTCCCTACAGTAATACACAATATCGACATATAACATAAGAACATCAGTCTAAAGGTAGAATATTGTTAACTCTATTAGTACTAATACAACTTAGAAACACATATTTCAGATCAACTCTTGGGAAAGGTCTATAATTATATAAAAACTCATCAAAGACACTTTTTCCCAAAACCCATCATAACATAAGGCACATTATGATGAGATCTGACCAAGAACTCACTCATAACTTACCACTTTTTCCCCAAAAATCTTGTCTCCAATCTACCAAGATATTCCAAACTACATGCCAATATTGAAGAAGTGGAATTACTACCTTTTATACTAATTTTTCATGAAACTACCTTGATAAACCATACAAATGGTGCTTGAAACAATTTTAACATAGCCTAAATGGGAATTCATGATCCCCTTAGGTTGATGACTAGTGCATGGGAATCAAGAATATCATGCGTGAACAATTTCACCACAAAAACAACTAATAAAATTAATTATGTGGAAAATAAACAATAAAAGTTTGGTTTTACAACACATTTATGATGATTAAAACTCCATGATGTAAACAAAACATCAAACTAAACATCGCATGTAAATGGAATTTTCATCACGAGATCTCCCCGTAAAAGGTGAAACAAAAACTACACTTGTCACCAAAAACACCCAAGGTCCCTCTATCAAGAACACCCACCACCTTCAAACAATTCCATTCCCTTTCCTAGGGCATGAATAATAAATTCTATAAAAACGCCAATGAAAAAAGTTGATTTTTATATAGTAGTATTCCATCAACCATTTCATAATAAATCGATAACATGTAAACTAAAAAAGATTAATATAAAATAAAATAGAGTATGATGTAATTTACATAGTTCATATTAAAACATATTTTAAAAATATTTAATAGCTAGAATAAAATAGCTATAAAAGGTAATTTCTAAAAAAATAGGAATGTGTAAGAATATTTGTTGAATAATCATTTCTATAAAAATATTAATGAAAAATCATTTCACAATGTTGGAATGTTTAAATTATTTATCTAGAACTTAATTTCAGTCATATCACCACTATTAAGAGACCCAAATTTTTGTTAATACCAAGATTATCACACATCATTATAATGTATGAATCTTAGCTTGCACACATTCTTGGGTCACAATCTTACGGGGATTGGATACAATCCCAATGAATAAAATCCTTTCCCTCATCATAATTTAGTAATAATTTTCATCATTAATCCATTTCTAGGTAGATCTAAAACATTCATAGTGTGTGTTATTCCCACCTATATACCATTACTCCTATGAACTTTAAATAAATGAATAATACTTGGGGATATCAATCATTTCAATCAATATAATATTTTCTCAATCAATCATTTTAATCATCTTCAAGTTCAAGTTTCATAACAATCCATTTAATTTAAAAAAAATATAAAATGGGTTTTTATCAAAATTTATTCCTTTTAAATAAAATCATTTCATTTCAAAATCATAAAACATTTCATGAATTTTATTCTCAAAATTCATCATCAAAATCATTTTTCAAATCACCCATTTTAATTAAAAATAATTTTTTGGAAAATAAACACTTTATTTTCAAATCCATTGTCCAAGAGATTTCATCACACACACCATACCATATAAACAACATTTATGAAAGGGTCTCAAGTGATGTTCAAAAAAATATTTAGAAATATAATTCAAAATAAAAAATCATTGAAATTATGAATTGATATGAATTTCTTTAGGAAGCCACCCAACTCAATCACAAGATCAAAAATCAGCAAACAGAGGATCCTCCAATGAAGATTCAAAGGATAGACCAATCAAGAAGAGAACATATGAACATAATTACCAATTCAAAACTCAAATATAACTATATACCAATAATACACATCCCTTGGATAAGAAGAAACACGAGATAAGGGAGAATTCATCAATAGATCATGGATACACTTACCAAGAGAGACTCATTGAATAAAATTTAATTAATTAATTTTCAAGGTTGTAACAGAAAAATTATCCTCAAGAGAGTCTTTAAGTTGATTATGGATAAGTTAGGTTCAAGGGAAATGTTTTTGGAAATAAAATTGGGATTAAAATAAAATTAATTATGATACAACCCTTTCTTTACTCACCCACATCGGTGTCACCCAACTAGCCACTGCCTTCCATTGACTTGTTGATGGCACGTGGAATATTTATTAGGCTACTAGATATTGTTGGAGTTGTTATCCTAGAACCAACTACTTTCTACTTTATTCATTAATAAAAGCCTTATCACATCTTGATTGTTCTTCTATGTGAAAATGAATGTGATAATGTACTAAGGATAACTGTCGCATTAAAGGGTCATATCAGATCCCTTCTATGATGAGAACCCATAAGTTCCATAACACTGTTCTTGAATATATGTTCTATGGCTGGATTATTTTATTTTAGGGACACAAATAATATAGGCTATTAGGGGTGAGGACTCATAAAACATTGAGGAGCCTTCTCATGGTGTGCGCCCTTGGTAATATCTGGGAGGATATTATGAGAACGAGACCCTCTAGTAGGAAATCCACATTTCATAGTTTCATTGGATGTTCCCAGTTGCGGACGTGTGTATTGGTCCTTAGAATTTAAGATTATTATTAATGGGTATTAAAACTTGCACACTTAGATGTATTGGTGAAAAATATGACGACACACAGTCCGCAGTGATGTAGGATACGTTGGGTGCATAATGAGTAATACCACATTAATATATAATGCGAGGAAGGATTTTTCCCTTATGTTTCATAATAAAAGTAGATATCTCAGTCCGTTTCATTGAATCAATACAGCCTAAATAAATCCATGGCCATGGTAAGGTATGGGAGAGTTCAATTCCAGAAATTAGAAGAAAGAATAATCGAGCACATGGGTTGATGGCACTAGCATGCAACCTACTTGATTAGAGATATCATGGAAAAGGGATTATATTACATGGTAAGTGTTCGTATGAGGTGACACATCAATGTGGCGTCAACTTCTTTCTCTTGGGTGCCTTGAACCGTTGCTAGATAGTAAACTTGGACATTAGGAAAGCCCACATAATTCCAACGAGAAAGAGGCCTAGAGGGTCACACACTAAGTGTGTCCATGTATCTCAGTTAAATGTTAATTTAATAAGTAAAATAAATATTATTACGGACTATGGTTTAATAATTATTTAAGGATTTTTTATCGCATTTATTTCAACACTAGTTATTCAAGAGAATATATTGTGGATGAAATAATATATATTTATTAGTGAGTAATGTAGTTACATTTATTTAAAAAATAAATAGCTATTAATGAAGGACCAATAAATGTGATGGAGAAAATAAAGAAAAATGGAAAATAAAAGTACACGCAGTGTATATTGAATATACATGTTGTGTAATTTTATAAAAAATGTGTACATTTCGTGTATTAATGATACACGACGTGTAGTTTTTCCAGTCGGGATATGGAGGAAATAATATCATTTTATTAAATTATATCTATTATAATTAGTGTGGGCGCATGTCAAGGAATTAATCGTTCGACATGTGGGTTTTCAATAAGAGTTAATGAAATAAATAAAATGTGTAACACGTTTATTTTTTTGTCATAACTTTGTAACCTCAAACTCGATTATAAATATCCTCACAACACCAACACTTTTACAGTGAGAATCGTTGTGCACAACAATTCTGGAGAGTTCTCGCAAGGCCAAAAGAACTCCTTCCTCCAAGAACGCTCTCAAGATCGAGAGAGATCCACCACCACCGAATCGAGGTGATCGAAGGCGAACATCACAAGAGAAGTTTCTTCCATGCTAGCACTTGGAGATCCCTAGGCGATGTACAGAGATACATGGAGCACGTGTGGATCACCGCTAGAGGAATCCTAGACTTGGATTCTATGACACAATGACAGATCACACCAGATTGTGACTGGAGACATCGACGAAGAAATAATTACTTCAAGTTAATTATTGTCAATTAATTAAATTAATTATAACCAACATATGATGTTAATATCTCTATTGTTCTGTGACTCCCTCTTTTGGGTTTTGTTCTTCGTTCTATTCCAAAGATCCGGAATTTTACATCGTGACAAATATCGGATTGATCGTTGCTAATGGTAAAATTAAAGTTGGGAAAACCCACCAATATGCTTTTGCCGCACCTAGAACCAACAATTGTTATTAGAGGGAGTCATATTGTTGATTATAATTATTTAGTTTTTCGTTGGTGATTTACCAATTTAATAATTTAGTTGCTTCAATTATAGTTAATCGTTCTTTAAACCTGAATCTCGAGATCTGTTCCTCACCTCTCATTTCTCGTTCACCTTATAAAAATTAATTTTTATTTTAATTTTGATTAAAATAAAATAAAGTAACTCATCCGGAGGTGACAAATACTCCTTGCTATAAAACACCAGAATACACAGTGTGTATTCAAAAGTACACACAGTGCAGTCTAGGTTCAATGCATTAAAGATCGGAAAAATTAGCCCGTGTATTGGATCCTATCTAAGTAATTTATGACACTGTGTGTTGACCAGTAACAGGTGGCACATAGTTTCCAGATTACACACAGTGTGGCCCAACTGAACACGATGTGTAGTCCCTTCGGGTTAGGGTTGGACCGTGTACCCCGTACAAGGATTTCTTGGCTGGAAACCGTGTAATGTGGAAACTACATGGCGTGCGTCCCACTGAACACACATTATACCCCAAAAATTTCCGAAGTACATTAACACGCCATGTCCCCAGGTGTGTAATTCTGATGGACGACGAACAAAAAGTACACGTCATGTAGTTGGAACTACACACCGTGTACTCATCCAAATTACGTAGATTTATTAAAATTTATTTTTATATTATACAAACCCTTGAGACGTGTACCATAGTGCAAGCGTAAAGCTAAGGCACAACACATGATATGTGTTTTATATATATGTGTTTTATATATATGTGTTTAATTTTACATCTGCATAATGAATGGAAATTCACCACGTTGCCTCCAAGGTACAAGTTAAGTACAAGGATAATTTTGAATGAATTCATTTTTTTAAAATTATGATGGATGATAATCTCAAGTAAATTCAAAAAAAGAGTTTAAGATAAAAAGGATTGATTAATTAAATATAATTAATTGATTCAAGCGTGATTTCTCTTAAACAAAGAACGATTAAAGAATTAAATGCTAGTTTTATTTATGCGTAAATATCGTTGCATGTATATATGATCATGATCTAGACCGAGACCTTTGTATGTGAATGATTTCTTTTAAATTATTTATTTAAATGAAATTTGTTGTCCTGCGAGCCTTCTCCTCATTAATATGTATGGCCTGCGCGCCTGAGAATTATTTTATGTAAAATCCCCTTTTACCCATCACCTTCATGTGAGATAAATGCATATGTAATGGATGGAGCTTCCAAGATACTAAAGGCGGCACAAGTCAGGAGCCAATGTGAAACCAATCCAAGGAGATACAAAGGTGGACAGGTTGAAAGCTGTAATCACGAACCAGAAAGGTTCAAGGTGTTTCTCCCCAAGGTCTTGGGTTATTTTATCAACCGCTAGATAAAAAAATCAATAGAACAAGCTCATGATCATACAATTTATTTTATTTCCCTCAGTTTCATGGATTATTTATTGTGGGTGTGTTGTCACGATCACACAATTAATGAATTAAACAAGCATGCAAGATGGAAAAAAATAAGACCGTCTTATGAGTAAATATTATCTTAGACATGGTTAATAACTTAAGTATATCCCACTTAATATTGACAAGAATGTAATCAAAAGATAATAAAATGGAAATTTATGTATAAGGATAAAATCCATCAAAGAAATATTAAGTCGGTATAGCCTTCCATAATCTTGGTTAGAATTCAACCATAGTTCAAAGTGCTTGAACAACCCTAGTTGGGGTGATTTAAATTATCCGAGAATTCTAATTCAATGTTTTGGGTTGACTTGACTTGGTTTGCATCAAGGGTTGACTGCCACAGCAGGCCTTGGTGTGAGAAAGAGGCAAAGGTTGAGGAAATCTAAAATAAAAGGATTTCAATATTGGGGAGTCCACTCAGCAGATCAAGGAGCTGCGAGTTAATGCCATTGGCATTTGGAATGCCTACCTAAAACCCATCAAGTTGCTTGACCAACCATAGTTGGGGTGATGCGAAGGGAAATATGGATCCTTGCCACTGTAATATTCAGGAAACAAAATATTATGAAGTCAATGGTGAGGGATATTGGATTTCTATAAAATAGTGGGAGACTAATAAGTATTAATAATTTATTTGTCCCAATTTTATAATAAAGTAATAAACCTTTGATCATATTAATTTGTAGAAATAACCAGAAAAATGACTTCAAACAAATCATTGTGAACCATACTCGAGAAGGAAAACCTTCTCACTGGCACTAATTTCTAGGAGTGGTAGAGGCCTTTACGTGTATCCATCGCCACGAAAGGAAATTGTACATGCTGGAAGAGACTATTACAGCTGTGCCTAGTTAGGAGGCCAGTGATGAGGAACTATCTCTCTACATGAAACACATGGATGATGCCACAGATGTCCAGTGTTTCATGTTATCAGCCATGTCTAATGATCTCATGAAGCGACATGAATACAGGGACGTGTATAGAATGATGTCTCAACTTAAGGATCTCTACCAAGAGAAGGCAAGACAGGAGAGATATGAGATCTTCAACACTTTGTTTACAACTATGCTTGGATAGTCCGTGCCATCTAGGCCTTATGTAGTCAAGATTATTGGATACATTGAACACCTGGAAATCTTAGGGATTATGTTCCTGGATGAGTTGCGTATAGATCTCATCCTATCATCACTTCCCAAGACCTTCTCTAGCTTTATTTTCAACTAAAACATGAGCAACAATGAGAAGAGTCTATCAGAACTTCTAACCTTAATTCTCCAAGTAGATAAGGACATGGAGTGTGACAAACCCAGAATCATTATGATGAATAAGAAAAGGAAGGACATGAGAAAGGGGATAAAGACTTATAAATGGTCTGAAGCCCCTAAGAACCATCCTTTCAAGAAGGGGAAGAGCCAGAGGCAAGTCAAGGAATAGGAAGAAGTATGTTTTTCATGTGGCAAGTAAGGACACTAGAAGATGAATTGCACCCAGAAGAGTTGGGATGCTAAATGTGTCTTTGTTATCGAGTGTAATTTTTCCATTTCTACACATTGGGTATTAGATACTGCTTGTGTGGTTCACATATTTATTAAAATGTAGGAACCAAGTAGATTTAGAACGATTTCCTGAGGAGAGGTCAATCTTAGAGATGCCAATGGTGCAAGGCTGGCTGTGTTGGCTATTGGTGATTACCACCTCTCATTGCCAACTGGGATGATTTTGGTTTTACATAACTGTTATTATGTTCCTAGTGTTACCAAGAACTTAATTTATGTATATTGTTTGGATATTGATGGATTTATTCTCATGTTTGGAAATAAGGGTTGTCTCTTTTATAATAACAACGTTTGTTATGGTATGGAACATTTTATTAATGGTTTGTATGTATTAAATTACGAAAACCAAGTGTTGGGAATCGATAACGTAATAAACTCACATGACTCATACATCACCCAGTTGTGGAATCGCCATCTCAGTCATGTAAATGAGAAGCGCTTGACAAAGATCTTCCTGGATGGTTATTTGGACTCTACTAAGCTAAAACCACTTGATAGATGTCATGCTTGTTTACAAGGAAAAAGGACCAAGACACCCTTCAGTGGACATGGTGAAAGGGCCACATAGCTTCTAGGATTGGTGCACACGAATGTGTGTGGACTATTTCCAGTAAAATCTAGAGGTGGATATTCTTACTTCATTACTTTTACTAATGATTTGAGTAGATATGGCTATGCCTACTTTATAAGGTATAAGTCAGAAGCCTTAGAGAAATTTAAGGAATTAAATAATGAAGTAGAGAATCATCTTGGTAAAAATATAAAAAAACTTCAATCGGATTGAGGTGGATAATATCCGAACCAAGAGTTCATCGATCTTCTACATGATTTTGGGATTCTGTCCAGCTCAGTCCTCCTTATACACCACAGTTGAACGGTGTTATTGAAAGGAGGAACCGCACCATGTAGGACACGGTAAGGTCAATTACGAGCCATTCAAATCTTCTGTTATAATTTTGTGGATATATATTACAAACTCTATCATACACATTAAACCGAGTACCAACTAAGGCAGAAAATGGAATTCCATCCATGTTATAGAAAGTAAGGAAACCCACTTTGTCGCAGACACGTGTATGGGGATGCGAGGTGTCTGTTATGGCCTTCTCAGGAAACAAAATAGTTCCCTATGGCACGAGGTGTATCTTTATAGGATATCCCAAGGAATCAAAAGGATATTACCTATATAACCCTTCAGACAAGAAAGTGATTGTCACCAGACAATCCGTCTTTCTTGAGAGGGAGCACATCCTCAAGAAGGATAGTGGGAGAAAGATTGACCTCAATGAAGTTGATGCCCAAGATTCACATGAGTTGGTATAGGAACAAGTTCTACAAGTCCCCGTGGAATAGGTTCCAGAAACACAAGTACTACATAAGAGATCAAGAGAGGTAAGGGAACCAGATAGATTTGGTTTCCTAGTCACCAAGTATGGTGAATCATTATTGTTGGAAAATGATGAAACTCTCTCATACAAGAAAGCAGTACAAAGCTCAGAAGCTACAAGATGGCTAGAATATATGAATTCTGAGATGGATTCCATGTATCAGAACCATATTTGGGTTCTGGTCAATGAGCCAGTTGATGTAAATCCTATTGGATACAAATGAGAATTCAAGAGAAAACTAGACATGAAAGGTCAAGTTAGCACCTATAAAGCAAGGCTAGTGGCTAAAGGATTCAGACAATACCAAGAAATTGACTATGATAAAACCTTCTCACCAGTTTCTACATTTAAATCCATAAGAATCATACTTTCCATAGTAGCTTACTATGACTACAAGATTTGGTAAATGGATGTAAAAATGGAATTCCTTAATGGGAACCTTCAAGAAGATGTCTATATGACACAACCAGAAGGGTTTGTGACACTAGGTGAAGCCAAAATGGTTTTCAGGTTGTATAAATCCATTTACAGATTAAAGAAAGCATCCAAGTCATTGAACATTCGCTTTGATGAAGCCATAATGGAATTTGGTTTTATTAAGAACAAATGTGAGCCATGTGTTTATAAGAGGTTTAATGGGAATGTAATCTTTATCCTAGTTGTATATGTTGACGACATAATGATTATTGTAAATGATGTAACAGTCCAATAGTCAGTTAAGGACTTGCTGAACAAGTGTTTCTCCAAGAAGGACTTGGGTGAAGCAGCCTACATTCTAGGGATCAAGATCATTCGTGATAGATCCAAGAGGCTTCTTGGAATAAGTTAGAGTACATAGATTGACCAGATACTAAAGATATTTAGTATGGAACAATCCAATAGGGGATTGGTTCCAGTGTCACATGGCTTACATATTTCTAAGAAAACATGTCCCCAGACACATCAGGAGAAAGATAGAATGAGTAAGATCCCATACACTTTGGCTATAGGATCTATCATGTATGTCATGTTATGTACCATGCTTGATGTTGCCTATGCACTGAGCATGGTAGGCAGATATCAAGAAGATCCAAGAGAACATGATTGGACTATTGTTAAAACTATCCATAAGTATCTGAGAACTAAGGATATGTTCATGGTGTATGGAGGAGATGAGGATCTTGTCACCAGAGGGTATGATGATGCTGGTTTTTAGCCAGATCAGAACGATCTGAAGTCGCAATCTAGATATGTTTTTTGTCTCAATGGAGGAGATGTGAGCTGGAAGAGTTCAAAGAAGCCAGTTGTCACTGATTCTACAGTGGAGTCCAATAATATAGCAGCTTCTGATGCAACCAAGGAAGCCTTCTAGATTCAGAACATTGTCTAGAATCTTGATGTGGTGCCTAGAAATAAAGATCCTATCACATTGTGTTGTGATAATACTATAGCGGTGGCTCTTGCGAAAGGACCAAGGTCACATCAATGGAACAAGCACATAATCCGAAAATATCACCTCTTGAGTGATTTATATCAAAGGGGTGAAGTTGAAGTGATCAGAGTATCCACGGAAGAGAACGTGGTGGAACCCATGACTAAATTCCTATCTCAGCAGAAACATGAATATCATATGAGAACTAGTGGGATAAAGGTTGTTAGTAGTTGGCTCAAGTCCAAGTGGGATTCTATTAGATTTGGTGGCTTAGAACCAACTAATTTTTACTTTATTCATTAATAAAATCCTTATCACATCTTGATTGTTCTTCTGCATGACAATGTAAGTGATAAAGTCCTAAGGTTAGCTATTGCATTGAAGGGTCACAATAGATCCCTTCTATGATGAGAACCCGGAAGTTCCATAACACTGTTCTTGAATATATGTTCGATGTCCGAATGATTTTATTTGAGGGACACAAATAATACACTCCATTAGGGGTGAGGACTCATAAAACATTGAGGCACCATCTCATGGTGTGCGCCCTTGGTAGTATCCAAGAGGATATTATGAGAACGAGACCTACTAGTAGGAAATCCACATTTCATAGTGTCATTGGATGGTCCTATATGAGGACATGTGTATTGATCCTTATACTTTAAGATTATTATTAATGGGTATTACAAATCACACACTTAGATCTATTGATGAAAACTGTGACAACACAATGTTCACAATGAGGTAGGATATGTTGGGTGCATCACGAGTAATACTGCATTAATAGATAATGTGAGAAAAGATTTGTCCCTTCTATTCCATAACAGAAGTAGATATCTCAAGAACTTTGATGGAATTGATATAGCCTAAATAAATCCATGGCCATGGTAAGGTATGGCCGAGTCCAATTCTGGAAAGTCAAAGAAAGAACAATTGATCACATGGGTTGATGACACTAGCATGCAACCTGCTTGATTCGAGATATCATGAAAAATGGATTATATTACATGTTAAGCATTCTTATGAGGTGACACGTCAATGCGGCATCAAATTCTTTATCTTGGGTGCCTTGAACCATTGCTAGATAGTAATCTTGGACTTTAGGCAAGCCCTCCAAATGACAACGAGAAAGAGGCCTAGAGGGTCACACACTAAGTGTGTCCATCTATCTCTGTTAAATATTAATTTAACAGGTTAAAAAAATATCATTCCCGATTGTGGTTTAATAATTATTTAAGGATGCCTGATCGCCTTTATTTCGAAACTAGTTATTCGAGAGAATATATTTTGGATGAAATAATATATATTTATTAGCGAGTAATGTAGTAACATTTATTTAATAAATAAATATCCATTACAAAAGGACTAATAAATGTGGTGGAGGAAATAAAGAAAAATGGAAAATAAAAGTACACTCCGTGTATATTGAATATACATGTCGTGTAGCTTTATGGAAAACAAGTAAACACCGTTTATTAATGATTACACGATGTGTAGTTTTTCCAGTTGGAATTTTGATGAAATAATATCATTTTGTTAAATGATATTTATTATAATCAGCATGGGAGCATATCAAGTAATTAATCATTCGAAGTGGGGGTTTTAAATAAGAGTTAATGCAATAAATAAAACACGTAACACATTTATTTATTGTCATAACTATATAAACTCAAACCTGATTATAAATATCTTCACAACCTTAATACTTTTCTAGTGAGAATCGTTGTGTACATTAATTCTGGAGAGTTCTATCAAGGCCGAAAGAACTCCTTCCTTCACGAATGCTCTCAAGACTGAGAGAGATCCACCACCACCAGATCAAGGTAATCAAAGGAGGACATCGCAAGCGATGATTCTTCCATGATAGAACCCAAATATCCCTTCGGTGATGTCCAGAGATATGTGGAGCATGTGTGGATCACTTCTAGAGAAATCCTACACTTGGATTCTATAAAGCAATGCCAGATCACACCAGATCATTACTAGATACATCAACAAAGAAAGAATTCCATGATGGTAATTATTTTTAATTAATTAAATTAATTATAACCAACATATGATGATCCTATCTCTATGAATCTGGGACTCCCGCTTTTGTTTTTCATTCTTCTTTCTATTCCGAAGATCCGGCATTTTACATCGCGACAGATCTCAGATTGATCATTGTTAATGATAAAATTAAAGTTGGTAAAACTCACCAACTCACTTCCACTGTGCCCGGAACCTACAAAAGTCTCATCAGAGGCGTAGTATAATCTTACATGATGGATGGTTGTATCCTACATTTTGCTGGTGGGATTCTTGTAAGAAACCACTTCTACCAACCATCCAACGGCTTGTTGGTGGTTCTGATCATCTGGCTGGTGGTTATCACCATCTAGTTGGTGGACTTCCTATAGGAAAATTATACTTCTATACTTCCAATGGCTGGATAATGGCACTCAAAGTCTTGTTGTTGCACCTCCTATAGCCATTTTAGCTATATTCCCTTGTCCAAACACATTTACAATCGTTGGACTCCCCCTGGCCTATGAATTATGGATCAAAACCATTTCCCACAACCCCTCAAAAGGATCAACCAAGGTGAAACCACCAAGAGTCAATAAGAACAATGAGAGATCCAATTAAATAATAAAGAAATCCAAAAATAAAACAATTTTATTACATGAATACTAGTGTTAGGATGTTACAGGTATTATTAAAATACAATGTGATTTGATCTCTATTGTGAAGAACCACATAAATATCTTGGATGATGTTATGAATCTATATAGATTATTTGGATGCATTAGAAGACACTGTATACACACACTCTACAATAGAATCAGAGACCACTGGATACTTTGAACTCTTCCATATAAAATATTCTCTATTGAGACTAAATACATATTCTGAATATGAATTTAGATCATTCTAATATAATTAGAATCTAGCATCAGTATATCATCTGATGACTAGTTCCTCAACTTCTCTATATACCAGGAACATATCCTCTGTCTACCTCAAATATATATGTATATTATTAACATAAAACCAAAGTTGTTCCCCTAGATTTTATTTTTATCTACTTACCATGTTTATAGTATATTCATCAGTACATACCATATAACACATGATATATTCTATCGTATATTCCTATGAGATCATACTCATTCTATCTCTCTCCTATTGAGTCTAAGGACACATTTTTTTGTAAAGATGTATATCATGTGAAATTATAACTAATACCGTTTTAGATTATTCCATACCAAATATATTTATAATTTGGTCAGTGTATATACTTTAACTTCGTCCAAATAGACTTTTTGATCTACCATGAAAGATCTTGATTTGAAGAATATATTCCAATTCATTTAATTACTTTATAGTGAAAAACTAGTTTAACCAGTCATTAACTGACTATAAAACTGGTATATGATTTCTAATAAGTAACATGTTATCAAAATATACTACTAGGAATATGACTACACTCCTACAAAATTTCTTGTAAACAAATGGTTCACGTTCATTATTGATGAAACTAAAATATCTTATGTATTCATCGAACTGAATATTCTATGACCTAGATACTTGATTTAACCCATAAATGGATATCTATAGCTTTAATATCTTATTATCATTTCTTAGATTCATAAAACCTTCAAGTTATTACATATATACATCTTCCAGAAGGTTTATATTAAGGAATGTCATTATGACATCTATCTAAAAAATCTCATTTTCATGGAAAATTAATATGGGAAGTATAATTATGATGGATTTAGACAAGGAAATTGGAGAAAAGGTTTCATTGTAGTCAATGAATTAATAATTTTTAAACCATTTACCCAGTAGTTTTGTTTTATAGGTACATACATTACCTTTCCATGTCAAATTTTCTCTGGAATACCCATTTCACTTAATGGGTTTTACATCAACTGGTGAATTTACCAGAACCCGGAATTGGTTCAGATACATGGAATCCATTTCAAAATTCATGGTTTTTTCCATATTATATTTTCTAATATCTCTACTAAATTCTTACAAGAATGTTGATTATTATTTTCAACCAATAACGAGTCACTATATTTGGTGACTATAAAACCGTATCTTTCTGATTCTCAAACCTCTATAATGCTTTTATGAATTTCATATGTTTCAAGAATAATATCTTATAAGGGGACATATGAATTCTATGCCTATACCAACACTTTTTTATCTTGAGCACAAACTTCATCAAAGTAAATCTTTCTATGACTTTAATTTTATGGATGTTCTCCCTCTAAAAAAATGGATTGAACTGTGATGACCGCCTTCTGGTATGAGGGTTTGTATAGATTGTATCCCCTTATTTCCTTGGGATACCCTATAAAGAAACACTTCATGCCTTATGGTTTTTGTTAATTCATAGAGTTATCCTTAAAAAATTCCTCACAATCCCAAAACAAGTTCTTTTCCAATCCATTACTTTAAAGGAATACTTATTTTCATTTTACTTGGTATATGATTGTGTGTTTATGATTCATTGTGTAATGTATATACCCAAAAGGGTAATGGATGAATTGTATGGATCATCTTTGACCATAACATACAAAGAATGGTATTATTCCTCCTTCTATAAAAACCATTCCATTGTGGTTTATAAGGAGGATTGAGTTTGGATAGGATCCAAAACACCCATAGAAATTTGTTGAGTTATTGGTTAAGATACTCAACACCTCGATCAGATTGAAGTTATTTATCTTCTAACCAAGTTGACTCTCTACTTCAGTATTGAATTTATTGAATTTTTAAAAGGATTAAAACTTATACCTCATTATGTAGACATATCTATATCAAAATATACTATAATTAAAAGTAATGATGTATGAATACCTACCTATAGATTGTACTAGAAATGGTCCAAACACATATGGGTGTACCAATTCTATAAGATTTATAGCTCTTTTACCTTTTCCACCAAATCGAGGCTCTGTGATTTTTCCATGTAAATAGGAATGACATTTATCAAGTGGTATTAGCTCAAAATAGTATAAGTAACCATCTTGATAAATATTTTTCAAATGATTATCATTTACATGATCAATAGGGTGGTGACCAATTGAGTGTAAAACGATTCAAGAGAACTTGATTGGTTATTAATTTATAATACTTGGATTTTATAATTTAATACATAAAGATTCTTACTTAAATGTGCCATACCATAGGATATATTTTATTTATAAAATAAATAACTTTTATTTATGAACTTGAAAATAAAACCATCTGTATCTAGGTAGGATACATAAATTATGTTCTCAGTAATAGTTGGTATATAATAACAAATTTTTAAAACCAAGACCATTCATGTTGGAAACAGAAGGTGGTAGTTTCCCATAACTATAACATCCATCATCTCACCATTTTTATCACATAAATCCATATCTCCCTTATCAATATTTTGAAATCTATTTGGTTCCTAAATTTGAATATTTATGTGAGCACCAAAAGTTGTATCAAACACCCAATATGTACATATAGAGAGATTTCACTTGATAATCAATTCACCTGAACCTTCCACTTAATTCATTAACTGGGTTTTTTTCTTCTTCCACTTTCCTGGATTTCCACATTAAAATATGATACATACTTTTCCTTTAAATGTATTTGGACTTCCTTTTATTAGAAAAAAGGTGCCCAGGAGCCTTAGAATTGTAATGAGTTTTGGGACCCTTTTATTTTTTCTTTATTTTATTCACCACAATGACCGTAGGTTTTACATGCCTCAAGTTATTTCCACATTATCAAATCAATGTATCGATATTTTAGAGATACTTCTCACTATTCATCATATTATAATTAACAATGAAATGGGAGAAGTTCCAATGTAGTTGGCACTAAATTAGATCTCTGTTAAACTCATTAGGGGTCTTAAATCACAAAACCTCCTAGCACTAAATGAATCCAATCATCTTGACTACATGAGTCTCAAATATCAATAAATCTAAAATCTTGAACATGAATAGATCATTGAAGATCTCATATATATCTTGTCTTTCTTTCTCTTGATAAAGACCACAAAGGTGAGATAAGATGTTATACACATCCATATCCTTGAATTTCTTTAAAAGATCACTAGACATAGATGATATCATGAATCATTAGACATTTGTGGCATCATCAAAATATTTCATATATAGAGAAAATTCTTCCTCACTAGCCTCTTTACAAGGTGTGTTAGGAATAATATTTTCTAGAACATATAATTTCTATTCATGGTATAGTATAACATGTAATTTCCTATACCATTATGGGAAATTCAATCAAGTGAGAAGTTATTCATTATCTAGAATGGATCACATTGATATATTTTAAGTCATGTGTGATGACATTTATATAATAAATAAGAGAATAATTTTAGTACTTTATCTGGATTACTAAATTAGATAATAAATTTTAAATTTATTAATCTCCCACTATTTATTTAAACCTAGTAGCCCTCAACATCAGTTTTAGAATATCATGTTTTATGGATATTCTAGTGGAAAGTATTCATATTCCCCTTATCATAACCCATAATTGGTCACCAAAATTTATTTGAATGGTTTTATATAAGAATAACTTATTAACTAAATTAAATTATAACTCCTTGATACATTGAGTGGACCCCCAAATCCTAAAATATTATATAATAATTTCATCAATACTTTGCCTCTTGGTTAAAAAAGTCATGCTTCGAAAGTCACGCTTTAATCTGAACTAAGTTAATTCAACAGAAAAACTCAAGTTAAAAGTACTTCATAATTGAAAGAACACCAACTTGGTCTGGTCTATCACTTTGAACTATGGTTCTTTATAAATCAGTTAGTGCATGGTTATACTAACATAATATTTTATTTGAGGGATTTTAATCATTATATGTGAACTAGACGTTTTATCTAGTTATATTATTGTTAATATTAAGTGGATTTTACTTAAGTCATTAACCATGTTTGAATAAAATTTACACATATTATAATATTTAAATTAATTAAATATTTTCAAGATTTAAAATGAATTGATTTAATGATTTAAATATCCATAAATAATTAACAAAGAAACTGACAAAAATATAATAAATAATATGGAATGACATGAGATATTTTAATTGTTGGTTTAAAGAGAGGATGTTAAAACAATCATTGACACTAGGGAATAAACACTTATAAGCTTTTTCCAATTTGATTTTCACCATTCCACCTATCCACCTATGTGCCTCCTGGAATGTTTTTTCCTTAACTTTAAAGCTGAACCATCTCTACTCACCTTGAAACTCCATCCATTACACAATTTTCCTAAAATATTAGTGAGGAGAACCACAATTTTGGTTAAAGAGGTTTACATATAAGAAATAATGGGAATGTAATACCTTACATAATTAGAGGATATGAATTAAACATATATCATTATTTAATTTAACAAATTATTAAAAAAACAGTGCAATAATAATAAATTAAATAAACCAATCACATAAATAGGCTGGTCTAAGATCATGTACATCAACATTCATTCAATGAAAAAAGTACACTAGCTAGTATTCACTTAAATTATTTATTTATTATTGAGATAAATATTATTGAATTAATTAAATTAATTAATTAATTAAATTAATTAATTAGTACCCTTTATCTTTTTTTCTATCTGAAGTCTCATGGAGACACCCTTCATTAATTACAACATAGAAAATAAATAACCTAGACATAATTTTATACACAATTAAATAGAATTAAATTAGTATTTATTAAATCTAAGAACCATTTTACATATTAAAAACATTATATTTAAACCATATAATTAGGTTTTTAATGTTGTAATTAATTATTCTTTCAATAATTTAATTCTCTTGATTACTGGGAGACTATAGAGTGTGTAATAAAAAGATAAAATCCAAGATTTTCAATTATTGTTTATCCCAGATGGATACTTAGGGAATCAACATATATAATGATTAGGATACATGATGTGTGCTAGAAATCTACCCACCATGTGTTCTTATTGTCGTGTGCCTGTGAACCCTACCGACCGAATCAATGTGTTATTCAGATGAAGTGAGAAAAGAGTTACACAATGTGTACACTATATATGTTCCATGGGTCTGATTAATTTTATAGGATATCTATCTCACAAAGTATGTTCCATTTATTTGACAATATAGTTAGCTTAAATTTCACCATTAAACCGTGCTGACTACACGATGTATATGCCATTTACATGTCTTGTAGTCTGAAAGACTATGTGCCAGGCTGGCCCTTTCAACACATTGTGTACATTAAATTCACCATGTGTTATCACTACTTGAGGAATCATGTATCCCATGACACATTCGTGTGTAGTGAACTAGGGTATATGACATTTACTTTCATTCACTCGTCATGTATCCATGTCTACCATCCAGAATCCTCAACACCTCCCAATTACATCTATGATCTTTTTTCATCTGTTCTTAATCTAATTAAGAAGTTATGAAACTTGAATAAAGAATATTAATAAGTTCAAAAAATTTTAATTAATCTTTGGATTAAATAAATAATAAAATAGAATAAAAAATGTCAAAAATTGTGTATAATCAATCAATGAATAATAAAAAATTTGAAATTATCATGTTACCTCTTTGATGCCACTTGAGGTTATTTCCATAGCAGAAGTGCCGGTTGGGTAGTTATCAATATAGATTTTTGTCATAATCCATGATTAATCTGTGATTTATATGTTGAATAATCATCACATCTTACATAATTAATATGAATATTAATTTAATATAACACGAAACCAATTATATGATATCTTTTCACATATAATTTATAATTAAATTATTTAATTAAAGAATTACCATTTTTTGAATCCATTATTCATTATTAATGATAAACAAAGACCAATTAATGTACCATCATTATATTAGAGGAATAAAGGGTATATTCTCTCTAGTAGTGATCCACACAAGCTTCACAAACCTATAACCATCATCATATAATCTTATGGGTGCTAACATGGATAGTTCTAACTCTTGTAGGGATAGATGTTGATCGCATGCGAATCCTTAAAGCTAATAGAGTTTTTAGCTAGTAGAGTAGGAGGAACACTTTCCATTCATTAAATAATTCTGGGGGATTTATCTCAATGGATTGATAGAATCCTCTCTACAATGTTTTGGGCACAACCAAAGAATATGACTCTCATATTTTTGCAAATTTCATAACAAGGTTTACATTTTTCTATGATTAGGAAATAATATTTTCAAAAGGGCCTTATATTTTATTCCTTGGTTAACCCCTTGTCTAAATAATAATAGAATTTCTATTATTTACATTACATGAGATAAACCCATAGAAAAACTAAATACTATTTTCTTAAATAAACAAATTTATATTTTGTCAAATAATATTTAATATGAAATTCATCATTAGATCATTAAAATATATTTCATAATCCTCTTCAATCTTTATTGGTCTTTGAAAAATGAGTATTTAATTATTTAAATAAACAAAATTTTATTATTCACCAATAAATATATATATATTATATTAACCAAAATAGTGAATAAATATTTATTAAATATTCAGATGACTAAATAAATAAATATTTTATTATCATGTGAGTAGACATGAATAAATAAATATTATGTATTTATGTAATTAAATAAATAATTCCCCAGTGAATAAATATTTATTAAATATTCATCTCATATATATATTATTTAGAATAATTAGTGATTGAATATTAGTGATAAAACTAGCATGAATTATTATTAAACAATGTATGAGAATAACATTTATCCGACATGTTAAATTAAAATTTAATTTAATTGAGGTTCCAAATACACTTAGTGTATGACCCTCTAGGCCCCTTGTTAGTTGAATTATGTTACCCTACCTAAATTTCATGGTTAGCATCTAGAAACATTCCAAGGCTCACATAGAGAAATAAGTAAATGTCATGATGACATTTAACCTCTTATGAACATACACTGTGTAATATAATCCATTTATCTTGATATCTCTAACTAATTAGATTTCATACCAATGTCATCAACCTATGTGACCGACGTTTCTTTATTTTAATTTCTAAAAATGAACACACCGAGAGAATGACATTTCCATGGACTTAATTAGGCTATTACATTCCCATTGAAGGGCCTGGTATATAAAATTACATTCTAGTTTGTAAGAGAATATTTCTTTTTCTAATTATTCATTAACAAAATATCTATCTTGGAACACCCAATATATCATACTTCACTACAAGCATTTGTAATCATAGTTTTCATCAATATGTCAATGTACATAACTCATGAAATGAATTAATAACAATATAAAATTATATGTATCATTACATATATACATGGATATGAATATTCAATGACAGATATAAATTTGGATTTCTTATTTGCAGGTCATGTTCTCATAATCCACTATACTAAAGATTAACAAGGGTGTACACCATGAGAAAGTGTCTTAAATCCCTATAAGACTCCACCCATGATAGGTTGTATCATTTGTGTCATTCCAAATGATATCATCCATGTATTGATCATATATTTAAGAATACTATCATGAAACTCATAGGTTCTCATAATAGCAAAGAATTGCTATGACCTTTCAATGTGACATATACACTTAGGATATTATCACATACTATGTAAGGAAGAAGAATAATCATGATGTGATAAAAAAATTATATTAATATTCAAAATAATGAATACAGGTAATCATAATGTATATAAAAGTTTTTTCTAGGGTACCAACCCCATCATAATCCCTATTGTTTCTAGCCAAAGGCTCTGAAATTCCTCTAAAACCAAATTTTTAGTTGGGATACCCTAATTTTTGTATATTTTATGTAATTTTAACTTTATTTAAGAGAGTTTTATTGTTTTTCCTAGAGACAAAAGTTTTTCTGATGGATTTCCATTATATGGATATTATGGGGTTTAAATTTAAATGTTTTTATATTGTTGTGTTATTTTTAAATTGAAATAGATATATACATACACATATTTATAGATATCTACATATAAAAAATTAATTGATTAAATAACCACTTAAACATATTTAAATATAATATATTTTTAAATATATAAACTATATGGAAATAAAAAATAATTATAAATTTTATTTATCATATAATAATGTATGAACATGTATATACCTATACAAATTTATATATAATATTTATATATAAATAAAATTGTGTGTGATTTTATGTTAATAAACAAATAAATATTTTTATACATATTCTAATATATATATATATATATATTTAAATAGGTATATTTTGTAGAATATATACACATATACATAAATATTTTTTTCAATATATAAAAAGTAAAATTTATTGGTCAAGTGGTTAGGGTGTTTGTTGAGAAGGTGGTGGGTAGGTGCTAGAATCATACCCATAATGAATTTATTCAAGAGTGAGGAGGTTTGATTTTGTGTGGTGTCCCCAATTTTGTGGGTTTAGGTTGTGCATTGACATATTTATTTCAATATATATATATATATATATTAAAAATCGATTCCTTTTATCATGGTATTTATCAGTGCTAAAATATTACTGATAAAGGCACCATTTTATCCATGTTTTTATCATCCATTAAAGGAAATTTTAAAAATACTTTTTTAACACTAATAAAAGAAATCGACTTTTAATGGAACTTATAATATCAATCCTTTTTTAGAACAAAAAAAGTGTATTCTTTTACTGATAAAGTCTTTATCTATAGTAGTGTCCATAAATGAGAATCTATAGACACTGTAGACAAAGAATGATACCATTACCCATCCAACCCAATTTTCATTGTTTATCACTTCACTCACCTCATTCTACTGTACATGGGATGATCCAAGTGAAGGGTGGGGAATTGATTTGTTAACAAAGGTAATGCGACTGTATGAAGTGAAATGTGAAGGTAGAAACTCACCTCACCAAACCATCAGCCACACACATACTAAATGCATATGGAAGAAAACATCAAGAAATTGGGAATGTGGATTTAGAGGAACCTTAATACTCCTTTAGGGATCATAACAACCAGTAAGCATCTCCTTGACCATGTAGCATATGAGAGGCATGATTGAGGAATTGAAACAAAAAAAATGAAAACTAATATAATATATAAATATAAAAATAAAATAAATAAACCAATATTAAATCCCACAAATGAAGAACCACTATGAAAACCTTTCAATAGTGGTTAAGTTCCTTATAAATTTATATGGATGAGATTCTCGAGGGTTTCTCTCTTTGGTCATATGTATTATATGTGGAAAGTGCATATTGGTGATTCTTTCACATGGTTTTTAGTCATGATTATTCCCCAAATTTCTTAAATCAAGATTCCAATTAACAATATCATTGTATACACTTTTTCTTAAATAACTAACATGTGGAATGGTTTGTGAATTTTTTTCATAGTTTGGTAAAACCAATAGTATGTAAATATTTCTTTGGTGTATGATATATTACATGTCATCCATATTGAAATTTTCTCGATCCAATGGATTTCAATGACCTTCAAGATTTATCTACTTGATAGTTTATTTGGTATGATGTAGATACTCACATGGATAAACATCTACCTAGTATTCATGATGATTTTATAATGTTTTTATGATATAGTATATAAAATTTTTATAATATATAATACTGAAGTCAATCTATCCTATAATCATTTAATATTTATATCAGTAATAGGATATGATATTTTGGCTAAGTGAATCATGGTCTCTAAAATCACCAATTACTTACAGTGACATGCCTTTGTCTAGGTATTTCCAATCTATGACCATTTTTTCATATTGTTGATGGGAAATCAAAATTCCAAAAATTCCTTCACACTATTATAGATTTACTCTT
This sequence comes from Viscum album, assembly GCA_963277665.1. Lineage (NCBI taxonomy): Eukaryota > Viridiplantae > Streptophyta > Magnoliopsida > Santalales > Viscaceae > Viscum > Viscum album. The sequence goes on from OY728162.1 coordinate 1,327,737,704, forward strand.
ATTCATCACAACCCTTTATCAGTACGAACCAATATTTATATTTGGAAGCTTTATCAGTGCTAAAAAATACCTGATAAAGGACCACCTATATTAGAATTTTTTATCTCCAATAATGGCCATCGTTTATGAATTATTTTTTTAGTGTTGATAAAGGCCATTTTGATCAGTGTTTTTAGCATTAATAAAAGGTTCCATCTATGAAAACTAATATAAAAATCATGTGTTAATATATAAAAATATTTATATTGATAAAAATAAAATATGTATTTACACTTAATATAGAAGATATTTAGTGAAAAATGATTTCTAAAATAATAAAAAACTAATATTAATGTAAGTCACAATATATAAATACCCTGAGGGGGGGGGGGGGTTGAATTGGTGTATATAAGATTAGAATAAATTCCCCTTTGGATCATGTTTCATCGTTAAAAAAACACTCTTATATCTCTTTCTCAGAGAAATGTATGAGAAGAAATGAAAAAAATGCATGAGTCACAAATATTTTTACTTGGTTCACCCTCACTAGGCTACGTCCATGGAGCATACAAAAAAAATATTTTGATATACCAAATTTACTAAATCTCTTTGATAATACAGGTTTTGGCCTAGATGAAATCTCTGCTGAGGCTCTCTACGTTAGAAGATTTAGGGGTAACTCACTGCATTCCCAAGGGTCACTCCCTGACTCTTATTCAATGGATCACTACTAGTGGAAATGATCACCTTCTGCCCATTCTTTTTCTCACTACTCCAGAAAGTGTTCACACAAAACTTATGGACATATAGTATCCTTCATTATAAATAATTAATACATTCTCAATTGTTGGTAGGTGCTCTATTGAAGTTCTACTTTCATCCTCTTGAAAAATATCTCTACAACATTTTTATAGGGAAATCCCTTCTCAACACTTTTGTGATGCTCACTAACTTTGTAAATCTCAAACCTTTCACGAAGCTCACATAACCTTTGTAAAGAAACCACTTTTCATGAAGCTCACACAACCTACATGAAGAAACCTTCTTCATAAAATGTCACTTAGACATGAAGAATAAACTTTCTTTCGCGAAGAACACATAGCCTACATGAACCACAATACTTTCACAATGTCTATAACTTTTAGTCAGAATAAAAATGCTTTGTGGACTTCCTTTCTTAATTAATGTTTTCTTGGGAACAACCTTCACAAATCACCTTCACAAATTCAAAGTCTTTGGATTTTTGTTAAGTATCACTTTTATTTCATTACTTCAAATGAGGGGTAAGAGGCTTATTTTTTGGAGTTTCCTCCCATTTACGAAGCTTTCAAGATCACAATAGCCTTTTTAAGAATCTCTCTTGTAACGCCCCAACCCTAGTTACCCAGTGCCGGTGCATTATTACGTAACATTTTCATGATCACAAAAGATCAAGTCTCGAAAGACCGATTAGTTTAGTAGCCTTGGAAACACTAGATACATTTATAAATGTTACATTACATAATAAAGTGAAAAACTACAATAACATAGACTCCATAGTCCACACTCATATCCCCTTCAGACTATCCCTACAGGTCAGTCATAAAATATTTCTTTACATCTTGGAAAAAATAAAACATAGAAAGGGGTGAGCTCAGATGCTTAGTAAGGATAAAAATATAGCGGAAACTTTCATAAATAAACATAAACATTTAAGGAAATGTATAACTAAAACAAAAGCCTTTTAAACTTGAAATTCCGCATAATATGGAAAAAATAAAATGAAATAATTCCATTTACTTATTCACGTGGATATTCTACTAGTCTAATAATCGCATGCAATATCAATAACCACTTTCATAATGATGGAATGCATAATGCCAGACTATCATAACCATGTAGCCAATGCCTCGTGCCAAGAATACAAATAAGATTTTGTCAAGGACTCGTGACAAGACACTAGTTTGTCTTATGAGACCTACCGATGCATCGAGGAGCTATGGTGGGCTCCACCCGTCACTTATTAAGTCCAATTCATTCCTCATATGAACATGTTTAAACATATCATAAACCATAACATAATTGCATCACATAAAACATGCATAAAGGAGACATAACATTTCTACATTTCAATCACAAGATATCAATACAACACATTGATATAATAAAAAAATTATCAAAGCCATTTTCAAAACCAAAATAAAAGAAAATTTAAACTTGGTATTTATTTTTGATTTAAAAAAATGTTATGGCTTATAGAGGAATCCGAAACTCAAATAATGGTCATGATGGCGAAGAAGTCATTGTCGCCGCATACGTAAGACAAACCATTCCTTTTGTTGTTTAGTAAAAATTATTTGTATAAAAATATTCCTTATGAATAAAAGTAAAAGTCAAAGGGGTTTATACACCATATAAAGGAATGTTGTGTATAAAACAAAATATGCCTCAATGAAAGGATATTGAGACGAAGTCCCTTACCTCATGTCCGACTAGACTCGATCATCTTTAACCTCCTGAATAATAAAATAGAGTTAATTTCTAATTGATTAAGAACCTTTATCAAGTTCATTATTCATTTTATAACACTTATTACCATGTTATGAACAATATGTAATTATTTAAGTTAATAACGGTCGTTTTGTCGATCTTTGGTACTTGAGTCAAAAATAAACTTCTTATGATTACAAGTTGTTCATGTGGTAAAATATCCTTTATATACAGAATTATATTCATGATGTAGATATCATATATATCATATATATCTAGTATATATATGAATTTATAATATTACATAACATTTAGAGGTAAGATATGAAATGCACCGTTCATAGAGACGGTAAGCCGTACGTACACATGAACGCTACTTTCATTTATATTTCATATTTAAGGGAATGAAAACATAATGATATAAAAATATATTATAATTATAGTATAATAACCTGTATAATTTTATCTACTCCATCCTTTATACATCCCACATATGGCATTAACGATTCAAATCACTTTGAGGGGGTGGTAGTCCGCACTTCCTAAAATAAAATTATCGCGTTTACCCATAATGGAAATAATAAAGGCATGAAATAAATGAATAATACAGAAGCATAAGGAAAATATAAACATAATATATATAAAAAATAAATATAGTGACATATTAATGGACACCATGAGAGGTAGTAGGAGAAGATAGAACAATCATCGTTTCGTGAGGCAGTAATTTGCCATCCATGGAAATAGTATGTTCTTTAACCACTAGACGGAGGTTTGTGTAAGTGTAGCTCGAATACTTATCATAAAAACATTCTAGTATATTGAAGATACTGGTGTTGTTACAAAATAAAGGAATAAAAATAGTTTAAGAGGTTGTAGAGGCAATATAAAATAAAAGAGAATAATGGAAGACATTACCTTAAAATCGGGCAACTCTTTTTGATTTGAGCCAAAGGCTTCCTTGGGGAGACTTCATCCCAAAGTGAGGCTTCTAGGAGTAACAGAGGAAAGTTGAGAGAGTATTTGGGCCGATTTTGGCCTAGCCAAATGTGTTTGATGGTGTGAATATGGTGGTATAGGTGGGGGCCTTTTATAAGAGGAGAGGAGGGGCACTCTTGGAAAATCAAGAAATGTTACTTTGTTATATAATGAATTTCAGATTTTAAAGGTCCCACAATGATATATTTCGAGGAGAAGGAGATAAGGGTTATAAATATACTCATCCAATAGGGTTTTGACATGTGTAAGTCTTAGATTTTACATTATCATTTCATTTTATTTAAATCATAAATTAATTAGGTAATCGCTGCATCATCATGGTGTCATAAATTTTTTAATTTATTTAATGTCTAAAACTATAAAAAAAATATCATGATGTAGGAAATCATATTATATTTCCAATGACTATTTATAGTCTAAGAGATCATTTACACAAACAAGACTAAAATTGTTTTACTTGGGTGATACATACTTTGGTTATACTTTCCTTTTAAAAAAAATAATATAATAAAATGTCACTATCACCCAAAGGTGATTCCATGGGGTCCCAAAGTTTGGAAAAAGGCATCCCATGGTAGGAAATGTCACAACCAATAGAATGTGGACACATTTTCGGGTCCTTTTTTATTATTATGTTATTATTTTATTACCCTTAACTACCCGATTACTAATTAATCAATATAATTAAAGATAATTACTGTCCTTACTATTCATAATGTCAAATAACAAAAGTGTATTAATTACATAATTTGGAACATCTAACTCCAAATATTGAATCCATTTTACCAAATTCCAAACACAGAAATTGTAGTAATTAATTTAAAAATTATTTCTGCTGCCAAAAAAAATAGCGTGTTTTTAAGAAATAATATTTATCAAAAGATTGAAAATTTTTTATGTCCAATTTCAAAGTGAAATTAATTATAATGACCACCATTGGATAAAGTGGTAAAATTATATACTAATTATACTTTAAAACCAATCAATAATATAATTTATCACAATAAATTATTCTGAATAAAAATGTTGTTTTTAAATATTCTTAACTATTCATCAAAAATTGGAAGTTCTCAGAAAAATACGAAAAATTCAACATAGGCTAATTTCGATATTCTGAATCCAAAAATGAAGTCCATTTTGAAATATAAGATTTAAATAATTTTAGAAAGTCGGCCTTACTATTCATAACAGCTACTTTGATTGGTCACGGTGTGTTAGAACTCGAAGTTGCGTACAATGCGAGCTATTGTAATATTGAAGGAGAAGCATACCATGGAATCTTGGGGTGTTACATTCACCCCTCCTTCAAATAATTTCATCCTCGAAATTCCTAGAAAACTGCCACATGAAAAGACTCGGGTGATTCTTCATCATAAGTTCCTCGGGTTCCCACGTTGCCTCTTCCATCTTATGGTTTCTCCATAGAACTTTTACTAGACGAGTCGTCCGGTTTCTTGGCACTTGCTCTCTTGTATCAAGAATTATGATGGGATCTTCACAGTAGGACAGATCAGGTTCCAGTTCTAATTCCTCATAGGTGAGTACATGTATTGGGTCAGGCATGTATTTTCTCAACAGTGATACGTGGAACACATCGTGAACTTTGGAGAGACTTGGTGGCATTGCCAAATGGTAAGCTTCAGTCCCAATTCGCTCTAGAATTTCAAAAGGTCCGATGTACCTGGGACTCAATTTACCCTTCTTACCGAAACATATAACTACCTTCTATGGAGATACTATCAAGAAAACGTGACCTGACACCCGAAATTCCAAATCCTTCCTTTGATTATTGGCATAGCTCTTATGCCTACTTTGAGCTGCTTTAATGTGGTTTTGGATTATCTTCACCTTTTCCATCATTTCCTCCACTAGTTCTGGGCCTACAAGTTTTCTTTCACCAATGTCATCCCAACAGGTTGGTGTGAAACATCTCTTTCCATATAACGCTTCATAGGGTGCCATCTGAATACTTTAATGGAAGATATTGTTATAGGAAAATTATACCAGAGGTAAATATTGATCCCACATACCTTGAAAGTCAAGAGAGCATGATCTCAACATGTGATCTATGGTTTGAATAGTCTGTTCTGATTGTCCATCTACTTGAGGGTGGTAGGAAGTGCTCAAATGAAGTTCAGTATCTAGGGATTTCTGAAGACGTTTCCATAATCTTGATGTAAAATGGGGATCACAATCATAAAAAATTGATAGGGGTACTCCATGAAGTCTCACAACTTCATTAATATATAGCCTTGCTAGCCATTCAAGTGATAGATCATATATTATAGCAAGAAAATGTGCTGACTTCGTGAGACGATCAATAATGACCCATATTGCATCATTCCTTCTTGGAGTCTTTGGTAGTCCCATGATAAAGTCCATCGTAATATTATCCCATTTCCACTCAGGTATGAGAAGAGATTTCAATACTCTACCAGGTTGTTGCCTTCTAGATTTCACTTGTTGACAAACCATACATCTTGACACAAAATCAACAATCTCCCTCTTCATGTTGTCCCACAAAAAATGTTCCTTTAAATCTCTATACATTTTGGTGCTCCTAGGGTGTACAGAGAAATTGGAACTATGAGCATCATCCAACAATTCCCTATTTATATCAGGTATACCAGGAACACAAAGCCTTCTCCCAAATTTCAAAATTCCATCTTCATACACAAAGTCACTCAACCGCCCATCATTCACAGCTTTAATATTCTTTTTCAACTCTTCATCATCGGCCGAAGAACTCTTTCTCCTTTCAAGTAAATATTGTTTGGAAACCATTTGAATTTTTTTTGATGTTTCACCTTCCATAGTAATTCCCATGTTCGTCTTCACTAGATCCATGATAATAGGATCCCTTTAAATTCTCATATTGTTCAAAACTCCATGATGTTTTCTGCTCAAAGCATCTGCCACCTTATTTTCCTTCCCCGAGTGGTAGTGTATCGTGCAATCATAATCCTTGAGTAAATCAAGCCATCTTTTTTGCCTCATTTTGAGTTCTTTTTGTGAGAAAATATACATCAAACTCTTGTGATAAGTATAAATCTCACATTTTTCACCATAGAGGTTGTAACATCCCAAGTAAGTAATGAATAATAGATATTTTTTATCTATGTATATTAATGAATTAGATAGTGTTTTAGAGGCTTAAAATGAAAATAAATCCAATCATAAGCATGGAATACACTAATATTTTTAATAGATTGTTTTACTGCCTTTTGATGGCAAACCATTTTTGAATATATATTTTGACAATTTTATAAACTATGTTTTTCAAAATAAACTTATTCTTTATGATTGGGACATCAAAATTTAATTTTTGTGAATTTTTGGAATTTTTCTGACAATGTTCATTTTTTAATGAATAGTGAAAAATACTGCATTTTACATCAAAACTGCTTCTTAATATAATTTATTTATATGATTATATTATCTTTTGAATTGGTCTTAATGTGTAATCTGAATATATTTTTACCATTTAATCCAATGGTGGTCATTGGAATCAATTTCACTTTGAAATTGGACTTAAACTGGTGTCAATCTTTTGATACTTATTGTTTCATAAAAACACGTTATTTGCTCTGACAGCGGGAATTAATTATTAAATTAATTAATGTGACTTATATGTTTTGAATTTTTTAAAATAGACTTCATTTTTTAATTCATAATATCAAATATAGCTTAGGGTTATTTTTTGGTAATTTTCTGAAAAACATCAATTTTGATGAATAGTGAAACCACTGAGTGGTACTTATAAAAACTGATTTTCCGTTTAAAAGAAATTTTGCCATCATTGTGTTTTGAATTTCAAAAATACGACATACATGGTTTTCATTAAGAAGTAAAATGTGGTTCAATGAGATTAAAATAATTTTTGGTGAATAGTAACTTATTAAGTTTTTAATCGCGATTAGTGGTAATTAGTGTAGTTTAAGGTAAAAATAATGCTTTAATAAAATGAGATGAGCTTTACACATGTCCTACCCTCATTGGATGTGTCATGTCTGACCAAGACAAGCCATGGGTCAACATGGGGACCCCATGGAGCCACTTTGGTTGGGAAATGACATAAATAAAGTTTTATTTAATGTAAAAGTAAAAATGACACAAACATAATAGGTTTTACGAAAACAATTTTCACATGGGGTTATAAAGATCAGATTTTTGATTATAAATAGTAATTGGAAAGCTAAAACGATTTCCTACATCATAGTATTTGTTTTACAATTTTTAGACATTAAATAAATTAACTTATTTATGACATCATATTGATGTAGCGATGACCTCATTATTTAACGATTTAAATAAAATGGAAAGATAATGTAATATCTAAGACCTACACATGTCCAAAAACTATTGGATGGGAATATTTAGAAGCCTTATCATCTTATCTTAGAAATATATCAATGTGGGACCTTATAAATTAGAAACAATTTTGAAAATAAAATAATAGTTTCATGATTTCCAAAAGTGCCCCTCCTCTCCTCTTATAAAAGGCCCCCACCTCTACCTCATTTCACACACTCCTCAAGCCTTTGGCTCGGCCATCCCCTGACCATTTACTCTCTCCACATCCCTCTACTCATACTAGAGGATTACCGTTGGGAAGAAGCCTTTCAAAGGAAGCCTTTAGGCTCAAATAAAAAGGAGTTACACTTTTAAAGGTGATTCATTCTCTCATGTTTATTTGTTTTATTTTGCTTCTCCAACCCCTTAAACTCTTTTTATTTACTTCTTTTGTAACAACACCAGTATATTAAATATACTAGGATGTTGTTATAAGATTTATTCAAGATACACTCTCACACAACTACATCAAATGGTTAAAGAACATACGTTTTCTGTGGATGGCGAAATTCTGCCTCCCGAAACGATGATTGTTCAACACTCTTTTAACACCTTCAAAGGTGGCCATTATGATGTCAATATTTTTATATATGATATATAATATGTTTATTATTTCCTTAAGATTCTGTATTTTTCATTTATGGCATACCATTATTGTTTCCATTATGGGTAAACACGATATCTTCATTTTAGGAAGTGCGGACTACCGCCCCCTGAAAGTGATTTGATTCGTTAATACCATATGTGGGATGTGTAAAGGATAAATTTAATGATATTATATATGTTATTATACTGGAATTATAATATACTCTTATATCATTATGATTCCATTCCAGAAAATACGAAATAGAAATGGAAGTAGCCTTCATGCGTACGTATGGCTTACCGTCTCCATGAACGGTGCATTTCATTTCTTACCTCTAAATGTGATGTAATATTATAAATACATGTATATTCTGAATATATATGATATATATGTTATACAAATCATTAATATCAATTTGGATATAATGAACCTTTGACCAAATTAACAACATGTAAGTGTAAGAAGTCTATTTTTGACTTAAGAACCAAATACCGACAAAATGAACATTATTAACTTAAATGATTAAATGATGTTCATAACATGGTATAAAAGGAATAATGAACTTGAAAAAGGTTCTTAATCAAGTAGAGATTAACTCAAGTTTATTATTCAGGAGATTAAAGAACGGTCGGGTCAAGTCGGATACGAGGTATGGGACTTCGTCTCAATCTCCTTTCATTGAGGCATATTTTGTTTTATACACAACCTTCTTTTATACGATGTATAAACCCTTTGACTTTTACGTTTATCCAAAAGGAATCTTTTTTATACGAAGCATTTTACTAAATGAAAAAAGGGAATGTTTTTGTCGTACGTATGCGGGGACAATGACTTCTCCGCCGCCGTGACCGTTATTTGAGTTTCGGCATCCTCTACAAGCCATACCTTCTTTTTAAAAGAAAAATAAATACCATGTTTTACTTTTATTTTATTTTGGTATCAAAAATGGTTTTCATAATGTTTTTATATCAATGTGTTGTATTGATATCTTGTGATTGAAAGGTGGGAATGTTATGTTTCCTTTATGCATGTTTTATGTGATACGATTATGTTGAGGTTCTTGGGAATTATTATGAAAACGGGTGGTTCCGTGATAAACTAAGGGCGGGTGAGCCCGATATAGCTCTCCAATGCATTGGGTAACGCGAAGGAGTGAAATGTCAAGGTTTCTACAAAGATATTTATTGAATATACTGTGATGGGTATTCCAAACGTAACTAATAGGGTTACTCCCTACGTAAGAATGTTATGAATGCCTCAAGTTACCTTTATGTTTTATGATTTCTATGATTTATTCATGACTTTATGGGGTATGTTAAAGTGCCTATGTTTTATGGGTAATGTATGATTTCATTCTTATGTATATATGAACTCATGTTTCCTTTCCATGTTTTTTAACCCATACTGAGCTTTTTATGCTCATCCCAAGTTTTTGAAATGTTTTTCACAGGTCAAGGGAAAGGTACATGATAAGATGATAGTGTCAAGGAAGTGTCAAGAAAGAATCCATGTTTTCAATATTTTTCCGTTGATGGGAAAAAGAATACTATATTTTATTGTAAACACTTTGTTTAAATGTGGAATTTAATGCAAGCTTTATGATATAATTCTCTAAAACTCTAAACCTGAAAAGATCCTCAACGTGTAATATTGTGATAACTCAAGATTATGTAAGGTTTAAGGATGGGGCCTTATAGTTGGTATCAAAGGTCGGTTTAGATAACTTTAGGAGTTAGAATTATATTAAATGATTATCCAAAAATATTTTTTTTGAAATGATATAGCATTTGAATATTACCATGTTGCTTCATCTAAGACATGTTTGTTCAGAATGGTTTTCCACAGAGGAAACAGGGAAGCAGTGATAGGAAGGCATACAGAAGGAAATAACCTTCCGAATCAGCATCCCGAGATGGTCGGAATTGGAAATGAACAGTTTGTTGTAGTGATGGTACAGTTGACTCAAGCGATAAATGGCGGTGGTATCCATGCACGAGATCAGCCAGACCAAAAGCAGAGGAACATGTCAGTGGTGGAACATTTCATGAGGCAACATCCCCCATCATTCAGAGGATCATCTGACCCTGTGCTAGCTGAATGGTGGATTAAAGAACTGGAGAAGATTTTAGATGTCATGGGGTGTTCATACAATCAAAAGGTTAGTCTTGCTATTTACCGTTTGGAGGGTGAGGCAGATCAGTGGTGGTCGATGGTTAAAAATATCAGGGACACTAATGGGATTGATGCTCTCGACTGGGATGAATTAAAAAGTATGTTTCTTGAGAAGTATTTTCCTAAGGCTGTTCGACTTAGGATGGAAAATAAATTCTTGGAATTGAGGCAAGTGGAAGACTCAGTGGCTGCTTATGAAGAAAGGTTCATTCGATTGGAAAGGTATGCTCCAAATTTTATCCGAGACCTTGATAGTAAAATCAATCATTTTTACTCAGGATTAAAGCCAAAATATCGAAGGGCATTAGCTTCTCGTGAGTTTAAAAGTTATGAAAATCTTGTTCGATGTGCTGAGAAGGTGGAAATGAAGTTTACCGATGACCAAGTGTTTTATAACAACCAGCAGAAGAAGAGACTGGGGTGGCAGGAGAAAGGTAAGAATTCTTCAAAAAAGTCTGATGGTAAGAAAACTAAGTTTCCAGTTTGTGATAAATGTGGCAAAAGGCATGCTGGGGAATGTCTTCTGAATTCTGGAAAGTGCTACCGATGTGGTAAGATGTGACATAAGGCTCGTGATTGCACTAAAAAGGATCAAGATGAACGTAAGAAAAAATTTGATTTACAGTTAGTGAAATGTTATAAGTGAAATGAGATGGGTCACTATGCAAATGAGTGTCCGATAAAGAGCTTGAGTGATGGGAAGCAGTTGGACTACAAGCAGAAATGGGTGGTGAAATCCTTTGCAACTACTTCAGCAGATGTCGGGCCGTCAAATGAAGTTGTATCAGGTACATTGTTTTTTCAGATTATGCCAGTGTGTTGTTTGATTCGGGGTCTACACATTCTTTCATCTCTGAAACCTTTTCTAGTAAAATGGGAATACCATCTCAAGAAATGACTCCTGAACTTCTAGTAAAAACACCTGGGGGAAATGTTGGGGCAAAAAGAATTTATAAGAATCTTCCTATCCTTATCTGTGGAAAGAACCTACTTGAAAACCTTGTTGTTCTACCTCTAGTAGAGTTTGATGTTATCCTGGGTATGGATTGTCTCTCTATTTACCATGCTAAGATTGACTGTAGAGCTAAATAAGTTTCTTTTCAGAAAGACTTTCAGTTTGTGTACAAGAATGAACCCTTACTGTTGATAACTTATCAAGAGGCCAAGAAACTTGTAAAAGATGGAAATGAATGTTACCTTGCACACGTCGTTGAAAATAAAGGAACTGTTCAGATTAATGATGTGCTAGTGGTAAATGAGTATCCTGATGTTTTTCCTGATGAGTTGCCTGGAATAATACCAGATCGGGAAGTTGAGTTTACTGTTGACTTAGTTCCTTATGCTAAGCCAATTTCAAAACCCCCTTATCGAATGGCTCAAATTAAACTTTTAGAGTTGAAGGAGCAATTTCAAGATTTATTAGAGAAAGGTTTCATTCGACCTAGCACATCACCATGGGGTGCTCCTGTTTTATTTGTTAAAAAGAAAGATGGTTCTATGAGACTTTCCATTGATTATAGGGCCTTGAATAATATCACTATTAAGAACAAATATCCTTTGCCTCATATCGATGATTTGTTTGATCAGCTCCAGGGAGCTCAGTTTTTTTCACAGATTGATTTGAGATCGGGGTACCGTCAGCTGAAGGTAAAGGAGGCAGATATTCCGAAGACCGCGTTCCGTACGAGATATGGCCATTATGAATTTGTAGTAATGCCTTTTGGGCTAACCAATGCACCTCCTGTATTCATGGACTTAATGAATAGAATTTTCCATGAGTTCTTGGATAAGTTTTTGGTGGTTTTCATTGATGATATTTTGGTGTTTTCTAAAAGTAAAGAGGAGCATGAAAGACATTTAAGGGTTATATTGCAAACTTTAAAAGAAAAGAAACTGTATGGAAAATTCAGAAAGTGTGAGTTTTCGTTGCAACAAATTTCTTTCCTTGGTCATATTGTTTATAAAGATGGAATAACTGTTGATCCTGCAAAAACAAAAGTTGTGGAAGAATGGCCAAGACCCACAAATGTAACCGAGATTCATAGCTTCCTTGGTTTGGCAGGCTATTACCGAAGGTTTGTTAGAAATTTTTCATGGTTATCTAGTCCAATGACTAAGCTTACTCGGAAGGGTGTTAAGTTTATCTGGACAAAAGAATGTGATTATTGTTTTCAGGAATTGAAAAGAAGATTGGTGAATGCTCCAGTTTTGGCACTACCTTCCAGGAATGGTGGGTTTGTTATATACAGTGATGCTTCATTGAAAGGACTTGGTTGAGTCCTAATATAGAATGATCAGGTAATTGCTTATGCTTCACGACAGTTGATGACTCATGAGTTAAATTACCCTACACATGATCTGGAATTAGCTGCTGTTGTGTTCGCTTTAAAAATTTGGAGGAATCATTTGTATAGAGTAAAGTGTGAAATATATACCGATCACAAAAGTTTAAAGTATATATTCACTCAGAAATAATTGAACATGAGACAAAGGAGATGGCTAAAATTAATCAAGGATTATGATTGTACAATTCATTACCATCCGGGAAAAGCAAATAAAGTGGCTGATGCTTTGAGTCGAAAAAGAAATGCTTCATTAGCAATGTTGCGTTTGGAACGTGATCCTTTGGTTAAGGATTTGAAGAAATTTGGCATAAAATTTGTTGGTGTAGGAAGTTCTTCTGTTTTGTTTCAGGTATCAGTGAGATCATCTCTATCAGATAGAATCAAGCAAGCACAGAAGCAAGACAGTGAGTTGCAGAAAAAGGTAGAGCTGGTTCAGAAAGGTAAGTTGCCTGAATTCAACATTGATAATGATTGCGTTTTGAGATTTGGGAAGAGATTGTGTGTGCCTTGGGATTCACAGTTGAAGAGAGAGTTGTTATGTGAAGCTCATAGTTCTCCGTTTTCAGTTCATCCAGGCAGTACTAAGATGTATAGAGATCTGAGAGAGTATTACTGGTGGGATGGAATGAAAAGAGATATTGCTGATTTTACTGCGAAGTGTTTTACATGTCAACAGGTTAAAGAAGAGCGGCAGTTACTGAAAGGGATGCTTCAGCCTTTACCAGTGCCAGAGTGGAAATGCGAGAATATATCCATGGACTTTGTTGTGGGATTACCAAAGACATCTCGAGGTAATAATGAAATCTGGGTTATTGTTGATCGCTTGACTAAGTCTGCTCATTTCCTTGCTATACGAAATACTTTCTCTCTTGATCAACTTTCCCGTTTGTATCTTAAAGAGGTAGTCAGGTTACATGGAGTTCCTCTCTCCATTGTATCTGATCGTGATCCCAGGTTCACTTCTAACTTTTGGAAAGGCCTTCAGAAGTCGTTGGGTGCTGAATTAAATTTCAGTACAACTTTTCATCCTCAATCAGATGGGCAGTCAGAACGAACAATTCAGACCTTGGAGGATATGCTACGTTCTTGCTCTATGGATTATCAGGGAAGTTGGGACCAACATCTTTCTTTGGTTGAATTTTCATATAATAACAGTTTTCATTCTAGTATACAGATGGCACTATTTCAGGCATTATATGGGAAGCGGTGTCGAACTCCAGCTTTCTGGGATGAAGTGGGTGAAAGGAAGTTGATGGGACCAGAATTGGTAGAAGAGATGGCAGAACAAGTTTAGCTGATTCAGAAGCACATGATAATAGCTCAGAGTAGGCAGAAGAGTTATGCAGACAACAGGAGGAAGGATCTATCTTTTGAGGTAGGTGATCATGTTTTTCTCAAAGTATCACCATGGAAAAGTGTGATGCGATTTTGGTAAGAAAGGAAAGCTGAGTCCAAGGTTCATTGGACCATATGAAATTATGGAGAGAGTTTAATCAGTTGCATATTGGGTGGCTTTACCTCTGAGTTTATCTCAGGTACACAATGTTTTTCACGTTTCGATGATGAGAAAGTACATGCCAGATCCATCTCATGTTTTGAGTCCAGAGGTAGTTCAGCTGGAAGAGAACCTATCTTATGAGGAACAACCGGTCCAGATTCTTGACCGTAGGGAGAAAGTGTTATGAAATAAGGTGATTCACCAGGTAAAGGTTTTGTGGAAAAACCACATGATGGAATAGGCAACATGGGAATCTGAAAATGCAATGAGGGATAAGTACCCCCATTTATTTGATAAGTAAATAAATTGCGGGGACGCAATTTTCTAAAGGGGGGAAGGATGTAACATCCCAAGGAAGTAATGAATAATAGATATTTTTTTTTATCTATGTCTATTAATGAATTAGATAGTGTTTTAGAGGCTTAAAATGAAAATAAATCCAATCTTAAGCATGGAATACACTAATATTTTTAAAAGATTATTTTACTGCCTTTTGATGGAAAACCATTTTTGAATCTATATTTTGACAATTTTATAAACTATTTTTGTCAAAATAAACTTATTCTTTATTATTGGGACATCAAAATTTACTTTGTGTGAATTTTTGGTATTTTTCTGACAATGATTATTTTTTAATGAATAGTGAAAAATACTGCATTTTACATCAAAACTGCTTCTTAATCTAATTTATTTATATGATTAGATTATCTTTTGAATTGGTATTAATGTGTAATCTGAATATATTTTTACCATTTAATCCAATGGTGGTCATTGGAATCAATTTCACTTTGAAATTGGACTTAAACTGGTGTCAATCTTTTGATACTTATTGTTTCATAAAAACACGCTATTTGCTCTGACAGCGGGAATTAATTATTAAATTAATTAATGTGACTTATATGTTTTTAATTTTGTAAAATAGACTTCATTTTTGAATTCATAATATCAAATATAGCTTAGGGTGATTTTTTGGTAATTTTCTGAAAAACATCAATTTTTGATGAATAGTGAAACCACTGAGTGGTACTTATAAAAACTGATTTTCCGTTTAAAAGAAATTTTGCCATCATTGTGTTTTGAATTTCAAAAATACGACATACATGGTTGTCATTAAGAAGTAAAATGTGGTTCAATGAGATTAAAATAATTTTTTTGTGAATAGTAACTTATTAAGTTTTTAATCGCGATTAGTGGTAATTAGTGTAGTTTAAGGTAAAAATAATGCTTTAATAAAATGAGATGAGCTTGACACATGTCCTACCATCATTGGATGTGTCATGGAAGACCAATAAAAGCCATGGGTCAACATGGGGACCCCATGGAGCCACTTTGGTTGGGAAATGACATAAATAACGTTTTATTTAATGTAAAAGTAAAAATGACACAAACATAATAGGTTTTACGAAAAAATTTTTTACATGGGGTTATAAAGATCATATTTTTGATTATAAATAGTAATTGGAAATCTAAAAAGATTTCCTACATCATAGTATTTGTTTTATAATTTTTAGAATTTAAATAAATTAAATTATTTATGACATCATGATGATGTAGCGATGACCTCATTATTTAACGATTTAAATAAAATGGAAAGATAATGTAATATATAAGACCTAAACATGTCCAAAAACTATTGGATGGGATTATTTCGAAGCCTTATCATCTTATCTTCGAAATATATAAATGTGGGACCTTAGAAATTCGAAACACTTTTGAAAATAAAATAATAGTTTCATGATTTCCAAAAGTGCCCCTCCTCTCCTCTTATAAAAGGCCCCCACCTCTACCTCATTTCACACACTCCTCAAGCATTTGGCTCGGCCATCCACTGCCCATTTACTCTCTCCACATCCCTCTCCTCATACTAGAGGATTACCTTTGGGCAGAATCCTTTCAAAGGAAGCCTTTAGGCTCAAATAAAAAGGAGTTACAGTTTTAAAGGTGATTCATTCTCTCATGTTCATTTGTTTTATTTTGCTTCTCCAACCCCTTAAACTCTTTTTATTTACTTCTTTTGTAACAACACCAGTATCTTCAATATACTAGGATGTTGTTATAAGATTTATTTGAGATACACTCTCACACAACTACATCAAATGGTTAAAGAACAAACATTTTCCGTGGATGGCGAAATTCTGCCTCCCGAAACGATGATTGTTCAACACTCTTTTAACACCTTCAAAGGTGGGAATTATGATGTCACTATTTTTATATATGATATATAATATGTTTATTCTTTCCTTAAGCTTCTGTATTTTTCATTTATGTCATACCATTATTGTTTCCAATATGGGTAAACACGATATCTTCATTTTAGGAAGTGCGGACTACCGCCCCCTGAAAGTGATTTGATTCGTTAATACCATATGTGGGATGTGTAAAGGATAAATTTAATGATATTATATATGTTATTATACTGGAATTATAATATAATCTTATATCATTATGATTTCATTCCATAAAATATGAAATAGAAATGGAAATAGCCTTCATGCGTACGTACGGCTTACCGTCTCAATGAACGGTGCATTTCATTTCTTACCTCTAAATGTGATGTAATATTATAAATACATGTATATGATGAATATATATGATATATATGTTATACAAATCATTAATATCAATCTGGATATAATGAACCTTTGACCAAATTAACAACATGTAAGTGTAAGAAGTCTATTTTTGACTTAAGAACCAAATACCGACAAAATGAACATTATTAACTTAAATGATTACATGATGTTCATAACATAGTATAAAAGGAATAATGAACTTGAAAAAGGTTCTTAATCAAGTAGAGATTAACTCAAGTTTATTATTCAGGAGATTAAAGAACAGTCGGGTCAAGTCGGATACGAGGTATGGGACTTTGTCTCAATCTCCTTTCATTGAGGCATATTTTGTTTTATACACAACTTTCTTTTATACGATGTATAAACCCCTTTGACTTTTAAGTTTATCCAAAAGGAATCTTTTTTATACGAAGCATTTTACTAAATGACAAAAGGGAATGTTTTTGTCGTACGTATGCGGCGACAATGACTTCTCCGCCGCCGTGACCGTTATTTGAGTTTCGGCTTCCTCTACAAGCCATACCTTCTTTTTAAAAGAAAAATAAATACCATGTTTTACTTTTCTTTTATTTTGGTATCAAAAATGGTTTTCATAATGTTTTTATATCAATGTGTTGTATTGATATCTTGTGATTGAAAGGTGGGAACGTTATGTTTCCTTTATGCATGTTTTATGTGATATGATTATGTTGAGGTTCTTGGGAATTATTATGAAAACGGGTGGTTCCGTGATAAACTAAGGGCGGGTGAGCCCGATATAGCTCTCCAATGCATTGGGTAACGCAAAGGAGTGAAACGTTAAGGTTTCTCCAAAGATATTTCGGGAATATACTGTGATGGGTATTCCAAACGTAACTAAGAGGGTTACTCCCTACGTAAGAATGTTATGAATGCCTCAAGTTACCTTTATGTTTTATGATTTCTATGATTTATTCATGATTGTATGGGGTATGTTAAAGTGCCTATGTTTTATGGGTAATGTATGATTTCATTCTTATGTATATATGAAATCATGTTTCCTTTCCATGTTTTTTAACCCATACTGAGCTTTTTATGCTCATCCCAAGTTTTTGAAATATTTTTCACAGGTCAAGGGAAAGGTACATGATAAGATGATAGTGTCAAGGAAGTGTCAATAAAGAATCCATGTTTTCAATATGTTTCCATTGATGGGAAAAAAATACTATATTTTATTGTAAACACTTTGTTTAAATGTGGAATGTAATGAAAGCTTTATGATCTAATTCTCTAAAACTCTAAACCTGAAAAGATCCTCAACGTGTAATCTTGTGATAACTCAAGATTATGTAAGGTTTAAGGCTGGGGCCTTATAGTTAGTATCAAAGGCCGGTTTAGATAACTTTAGGAGTTAGAATTATATTAAATGATTATCCAAAAATATTTTTTTTTGAAATGATATAGCATTTGAATATTACCATGTTGCTTCATCTAAGACATGTTTGTTCAGAATGGTTTTCCACAGAGGAAACAGGGAAGCAGTGCTAGGAAGGCATACAGAAGGAAATAACCTTCCGAATCAGCATCCCGAGATGGTCAGAATTGGAACTGAACAGTTTGTTGCAGTGATGGCAGAGTTGACTCAAGTGATAAATGGTGGTGGTATCCATGCACGAGATCAGCCAGACCAACCGCAGAGGAACATGTTAGTGGTAGAACATTTCATGAGGCAAAATCCCCCATCATTCAGAGGATCATCTTACCTTGTGCTAGCTGAAGGGTGGATTAAAGAACTGGAGAAGATTTTAGATGTCATGGGGTGTTCATACAATCAAAAGGTTAGTCTTGCTATTTACCCTTTGGAGGGTGAGGCAGATCAGTGGTGGTCGATGGTTAAAAATATCAGGGACACTAATGAGATTGATGCTCTTGACTGGGATGAATTAAAAGGTATGTTTCTTGAGAAGTATTTTCCTAAGGCTGTTTGACTTAGGATGGAAAAGAAATTCTTGGAATTGAGGCAAGTGGAAGACTCAGTGGATGCCTATGAAGAAAGGTTCACTCGATTGGCAAGGTATGCTCCAAATTTTATCCGAGACCTTGATAGTAAAATCAATCATTTTTATTCAGGATTAAATCCAAAATATCGAAGGGCATTAGCTTCTTGTGAGTTTAAAAGTTATGAAAAGCTTGTTCGATGTGCTGAGAAGGTGGAAATGGTGTTTGCCGATGACCAAGTGTTCTATAAAAACCAGCAGAAGAAGAGACCGAGGTTGCAGGAGAAAGGTAAGAATTCTTCAAAAAAGTCTGATGGTAAGAAAAATAAGTTTCCAGTTTGTGATAAATGTGGAAAAAGGCATGCTGGGGAATGTCTTCTGAATTCTGGAAAGTGCTACCGATGTGGTAAGATGAGACATAAGGCTCGTGATTTCACTAAAAAGGATCAAGGTGAAGTTAAGAACAAATTTTATTTACAGTTAGTGAAATGTTATAAGTGAAATGAGATTGGTCACTATGCAAATGAGAGTCCGACAAAGAGCTTGAGTGATGGAAAGCAGTTAGACTACAAGCAGAAATGGGTGGTGAAATCCTTTGCAACTACTTTAGTAGATGTCGGGCCGTCAAATGAAGTTGTATCAGGTACTTTGTTTTTTTAGATTATGCCAGTGTGTTGTTTGATTCGGGGTCTACACATTCTTTCATCTCTGAAACCTTTTCTAGTAAAATGGGAATACCATCTCAAGAAATGACTCCTGAACTTCTGGTAAAAACACCTGGGGGAAATGTTGAGGCAAAAAGAATTTATAAGAATCTTCCTATCCTTATCTGTGGAAAGAACCTACTTCCAAACCTTATTGTTCTACCTCTAGTAGAGTTTGATGTTATCCTGGGTATGGATTGGCTCTCTATTTACCATGCTAAGATTTACTGTAGAGCTAAAGAAGTTTCTTTTCAGAAAGACTTTCAGTTTGTGTACAAGAATGAACCCTTACTGTTGATAACTTATCAAGAGGCCAAGAAACTTGTAAAAGATGGAAATGAATGTTACCTTGCACACGTCGTTGAAAATAAAGGAACTGTTCAGATTAATGATGTGCCAGTGGTAAATGAGTATCCTGATGTTTTTCCTGATGAGTTTCCTGGAATAATACCAGATCGGGAAGTTGAGTTTACTGTTGACTTAGTTCCTGATGCTAAGCCAATTTCAAAACCCCCTTATCGAATGTCTCAAATTAAACTTTTAGAGTTGAAGGATCAATTTCAAGATTTATTAGAGAAAGGTTTCAATCGACCTAGCACATCACCATGGGGTGCTCCTGTTTTATTTGTTAAAAAGAAATATGGTTCTATGAGACTTTGCATTGATTATAGGGCCTTGAATAATATCACTGTTAAGAACAAATATCCTTTGCCTCATATCGATGATTTGTTTGATCAGCTCCAGGGAGCTCAGTTTTTTTCAAAGATTGACTTGAGATTGGGGTACCATCAGCTGAAGGTAAAGGAGGCAGATATTCTAAAGACCGCGTTCCGTACGAGATATGGCCATTATGAATTTGTAGTAATGCCTTTTGGGCTAACCAATGCACCTCCTGTATTCATGGACTTAATGAATAGAATTTTACATGAGTTCTTGGATAAGTTTGTTGTGGTTTTCATTGATGATATTTTGGTGTTTTCTAAAAGTAAAGAGGAGCATGAAAGACATTTAAGGGTTATATTGAAAAACTTAAAAGAAAAGAAACTGTATGGAAAATTCAGAAAGTGTGAGATTTCGTTGCAACAAATTTCTTTCCTTGGTCATATTGTTTCTAAAGATGGAATAACTGTTGATCCTGCAAAAACAAAAGTTGTGGAAGAATGGCCAAGACCCACAAATGTAACCGAGATTCGTAGCTTCCTTGGTTTGGCAGGCTATTACCGAAGGTTTGTTAGAAATTTTTCATGGTTATCTAGTCCAATTACTAAGCTAACTCGGAAGGGTGTTAAGTTTATCTGGACAAAAGAATGTGATGATTGTTTTCAGGAATTGAAAAGAAGATTAGTGAATGCTCCAGTTTTGGCACTACCTTCCAGGAATGGTGAGTTTGTTATATACAGTGATGCTTCATTGAAAGGACTTGGTTGCGTCCTAATGTAGAATGATCAGGTAATTGATTATGCTTCACGACAGTTGAAGACTCATGAGGTAAATTACCCTACACATGATCTGGAATTAGCTGCTGTTGTGTTCGCTTTAAAAATTTGGAGGCATCATTTGTATAGAGTAAAGTGTGAAATATATACCGATCACAAAAGTTTAAAGTATATATTCACTCAGAAAGAATTGAACATGAGACAAAGGATATGGCTAGAATTAATCAAGGATTATGATTGTACAATTCATTACCATCCGGGAAAAGGAAATAAAGTGGCTGATGCTTTGAGTCGAAAAAGTAATGCTTCATTAGCAATGTTGCGTTTGGAACATGATCCTTTGGTTGAGGATTTTATGAACTTTGGAATAGAATTTTTTGGTACAGGAAGTTCTTCTATTTTGTTTCAGGTATCAGTGAGATCATCTCTATCAGATAGAATCAAGCAAGCACAGAATCAAGACAGTGAGTTGCAGAAAAAGGTAGAGCTGGTTCAGAAAGGTAAGTTGCCTGAATTCAACATTGATAATGATTGCGTTTTGAGATTTGGGAAGAGATTGTGTGTGCCTTGGGATTCACAGTTGAAGAGAGAGTTGTTATGTGAAGCTCATAGTTCTCCGTTTTCAGTTCATCCAGGCAGTACTAAGATGTATAGAGATCTGCGAGAGTATTACTGGTGGGATGGAATGAAAAGAGATATTGCTGATTTTACTGCGAAGTGTTTGACATGTCAATAGGTTAAAGCAGAGCGGCAGTTACCGAAAGGGATGCTTCAGCCTTTACCAGTGCCAGAGTGGAAATGCGAGAATATATCCATGGACTTTGTTGTGGGATTACCGAAGACATCTCGAGGTAATAATGCAATCTGGGTTATTGTTGATCGCTTGACCAAGTCTGCTCATTTCCTTGCTATACGAGATACTTTCTCTCTTGATCAACTTTCCCGTTTGTATCTTAAAGAGGTAGTCAGGTTACATGGAGTTCCTCTCTCCATTGTATCTGATCGTGATCCCAGGTTCACTTCTAACTTTTGGAAAGGCCTTCAGAAGTCGTTGGGTACTGAATTAAATTTTAGTATAACTTTTCATCCTCAATCAGATGGGCAGTCAGAACGAAAAATTCAGACATTGGATGATATGCTACGTTCTTTCTCTATGGATTATCAGGGAAGTTGGGACCAACATCTTTCTTTGGTTGAATTTTCATATAATAACAGTTTTCATTCCAGTATACAGATGGCACTATTTCAGGCATTATATGGGAAGCGATGTCGAACTCCAGCTTTCTGGGATGAAGTGGGTGAAAGGAAGTTGATGGGACCAGAATTGGTAGAAGAGATGGTAGAACAAGTTCAGCTGATTCAGAAGCACATGAGAATAGCTCAGAGTAGGCAGAAGAGTTATGCAGACAACAGGAGGAAGGATCTATCTTTTGAGGTAGGTGATCATGTTTTTCTCAAAGTATCACCATGGAAAAGTGTGATGCGATTTGGTAAGAAAGGAAAGCTGAGTCCAAGGTTCATTGGACCATA
Organism: Viscum album; assembly: GCA_963277665.1. Taxonomy (NCBI): domain Eukaryota; kingdom Viridiplantae; phylum Streptophyta; class Magnoliopsida; order Santalales; family Viscaceae; genus Viscum; species Viscum album. Next base: position 1,327,760,303 of record OY728162.1, read on the forward strand.
TGAAATTATGGAGAGAGTTGGATCAGTTGCATATCGGGTGGCTTTACCTCTGAGTTTATCTCAGGTACACAATGTTTTTCACATTTCGATGATGAGAAAGTACATGCCAGATCCATCTCATGTTTTGAGTCCAGAGGTAGTTCAGCTGGAAGATAACCTATCTTATGAGGAACAACCGGTCCAGATTCTTGACCGTAGGGAGCAAGTGTTATGAAATAAGGTGATTCACCAGGTAAAGGTTTTGTGAAAAAACCACATGATGGAAGAGGCAACATGGGAATCTGAAAATGCAATGAGGGATAAGTACCCCCATTTATTTGATAAGTAAATAAATTGCGGGGACGCAATTTTCTAAAGGGGGGAAGGATGTAACATCCCAAGTAAGTAATGAATAATAGATATTTTTTTATCTATGTCTATTAATTAATTAGATAGTGTTTTAGAGGCTTAAAATGAAAATAAATCCATTCTTAAGCATGGAATACACTAAAATTTTTATAAGATTATTTTACTGCCTTTTGATGGAAAACCATTTTTGAATATATATTTTGACAATTTTATAAACTATGTTTGTCAAAATAAACTTATTCTTTATGATTGGGACATCAAAATTTACTTTGTGTGAATTTTTGGTATTTTTCTGACAATGTTCATTTTTTAATGAATAGTGAAAAATACTGCATTTTACATCAAAACTGCTTCTTAATCTAATTTATTTATATGATTATATTATCTTTTTAATTGGTCTTAATGTGTAATCTGAATATATTTTTACCATTTAATCCAATGGTGGTCATTGGAATCAATTTCACTTTGAAATTGGACTTAAACTGATGTCAATCGTTTGATACTTATTGTTTCATAAAAACACGCTATTTGCTCTGACAGCGGGAATTAATTATTAAATTAATTAATGTGACTTATATGTTTTGAATTTTGTAAAATAGACTTCATTTTTGAATTCAGAATATCAAATATATCTTAGGGTGATTTTTTTGTAATTTTCTGAAAAACATCAATTTTGGATGAATAGTGAAACAACTAAGTGGTACTTATAAAAACTGATTTTCCGTTTAAATGAAATTTTGCCATCATTGTGTTTTGAATTTCAAAAATCCGGCATACATGGTTGTCATTAAGAAGTAAAATGTGGTTCAATGAGATTAAAATAATTTTTTGGTGAATAGTAACTTATTAAGTTTTTAATCGCGATTAGTGGTAATTAGTGTAGTTTAAGGTAAAAATAATGCTTTAATAAAATGAGATAAGCTTGACACATGTCATACCCTCATTGGATGTGTCATGGCCGACGAAGACAAGCCATGGGTCAACATGGGGACCCCATGGAGCCACTTTGGTTGGGAAATGACATAAATAACTTTTTATTTAATGTAAAAGTAAAAATGACACAAACATAATATGTTTTACGAAAACAATTTTTACATGGGGTTATAAAGATCCGATTTTTGATTATAAATAGTAATTAGAAAGATAAAAATATTTCCTACATCATAGTATTTTTTTTATAATTTTTAGACTTTAAATAAATTAAATTATTTATGACATCATGATGATGCAGCGATGACCTCATTATTTAACGATTTAAATAAAATGGAAAGATAATGTAATATCTAAGACCTACACATGTCCAAAAACTATTGGATGGGAATATTTCTAAGCCTTATCATCTTATATTAGAAATATATCAATGTGAGACCTTATAAATTCGAAACACTTTTGAAAATAAAATAATAGTTTCATGATTTCCAAATGTGCCCCTCCTCTCCTTTTATAAAAGGCCCCCACCTCTACCTCATTTCACAGACTCCTCAAGCCTTTGCCTCAGCCATCCCATGACCATTTACTCTCTCCACATCCCTCTCATCATACTAGGGGATTACCTTTGGGCAGAATCCTTTCAAATGAAGCCTTTAGGCTCAAATCAAAAGGAATTACACTTTTAAAGGTGATTCATTCTCTCATGTTCATTTGTTTTATTTTGCTTCTCCAACCCCCTAAAATCTTTTTATTTACTTCTTTTGTAACAACACCAGTATCTTCAATATACTAGGATGTTGTTATAAGATTTATTTTAGCTACACTCTCACACAACTACATCAAATGGTTAAAGAACATACGGTTTCCGTGGATGGCGAAATTCTGCCTCCCAAAACGATGATTGTTCAACACTCTTTTAACACCTTAAAAGGTGGCCATTATGATGTCAATATTTTTATATATGATATATAATATGTTTATTATTTCCTTAATCTTCTGTATTTTTCATTTATGGCATACCATTATTGTTTCCATTATGGGTAAACACGATATCTTCATTTTAGGAAGTGCGGACTACTGCCCCCTGAAAGTGATTTGATTCGTTAATACCATATGTGGGATGTGTAAAGAATAAATTTAATGATATTATATATTTTATTATACTGGAATTATAATATACTATTATATCATGATGATTCCATTCCAGAAAATACGAAATAGAAATGGAAGTAGCCTTCATGCGTACGTACGGCTTACCGTCTCCATGAACGGTGCATTTCATTTCTTACCTCTAAATGTGATGTAATATTATAAATACATGTATATGCTGAATATATATGATATATATGTTATACAAATCATTAATATCATTCTGGATATAATGATCCTTTGACCAAATTAACAACATGTAAGTGTAAGAAGTCTATTTTTTACTTAAGAACCAAATACCGACAAAATGAACATTATTAACTTAAATGATTACATGATGTTCATAACATGGTATAAAAGGAATAATGAACTTGAAAAAGGTTCTTAATCAAGTAGATATTAACTCAAGTTTATTATTCAGGAGATTAAAGAACGGTCGGGTCAAGTCGGATACGAGGTATGGGACTTCGTCTCAATCTCCTTTCATGGAGGCATATTTTGTTTTATACACAACCTTCTTTTATACGATGTATAATCCCCTTTGACTTTTACGTTTATCCAAAAGGAATCTTTTTTATACAAAGCATTTTACTAAGTTACAAAAGGGAATGTTTTTGTCGTACGTATGCGGCGACAATGACTTCTCCGCCGCCGTGACCGTTATTTGAGTTTCGGCTTCCTCTACAAGCCATACCTTCTTTTTAAAAGAAAAATAAATACCATGTTTTACTTTTCTTTTATTTTGGTATCGAAAATGGTTTTCATAATGTTTTTATATAAATGTGTTGTATTGATATATTGTGATTGAAAGGTGGGAATGTTTTGTTTCCTTTATGCATGTTTTATGTGATATGATTATGTTGAGGTTCTTGGGAATTATTATGAAAACGGGTGGTTCCGTGATAAAATAAGGGCGGGTGAGAACGATATAGCTCTCCAATGCATTGGGTAACGTGAAGGATTGAAACATTAAGGTTTCTCCGAAGAGATTTAGGGAATATACAGTGATGGGTATTCCAAACGTAACCAAGAGGGTTACTCCCTACGTAAGAATATTATGAATGCCTCAAGTTACCTTTATGTTTTATGATTTCTATGATTTATTCATGATTTTATGGGGTATGTTAAAGTGCCTATGTTTTATGGGTAATGTATGATTTCATTCTTATGTATATATGAACTCATGTTTCCTTTCCATGTTATTTTAACCCATACTGAGCTTTTTATGCTCATCCCAAGTTTTTGAAATGTTTTTCACAGGTCAAGGGAAAGGTACATGATAAGATGATAGTGTCCAGGAAGTGTCAAGAAAGAATCCATGTTTTCAATATGTTTCCATTTATGGGAAAAATTATACTATATTTTATTTTAAACACTTTGTTTAAATGTGGAATGTAATGCAAGCTTTATGATCTAATTCTCCAAAACTCTAAATCTGAAAAGATCCTCAACGTGTAATCTTGTGATAACTCAAGATTATGTAAGGTTTAAGGCTGGGGCCTTATAGAGGTAGTGTCTCCATATCTTCAAAGAAAATATCATAGTTTTTAACTCGAGATCATGAGTAGGATAGTTTTTCTCATGAATTTTAAGCTGTCGTGATGCATAGGCAATAACTCTATCATTCTGCATAAGGATGCAACCAAGTCTTTTCTTCGATGCATCACTATAAATAACAAACCCATAATTCCCCGATGGTAGAGTTAATATAAGAGCATTGAATAGTCTTATCTTCAGTTCTTCAAAACATTCTTCACACTCTTTTGTCCCAAAAAATTTAACCCCTTTACGTGTGAGCTTTGTTAATGGGTTAGTCAACCGAGCAAAATTCTGGACAAAATGTCGATAATAACCTGCTAAACCAATAAAACTATGTACCTCAGTTATACTCGTCAGTGCTGGACATTCTTGGATTGCCTTGGTCTTAGAAGGATCGATAAAGATTCCATCTTTGGAGACAATATGGCCAAGAAAATAAATCTTCTAAAGCCAGAATTCACACTTGCTAGACTTCCCATATAATTCATGTCTTCTAAGAGTATTTAGAATAATGCGCAAGTGATTTTCATGATCTTTGTAGATTTTGGAGTATACCAAGATATCATCAATAAATACCACCACAAACTCATCGAGATATTACTTGAAAAATCTATTCATTAGATCCATGAATACATAGGGTGTATTAGTCCGTCCAAAAGGCATTACTATAAACTCGTAATGCCCATACCTGGTTCGAAATGCTGTCTTTGGAATGTCTTCCTTCTTCACACATAACTGATGGTATCCAGATCGAAGTTCAATCTTTGAAAAGTATTTAGCTCCATGTAGTCGGTCAAATAAATCATCAATGTAAGGTAGGGGATACTTGTTTTTTATTGTTATAGCATTGATCTCCTTGTAGTCAATGCACAACCTCATAGATCCATCTTTCTTCTTAACAAAAAGGACAGCGGATCCCCATGGAAAAACACTAGGGCGAATAAATCCCTTATTACTCAATTCCTCTAGTTGATTCTTTAGTTCAACTAATTCCACAGCGGCCATTCTATAAGGGGTCTTCGATATAGGCCTTGATCTAGGAATTAAATCAATGGAAAACTCAACTTCTCGTTCTGGAGGATGTCCAGGAAAATCTTCCAGAAACAAATCTACATATTCTCTCACAATAGGTACATCCTCTATTTGAACATTCCTTTCCCCACCCATAGTTATTTCACTCTCTTCCACCCCGATTATTGAATTTAGTAGAGCCACTGGGGGTGGATCTAAATAAGAATTAGGCGGTGACGATTCTGCTCTAAAGATAAGGTGTTGCTTATCATCATCATCAAAAATAGTAACCTCCTTCTTCTTACAATAAATCTTCACATCGTGGTCTGAATGCCAATCCATTCTGAGGATTATATCAAATTCAATCATGGGTATGACGATGAGATCAGCAGATAAAGATCATTTATATTCCCTAATGTGGAATGATTGATAAAACTATGTAGCAATGATACTTCCCATAGGAGTTTTGACTGACAATTCTCTTGTTAAATCAAATTGGAAATATCTAATTTTCTTAGCAAACTTGGAAGATATGAAACAATGTGCTGATCTAGAATCAAATAATTCATTTTCTAAACTTGAGGAAACCATTAAATTACCTACCACCACGTCTTTCAGAGCTTCAACCTCAGCAGTAGTGATAACATAAGCTTGGCCATGATCCCTTGTCCTCTTCTGAGGTAAGTTCCCCTGAAGCTTAGGACATTCATTTGCATAATTTTCCATCTCTCTACAAATATAGCATTCCACACTGACCAAAACTCTCTTTCCCTTGCAATCATGAGCTTGGTGGCCTTTTTCACCACACTTGTAACAGAATCTCATTCCCTTCAAGCAAGTACCAGGGTGTTTCTACCCACATTTCCTATAGGTATGATATTCAACTTTTCCATTCTTCCCCTTATTTAAATTTCCAGATTGATTATAAGATCTCTCCTTCTCTTGCTTTGCTTTAAAGTCATAAGAATTAGAGAATTCTTTTTCCATCTTGATAGCACACAAGACAATATCTTCGTATGACGAGAAGTATTGTGAGACTAATTCTCAATGGATAAATGGTTTTAACCCATCAAATAAATGATCAATCTTAATTCTTGGGTTACGTATATAATCTGCAGCATGCCTTGCTAACCTTGTAAAGTTAGCCTCATACTTTGAGACATTCTCATCCTCCTTCTGCCTTAGACTCAGAAATTGTCTTTCCATATCTGCTTGATGGTCATGTGGGAAGTATTTTTCTAATAAAATTTCCTTAAACTCCCTCCATTCCATACTTGATACTTCTTCATCTTCTTTTGTGTTTTGAATTAGCGACCACCATTGATCGGTATCTCCAGTGAGGTGGTAAACTACCATGAAAACTTTCTCCCTTTCAATACACCCCAAGGCGTGGAATATTTTCTCTAATGAGTTTATCCATTTCTTAGATACTAATGGATTTGTAACCCTATTAAATGTTGGCGGGTTTTTCCTCATGAAATGATCTAACATTGATCCTTCACATTGCAGATCAGGGTGCTCCATACGAGTAAGGTTATTATTCATAACCTTAGTGAGTTGTCCCAGTATGGTGATAAGTTAATCAGCACCAGTTGTATCACCAGCTCCACTATAATTATCTTGAGTAGGAGGGCAATCCCTACATGGAGTGTGTGCGTTTATATAGTTTCCATTCCTTCCAGTAGGCGAAATTTCTAAACAATGGCATAAACTAGATTAGTTTATGAATCAAAATACATAATTCTATACTTGTAAAACACTTAACATAAATTGAATATTTTATGGATATAATCCATAATCATAAAACTTTTTTCATTGAGGAATTATATACTCATAAACCCTTAATAATGGTTTGTAAATAAAATGAGAATAATCCTAAGAATATCCCCCATGAGTGTCATAACCAAGAGTGCAGCAAGGCCCGTTTTCATGCACCAGTTCCCGTTCAAGTATAGCTCAAAGTGGTGTTTTTGGGTTTTACCCCTAGGTACATCTGTGCCAGATCCGCCTCTACCTGCTCGTATCCAGACATGGATGTATTTCTCAGAAACTTCACAAAATCTCTATAATACCAAAATTCTAGGAAGTTTTTCTATATTAATCCTCAAATTAAATCTTAGGTCTATGTTCTCTAATCAGAGTTTATCTAAATCTATCTTCCAAGGTTAGAACTAACCCCCCTTTGATACCAACTATAATGCCCCGACCCCAGTTACCCAGTTCCAGTGTATTATTACGTAACATTGGCATGATCACAAAAGATCACGTCTTGAAAGACCGATTAGTTTAGTAGCCTTAGAAATACTAGATACATTCATAAATGTTACATTACATCATAAAGTGAAAAACTACAATAACATAGACTCCATAGTCCACACTCATATCTCCTTCAGACTATCCGTGCAGGTCGGTCATAAAATATTTCTTCACATCCTAGGAAAAAATAACATAGAAAGGGGTGAGCTCAGATGCTCAGTTAGGATAAAAATATAGCGGAAAATTTCATAAATAAACATAAACATTTAAGGCAATGTATAACTAAAAAAAGCCTTTTAAACTTGAAATTAAGCATAATATGGAAAAAATAAAATGAAATAATGTCATCTAATTATTCACATGGATATTCTACTAGTTGAAAAATCACATGAAATATCAATAACCACTTTCATAATGATGGAATGCATAATGCCAGACTATCACAACAACGTAGCCAAGGCCTCGTGCCACGACTACAAATAATATTTTGTCAAGGCCTTGTGCCAAGACACTAGTTTGTCTCATGAGACCTACCAATGCATCGAGGAGCTATGGTGGGCTCCACCGGTCACTTAATAAGTCCAATTCATTCCTCATATGAATAGGTTTAAACATATCAAAAACCATAACATATTCGTATCACATAAAACATGCATAAAGGGGACATAAAATTTCCACATTTTTATCACAAGATATCAATACAACACATTGATATAATAAAACATTATCAAAACCATTTTCAATACCAAAATAAAATAAAATTAAAAATTGGTATTTATTTTTGATTTAAAAAAATGTTATGGCTTATAGAGGAAGCTGAAACTCAAATAATGGTCACGGCGGTGAAGAAGTCATTGTCGCCGCATACATAAGACAAAACATTCATTTTTTTATTTAGTAAAAACGATTTATATAAAAATATTCCTTTTCAATAAAAGTAAAATTCAAAGGGGTTTATAAACCATATAAAATAAAGTTGTATATAAAACAAAATATGCCTCAATGAAAGGAGATTGAGGCGAAGTCCCTTACCTCGTGTCCGACTTGACTCGATCGTTCTTTAAACTCCTGAATAATAAAATAGAGTTAATTTTTAATTGATTAAGAACCTTTTTCAAGTTCATTATTCTTTTTATAACACTTATTACCATGTTATTAACATTATGTAATTATTTAAGTTAATAATGGTCATTTTGTCGATCTTTGGTACTTGAGTCAAAAATAAACTTCTTATGATTACAAGTTGTTCATGTGGTAAAATATCCTTTATATCCAGAATTATATTGATGATGTAGATATCATATATGTCATATATATCTTTTATATATATGCATTTATAATATTACATAACATTTATAGGTAAGAAATGAAATTCACCATTCATGGAGACGGTAAGCCGTACGTACGCATGAATGCTACTTTCATTTATATTTCTTATTTAATGGAATGAAAACATAATGATATAAAGGTATATTATAATTCCAATATAATAAAATATATAATATCATCTACTCCATCCTTTATATTTCCCACATATGGCATTAACGATTCAAATCACTTTGAGGGGGCGGTAGTCCGCACTTCCTAAAATGAAATTATCGCATTTACCAATAATTAAAATTATAAAGGAAAGCCATAAATGAAAAATAATGAAGCATAAGGAAACAATAAACATAATATATATCAAAAATAAATATAGTGACATCTTAATGGCCACCATGAGAGGTGGTAGGAGAAGATAGAACAATCATCGTTTCGTGAGGCAGTAATTTTCCATCCACGGAAACAGTATTTTCTTTAACCATTAGAAGGATGTGTTTGTAAGTGTAGCTCAAATAATTATCATAAAAATATCCTAGTATATTTAAGATACTAGTGTTGTTACAAAATAAATTAATAAAAAGAGTTTTAAGGGGTTGGAGAAGCAAAATAAAACAAAAGAGAATAAGAGAAGACATTACCTTAAAATCGGGTAACTCATTTTGATTGGAGCCAAAGGCTTCCTTGGGAAGAATTCTTCCCAAAGTGAGGATTCTAGGAGTAAGAGAGGTAAGTTGAGAGAGTATTTGGGTAGAGTTTGGCCGAGCCAAATGGATTTCAAGGTGTAAATAAGGTGGTAGAGGTGGGGGCCTTTTATAAGAGGAGAGGAGGGATACTCTTGGAAAATCAAGAAATGTTACTTTATTATATAATGAGTTTCGGATTTTAAAGGTCCCAAAATGATATATTTTGAGGATAAGGTGATAACTGTTCGAAATATACTCATTCAATAGGGTTTTGGAAAGTTTATGTCTTAGATGTTATATTATCTTTTCATTTTATTTAAATCGTTAATTAATCAGGTAATCACTGCATCATCATGGTGTCATAAAAATTTTAATTGATTTAATGTCTAAAAATTATAAAAAAATGTCATGATGTAGGAAATTATATTAGTTTTACAATGAATATTTACTTTCTAAGAGATAATTTACACAGAAAAAACTAAATTTTTTTTACTTGGGTGATACATACTTTGGTTATACTTTTCTTTAAAAAAAAATAATATAATAAAATGTCACTATCACCCAAAGGTGATTTGATGGGGTCCAAAAGTTTGGCCCAAGGAATCCCATGGTCGGACATGTCACAAAAATTAGCATTTGGACACATTTTGGGGTCATTTTTTTTATTATTGTGATATTATTTTATTACCCTTAACTACCCGATTACTAATTAATCACAATAATTAAAGATAATTACCATCGTTACTATTCATAAGGTAAAAAAACAAAAATGTCTTAATTATATAATTTGGACTTTATGATTCCAAATATTGAATCCATTTTACCAAATTCCAAACACATAAATTGTAGTAATTAATTTAAAAATTATTCCCGCTGTTAAAACAAATAACGTGTTTTTAAGAAACAATATTTATCAAAAGATTGAAAATTGTTTATGTTCAATTTCAACGGGAAATTAATTCTTATGACCACCATTGGATAAAGTGGTAAAATTATATTCTAACTATACTTTAAAACCACTCAATAGTATAATTTATTACAATAAATTATTCTGATTAAAAATGTTGTTTTTAAGTATTTTTCACTATTCATCAAAAATTGGAAGTTCTCAGAAAAATACCAAATATTTAACATAGGATGATTTAGATATTCTAAATCCAAAAATGAAGTCCATTTTGAAATATAAAATTTATATAATTTTAAAAAGTAGTCATTACTATTCATAATGGCTACTTTGATTGGTCGTGGTGTGTTAGAACCCGAAGTTGTGTACAATGCAAGCTATTGTATTATTGAAGGAGAAGCGTACTGTGTAAGCATGGGGTGTTACATCTCTAATATTGTTCATTATGCTTCCTATTTTTTTGAAGCACCATGGAAATTTACCAATCATGAGATTCTTATAGTCTTACAAATTTACTATCTTTCGATCATGAATTCGCGATGCTCATTTGTGATGATTCATACCTTTGCAAAAAACCATTCAAGAAACCCAGGCTTCATGAAATTCATGAATTTTTCATATTAGTAGGGGTAATTCTTCGAAGCCAAAATATCAGGATTATTGAATCCTCCTCTAAATTTTTGACCCCAAAAATTTGGAAAAATCTGGGAAGCGGACCACATTGTATACACATTTTTCTGTACTGATTCTCGATTATCAATTCCTTTTTCTTGGAACATTGTCAACATAAATTTTTAAAAATATCCTTGGAACTCCAGAATAGACCCTGTCCTCCTACATTGTCAAAAAAACAATCATCCCAAAAATAATACAATGTTACCTTGAGTAATTTTTTTTCCAATAATCACCCCATTTGGGTTTGTTTACGAATCTTCACCCATTGATACCACATTCAAGCTTCTTGAATATTCTACCAAAATTTTTTATATTGTAATTCCATATTGTGATCAAAGAATTAATCAACACATACTCTAATCCAACATGAGCCATGATCAACGTGAGAAACAATAGTTGCATGAAAAGTTCATTAATAAAACACTTTATTCTAAAATAGTCAATTTCTTTCATCACAAACTCCATTTTCTATGATATATATCCTTTGATCGAGAATCTTTAGCATCATCAGATTTATAACTCCCCCTACCTCATTGCTCCACCTTTCATATTCTCCCCCATCTTGATTAAGATATTTAAGCCCCCTTTGTCAATGAACCCAAAGGTAACTCTTCTGTGGTTGAAACAATGTAATGAAAACACATCATCACTTTACAGAAAAGACATCATATGTTAGGGAGTGTAGATCCCACATCTTCACATTTTAATGTACGGGGAGTCAAATGAACTCTTGGATTCATTTGATGATGTTCAAATTATTTTATGGGAATGGAATTTGTCAGAATGTCGGTAACCTATAGTTCTATCAGAACATGCTCCAATTTCACCAGCCCATGCTCCACCTTCTCCTTAATAAAATGAATCTTTATTTGAATAATATTTTTCCATGAGTGATGGAAAGAATTTTTTCTAAGATTAATAGAGCCTACATTATCATAATGAATTCCGATCAGAGACTTCACTTCAACTCCAACATCCTCAAATTATTTCTTCAACCATATCAACTATGTGCAACCCTGAGTAGCTACAATGTATTTAGATTCTACAGTGCTCAATGAAATGAAATAATAATTTTTCTTAGCCAATAAATAAAAAATCTTCCAATATAGAATGCACCACCTGATGTTGATTTTCTATCATCTCATGATCCCACCCTATATACATCTGTATAACCTAAAAACTCTTACTATGATTTATCATTATACAGAAAATTGAAATCCACTGAGCCCTTGATATACTGAAGTATTCTTATTTACGAAACTTTGGTGGGTTACATTGTGGTATCTTTGATACCGTGCTTCTTGTAATGTGAAAAAATAATGTTGGACTGTGTGAATGTTAAATAAAACAAACTTCCAATTATGTATCAATATTCTATGACATTAACTACTTTGTCTTATTAATCTCATGAAAGTTTCATTTGAGTATCCATTAGAGTTTTCATTTCCTAGTAATTACCTATTCCAAATTTTATTAGAATATCCATGGAATATTTGGATTGAGAAATAAATGTGAACTTTCTTCCTTTCATAACCTATAAACCAATAAAAAATGTTATCTCTCTAATCATTAACATTTCGAGCTCACATTTCATGAATTCTATAAAATATTTTCACAATGCTTCATCTGATCTACCATATATCACGTCATAATCATACACCATTAATATAATATTTTTATTAATGTTATTGTTGACATATAGATTGTATTCAAATCCACCTTGATGAAAACCGAGTTTCTTACAAAACAGATCAAGTCTTGAATACCATACTCTCAGTTCGTGTCTCAATCCATAAAATGGATTTCATAAAACAAAATTGTTCTCATCTCCATGAATGAGAAAATGATCTAGATTATCTATATACAATTATTCCTCTAAAACCCCATTCAGAAATTTCATCTTGATGTACATCTAAATAAAATTTATCCTTTTTTACACTGTTATGGCTAAGAATAATCTGATTGTCTCTAGCACACAAAAGGTGAAAATGTCTCATCAACATCAATATCCTCTATCCAAGATTAACCATTTCACACTAGTTATTATTTGTTTCAAATTAATAATATATCATCATTTAGTTTTTTTCAAATTCAATGAAATTTTTATTTTCCAATTTTGAAACAATCAACCTTGTTTGATTCTTCTCAATTTGATCGTGATATTCATTCATTTCCTGAAACTAGTCCTCATATCCAGCTTCTTATTCAAATTATTTAGTATCTACCTATGTTAAGAAGGATTTTTAGTGTGAATCATTTATTATTTTTGTTTGAAATGTCACTACCGGATCACCAATGATGTTTTGACTATCAATCTTAGCTACACTATTTGGATTCCATAGAGATACAAATTTGAATTCCTCTTTCTCAACATCAGTATCCTCTTTTGAATCATGATTTTCCATTTCTTCTCCCTCTAAGTTACTTCCATACCCATCACTACCATCAATAAATAGTGCACCGTGTTGTTGAATATTCTGTTCATTATCTACTATAATGACATCAGTTCTTTTAACTACTTTTCCTAGAATTTTATTAAAGCATTAATATCCTTTTTTTTCTACATAGCCAAGGAAAATACTTTCATATCTATAGGATTATAATTTCCTATGTTCCTCCTTATTGAGAATAAAATACTTAATTACAAATACTTTCAATTATTTAAATGTTGGATTCTATCCCAACATAGCTCATTTGGAGTCTTTCCATATTTCGTACCCAACAAAGCCTTTCTGGATATATAAATCGATGTCAAGACTACTTCCTTCCATAATTTCTCTGGTAGACCCTTTTCAATGATCATTTTTATGACCATATTGTTTAGGATCATATTTATCCTCTCAACCAATCCATTTTATTTAGAACTTATCATTGTAGAAATGTGTTACCTTATCCCATGTTTCTCAATATATTCTTCCACTTGGTTGTTTTTGAGTTTTTTTTTACCATTATCAGTTTGAAACATTAGAATGTTCTTCCCAAGAATCCTTTCTGATTCCCTCTGATATTGTTTTATGCAACTCAACACATAAAATATTTGAGAAATTACTACTACCCATTTCATTATGCTAATATAATAAATGCAAAGAACATAATACCTCTTCCCATAAATGTGTCTTCATGAGATAGGTCAACACACATATGACTAAAATATAATTTTTTTTATTCAATAACTTTTATAGAAAAAGTGTGAAACCATTGGTTCAACCACATAACCTTAAAAGATAGTTTATGTTTCCTAGATATAACCTCCTTAAATAACTTCCAAGAGATATTTCATTCCTGGGTATCAGGTTTTTCCCTTAGGATATTTTTGAACTGAAAAATCATCTTTTCCCAATATTGGATGTACTCCTAAATGTTGATCTTCACATTGTTTAATCCCCATAATAAAATAAGATCCTTCTTGTCAATTTAAGAACATAGAACTTCATTGGGAACCACCCTCAAAGACATCCCCATCATCATATATGATTCTTTTTTGGTAGAATTGATTGAAATAACTAGTTCAACAACTTCTTCATCCCAGATCAAGGGAAGTTCCAAGGATTAATCAATCACATCACATAGATTCCTCTGATGTAAAGAATACTCAAAGAGAGAATGGATATCATTGTCCATATATTTATATTTCATTGTCTTTATTGATGGATTCTACAATTGTAGAGGTAAGTAAGAGTAGTCATTCCTCTCTTCACAGCTACCCCTAAAGACTGTTGCTCCTCCTCGGGCTTGGGAGTGGATCACCTGGTACCTCCTCCTCTGAATCACCTATAGAGTTGTTAGAGTATCCATCACTATATCCATTTCCAGAAACCTTTATCCTATCTATGGATTCCCTAGATGAACCTTCCTTAGACACGTATAACTCATTCGACTGCTGTTTAAAATGATTTACCAACACAATAGTTGAAACCCACCTAATTGGACATACCTTGGTCAGGACCTCACCCTATGAACCATTATTCAAAGCAGTGAAACCTATTTGGAAATCCACCATGGGAACCCTAGAGGTTTCTTATTTGTCATTGGTACCACTCCCTTTACACACCACTTCAGTATATGAGGCACCCATCTTATGAAACCCCTCACTTTGAAGATTTTGTCAAACCCACTGCCACCCTAGGGGCTCCCAAGTAACATAGTTTCAAAAACTCTAGCACTAGTCTCCATCTTCGGACCCCTATTATCCAGAGAGACCTCCATAGACTAATGTGGGTCTATGTCCTTTCTCAGACTATGAAATATATTTGTTACCAAGGGGTTATCCCATGATCCACTATGTGTTGAATTTTCGTAAATCTCTACATCAACTTTCCCCTGATTAGTGGGACCATCAATAGTATTGGGCATAGAAGACTTATTTCCACCTACTCCCCACACCCTTCATCTTGTTGAATTATCGAGACCCATGTATAAAGATTGACGATGAATGTCCCAACCACTTGCAATCAAAATAGAAATCAATCCATGATTCATATACCACACACTTCCTATAAATAAATTCATCTCCTACTGTAATCCAAATGAAATCACATGAAATTCTTGAAGTATCAACTTTCCCACACACTCATGGAAAAATAAGATAAATAACCACTTTGGTTCGGTTATCAGATCACAAGTACCCACCTACTAGGTTCCTAATCATCCAAATAATTTATTGATTTTGAAATGGGATGGTGATATTATTGAAACTCACCCGCATCACCACCAAATGGGAGTCCTAAATCATATGGAAGTTTTAGGTCTGTCTATGGAGACAAAAGTGGGATCCATTGTAGTTTCAGGGTGCATCATGCCAAGCTTTGATCATGTCATCCTCTGAAATGAAATGAATCATAATATTCTTATTATCAAGAAAACCTATAGTATCCCTATCTTGTAAATCCCATGATCAAAAACTGAAGCTATGAAATGTTTCAGCTGAAAGGACTCCTCTATGAAAAGCGAGTGATCAAGGTTCAATTGAGTAGATACAAAGCTTTGTTAAACTCTGTAAATAATAGTGGAAAGTTAGGTAGTATTTTCTATTTCTCATGCCCCATATGATATAGAGAACAATGTAGGAATGGGGGAAGGAGCTCAAGGATAGATAAAGGGGAAAATAAAGGTTCCTCTCCCTAGAATTTTGACTTTTTCCTTTGCATGTCTTTCTAATAATATTTCTTTGTTGACAATCGTCACACATGTTAGTATGATCCTATGATAGTTCAGGGAGATCAAAAGCTACATCCCATTTCACCATATATTCTAGTGATGGTTTCTATAGGTGGACAATCTGTTTATTTTGAAACCTATTTTCTTCCTCTCTAGATAGAAATCACATATCTTTTTCTTCACTTACTAGGATGAGATTACCCTTCAAGATTTTCCCCTATAAAAGAAATGTAACATCCTTTCCCTTGACAATACACAAATTCTTGATAAACCTTGTAGGATGAACTAAGTCACAAAATTGACTAAAATATAGAATTTTGTGACTAATATCTTCAATAAATAAGAAATTAATATATATCATGTATTTTACACTAAATTTGGATTTTCCTAAGCGAATAATCACGAGGTCTTCATTATTTCCAAATTTGACAACACCTTCATTGTAATATTTGATGCCTATAACATGATACTTGTTTTCTATCACATGGGATATGCATCCACTAATAAGGATCCATACCCCAGTACAATATGATTCTTTAAGGGAAATCTCTCAAACTACTTCTTGATCTTCTCATTTCTTTTTAATTGATAATACTGACTTCATACCTGTGGTACACTGATATTTGTGATATTCTTCAAGGTATGATAGAACGACTTCATATTACAGAGATTTAAATAAATATTTAATTTTGATCTCATTTGATGATTCTTTTTGGTAGCATGATATAATGTTTGGCATCCTAACAATATTTTTTTCTTTCCACATTTTGGCTCTCTAGACAAATATCTCCTCAAAATGGGCTTCTAATTCATCCTGAAGATCAATACTTCCTTAGAATTATTATTCATCATTGTCACTTTATTCATTTTTCTAGGAACTTCCTAAAACTTCCACCATATCAATTTCACCATGAACCTTACAGTTCTCCATCTCTCCAACCTTAGATTATTCTGAACTATCATTTTCTTATGATAAAATATTCTTATTTTTTAAGAAATTTCTCTTAAAAATTTTCTTATCATTTATATAGATTGAAGACTTCTTCATGGGAATTTTAACTTCATCTTCATAGTTATATGGGAACTTATTAGGGAATCTCACAACAAGTTTTCCATCCTTTTTGTATAGAAAGAACACAAGTGGAATTTTCCCTTTGAACTATAATTTTTCTCTTTGTAAACTTGAAGAAAGGAATGACATGAATTCATCTCTATCTTCTTATTATTTCACATACTAAATAGTGATATTCTTCATGGACTTGTAATTAAATTATTTAGACTTATATTTCTCCAATGACTCATTATCTTCAAAACTTTTTTCATTTGTAATAATAGTACTGTGTAAACTATCCAATGTCAGCTCCATTGGTTCTTTATCTTCTAATACATACAATTTTGGATTGAACAGAGGTGGAATTATTCTCAAGATTTTCTTTATGAATATTTACATCTTTAATAATTTCCCATTGACCTCGCATATCCTCCACAAAAATATTAATCTAATCAAATAATTCCTTAACTGTGTAATTAGGATCCATTATAAGATCCTAATTCTTGGTCCATAGAACACGTATCTTTGCTTCTCTGACTTAAAAGTCTCCATCATAAATATTTATAAACCGTTACCATATAGAATGTGATTAGTAACATAAAATAATATATATATATATATTATTCAATGGGAATCCTCCCAAATCATTGATTACTTGGGCATCAACATACAATTCCCTTCAGTTATCATCTGATAAAGCACTATTGTACACAATTGTAAGGACTTTACCTTAAACATTAAATATTCAAGTGTTTTTTATAGAATTCATAATTGAAGATCTTTTATGTTAATAATTTTAATGAATTCGGAAAAAATGTTAAAAATAAAACCCATACATTACAATTGGACACTTATACTCAGAATCCGTTTTCCCATAAAAGGAAACCTTATAAAATAAAACATGATTTTTTAATAAAATCCCATTTGAAATTATCCCCTGGATCATATCCTTATCCCTATTCCCACTTAAATTTTATTTTTTTAAAACATGTCATGAGAATAAAATTTTAGTAAAAGACATAAATGAAATAAAATTGTTAGTCTACATCTTAAAATAAAACATACCCTTTTACCAAAAAAAGGAATCATCTTTTAAAAATGATCATTATCATTCCTTTTTAAAATCAAGTGAATTTCATAAAAACTCATAATATTGCATATAAGATATAGTTAAGTAACATGGAAAATAATTTTATATACCAGTTTTATATATAATGCATCTCTACCAACTACATAATGGGTAATAATCATAGTTATTCTTTGGAAAACCATCGCAGTATATTCCCTTAATCTCTTTGGAGAAACCCTACTAGTTAAATTCATCTCATTACCCAATGCATTAGAGAGATATAATCGGATCAACTAACCTCATTTTATCATATAACCACACATACTCATAACAATTCCCAAGAACCATAACATAAAAATAACACATAAATATTTTATTAAAGAAAAATTCTGGAGGAAAATAGAATTTCTAATTTTAAATCACTTCTCATTTAACAGAACCGTACAATCATAAATGAAAACAATTTATTTGAAAGTAAAAAATAAAAAATTAAATCATCATGAAAGTAGTAAATTATTTTGATTCCATATATTTAAAAAACATTCATTTTGGATTTTGTAAACGTTATTGTAAAATTTACTTTAAAATAAGTTTTTTAAAAGAAAGTCTCTTATCTTTAGTTTGACTCATCACATACAATCTTTAAATTCCTGAATAATAAAAATAGGTTAATTATTTAATTTCTTGAGATCTTTTTTAAAGTTTATTATTTATTTTACATCACTTATTTTCATGTTATAATAATTACTTAATTATTTAAGTTCATGTTGGACATGTTGATGATATTTAGTACTTGAGTCCAAAATGAATTTGGTATGATGTAAATATTAAAAGTGGTCATTAGTACATCATATCAATAATAATATTCATGAAATGATTTATTTATATTCCAGTAATAATTTTAAATCATTGTATTATGTATGGTTATAAAAAAAGTTCAATGTTATAATCACGAAGACGGTAGACCGTACGTATGAATGAATAATATATTCATTTTCAGTGAATTTATGGAATAAGTATTAGAATAATTGTATCTTTAAATAATGATAATAATATAATTAATATAATATTAATCATTTAGATAAACTTATATATATATATATATATATATTTATCATCCATGTGATGTGCGGATCAAAAATGAATCCCATCACTATGTGGAGGTGATCATTCACATGTATGCATGAACGATATTATCATTTTTCTCTACAGGGAATGGTTAGAAATAAAATGTCATATTAACATTTGATAATGATAAATGTCATTAATATCATATATAAATATTAATTTAATCATTATAACCAGTCTATAGAGATGGTGATGTAAACTAATTTATATTAGTTCACGAGGTGGTAGTTTGCTATACTCACAAACGATTAATTATTTTTTCATTTGATGGTGGAGGAGATGGATTAAGGTGATGGTATTAAAATAATAACATATAATAATATTTAGGATATTTTTTCTATAGTGTCATCATGTTTGAATAATATTTATGTAAGTGGAAGAAGAAATAAAATAGAAATAATTGATAAAAACAATACATTTATTTCATACAATCCCTTTTTTTAACACCTTAAAAAAACTAAGGATGATTATCTACATAAAATAAGAGATCCAAATTGTGGGTAGGGATTATAGTAAGGCATTATGTAAGATTTTGGTTGAACCAAGTTGGTTTTGAAGTGTTAATAATAGAGATGAAGATGTTATCTTTTATAAGAGAGAGGAGGGGTTGTCTTGGAATTCTTAAAATTATAAAATTAATATAAATTAAATTTCTATTAAAAAAGGATAAAAATTATTTATTAAAAATATATGATGATTTTGAGACAAAATAAAGTAATACAATTAAAATTATACAAGTTTTAACTATTATTTAATCCTTATCTTTTGGATTTATCCCTTATTTAATCACTTTAACTCTTACCATGATAACTTGTATTTTTACACAATGAGGGTTAACATAATTACTAAAAAATGGAAAATGGAGAAAACATGTATGATTATTGACAGTTTAATCCTTATCCAAATAATTTGGAAAAAATTTATTTATTTTTTTTTGTAAATTTCATATCATTTAATAAAATTTAATTTATTTTAAAATATCACTAATGTCAATTTTAACACTATTCATTACTTGACATTATAAAATATAATAACAATAAATTAAATTAGAAAAAATTAAAATAAAACAAAAATAAAATGTAAACATTCTTCTATTAAATTCTTGGATTACATTAAGTATTTCAATTTATATATATAAATATTTTTAATATCATTTATTTGATATTTCCATTAATTAAACAATTAGGACATCATCATTGTGTCAACATTTATGGTAATTATTTTATCACACAAAAAAAATAAATAAATTACCATGTTGTAGATAAATATTTTATATTTCAAATGAATATTTATAGTTGAATATATCATCTAAATAACATTGTAATAAAAATGTTATAGTTATTATAATAAAAGTATGACATCATTGAATTTTCATTAATATAAAATACTTTAAATGGTTTAAATTCATCTAAGTGGATACAAGGATGGTTTAGGCCTAAAATAAATAAAAAAATAAAATTATGACAAGTGTTAATGTAATTGTATAATATTCATAATATTATTTATCACCTTAATTATTCGATTTATCCTTAATCATGGCAGTAAAAATTACAAAATTTACTATTCATACTGTCTAATAAAAAAAGGGGATTATTAAAAAATTTATACATTATGATTACACATATTTAATATATTTTTAAAAATTCTATTCAGTGAATTTTAAGAAATTAATTAAAAAGTTATCCTGTAGACGGGACGAAACAACATGTTTTTAAAGTAAAAATGTTCAAAAGTTAACAATGTTTTTATATCCAATTTTAATATTAAAATTAATTAAAATGAATTATATTTGATAAAATTATATGAAACTATTATAATTATAATATATAATAAATTAAAAGTATAATATAACACTATAACTTATTTGGATGAAAAAGCCGTTTTCTATTGAAATGCACTGTTTTTCACTACTCTTCAAAACATGAAAGTTATCCAAAAAATAGAAAACATTATACATAAGTAAATGTTTATATTCGTATATAAAATAACAAGTTTATTTTTTACTAATATAATTAATTAAATATTCAAGAAACTAGATTTAAAACATCCACACCATCAAAAGGCAGTAAAACTACCATTTAGAAAAATACAATTTTTAAATGTAAAATTGAATATATTAGTATATATTTTATAAAAAAACACATAGGTTGAATGTTAAAAATTATATTAAATAAATTATATATATATATATATTTCATTAATATAATTCAAATTCTTTTATTTCTATAAATCATAATTGTGGGCATGTAAATAGGTTTACTGAAAATGATTTACTTTTATTTCTAAAGAGGGTTTCATTTTGATTTATAATTAATTGTTCAAAAAATAATTTGTTATATATATAGGTTTACACCATAGTTTCATAATTTTTTTAATTCTTCTCATACCCTCTATTCTAAAGCCTATGTTATAATGGTATCATTTAAATAATAATATTTAGTTATTCGTCTAAGCTTAATGGTATGTATCATGTATGATATCAGACAAATAGTTTCCTTTTCAAAACACAGGATGTTATATTCTCATAGACTTTAATAAATTGAGTCCTCACAATTTGAACATAGCCATGGTAATTGGGGTTTGACTATTAAAATTACCTTTATTGAAATCCCACATCAGAAAAAAGATTAGTAAAACTTACACTTTAAAAGAAATAAAGGGAAGTATGAGGGTCACTTGAGATAATAAATAATAGGGTTCCATATAAGAAACCAAATAAATTAAATAAAAAATGAATATCAGGCTATGATGGAGTGGGATAGAGAATATCATCAGCATAAAGTTAACCATCACAAAATCATAAATCTATGATGGGTTAAAAGGTCATTGATTTCTTAGTAAGAAATGTAAACAAATAATGTTTATGTTTCAAAATATTTTTCTTAGAGTTTAAGAATTATTTCACTACTTGGAATATAAAACATAAGGAAACATACTTACTTTAAAAGTATATTTTAAACCTTTAATAAATTTCCACCACAAAATCATATTTTTCTCTATATGATGAGTATTCAAGATGAATTATTCATGCCTAAATCACTAGAATAAATTTCTAGACAATCACATAATCAAAAACGATTAAATTTATATTTCTCATATCATTAAACCTTACCCAAGACAGAAATTGGGAGGATAAGATAATTTAATTATCCAAAAATTATAAACCATTATAGGATAAAAAACTACTTCAATCTCCAAAAGTCAACAATGACATCCAATGTACAACATGGATCATTAAGCAAATTACATTCCTTAAATTTCATCAATAATATTCTTGAATAATATTTGAAACCCAAAAAGAAGAATGATTTTATCATATTGTATCCCTAATAACATAAATCACTCTTAATGTCTCATACCCAAAATTTAATTACCTAACTCACATAATATCCACGATATGCTATCAAGTTCCATAAAAAACCTTATTCATCATAAATCAAAATTATAATTTTATTTTACTCTAATTTGTTTTACATTTATTCCTAAAAAATCTCATAGTATTCTATTTACCTTGATCATATAAGGTTCAAAAAATATGGAACGTCATCCAAAATAACATTAAACACTTAATCCTCAAAACATTTTCCAATCCCACGATTATCTCAATAATAAAAAATATGCTCCCAAAATGAACATTTCCTTTTTCTATTAGATAGTTTAGATAAATTTTTTAATACTAACCTGGACTTCATGTAGTCCATTGGTAAGTGAATAACCCTTGTCTCCATTCGGTTGTGGGTTCCATTCCCATGACCTCTCTGGACACGATGGGTTGTCACACGGTTTTTGAGTTCTCCTTTTTTTGAAAATAAATTAATTGATACTATATAAAAAAATTCCTAAATAGTCCGAAACATAAAAAAATAACCTTAATATGTTTTAACCTAAAGGGTTATCTTATACGTTTAAAATTTTTTCCTTAAAAATAAAAGAGAATTCTTCATCAAATCAATTTTTCACATGAAATACATAATATCTACATATAAAACAAAATAAAAAAAGTCATCCAAAATACCCCCATCATCAAAAGAGTATTAATACATTTAAACATTTCATCACCCATAAATATACTATAACTGTTTAATCCCATATATGTGTACATATTAATCATTAAACATATTCATAATCCCTTATCTATTAGTTTACATCTTATTCCTTTATAATTATTTCATAAAAAACAAACATGAATATTGCCTTAATATTCAATTATTTTAAAAAATTATAGAATAAATAATCCATACCTCTCATATGTCATCTATAGTTTTTCATATTCAATTTTAATGGTATTAGGTATTTTTAAATAGATAGTTTCTTGGCCCTACTGATCCCATACGTGAGCCTTATTCCTATGAAATCTATTTTCATAATGACCATACTCCCCACATTTTAAGAATTAAATTGATAACTCAGGAAACAATTATTTCCCTTTCATTATGTCAAATAAAAATACCCTTTTTTCGTATACATATTATTGATTTATGACATCCATTGCCACAGTTAAAGCATCTTCTCATCTCTTTAAGACATTTTAGAAGGTGTTAATTTCCAAACCCTTAACACATATGTTACAAAATATATTTAGCATCATTATTATTGTTACCCAACATTCATATGGATACATTTCTCTCATATATTATTCATTGAAAAATGCACCAAGGTTCAAGTGTAAATTCAATTCTCATATTAGTTGGTTTAGAATAATCAAAGTAGTTTTTATTACACCTCCTATTTCATTTGGTTTTGTTATTCAAACAACAACCAAATTTTTCTCCCGATCCATCATTATTTTGGTTCCTATTGGATCCAATAATTTAATTGATCCCAAAACATCTAGAGTGAAAATATCAATAAAATCATCATATACCATCTTATGAGGAAGATAAACACTCAGATATCTTTATTCATGTTATACCAAAATCATTTAATTTATATAAAATAACTACAAATATCCCTACCATGAAAACCATTGTGGTTATATATGACTTGTAACATATACATAAATAAAATACTAACCAATAATGTTATCTAAACTATCATTTGATAGAAAATATAAGGAACCACCCTTAAAACATTACATATTTTAGAGTTTTTGTACTAGAATTCACAATCAAGCATCATTTCAGTTTAGAGTCTTCGAGAATTAACAATAACTATTACAAATTAAACTGATACATTACATGTAGACACTTATACTTAGAATCCACTTTTCCACCAAATAAAACCCTTTTAAAATAAAACGTGGTTTCTCTTTATGAATAATCATCACAATTATCCCCATGATATCATATTTGTCTCTATTCCTCCTTAAATCCTATGAAAGACATTTAAAAAATATGGATGAGCACAAAAATTTTAATAAGGGTCATAAAAGAAAGGAAACTTTTAGTCTATTTAAAAAAATAACAAATTTTATAATAGAAAAACTTTCTTACCTCAAAAAAATGTATCATTTTTCAAAAGGATCATTATCTTAGTATTTTAAAATAAAGTGATTTTCATAAAAACTCAATATAATGAATATAGGTTATAATTAGGTAACTTAGGAAATAATTTTACATGTCAATCTTGTATATGATATATCCCTCTTAGCTACACAGTGGGTAACATTCATAGTTATGTTTGGAATAACCACCCGGGTATATTCCCTTAGTCTCTTTGGAGAGACCCTACCGGTTAAATCCATCTCATTACACAATGAATTGGAGAGAAATAATAGGATCACCCACCATCGATTTATCATATAATCACCCATACTCCTAATTATTCCCAAGAACCATTACATTAAAAAAACAGATAAATCCTTTATGAAAGAAACATTCTTGAGAAAAAATAAATTTTCCCATTTAAATTCACATTTCATTTTTACAAAGCCACAAAATCATAAATAAAAAAAACACTTTAAAAAAATAAAATTTAGAACATTTTAAAGGAAAGTTAAAAACATTAAAGATACATTATTTATAGAAATTATGTTCATTTTGTATATGTATAAATACATTTATTTTGTCTATTGTAGAAATAGTTGGAAAAGTAACTTTAAAATGGGATTTATAAAAGTCCATTACCATGAGTCTAAATATCACATACAATATTTATCTTAAAAAATAATGAACATTGAAAAATTATTTACTTTCATAAGAAAATTTATAAGGGTAATAATTCATTTTTCATCACTTATTATCATATTATAACAATTACATAACAATTTAAGGTAATGACGGATGTTTTGACGATATTTGGTACTTGAGTCCAAAATGAATTTGGTATGACATTAACAGTGAAAGAGGTAATTAGTACATAATATATAGAATAATATTCAAGAAATTATGATCATTTTTATAAATTGACTATACTTTTAAATCAAACCATTATGCATGGTTATGAAAAATGATCTATGTTATAATCGTAGAGATGGTAGGTCATATGTATGCATGAGTAATGTTTTCATTTTTCAATGATCATCATGGAAAGAAGGGAAGTATAATTTTATTTTATAGAATGATTATAATATAATGATTATAATATAATGATTATAATATTGATCATTTAAATAATATTATATATATATAATCCAAGGCATGTGGTGATGAAAAATGAATCACATCACTTTGTAGAGGTGATAGTTCACATGTACGCATGAACGACATTATCAATTTTTTGTGCATGGAAAGTTAAGAAATAAAATGATAAATTAACATTTAATAAGGATTAATATGTATTTAATATCATATATAAACCTTAATTCCATCATTATAACTAGTATTGATAGATGGTGATAGAAACTGAATTATATTAGTTCGCGAGGTGGTAGTCCACCATACACATGAATGATTAATTATTTTCGCATTTGATGGATGTAGAAAAGAATTTAGGTGATGATTTTAACATAATAAAATCTTAGTTTATTTATTATACTATATTTATTAATTCATTAGTTTTTAAGAATATTGAGGGAATAAGAATAATAAATAAAATAGAAATACTTGATAAAAATGATACATTTTCCTTAGACTATCTCCTTTTCTTAACAACTTAAGACAACTAAAGATGATGCTATGCCTAAAATAAAAGACATTGAATGTCAGTTGTGATTTTAGGAAGGCAATGGGGTATATATTTTTTGAAAAAAATAGGTTTTAAAGTGTAATTAACAAAGAAGAAGAGGTTCCCTTTTACAAGAGAGGGGAGGGGAACCCTTTGAATTATTCAGAATATTAAATTTATATAAATTAAATTTTTATTACAAATGGATGAAAAATGATTTATTTGAAATATTGGAATATTTTGTGTCTAAATCCATTAATCTAATAAAAATTTGAAAATTCTTACTATTTTTAATCCATATCTTTTAGATTTGTTCCTTATTTGACCCATTTAACTCTTCATGTGAGAACATGTTTTTTAAATTTTTCAGGTCAATAGAGTTACTAAAAAATGCCTAAAGAACAATAAATGAATCATTGATAAAATATTAAATCTTATAAAAATAATATTTATTTATTTTAGGTTTTTAGAAACTATATATCATTTAATAAAATATTATTTATTTTAAAATATCATTAATGATAAATTTGACACTATTCATTACTTGACTTTTTAAAACTATCATAATGACAAGATAAATTTGAAAAAATTCTTCTAAAACAACACTAACATGTAAAATTAATCTATAAAATTTATTTATGACATTAATTATTTCAAATTAAATTTATTTTAATATTTTTAATATCATTTATTAAAAAATTACTACAACATCATTGTGTCATCACTTACAGTAAATATTTTATCGCATACAAATTATAAATAAATTACCATGTTGTAGATAAATATCATAAATGTAAAATTAAAATTTATATTTGAATATATATTCTAAATAACTAAATATTAAAAGTATTATAGTCATTAAAACCTTAATATGACATCTTTGACTTTTCATTAAAAAAATAGTATGACATCTTTGACTTTTCTTTAAAATAAAATACTATAATGGGATTAAGGTCATCTAATTGGATCCTAGTGGTACTAAAATAGAACCAAAGATAATTTTAGTAAATAATAACCAATTTAATAAAATTAATCCATGTTTTAGGGTAATTTGGAAATATTTATATTTATATTTTTACCCTTAATTACCCAATTTACCCTTAACCGTGACAATAAAAATTACCAAAGTTACTATTAATGTTTTTCAAAAATAAAAGGGGAATATTTAATAAATTATAACCTCATTATTCAAAATATTTATCCATTTTTAAAAATGTAATTCACATAATTTATTGAAATTAATTAAAAATCAATCCCATATACGGGTTGAAATGACATATTTTTAAAGTAAAAAAGCTCAAAGTTTTATTATGTTTTTATATCCAATAGAAATATTAGAATGATTAAAATGATATAAATTAAATTAAATGTTATAAAATTGGTCTAATTATACATTAAATCTAATTAAAAATATATTTTTACACTTTAAAATATTTGGACAAAAAATCTGTTTTCGATTAAAAATCAGTATTTTTCACTGTTGATCAAAACATGAAACTTATCAGAAAAATAACAAAAATTAAACCAAAGTAAATTTGTACATTCCAATTTCAAATTATAAGTTTATTTTTCTCAAATAGAATTTATAAATGTTTTAACAACTAGATTAAAAACATGTGTTCCATCAAAAGGATATAAAATTACTTTTTAGAAAATTTTTTTTTTTTTAAATATAAAACACGATTCATTATTATATATTGTCGAGAAAAACAATAATATTAATGTTAATAATTATATTTAATATATATATATATATTCCATTAATATAATCCAAAAAGTTTTATTTGTTTATTTCATTAGTATAAAACACAATTGTGCGCTTTTAAATATTTTTTCTAGAAAAACATTTCCTTTTATTTTGTTAGAGGGTTTTATTTTCATTCATAATTAATTGGTCTCTAAATAATTAATTATATATAAATTTTTAAACCATATTTTCATAATTAATTTAATACTCTTCATACCCACCATTCTAACGACTTGGTTATAATGGTAACATTAAAATAATAATATTTAGTTATTAATTTAAGCATGATGTGGATTACCATGTATTCTATCGAACAAAATGTTTCCTTTTAAAAACTTTATATCATACAACACTGGTAGAAATACAATGAATTAATTCTATAAATACATCTATTCCAAATGATCTGAAGTAGTGCTGCATCCGATTATTCCATAATTGAAAATTGTTTCAATTGAAGATCGAAATCCCATTATGACTAAAAACCTACACCACTTATACTAAGAGAGAAATTATTATTTGAATAGAATCTCTATAATAAATTTTTTTAAGTCCCACTAATTTAAATACCCTTAGGGGGGTGAATAAGGGTATGTAATATTATAAAAAATTACACTTTTGATCTGGTTTTTTAGTTAAACAAAACACTCTTCTCTCTCATTCTAATAGCAATGTATGAGAAAAAATGAAAACATGAACAAGACATATCAATTTTTACTTCATTATATATTTTTTATCTAGGTACAAGGATTATAAATTGATAATTTTCTAATGAAAATAATTTACAAAATCTCTCTACTAATACAAGGTTTAGGCGAGATCACTTTGATGCCCAAGTTCATTGCCATATAAGTTTTAGGGACAGGTCACAACCTTCCCAAGAGTCACTACCTCAATATATTTTGATGGATAACTAAAATTGGGAAGGATAATATTATTCATATTCATTTACTCACTTCTCCAGAAGAGATTCTAACATAATTTATGAACATGTAGATCTATTCATTAGAAATAATAAATACATACTCAGTTATAGGTAAATGCTCTGTTGAATTTCAAATTTCTTCAACTTCATGAATATATTCTCAAAATTTTTATTGGGAAATACCTTCTCAAAATTATCTTGATGCTCATTTCATTTGAAAATATCTCACCCTTCATGAAGCTCACAAATCCTTTGTGAAGAAACAACTTTTCATGAAACTCACTTAGCCTTCGCAAAGAGTCCTCCTTTCATGAAGCTCGCTTAGCATTCACAAAGAAACCTTATTTCTTGAAAGTCAATTGGCCTCAATGAAGTGAAATAATTTTGTGATGATAAAACATTTAGTTTAGATTAAATAGCCTTGGCAAGTTTAGTTTCTTCATGAATGTTTTCATA
Organism: Viscum album; assembly: GCA_963277665.1. NCBI lineage: Eukaryota > Viridiplantae > Streptophyta > Magnoliopsida > Santalales > Viscaceae > Viscum > Viscum album. The sequence goes on from OY728162.1 coordinate 1,327,789,695, forward strand.
AGAACAACCTTCATGAATAATCTTCTTGAATTCAGAGCCTCCAGATTTTCATTAAGGATTTCTATGATATATCTACATAGAATGCAGGGGTAGGGGACTATTTATATTAATTTACTCCCTTTTTTTAAGGGTTCAAGCTAACCACAACCTTTTCATGAACCTCTCCAATATTATTCATGACGATCCCGGTTTTTTCAAAGCATTTTGGGAAATTTCCATTCCAGATGATTACCAAAAATGTAGAAATTTACCATCTTTCCATCACACATTTTGTATTCTTATTCATGATGATCTATACCTTCACAAAACACCCTTGATGAAACATATTCATTAAAAAACTCATGATTTTACCATATTATTATGAGGAATTCATGGATATCCAACTTTCGTGATGATTGAGTCTTCTAATTTTTAGACTCAAAAAATTTGGAAGAAACAGTGAAGTAGTTCCACTTTGTATACACATTTTTCTGTACTACCTTTAAATCATCTATTCCTTTTCCCTAGACCTTTTTTAACATAACTTTTCAATAATATCACTAGAACTCTACAACTGACCATGTACACCAGCTTTGTCAACAAACATAATCATCCAAAATACACTATAATGTTCCCATGAGGGATTTTTTCCCAACAGTAAATTAAATTTTTTCTATATAGTATCATGTAATATAAATTCAACATAAATTTAATGTGAAAAAATTTCTAAACTAATCAATCTATTAAGATAAATTGGGAACATGACTTAAACATCAAACAACCATAACTTTTGATCCCAGCGCCTGTTTGGTCTACATGAGTGGTCTAATTGAGGCTCAAAAAGAGATCTATGAAACATAAAGTAGGTAGATCCATGTCCTTATTTTTTCTTAGTAAAATATTGGTTTAAAATATTACCAAACTAATCTTGTAGTTTGGATACCCCAATTTTTAAATATTCGATGGAATTTCATATTCATTTAAGAGGGTCTCCTTTTATTTCTTTCGATAGATACTAAATTTATTCTCTTGTATTAATTTTATCTTAATATTTATGTGTTTAAAATTAAATTTTATCCATATTTTAGTTCTATTTATAAATTAATATATATATATATATATTTAAATTTAATTGTATAAATAAATATTTAAACATATTTACATATAACATATTTTTAAATAAATAAACCATATAAAAATAAAAAATTATCTATTTTATAAAACTTAAAATAATTTATGAATATGTATATACGTATTCAATTATATATATATTTTACATATATAAATATAAGTTTGAGTGTTTGTTTTTATTTACAAACAAACATATATTTATGTATATATAATAATTTTTCAATAAATATTAATATATAATATATGTATATAAATATTAATATATATTTATATACATAGACACACATCAACATATGTATGTATATATATAAACACACACCCACATAAATATGACCACATGAAAATAAAATGTAAATATAAACATTAAAAATAATTATATAAATATATGTAAATATATGGATAAAAAATATGTATCTAAATATATAAAATATGTAGATATATAATAAAATACAGAAGAAAAAAATTGAGTAGTGGTAAGAGAAACTGCACGCACATGTGGAGTTTCTTTGTTTTAATCCAAGTAGAGGCACATGTGGGTGGCAAAGTAGGGGGTGGGGTGAGCACTGATAAATATAAGGCAGGCAGGAGGGGGGTGTAGGCAAGCACTCTTAAAGTAATTTTGGGACTCCGGAGTGAGTAGGGGTGGGTGGGTGGGGGGGTGGGGGTAGGGGGGGGGGGAGATTGTCGATAATGGTGGTTGGAGGGAGCATTGAAAAAAAATTTATTTAGCATTGATAAACCTTAGTATTATCATATATGATAAAGGGTGTGTTTATTAGTGCTAAAAAGGGCACTGATAAAACTATCATTATAATGAAAAATACTTTTATGATTGAAATTACCTTTTGAATGAATAAAATCATTTAAATTAAATGTAGATTTATAGAACACATGAACTATATTTCATTTTTTGTTTTAGACCATTATAAAATATAGCCATAATTTGACTATCAGGATTAAAAGACTATTACGATTCATAATTATTGTAAATATTGACATTTTATAGTTATTGTTATGATTATTATACATTAAGGGTTATATTAAATTATAGTTAACATGGAAGGAAGAAGTGATGTCATCGACTAGAAGAATTATACCCTATAAATCTCATTTATTAGTGATTTAGAGGGAGATAACATCATTGGGATTTTCCCTTGACCAAGCCCAATATGATATTAAAAAATCAAAACTTGAGTGATTCTATTTACAAAATATATTCAAGATTATAGATATCACACCAAAAACACATTTACCAAACCACTCTTAGAAAGTTAAACTATTGCACACCTTACCCTTAGGGCATATACTTGTTTAATACGAAGTTATGTATCTAGAACCTAGTTGTATTGATTTTTATATATTACCTTTAATAAAATAATTACTATATTGATCCTTTTCCTTGTTACATTATATATATATACACACCTAATTATATAATGTGATCTATAAAAATTAGATTTAAATATGAAGAAACCAAAATTGTATTCTTGGAAAACATGTAGTTTCAATTAAAACACACTTTTTAATAAATCAACGAGTTTTGAAATAAATTTAATTTTCATGAAATATTATTTTTAAAAAATATTTACTTAAATGTAAATGGTAATATAATTTTATAAAGTCCCATTATTTTTATTAGGCAGAGAAAGCCATTTGTGACATAAAAAATATTATTTTTCAATAAATAAGGTTTTTTTAAAGTTTAAATTTCTATATTTAGAAAAGTATTTTGGTAAAATAAATATATTTTTTGAAATAAACACATCAAAATTCTCAAATGTTAATGTTTTATAATTTTATGAGATAACTTAGTTTTTTTATAAAAAGTAAATTCGGTATAAATACATGATATATATCATGACATCATAATATCCCCAAAGTGATATAACAACTGCTAAAATAGTAATAAATGATGAATAATATGTTTTACCTTTAAAATAATGTTTTTTGTAAATTATTTGATTAATTATAAAAACCTTAAAAAACCAATATTATATTCGTAAGGTTTTAAATTAATGTATTTATGAACATGACTGGATTCCACATCATGAATGGTATTAATTTAATGCATTTTTTTCTTAACCTAATAAAATATTTAAAACCACTCCCATTTGGTAGAAACTACAGGAAAAAATCATGGTATGTTTTTTTGTTTTTATTATTCAAATACTTTGCATCTAAAACCTAACATTAAAAATTAACAAAGAATCCTCTTATCTTTTTCTTTAAATACCCACCCAACCTCTGACTCATATTCACTAATTTTTTTTATTAGGAATTTGACCACATTTTTTATCTTTAAATCACTCCCAATGTGTTCCTAATCTCTTAAGAATCTCTTCCCATGATTTTAGGAGAAACACCTCAGTTAAATGATTCTCTTCCACATCCTCTTTATTCAATTACTTTATTTATATTATTCCTTTTTATATCCAATTTTTCATTTTGATATGTGTTTTTACACATCTATTTAATATCCTTATGTTGAAAAAGTAAATAGAGACCATAGATTACTCTCATTAATCCCTTATGTGAACATTTATGTATACTTGTTATGCCATCAATATTATTCTTTGATTTTCAAAATTGTTTTATTGTGAATATCATTACCCATTTGCAATCAAGGGTATTAACCTAGTTGTGCGTATCCTTCATTTATTGGGGAGATCCATGTATGTAACTCACGCTTCTTAATCATGGGATAAATAGTGATCAAATACATTTTTATTTTATAAGACCTATGTGGAACATAAATTCATGTACATGATATGAATGTGATTGGTCAGGTAAGAATTATATATCCCTTCATTGCATTTGGTGATGAATTTATCTCATGAGATACAATGTATGGTGTAGAGAAGGTTATCTTAAGAACACAATATTATGATTTATTAGTTGTTATCCTTGTCTTATGTTTACGATTTAATGATTTATGTTGTTTCTACATTCCAAATATTCCTTGATGTTATCATCTTATATATATATTTAGGTAATCTTGTTCCTTTTACATACCATTAAGAAGGGGACAAAAATTCCTTTGAAATTTAATATTTGGAAATATGCCATTGATAACAAAGATTGAAACATAAAATTTCATTAGTTTTGAAATACATGTCATTTAGAGGTTGTCCATTTAATGTTCATAGATCCTTATTTATATAGTTATCATTTTGAAAATTCTTATCCCTATTCTTTTATTTGTTTTTATCAATGGATGAAAATAGAAGGAACCCAGTCCACAACCAATGTGATGGGCAATGTGATGACTTCCCAAATGAGACATACAACCCAATGAGAGTATGATTCGAGAACTTCATGAAAATACTAACTCAATTAATTAATGTTTTAATTGAAACATGAATCATGAGGAATTCCCAAAGCCACCTAAGAAAGAGAAAGTTACAAGTGAGACATCTATGTGAAAAAGGACTCCAAATTTCAGTGTATCTTTTAATACCTTAATTTTAGAAATATGGATCAACTATTTTAAAAAGATAATTTTTTTTCTTTCAATTCAATGAGAAATATAAGGACATTATGACACCCTAGACCCATTCTATAGGATTCGATATCATAAAAAATACTTTTAAAAAAGTTCCTTCATACCAGCTATAAAATCCAGGATATAACCATCAATAATTAAAAAATAAATAACAATTAATTGAATATATTAAATATAAAAGATATATTCATTTTGAGAGATTAAAAAATTAGTAAATATCATAATCTAATAAATCCCATGTTTTTTGTATCATGAAAATATTTTTTTCCACTATATAAAAAACTACTTAATCCTTAATGAGTATTAAACATATTCCATAAATCATTGAACATGTGATAACCTTATAAACATGAAAATTTACTAATTTTCTTTATGTCCTTGGTAAATGAAGACATAATAAGGGGTGATATCAAATTCTCAACAAGGGGAAACATGCAACTAAATAAATCAGGGCATAATCATGGCATAAATATTAAATCATGAACAAGTAAACAACATGAATAAAAAATAAAATAAAAAATGTGATCATGTTATGTTCATGAAAATAAATAACAACATGGATATAAATAATACATATATCATACTTGTAGGAGTTGGTGTCCAAGAACCAACTACATCACACTTTATTCATTAATTAATACCTTATCACATCTTGATTTTTCGTCGGCATGACAATGCATGTGATAATGTCTTAAGGATAGTTGTTGTATTAATGGGTCATAGCGGATCCCTGCTATGATGAGAACCCAGAAGTGCCATAACACTATTCATGAAAATATGCTCTACATCCAGATGCTGTTATTTGAGGGACACAAATAATTCATGCCATTAGGGGTGAGGAATTATCAAACATTGAGCCACCTTCTCATGGTGTGCACCCTTGGTAATGTCTATAAGGATATTATGAGAGCGAGACTGGCTAGTAAAAAATCTACATTTCATAGTGTCATTGGATGTTCCTATATGCAGACATGTGTATTGGTCATTATACTTTAAGATTATTATTAATGGGTATTAAAACTCGCAAACATAGATGTATTGATGAAAACTATGGCGACACACAATTCACAGTGAGGTAGGATATGCTGGGTGCATCGTGAGTGATATTGCATTAATAGATAATGCAAGAAAGAATTTGTACCATATATTCCATAACAAAAGTAGATATCCCAGGCCCTTTAATGGAATTGATATAGCCCAAATAAATCCATGTCCATGGTGAGGAATGAGAAAGTTCAATTATGAAAAGTCAAAGAAAGAATAATAGAGCACATGGGTTGATGGCACTAGCATGCAACCCACATGATTCAAGATATCCTGACAAAGGGATTACATTACACGGTAAGCATTTGAAGGAGGCGACACATCATAACGTCATTAACTTCTTTCTTTATGGGTTCCTTGGCATGTTGCTAGACACTAACCTAGGAATTTTGGTCGGCTCCACCTAATTCCATTGAGAAAGAGGCCTAGAGGGTCACACACTATGTGTGTCCAAGTATCTCAGTTAAATATTAATCTAACAAGTTGAATAAAGATTATTACCAACAGTGGTTTAATAATTATTCAAGGCTGCCTGATCACATTTATTTCAACACTAGTTATTCAAGAGAATATATTATGGGAGAAATAATTTATTCATTAGCGAGTAATGCAGTGATATTTATTTGAGAAATAAATAGTCATTATTCAAGGTCTAATAAATGTGGAGGAGAAAATTATGAAAAATGAAAAATAAAATTACACGCCATTTGTATTAATATATACACGTCGTGTAGTTTTTTCTAGTAATTAATGAGAAATAATATTATTTAAATAATTTAATAATATTAGGTGTAATTCGCTGGGTGCATGTCAAGTAATAATAATAGTAAACTTTTATTATTATACATGGAGTATTACTATGAATTAAATGAAATGAATAAATTCTTCAGTGTAATTAATTCATTTTATTATTATATGTAATTAAAAAATCCCAATTATATATTTCTCATTGTCCTAGCCATTTTTTTAGGGGTGTGCACAACAAATTTGGAAAATCTCTCAAGCCGAGAGAGAATTCTTTTTCCACAAAGAACTCTCTCAAGCTACAAGAGAGAGATCCACCTCCACCGGATCAAGGCGATCGAAGGAGAACATCACAAGTAAAGTCTATTCTTCCATATCACTGAGATATCCATTCAGCAACATCTTGAGATATGTGGAGCATGTGTGGATCACCGCTAGAGGTATCCTACACTTGGATTCTATGACACAATGATAGATCACATCAGATCGTGACTGGAGACATCAACGAAGAAAGAATTCCATCAAGGTAATTCATGTAAATTAATTAAATTAACTTTAACCAACATATGATGATACTATATACAGTTCTAGGACTCCCCTCTTTCTTTTTCATTCATTGTTCTATTTCTAAGATTCGGTGTTTTATTATCATGATAGATCTCGAATTGATCATTGTTAATGCTAAAATTAATGTTGGGTACACCCACCAACGCACTTCTGCTATGCCTAGAAGCTACAAGTGCTATCTAAGGGGTCATATCGTTGATTATAATTATTTAGTTTTTCTTTGGTGACTTACACATTTAATAATTTAGTTTTTTTAATTCATGTTAATCATTCTTTAAATCTGAATCTCATGATCTATTCCTCCTCTCTCATTTCTCATTCACCTTACAGAAACAAATTTTTCATTTAATTTTGATTAAAATAAAATAGAGGATATCATTTGAAGGTGCCAAATGTTCCTAGCCATACAACACCAGAATACAAAACATGTATTAGGAAGTGCATGCAGTGTAGTCTTGGATCAATGCATTAGACTGGTCCTCCAAATTTGGTCGTGTAAATGGATCCCATCTAAGTCTTTAAGATTCCATGTGTTGACCAGGAACAGGTGGTAGACAGTTTCTGGATTACACATTGTGTGGCCCATGGAATACAGAATGTAGTCCCTTCGGGTTAGGTGTAGACCGTGTACCCCTTACACGGCCTGCCCACCTAAAAACCATGTAACATAGATACAACACGACGTGTGTCCCATTGAACATGCCATGTATTCTAAAAATTTCAAAAGTACATCTACACGCCATGTCCCCGGGCATGTACTTAGGATGGATGGGGAACAAAAGTACAAACCGTGTAGTTAGAACTACACACCATGTACTCATCCAAATTATGCATATTTATTAAAATTTGTTATTATATTATACAAACCCTTGAGATGTGTACCATAGTGAATGTGTAAAGATGAGGCACAACATGTGATAGGTGTTTAATTTAACTTTTGTGTAATGATCATTTCTACTCATTTAGTAGTTATGAACAAGAATTAACCAGGTTTCCTCTAAGGTATGAGTTACATAAAAAGATAATTTTAAATTATTTTTTTGTTTAAAATTATGATGGATGAGAATCTCAAGGATATTCAGAAAAAGGTTTTTAAGATAAATGGATTGATTAATTAAATATAATTAATTGATTCGAGCATGATTTATCTTAAATAAGAATGATTAAAGAATTGAATGATATTTTTCTTTATGCATAAATATCATTTCATGCATGGATGATCATGAGCTAGACTAATACCATTGTTTTTGAATGGTTTCTTTTAATTAATTAATTTAAATTAAATTTATTGGCCTGCGAGCCTTCTCCTCATTAATATGTAGGGCCTGCGTGCCCAAGGTTTCTTTTATGTAAAACCCCATTTTACCCCTCAACTTCTTGTGAGATAAAAGCATATGTAATGGATGGATCTCCCATGATAATAGAGGCATCCCAAGTTAGGATCCAAGGTGAAAATAATCCAAGGATATACAAAGGTGGACAGGTGGAAAGCTGTAAACACGAACACAAAAGGTTTGAGGTGTTTCTCCCCTAGGCCATGGGTTAGTTTATCAACCACTAGATAAACTAACCAATAGAACAAGATCATGATCATACCATTTATTTTAATTATGTCAGTTAAATGGTTTATTTATTTAGGGTGTGTTGTCACGATTGCACAATTAATGAATTTAACAAGCATGCAAGATGGAACTAAAATAAGACCAGCTTATGCATAAAATATTAACTTTGACATGGTTAATCACTTTATTATATCCCACATAATATTAACAAGAATGCAATTAGAGATAATAAAATGGAAATTTACGTATAAGTATAAAATCCCTCAACGAAATATTAAGTCGGTATAGACTTCCATAATCTTAGTTAGAATCGAACCATAGTTCGAAGTGCTTGACCAACCCTAGTTGGGATGATTTCAATTATTTGGGAATTATACTTAAAGGTTTTGGGTTGAAATGGCTTGGTTCACATCAAGGGTTGACTTCCATAGTTGGAATTAGTGTGATCAATGGGAAAAGGTTGAGGAAATCCAAATTAAAAGGATTTCAGGACTGGAGATTCCACTCAACAGATCAAGAAACTGTGAGTTAATGTAGTTGGAATTTGGAATGCCTACCTACAAACCTTCAAGTTGCTTGACCAACCCTATTTGGGGTAATGAGGAATGAAATATAGATCCTTTCCACTATAATATTTAGGCAACAAAATATTCTGAAGTTAATGGTGAGGGATATTGGATTTCGATAAAATAGTGGGAGACTAATAAGTATTAAATTATTTATTTGTCTCAGTTTTACCATGATAAATTACTAAACCTATTCTTATCATAATTTTTAGAAATAAAAATAAAAATTACTTCAAACAAATCATTTCAAACCATACTCAAGAAGGAAAACATTCTAACTAGCACCAATTTCCAAGAGTGGCAGAGGCGTTTACGCATCATCCTTCGCCATGAGAGGAAATTTTTTGTGATAGAAGAGCCTATTCTAGTTGCACCTGGTAAAGCGTCTAGTGATGAATAAATATATCTCTATATGTAACATATGTATGATTCCACATATGTCTAATGTTTCATTCTATCGGCCATGTCTAATGAGCTTTTGAAGCAACATGAAAACATTGACGTGTATAGCATGATGTCTGACCTTAAGGATCTCTACCAAGAGAAGGTGATATATGAGAGAGATGAGATCTCCAATGATTTTTTTACAACTAATCATGGAGAATCTATGCCAGAATGGCCTCATGTATTCAAGCTTATTGTCTACGTAAAATGCCTGAACTTCTTAGGGATTAAGTTCCTGGATGAGTTGTGTATAGATCTCATCATAGCCGCATTGCCCAAGTCATTCTCTTACTTTATTTTCAACTATAACATGAGCAACAATGAGAAGAGTCTATCAGAACATATGACCTTAATTCACTAGGTAGATAAGGACATGGGGTGTGAAAAACCCGCAATCCTTATGGTGAATACGAAAAGGAAGGACAAGGCAAAGGGGCCAAGTACATATAAATAGTCTAAAGCCCCCGAGCACCATGCCTCCAAGAAGGGGAAGAACTAGATGCAAGAAAAGGAATGTGTGGTGGTATGTTTTGCATGTGGAAAGCAAGGACACAAGAAGAGGAACTACACCCATAAGCGTGGGGATGCTAAAGGTGTGTTCATTATCTAGTGTAATGTTTCCATTTATACACATTGGGTATTAGAGACAACTTGTGAGGATTCATCTATATTAAAATGTATAAACAATGTTGATTTTAAAATATCTTCAGAGGAGAGGTGGATCTTCGAGCTACCAAGGGCACGAGGCTAGTTGTGTTAGCCATTGGAGATTACCACCTATCATTGAAAACTGCGATGATTTTGATTTTACAAAACTATTATTATGTGGCTAGTGTTACCAAAAACATAATTTCTGTATCATGTTTGGATATAGATGGATTTATCTTCAAGGTTGGAAATAAGGGTTTCTTCTTTTATAAGAATAACATATGTTATGGTATGGTGCATTTAAATAATGGTTTGTTTGTATTAAATTACAAAAACCAAGTGTTGGCAATCGATAACAAAACAAACTCACATGACTCATACATCACTCAATTGTGGAATCACCATCTTGGTCAAGTAAATGAGAAGCGCTTGAAAAAGCTCTTCCAAGATGTCTATTCAGAATCTACTGAGCTAAAACCACTTGATATATGTCATGTTGTTTTACACAGTTAAATGACAAAGCCATCTTTCGGTGGACAGGGTAAAAGGGCCATAGATCTTATAGGATTGGTGCATACAGATGTGTGTGGACCATTTACAGTAGAAGCTATAGGTGGATATTCTTACATCATTACTTTTACTGATGATTTAAGTAGATATGGATATGTCTACTTAATGAGGTATAAGTTATAATCCTTAGAGAAATTTAAGGAATTCAAGAATGAATTAGTGAATTTTCTTGGTAAGAAGATAAAGAAGCTTTGATCGGATTGAGGTGGAGAATATCTGAACCAAGAGTTCATCGATCTTCTACAGGAGTCTGGGATTCTATCTCATCTCCCTCCTCCTTATACACCATAGTGGAATGGTGTTAGAGAAAGGAATAACCACACCTTGTTGTACATGGTGGGATTAATGATGAGTCATGCCGATCTTCTATTATCCTTTTCTGGATATGCATTACAGACTGCAACATACACATTAAACTTAGTACCAATTAAGGCAGGCAATGGAATTACCTCCGAGTTATGAAATGGAAATAAATTCATGTTGTCGCACACACATGTATGGGTATGCGAGGCATTTGTTAAGGCCTTCTTAGGAAACAAACTAGTACCCTGAGGCATGAAGTGTATTTTTATAGGATATACAAAAGAAACAATGGGATAGTACCTATATAACCCTTCAGGCAAGAAAGTGATTGTCGCCAGACAAGCTGTCTTTCTCTAGAGGGATCACATCCTCATAAAATGATAGTTGGAGAAATATTGACTTCGATGAAGTTGATGCTTAAGATACACAGGAGTAGGTAGAGGAACAAGTTCCACAACTCCCCATGGAAGAGGTTCCTGAATCCCAAGTACTGCATAGGAGGTCAAGAGAGGTAAGGGAACCAGAGATATTTGATTGCATAGTCACCGAGGATGGTGAATCATTATTTTTTGATAATGATGAAACTATCACCTACAAGGAAGCATTAGAAAGCTCAGAAGCTACAAGATTGCTTGAATCTATGAATTCTGAGATGGATTCCATGTATTAGAACAAAGTCTAGGTTCGTTTCGATGAGCCAGTTGATGTTAATCCGGTTAGATGAAAATGGGCATTCAAGAGAAAACTAGATATAGAAGGTCATGTTAGATCCTCTAAAGAGAGGCTAGTGCCTAAAGGATTCAAAAACCATCTAGGAATTGACTATGATGAACCTTATCGCTAACTTCCTTTTTTAAATCCTTAATAATCATAATTTCCATAGCAGCTTACCATGACTACAATACTTGTAAAATGGATTTTAAAACTGCACTCCTTGATGTGAACCTTCAGCAATATGTATATATGACACAACCAAAAGGGTTTCTCACACCAGGAGAAGCCAAGTAGGTTTGAAAGTTGCAAAAATCGATTTATGGATTAAAATAAGCATTCAGGTCATGGAACATTCAATTTGATGAAGCCATAATGTAATTTGGTTTCATTTAGAACGAATGTGAGCCATGTTCTTAAAGGCAATTTAATGGGAATGTGGTATTTATACTAGTAGTATATGTTGATGACATATTTCTTACTGGAAACAACATAATAGTCTTATAATTAATTAATGACTTGTTGAACAAGTGTTTCTCCATGAAGGACTTGGGTGAAGCAACCTACATTCTAGGGATCATTATCATTCGTGATAGATCTCAGGGGCTGCATGGACTAAGTCAGGGTACATACATTGACCAGATACTAAAGATATTTAGTATGGAGAAATCCAAGAGGAAATTGGTTCCAGTGTCACATGGCCTACATCTTTTTAAGAAAACATGTCCTCAAACACAACAAGGGAAATATAGAATGAGTATGATTCCATATGCTTCAGTTATAGGATCCATCAAGTATACCATGTTATGTACAAGGATTGTTGTTGCCTATGCACTAAGCATGGTAGGAAGATATCATGAAGATCCAAGAGAATAACATTGGATTGCTATTAAGACTATCCTGAAGTATCTGATTAGAACTAAGGATATGTTCCTAGTGTGTGGAGGAGACGAGGATATTTTCATTAGAGGGTATGATGATGATGGTTTTCAGGAAGATCAGAATGATCTGAAGTTTCAATCTGGATATGTTTTCTGTCTCAATGGAGAAGCTTTGAGATTGAAGAGTTCAAAGCAGCCAGTTATCACCGATTCAATAGCAGAGTCCTAATATATAGCGGCTTATGATGCATCCAAGAAAGCCATCTGGATTCAGAAATTTTCCCAGGAGCTTGATGTGGTGCCTAGCATTAAAGATCATATCATGTTGTATTATGATAATACTATAGTAGTGGCTCATGTAAAAGAACCAAGGTCACATCGACATACAAAACACCTACTCCAGACGTATCACATCTTGAGGGATTTCTATCAAAGGGGTGAAGTTTTAGTGAGTAGAGTATCCATAGAAGAGAACGTGGCCTACGCCATGACTAAAGGCCTATCTCTACAGAAGCATGAATATCATGTGAGAGCTAGCAGGTTAAAGGTTGTTAGTAGTTGGGTCTAGTACTAGGAGAGTCTATTGGAGTTGGTGACCTTGAACCGACTACATTGTACTTTATTCATTAATAAATAACTTATCACATCTTGATTGTTTTTCTGCATGACAATGCTTGTGATAATGTCCTAAGGATAACTGCTACATTAAAGGGCCAAAGTGGATCCCAGCTATGATGAGAACCCAGAAGTTCCATAACACTATTCTTGAATATATGTTCTATGGCTGAATGATGTAATTTTAGGGACACAAATAATACAAGCCATTAGTGGTGAGGACTCATAAAAATTTGAGGCACCTTCTTATAGTGTTCACCCTCGGTAAGGTCCAGGAGGATATTATGAGAATGAGACCCACCGGTCAGAAATCCACATTTCATAGTGTTATTGGATGTTCCAATCTTCGGACATGTATATTGGTACTTAGACTTTAAAATTATTATTAATGGTTATTACAACTCACGCACATATATTTATTGACAAAAACTATGAAGACACACTGTTCACAGTGAGTTAGGATACGTTGGGTGCATCACGAGTGATATTGCATTAATAGATAATGCAAGAAAGTATTTTTACCTTCTGTTCCATAACAAATGTATATATCACATTCCCTTTGATGGAATTTATATAGCCTAAATAAATCCATGGACATGGTGAGGAATGAACAAGTTCAATTTCAAAAAGTCAAGGAAAGAATAATTGAGCACATGGGTTGATGGCACTAGCATGAAACCCACTTGATTCGAGATATCGTGACAAAGGGATTACATTACAAGGTAAGCGTTCATAGGTGGTGACACATTGTTACGGTGTTAAATTATTTCTCTATGGGTGCCTTTCCATATTTATAGATGCTAACCTTGGACTTTAAGTTGGATCCACCTAATTCCACAGAGAAAGAGGCCTAGAGGGTCACACACTAAGTGTGTCCAAGTAACTTAATTAAATATTAATTTAACAAGTTGAATAAATATTACTCCCGACCGTGGTTTAATAATTATTCAATTATTCCAGATCACATTTATTTCGACACTAGTTATTTGAGAGAATATATTGTGGGAGAAATAATATATTTATTAGCAAGTAATGCAGTGATATTTAATTGATAAATAAATATTCCTTATTCAAGGTCTAAAAATGTGGTGGAGGAAATTAAGAAAAATAAAAAATAAAAGTATATGACGTGTATATTAATATATAAATTCCATGTAGTTTTTTTGGGAATTTATGATAAATAATATTATTTATTTAATTAAATAATATTAGGTGTAATTCACTGGGCACTTGGAAAGTAATAGTAATAGTCAACTATTATTAGACAAGGGGTATTACTAAAAATTAAATGAAATGAATAAATTCTTTTAGGTAATTAATTAATTTTTTATTCTATGTAATTATAAATTACAATTATATATTACTCATTGGCCTAGCTATTTTTTTGGGGTTTTGCACAATGGATTTTGAAAATCTCTCGGGCCCAGAGATAATTATTTTTTCACCAAGAATGCTCTAAAGCTATGAGAGAGCGATCCACCTCCAATGGATCAAGGCGATCGAAGGCAGACATTACATGTGAAGTCTCTTCTGCGATAGCACCTGGAGATCCCTTCGACGACGTCTAGAGATACGTGGAGTATGTGTGGGTCACCACTAGAGGAATAATACACATGGATTCTACGATGAAATGACGGATCACATCAGATCGTGACTGGTGACATCAATGAAGATATAATCCCATAAAAGTAATTCTTTTAAAATAAATAAATAAATTATAACCAGCATATTATGATCCTCTATATGGTTCTAGGACTCCCCTATTTCTTTTTTGTTCTTCATTCTATTCTAAAGATCGAGATTTTTATTATCATGACAGATATCAGATTGATCATCGTTAACACTGAAATTAAAGTCAGATACACCCACCAATGCGCTTCCGCTGCACCTAGAACCTACAATACTGATGAAATGCATACTGTCAAACATCAAAAACATGTTATTAAGGACATGTGATAGAATGCTACCCAATTATAGGAAATTTCATACACCAAAAACCAAACAATTTTTTTCCATGGTAATTTTTAATGAATTGGGGGGATATATAATTTATATACCCACCCATCAATTTATTATCTCTAATTCATTCAACATAAGAGTCAAAAAAACTCTTTATACCATTCCATAGGGAATCTCTTACTGAATAAAAACCTATTTGTTCTTATAATAAAATATATGAAATTTTAATACATAACCAACCCATGTTATTAGTCAACAATAATCAAGAATATCCATACATTTACCCATGTTAATAAAAGGGATAAGATTTTGATAACCCATTCAAATAAAGATGGCGGATGATCAAACAATACATAGTCAATATGACAATAATCATCTGTATTGGAATAAAAATATACGGAACACCAATACTTTTCCCTATTTTAATAAAAGGGATAAAATTCTCATAAAAAATCTATAGTTCACTGAGAATATGGATAATTAAATAGAATAACATTCTTTCTTGGAGGACACCATTCAACATGAATTATGTAAAATTTTATGTTCACACCATATAGATAACTGAGTATATGGATAATTAAATAAAAATAATAATCAAGATAATAATCCAAATAAATAACGAAGGCATATTCTTTTAAAAGAACATAACTATAGTGTTACTGGAAATATCTAAGGGCGTTGACATAAATGAAAAACACCCACATAAAATAATGATTTGAACGATATCACATGAATTGAATTTTTTGATATAATGAGTATAATCCCCCAACTAATAAAATATCTATATTATAGGATAAATCATGAAATATGAATCCCATTAAGGTAGAATATTTTAAAAATTATTAGATAACTTAAAGGGAAAACTTAAAAGATATTTTAGAAAATATTTTTAACATTAATATAAAATTAAAATTTACATTTTTCATTCAAAAAGTTACTTTAAAAAATGTAATTTGAATGTATTTGAATACCTTACTTTTTAAAATAGTATCCAAAAATGTAACATTGAAAATTAATAAATATTATCTTGGATAAATGAAGAGAGGAAGAAAAAAATTGGACAGTGAAAGGAAAAAAACCATCTTATGATTTTCGAATACCTTTGATTAAAACTCACATTATAAGAAGAGAAAAAAATAATTTTTATTAAAATTAATTTTACAAAAGATTATTATAAAATACCATATAATAAAATATTATTGTGGGATAATCCAAGAATGGAAGTAAAAAGTCCATGGTGAAAAAATGTATTTCAAGGAAAGAAGACTTGGGTTATTATTATAACTTGAAGGAAACATACTCTATGAATCATAGAACATTTGAAAAGGGTTTTATGTGGTAAAAATGTTTAAAATTAGATAATATCACATAATAATGTAAAATGGAAGGTTGTACTAAAAATATATTAAATAATTTCAATTGAATGATAATAACTCAAGGAATGAGAAATTGAGTTTCAAAAACACTTACAAGTGGGGTAAAAATTGAGTCAACACAAATTTGAAGAAAACAACATGATATTTATTAATTTATCACATGATGTTCCGAGAAATAATGTAAATAAATTTAATGTTCTATTAAATAAAAATAAAACCTTGAAAATAAAAAATAGTCCTCAACATAGAACACGTCTCAAATAATCAAAATTGTGAAAAAAAATACACTTGTGGCTAGAGTAACACTTTAATTAACATGAATTGAAATATAGGGACTATAATTGAAATTAAAATACCATGATTAAAATATTATATTTATTATATGATTTCAAATAGCTAGTATATACACCACATAAATGAAACTAGGTTCATAATAACAAACATTTCTCAAATAGAGGAATTTGAGACATAAACCCCTATATTGGCCTAGATTCATTCAATACTTTCAAAAAATATACTAAATAATTAAATTATGTTCTTTAAATACATAATGAATAAAAATATTAATAATTATAACCATCAATACTCCTTGTTTATAATTATTCTGTACCCACATATATATTAGTCAGTTTTTATATATTTTCAACACCACCTGTAAGTAATATTTACCGCTTTGAACAAGTTTCATAAAATAATTGTTGGTATATATTCATTTCTTATTATATATCATTATTATTACATTTAAGGTACCATAATATATTATCCTTTATAGTTATAATTTTTTAATTTCATTCCATGGTATTTTTGTTTAAAAACGATGAAGATTGGATTAGAGATGATCATGTTTCCATGATTCTTAATGAATGGAATTTGTTTTTTTAATTAATGAGTTATATGTTGATATAAACTAATTATAAGAAAAAAACATTATTTACATGTTTATATCATGTTACACCATTAAAAAATTTCACATAGTCATTCATGATATAAATTAAATGTACTGTTCACGTGGGTGGTTAAACCAACCCAGACATGAACCTACCATGATTAATGGATGATTATGTGATACTTTAGTTGCAGTATAATTATAGTTTAATAACAATGATATTATTTTATTATTATTAGTGTGAAATTTCATAATAGAAAATAATTATAAAGAGGGAATAATTTATATAAAGCCATTAATTATAAAGAAGATAACAGTATCCTCTTAGTAACTCATTTCAAACTATTGTATTAAGATGAATCATTTTATGATCATGTAATAAAAGGTTCATATAATTTTTCATAACATAAACATATTTATATCATAAAAACAATATTTATCATTTAATCCCATTCACATGAATTCCATTCAAGGTAGCGATGAAAAGAAAAGTAAAACCATTCATTCCACAGAGGCGGTAGTCCACACATATACATGGATGTAGATTTTATTTTCCATAAAATGGGATAAAGGTGTATATGGTTTATTATTTTAGAATAATAAAAAATATATAAATATCATAATTATATAATAATGTTCCCTTTTATATCATTTTTTAAAGGTGGTGAAGGAAAAAATTATGTTGTGTTGTGGAGGCGGCAGTCTGTACAATGCATGAATTAAGGTTACATTCTTCTGAATATAAAATAGAAAAGGTGATTAATTAAAATTACCATTGAATAATAAAATTTATATTATAAAAATAAATACTTACTTTATTACAGAGTTATTTGAAAAATATAATTGGAAAATGAAAATAGAAAAAATGAATTTAAGTGAGAATGATTACTCATGTTGAGCACTTTGAGATTTATTTAGAAAATACCTTACAAATAGATAGCATATGATAATATCATGAGACCAAAATATTAATCGAGTGAATGAGTATTGTAAAGAATATATAAATAGTATATTTTAGTAGGGATTTTTTTTCATTTGTTCCTTGAAGGGTTGGTGAGAGGCCCCTTTTGTAAGTGGAAAGAATGTTAATTTTTGTAAATATTTCAACTTAATATAAATGGAGAACATGTTTAACATGTAAAGTGGATCATAAATGGAGAAATAATTAAGTGGGGTAAGAGATAAGGTTAAAAAACCCAAAAAACTCAATTCTATAATGTTTTTATAATGTTTCAATCCCTTTACCCCTTGAATTATAACTTTTATTCTTTTAAATTTTAGAATGATAAATAGTTATTTTTAACAAAGGTAAAATAATACTTATACCTAAAAATAGAGTGGTTCTTATTAGATAATTTGGACCCAATGATTTTAAAGTTTAAATCTATTTTAGTGGATTAAATTTACAAATGGGATGAAAATTATATGTAAAATTAAAAGGTATACATTATTAAAAACAATTTTTGAGAAAATAGTTTATATGTTCTGAAATATTAATTAGAAATTTGTAAATTAAAATACATTTTTCAAATTATAAAGTCACATATTAAATTAATATTTTTATTTTAATTGTTTTTCATGAATTTAAAATTCATACTGATATAATAATAATGTAAGAAAAGTCATGTTATTTGTAAAAATGATATTTTGTATTATTCAATTAAAATAAACTATTTTAGAAAACTCATATGAATTAATCCTAAGATTATATTATTTTTAATAATAAAAAATCATGTTAATTTTTTATAAATTAAATTTCTAAAATTTTAGAATTTAATATTTAAATAAAATATCAAAATATGGAAGAAAATTTTTCATATTGGAATTTTTTTTAAAATATCAAATAATATTTATTCTTATATCACATCAATTAATAATAAATTGACCTGTAGGTTTTTATTTATATTTTCATTATATTTTATCATTATAAATAGTAATGTACATATTTTCTTGAAATAAAGCAAAATTTTTAGAAAAGTATATTTCTAAAATGGTTTTCTTAGATGTTTTATGTATACTAATTGAATTTCATTCTTATTAAAAGTATCCATTATTTTATTTCTATAAATATTTCATCATTCAGTTTCTCATATTAATTATCAATAATTTTAGAGTTTGTTTTTAATGGTTGTACTTAATATTTATATTTATATTAAAGTATATTACAATTTCATTTTTGTTTAGTGTTTCATGTTGGGAAAGGTATTGAACAACTTGAATTATTTAATGGTAATAATATATTAAAACATTAGGGTGTTACATCCTCCAAACCTTCATTAAATTCTTTCCTCTCAATTTCACTCACAAGATAAGAGTAATGTCTATAGGGAACTCATTATCAACCATACACTAGTATATAATCATGTGTTTATTTGGGACGTAGAATGAAATTTATCTATATGAAAAAAATGATAAAATCAATTCGTAATGAGATATAACCCATTACTAATTTCACATATAATTATACTAAGGTATTAAGATCTAGTTCCCTAAATATTAACTTACCATAAATATTGAAAATGATTTATATGAAAGTCGTACCAATAGGGGTTTTAATTTATAACATAAAATATTATAGCTAGTTAATGACTTACGTGACATAAGAAGCTAGAAAATATAGAGTATAAGTCACTATCTGATACATTACTAGTAGTTTCATTGGATTTTCCTTATTCTCATTGTTGATAGAGACTGTTTCCTTTATTATCGCTTAGGTTTGGAAATTGAGCCGCGTAATTCCCAACTGTCTAGCAATTGAAGAAATAGTTTTTTATATACATTCTCTTTACATTACACTTTTGAATTTAATAATTCCATTTCTACACTTATAGAATTTTCCTACCCCTTTAAGGAAAATCCCCCACACTTATTTCCACCTTTTTCTCACATATGTATTTAAATCTTCTTTCTTTTAAGATCTTCATCACTTGATCATTCATGAAACATCACATTTTTATTCTTTGGTATGTCGAGGAATTTGAATATTTCACATTATTAATAATGTTTCATGATTACTAGTTTGGAATAATTATAAGGTTTTTCACTCCAGCTCTAATTTTGATGGGTTATTCATTGAGGTAATCTCTACTTTATCCCTAACACACATGGTTCCTTCTAGTTCCATCCATTACTAAAAAAATGGATAAAATGATTGAAAAAAAGTTGTTAATATGGAGGAATTATCATAATCAATAACATAAAATGAATTCAACCTTAAAACCTATTACCGTTATCATCATATTATTTGGAAATTATTTTACTTAAACCTATATCAAACATAGTTTAATCTATATCATTCCTCATTCAACCTATTTTAATTTTTGTTGGGGTATCTCATAATTATTAACCTAATACTCAAAATAGAGACCCAAAACTACCATAAACAATTTTAATATATTATTCAACAAAAAATCATTGTAATATATTCTCTTAAAATCCAAATTATCTTTTATCCAGTAAAGTACATATTGATTAATTCATATATTAATGTTTGAATATATACAATTTTATCTATGTTATCCATGTTCACTTTAATATTATGCAATATAACATGAACATATTAAAAAAATCTCAAAATGTTTTATAAAGAGGATTTAGTTGACCAATGAATATCCTTAGAGAGTGTTAAACCAGGTGTGAAATCAAGCATCTTTGTCATGCACTAGGTGATTATCGAGTTAAAACTAAACCTATCCTTTTTGGGTTTATTACTGCTTTGTATTTATGAGTTCAAGCCAGTGTCTACTTATAGTATAAAAAAAGGGATGCAATTTCTTGGAAAATAGCACACTCAACACTTTACCAAAACAATAAGATGTAATCCTATACATAGACTTATTCTAAGAGTTTTCACTAAAGTTATCTTATCCTAATAACCAAATAAAATGTCAATTATTACCTTAAAATTTATTGATATACTTATCCCAATAGTTTACCTTTTCCTTTGAACTCATGATCAACCCTAACTTATCAACCCTTAAATTATCCTAAAAAACACCATAATCTCCAATGTCATCTAAACAATTCCTTTGGTACCAACTATGACACCCAGACCCATGATCCTAAATGTGGTTCTATAAACACATACTTTACATAAATTATTTGATAATAAATATAAAATCCTTGATATAACTATCAATAATTACAAAATAAATAATTTTTAATTTCATATCTTATATAAAAATGATATTTTCTAGTTTTAGAGCTTTAGAGAATTAGGAAACATCAAAAACTAATAATGACCATGTTATTTGTATCAAGTGGACATTTTTACCACTATATAAAATGTAAATAATTGATAATGAGTACTCAACACCCCCAATAAATTCTTCCACATATGTTATTCTTATAAACCTGTCACATGTATTACTTTTATTTAAAACCAAGGGAAATAGAAGCATAATAAGGGGTGAGCTCAAATGATCTTTAAGGTAGAATAAAAAAGTAAAGCAACCATGGAATAAATATTACATAAATGTTATGGTAGGAATAAGTAAACAATATAAATCTATATTAAACCTAAAACTGAGGTCATGTTTTATCCTTGAAAATAAATAGAAACATGGATATTAATAAAACTGAATTCAAAATGATGGAATTCATAATGTTTGACATCAACAACCTACTATCGAGGCCTTGTTCCAAGACACTAGCCTATTATAGGAAGAGGAATACACTAAAACCCAATAGTTTTTTTCTCATGAGACATATTTATGCATCAAGGGGATATGTAATTATGGGCCCACCCATCAATTGATTATGTCCAATGTATTCACCATAAGTATTAATAAGAATTTTCACACCATTCCCTAACAATTCTCTTATTTAATAAAAACATGACTATCACAATAACGAGATATATAGAATGCGAATACATAATTAAACTACTTTATTAGTCAATAATCATAAATATTGTTAACATATTTCTCCAATTTTATAAAAGGGATAACATGATAATAACCCATATTGAGAAATAAGGTGGATGGTAAAACAATACCTAGCTTAAAGGGTTTTATTAGAGTCTAATAACAATTATTAAATATTGTAGATGTGATTAAATCCCTTGTTTGAGGATCTCCATGCAAGATAATACAAAACCTACAGAAAAATGTATATGATGTACATGCTGTAAATATTTATACTATACACCGAAGTGACACTATAACCTTTTTATATTCATCTAATGAGTTTGATAAAAATCTCTAAGTGGAAAAATCATCCCACCTATGTAGTCTATCCACATGCTACAAACAATAATTGAATGATCTAATGGGAACTATCTTCTCTTTTTGGTATTCTAGTACCTCTATATGAAAAGGAAGAAGATAAAAGAGCTTCGGGTTTAGGTAGTTTCAACCAAGAACGAGGAACACACACACTCCCACCTCTATTGAATAATAGTGTTTATATAATCCACATGGACAATCCTTTGGAAGCTTTATTTACTCAAGCATTAATAATGCCTGAGTAAATACAATAGGTAATTAATGTATCATATACATCAATTCAAGTCCCCTATCTTTTCTTCTCATGAAATGGTTCATTAATGAAAACATATATGAAAGACTATATTGAATGATAATCAACACCACATAGTTATAAATACAAATTCAAGAAATGATACACCTTATTTTACATGAAAGTCATACTTTCCTTACAATACAAATTATATCATAATTAAATCACATAATAGTAAGGCATTAGTTAATATCTCCTTCAATCTCTCACTTGTACTGAATCATAATATATTTCTTTCCATTTCACATTATATTGTATCATATAAAATAAATTTGGAAATCATATCCAAAATTTGGTTTTCACATCTTCCAAAACACTTTGGGAAAGATATCAATAACTCCACCTTGTATCACATCATATACAATGCCTTGTGAATACCCATCCAAAAAACGTTTTGATTAAATCTGAAAAACTTTTACATCTTATCTCTATGTTAAACTGAATCCCCATTAAGTCAATCAAAAAGTTTTACCCAATGTTTCTTTGTAGCATTGAATACATATATAAATATCTAGATACATATATTTCATCAAAGAGAAAACCTTATAGAAAAGAGTCAATAAAACTCAATATAAAAGGGAGATTGAATGATCTCCATAAAAAACATGTATCTTTATACCTGTGTCTACCAATCTTCATCATATCAAAATATACATTTTCATATATTCCCTTTGTCTAGGATATTGAGTGACTGTGGTACATGGAACATCTTGTAAATCCCATACATACAACTCATATTTTATCAAATATTTGAGTATATACTGATCTAATCAATGAATAAATCATAGTACATTAATTAATCTAGATATGCACATCAAATATCCATTGTACTGATAAATTTAAAATATCTAGGTGTTCCTTCACACTCCCATGGTCTATCATTTTCAAGGGACTTGATTTTATATTCATCATACAAGAGGGGAAATCTAATATTGGTTAAGCTCCAACCGACGACATGATCAATAAATTACCCAACCACCACCATTTTAGATAAGTCAATATATATACTTGATTGAGTAGGGTATAAAATTATGAAGGTCCTCATGCCATTTATCTCACCAAAAATTGGTAATGGGGACTCAAATATGTTCCATATTCCTTTATTTTACCAAATAAGTCTTTATTACATTCCATGTGTTATATATAGTAGGTTATTCAGTGCACAAAAAGAATCGTATTCATTATTTTGTGCCTCATGATCATATTTTGTATTGCTATACAAGAATCATATTCAAGATAACCTTAAAATTTAATCTTATCCTATAGTTCTACAAGATGAGCACTGGTTATGGATAAACACAAATTTATACATTGAGAGGTCAATTATAATTTCATTTTATGAAATGTATATATATATATATATTATGTAGTCAGTGTTAAAGAATGATAAAAATGATATTTCCTTTTCAAATGATACATTTTAAAATTCTCAAACGCTTTAAGAATATTTATAAAAAACAACATAAGTATCATTATTTCATATCATATATGATAAACTTCCAGAACAACCATTTATTTGCTACACTTTCTGGGTTTTCTCAAGTCTATAAATCATATTTAATTTCTATCACAAATATCTGTGATCATATGATAAAATACCCCCACTAAACTCTTTAGTGAGAACCATATATGAAGTAATCTCATTAGAATAATGGTGATTCTTTGAAGTCATTTTCCAAACTATGAAAATTCTCAAACATATTCAATCTTTTTAAATTCACAACATTCAATTTTATGATGTCAACATCTGTAGTCTACTTAAAACTCCTTCAAAGTCCATAATCATCATCATTAGAAATTTATTCTAAAAAATTTGTTCCAATAAATAATTTAACTACTTAAATTATATTTTACCATTCCTCTTAAACAATTTTAGGATAAGATGATAATAAATTTAATTAAATAACTAAATTTAACTCTTGAATTTCTCTATAACTCCACATTCTAAACTATTTTAGGATAAAGTGGTAACAATTTATTAGGGTAAGTAATGTAACTCTCTAAAATTTTATTTATTTCCATACCCTGAACTCTTTTTGAGTATCATGTGTAATTCACGTTTCATTTTGATTGGTACAATCCTCTAAGAAATCCCATCTTCTATTTTCATGATAACAAAATATAACTATTTTTTTTATAATTACATATCACAAACTCTTTTAGAATATTTAGTGGATAAAATTTATCCTAAATAGATATAATATTCATATTCACTTTTTAAATAGTAACTAAATGTAACACTTTAATTTTTTTACTTACACATATCCTAAGCATTTTATGTTATTGTGTTGAAGATACATTAACTTAAGATTAGTATTATAATTGGTCTATTAATTTTGAACTTACCTATGTACAAACATACTTTCACTAACTACTTAAATAATATATTCTTTTTTTAATATCTTAATAATATACACAAACCCATTTTTTCTAGTAAATAACATTTTTTATATAGGATTATTAAAAAATAAACTATTGTTTCCATATCATATATGGTATTATAATTGTTTGAAATTTTTTTATATAGAAATAACCATTTATTAAAATATACCAATGATGGGTGGAAAGAATGCATTCCCGTATTTTTTTTTAAAATAGATGAATAAAAAAATTATCCCGAATAAATTTTTTTTTTCTAAATATTATTAAAAAAAATGTTATAAAAATGATGAATCGTATACCATGTGTAGTCAATTAATTATATCATACTTGTTCATAACAACTCTTTGTTATAAAAAGATATTCTCTTATCACTTAATATAAATGAGATGAATGTATATATATATATATTACATAGATTCATCTCATCTTGACACTATCCTATACAGTCAAATGATACAACTCTTTGATCCATGAAGATAAAGACAAACTCAAAAAACTCTTCATTTGATTTTTAATGCCTATATATTTACAACACTTTTAAAATAAACATGAGATATCATATACCATTTAAAATAGAAGAATTTATTTTTATAACATTCAGACCGGAAATGTACATTCCATGGTGTTTCAAAATCTTGTTTAGGTATATTAAATAATCCCACAATATGGAATTATTATTCCTCCTTCCGGATATCCCTATCCTTTAATGACCTTGAGTGATTTCTTGAATAAAAATTCTTGAAATTTTAAACTAACTTTACTTCTTCTAGTTTTTACTTTTACCCCCTTTTACAATACATAGAGTACAAAAAATATTGACATCATATGAAAAATTCATCCATTGTCAACACTTTATGAATATTGGGTAAATCATTCTTGATTGTAGTCATATTGTAACACCCCGAGCTTCCATGATACACTTCTCTTTCAATAATGCAATAGCTTCCATTTTACGCAAGTTCGAGATTCTAACACACTGCGACCAATCAAAATAGCCATTATGAATAGTAATACCCACTTTTTCAAATTATATATATTTTATATTTCAAAATGGACTTTATTTTTGGATTCGGAATATCAAAATTATCCTAAGTTTAATTTTTTGTATATTTCTGAGAACTTCCAATTTTTATGAATAGTGAAAAATACTTAAAATAAACTTTTTTAATAAAAATAATTTATAGTGATAAATTATAATATTGAGTGGTTTTAAAGTATAATTAGAATATATTTTTAAAATTTTATCCAATGGTGTTCATTAGAATTAATTTCACTTTGAAATTGGATATAAACAATTGTCAATCTTTTGATATATATTGTTTCTTAAAAACACGCTATTTGTTGGGACAATGGGAATTAATTATAAAATTAATTATTTAAAATTTTATGTTTCAAATTTTGTGAAATAGAAATCATTTTTGAATTTTGAATATCAATTATAGCTTAGGGTGAAATTTTGGCATTGTTCTGAAAAACTTTAATTTTTGAGGAATAGTGAAACCACTAAGTGGTAGTTAAAAAACTGATTTTTCGTTTAAATGAAACTTTACCGCATCTATGAGTTGAATTTAAAAATTCTGACATACATGGTTCGCATTAGGAAGTAAAATTTGGTTCAATGGGATTGAAATAATTTTTTGGTGAATAGTCACTTTTAAGTTTTATTAATCGCGATTAAAGGCAATTATTGAAATTTAAGGTAAAAATGATATTATAAAAATATGAAAATACCATTACACTTGTCCTACCCTTATTGGATGAGTCATGGACGACCATGAAAATCCATGGGTCACCTTGGGGACCCCATGGAGCCAACTGGGTAAGAAAATGACATTAAAAACTTTTTATTTAAATTAAAAATAAAATTGTCACAAACATGGGTTGTTTTACTAAAACAATTATTACATGGGGTTTTAAAAGTTAAAATTTTGACTATAAAGATTCATTGTAAAGATAAAAAATTTCATACATCATGGTAATTTTTTATAAATTTTAGACATTAAATAAATTAAAATATTTATGACACCATTATGATGCAACGATTACCTCATTAATTAAAGATTTAAATAAAATGAAAAGATAATGTAAACTCTAAGACTTACACTTGTCAAAAACCTATTGGATGGGTATATTTAGAACCCTTATTTCCTTATACTCGAAATATATAATTGTGGGACCTTTTAAATATGAAAATCACTTCATAATAATGTAACAGTTCTTGACTTTCCAAGAGTGCCCCTCCTCTCCTCTTATAGAAGGCCCCCACCTATACCACCTTATTCATACCATCAAATCCATTTTGCTCGGACAACCTCTGCCCAAATACTATCCCAACTTCCATCTCTTACTCCTAGAAGACTCACGTTTTGAATAAGTCTTCCCAAGGAATCCTTTGCCTCAAATCAAAAAGAGTTACCCGATTTTAAGGTAATGTCTTCTCTTATGTTATTTTGTTTTATTTTGCTTCTCCAATCCCTTTAACTCTTTTTATTTATTTCTTTTGTAAAAAAAATATTATCCTTAATATACTAGGATGTTTTTATGATATGTATTCTAGCTACAATTACACACACCTCCATCTAATGGTTGAAGAACATACCCTTTTCGTGGATGGAAAATTACAGCCTCACGAAACGATGATTGTTCTATCTTCTCCTACCAACTCTAATAGTGGCCATTATGATGGAACTATATTTATTTATGATATATATTATATTTATTTCCTCTATATTCTTCTGTATTTTACATTTTAAACATACCTTTATGCTTTATATGTTGTGAAAATGTGATAATTTCATTTGAGGAAGTGTGGACTACCGCCCCCTCAAAGTGATTTGAATCGTTAATGCCATATGTGGGATGTATAAAGGATGGAGTAAATTATATTATATATGATATAATACTGGAATTATTATATAACTTTATATCATTATGATTTCATTCCATTAAATATGAAATATAAATGAAATTAGCGTTCATGCGTACGTACGGCTTACCATCTCCATAAACAGTGCATTTCATTTCTTACCTCTAAATGTTAGGTAATATTATGAAAAAATGTATATACTGGATATATATGATATATATGATATCTAAATCATTAATATAATTATGGAGATAATGGATATTCTACCACATAAACAACTTGTATTTATAAGAAGTTTATTGTTGACTCAAGTACCAAAGATCGACAAAACGACCGTTATTAACTTAAATGACTACATAATTTTCATAACATGGTAATAAGTGATATAAAAGGGATAATGAACTTGAAAAAGGTTCTTATGAAAGTTGATATTAACTCTAGTTTATTATTCAGGATGTTAAAGAATGATCGAGTCAAGTCGGACACGAGGTAAGGGAACTTCTTAACCCAATTCTCGTTCTTTGGGTTAATCTCCTACATTAAAATTATGTCATGATATTATTATGTCCTATCTTGTATTTGTACTTTATTTATGTGTAATTATAGTGGATACACATAATAGATCTATTTTAGTTAAAAAAATGATCTTTGTAAGGGAACTTCCTATCCCGATTCCCGTTCTTTGTGTTAATCTCCTACTTTCAAATTATGTCATGATATTATTATGTCCTATCTTGTATTTGTACTTTATTTATGTGTACTTATAGTGGATACACATAATAAATCTATTTTAGTTAAAAAATGATCTTTGTAAGGGAACTTCTTAACCCAATTTCCATTCTTTGTGTTAATCTCCTACTTTCAAATTATGTCATGATATTATTATGTCCTATCCTGTATTTGTACTTTCTTTATTTGTACTTATAGATAATACACATAATAGATCTAATTTATTTAAAAAAATTATCTGTGTAAGGGACTTCATCTCAATATCCTTTCATTGAGGCATATTTTGTTTTATACAAAACTTTCATTTATACGGTGTATAAACCCCTTTGACTTTTACTTTTATTCAAAATCAATCTTTTTATACGAATTGTTTTTACTAAACAACAAAAGGAATGTTTGGTCTTGCGTATGTGGTGACAAAGACTTCTCTGCCACCGTGACCATTATTTGAGTTTCGGCTTCCTCTACAAGCCATAACTTTTTTTAAATGAAAAATAAATACCAAGTTTAAATTTTCTTTTATTTTTCTATTGAAAATGGTTTTGAAAGTGTTTTTATTATATAAATGTGTTGTATTGATATCTTGTGATTGAAATGTGGAAATTTTATGTTTCCTTTATGCATGTTTTATGTGATATGATTTTGTTATGGTTTATGATATGTTTAAACCTGTTCATATGATGAATGCATTGGAATTAATAAGTGACGGGTGGATCCCGCTATAGCTCCTCGATGCATCAGCAGGTCTCATGAGACAGACTAGTGTCTTGGCATGAGGGCTTGACAAAATCTTTTTTATAGTCTTGGCACGAGGCCTTGGATACGTGGTTATGATAGTCTGGCATTATGCATTCCATCATTATAAAAGTGGTTATTGATATTGCATGTGATTATTCGACCAGTAGAATATCCACGTGAATAAGTAAATGGAATTATTTAATTTTACTTTTTCCATATTATGCCAAAGTACAATTTTTAAATGATTTTGTTTTAGTTATACATTGAACTAAATGTTTATGTTTATTTATGAAAGCTTCCTCTATATTGTTATCCTTACTGAGCATATGAGCTCACCCATTTCAATGTTTTAATTTTTCCAGGATGTGATGAAGTATATTATGAATGACCTGCAGGGATAGTATGAGGGGATATAAAGACAAGATTTTTCTTTTAGTTTTTTTTACTTTATGATGTAATTTAAGACTTATGAATTTATCTAGTGTTTCCAAGACTACTAAACTAATCAGTCTTTCGAGACTTGATCTTTGTGATCATGCCAATGTTACGCAATAATGCACTGAATCTGGGTAACTGGGGTCGGGGTGTTACAGTTGGTATCAGAGGCAGTTTAGTACTAACCTTGGAAGCTAGATTTAGATAAACTCTGATTAGAGCACATAGCCATAAGATATAATTTGAGGATTATTATAGAAGAACTTCCTAGAATTTTGGTATTATAGAAATTTTTGTGAGTTTCCGAGAAATACATCCTTGTATGGATACAAGCAGGTAGAGGCAGCTCTGGCACAGATGTACCTAGGGGTAAAACCCGAAAACACCGCTTTGAGCTAGACTCAAACAGGAACTGGTGCATGACAACGGGCCTTGCTGCACTCTTGGTTACGACACTCCGAGGGGATATGCTTAGGATTATTCTCATTTTCTTTACAAACCATTAAGAAGGGTTTATGAGTATATACTTCCTCAAAGAAAACATTTTTATGATTATGGATTATATCCATAAATAGTTCAATTTATGTTAAGTGTTTTACAAGTATGGAATTATGTATTTTGATTCATAAACTAATCTGGTTTATGGCATTGTTTAGAAATGGCGCATAGTGGAAAGAATGGAAACCGTATCAATGCACACACTCCATGTAGGGATTTCACTCCTGCTCAAGATAATTATAGTAGAGATGGTGATACAACTGGTGCTGATCAACTTATCACCATACTAGGACAACTCACTCAGGTTATGAATAATAACCTTACTCGTATGGAGCACCTTGATCCACAACGTGGAGGTTCAATGTTAGACCGCTTCATGAGGCAACAACCACCAAAATTCAATGGAATTACAAATCCCTTAGTAGCTGAGCAATGGATAAATTCCTTAGAGAAAATATTGCATGCCTTGGGGGGTAGTGAAAGGGAAAAGGTTATCATGGCAGTTTACTGCCTCACTCGATATATTGATCAATGGTGGTCATTGATTCAAAATAAAAAGGAAGATGAAGAAGTATAAAGTATGTAATGGAGAGAGTTCAAAGATCTTTTCTTAGAAAAATACTTTCCTCGTGACCATCGAGCAGATATGGAAAGGCAATTTCTGAGTCTGAGACAAAAGGAGGATGAGAATGTCGCAAAGTATGAGGCCAACTTTACAAGGTTAGTGAGGTATGGTGCAGATTATATATGTAACCCAAGAAGTAAGATTGATCATTTCTTTGATGGGTTAAAACCATTTGTACATCGAGCATTTGTATCACAAACTTTCTCAACATATGAAGATACAGTCTCATGTGCTATCCAGACAGAAAAGGAATTCTCTAAGTCTTATGACAACTAAGTAAAGCAAGAGAATAAGAGAACAGTGGAACAAGAGACAAATAAAGGGAAAAAGGGAAGGTAGGATTTTCCATTATGAGATAATTGTGGGAAGAATCACCCTGATACATGCCTAAAAGGAATGGGAGTTTGTTATAAATGTGGAGAAAAGGGTCACCAGGATCGTGATTGCAAGGGAAAGAAAGAGGCTATCAATGTTGAATGATACAATTGAAGAGAAATGGGGCATTATGCAAATGAATTTCCTAATCATCTGAGAAACTTACCCCAGAAAAGGATAAGGGATCAAGGCCATGCTTATGCTGTTACTAAAGTTGAAGTGGAATAATTAATTTATTGGGGATTTTGGATACAAGGATTATATTCTGGTTATTAAAATAATGTGATATATATAAGGATTGTACTGTAGTACTTGTTGTTTTCATTAAGGTTTTAATATGATAAAGGTAATCATATTTTTACTATGTGACAATAAGAGAAACTTTACTTTGTTTGGGGAATCTGATGTTACAATTGATTTTGGAATTTAGAGACCTTTTAGAGAAATTATGGACAGAGGTATTTTGGATAACTATAATGGTTGAAATGGATTAAGTTGAACCTTGAATAGTATTGTTTAAGGTTAAAACATTTCTGAAGATTATTTTTGGAATATTATAATACTATAGTTTGAGGAAAAGGACAACCTACAGGTTAGGGGATAACCCGTCGCGTCGTACAAAGCTGCAGGAATCGAACCCACAACCATAGTGCGACAGGCCTTTATTACCTACCACTAGCCTACAGGAAGTCCCTGATTATTACAAATAGTTTTCCTAATCAAAATGGTATGTGTTGATATTTGGAAACTTGTACGATTAGGATAAATATAATATTTTTGAGTTCTATTATCTTTTTGAGTGAATGATGGGTTTGTGGTAAAAATTTATTAAAGAATGAAAGTCTACATGACATGTAAGTATATTTCCTTACATTCTTAGTAAATCTCTTAAATAAATTCCTCAACATTATGAAAGGTAACTTAAAACAAAAACATTGCCGATTAACTTTTCCAACTGGGGATTCAATGACCGTTTAACCAATCACAAGTTTGTGATTTTCTAGTGGTTAACTTTCTCCTAATCCTGTTTTCTACAACTCTCTATCAGACCATGATGGTTTGTTTTTCTTCCATATCCATATTTTCATAGAATCCTAGTATGGGCTATCTCGGGTGACCTTTGTACTTCTCTTTTTTCTTTTAAAGTTATATTTTTATTAACCTTATTTTCGATGTGGGTTTTCCACAATGGTATTTTTTAATTTCAATCCTTTATTTTCAAAGAAAAATTTCAAAGGATGCAATTTATTGAAGGAGGGGAGAATGTAACACCCCGAGCTTCCATGATACACTTCTATTTCAATAATGCAATAGCTTCCATTTTATGCAAGTTCGAGATTCTAACACACCCCGACCAATCAAAATAGACATTATGAATAGTAACACCCACTTTTTGAAATTATATATATTTTATATTTCAAAAAGGACTTCATTTTTGGATTTGGAATATCGGAATTATCCTAAGTTGAATTTTTGGTATTTTTCTGAGAACTTCCAATTTTTTATGAATAGTGAAAAATACTTAAAAAAACTTTTTTAATCAAAATAATTTATAGGGATAAATTATAATATTGAGTGGTTTTAAAGTATAATTAGAATATATTTTTACCATTTTATCCAATGGTGTTCATTAGAATTAATTTCACATTGAAATTGGACATAAACAATTGTCAATCTTTTAATATATATTGTTTCTTAAAAACACGCTATTTGTTGTGACAGCGGGAATTAATTATAAAATTAATTAATGAAACTTATATGTTTGGAATTTTTTAAAATAGACATCATTTTTGAATTCGGAATATCAATTATAGCTTCAGGTGAAATTTTGACATTGTTCTGAAAAACTTCAATTTTTGATGAATAGTGAAACCACTTAGTGGTAGTTAAAAAACTGATTTTTCATTTAAATGAAACTTTACCGCTTCTATGAATTGAATTTCAAAAATCCGACATACATGGTTGTCATTAGAAAGTAAAATTTCGTTCAATGGGATTGAAATAATTTTTTGGTGAATAGTAACTTTTAAGTTTTATTAATCACGATTAAAGGTAATTAGTGAAATTTAAGGTAAAAATGATATTTTAAAAATATGAAAATACCTTTAAACTTGTCCTACACTTATTGGATGTGTCATGTCTGAACAAGAAAATCCATGGGTCAACTTGGGGACCCCATGGAGCCACTTAGTTAAGAAAATGACATTAATAACTTTTTATTTAAAGTAAAAATAAAATTGTCACAAACATGGGTTGTTTTACTAAAACAATTATTACATGGGGTTATAAAAGTTACATTTTTGACTATAAATATTAATTGGAAAGATAAAAATATTTCCTACATCATGGTAATTTTTTTATAATATTTAGACATTAAATAAATTAAATTATTTATGACACCATTATGATGCAGCGATTACCTCATTAATTAACGATTTAAATAAAATGAAAAGATAATGTAAAATATATGGTGTACACTTGTCAAAAACCTATTTTATGGGTATATTTAGAACCCTTATCACCTTATCCTAGAAATATATAATTGTGGGACCTTTGAAATCCGAAAAGCACTTCATAATAATGTATCATTTCTTGACTTTCCAAGAGCGCCCCTCCTCTCCTCTTAGAAAAGGCCCCCACCTCTAACGCCTTATTCATACCATCAAAGCCATTTGGATCGGCCAAACTCTACCCAAATACTCTCCCAAATTCCCTCTATTACTCCTAGAAGCCTCACTTTGGGCAGAATTCTTCCCAAGGAAGCCTTTGGCTCAAATCAAAAAGAGTTACCCGATTTTAATGTAATGTCTTCTCTTATGTTATTTTGTTTTATTTTGCTTCTCCAACCCCTTAAACTCTTTTTTATTTATTTATTTTTTTAACAAAAATACTATCATTAATATACTAGGATGTTTTTATGATAAGTATTCTAGCTACACTTACAGACACCTCCATCTAATGGTTGAATAACATACTGTTTCTGTGGATGGAAAATTACTGCCTCACGAAACGATGATTGTTCAATCTTATCCTACCACCTCTAATGGTGGCCATTATGATGGAACTATATTTATTTATGATATATATTATATTTATTTCCTCTCTATACTTCTGTATTTTACATTTAAAACATACCTTTATGCTTTGTATGTTGTGCAAATGCGATAATTTCATTTGAGGAAGTGTGGACTACCGCCCCTTCAAGGTGATTTGAATCGTTAATGCCATATGTGGGATGTATAAAGGATGGAGTAAATGATATTATATTTAATATTATACTGGAATTATAATATAACTTTATATAATTATGATTTCATTCCATTAAATACGAAATAGAAATGAAAGTAGCATTAATGTGTACGTACGGCTTACCGTCTCCATGAACGGTGCATTTCATTTCTTACCTCTGAATGTTACGTAATATTATGAATGAATGTATATACTATATATATATATTATATATATGATATCTAAATCCTGAATATAATTCTGGAGATAATGGATATTCTACCACATAAACAACTTGTAATTATAAGAAGTTTATTGTTGACTCAAGTACCAAAGATCGACAAAATGACCGTTATTAACTTAAATGACTACATAATTTTTGTAACATGGTAATAAGTGATATAAAAGGGATAATGAACTTGAAAAAGGTTCTTAAGAAATTAGATATTAACTCTAGTTTATTATTCATGAAGTTAAAGAACGATCGAGTCAAGTCGAACACGAGGTAAGAGAACTTCTTAACCCGATTCCCGTTCTTTGGGTTAATCTCCTACTTTCAAATTGTGTCATGATATTATTATGTACTATCTTGTATTTGTACTTTATTAATGTGTACTTATAGTGGATACACATAATAGTTCTATTTTAGTTAAAAAAATGATCTTTGTAAGGGAACTTCTTAACCCGATTCCAGTTCTTTGGGTTATTCTCCTACTTTCAAATTAGGTCATGATATTATTATGTCCTATCTTGTATTTGTACTTTATTTATGTGTAATTATAGTGGATACACATAATAGATCTAATTTAGTTAAAAAAATGATCTTTGTAAGGGAAATTCTTAACCTAATTTCCATTCTTTGGGTTAATCTCCTACTTTCAAATTATGTCATGATATTATTATGTCCTATCTTGTATTTGTACTTTCTTTATGTGTACTTATAGAGAATAAACATAATAGATCTACTTTATTTTAAAAAATTATCTTTATAAGGGACTTCATCTCAATCTCCTTTCATTGAGGCATATTTTGTTTTATACACAACTTTCATTTATACGGTGTATAAACCCCTTTGAATTTTACATTTATTCAAAATCAATCTTTTTATATGAATAGTTTTACTAAACGACAAAAGGAATGTTTTGTCCTGTGTATGCGGTGACAACGACTTCTCTGCCGCCATGACCATTATTTTAGTTTCAGCTTCCTCTACAAGCCATAACTTTTTTTAAATGAAACATAAATACCAAGTTTTAATTTTCTTTTATTTTTGTATTGAAAATGGTTTTGAAAGTGTTTTTATTATATAATTTTGTTGTATTGATATCTTGTGATTGAAATGTGGAAATGTTATGTTTCCTTTATGCATGTTTTATGTGATACAATTATGTTATGGTTTATGATATGTTTAAAACTGTTCATATGAGGAATGCATTGGACTTAATATGTGACGGGTGGAGCACGCTATAGCTTCTCGATGCATCGGCAGGTCTCATAAGACAAACTAGTGTCTTGGCACGAGGGTTTGAAAAAATCTTATTTGTAGTCTTGGAACGAGGCCTTGGCTACATGGTTATGATAGTCTGGCATTATGCATTCCATCATTATGAAAGTGGTTATTGATATTGCATGTGATTATTTGACCAGTATAATATCCATGTGAAAATGTAAATGGCATTATTTCATTTTACCTTTTCCATATTATGCTTAAGTACACTTTTAAAAGGCTTTTATTTTAGTTATACATTTCCTTAAATGTTTATGTTTATTTATGAAAGCTTCCTCTATATTGTTATCCTTACTGAGCATCTGAGCTCACCCCTTTCAATGTTTTAATTTTTCCATGATGTGATGAAGTATATTATGAATGACCTGCAGAGATAGTATGAGGGGATATGAAGACAAGATGTTTCCTTTAGCTTTTTTTACTTTATGAGGTAATGTAAGACTTATGAATGTATTTAGTGATTCCAAGACTACTAAACTAATCGATCTTTCGAGACTTGATCTTTGTGATCATGCGAATGTTACGCAATAATGCACTGAATCTGGGTAACTGGGGTCGGGGCGTTACACATATCATCATAAAATATCCATAGATGGTAAGGGGGTAAATTACCAAACCATAAAAATCCATTTTAGCATATTTTTAAAGAATTATATATAATTAAAAAAATTCATAGATCATTTGTATTAAAAACTGCCATATCATTTCATTTAAACAACAATTTTTTATGCCCTTATCCATAGTTAAATGAGATAAAATAAAAATCTTATGATGATTTTATACAATATTTAAATATTCAATTTATCAATATGCAAAAAAAATTTCTATATTACTCAAAATAAAATTTCAATATTTAATTATTTTCATCTTTTGGCCGTTTGTATATTTAAAACACTTTTGAAACAAATAAAGATGATAAAAAATATCTATCCAAATTATAGATATGTTTTTTATAACCAATAAATATTTAAGGAAACCATTAGTCTCACTAGTATATAAACATATTCAATCATATTGATCATTATTTGATATACCCAATCAAATTGAGTACATGAGACTAAAATCATTGATATACCCAATCATATTGAGTGCAGGTGTAGAGACTAAGATTAATTTGTTGTTTTAGAATATAATAAATTTAAAACCAATATTGAATCACTCTATGCTTCAATAAGAAACGACATTCACTTGTTAAAAATATTCAACACTTGGTTACTAAGGAAGGAACTATCTTTCCACACATATGTTTTAAGAATTTGGTTTAAATTACCAATATTTCTTAAGATATATTTAAGTTACAATTATTAGAAGTAATATATATTAATTTTTCTCCTTTCAGGTATTGATAAAATAATTTTGATTTAATTATGGTGATGATATTTATCTATAATAAAAGAATTTATCAAATTAGGGAATGCATTATTAAAAATATAATAAGGACTTTTATTAAATGGACTCCCACTAAAATTGTTACACCTTTCTGAAAACACATCTTATCCATGACTAAGATAAGATTTATATTTCACCAATATTTAAAATAGTTATAATGGTAATAAGACATTATTATTTAGTTATGGAATCATCTCAATCATATCATATGTGATTCATGGAGTTTTTAGTGGATAAAGATTTATCCAATCCATCATATGGATATAACCAACTTTTTTAATCTATTATCTTAACCATTAGGGCCACCTAGCTAGTGTAAGTTAAAGAAGATTCCATGAATAAGACTATAAGGATAATCAAGGGATAATCATACTAATCTTGATAATACCACCAGTATATTACAAAGTCACATATAACTTTCTTGGCTTGCATTATAAATTTAAGGGTACTCATTCCGAGCATGACAATACCCAATCCAATGATCGAGGTCTTTAAAAGTGTTGGATTGGAAAGAATCTCACACATAGTTTTTTTGTGGGGTTTTAATCTCACTATATTTTCTCATGTTATTCCCATTATGTATGCATAATTCTAGTAATTTAGTTTAGAACCCTTTTCCTTCCACCAAATCAATATGTTTATACCATATTGATGTATAACCCTTTATGAAATACAAAATGTTTTGTTACATACCAAGAAATAATAATTCAAACATATTTATACATTTCCAAATTCACCATATGCATAAGGTATATGAAAAATTGATGTAAATTCTTAGAGTTAACCAAATGAGTAAGACTAAAGAAAAATATAGATAACCCCATTAACCAGCCTAGACAAGGCATAAGTCTCAAGGTAGGTGGGAAGTCCGACCCCAAGTCCCTCTACCCGAGTATACTTTATTCACGATAGAATAAAATTCAGCATGACTCTGAAATATAATATGAAAAAAACTATATTCAATAGATAAATTAAAATTAATAACAGTAGTTATATATAGGTTCTGGGAGCATCGGAAGTGTGTTGGTGGGATTGACCAACTTTGATTTTAGCATTAATCAATGTTCAATCCGAGATCTACCATGATAATAAAATGACAGATCTTCAGAATAGAACAATGAATGAAAAGAAAGTGAAGGGTCCTGGAACCACCAAGAGGATCATTATAAGATGGTTAGAATTAATTTAATTAATTGAAATAATTACCTAGATGTAATTCCTTATTCATTTATGTTTTCCGGTCACATTTCGATGTGATTCGTCATTGCATCATAGAATCCAAGTGTAGACATCCTCTAGCGGTGATCCACATGTGCACCATATATCTCTAGATGTCACCAAATGAATCTCCAGGTGCTTTCATAGAGAAACCTTTTATTGTGTTGTCCGCCTTAGATCTCCTTGATCTGATAGAGGAGGATCTATCTCAGCCGTGAGAGCATTCTTGGAGGAAGGAGTTCATTCGGTCTTGAGATAATTCTCCAGCATCATTGTGCACAATGATTCTCTCTCTGGAAAAGTGTTGGGTTGTGAGGATATTTATAATTGGGTTTGAGGTTATAGAGTTATGATAATAAATAAATGTGCTACATGTTTTATTTATTTCATTAACTCTTATTGAAAACCCCCATGACAAATGATTAATTCCTTGACATGCAACCACACTGATTATAATAAATATCATTTAATAAAATGATATTATTTCCTCAAAATCTCAATAGGAAAAACTACACAGTGTGTAATTATTAATACATGGCGTGTACTCATTTTTCATGAGAACTACATGGAGTGTACATTCAATATACATGACATGTTTATCTTGTTTTCATTTTTCTTTATTTCCTCCTCCAAATTTTTTAGACCATGAGTAAGAGATATTTATTTCTTAACTAAATGTAACTACATTACTCGCTAATAAATATATATTATTTTTCCCACAATATATTCTCTTGAATAACTTGTGTTGAAATAAATGTTAGAAGGCATCTTTAAATAATTATTAAACCACAGTCATGGATAATCATTATTTATCTTGTTAAATTAATATTTAACCGAGATACATGGACACACTTAGTGTGTGACCCTCTAGGACTCTTTCTTAGTGGAATTATGCGGAGCCTACCTAAAGTCCATGGTTAGTGTCTAGAAACATGCCAAGGCACCCATAGAGAAAGAATTTAACGCCACAATGATGTGTCACCCCATACAGATGCTTACTATGTAATATAATCCCTTTCTCACAATATCTCAAATCAAGCGGGTTGCATGCTAGTGCCATCAACGCATGTGCTCGATTATTCTTTCTTTGAC
Organism: Viscum album; assembly: GCA_963277665.1. Lineage (NCBI taxonomy): Eukaryota > Viridiplantae > Streptophyta > Magnoliopsida > Santalales > Viscaceae > Viscum > Viscum album. Next base: position 1,327,829,782 of record OY728162.1, read on the forward strand.
TTTCTGGAATTTAACTCGCCCATTCCATAGCAGGGCCATAAATTTATTTAGGCTATATAAGTTCCATCCAAGGGAATGAGATATCTACATCCGTTATGGGACAGAAGAGACAAATCCTTTCTCACATTATCTATTAATGCAGTATTACTCATGACGCACCCAACATATCCTATCTCACCATGAATAGTGTATCATCATAGTTTTCATCCATATATTTATGTGCATGAGTTTTAATACCCATTAATAATAATCTTAAAGTCCAAGGACCAATACACACGTCCGCAGATAAGAACATCCAATGACACTATGAAATGTGGATTTCCTATAGGCAGGTCTTGTTCTAATAATATCCTCCTGGATATTACCAAGGGTGCATACCATGAGAAGGTGCCTCAATGTTTTATGAGACCTCACCCCTAATGGATAGTATTATTGATGTCCTTCAAATAACATCATCCATCCATATAACATATATTCAAGAACAGTGTTATTGCTCTTTCATGTTTTCATCATAGCAGGGATCCGCTATGAACCTATAATGAAATAGTTATCCTTAGGACATTATCACATGCATTGTCATGCAGGAGAACAATAATGATGTGATAATGTGTTTATTTAATGAATAAAGTACAAAGTAGTTGGTTCTAGGCCACCAACTCCAACAGACTCTCACTTAGAGTAGATCCAACTACTTATAACTTTTAACACGCTAGCAGTCACATGATATTCGCGCATCTACTGAGATAGGACTTTAGTCATGGGGTCCACTGTGTTATCTTTCGTGGACTCTCTAATCACCGAAACTTCACCCGTTTGATAGAAATCCCTTAAGAGGTGATAATTTTGGAGTATGTGATTTGTCTGTTTATGTGACCTTGGTTCTTTGGAAAGAGAAACCACTATAGTATTATCACAATTCAACATGATATGATCTTTACTGCTAGGCATCACATCAAGCTCATGGAAAACTTTCTGAATCCAGATGGATTCCTTGGATGCATCAGAAGACACTATATATTTGGAATCTACTATAGAATTGGTGACAACTGGCTTCTTTGAACTCTTCAAGCTCACAGCTCCTCCATTAAGATAGAAAACATATTCATATTGCGACTTCAGATCATTCTGATCTATCTAGAAACCAACATCATCATACCCTTTGATTATAAGCTTCTTGTCTCCTCCATACAACATGAACATATCCTTAGTTCTTCATAGATACTTAAGGATAGTCTTAACAATAGTCTAATTCTATTCTCCTAGATTTTCTTGACATCTGCCTACCATGATCAGTGCATAGGAAACATCAAGCCTGGTACGTAACATGGAATACATGATGGATTCTATAACCAAAGCGTATGTGATCTTACTCATTCTATTGTTCTATTGTTGTATCTATGGACACATTTTCCTAGAAAGATGTAGGCTATGTGAAATTGAAACTAATCCACTCTTGGATTGTTCCATTCTGAATCTCTTTAGTATCTGGTCAATGTATGTACACTGACATAGTCCAAGAAGCATCTTGGATCTATCATGAATGATCTTGATCTCTAGAATTGTCACGAACCGCCCTCGGGGTCCGTGCCGTGACTACCCCAAGCCCGCCTTCCATAGGCCAGGGGCTGGCGACTAGCACCAAGGCGTAAATCCTGGTAAAAAGGGAAGGCATTGCCTTTGTAAAGAAAACAAACACCACAGAGTAAGAAAGCGGAAAGTAAACACTAAACAAAAGCAGAGTACAACTGAAGTGCAGAAAAGTAAATGGGCCAGAATACAAACCCAAACTGAAAGTAAAGTACAAATCGAAAGGGAAAACAACAACTGAAAAGTAAAAGCCGCTACTCCGAGCTGTCCACTGGAAATCCCACCTGAAGGGTGGGTACAGATAGCTCCTCTGCTCCACGGGTCTCGCCGTCCGCTCCGAGCACGTCCCGCCCAGTGGTCCACCTCCGGGTACCGTCCCGCTCTGCAAGCCTCAGCTAAGGTCAACGCTGTCCGTCGTCTGCAACCAACACAACGTAGTGCGGGCATAGCCCGTGCAGGGGTGAGTATAACAATAATCAGTAGGGACCCCGAGACCCTCAAGGTATCACTAAACCAACAAGGATAACCACAAATAAGATCTCAACAGATAACCTCTACTTAGGTATATGACCATACATATACCTAAGTTATCAAGTAACCCATCTCAATCATGAGGAAACACAAGGATTGTGAAAACAACGGATAACCACTACCTGGGTATATGCCCATACATATACCAAAGTTAGCAAGTGACCCATCTCAATCATGAGGAAACACAAGGATTGTGAAAACAACAGATAACCACTACCCGGGTATATGCCCATACATATACCAAAGTTAGCAAGTGACCCATCTCAATCATGAGGTAAACACAAGGTCAAAAGTCTCAGCTCAAACCAAGATTTTTATTATCGAAACTGTAACTGCTGAAGAGCTCCGTCTCTAGAGTGTAAAGTGGTCCTGTCACGACTCCGAGGTACTGCTCACTAACCTAATACTGCTGAGGTACTCCTCCTGTCGAGTACTGCGGGTTTGCGTCCAACTACCTGGCGCTCCGTCCGCTGAGGGTCTGTCGCCAAATACCGGGCGCTCGCCCAAATAGCCAACTGAGGTACTCTTCCTGTCGAGTACCGCGGGTTTGCTGCCAACTACCAAGCGCTCCGTCCGCCGTGGGTCTGCCGCCAAATAACGGGCGCTTCGTCCACTGGGCTAGTCGACTCACTCCAAGTCGAGTCGGTCAAGCAGTCGTCAGGTCTCAGCCGGCTACACGGTCTCCGTACTCTGCACGCTCGTCTCCGGGAGGGTCCGCTCCACGAGCTACTGGTCGATACTCCAAGTATCACAAAGTCCCGCAAAGAAGTATCTCAAAAGACCGTCTTGTCACAGGGGTCTCAACGCAACAGACGGCGCGTCGATCGGACGCCCGGTCTGTGAGTTATTAGCCTTTTCGTCCCAGGGACCCGGTTGGTTTCGTGTGCGAACCAATCCCAGCCGTATCACAACTGTACCCTGAACTCCCATAGGGTATACTCAAAGGGACCGTTACTCAACGTAATCACCAACGCCGCTGACGGTTCGTCAAACAGACGTCCTGTCTGAAAGATATCAGCTTTCCCGTTCCAGGGGCCCGGTTGGATTTCGGGTGCGATCCAACCCGGCCACGACTAACTGTATCCAAAACTCGGGCGAAGGATGCCAAAAGTTCCGTATCGTAAACAGGAACTCAACGCAACAGACGGTGCGTCGATCGGACGCCCGGTCTGAGAGTTATTGGCATTTTCGTCCCCGGGGCCCGGTTGGTTTTTAAGGTAAAACCAACCCGACCGTACTCCACCTGCGTCCAAACCTCGGGCGAAGTATTCCAAAAGATCTGTCTCACTAAGAGGAACACAACAAAGCTGACGGCACGTCAATCGGACGTTCGTAGCTCAAGATATGAGCGTTTCCGCTCCGAAGGCCCGGTTGGTTTCGTGAACGAACCAACCCGGCCGAACTCAAAGTAATCCGAAACCTTGAGTGCGATATACCAAAACGACCGTCTCGATCCCAGGATCGCGTTGCCGCAGACGGTTCGTCAAACGGAGGTCCGAGGCTCAAGTTATGGCCAAAAGACCGAATCTGATTCGAAACGGGGGGGTCCGGGTCCTGGCCGACCCGGCCCGACCCCCCCCCCCCCCCAGGTCGGCCCGGCCGGCCGGCCGGCCGGCGGTGCGGCGGCGCGGCGGCCTGGAGCCGCAAGGTGGCTGCACGCGGGGGCAAAGCCCCCGCTGATTGGAAAACGGCGCGGCATATAGCCACACCTCATTTGCAAAACCGCCCCCCCCCCCACGTGGGGGGCTTGATTGGCAGAAAACGGGGGGCTTTGCCCCCCACAAGGAAACCGCCCCCTCATTAAGAGGGGGTTTCATGAGTTGGCATGGGGATTAATTCCCCCGGTTTATTGGCATCCGGCTGGCCAGCTGGCCGGCCGGTTTTCTCCAACGGGACCGGAAAATCCGGTCCCCTCTTCGGCTTCCGACGCTGGCGGCCCGGCCGCCGGTCTTCTCATCCCGCCACGGCCCAGAACCGGTCGCGGTCTCCTCGTCCCGCCGCGGCCCGGAACCGGCCGCGGTGTTCGTTGTCCGGCGCGGTGCGACGGCACCGCGCCCCTTCGCCGCGCATTTGATTCCCTTCGACGTGGCGCGACGGCGTCACGTTCTTTATGATTCTTCCATGGCGCGGTGCGACGGTGCCGCAAAATTTAATCATATTATTATCCGCGTGGTGCGACGGCACCACGCCACATTGCTTCACCCTAAAGTTAGAACAATAAGAATGATGGAGGGGGTTCGGCCGTGTTCATGCGGTCCGGCCCCCTCACGTTAAGCAATAACGCAACTTAAAATATTTCAAAGCCACACGTTAGACTTGCTACATTCATGATCAAGAATAGAATAATTAAACAATAACCAACAACCCCTACCTCGGGTATAGGTTCGAAGATTTGACAACGTTCCGCGGAAGACGACGTCGCGGTGGTCGGGCGTCGTGGTCGTCGTTCGTCAAATTCGATGACGAAGAGGTGCGTCCGAAGAGGCACGTCGTTGGCGAAACCTTGTACGCCGAAGAAGGTTGTCCGAGGAAGATGCGGTGTTCTCTCTCGTTGACACGGAAGACAAAGAAGAGTGGAGCGGCGTTCTTCGTCGGAACTTGAGCGTTCTTCGTCAAGTCTTGAGGAAAGTCAAATAAAAAGAAAACAACGAACTCAAGAATCCCTACCTCGATAGTCGCACGTTGACGTAGTCGTGGAATATCGGTGTCGATTCCTTTGACGTCGGAGGAAGAGTCATTGTCGATGGCGTTCGTCCCGGAAAACTGTCGCGGAAGAGATGATGCGGAAGAAGAACGTCACGTCGCGGATATGGCGTCGCGGAAAAACCGTGTTCTTCGGCGAAGAAGTTCTTCGTTGAAGAACGACGTTCTTCGTGTTCTTCGTCGAGGTTGAAGAAGATGAAGAAACTAGAAGAACCTTTCCAACTCTCTCAAGGAGACAAAACTAAACCCAAAATAAAATAAGACTCTATCTTATTTTATTAACACAACAACACACTAGAATTTCAAAAGTTTGAAATTCAAAGAAGAGATAACTCCGCATTAATTAACAAATTGTCATGTTAATTAAAGAGGGGTTAAGGGAGTTTGAGGGAAGATGTAAAGTTAGGTTTCGTGTGGGCCCCACCACACTTAATCCTCTCAAGGGAGGTTAAGTGGGTGTGGGTCCCACACCTAACTTCCTTTGAGAGAAGTTAACTAATAAGTTTAAATACAAATTGTGCTTGCATATTTTTATTTAACTTATTCTAATCTCCCAAATACTAACTCTCAACCCGAAACAAACGCAACTCCCGAAAATGTCTCTTTAAGCGAATATCGGCGTTGCGAGTTCATCGGTGCCCTCAGATTTCAATTCTGAGCACCGGATCAAAAGTTAGAAATTCCCGCTCGTTCGTTCACTGAACGTACCCGAGCCAAACTTCGGAAAATGATTCCGGGCACTCCGGGCCTCGGAATCAGGTGCCGTCTGAAACCGCGCTCTTGTAAAATTCTAAAGAAAATTAAGAAAAAAATTTCCCTTGAATTTTACGGGTCTTTACATTACTCCCACCTCAGGGCTTTACGTCCCCGTAAAGATACATTAAAAACTAGGGAAACAAAAAGGGGGTACTGAGCACGCATCTGAGCCTCCCGCTCCCATGTGCTCTCCTGGAGATTCCTGTGCTGCCATCTGATGCGCACAAGAGGAATCGATCGCCCATGCAGGATCCGCTCCTGTCGATCCTCTATCTCCACCGGAACCTCTGTAAAAGTCGCCCTATCGTCAACGTCAAGCTCCCCATGATCAACGATGTGCGTCGGGTCGTGCACGTATCTCCTCAGCTGGGATACGTGGAAGACGTCGTGCACCCGGTGCAACTGAGGTGGTAGAGCCAGGCGATAAGCCACCTCGCCAACCCTGCTGAGGACCTGGAAGGGTCCGATGAAGCGCGAAGATAACTTGCCGCCTCGGCCAAATATCTGAATACCACGTCGAGATGAGACCCGCAAGAAGACGTGGTCGCCATCCTCGAACTCCAGTGGCCTCCGCCTCCTGTCAGCGTATGACTTCTGCCGGCTCTGTGCTGTCCTCATCCGCTCCTGGATGACCTGGACCTTCTCTATCGTGGCCTAGACCACCTCCGGTCCCACAAGAGCTGCAAGATTTCTTCTTTTCCGACAAGAGAAATCTGGTCTCATCCCCAGGATGAACCACATTCTTTTCCTAATACAGTCAATCCTAACATGGATGATACTATTCCATACCAAGGATGACGTCGTAAGGCCTCGACGCTACTACCAAGAGATCCAACCGTTACTCTCGCCTCCAAGAGTTGAGTCACACTGTCGGCATCAGTGTGTGGTAACTGGGTCTCCTCCAGTAGAAGTCTCACAAGTGAGGGTCAAGTCAACAGTCAACTGGAACCTCTTAGTAATATCACAAAAGAGGACAGGAATGAAAATATCACAAAGTATGCGTCTTTTATTATTGCAGCTCATAATACAAAGATGCTACACAAAAACAACATCAACATGGAACTAGAAGTACAAGAGACGTATCCACTAGTTCCGCTCCTGTCCACCTGCTTTACTATTGCTCAAGCATTTGTCGCTGCCTCTACCTCGGTGGCTCCCCCAAAGCCTGCGGATCGAGGAGTCGGACAGTCACGTGCCAGGTGACCCTTTCCGCGGCATGAGTAACACAACCTGCTCCTTGCATGGCTGGCTCGGTTCCCACTTCGGGTGCCCCGCACCACCGGTCCTAAAACCCGAGATCGCCCAACTGCTGTTCTGGTCCTCCTGGACCTCTGCATCATCTGTCTACTGCCCACAGATGACTCGGCTTCTGATCGAAAAACATGCGGCAAAGGCAGCAGCTCCTGAACATGCTCGGGGTGTTGAGCTACTGGCACAAACTCCACCCTGAAGAAGGTCTCAAAGTCTTCCCATGTGAAAGCCATCCCATCGCAAAACTGGAACAAGTGGCTCCACCACCTGCCTGCTGCTGCCTGAAGAAGGCTGGCAGAAAAGGTCACCATGAAGTCCGATGGCGTCCCCACTAGCCCGAAGACTCCCACCACAGCCTCCAGCCAATCCTCAGCCGCCTGCGGTTCCGTCTCTCCCCTGAACCTGGGTGGCCTCTGGCGCTGGAACTCATGCAGCGCACTCAAGCGTCGTGCATCGTCTACTGCTGGGGCTGGTGGCATCGGTGGCCCAACGTATGGTAGTATCGCTGGTGCCTCAACTGCAAGAGGGCCCTGTACCGAAGCCTCGTCGCTCGACAGACTATCAGTACGCACATCCCTCCGGGCTCTAGCTGGTCGTCCGAGAAAAGGCATCCTGAAAGAAACAACGTAACACGATCAAACAGTTATACCTGGTGAGCTGACCTGGTTTGAGCTGTTTTAAGGGGGGAAACCTTTGAAAACACACACGCAATCAGTGTTTTTGTGCACAAAGTCGGAAATCAGTTGTCAGGGTCCTGGTGTATGGATACGTCGGCCGCCCGCACCAACACTGGACTCCCTGAACTAAAAACCACACTCGGTACTCTCAACAGTATTGCTTCACAGAAAGAAACATCAGAGTTATAAGTTCTGCGGTAGAACCGAACTCCTTTGATACCAATTTGTCACGACCCGCCCTCGGGGTCCGTGCCGTGACTACCCCAAGCCCGGCTTCCATAGGCCAGGGGCTGGCGACTAGCACCAAGGCGTAAATCCTGGTAAAAAGGGAAGGCATTGCCTTTGTAAAGAAAACAAACACCACAGAGTAAGCAAGCGGAAAGTAAACACTAAACAAAAGCAGAGTACAACTGAAGTGCAGAAAAGTAAATGGGCCAGAATACAAACCCAAACTGAAAGTAAAGTACAACTCGAAAGGGAAAACAGCAACTGAAAAGTAAAAGCCGCTACTCCGAGCTGTCCACTGGAAATCCCACCTGAAGGGTGGGTACAGATAGCTCCTCTGCTCCACGGGTCTCGCCTTCCGCTCCGAGCACGTCCCGCCCAGTGGTCCACCTCCGGGTACCGTCCCGCTCTGCAAGCCTCAGCTAAGGTCAACGCTGTCCGTCGTCTGCAACCAACACAACGTAGTGCGGGCATAGCCCGTGCAGGGGTGAGTATAACGATACTCAGTAGGGACCCCGAGACCCTCAAGGTCTCACTAAACCAACAAGGATAACCACAAAGAAGATCTCAACAGATAACCTCTACTTAGGTATATGCCCATACATATACCTAAGTTATCAAGTAACCCATCTCAATCATGAGGAAACACAAGGATTGTGAAAACAACGGATAACCACTACCCGGGTATATGCCCATACATATACCAAAGTTAGCAAGTGACCCATCTCAATCATGAGGAAACACAAGGATTTTGAAAACAACGGATAACCACTACCCGGGTATATGCCCATACATATACCAAAGTTAGCAAGTGACCCATCTCAATCATGAGGTAAACACAAGGTCAAAAGTCTCAGCTCAAACCAGGATTTTTATTATCGAAACCGTAACTGCTGAAGAGCTCCGTCTCTAGAGTGTACAGTGGTCCTGTCACGACTCCGAGGTACTGCTCACTAACCTAAGACTGCTGAGGTACTCCTCCTGTCGAGTACTGCGGGTTTGCGTCCAACTACCTGGCACTCCGTCCGCTGAGGGTCTGTCGCCAAATACCGGGCTCTCGCCCAAATAGCCAACTGAGGTACTCTTCCTGTCGAGTACCGCGGGTTTGCTGCCAACTACCAAGCGCTCCGTCCGCCGTGGGTCTGCCGCCAAATACCGGGCGCTCCGTCCACTGGGCTAGTCGACTCACTCCAAGTCGAGTCGTTCAAGCAGTCGTCAGGTCTCAGCCGGCTACACGGTCTCCGTACTCTACACGCTCGTCTCCGGGAGGGTCCGCTCCACGAGCTACTGGTCGATACTCCAAGTATCACAAAGTCCCGCAAAGAACTATCTCAAAAGACCGTCTTGTCACAGGGGTCTCAACGCAACAGACGGCGCGTCGATCGGACGCCCGGTCTGTGAGTTATTAGCCTTTTCGTCCCAGGGGCCCGGTTGGTTTCGTGTGCGAACCAATCCCGGCCGTATCACAACTGTACCCTGAACTCCCATAGGGTATACTCAAAGGGACCGTTACTCAACGTAATCACCAACGTCGCTGACGGTTCGTCAAACAGACGTCCTGTCTGAAAGATATCAGCTTTCCCGTTCCAGGGGCCCGGTTGGATTTCGGGTGCGATCCAACCCGGCCACTACTAACTGTATCCAAAACTCGGGCGAAGGATGCCAAAAGTTCTGTATCGTAAACAGGAACTCAACGCAACAGACGGTGCGTCGATCGGACGCCCGGTCTGAGAGTTATTGGCATTTTCGTCCCCGGGGCCCGGTTGGTTTTTAAGGTAAAACCAACCCGACCGTACTCCACCTGCATCCAAACCTCGGGCAAAGTATTCCAAAAGATCCGTCTCACTAAGAGGAACACAACAAAGCTGACGGCACGTCAATCGGACGTCCGTAGATCAAGATATGAGCGTTTCCGCTCCGAAGGCCCGGTTGGTTTCGTGAACGAACCAACCCGGCCGAACTCAAAGTAATCCGAAACCTTGAGTGGAATATACCAAAACGACCGTCTCGATCCAAGGATCGCGTTGCCACAGACGGTTCGTCAAACGGAGGTCCGAGGCTCAAGTTATGGCCAAAAGACCGAATCTGATTCGAAACGGGGGGGTCCGGGTCCGGGCCGACCCGGCCCGACCCCCCCCCCCCCCCGGGTCGGCCCGGCCGGCCGGCCGGCCGGCGGTGCGGCGGCGCGGCGGCCTGGCGCCGCAAGGTGGCTGCACGCGGGGGCAAAGCCCCCGCTTATTGGAAAACGGCGCGGCATATAGCCGCGCCTCTTTTGCAAAACCGCCCCCCCACGTGGGGGGCTTGATTGGCAGAAAACGGGGGGCTTTGCCCCCCACAAGGAAACCGCCCCCTCTTCAAGAGGGGGTTTCATGAGTTGGCCGGGGGATTAATTCCCCCGGTTTATTGGCATCCGGCCGGCCAGCTGGCCGGCCGGTTTTCTCGAACGGGACCAAAAAATCCGGTCCCCTCTTCGGCTTCCGACGCCGGCGGCCCGGCCGCCGGTCTTCTCATCCCGCCGCGGCCCAGAACCGGCCGCGGTCTCCTCGTCCCGCCGCGGCCCGGAACCGGCCGCGGTGTTCGTCGTCCGGCGCGGTGCGACGACACCGCGCCCCTTCGCCGCACATTTGATTCCCTTCGACGTGGCGTGACAGCGTCACGTTCTTTATGATTCTTCCATGGCGCGGCGTGACGGCGCCGCGAAATTTAATCATATTATTATCCGCGTGGTGCGACGGCACCACACCACTTTTCCTCACCCTCAAGTTAGAACAATAAGAACGATGGAGGGGGTTCGTCCGTGTTCATGCGGTCCGGCCCCCTCACGTTAAGCAATAACACAACTTAAAATATTTCAAAGCCACACGTTAGACTTGCTAAATTCATGATCAAGAATAGAATAATTAAACAATAACCAACAACCCCTACCTCGGGTATAGGTTCGAAGATTTGACAACGTTCCGCGGAAGACGACGTCGCGGTGGTCGGGCATCGTGGTCGTCATTCGTCAAATTCGATGACGAAGAGGTGCGTCCGAAGAGGCACGTCATTGGCGAAACCTTGTACGCCGACGAAGGTTGTCCGAGGAAGATGCAGTGTTCTCTCTCGTTGACACGGAAGATGAAGAAGAGCGGAGCGGTGTTCTTCGTCGGAACTTGAGTGTTCTTCGTCAAGTCTTGAGGAAAGTCAAATAAAAAGAAAACAACGAACTCAAGAACCCCTACCACGATAGTCGCACGTTGACGTAGTCGTGGAATATCGGTGTCGATTCCTTTGACGTCGGAGGAAGAGTCGTTGTCGATGGCGTTCGTCGCGGAAAACCGTCGCGGAAGAGATGATGCGGAAGAAGAACGTCACGTCGCGGATATGGCGTCGCGGAAAAACCGTGTTCTTCGGCGAAGAAGTTCTTCGTTGAAGAACGGCGTTCTTCGTGTTCTTCGTCGAGGTTGAAGAAGATGAAGAAACTAGAAGAACCTTTCCAACTCTCTCAAGGAGACAAAACTAAACCCAAAATAAAATAAGACTCTATCTTATTTTATTAACACAACAACACACTAGAATTTCAAAAGTTTGAAATTCAAAGAAGAGATAACTCCACATTAATTAACAAATTGTCATGTTAATTAAAGAGGGGTTAAGGGAGATTGAGGGAAGATGTAAAGTTAGGTTTCGTGTGGGCCCCACCACACTTAATCCTCTCAAGGGAGGTTAAGTGGGTGTGGGTCCCACACCTAACTTCCTTTGAGAGAAGTTAACTAATAAGTTTAAATAAAAATTGTGCTTGCATATTTTTATTTAACTTATTCTAATCTCCCAAAAACTAACTCTCAACCCGAAACAAACGCAACTCTCGAAAAGGTCTCTTTAATCGAATATCGGCGCTGCGAGTTCATCGGTGCCCTCGGATTTCAATTCCGAGCACCGGATCAAAAGTTAGAAATTCCCGCTCGTTCGTTCACTGAACGTACCTGAGCCAAACTTCGGAAAATGATTCTGGGCACTCCGGGCCTCGGAATCAGGTTCCGTCTGAAACCGCGCTCTTGTAAAATTCTAATGAAAATTATGAAAAAAATTTCCCTTGAATTTTACGGGTCTTTACAAGAATATAGGCTGCTTCACCCAATTCCTTCATGGAGAAACACTTGTTCAACCAGTCCTTAACTAACTGTAAGACTGGTACATCATTTCCAATAAGAAATATTTCATCAATATATAATTCTAGGATAAAGATCACATTCCCATTAAAATTATTATAAATACATGGCTCACATTCGTTCTTAATGAAACCAAATTCGTTTATGGCTTCATAAAATAGAATTTTCCATGACATGGATGCTTTATTCAATCCATAAATGTATTTCTACAACTTGAAAACCTCTTTGGATTCTCCTAGTGTCAAAAACCCTTCTGCTTGTGTCATATAGACATCTTCCAAAAGGATCTTATTACGGAATTCTGTTTTGATATCCATTTTCCAAATCAAACAGTCATCGTAAGCTGTTATGGCAAGTATGATTCTTATGGATTTAAACATGGAAACTGGAGAGAAGGTTTCATCATAGTCAATTCATTGATGCTGTTTGAATCCTTTAGAAACTAGCCTTACTTTATAGGTGCTAACACGACCTTCCATGTACTTTTTTCTCTTGAATACCCATTTTCATCCAACAGGATTTACATCAACTGGATCATCGAACAGAACCCAGACTTATTTCTGATACATGGAATCCATATCATAATTCACACCCTTTATCCATCTTTTAGCTTCTGATATTTCTAATACTTTTTTGTAGGGGAGAGGTTCATCATTTTCCAACAATAATTATTCACCATACGCAGTGAATAGGAAACCAAATTGTTCTGGTTCCCTTACCTCTCTTGAGCTCCTACGCAGTACTTGTGTTTCTGGAACCTCTTCAATGAGGAGCCGTGGAACTTGTTCCTGTACCAACTCCTGTGTATCTTGAGCATCAACTTTTTCAATGTCAATCTTGCGCCCACTATCACTTTTTAGGATGGGATCCCTCTCAAGAAAGACGGCTTGTCTGGCGACAGTCACTTTCTTTTCTTGAGGGTTATATAGGTAATATCTTTTTTTTCCTTGGGATATCCTATAATGATACACCTCATGCCTCGGGGTGCTAGTATGTTGCCTAAGAAGGCCTCAAGAAATGCCTCGCATCCCCCAACATGTGTATGCAACAAAATGTGTTTCTTTTTATTCCATAACTTGGAGGGAATTCCATTTTCCTCCTTAGTTGGTACACATTTTAATGTGTATGCTATATTTTCTAATGCATATCCCCAAAAGTATAATGGAAGATCAACATGACTCATCATCGACCTCACCATGTCCAAAAAGGTTTGGTTACTCCTTTCACTAACACTATTCCACGGTGGTGTATAAGGAGGAGTGAGATGAGATTGAATCCCAGTCTCTCGTTGAAGATCGATGAACTCTTGGTTCAGATATTCTCCACCTCGATCCGATCAAAGTTTCTTTATGCACTTAACAAGCTGATTCTCTACTTCATTCTTGAATTCCTTAAATTACTATAAGTCTTCTAACTTATACCTCATAAAGTAGACATAGCCATATCTACTCAAATCATCAGTAAAAGTAATTAAGTAGTAATATCCACCTCTAGATTCTACTAGAAATGGTCCACACACATCTGTGTGCACTGATCCTAGAAGCTCTGTGGCCCTTACACCTCTTCCACCGAAGGGCGACTTGGTCATTTTTTACTGTAAACAAGCATGACATCTATCAAGTGGATATAGCTCAATAGAGTCCATATAACCATCTTGGTAGAGCATTATCAAGTGCTTCTCATTTACATGACCAAGACGGTGATACCACAATTGGGTGATGTGTGATTCATGTGAGTTTTTTTCGTTATCGATTTCCAAAACTTGGTTTTCATAATTTAATACAAACAAAAAATTATTTAAATGAGCCATAACATAACATATGTTTTTCTTATAAAATAGAAAAACCTTATTTTCAAACTTGAAAATGATTCCATCCATATCCAAACAGGATAAAAAAATTATGTTCTTGGTAACACTAGGCACATAATAACAGTTATGTAAAACCAAAATCATCCCAGTTGGCAATGAGAGGTGGTAATCGCCAATAGACAACGCAACCATCCTTGCACCATTAACAGATTGAATATCCACCTCTCCTCTATAAATCCTTCTAAATATACTTGGTTCCTACATTTGAATATAGATGTGAGCCCCACCAGCTATATCTAATACCCAATGTGTAGAAATTGAAATTTTACACTCGATAACGGACACACCTTTAGTGTCCTCATGCTTCTGAGTGCAGTTACTCTTCCAGTGGCCTTACTTACCACATGAAAAACATATTTCCTCCCATTCCTTTCCCTGCCTCTCAATATTCCCCTTCTAGGAGGGATGGCAGTTGGGGGCTTCAGACCATTTATAAGTCTTTGGCCCCTTTGCCTTGTCTTCATTTTATTATTCACCATAAGGATTGTGGCTTTGTCACGCCCCATGTCCTTATCTACCTGGAGAACTAAGTTCAAAAGTTCTGATAGACTCTTCTCATTGTTTCTCATGTTATAATTGATAATGAAGCTAGAGAAGGTCTTGGGAAACGATGATCAGATGAGATATGTACCCAAATCATCCGGGAATTTAATCCCTATGATGTCCAGACGTTCAATGTAGCCAATAATCTTAACTATATGAGGACCATTTGGTGCAGAATCTTTAAGCTTATTTGTAAACAAACTGTTAGGGATCTCATATCTCTCTTGTATCACCTTCTCTTGGTATAGATCCTTAATGTGAGACATCATGCTATATGCGTCCATGTTTTCATGTTGCTTCAAGTGCTCATTAGACATGGCTGATAGCATGAAACACTAGACATTTGTGGCATCATCCATATGTTTAGCATAGAGAGATATTTCCTCAACACTGACCTCTTTCCTAGGAGTAACTGGAATAGGCTCTTCCAGCATATACAATTTCCTCTCATGGCGAAGGATGACCCGTAAACGCCTCTCCAATCATAAAAATTGGTGCTGGTGAGAAGTTTTTCCTTCTCAAGTATGGTTCACAATGATATGTTTGAAGTCCTTTTTCTTGTCGTTCCTAAAAATTAAGAAGATAAAAGGTTTTAGTACTTAATAAAACTAAGAAAAATAAATAAATTAATACTTATTAGTCTCACACTATTTTATCAAAATCCAATATCCCTCACCATTGAGTTTAGAATATTATATTGCCTAAATATTCTAGTTGAAAGGATCCATATTTCCCTTCGCATTACCCCAACTAGGGGTTTTCAAGCAACTTGAAGGGTTTTAGGTAGGCATTCCAAATGCCAACTGCATTAACTCATAGCTCCTTGATCCACTGAGTGGACTCCCCAATCCCAAAATAATTTTATTTTGGATTTCCTCAACCTTTGCCTCTTGGTCACACAAACTCCTACTGTGGTAGTCAACCCTTGATGCGAACCAAGTCAAGACAACCCAAAAACTTGAATTATAATTCCCCGATAATTAAAATCACCCCTACTAGGGTTCTTCAAGCACTTTGAACTATGGTTTGATTCTAACAAAGATTATTGAAGGCTATACTGAGTTAATATTTCTTTGAGGTATTTTATCCTTATACATAAATTACCATTTTATTATCTTTGATTAAATGCTTGTTAATATTAAGTGGGATATATATAAGTGATAAACCATTTCTATGATAATATTTACGCATAAACTAATCTTATTTTGGTTCCATCATTCATGTTTGTTTAATTCATTAATTGTGTTATCGTGACAATACACCCACAATAAATAAACCAAGGAACTGACAGAAATAATATAAATTTTATTATCATGATCTTGTTTTATTGGTTAGTTTATCTTGAGGATGATAAACTAACCCATGACCTAGGGTATAAACACCTTGATCCTTTCAGGTTCATGATTACATATTTCTACCGGTCCACCTTTGTATCTCCTTGGATTGGTTTCACCTTGGCTCCTGACTTGAGGCACCTACACTAGCTTGGTAGCTTTATCCAATACATATGCATTTATCTCACATGCAGTTGAGGGGTAAAAGAGGGTTTTACATAAAAGAATCATTGGTCATGTATGACCTACATATTAACGAGGAGAAGGCTCACATTCCAACAAATTTAATTTAAATAAATAAATTAAAAGAAACCATTTACATACAATGGTCTTGGTCTAGCTCATGATCATCCATACTTGCAATGATATTTATGCATGAATAAAAATAGCATTAAATTCATCAATAATTTTTTCTTAAGATAAATCATGTGTGAATAAATTAATTATCTTCAATTAATCAATACCTTTATCTAAAACCCTTTTCTGAATTTCCTTGAGATTCTCATCCATCATAATTTTTAACAAATAAATTCATTTAAAATTATATTTGTACATAACCTGTACCTTGGAGGAAACCTGGTAAATTTTCATTCATTATGTAGAATTTAAATTAAACACACATATACAAAACACCTATTATGTTTTGTGCCTCAGATTTACACTGGTACTATGGTACACATATCAAGGGTTTGTATAATATAATAATAAATTGTAATAAATCTGTGTAATTTGGATTAGTACGCGACCTGTAGTTCCGATTACATGACATGTACTTCTGTGCACCGTCCATCCGAAGTACATGCCCTGGGACATGGCGTGTAGATGTACTTTGGAAATTTTCAGATTACACATCATATTCAATGGGACACACGTTGTGTAGTATCCGCATTACACGATTTCCAACTGGGCAAGCCATGTACGGAGTACACGGTCCAACCCTAACCCGAAAGGACTACACGCCATGTTCAGTTGGACCAAAGGGTGTGTAATCCAGAAACTGTGTGCCACCTGTTCTTGGTCAACACATAGTGTCATAAATGATTTAGATTGGATCCAATACATGGCCTGATTTGGAGGACCAGTCCAATGAATTGAACCTAGACTACATGGAATGTACTTCTGAATACACACCGTGTATTCTGGTATTGTATGACAATGAATGTTTTACACCTACTGATGAGTTCTATTTTATTTTCATCAAAATTAAAAAAAAACATTTCTGTAAGGTGAACGATAAACTAGAGAGGAGGAACAGATCTCGAGATTCAAATTTTAGAGAACGATTAACTTGAATTGAAACAACTAAATTATTAAATGCATAAATCACCAATGAAAAACTAAATATCTATAATCAATGATATGACTGCTCTAATACCACTTCTAGGCTCCAAGCATAGCGGAAGCACATTGGTGGGTTTTCCCAACTTTGATTTTATCATTAAACAACGTTCAATCTGAGATCCGTCACGATAATAAAACCCAGGATCTTCAGAATAGAACGAAGAACAAAAAGAAAGAGAAGGGTCCCAAAATCTTCGAGAGGATCATAATATGTTTTTTATAATTAATTTAATTAATTGACAAGAATTACCTTTATGTAATTCTACATTCGTTGATGTTTTTTGATCACATTTCAATGTGATTCATTGTTGCGTCGCAGAAGCCAAGTGTAGACTTCCTATAGCGGTGATCCACATGTGCACCACATATCTCTGGATGTCACCAAAGGAATCTTTGGGTGCTATAATGGAGAAGAATTTTCTTGATTCTTCCACATTAGATCCCCTTGATCTGATGGAGGAGGATCTCTCTCGGTCTTGAGAGTGTTCTTGGAGGAAGGAGTTCTTTTGGTATTGAGAGAATTCTCCATAATTGTTGTGCACAACAATTATCTCCCTAGAAGATGTTGGGGTTGCGAGGATATTTATAATAGTGTATGAGGTTATAGAGTTATGACAATAAATAAATGTGCTACATGTTGGATTTATTTTATTAACTCTTATTGAAAAACCCCATGTCGAATGATTAATTCCCTGACATGCACCCATGCTGATTATAATTAATATCATTTAATAAAATGATATTATTTCCTCAAAATCCCGACTGGAAAAACTACACGGTGTGTAATCATTAACACATGGTGTGAGCTCATTCTCCATGAAAACTACACAGTGCGTACATTCAATGTACATAGCGTTTTTATCTTTTTTTTTCATTTTTCTTTATTTCCTCCACCAGATTTATTATACCTTGAGTAATTGCTACTTATTTCTTAAATAAATGCAACTACATTACTCACTAATAAATATATATTATTTCTGCCACAATATATTCTCACGAATAACTAGTGTCGAAATAAATGTGATCAGGAATCATTAAATAATTAGTAAACCACAATTGGGAATAATCATTATTTAAATTTTTAAATTAATATTTAACTGAGATACATGGACACACTTAGTGTGTGACCCTCTATGAATCTTTCTCAGTGGAATTAAGTGGAGCCTGCCTAAATTCCAAGGCTAGTGTATAGCAACATGCCATGCCACCCATAGAGAAAGAAGTTAACATCACAATGAAGTGTCACCTCATATGAATTCATACCGTGTAATATAATCCCTTTGTCACCATATCTCAAATTAAGCGGGTTGCATTCTAGTGCCATCAACCCATGTGCTCGATTATTTATTTATTGAATTTTTGGAATTGAACTCACCCATTACTTACCATGGGCATGGATTTATTTAGGCTATATCAATTCCATCAAAGGGCCTGAGATATGTACTTCTGTTATGGAATAGAAGAGACAAATCCTTTCTCACATTATCTATTAATGCAGTATTACTCGTGATGCACCCAACGTATCCTACCTCACTGCGAACAATGTGTCATCACATTTTTCTTAAATTCATCTAAGTGTGTGAGTTGTAATACCCATTAATAATAAAATTAATGTCCAAGTACCAATACACACATCTGTTGATAAGAACATCCAATGACATTATGAAATGTGGATTTCCTACTGGCGGGTCTTGTTCTCATAATATCCTCCTGGATATTACCAAGGGCGCACACCATGAGAAGGTGCCTCATTGTTTTTTGAGTCATCACCCATAATGGCCTGTATTATTTGTGTCCATCAAATAACATTATCTGGCCATAGAACATATATTCATGAACAGTGTTATGGCATTTCCAGGTTCTCATCATAGCAGAGATCCGCTATGACCCTTTAATGCAACAGATATCCTCGGGACATTATCACATGCATTGTTACGCAGAAGAACAATAAAGTTGTGATAAGGTGTTTATTTAATAAATAAATTACAAAGTAGTTGGTTCTAGGCCACCAACTCCATCATTATAAACCATGGTATATGTCGATGAAAAACTAAATTCATTATCATACCTATCATGTAACTGAAGGCTATATTTTGAAGTATTTGAACAATTAAAATAAAGCATACACCATTCATAAAATAAAAAATTTATAACTATGAATAATATAGGGACTAACATTAAAAAAATGAATAATTCAAATATATAAGAAAAAGTTAAAAATTTATTAATAATTCATAAATCAGAGCTAATTATAAAACCTTTTATAATTTTTATCTTTAACATTATATTGATTCAATAATTATGAAGATAAAAAATTTATATTCAGTATAATATAAACTCTTTCATATTCTTCATTATATGTAATGTTAATTTTAAATATATGATATTATATGAATTATAAACTATTTATAATCTAATTTATATTATGTTAACAATTTATAAATACTAAATATCATATACTTAATTATTATTTAAACCTTCATCATATCAATAATCAAATCATTTTTGATGTGGTTTAAATGTTTTCTAAATAAGGTCTTTCTTTAGTTATTTCAATTAAAACCAATTAATTATGAAAAATTAATAATTTAAGTATAAACAGTGTATATTGTGGTCTAATTTAATAATTTATAAACCACTATAAATTAGATGTTATGATTTCTAAAAAAACTTTTATTTCTCGATCCTACATCCTTCGGTATAATTTTATGAAAAGGTATTATAAATATTATCCTTTAACATTGTTGAAAGATGAATGTTTTATAAAAATTTATTTAATTAATTTTAAAACATTTATAATTAAAAAATCAATTAAAATAAAATTTATAAATTGAATATTCCAAAAATACCTTTTAACATGGTATTTAAACAATTTATAAACCATTAAAATATTTAATATGTTAAAAAACAAAATTTAACAATTTTTTTACCCTTACATAATAGCCCATTCCTCTATAAGGGTAACCTATATTTTGCCTTACACAGAAAATACAAATAAGGATAAATCAATTATAAATCCCTTGAATAAAGTAGAACCCCACAACACTTATGTAATACTTCTTTGTAAAGGTAAACATCTTTATAACCTTATATTGAAAGTTTGCATAAGTGTAGATACCTATGACCCTTATGTAAGAGATATTGTGTAAGGTTATATCAAGTCTTACTATTATACAACTTTAGGAAAAATCTAATTACCCTTACTTATGACTTTTGGAAACACTGTGTAAAGATAAGACACCATCCTACCTTTACACAGCTCCGATAAACTATGTTATGATGGCTTTAACATTTACACAGTCTGATTCATATAAAGTTAAGTGGAATTAACCATTACATAAACCAATCTACGTAAGGGTTAGGTGATACTTCCTTTAACTATAAAAATCTATGTAAGGGTAATATGAACCTTACACATACCACTATATATAAGGTTAATCTCTTGGTTACCATTTTGTACCTCAACTGTTTAAGGCTAATATTTATTATTACCTTTACATGGCCTAGATACATATGGGTAAACCCTTTTATAAAATTGAATATCAATAAATTAAACATTGTAATATTTTTGACTTCTTTTTCATTTAAATGAAATATTTCATAGATCGAAAACATAACCTCTCTTTCATACCACTGAAGGGTTTCCATATATTCTAATAATAATAATTAGATCACATAGAAGTGATTAAAACCCTTGTCCAAGGATCTCTATGAAAGATAATATGAAACCTATACAAAAACTAAAATGAATAAAATGTTGTAAATATGTGTACCTTACACCGAAGAGCCACTTTATCCTTTTTCATATTTATCTGAGGAGTTTGATAAATGTCACTATCTTGCAAAAGCATCCCACCTCCACATCTTATCCAAAAGCTACACTAAATCATCCAACAATCAGGTGAGAACCATATTTTCTCTATGGTATTCTAGTACCTCTATATGGAAAAGAGGAAGTTGAAAGATCTCTGGGTTTAGGGAGCTTAATCCAAGCATGATAAATCACACACAAAAACCCACTACCATCGCATATTAATTTTTATATAAGTAACATAGACACTCCTTAGGCAGTCACATTACTCCAACATTCATAATGCATGATTACATGTAATGGTCGGTTCATGTATCATATAAATGAATAAAAGTCCTCCCAATCATTTCATCTCATTAAATGGTTCATTAATGATTGATTTTTTGGAATAGTATATTTAATGACAATCATTATCATCTGGTTAAATATATAGCTCCATTAAATGATACACAATATTTTTCATGAAAATCAAAATTTACAACGACTACAACCCCAGTTTCTCAGAGCCAATTTCTACTTTATTACATTGGCATAAGATACAAAGAATCAAATCCTAAAGGACCAAATAGTTTAGTGGTCTTGGTAAATTAGATACATACATGATTCCCATTTTACATTTGAATAATCAAATTACAACATATTTTTTTGGATAATATCATTATCCCCTCTAGCATATTCTTTCATATCTTCTGTAGTAAACTGAAAGGATACTAGGGAAAGTAAAAAAAATATGCGTGATCTCAAATAATTAGTAAGGGTTATGTATATTAGAATCAATCATGAATCAATAAGAATAATCAAAATGGTAAGGTAAATAACTGAACACACATTTTATTTAAATAATTTTTCTAGAATAATCAATATTTATAGGTACATAATTGAAAAAAAATTCCATTTAATCTACGAAATAACTATTATTAATGGATAAGGCATAATCAATATGGAAATTTAATCCACTAAAAAAACAGTCCATTTAATCAATATAATGAGAATGAAATGAATCTATATTTAATATCATTGAGAAAATATAATGGATTACAATAATAAATGATTTTTCATTGAATTAATTACTTAATTATTGGATGTCATGTTTCCTAGGAACATGAATCTTTTACCATTAAGATATATCCTCCAAGGAATTTAAATCTACTGTGTAGAAACCCATTTCATTAAGGCCAGACAACTAATTCATCCCATGAGACTACCAATGAATCAATGGGATATCTATAATGGGTCCCCACCCATGTATTTCATGTCCAAATCAATCCTCATATATCCAATAATCAATTTAATTCATAAATAATGTTCCATGTCAATAAATATCCATATTGGGTAAAGAATATAGATTTATCAATACTTCAATGGATACAAAATGAATTTTATTGTAGAGAACTGAATTTATAAATGACATATGGTATAAAAAGTTAACATATAAATGATAAATAATATTGATATTTAGGTGATATTTAATGTTCAATAGTCATACAAAAGTGAACATTTCATGGGGTAGTTGTTGACTAAAAAAATGAATCAAGGAAGCGAATGTCAATACTATTCTTGATCAAAATAACCACAAAAAAGACAAAGGAAGAATAATCGTGGTATCAATACAACATATCCCTAGTTTAGAATATTTAAAATGAAGGGTTGTTGCCATTTATGAATATAAACACCATAAACATTTCTTTAAAATCATTATTGATGAAAATGTCATTTTAATTTTGAAAATTATTTTAATAAAAAATATTTTTATTGGAAAACAACCTTTGAAACATACTAAATAATACTTAAAACATTTGAGTGGTTAGTATTAATGTAAATTATGTTTATTTACTATAGGTTAAAACAATGATTCCTTTCAATTTTTTAGTAAAAGAAAAACGAGCATTATTTTGAAAATGATAAGAAGATCCCTTTCAAAAACATTTGAAAAAATAAAAAATGGGTAGATATTTATTTAAAAAATCATTTTTATAAGGGTTAAAAACATTTTTTAAACCGTATTTTGAAAACATGGTTTTGAAAGAAAACATTTTTCTTACCGAAGAGACAAATGAATTCAGATTTTATGAAAACAATTTTTCAATAATTTTCAGTACGAAAGAGTTGAAAAATGATGCAATTAATTGAAAATATCATGAATAAAAAGATTAGAATAACATGAATGATTTTTATTAGGAAATAGTTAATTAATTTCTTTCAACATCATTTCAAGAATAAATGATATCGATTAGAATGGGACTATGAAATAAACCCTTACAATGATCACAACATTGAAGTGAGAATTAATCATTGATGTGATTATGTGTATCATCAATAAATAGACATAAATAATTTTAAATAAAAAATAATATAATAAAAATTCATTATACACATAATCTTAGAATATCAATAGAAATGAAGAAGTAATATAACCCAATAAAATGAAAATGAGTTATGAAAATATTTACCACGTGATAATTTTCATGTCAAATACCCTTGGATGAAATAATTCAAAATGAAACGTAACATACCATGAATTATTAATGAATAAAGACATTAAATTTTATATTTTTAGTATATACACCATATAAAATAAATTAGTTTCATAACATTACAATATACCTCAATGGAATGAAATTTAGACAAAATCCATTACCTCATGCCTATTTATGGTTTAATATAATTTAACATCATGTATAGTGGTTTTAAATATGTTATTAACTTATCTAAAAACCATATGAGTATTTATAATATCATATACTATCCTTTTATAATAACTTATCACTAGTTAATTAATAATCTTTAATTATTTTCATTATTTCAAGTGTTAATTGCCTTATTTTATCTTG
Organism: Viscum album; assembly: GCA_963277665.1. Lineage (NCBI taxonomy): Eukaryota > Viridiplantae > Streptophyta > Magnoliopsida > Santalales > Viscaceae > Viscum > Viscum album. The sequence continues at coordinate 1,327,853,393 of OY728162.1, forward strand.
CATGTTTTTTAATAATGGATAATGTTATTGTATATATATTATATAGTTCAATAATATACATAATAATAATAATAATGAAATAATCACCATATATATACATTAATTATACCTTTAATATCAATCATGAATGATGGTTTTGAAAAATGAAGTACGCTACTATCCTGGAGACGGTAGACCATATGTACGAATGAGTAACGTTTCCATTTTTCAACAATCATTATGGAAAGGAGGTTAGAAATATTTCATCTATATATAATGGTAATAGTATAATAAAAAAAATATTATTTATTTAAATACACTTATATACATCATCGATGTGGTGTGGTGATTAAAAGAGAGTCATATTGAATTATGAAGGCGGTAGCATACATGTACACAAATAATGTTATCATTTTTTAGCGTATGAATGAAAATTATATATTAACATTTAATAATGAAAAATATTTCATTAATGTAATAATTATTTCATTTATATCACATGTATTCATTAAATTTATACTTATCATATTCTATGTTATGTGTTAGTGAAAGACAAACCACATCACTTCGCAAGGTAGTAGTTCGCCGTACACACGAGCGACATTATTGTATATCTTATGGAATGTAATGTAAAATGTTATTTATGATATAATGACTGAAAATTGATAATTATGTTATAAATATTATATATATACATAATATCCACCATTATACCCAATAGTGAGTGGTCATAACTGAAAAACAAATGACATCGGTCCACGAGGTGGTAGTCTACCATACACATGGATGATGATTTCCTAGCCCATTTGGTGGAATTTGAGGTGGTTGTATGTAATTAAATTAAAATAACAACATATCATTATATGTATTATCTTAATATTGTTATATAATCATTATTTAATAATAATTAAAGGTTGTTGAGTAATAAATAAAATTAATATTCTTGTTGAAGAACGATAGCTCTTCCTGGGGTAAACTCTTTAGGTTTTCAAGAAAATCCATCCTCGATTAGAATTATGAACAAAATAAGTATTATAAGATAATTTCAGGGAAATATAGATGTGATTTGGGTATTCATTGTGCCAAAAACATTTGTGATGGTGGGAAGAAGTGAGTAGAGGGGTGGGCTTTTGTAAGTGAGGTGAGTGGAACTCTTAATTTTTTCAAAGGATTCAATCATACCCACATTGTTTTCATACCAAAAGCCTCAAAATTTGTAAATTATATAAAATAGAAGATATAAGGACGAAATATTTCCAGAAAATTGGTTTTTAAAAAAACAATTCGTGATTTTAACACTTATCTTTTTAGTATAACCTCATGATAAATCCCTCTTTACCGTAACTATGGTAACTAATTTTTACTATTTTCACTATATATTTTGGTAAAAAATAAATCTAAAATTACTAGATAACAAAAAATTTGGTTATTTTAAGTATTAAAGAAATATTTTTAAATCCCACTCCTAGGAGTGGAAAATTTTAATTTAAAATTAATCCAACGGACATTATGAGAGAATGAGTTTTTAAAGAAAAAAGATCAAAAGTTTGCAACGTTTTTATATCAAAATTCAATATGAAAAAAATTACAATGAAATTAATTATATTAATTGATATAGGATCAAAATAAGTTTACATTAAGGAAAATTCAATACATTAATTATCATTATAAATAATTTTAACAAATAGGTAGTTTTCAATTAAAATTCATTATTTTTCACCACTCATAGAAAAATGAAACATTTTAGAAAAAGCCAAAAAAATCACCCTAAGATAATTTTAATATGATTATTTGAAAAATTAATTTTATTCTATAAAATAATTTCTATAAAATTATATAAAATTAATTTCAAATTATGTGTGCCACAAATAATTAAACACTCTTTTACGAAAACTACACATTTTACAGAAAAATTTACTTTTCTTCTAAATGTTTATAATTTTATTAATAATAAATAGATAAATATAATTTTAATAATTTATTTAATACTATTAATACCTACTTAATTATCTAATAGGTTATAATAGACCATTTTAAATAATATTTTTATAAATTATTGCATTTTGTTTAAACCCAATGCAGGGTTCATGAGAAGTTATCGAAGAACATACAATTATTCAAAATAAAATATATTATAATGTATTGGGGTGTTATATTATCTTAAAATATTGGTGTTACATGTCATAAATTGTATAAAAAATAATTTTTTTATTTTATAATTTCAGGGTGTTACATAATTTTCATGCAATAGAAATTGAATCATAATTATATAACATAAAAATATGCCATTAGGGTATATATTTCTCATTGTACCACTTAAACAAAATCAATATATACCTTATTATATTTCACATTATATTGTTTCATACACAATAAATTTTTAAATCATACCCAAAATTCATTTTAGATATCTTCTGAAAATCATTTTGAATGATATCAATAACTTCACATTATATCACATCATATGCAATATGTTGTGAATACCAATCCAAAAACACTTTTAAAGTTTCTCTATGACTAAAAATAAATATTTATTAATTCAACCAAAACGCGTGACCCTATGATAATTCATACCTTTGAGAAAAAGAATTTCTAGATTCATATATCTAAGAAAATAACAGACTATAGGGAAGCAACAATACCACATAAGAGATAAAGGTATTTGGTGTGATCTCCACTACTTTGCATCATATGCAAGCATGAATTCACATATTTTCTATTTTTCTATGACATAGAGTTACCATAGGACAAGGAATATCATGTATGTATCATATATCCAAGTCATATATTATTTATTTTCTAAGTATATACTAATAAGATTGATAAATACATCATTTCTTATTCATGATTTTGGATAATCACATCAGATGTTTCATATCTGGAAAGTTATACAATATAATAGTGTACACTCCTATATTTTTGTATCCATTTAGGACATTGATGTCATAATCCTCATATAATAGGACAAAACCCATCATTGTTAATCTCTGACCAAGGACATGTTCATCAATATACTCAACCACACCTATATTAACTACATTAAAATATAGACTTTCATAAGTATGGTATTAAAATATGAATGTTCACATTCTATGTATCTCAAAAATATTAGGTAATGTGGAATCAAATATGATTCATGCACCCTATGTATACTGAAGGAATTGTTATGACACTCAATGTGGTATACTTAGTAGGTCAGCCAATGCACACAAAGAATCATATTATTTTTCTTATTACTTATAATAATATTTTGTATCTCTATGAAAGTGTCCTACTCATTCTAAACATAATATTTATTCCTAACCTATAATTCTATATGATGAACATCTGTTAGAGGTAAAATAAAAGTCATACTTGAAGAAGTCAATTAACATTTCACATCATGAAATATATGTCTATATATATATATTTATCTAGAAAAAGTGAAATAATGATAAAATAGACTCTTAATTTTAATATGATAAATTTTAATATTATTAAAAACATTAATAATATTTAAAATAATTGATATAAGAATTGATTTTTAATATCATATATGATAAACTGCCAGACCAGCCTTATGTATTCTATACTTTCTGAGTTTTTTCAGCTCTTTACATCATACATAATTCCTATCACATATCTCTATGACCATTTGATAAAACCATACCAATAAACTATTTAGTGATAAAAATCCATGAAGTAATATAGTTTGAATGATAGTAAGACATGAGAATCATTTTCCGAAGTAATTAACTTCACGAAGATATTCAATCATTTTAAATTCACAATATTAAATGTCATGATGTCTACAATGTCTTTCTACATAGATATCATTATAAGTTAATCGTCATCATTTTGGAACCCTATTCTAGAAAAATGATTTCATGAAATGATTTAACAAGTTATATTATTGTTTACATGTCCTCTAATAATCTTTTAGGATAAAGTTACAATCACATAAATAAGGTAACAAAATGTAAATCTTACATTTATATTTATCAACACATTCAAAACAATTTTAGATAAATCGATAACACTTTGTTATGGTAACTAATGTAACAAATTACATTATTATTTACTAAAATACCCTTAACTATTTTAGGATATCAAGTGTAATTAGGTATTCATTTTGAATGGTATAACCCCCCAAGAAATGATGCCTTTAATTTTCATGATAACTAAATATAACTCTTTATAATTATTTATCATTTCATATCATAAGCACTTTTATAATCATAAGTTGAAAATACTTTAACATAAACTGGTAAAATAGTGATATAAACTTTATAAATGGTAAATAAATGTAACACTTTACATTTTTTTATTGTCACATATCCTAATGATTTAAGGATATTAAGTAGAAAACACTTTAACTAAATATTGGTATTATATTTTGTTTATTAGTTTCAAATTTCTCTATGTACAAACATAATCACACTGTCCTCTTAGAAAATTTATTATTTTTAAAATATCTTTATAAGATATACAAACCCCTTTGTTTTTGGAAATAACAATTATTTTCTTTCTGTGGGAATACTAAACAAATAAACTACTATTTCTACATCATGTATGGTATTATATGAGTTTGGAACTTTTTAATCTAAAAATAATAATTTGTTAAAATATACCATCGATGGGTTGTAGGAACACATCCCATATATTTTTTATCAAATATATGGATAAACAATTTTATCCAAATTTTCTTCTTAAAACATTTTATAAAAATTGATGAATCATAAACCAGGTGTGTCTTGTTCATAACAACTATTTTTTATCAAACATATTCTCTTATTAAATAATAGAAATGAGTTGAATATATGAATATTTTACATAGATTCATCTGAGCTTAACAAAATCCATTACATGATATGTAAATGTAAACTACAAGCTTAATTAATTCTTCCATTTTATAACTCTTATATATCTACAAAACATGTAAAATACACATTCAATATCATATAACCATCGAAATAGAAGAATAACTTTCTATGACATTCATACCTAACATGGATATTCCATGGATTTTAACAAAATAATTCAAGTATATCATATATTCCCATTATATAAAATTATTTTTCCTCCTTCTAGAAAACACTTGGTTTTAATGACCTCGATTGACTTCTTGAATAAACATTTTTGAACTTTTCAACTAAATGTTATTCTTATAGTTTGAAATTTTTCCCACTTGTACTGTGCATATTTTACCAGAATATAGACATAATATGCTTAGTTCATCTATTCTAGACAAATTGATAACATCTGGTAAATGTTTCATATATTTAATCATATTATAGGAACATTTCCATAGACGAAAATATGTTAAATTCGTTTACTAGAACAAACCATTTTTTGTCTCTCATTAAAGCATGTTATATAATTAATTAAATCATAAATCATGTGTATTAAAATTTCATATACCATTTTATCTAGAAAAATATTGTATACAATCAATTATCAAGAGATAAATTAGATAAAATACACATCTTATGAAGTGTTTATCCCAGCTTCAAATACCCAAGTTATCAATATAGAATAACATTTTCTCTATTACTAAAAAAATCCATGATTCAATTATGTTCATATTATAAATTTATGTATATTTAAAACACTTTGTAAAACATATATTTGATAAAAAATATCTATAATAATAAAAAACTATTTTTTTTAACCAATAAAGCTTTAAAGAATCCATTACTCATCTTTCTTTCAATAAATTCAATCATATTGAATATTATTTAGCATACCCAATCGTATTGATTATATAAGACTAAAATCATTGATATACCCAATCATATTGAATGCATGAGTGAAGACAAAGATGCAGTTTTCCATTTAATGTCTAATGCCTTAAAAACCATAAATTAATCACTATATTCTTCCATAAGAATATAAATTCACTTTTTGGAAAACATCAACATGTGGTCACTAAGGAAACAATGGTTCTTACATCACTGCTAAAAAACTAGGTCTATATAGTGATAGGGTTTTAACAGTGGTATCTTAGAAGACTGTTAAAGACCCCATTAATATGTTCTAAAAAAGAACTATTAAATATGGTCTATAACAACACTTTTTAGCGTTGTTGAAGGAGGTATTTTACATCACTAAAAAAAGAGATGTTAAAGGAGGACTATTATCATATCTTTTTTACAAGCACTGATAGGGGGTTATCTGTGATTTTTTAGAAGCACTGCTAAAGGCACCATTTATTAGTTATTTTTTACAAATGATGATAAAATTATTCATCAAAATTTTTTTTTTCATTAAAAATAATATATTAATATATAATTATTTTATACTGATAGAAATGTAATATAAATTTTTACAAATATGTTTTAGATAAGGTAAATAGGAATTTGCACATAATATATAAGATATTCAGTGAATATATTATAAAATAATTAATTTTTTATTTATTAATTTTCTTTTTATTACCGAGCAATATTTATTTAATATCAATTTAATGATAAAAAAATCAAAAAATTAATAAGAGATGAAAAATTAGTTGTAAACTTCACTCGAACATGAAACAACCATTAATTTTGATCTGGGTGCCTATACAATGAATGTATGCAATGAATTTTATGTTCTTAATGATATAGGTGAACCTCTGTCACATTTTTCAAGGCCAAAAATCCCCCTAGGTCATTTAAAACAATGTTTTTAGTCAGGGAAACATGATTTTTTAACATTAGATAGCTTTTAGGCCTCATTTAAGGGGGTCTTATTTTCTTTTATTTGATAGTGAATGAATTTATTCCATGGTCTTACATTCATATTGATGTTATGGTTTTCAAATTCTATCACTTTTCAAAACATACATTTATTTATAATTAAATATATCAATGTATTCTTATATTTAATTATAATAAATCACTCATATAAACACAAATATCAATATATTTTTGAAAAAATGTATATTATAATACAAGTAAATAAATAAATCTTCTAAAAATGTATTTAAAACAATATCTAATAATTTTTTACATTATAGACTCATATACATATATATGTGTATTAATAAAAAGATATATATTAATATTATATTCAAGTAAATGTAAATGAATATAATATAAAATATATTTAAATAAATATAAGAATATATATATATCAGACACAAAAAAATATATTTTATAAATATATTTAAAAATAAATATATAGATATAAGTATATATATATATATTATGAAACATATCATTAACCAAATAGAAAAAAAAATGGTGTAGTGGTAAAGGTGTTCCATATTTGAAGGACAGGTGCAGGGTTTGAATCTAGGCGAGTGTGCATGTGGTTGCAAATTTTAAAAGCACGAATAAAGGAGGGGGGTGACAAACACTAATAAGGGGGGGATGTTAAAGGGGTCCAGGAAGAAATGATAAAGGGGTCAGATGCTCATATGTGACCAAATTGTTTTACCCCCTTTAATAATGATTCTATTAGCAGCACTAAAAAGTTCTGTTAAAGGCTACCTTAACAAATGATGAAAAAGAGATATGAAAAGGTCCCTTTAACAGTACTAAAAAATAACTGTTAAAGGACCTGTTTAACAATGTTTTTTCCCAGTTTAAGGGGGCCTTTAATAGAGTTTTTTAGCACTGAATAAAGTGTCATGCCATTAAACATGCTAAGATTATCAGTGATATTTAGCACTAATAAAGGCCTAATCTAGTTCTATTAAAAGTCTTTTTACAGTAGTTCATATAGATTACTTTGCAATCATTTCTAAAATTTCCAATATTTCTTAAGATATTTTCTTAAGATACCAGTCTTATGTGTAACATACATTATTTTTATTTCTTAAAGGATTGATCAATAATTATATCTTGATTATAATGATTACAAAAATCAAAAATAGAAGATTTTATATAATGAGTATCATGTATTATTAAACATTGAATAAATAAATTATTAAATGAGTTCCCAGTAAATTGATGACCACTTTTTCAAAAAAAATCCCATCAATTAGAAATCCAAGGTACATATTTATTCACAACATACATTAATTATCATGTAATTAAGGAATTATTATTTAGGTAGGGAACCTTTCCAATTAGATCATATATGATTCTTGGATAGATGGGTAGAAAACACTTTATCTAATTCATCATAGGGATATACTCAACTCTATTCATCTAGTATCCTTACTATTAGGGCCTCCGAGTAAGTATAACCCATATAAAATTCCAAGAATAATCCTATAAAGGATAATCAAGTGGTACTCATGCTAATCATGGAAATTCAAGGGTATTCTTGCTAAGCTCAATAATACCCAGTTGATTACTTGAGGTCTTGACAAGTTACATTTTGGAAGTAATATCACACTTAGTATTTATAGGAGATTTTAATCTCACCATATTATCTCATGTTATTACCTTTATGTATGCATGATTATAGTAATTTATTTTGGAATACTATTCCCACTACCAAATCAATATGTTTGAAACATATTGATGTGTAACCCTTTACACAACCCATATGTTTGTGTTACTTATCAAAAAATTGATGTTATAAACAGTCATTCATATCCAGATGTATCACATGCTTAAGGTAAATGAACACTTCATTAAAAGGAATAAAGTAATAAATTTGAATAATCCCTAATTGATAGATAGCCAAACCCATTTACTGAACTAAATAAGGCATAAGCCTCCAGGTTAGTAGGTTTCCTAACCCCAAGTCCCTAAACTCGAGGACAATTTAACCAAGAGAGAATCAAATTCATCATAACTCTAAAACCTAATATAAAAAAACAATATTCAATAACTAAATTTAAGTTCATAACTTTAGTTATATATTGATATCAGGGTAGATGAAAAAATAAATTCATTATCAGACATAGAAAGTAATACATGACTCAATTTAGAACAAGTTTAATAATTATATTACATCAAACACCATTTATCTTATAAACAATTTATAACTAAATAGAAAATTGGGAATAAATTTTAAATAAATAGATATATCCAATATTTAATCTTGAGATAAGAACTTATGAAAAATTCATATTTCAAAGGTAATTAAAAACCCTTATTATAATTTTCTACTTAAATATTATGAACATTCAATAATTTTGAATACTATCATTTTATATTCACTCTAATATGAGCTCTTTCATATATATCATTATATGGAATTTTCATTTTAAATATATGATATTATAATAACTATAACTATTTATAATATAATTTCTACTATGCGAAAATTTAACATTATGTAAATGTCATAAAATAAATTATTATTTAAATATTGATCATATCAACCATCAAATAAAATTTGATGTGGTTTAAATAATATCCAAATAATTCTGCATTTTATTTTTAAAAAATTAGAAATAATTAATTATGAAAAATTCACAAATTAAATATAAAAAATTTATATTATGGCCTTATTACATTATTTATAACCTATTATAAATTATCAATAATGGTTTTTAAATAAAAAATATTATTTATAGATCATAATATACCATAAAATTTCATTAAAATGTATTTTATATATTTACATTCAATACTAAGGAAACATAAAATTTTCATACAAATTTAATTAATTAATTATAAACCATTTATAATAAATTAATTAAATAATAAATGATTTATAAATTTAATATTTATAGAATACCATTTATCATAATTTGTAAAACAATTATCAACCATTAATAATATTTAATATGTTAAAAATAATTTTAAACAAATTTTACACTTACCCTTACACAGACACTTTGTGAAAGGGTAAACCGGTTTGAATGCCTTTTCCTGAGGGTACAACCTTATGAACCTTATGTAGTGCCATTGTGTAATGGTAAACCTCCTTATACCCTTACAAGGATGGTCTATGTAATGTTATATACTAGTGACCCTTATATAGACGAGGCGATGTAGGGGTATATCAGGTCTAAGATTTATGTAATTTTATAAAAAACCTGATTACTCATATATACAACATATGGAATCATTATTTAAAGATAACACACTATATTACCTTAATGCAGCACTGGTAAACCAATATGTGTTAGGGTATAATCCTTATGTAGTCATCTATATATAAGAGTAAGCAGATATGACCCTTACATAGACCAATATACATTAGGGTAAAGTGATAAAACCCTCACACATACCACTCTATATATGATTAATACAACCCTCAAATAGACCACTTTGTATAATGGAAATACCTTGGTTTCATATACACACTTCAACTATAAGAGATTAAGAATTTTTGTTAACTTTACGTATCAGAAAATTATAAGGGTAAACCCTTTTATAAAAACAAATATCCAGAAAATGAAGTGATTCTATGTTTTCAGTTTTATCCTTATTTGAAAGAATGATTTCATAAATTTAAAACATAGCATCCCTATAATACACGTAAGGGTTTTATTAGTGTATAATAAGAATTATTAGATATTGTAGAAATTATTAAAAACCTACTATGAGGATCTCTATGCAGGATTTTATGAAACCTACATAAAAATTGAAATGAAGAAAATGTTGTAAATATATGTACCTTACACTAACACACCACTATAAACTTTTTATATTTTTTTATGACGTTGATAAAGAAGAATGAGTGGAAAAAGTATCCCACCATCATAGTGTATCCATGGGAGACACTAAGTCATCCAACAATTGTATATGAACTATATTCTCTCTATTGTATTCTAGAACCTCTATATGCAAAGGAGGAAGATGATAGAGCTTTGAGTTCATATATTTTCAGCCTGGAATGTGGAAGGTCACACGCACACACATGACTACCACATGATAGTTTTTATATAAGCTATAATAATACACTTTGGGAAAAACTCCTTTAAACATTCATTCATAATACATAAGAAAATGAAATGGTATGTTCTTTTATTATAAACATGAATGAAAGTCTTCCATATCATTTTATCCCATGAAATAGTTCTTTAATGATTGTTTATTTGGAAGAATGTATTGAATGATAATAATTATCATTCAGATTTATATAAAACTGTATGAAAAGACACACCATATTTTCCATGAAAATCATAATTTTCATGAAATACAAATTAGTTCATAATTTTATCACATATAATTATGGATTTAGGTCATATATATTTCATATCCAATATTCCAACAATCAACTATATTGAAATAAAAATATTCAAAACACCAATGGTTTTCCCCATGTCTATAAATGTGATACCATGACTATAACCCATTAAAATGAAAAATGAGGATGCTTAAAAAATATATAGTCATCCTACCAAATAACATCCATATTGGAATAACAACATACATAATTCCAATACATTCTCCAATTTCAATATAATAACATTATCTGAAGGTGAACATCATTTAATATGAATTATGTTAATTGTGATGATCAAAACATATAGACAAATGTTCATGAGTCTATGTCAATACTAAAATAATCATTATTATAAGAAAAACAAATAAACAATCTATATGGTTTTAAAATAATATAACCCCACTAAAATATGGAAACATAGAATGGTGTTGACATAAATTAAAAACAACCTAAAAAATATTATTCAAAAGGTATCCCAAGAATCAAATTTTTTGATACCACATTTTAAATATCCAAAATGATAATATATATATATTAGAGAATATATCATAAAATATAAATACAATTAGGTTAAATCCTTTTTAAAATGATAATAGTAATAGAAGAAAAAACACAATAGATCTTTTAAGGAAAAAAATTAACATTTATATAAAATAAATAATTACAAGTAACTTTCAAAGGTAAACTATGAAAAGGTAACATGAAATACTTTTAAAACCATTAATTTTAAAATTAATATCCAATATTGGAGAATTAAGACATATAATGTTTATTTTTCATAAATGAGGAGAGGGTGAAAAAACATGAATATTGAATGGAATACCCATTTTATTATTTTCAAATACCCTTGTTTAAAACTAATATCGAACTAATAGTAAAAAACTAAATTTATAATAAAAATTAATTTTATAAATTAATTTTATAAAATAACATGTAATTAAATATTAGGATGGGAGAACCCAATCATGGAAGTAAAAATTTCATTGTGAAACAATATAACTGAAGGACAAGATATTTGATTTATCAATATCCCATATGGAAAACATACTCCACAAAGGATGAAAAATTATAAATGGGTTTTATATGGTAAAAATATATACAATCATAGAATACCAAAAATAAAATTGAAGAATATACCCAACTTATATGAAAAAAGTTTTAGTAAATGATAATAACTCAATGAACACAAATTTAGTTACCAAAAACTCTTATAACCGGGGTAACACTTGACTAAAATGAAATTTGAAGAAAACAACATGATATGTCTTAGTATATCCTATTAATTACAATTAAATAATATATATAACATTAATTGGATAATAAATAAATATAATTCCATACAAAATAGATATGATTCATAATATACAACACGCCTCAATGAATCATAATAGAGACCAAGAAAAACCTTATAGCTTGAGTAAGACTTTAATCAAAATATAATAAAATAACGGGCTTGTAATTGAACTTAAAATATAATTATTAAAGTAAAATTCATGTTTTTTTACCTCAAATAGGCATTATATACACCACATAAATTAAAGTAGGTGCATAATATCATCCATGTATCAAAGAGATGATTTTGAGATGAAAATCCTTACCTCGATCCCAATTCATTCTCCACATGCACATAAAGTACTGAATAATTAAATTAAGTAAATTAAATAAATACCCAAAGACAATATTCATAACTATATCCATTTATAATATTTATTTATAATAATTATATATATATATATGATTATGTTTTAACATATTGTTATAACTGGGGGTAAGTAATCTTTATCGCTTTGAACTAGTTTCATAAGAGGCGTTGCTACCTATTACTTTTCAGAGGTATACCATTATTAAAACATCTAAGGTATATTATTATACATATTTATAAATTTAATATTTCATTCCATGGTATTTTTGGTTACAAACTAAGAATATAAAACCAACGATGATCATATTTCCGTGATTCCAAACAAATGAAAGGGTTTTTATTAATTAATGAGTTAAATGTTAATATAACCTTAAAAAAAACCATTCTTTCAAAGATAATATAATATTAAACTAGTAAATAAGTTCCCATATTTTATGTAAAAGAATATTCTACTTCAAGTATTGGGTTAAATCAACCCAAACACGAGTCTACCAAGATTTGGGGATGATTATGAGGTGGTTTAGTTGTAGTATCATTATAACAAACACATAATTATTTTATTAGGTTATTATAATTTTGAAATTTTATAATTATAAATAATTATAAATAATTTATAATTTATATAAGTTCATTACTTAGAAATAAGATAAAATTATTCTCTTATTATGGTCGTTTTAAATGATTGAAATAACGATAATTTTTTTGTTGATAATTTCATTAGTTGGTTCTACAATTTTTCATAATAAAACCCTAATGAAAATATAATGATCATATCTATCCTTTAATATCATATTAAATACCATCCATATAAGGATTTTATTAAATGAAAAACAAAAATCAGTCATTCTATAGAGGTGATAGACTACAAGTACGCGTGCTTTCCATTTTCGTTTTCTAAAGAATGGGAGAAAGGAATATATGGTTTATTGTTTTAGAATAAAAATAATGGTATCAATTTAATAATTATTTATCAAATTCTATTTTATACCATCCTTATAATATTATGAAATAAAAAACATGTTGCATCCTAGAGGTGGTAGTCCTCACAATGCATAAATTACAGTATTATTTTTCTTAATAGTAATGGTAAAAGGTGATTAATAATTATTACCATACCAAAAAAAATCAGTTTAATAAAAATAATAATTTAATTACATTCGTATTTTAAAAATATATTTCTTATATTAATATAGAAAATAAATATGTTATGTAATAATGATTACTCATGTTGAGCACTTTGAGGTTCCCTTTGAAAATCCATTTGAAATAGATGACATGGGGTAATTAATTATAAAAAAATCTTGGGAGAGTGAAATAGTTTTATATTAGAAGTAATAATGTCATTTTATAATGAGGAAAACTAATTTTTAGGAGTTCCTTGAATGAGTGGCGAGAGACCCATTTTATAAGTGGTGGGAATGGTGTTTTTGTTAATATCTCAACTTCATTTAAAGGGATCACATGTTAAACTTGTAATGTGGATCCAAAATTGAAAAATAATTTATTTATTAATATATTAGGTCTATACACACCTCATTAAATCAATTCTAGATAGGTTTGTATCATATCTCAATCCCTTTACCCCATGAATGACTACTTTTATTCTTTTAGCTTTAATAGCTATAACACGTTTTACCAAATGAAACTTAATATATATGACTAAAAATAATGTTTTTCTTATTATATAATTTTGAGCCAATTTTGAAATATTTTAAATCCATTTAATTTGATAAAGTTTATTGAAGTGATAAAAATCTATCTTAAAAAAATGTATAATATATTATTTTTTTGAGAAAATATTACTTATGTTCCAAAATATAATATATGAGTTTATAAATTAAGATTTGTTGTTATTAAATTTTAAATAGACATATAAAATACATATTTGGTCTTATAAATTTTTTTCATTAATTTCAATTCATATTTATGTACTAATAATGTCATTAAATCTTATTATTTGTAAAAATGGTATTATGCACAATTCGCTTAAAAAATAATTATTCTAGAAAAATTATAAGACAATCATCTAAATATTATATTATTATTATTAATAAAAAAATTATGTTGGTTTTTTGAAATTAAATTTCTATGATTCTAGAATTAAATTTTTAAATAAAATCACAAAATATTTTTTAAGAATGTTAATATTGGAAAATAACGTTTAAAAATGTTAAATACTATTTATTCGTAATTCTTATCAATAAAAAATTATTTAATTAGAAATATAATATTTATATTATCAATATATTTTACTATTATCTAATCAATATATTCCTATTTTCTTGGAATAAAATACTAATTTTAGAAATGTATGTTTTTAATCAAAAAATGATTTTATTAGTTGTTTTAACTATATTAATTTATGTTAATTCAGTTTAAAAGATTCCATTATTTTATTTATAAAAAATTTAATAAATTGGTTACTCCTATTTATTCATTATAATTAAATAGCTAGTTTTTAATTATCATACTTAATATTCAAATTTTTATAAAAACATATTTAGGTTTTTTTAGTTTAGTGTTGCATGTGGAGAAAGCTATTGAACACATTGAATTATTTAAAGGTCATCATATATTAATATTTCAGGGTGTTATAGTCATGATGGTTGTTTATTGCTTATATAGATAACATGATCAATGGTATATGTTGATCAATAATACAAATCCCATGTAAGAAATTGAAGTGATGGAATTAGAATAATTCAAGAAAATCTTTTTCAATAAATAATTTCCTCGAAGTCTCTAACATAAAATGGAGAGGGAAATCCATAGCCTAAAAAAAGTAGGTTAAATTCTATAGTATGTATGAGGAAATATTCACAAGGCATTTAATTTATTCCTTCATCTTTTCCATTGACGCCTAAATTAATGTGGGCTACTTCTATATTAGGATAAAACCAAACATACCAAATGCTTTAGTGTTTTGAGATTTTAATAGCTACAAATAAATTGTCCAATGTTACCTAATATTCGAAATGGAGATCAATGAATTTCAAGGGTCTTATCTGACATGAAAAAGGAAGTGGACAATGGATTTTAATTATGGGTAGTGATGTATAACTCTCATACATGTAAGAAAGTATAACATACCCCTGGTCAAAAGTGTGGGAATAAACATCAGAAAACTTTTCTGAAGGGGACAAGGAAATGATTTAGGTGTGGGAAGGAGGGGCACCAAGATAACTAATATAGATGGTAGAAGCCCTCCAATGTGATGTAAGAAACAAATGTTCCATCAAATATCTCTATATTATCTACTGCTTCTGCTCTACGGAATAAGGAATCTATGAAAACCATTTCACTAAGACAACTGTTATCAAGGATAACCGACGATAACATACTTTAAGGCCCCAAGAGAAAGGGAGATCATATTTCATATCATCTTTTTAGGTGGATTCTAAGAATTAATTAGTGATAAATATGACAGTTATTCATTCCATAGAAGTTAACATACTATTTTATTTATGTTTTAAATATTATTTAATATCATAGAATTTTAGTAGAAATATTCAAACACCACTTGGAAACAAGGAAGTAGAGTTATCGGTGAAAATGAAAAATGTTTCAATTATTATATCCAAGGAATATAAATTATATCCAATCAATATTTGGGGGATGAATTTACTAGTAAACTTTATGATAATAACTTTTTTGGAATTAGTTACAATTCTCAGTATGGATTGTATTTCTTTATATAGAGCCTACATAAATTTATGGGAGAGGGAAATCACCCTCTATATCTCAAATTACCCCCGATCATATACAATTATAAATAATATGATGAATATATTTTGTAATCATCATATTAATTATGGTTATTATTATTTTTCTATGCAATAATATCAGGATTAAATGATTAAGACTATGGAAAAACCATCCTTTATGATATGCCTGTTATAAAAAAATATAGTAATATGTTCTCTGAAGAAATTTTGTATTGTTTCTCCTAACCAAGATTTTGTGTTCTAAATAAAACATATACCTGGACGTCTTATAATATCTATGAAACCATATAGAATTGACAATGTTGAACTTGAGGATGTGAATAATAAACTAAAAGACAATCTAGAAAAGTGTTTATATTCCCAAGTGCTTCATCATGGGGTATGTAGGTCCTTTTCATCGAGAAAAAGGTTGGGTTAATGCGCCTCCCAATTATTATCAAAAGATAAAGAGTTCATGATAAAGAAAAAGTATCCTATTCTACAGATTGGTGAATTATTTAATCAGTAACATAGTGCCTAGAACTTCTAAAATGTCGATATTTGTTTCGGATATTATCATGTAATGGAGAAAAATTAGGATATCCCTAAGACTTTTTTTATAAGGTACAAAATCTATGAACTCATAGTGATTCCATTAAAACACACTAATGATCTAGATGTCTTCATGGAATTAATTAAAAGAGTATTTGGGGATTAACTCACAAAAATTTTATGCTATTTATAGAAGATTTTATAATATACTTTGAAATTAAGGAGGACCATGATGGGAATTTGAACATCGTACTGAAGACATTAAAAAAGGAAAAGTTAATTGTGAAGTATAACAAATGGGATGGATATATGTGTATAATTTAAAATATAGGCACTTGAAAGATGATATATTCCAATATCTGTGATGGATATTCATAGTATTTTTAGTCTATCTGGGTACTATCATTGATTTTTTAGAAATTAATCTTTATTATCAAACCCACTAACCAATCCAACTCTTAAAAGAGGGAAGTTTTTTTCCACTAATAAATGTGAGGATAGATTTAATGATTTAAATAAGTGTTTATTTAATTAATTTGTGATAATATTACTCACTAGTGGGAAAGTATTTTTTTATGTAGTGATGCACCCAAAAAAGTTTTGGGTTGTGTGGTCAAGAAAAATGATAAATTGACATCCAATACCTCCCACCAATGAATGATCCAAGAGAAAAACATCCAGGCACATGATCTATAATTGGATATAGTGATCATCACATTGAAAATTCAATGAAATCATCTCTATGGGGGGGGGGAGATTTTTAAAATATATATGGATCTTTAGTGCCTCAATTATATTTTCGCACAAAAATATCTCAATATGAACTAATAAATTTGTTAGAGATTACCAATATTTACTATAGTTCAATCCATTACCAGCCATAGAATGTAAATAAAGTGGTAGATACTCTATGTATAAAGGATCCCAAAACAATATCCATAATGTGTATGAAAAGGGATAAAATATTACTGGACATGAAAAGGATAGATATGGACATAATGAATGGAATTTAATCCTACATTACATAAAAAATTTCTCAGCCATCCATTCTTGTGATAATCAAGGAGGCTAAAAAATATGATAGGGATCCACAAAAAAATTATTGAATATCCAAGAGTTAAACTTTGATAATGATGGATTTATAATATTTTGAACCCATGTATGTGTCTTATAAAATAAAAAAGTGAGGAGGGAAGTTTTGGATTATGCACATATCTCATCCTTCTCTATTCATCAATGAATAACTAAGATGTAAATAGATCTAAAGAAACAAATTTGGTGGGATAACATGAAGAGGTACATTGGGGAATTTGTATCTCGATAGCTTGGTAGTCCAATAAGTCAATGATAAATGATAGTATTCAAAGGGTATGATGAAACCATTTACTATACTGGTACGTAAATATGAATACATAGCCATGGATTTTGTCATAGGAATCCCTAAGACATCTATAATCCATCACACTATTTGGGTGATAGTCCTTCAACTTACAAATTCAGGAAATTTTATTTCTATTAACTAAGATTTATAACTTAAAAAACATCCTAAGATATAAATAATAAAAGTTTTAAGAAAACATTATGTACCACTCTACATTATATTTAATGGATATTTGAGGTTTACCTCAAGATTATGGATAAGCCTTTAGCAAGAGTTTGATACAGATATGAGTTTCAACAATTCTTATCACTCTCATATGGATGTAAAGTTTGAGAGAACCATTCAAACTCTATCAGTTAAGATGAGATCATGTTCAATGGTCTTCCAAGGATATTGATATTAGTTCCTGCCCCTATTATAGTTCTCATATAACAATAGTTTCTATTATATAATTAAAATCACAACTTATGCAGATCTGTATGGGAATAGGTGTTAGCATCTAACATTATAGGATAATGTTGGAGTACAGAAACTAATGAGACACAATCATATCAACAGTTGATAGATAATATTTAAACAATTAAGTTTCAAATTAAATCTATGTGAATTCAATATAAAATAATACAAAAATATTCATCAACAATATGTAGAGTTTAAGGTCAGAGATAATGTTTTTGTTTATATATCACAATGAAAGAAATTCATGAGTTTTGGGAAGAATAAAAATCTCAGTAATAGATACTCCATACACATTGGGATCTTTGATCTCATTGGATATGTGGCCTATCGACTGGTAATCTGATATAATATATCTCAAGTACATGATGTGTTCCCTGTATCCCTTTTAATAAAGTACATACCTTACCACTTACATATACTAAATCCTGAAGTGTTACCTTTGGAGAATGATCTTTCATATGAGGAGTAGTCGGTAACGATCATATATTGAAGAGGGAAATATCTACGAAACAAGTAATCTCACCTGGTTAATGTACTAAGGTGGGAACATAAGTTTTATGAGGAAACCTGGGCATGAAAAGAGGTGATAAAAATGAAGTACCACTATATTTTTTAGTGTATGAAGTGAAATTGAGATTATAAAATTTTTAAAGGGGGGAAGAATATGATGACCCATAATTTTATAAATGAAATTACCTTATTAAAGAATATGTTTCTTATTATGAAATGTAGTTATAGAAAAAACATGGTCTATATTTCATTTATTATTCTAGATCTTTAAATATATAGCCATAATTTTACAATTTTCATTAAAAGACCATTAAGCAACATAATTATTGTTAATATTGTTTTTCTAAAGCATTTTTAAAGATTAGTATATCTTAAGGGATGAAATAAAATCTAATTTATATGGAAAAATAAGAGATGGCCTCAACTAGTAGAATCATACCGTATAAATCCCATTTTTCAGAGCATCCAAGGGAGATGACATCACTAAGAGTTTACCTTGACCCATATCATGTCAATATTCAATAAAAAAAACTTTAGAAAAACTATTTATGAGTTATGTTCAATCTTATAAAGATCAATCCCCAGACAATATTCACAAAAATACCCCAAGAAAGTACTACTAGCATACACCCAACCCTTAGGGTGTACACTGGTGTAATAATGAGATTAGTATCTAGACCATAATAGAATGAATTTTTTATATTTATGTTTTGAAAAAATTATGACTATATTGATACCTTGTTATTATTACATTAAATATATATATATATATATATGATTATATAATTAGTTTGATAAAAATTAGTCTCTGATAGAAACAATAATTGAAATTTTGGGTAGTTTCATTTAAAACACTATTCTTCATTAATACAAGAGTTTTTAAATAAATTTTATTTTCATAAAATAGTGTTTTTGAATAATATTTATTTAAATTAAAATTTTAATCCAATTAAAGGAAGTCCCATGTATCATAAAGTTGTTTGTTTCATAAAAACAAGTATTTTTCAATAAATAAGATATTTTATTTAAAAGTTGAAATTAAAATATTTATAAAAATATTTTGATAAAATAAATAACTTTTTTTAAATTAACATCTATAAATTTTTCTATAGATAGTTTTTCATAATTTAATGTGATAATCAAATTTTTCAGTACAATTAAATATATTATAAATATACTGTATATATTATGACATCATAATAGCTCAAAAGTGATATAATAAAAACTATAAAATGTATACCTAGAAAAAATAGGTTTTCCATTTAATATATATTTTTTGATGTTATTTTATTAATTTTACAAACCTATAATGAATCCTTCAAAACATAGATTATATTTTATGGTTTTAAGAACAATTATTTATGAACATCACTCACTTCGTCATAATGAAACTTATTACTTTAATGAGTTTGGTTATTTACCTAATAAATCATTAGAAACCAATGAGATAATTTATAAATATTTAGAAAGAACTGGGAATGGTTTGTGATTTTGACAACTCTTTTACTCAATGTCCAAAACATAAATTTATAAATTAATGAATAATTACTCCCTCGTTTTCTATAGATACCCACCCAAACTATCATTCCTATTCAGTAAAAATATATTTAGGATGAATTTTCTATCTATATCACTCTATATATCCCTCCTAAGGTGTTCCAACTCTCTTATGAAGTTCTTCCCAAGATTTAAAAGCAACCTCTCTGGTAATGAATTGTCTTCCTATTTCTCTTTATTCAAGTACTTTCTTTTTATTATTCATTTATATTTCCAATTTTCATATTAAAACATGGTTTTGAAAATAATTTTACTATTCTTATTATACCCAAGTAATTAGAAACCAACATTCACTCTTATTAAAACATTCCACGAACCTTTATGTACCCTTTTTATACTGCTAGAATTATTTTGTGATTTGTTTCTCCAAATTTTCTTACTGTAAATACATATCCCTATATCCACTTAAGGGTATTCACATAGTTTTACAAATCCTTATTTTATTTTGGACATAAATGTATATAAATCACACTCTTTAATCATTGGATTAACAGTGATGAAATATTTTCTTATCTTTTATAACCTATGTACGGACTATGTTGTACACAAATTCGTGTGCATGATATGAATGTGTCTGGAGGGACCAAAATTATATAGCTCTCCAATTAACTGTGCAATTATTTTATCTAATTGGATACCATATATGTAGGTGGGTGGTTATCATATGATTACTATGTAATTTTGACTCAGTGATTAACATGGAATTATTCATATGATGTCATATTTTATGTTAATGTCACATTCCTATGATGCCTTGATGTTCCCATATTATATCATACTTAAATGTTCATTATTATGATTCTCACCTTTATATGTAATCATTTTATGGATCTTAACTCACATGAACTACTTTACTTTATGTTATTACTTGATTATTCCCTTACTGTGTTTTATGACTCAAATTTATCTTATGTACATCCCCATATCATCCCATGCAGTATTAGAAGATCAATGGAATTTAAGGGAATGTTTTGTAGTAATAAAATAATATTTTTATATCCCTGTATTAAGTTATTATGAAATATATCTAATTTCCCAAAAACAATAGGCCTCTTTATTCGTTGTGACTGTATTATGCATATATTTGTGGAAAAAATCATGGTATAAAGTGTATAAAAGACAGGTTTTGTCATAAGATCTAATAAAGGAACCCTTTATCAATGATGAAAAATCACTGATAAAGTGACACTTTATCAACGCTAAAAAATAACGGATAAATTCTCATTTATCAATGTTTTTTAGTTCGGATAAATGGTTCCTTTATCAGTGCTTTTTCTAGCACTGATAAAATAATCTGGATTTTATAGGTGATTATAACATTAGTTATTTTTTTATCAAAGGTAAAATAATTTTTTATGATGATAAAGGTGAAATATAGAGTAGTGTATCTTTCTCTAAAATTCCCATATCATATTGGATGATATATTTTGGGATGGGAAAATTTTCTTTTAAACATTGTTGTGCTGATTTTAGAAAAGCGATAAACCTCACATAGCCCACTATAAAGGAAGATTTATTCTTACATAGGTTCAATTTAATCTTCTATGACTAGAATTCAATCTTATCAAGAGTATTTGTAGTCTGGGATACACTTACAAAACCTTCATGAATCTTCATTTAGTCACACATAACTAGAAATTTCTTATGGAATTTAATCTTACTAAATGTCTTGAATTTGAATTATATTCTTATGAAATCATATACCCATAAGTATGATTAATTAAATTAAATAATAAATCAATTTTTTTAAATTTCTGGATTTCATCACTAAAATGTATCCGAATAATATGAAAACTAATAATCACATTTTACACCAGTTTCCTAATAAAATCCTTATTTACTATATAATAACAAACCCTTATCATATAGAGTATTATATTATTATATTTATATTAACTATATTAAATTTATAATAAGAATATATAAATATATACATGAATCAATAATAAATTCATTTTCTATATATATTAATTAATGTCAAATAAATCCAATATGTTTTGTGATTTGAATGACTGAAAGTGTGTCCTTCTATTTAAAAGTGCTTTCCTAGTTAAAAATGTACATTAAATGGTAAAAACTGAGAAAAAATATCATATTGTAATTAAATTATAATAATGGATATTTAATTAATTTTTGAACTCTAAAAAAACACATCAATCTGATGTGACGTGTGGTTGAAATGATGAAACATGTGTTTTCCTATTTAAATGTTATTATGAAATCAATGTTTTCAAAATTGAGAAAAAATCTCAGATAATGATAAAATTTTATAAAAAAATATCTTTGATTAATTTTCAACATGTATTAATGAATAAAACATAAATCTGATGTATGGTACAATATAAATTACAAAATCTATATTTAGTTTATTTAAATGTATTTAAAAAAGTGTTTCAAATTGTCAAACCAAGAAAATGATATCTAATTATAATGAAATTGTTTGAAACTGCTCAATTTTTTGATTATAACATATAAAAATGAATGGATTTACAATTTAACAATTGGTGTGGTTGAAATGATGAAGAAAGTTATTCCAGATTCAATTATTTATAAAAATCCATTTGGTTTAGATTAAGAAATAAACATTATATTATTGTGAAAATTAATATAAATAACTAAGATTAATTTTTAAATTTTATGAATAAATGAAATTTTAATCTGACATGCTATGTGGTGAGAGTCACTAGAGGAA
Organism: Viscum album; assembly: GCA_963277665.1. NCBI lineage: Eukaryota > Viridiplantae > Streptophyta > Magnoliopsida > Santalales > Viscaceae > Viscum > Viscum album. Next base: position 1,327,876,906 of record OY728162.1, read on the forward strand.
TGGTTTCTATTTAAATTTGTTTTCTTAGTTAAATTTGAGTATTAAATGGTCAAAATAGAGTAAAAAACAATTTTTTTAAATTATCCATAATAAATTGGATATTTATTACTTAGCGACTTGTATGAATAAACAAAATATAAATAAGAAATATATTGTGTTTAGAATAACAAAAAGTTTTGTTTTCTATTTAAATTTTATTAAGAAATAAAAAAGTGTAAAAATTGACAAAAAAACATGGATTGTCTTGAAATTTTAGAAAAATGATATTCTATTAGCTTCTGATATATAAAAATAAACTAAATGTTAATTTTTTTATTGTATGATCAAAAGGATTGAGACCATATTTTATTTTTATTTATGAGTGTTCAAAAATTATCATTAAAAAATCAAAATCTAGAAATTTTTTTAGAATTTTCATGAAATTATTTAAAAAAGACAATTCATTAATTTGTGACATTAAATAATGAGTGAAATTTTTTTTATGGTTTGTGTAGTAAGAATGATTGAAATTGTTTTTTTAGATTTAACTATTTACAAACAATTGAAACATTAAATAATGAGAAAATTACCTTATATTTTTATTAAATTCTAAAATAGGGATCCACAAATGATTTTTAAAATTTAAAAACAAATATAATAAAAAATCAATATGCACTATTCTTGGAATAATTTAAAGATTATTTTTTTATTTAAAATAGTTTAAAAGTTGGCATGAAATTATCAAAACTGATAAAATGATATTGTATTTTCATGAAATTATATAAAAATTATTTTCAATTAATTTTTGTTTTATGAATAAATGTATCTTTAATCCATATTATTGGGTAGTTATAAATATTGATGTAACACCGCAAGATTTTATGAAATTTTTCTTTATAAATTATTTTGATTTCAATGATATCTTCTATTACACGTATCACAAAACTTAAATAAACCTGAAAATATTATTATATGGCCATGATAACCTAGATAATAAATTAAGAGGTATGAATGATATTAACTAATTTATGAAATAAATATAAAATTATGACCCAATATTTATTTATTGATTTATAGTTAGAAAATAATCATTCAACTTTTATTAATGCTATTTTATTCTTCAAAAACACATTTTCTTCAAAAATAGTTTTTATTGATTTTTGTGTGAAATAAATTATAACTAAATATTTTAACATTTATAAATTTTATTTGATGAAGAGGATTTCAATTTTTAAATCAGTATTTTAAATGTAATTTGGGTGTGGCATTTTTAAAAAAAGATTGATTTTCAGTTGATAGTGAAAAATAATGATTTAGTTAAAAATATCATTTTATTTTCGTTAAAAAATATCATTATGATTTTAATTTTACCTCAATGTAACATAATTATTATTTAGTTATATACACTCTAATTAGATCCTATTTAATCATTATTATACATGATTTTAGTATAAGTACATTTTGGGAGTGAAAACACATTTTTCTAAAAAGTTTTTTCATTAGGTTTTATAAAATTATATTAAAAATAATTTATAACCCTTTTAAAAAATTAATAACTAATAAATTATTCCATATTTGGAATCAGTGGGTTCAAATTTTATAAATATTTCACTTTTATTAGATCAACCATGGTCCATTTATTAGTCTTTCTTCCTTTTATTGTAACTATTTTAACTCTTTAATAGTTTAAAACATTAATATCACCGTAATTGTCAATGGGGTTAAAAGAGGATTAAAATAAAAAGATAAGGGTAAACATATGATAAAAACATTACCAAATGTTATTTTATGTGATTCATGAGACCAATAATAATATTATATTCTAATATTATCAATTTTAATCCATTTTTACAACAAAATTAATTTATATTATTTTAATATTTTAAGAAATTACAAAAGTTCCCCTCCCAGAAATTATAAAAGGGAACCTCTCCTTTCTCTTATTTACACTCATTTAAGGCTTATATATTTACCACAACATAACAAAATTATTATAAACTTCATTATCAATATTATAGATGCTATTTTCATCCCAAAATACTAACCATAGGATCTCTAAGGGGAGATCTACAGAAGTTGTTTGAAAGAAGAGGTAATTGCCTTAACCAACCACATTATTTTTTAATTATTCATTTAACAATTATTAATTATTTATGTAATTTTTATAATAATAAATTCAGTATCCAGAATATTCCATAATTTTATGATGATTATGAAACCACCACTATACACCTTCTTTCACATCTAATGAGAAGTGAAAGTATCGCTCGTGCGTAAGCACAACTTATCAACTCTATATAGATATGAAATTTATTCTTAATTACAATTTTTTATAGATGAGTATTATTATAGGTTTAAAGATTATATATGATATTTATTAAATAATTATACTTTTTTAATTATAATATCATATCTAAATTCTTTGTTTCCAACCCCTTGGAAAATGATAACCTCGCTTATGCGTTTGTATGAAATACCACCTCTATGAAGCGATGAGATTCAATTTTCATTTCAACTTTAAATGGATGTTAATAAAAATGGATTTAATAAATATATATAATATAATAAATACACATTAAATTTGAGTTCTATGTTTCCTTTCATTAATCCCATCCATCAAAAAATGAAATTAGGGTTTATGCATATGTACGACCTGCCGTTTTTATGAACAAAGTAATTCATTTCTCTATCTCTAATTTTATAGATTTAAACAAACATGTATATAATGAATATATTATATATATAAATATCATTATTATAATTATAAATATTATGTAGCCTTGATCAAATAAGAAAGAACAAACTTGTTCAAAAAACAAAGCAGTTATCTCCCAGAGCAGTAATTTTAATAATGAATTATTGGTAAAAGTGTGATAAGATGGAATAAGTAAATAATTAATTTGTTTATAGATATAATTATTTTTCTAGGATACATTTATAATACATATATATTTATTATACATTATTTTTGAACAAATATAATGAAAGGCGAGGCTTGATGTAATAGATTTTCATCTGACTTTTTATTCTGTAAAACATATGCTGTATTCACCACATGTTTCTTTTATGTGGTGTATCTACTTCCAAATATTACCTTTTATGATGTTTCTTGTAAATTTTATTGAAATTTAAAAATCAATATAATTTTCTTTCTCTCATTGGGATTACTATTCAAATGTTACCAAAGTTGTAATGGTTTTATGTGACATATCATTGTTTATTAAAATTGTTTATAATTATGTTTCTAATGATGAAATCATATGATATACTTATAAATAAACACTTGAATTTTTTTCACCTATTGTTTTTCTGGAAAATATATCTGTCAATATCATTTTTTTCACCTTATGTTCTCAAGATATTGAAAATATGTTATAGTGAAAATCAACTTTATTTATCTCTTCAGCCAAAAATCATTTCTCTTAAATGAAAATGTTTTCAGAAAATGTTTTGAAGAATGTTTTACGATTCTACTATGATCATTTAAATTAATTTTTACCCATATTTTACTTTTTATAAAATGGTTTCAAATAAATATGCTTATCATTTTCAAATGAGGTACCTGTTTGGATGTTTAAAAGATAAATGAAAGGAATGTTTTATTTTAACTTATATAGAATGAATATAATTTCATTCCATAATTAATATTAAATTATCTAAGTATACCTTTAAAATTTTTCATGATTCTTTTTATTGAAACTTTTTTCCTTAATATTTTGAAAATTTTTACATTTCAAATAAGTGATTTCAAAATTTAAAGGGCATTTTCCTAATAAAATTCTAGTGATTCTTTAAAAATAATTTTCATCTATGATAACAGACATTGATATTAATTATGTCTTAATAGGGATATTATAAATTTTAACCATACTTATTATTTAGGTGGATGGTTTATGATAATTATAATGATATTTTTACAAAAACCCATTAATTTTCATTAGGTTATGCTATGATGAAATATTGAAATGTTTTTGAAACCCATTTTATTTTCATGGGTTATTATATGATGATATGATTGATGTTTTATGATCTCATGGAACACATATGTATTAGTTTAAATATATGATAGGTGGGACTTGAATTATATATCCCTCTAATGCATTGGGTGAAGTATTATAGATCATAATATAATTATGGTAATCAAGTCAATGTTCTTAATACAGTATGGGAAATAGGTTTACATGATTGATCCTCTATGGGAAACAAATTGATGTTATTGATCCATTATGGGAAAAAAATTTAATTTTCTTGGTATAATATCAGAAAAAGATATTGATTCTTGAATAGTTATGAATTTATGGTCTTGATTGTTAACCTTGGAATAAATAATAGTATCTATAATTATGACTGTGCCACACTATTATGACATGAACTTATGTATTATGATTTATTTTTATTATTTTATCAATCTTATTAATCATATATTTTGAAATGTTAAAGATTAATTCCATGACTCATGTTTATAATCTTTGAATAATTATTATGAACTGATTAATTTATGGTCACGATCTTATACCCTTATGATTATCTTATGCTTTTATATGATAGTAGATTGATATATCCCATGTTTCCCTTACTGAGAATCTAATCCCACACTTTCTAATATTTCCTTTCCATGGGTTATGAAGAATTCTTTTTAGTAGGGCATGTCTCTAAAGTGTACTAAATGGTAAGATCTTTATGGGATATTATTAAGATATTTAATGAAATAAGAATATTGAGTATCTAGTCTCCAATGACACTAATCTTCTGTGGTCCTTAGGCATGTATTTGTGAAGTATATTTCATATTCATCTAAAAATATGTAATATTTATGTATGAAAATACTGGGTCACTATAGTTGGTATTAGAGAAGTTTTTAGTCAATATTTGCATATTAGGAATATAAAACATTTCTAAAACCCCTGGTAATAAGTCTAAGTACAGGATAACATCATATTTTTTTAAGGAAGAGATTATATGGCTATCCTAGTAATAAATACATGTCTAGATACTAAAATTGAGTGTGGTTTTGGAACAAATGCATCTTGGGGTTAGAGTACTAAATATATTTGGTCGAGTACATATCTTCTATCTTTCAAGTTCACGGTGAGTGTTCCCTTACTATGAACTAGTTTTGACAATCTAGGGAGTTATGATTGAGTTAATTCACATTTCATTTAAGAACTATCATTAAGGATTTAAATAGATGATGATTATGGATGAATTAGATTAAAATTAAGGTATATTACATTTAAAATAAGGTTTCTCTATTTAAGCATACTATTAATTATTTTTCATGATAATATAAATTCCCACCATGATTATTGTTCATCACACTAAGATTTTTGGTTGTGGAAAATTGTGGGAACCTAAAAGAATTGGGTTACCATTGAATGTGGTGGGAAATGTGTTCATGATAAACCAAATGGGATGATGACAGGAGAGATGGATATTATGATTACTACTTATTAGTTATCATGATATTTGAGTAAAAACTTGCACATTATTTAATTCTCAAACTCAAAAAAGAAGATAAGTATAGAGTTCACTGAGAGCTCGAGTGGAGGAGACTATTTAAGAAAGAATATTAGGTTTCATGTATACCGATAATACTAGAATAAATACTCAAGGGAATGTATCAATGTAATAAGAATTTGTTTTATGTGTAGAGAATAAGGGATATAGAGAGTAATTGATAAAGAAAAATGAAGAGTTATATGAGGGGATATGAATTTCATCATAATGTACAATTTATAGTTAAGTTTATTATGCATGTGGAATATGAGCACTACTCATGTCAATTTTATATTACTATAGCTAACTCCTAGACCAAAGAAGGGAATATGTTATATTGATCGTTGAAGTGGTAGAATTTAACTATTTATGTATTGGAATTCATGAATTGTGTTGAATATGTATTTTTATAATTATATTCTAGTAATAAGTTCCATGAAACACCTCATAATATTTCGATAGGGATTTTTATTAAAGGATGTTGAAGAATTAGTTTAATGGGAGTGATGACCAAGAAATCTAGTTTAGTAGTAATGGGATAAATATTTTCAAATTACATTATTTTGGAAAATAAAAAACTTAATATATGATTGATGTTAAGATAATAATGATAAAAATACCTATTTGGTTGTGATAATGTAAGTGGTATAGTATTGATGACTTTGGATGTAATGAAAAATTAGTGGAGTTTATTTTTTTTTTGAATTTATGGAATATATTCAAGGAATGTGGAGAGAGTTAATATTTGAAAGCAAGCATGTTTTTATTAATTGTTTTTGGCAATTAAGGTTATTTAAATGTATCATGAGAATATATGATCCAAGAATTCACCTATTTTTTGTGATTCTAAAAGTATCTTTATATCGATTGTGGTGGGGGGGGGGGGTAATGATAGTTTTATTCTAGAAATTTAGTAACCTTAATTCAATTTTTTAGTATTTTGATTTTAATTGGACATAGTTTGGAATATTTTTATTGTTAACTATTTATGGAATAGTTTTCTTTGAATATTAGATGAGGTTTTATATATTAATTAAAGTATTAATTTTTCATATTGGATAACCTATGTTAATCATTTTTTTGTTATGATAAAAATATTGAGAAAATAGGAATGATTGTTTATTATTTTCTATATGTTATGATTTCTTAAAATTTTAGTGATTTAGGCATTAATAAATTCATCATAATTATTCATTTTTTGGGGTAAGATATGAAGTTGAAAATTTTCAAAGCCCAACCAAAGGATGAAATTGTCCTTATGATATGGAAAGAAATCAAAAAATTATATTTTTTCGGGTTCTCTATATTGATATTAAAAAAATTCCTTATATTTATGAAATGGATATTGAAATAAAAATGTGATACTTTTACCTTTATATATAAGTAATCAATGGTCTTTTTCACTTATCATAGATTTATAATTTTTTGGCCGTCAATATTCCCTTTCCCATGTTCTCTATCACTCTCTATTAGTCGTTTAGAGTGATTTTTCTTTTCCTTGTCTATATTTTACCATCCAATTTTTTTACCTTATTTGGGAACCCAATTTTTTGTTACTTCATGTAACCATTATGTTTTCCACTCTCCCTTTTTAAGGAATGTTTTATTTTTCCTTTATATGATCTGAGTTTTGATAAAGGAATTTTCAAATATTAATCATTTGATGATTGAGAAAAATTATGATGGTAAAATTTATTTGGGGGGGGGGTGGAATGAAATAAAATGAGATATTGTGAAATAATTGTCTATAAATTAATTTTATTTCATTGATAGCTTTCATTACACGCAACACAAAGCAAAAAAAAGAAAAAACTATTATTATATAACGTTGATAACCAAATTTATAAATTGGGAAATATGAATAAGATTAACTAATTTATAAAATATATATAAAAGTACTAATGAATAAAAATCTATTGATTAATTATTATCAAATAATTGATCAATTCTTAATAAATCAATTTTATTCATAAAAAACATGTTTTCTTCAAAAATGGTTTTTATTGCTATTTTATGGGAAAATAATTAGAATTAAATATCTTGAAATTTTAAAAAATTTATTTTATAAAAATGATTTAATATTTGAAATCATAATATAAAAATTATTTTGGGTTAAAATTTTGGTATTTTTCAGAAAATATTGTTTTTTAATGAATAATGAAAAATAGAATTTTTTTTAAAACTATGACTTTGTTTTCATTAAAAATTAACATTATTCATTTAATTTGACATGAAAGTAAAATATGTATAATTGAGTTATATAAAATCTAATTAACATAAATTTTAATATTTATTATATGATGTTTTTGTATAATTACATTTTGGGGATACACATCTATTTTTTTGTAATCATTTTTTCCTATATTTTATGAATTTATATTAAAAGTAATTTATTCAATGAAAAAAAAATAATTAAAAAATTGATTCTATATTTAGAATCATAGGGGTATAAATTTTTTAAAAATAAAAAATTTATTTTCGGAAATTATGGAGAGGAATGAAATAGTCACTTTAAATGCTTATGCAACACAAACACGATGCTTGGGCATGGTGTGAAAAAACATTAATAAAATTATTTAAAAACTCCAGAAATAATATTATATGAGCGAGTTATTATATTAAAAGATATATTTAAATTAAAAATTAACTATTTTATATGTTTTACTTAATTCTATTTTAAATCCATTGTTTCCGTGTAGTTCTAAAAATGAAATTAAATCAATAGTTCAAAAATTGACATTATTGATATTTTATAATAAATAAAATTTTATTAAATGAATAAAAATCACTAATTTTTTTCCAAGTTAATTAATAAACCATGTTCTATTTATAGTCCATTTTTCCATTTATAGTAACTATATTATCCCTTTAATAATAATAAAAATTAATATCGATTTAATTCTCTTAAGGGTTAAGAAAGGGTTAAAACAAATTGATAACGGTAATCATATGATCTAAACTTGTCCAAATATTATTATATGAGATGATTTGAACTCATCCTCATCCTAGATTATAATATTATAAATTTAGATCCATTTTGACTAAAAATTTAATTTATATTAATTTAATATTTTAGGAAATTCCCAATGCACCAACATTTATATATATTAAATTATATTTAAAGGCATTATTTCAAAGAAGAGGTAATCTCCTTAACCGATCACTTTTTTTAATTCCTTCTTTACCTCATTTAAATATATTAAATTATATATAAAATAATAAATTCTGTATCTTAAATATATTTAAATTTCATTATGATTATAAAACCACCATTATCTATCATCTTTCTCAACAAATGATAAGTGAAAGTATTACTCACGCGTATGTACGACTTACCGTCTCCACGTAGCGATACAATTCATTTTTCATTAATTTTTTTATGAATGAGTATTATGATGGTTTTAAGGTTAATATATAATATTTATGAACTAATTATCCTTATTAAAAAATAATATAATATATACATTCTTAATGTTCAAATTTTTGGTAAAGGATATCAGCGCCCTGCGTACATGTAGCCTACCACCGCCAAGAAGCGATTTTAATTGTTTTAAATCTTGGTTTTACTTTTATTATAATAATGATGTATTTAATGAGTTTATATCATATATATGATATAATAATTAATTTTTAATGGTTATTTATCACTTAACATTCTTTTTTTCAATCCTTCAAAAAATAAAAACTTCATTTATGCGTACGTACGTCCCATCGCCTCCATGAACGATGTAATTTATTTTTTATCTATATTTTTATATATGTCTCTAGAAATATATATAATGAATGTATATGATATTTTTATCGTTATTTAATTCTTATAGATTATGGAACCTTGATCAAAGTACCAGGACCAAAACTTCCAAACTAAAACATGCTTGAAAAATGAAATAGCCATCACCCAAAATAGTGATTTTAATAAAACATTATTCATAAATGGGTGATAAGATGTAATAAGTAAATAAAAGATTGTATGAAATATATATTTTTGGTCCTAGAATAAATTTATAATAAATCTATATTTATTATACATTAGGTTCAAATACCTATAAAGAAATGCGAGACATGAGTTATGGGATTTTCATCTCACTTTTGTTTCTGTGAGACACAGGTCATATTCACCACTTGTTTCTTTTTTGTGGTGAATATACTTACCATGAATGGATTTTATATTCATTATTAATAATTTTATTAGGATTTAAAAATATATATAAGTTTATTTCTATCATGGATTTTATTATTCAAATGCTACCAAAGTGGTGAGAGTTTTTTCTCACAATTTTATTATTTATTTGGATTATTTAGGTTTATATTTACGATGATGAAATATTATGAAATAAATCTCAAGAAACTACTTAATTTTATTATAATCTAGATATTTATTTTAAAAAAATTATTTAATTTCGATTTACTCACCTTATGTACTCAATATACTAAAAATAATTTTTTACGGAAAATCAACTTTATTTCTCTCTTCAGTCGAGAATCATTACTCTGACATGTCCATGTTTTCTAAAAATTATTTAGAGAATGTTTTTAATATAATCATTTTATTTATTAATCTTTTTTTACTATTGTTTTAATTCTAAAAAATCATTTAATGGAATATTCATGTTATTTTTCAAGTGAGGTATTTTTTGAATTTGTATAAAAATGTGAATAGAATGTCTTCGTTTATCTTATATGGCATGAATGTAATTTATAATCATTAGGACCACTCAATGATTTGGGGATTTATTTAAACTGATACATGGTTCATTTTTTTAAAAATATTCTCTAATTTGTTTTATAATTTTATGAATTGAAATATGTTATTTCAAAATGAAAAAGGTATTTTCATAATTAAATATTTTGGTGATTGTTTTAAAGGAATTTTCATTCATGATAACATCATTTGATATTAATTGTGTTTTATTAGGGATAAGATCCAATGAAACCATCCTTATTATTTATATGGATTTTTTTATGAATATGATGATGATATGTTTATGGAACCCATTTATTTTCAATATTTTATACTATGATAAAATTGGTAAATGTTTATGTAACTCGTTTTATTTACAAGGGTTATGATATTATGACATGATGAATGTTTAATGATATAGTTTCACACATATATTTAGTATTAATTATGTATTGGGTAGAAATAAAATTATATATCTCTTAAATTAATTTGGTAAATTATTATTTCAGATGATATAATAAAGGAATCAAGTCGATTTTCTTGTTCAGTAATGGGGAAGAATTTGATGTGGTTGATCAGTTAAGAGAAAAAAGTTGATGTTCTTGATATAAAATTGGAAACAAGTTGATGTTATTGATATAATATGGGGGAAATTTATTTATTCTAGATTAATTATAATGTGGTGGTCTTGATATCTAATATTGACATATGAATTGGTTTCTATAATGATGATAGGGGCACACTTTTATGACTTTAACTTATGGTTTTGGATTGCTCTATGATGTTGTCTATATCATATGATTAATGTCTTTTAAAATGTTAATTCTTTATGTCAAGACTCATGTTTATGATAGTTGAAATATTTGGTATGATATTTTCATTTTATGTTGACAATATAATTCCCATATTATTATCTTATGATTTTATATGATCATCGATTGATATCTCTCATGTTTACCCCTACTGATCATCTGAGCACACAATTTGTTATGTATAATTTCCCCAGGATATGGTGACATGTTTTAATTAGGGGATTTCTATGAAGAGTACTAAATTGGAAGATATTTTGTGTATATACTAAAGATGTTTCATGAAATGACATTATTGTGCATCTAGTCTCTTAAGGCACCAAAACTTTATAGTCTTCTTGCATATATTTGTGAAATGTATTATTTATACATCTAAAAAGATGTGATTGTTATGTATGAAAAGTTTGTATGACAACATATAAATTCATTTTTTTAATTGAAAATAATTTTAGATAAGTGAAATAATTAAATATGAAAAAATTAATTTTGATTGTCATGAAATTTAAATAAAATTATTCAAGATTAAATTTTGACTTGTAGAAATGAGTGAGAATTCAACATGATATACAGTGTGGTTGAAATGTTGAAAAATTCGTTTTTATATTTAAAACGGTCTAAAAATGTGATTGAAATAATCTAAACCAAGAAAATAACCATTTTATTATTGTTAATATATAGGACAAGGATTTTTATTTAATTGTTAGTAAATTATAATAAATAGGAAGTCCACATGATTTATAGTGTTGTTAAAATTACTAAAAAATCAATTTCAGATTTAACTATTTAAAAACAAATAAAATGGTAACAACCAAAAAAATTACATCACATTGTCATTAAATTATATGATAAATATTTATATATGTTTTTCATAATTAAATTTTGTGGGGATTTATTTTAAAAAAATTGTGTATTCATTCACTTATCAAGCACTTTTATCATGAATAACATACAATAGTTAAAAATCTATCCTTCAAGGTTTTATTTATGAACAATCTAGGTGAATTGAGAAAATAATGGTGCCATTTTCACTCAATCTTAAGGAATAACAATTAGTGGGGTTTCCCAGGATACATCACAAAGAAGTAGGAAAACAAAAAAAATAAAAATTTAGCATAAAAAAGATCATAAAATTTTAAATTCATAGTCTCTTAAACACTGTATCCAAACCACACATGTAATATATTTTTCCTAGTTACATTATGTGGTTAGTGGTATATTCCAAGTAATTATTCCCACAAACCATAGCACATTCAGAAGTACACCCATTTACATCACAACCACTTAGTTGACCATGGATTTTATACCTTAATAACAAATGGACATGGGGTAAAAAAGGGAAGCTCACATTTGAAATTTTTGATTGATATGATTGTTTACATTTCTTATATTAAAAAATATTTAAGATATATCAAATTATATAAATTGGATCTTTATTATTTTTTCCTTTTTCTTTATCTACTCTTTGTTCTTATCATCTCATTAGGGTTATCATCAAATTTCCAGTCACGTTGATTGTTAATCTGATTCAACCTATTTACAACCATTAGATAGAATAAAAGAAAAATATATGGAAAATTATGTTTAAACTATTAAAAACATAAAAATGAATCCAATGACATTAAAATGATAATTTATAAATTACTTATATTTCCTTAACTTATGAATTTCTAGGCTTCAACCTATGTTACCCATGATCTATTTCCTAACATATAATATTATGGGAATTTTTTATACCGATAACAATTTTTTGTAATGTTCTTATGAGTTAATGAAATCATATCCCCCCATAGTGATAAACCAGGTGTGCAACAAGGCCCATTGTTGTGCACTAGTTTCCGGTTGAGTATTTCTCAACAAGGTGTTTTTGGGTATTAGCCCTATGTACATTTGTTCCAGAGCCACATCCACTTGTAGTATCTATGAAATGATGTATTTACTTTAGATAAATCATACTATATAATTTCCAAAATATAGGGATGTTTTCTTATACTTATTATTATACCTATTGATTTTTCTAAAGATCTCTAATCCAAATCCCAAAAACAAAAAACATTTTCATTGATACCAACTATAACAACCCTTCCCTTTATTAAACATTAATACATGATTTATTAAATAGGACTTCACTTAATTAAACCAAAAATATTGATAAGTATAGTGTCTTTGGGAATTAGTTACATTACATTACAACTTAAAATGGAAAAAACATCATCTTTATTGATAACTTCCTTAACGTGATGGCACTTAAAACATTATGGGATAAAATGGGGAAAAATATAAAAATGGGCTGAGCTATAAATCCCAGTAAGGGAATGAACATGGAATTATATGAATAAATTAAAACATGATAGACAATATTCATATAAATTGGCAATAATTGAGGTGAGAATCATAAAATTGAATAGTGAGATAAGAGATAAGATAATAATCATAAAGGAAACATGATAAATGTTGCAAAAACATAAAAAATGCATCATAAAGATAGTCCAAGAATAAATTTAAATATATCATGATGGAAAAATTCCTATAAAGGAATTGGGTTCACTCCCTGTCCCATCATGATGTCCCATGCGACTAAACATCACCCAATTCATTGGAGTTCTATTTAATTCCAAATGCACCCATCACATTCATTTCATTATCATATTAAAGTGTGTGATATATATCCTAAAACATAGAATCATGTATCATAAAAATTTATTCTCTGATTATAATGTGTGTAATATGTACATGTATATCTACAATCAATAAGTACTAGTGAATAAAGGTGTACACCCTTGAGAGGAAGTGTGTACGAGTATTCACTACCCAATTGTTTGACATGGAAAATAACGGTGGAACTTCAGAAACATAACAACATCACTTAAAAATTAATAAAAATGTTTTATGAGAGAGAAATGGGTATCAAATAATTTTTAAATAACATAGACAATAAAATGGAGATGGAAAAACATATCCTAAATATATTAATTTGAAATAGAAGTCATATGATAATAAAGAAACTTAAATAAAGAAGAGAACGAATGGATCCCTCATTTGAGTGTGTGACTCCAAATGCATGGAGTGGATTATTGAGAGATTTAGGGAACCTTGGGTGGACTGTACAGAGGATAGGGTAGAGCAATTACATGATTCCTCTAATTTGTGTGAAGGGAAATGAGTTCTTGGGTGAGTTTATATAGGAAATGAGTAGGTAATTCTCTATCATTTCCCAAACATAGGTATTGGGATCTATATTATAAAATAACAAAACAAACAACCATACCATGGTTTTCCCATGGTTTACTCCAAATGGGAGTGGTTTTAATTACATTATAAGGATAATGGCCTAATATAATAAAATAATACCCTTGATTTTGTGGAAGTGTGTCATACTCTTAAAGAAATGATTTTCAGAACATTAAAATATATTAATGGTTTTGGGGGATTGATTAAATATTTATAATATTAATAAAACAATAACATTATTTTAATGGGTAAAAATATATTTGTACTTGGATACACTTTATAATATTTATTACATCACTTTTGGGTCATTATGATATCCTAATTATCACAGTATATTTATACACTATTTAATTTTCCCCAAAAATTTGTTTGTCTTATAAAATAATGAAGAATTCAATATTAGATAATTTAAAAGTTATGATTAAAAATAATAAATTTCATTTTATCTTTATAATATTCTAAATATGTATATTTTCACTTTTAAAAACAGAATCAACATTTATTGAGAAATTTTGTTCTTTTTGTCAATAAAAGTTTTCAAACCCTTATAAAAAATATATATGAGATCATAAAAATAATATAATCATTTATAATTGATCAAATTTTTTTAATAATAATAATATATTATTAAAAATATTATTTTTTATAAAATCCATTAATTCATCCAAATAAATTCTTTAAATGAATTTTAATAATACCCAAAAATAAAAATTTGTGTTTTATTATATCAAAATAAATATCATTTATGAAGTAATAATAATAAGATGAGAAATAAAAACATTATTCAACAAAAAAATATGTGCTTACTCATATTTATATATTATTTATACATATCACATTAATACACATGATAATTCTTTATGAGTAAGGACCATTACCGTGAGACTTCCATGGGGAGGTTGGATATACCTGGTTTGCACCGTGATCTCAGTGAGATTGAACTTCTATCCTAAATAGTTTCTATCATGCTTAATTTTTTGGATTTCAGAATGGGATTGGTTAAGGTACAATACTAGTTATACTATCTCCATTAGAAGCATTGATAATTGGGATTTATTGGGTATGATTCTTCTAGTTGAGGCTATCACTTCCTTTTTCTATGTCAATTGGAGTTGTTAAAACCCTATATTTACACAAATCATTTGATCAATTTTCAAGGACTATATTATCAATGTTAATGATTATTAAGGTTATTTTAAACCCATTATAATAAAACCAAATAAATTAATTTGATTTCTATATCCGTATTATATAATAATGCATTTAATTAAATCATTAGGAGAATTTTATTTATTATAGTTCGGGTCGTTACCCTTACGAAGGAAATTTGTTCTTTGTACCACAAGTAATAAATCATGACATCTTGTATGCATGATTTTATGGTCACATGTGGAATTAATTCCCATATAGGAAGAATCCTACTAGTAGGCCTCGTATACTCATCCGGCATTGGGCCAATCAACCATCGTGTGAATAACTAACAACTAGAATGAACATCGCAACAAAATCTGAGAAAATTAACTTTATAAAATTATCCTTCAACCACAACCCATCAAAATTCACACATAATACATCATAAATTAACCATTATTCAAGAACTTACCCTAGAACTCCTAATTTCTATGCCCAAGACCTTCGAGTATACCTATCTTTTTCAACTACACAAAATAGTACCCCACGAATGGACAATAATGATTATCATGCTAGACCACTGGTCCACACCATTTGACCCACTATTTGACCCTTGAGAAACTAAATTTATTAAAAAAAATTAATACTTAGTCTATATTGATTATAAAACCAATCAAACATATAGTTTATTCCTCTTTGATAGCTTAAACCCCATATAGTTTCTTACTCATAGACCGTTATAGTCAACGATGCATTCAATCATCTCTGTTAGATCCAATTTTTTTTGGCGTTGTATTTTTTTCAATATACATGAATTGTTTATGCATGATTACAATATTAATTGGATAATAAAATCATAGAAGATTCATGGTGTTCCCAATTCAGTTTAAGAGAATAGAATTTGAGTTCCCAAAAATGGTATTATCATGTACAAAATAAAAGAGGATTGTAGAAACATCTTAATACATGGAAGTGAGTTTCTATTATTATTTATGTGGTCAAATAAGTGTGACATACTACCATTGGATATATTTCATATATATGGATTTTTTTGAGGAGGATGAGAAATGAGTATTCATTGCAGTGTGAAAAATTCTTATAAATTTTCCTATATAAAGGAGCTTTGAATAATAGTTGTGATGTTCCATCCTTGTAGTTATCAATATTTATGAATGAAATATTATATGGAAGTATAATTTTATGATTCCTAAAGAAGATTTTACATTGTCTGGGGTAGTGTAATATTACTAAGACATTTTAAGGAATATTTACATGATGAATTATTCTTTTAAATAAGATGAGTGTTGTTTGGATTTGATTTATAATTAGTCTAATGTACCTTGATGTGGCTGATAATTATTAAAGAATATTTGATTTGATTTTTAAAAATTATTAAAAATGATTGTTTTTAAATCACTGGTAATGTGATGGGTAATATATTTACGAACATAAAAAATATTTCAAAGGATGGAACCATCCCAAGATGCGTAGTATATTCTCTAAGGTTGATGAATTTGATAAAGGGAAAAACTTACACCCAATACGTAAGATTATGCTGATTGAGAGAAATATTACCAAGTCATTAGAGATATCATGATATATAATATATTTAGGGATACACAATATATTTTACACAGAAAGTAAACAATTATCAAAGTACAAGATCTTATGTCAATACATTAGATATAAATTATCTTACATATTAATTCATTGATCAATGAGGAAATGGAATGAGGTTTTACGAGATATATATGATATTTTTTCTGTAAATAATATATTTAAATTCACACATAATTTATTTTTTAAGGAACTCTAAAAAACTAAGTGAAGTAAAATATCTTACACATGAGACATAAATTTTATAAGGAATATGAATAATATTTTATGGTAGGGGAAAAGAAATTTCGAAAAGGTGTAGAGAAATTGATGATAATTAATAATATTTTATCAAAAATAATATATTTAAAAGAAAAAAGAAAGAAATATGTTATGGAAAAAATATTTTATACTTACATTAGATATTTGAGGCTATTAATTTGATATGTAATAAATTATATTTATTAAGTAAACATTATCAGTTTTTGAAAAATGTGAGAGATATAAAGTTTAAATGGGATGATGTTATGATTTTCCTTATTGATTAAATATAATATTTATTTTGGGATTATATTTTACTTCAAGATACATATCTTGATGATGATGATGTTGTTCATCTAAATTGGAAACAAGAAGAAGAAAACCATGCCGTAATGAAATATAATGATTGGAGAGCATCAAATAATTGTATTAGAATATTATATGTAGTTGAACAGTAATAAAAATACCATAGTATTGTGCATGATTAAGATGATAATTATGAAAGATAATTCACTACAACATACAATTCCATGTTTTTGACACCTACACTACATATCTTCATGGAGTTATAAAGGTTTACATCTCATGTGGTTTTTGTAGAGGATTGAAAAAGAGAGAAACAAAGCTACGATAATTCAGATATCACATGGAAACATATTCTTGGGTTTTTAGGATGTTTAAATATTATTATTTTATATTTACATTAATTGGTATTTTGAAATCATAAATATAAGATAATTAAACTTCCATAATATTCACGCATTTTGTGGATATATATAGAATATAAGAACAAGAAGGAATGGTTGGATTTTAATACTTAAATTATCTTTCACCCTATATGAGTAGATGAAGATAAAGGGACTCAATACTAATAAAAACCTTGATATTTTTTGTGCCATAGAAGATATTAAATGCAACACTACTTAGATGAAATCCAATCTTGTGGATTGAAAAAGAAGAAGAAAAAGTGATAGAGACCATCTTGAATTAGCTAATAATAATTCAATATTAATGGGATTGATAATAAAATCTATATGATTTCCTTATTTAACAATATATAAATATTTTTTAGTTATCCTGGAATATTAAAATTATGGTGAAGAAGATCAGATATGTTGAAGTCTATTTGAGAGTCTTGTGTTACACTATGATCACTTTAAGATGAGAAGACCGAAATCAATATTCTAAGAAGAAAGAAATGGTTGGTTCTAAAGCTTTATATATTCAATATACTTATTTAATTATTCCTGGTGAGTGCTAGGATTATAGGTCCAAGGGAATAAAATTTTCCAATTTCCATCTTCGAAATAAATGAGAAGCTATTTGTGAAGTTGGATAAAAACTGCCATACATTAAGGAAGTAGTCGACCACATTGGAGGAAAACCTCATTAACAAATCACAGTGTTCCTTATTATTTTTATATATTTATAATTTACTTGTATTAATATTTAAGGTGAGGTGATAATGAAATATCCATCCACTGAATAATTGTAGTGGTAAATAAGTGATACAATTTTAATTAGTAACAAGTCAACAAAACTGATTTGCCCACCCTTATCTCAATATTGGACTTATTCGAAGTGATATTAACAACTGGTGTAAGAGTATAATTTCCACTCATAATTGGATTCACAATTTTAGAGGATTTTTTTGTTTTGATTTTCTATTCCTAAATATAATATGAACTGTAGAATTGGTCTATAATTTTTAACAACTTATCGTAATTCTACCTCTTTTCAAAATTTTAAGAATAAAAATAAGAATGCAATGAAGAAATAGTGAAAGGAATCCCTCTTATGTTAATAGGATGAAAAATTAACCTAATTTTCTATAATTATAATTAATACAAACTATTATTGAATAAAATGATATGTTTTTTAAACCTACTACCATGGGTATGTCAAAATATTTTTTCCATAGGTATTTAACAATCTCTACATGATGATGAGGGAACTTATTTTTATAGTGAAATTGTCTTTATAGAAGAACCATGTACAATTGGGAATAATCACACCTTAGAGGAATTTAATGATAACATATATACTATTTTGAGTAAGACCATATAGGATATTCCTAAAAGAATTTCCACTTATGTTTAGGGACCTTTAAAAGACTTTCAAGTAAAGATCAACCCTAATGAAGAAGACTCTATGAAGGGTGAGAAAGAATTTGGATGGAATTTGATATTGATCCTTGATCTCACAAATCCATTTATTCCCAAGAGTTCTATTACTATATATCAAGAAGAAAAGTACTCCATAGTTGGGAATTATTATCTTGATACAATATAAAATAAAGACGAATTTATAGAAAGGATTGAAGTGAATTTACATGAAATAGAGAAAAATTAAATAATATTATTGAAGTTAAGAATAATCAACTTGAGGTCAAAGAAAACACAATTAAGTAAGTCAAAAAATTATTTTAGGAGAATGGTGTGATGCATTAAATATATATTAAAACATAATAACTGATTGTAAAGATATAGTGAAGATGATTAAAGATTAGAAAAATATTCTTAATGTGAAGGGACTTGATCTTGAAGTCAAACAAGAAAAGTGGATATTTTTCAATCCTTTTATTTAGAAAAATATGATATATGATTCATTACCACGTATAATATCGAGGAGAATTTTTTTAAATATTCTTATCCTATAGAAATAATATCATGTGATCAACTCGTGATTATTTCAAGAAGGATAAAAAAGAAAAGGCTATCATCCATAACAGAAAATCATAATTTCTCTAAGTTTATTTTCATGTATAGTAAAAGTTAAAAATTAGAAACTAAAAAAATACATGAAGAAAAGTGACAATGAAACCACTACTGCATGTATAGTGTATTAAAGAATATGTGGGCTATGTTTTCACCCATATAAAAAAATAGGCAGAGAAAAAGTCACAAAAATATAAGGCATTCAATTCTATCCAAATTGATGTTCAAATAAGACGATTAATATTTATTATCTTTTACGAATACTATAAGGATTAGGAAAAAAACATTGGATTGTTGGTAATTGTGTCAACATCTGAAATAAAAGGATAGACTTTCTCAAGGGATATAAATTATAATATGAATAAAATAATATGAAAAGAATAAAAATAATTTATATATCTAATATATATTTAATATTTGAATTTTTTTTGGAAATTGAAATGTAAATAGTCACAATAAAGGTAATTATTTTTTTAAAATTGACCATGTATATGTCTAAAATAAAATATAATAAAAAACAATTGATGTTAATAAATGAATGTGAGTTGTCCTTGTGAAATATATAAAAAAAGAATTTATTTTAAAATAGACCCAATAAATCTAAGTATAATACTTCACCAAAAAGAATAATTTTATTCTATTAAGAGAAAATAGTAAATAACATGTAAAAATAAAATGTTTCTTTGAATATAATATTTGATAGAGTAAACCATGATCAAAATGAAAAATTAGTTTAATAAATGAACAAAATAATAGATTTTTGAAATTAATTATTGAGAATCCATGTTAAATATCTTACCAGAGATGAAAAAATTATTAAATAATATATTGTCTTATGGATACTATAATTAGATATAGAAATAAAAATGGAGAAATATATTAAAATGGAAATTGATAAACAGAAAAAATATTCCACATTAAGAAGTTGAATTTCATGAGAGGTTGTTAAGAGGTGATAACCCAAGATCTCATGAGATGATGTATAGAAGGTTCGAACAATATTATAATGTTTCAAAAGATTTATTGATTATATTTCCATCTAAAGAAGACATCAATAAGAAGATGAATGTTTTAATAAGGTAATTTTGTTCTTTTTTGTTAAAAGTAAAGAAGGGGATTCTAAACAATGAATTGTATGAATAAGGAAAAAGGAACCACTCTTTCCAAGAAGATAACTGATTTGAATTCCAAAATAGAAAGCATGATTTTTTTTCAAATATAGAGAAAAAAATAAAGGATCAATCTAGTTAAGAAGAAACTCTCAACATTGATACAATCATCGATAATAAAAGTAGTTCCACCTAATTATTTTATTTATTGTATTGTATTTATATGTTTTCTATATATGGAATTTAATTTGATGAACGATATTTTGGGAAGAACTAAAGAAAATAGTAATTTTGTAAAAACTAGAATGAAAATACGATATCACCATTTGTGAAGTGATTAAAACATTGTGTATCCTTAAATAAATTTGATAAAAAAATCTACCTTGATGAAGTGAAGTTAATGTGTCACTTTATGGGAAATACAAATAGAGATGTTCTGAGATGTTTTGAAAATTTATTATTCCTTGCAATACTAGAATTCTAGAAAGTTATTTAATTTTATTGTTGAAAAATTTCTTTATAGATCTTTTATCATAATTTGTTGAAGTACTATATTCATAAAATAAGGGGGATAAGTTGATCTGATCAATAATATAAAAAAAAGAAATTTTAAGAAGTTACATGGATGATTTTGGAATTTAAAACCTATTAGGATTCATTCAAATGTTTCAATATATGTGTTGAGATGAGAATAGGGATTCCGTTTGTAATTATCTTGTAAGTGTATTAATTAATTTTTTTTCTATTGGTAGTAGTCTGATAATACTTAAAAAGGATCTGGGGAAAGAAATATTAATTTGTATAATATTTTATTGATTTATAGAAAACTTATTTTTCAATATCATCCCCACTTATTTTATACATTGAGAAAGGATCACAAAATCTTAGAGAATAATAATTGATGAAACATTACATTAGTGAACTGATACCATCCAATACCAAGTTCATTATAATTATAGTTAATAATGAGGAGAGATAAGTAAATGAAAAATATAGACTATGGAAACATATTATCATGCAATTTGAATATTGGTAATGACATACAATATAAAGGAGGATACTGTTACACCCAATTTGTGTTGTGTATTACTTGTTTTCAATACAGTTGATGTTTTTAAGCATGATATAAATATGCATTTTCGAATAACTACATGAAATATACATGGAGTTCCTAAGCTAGTTGATGAGAAGAAATATAATCTTTATATGAATGGTGTAATAATATATTGAGTGAATGGGGATTTAATAATTACCTAAATTCATGAAAGTGTGTTTTTGTTATTATTTTTGTGGAAAATGATGTTAAAGATTCTAAAAATGGATATATTTTATATACATGGAAAATTAGGTTGTGGATTTTGAGAAAGGTGTATCCCATAGAGTATAGAAAGTGACTATTAGTTTATTTATATAAAAGAGTTGTGAATAATAGGTGTGAATTTATATCATAAAATTTATGAGGCTTTAGGAATGTTATATTATATAGAAATATACCTTTTCACTACCAAAGTAATATTTGATGTTGTTTGAGGTAGGGTAATATCATTGAAATATTATAAGGAATATTTATATACTGCATTATGCTTTTTAATGATATTAGTGTTGTTTGAAGTTGGTTTTATAGTACTCCAAATTATCTTAATGTGTCCGACAAGGCAGGAAGAAGATTTGAGTAGATTTTCAAAGATTATGGAAAATGTATTTTATAGAAAAACTAAAAAAATAAATGACATGTAATATATTTCACAGTATTATAAATCCAAAAGGGTAAAACCATCAAGATATGTGTAATATTTTCTCTCAAGTTGATGAATTTGATAAAGGTTGGAACTTGCATCCAATATATAAGATTTCAATAAATAAGAGAAGATTTTAAAAGTACCCAGGATCACAAAGATACATAATATTTTCTGAATACATATGATAGTTTATAAGTAAAGAAAATAATTGTAAATTTATAAGATCTTATGAAAATACCTATGAAATACAGTATCTTATTTATAAAGTCATTAAAAAATGATGACAATTTAGGATGTTTCAAGATATATTTAAGATATTTAATTGGTACATCAGATACATAAATTCCTATATATTATATTTTTTCTAAGTCATTTTGAGAATGGAAATGGAAAATATAATATGTAGTATATTAAATAAATTTAGAGGAATACGTAATATCTTTTTGGGTAGTGGAAAAATAATTTTGGAAGAGGATAAGAGAACTGGATGATATGTAAGATATTTGATCATACATATGATATTTGGTGGAACAGAAGAATAAATAAATTAAATAAACAATATTACATATATATAAGATATTTTTTTATCTAACACTATGATAAGGATAAAATTATATTTCTTACATAAGAGTTATCTGTTTTTAAAAAATATGATATAATTTAATTTAAAATGAGATGATGATATTTTGATAAATATTGTTTAAATATCAAAATGATATGATGAGTAACTATAATCGAAAATAGATGTTGGTGATGAATAATAGGATAGTATGACTTTGTAATGTGAATAAGAGAGCCACGTCACTACGTAGTATAAATATCAAAGACCACCCAAAGGTGGTTCTAGAATATGTGATGAAGTTTACTCATAAGAATACGACCATGAAATATTGTGCGATGTATTTGAGATTGTGAGGAGAGAACTATACCACAATAAAATTATTGATTAATCTGAAAATTACATTGCATATCTTCATGTATTTGTGAAGGTTTTACTTGTGTGAAAAATTTGTAGATGTTTGAAGAAGATTTAGAAATCTATGATTATTATGATTTAGAATGGAAATATATGGCCATGTATTAATGAGGTTTAATGATATTTTTTGAGAAAAGTTTTAAATGATTTTTGAAAATCATAAATGTAGAATAATTTAAATTATATAATATTGATGCATTCTAGGAATATTTATGGGAGAAAATAAGAATAATAAAAAAACACTACTATAATTATCATGAATATTTTTTTAGGTGAGGAATTTAAGGAGACAAAACATTGGAACTAACCTAGATATTTTTTTGGTCAAAGAATAAAAAATCTAATATTGGTGAGATGGAAACCATTTTATGCATTAAATAAGAATAATAATAGAGAGAGAAACTATCATGCTTCATCTCAATATAATTCAGGCAATAGAAGATTCACAATACTATCTCTATGATATACTTATATATGATGTTCTAAAGAGTATCAAAAAAATCCCTGGGATTTTTACATTCTTAAGATTAGGATTAGATATAATTAATTATTCTATAGAAAAATTCCTTACACTACTAATAACTTCAATAAGAGTAGAGTAAAATCCTTATTCAATAAAGAATGTCCTAGTTGGTGCTATAGCTTTATATCTATAATATGGAGCTTGAATTTTAGTTGATCAGTGCTAGGATTATGGGTCCGAGAACATACACTTGTTTGAGTTACATATTTTTAATAGAAGATGATCTATGTACGAAGCTGTATAACAATGACCATACATCTGGGACATTGTCATACACATTTGAGGAAAAACTCATTAAAAAATCATCATGTTTCTTGTTTAATTTATTTATTGATTATGTACATGGATAAAAACTAATCATAATGAAAGAGTGAGATATCCATTTATTGGAGAAGTATAGTGTAAAATAAGGGATGTGGTTTTAATTGGTAATAAGTCACCAAAACCGATTCACCCCCTCCCTCTCATAGTTAGACACATCCCGAGTGATCCTAATAGTCACATAAGAGTTCCCACTAGGCCACTAGCACCCTTACCAAAATAAAAACACCTCTTGTTGTGTTTCCCATGGAAAATCCCAAGATCTTTACCCCATGGGTTTTAAGACAACCAAACATACTTTCGAACAAATATGGATCACCAACATACCCTTACTTTTTCGAACTAGTCTCCCATAAATATATTAAACCCCTCAGTTAATTCATGGGTCATTCACAGTAACTTACCAACATTTATAATTCAAAATGATAAATGAAATCACATATAAGGGAGGAAATATTAGATACCATGTAACACCCCAAGCTTCCACGATACATTTCCCTTTGAAAAATGCAATAGCTTGTGTTGTACGCAACTTCGAGATTCTAACACATCGTAACCAATCAAACTAACCGTTATGAATAGTAACACCCAATTTTTGAAATTTTATCAATATTATCTTCCAAAATGTATTTTTTGGGTTCAGAATATATAAATAATCATTGGTTGATTTTTTGGTATTTTTTTTGAAAAACATTCACTTTTTTATGAATAGTGAAAAATACATAATTTTAATTAAAAAAATAATCAAAATAACTTATAATCTTAAATTATAAAATTTATTTGTTTTTTAGTATAATTAAATTATATTTTTACCATTTAATCAAATTTGGGTTACTGGATGTAATTTCACATTTAAACTGGACATAAGCAAGTGCCAATCTTTTGATAGTTATTATTTCTTAAAAACACGCCTTCTGTTTTGACAACGAGAATTAATTTTAAATTAATTTCTGCCACTTATGTGTTTTTAATTCATAAAAATTGATTCCATATTTAGAATTAGGTGGTCCAAATTGTGTAAATAGGTAACTTTTATTTTTAATCATTTTGAATAATTATTTCGGTAAATATTTTATATACCATGGTTAAAGGGAAATCTGGTAAATAAGGGTAAACAAAATATTATAATAATATTAAATTACCCTAACACATGTTATAACCTTATTGGATAATACATTTCTTACCATGGGAATCCTTGGGTCGATATTGGGACCCCATGGTGCCAGTTGTAAGTGATAATGACACTTTATATTAATTAAGTTAATGTAAATACAAAAATGACATAAGCATATATCTTTTAGTAAAAAATTTTTTACATATGGTTATATATGTTATCTCTTTGACTATAAATATTAATTAAAAATAAAAAAAGATTCCCAACATAATGGTATTTTATTTATAATTTTTAGACATTGAATAATTAGATTTATTTATGAAATAATATTTCATTATATTCCTAAGGTGCCCGTCACCCCTCTTATAAAAGGTCACTTCCCCTTCTCTCAAATTCACACCTTCAAAGCCAATTGGTTCAGCCAAACCCTGCCCAAATATTCTCTCAACTATCCTCCATTCATTCTATAGTACTTCCCTTAGTCATAAATCCAAACTATGGAGCCCTTTTGATCAAATCAAAAGGAAGAACCCAAAGAAGTGGTAAATATTTCATCACCTCTTTCAAGTTCCTTTCTTCTTACACTTACTTTTTATTTGCTGTTTCCAATATAAAATAATAAATATAGTATCTTATATATACTGTGATGTTATTATAAATTTGGTACATCAATATTCATTATTCTATCCATCCTATGAATGTCCTGTCACAATACGTGCGTACATACGGCTTACCGTCTCCACGTCGTGGTGTAGCTGTTATTCAATACATTATTATTTATAAGCGTATAACAATGATTTATAATTGATGTAAATAATAAATATAACATTATAATGATTCTGTATATATGATATACAATCCAATTACAAATTATTTTAATTTCAAAAGAATGATATTGTCACTCGTGCGTATATACGAATTACTCTCTCCACGGACGCGATGATATTCATTCCCCATCATATCCATTCAAGACTAATTTTCATTTGATGATTAAAAATAATTTTTAAATACTTAATATAATTTTTAATATTAATAAGATTCATTATATTCAAAACAAACAATACTTAGGTTACAAAGCATATAAAGGAAAACAAATCTGTTAACACCCTAAACGATGATATAACAGAAATATCATTAATAAAGCAATATTATAAGATCATATATGATATAATATTAATGTATATGGTTCTTGTATAATTTAATAACAAGGATTTCACCATTAGATAGGGGGTTAACGTACCCTTGACCAAGGAAAAGAATAAGGTAAGGGTTAATTCTACAATCTCTTCATTGTCCAAGGTTGTTTATACGTAATTATCTATTGGGACCTCTTTTTCATCCACATCCAAGCTTCTTAAAAATGTATTTCAAAACATTTTTACCATTTAATAGACAATGTTTAAGGTCATTTATACCCTTATTTTACCTTATATGTTTTTGAAAGAAATCTTTCCATTGTTTTCCAAACAAGGTACTTTATGAAATTTTTGATAAAATTAAAGTAAGAATGTTTTTTTAACTTATACGGCGTGTGTGGATATTTTCTACCATTGTACCATCATGAAATCTTCCCTTACAAGATTATAAGATTATTTCCAAAATAAATTTTTTCTTTTATAATTATATCAATTTTAAATGATTTTAAAATAGAAAGAGACATTTATCTAAAAAAGGTTTTCATTTCATCTATGTCAACATCCTTTGATGGATTTAAAGCTTATTTGAAGTTGATTTATTATGATACAAAAAATCCATATTGTATTGAAGGTTTTGTGATATGTTTTAATATGGATTTGTTATTTGTACACCATTCATGGTTTATGGATAAATTATTGACATTTCATATCCTAGTTTTAATATGAATGTTTATATTAAGATTAACCCTATTCATATGAAGATTGCATTGGACATAGTAAGTGATAGGTGGAGCGCGCTATAGCTCCCCAATTCATCGGTAGGTCTCATGAGACAAACTAGGGTCTTGGCATAAGGCCTTGAAAAAAATCTTATTTGTAGTCTTGTCACAAGGCCTTGACTATGTGGTTATAAAGTCTGGAATTATGAATTCCATCATTATGAAAGTGTCTATTGATATTTCATGTGATTATTCGACTAGGAGATTATCCATTTGAATAAGTAAATGAAATTATTTGATTCTATATTTGCTATATTATTATTAAGTTCAAGTTTAAAAGTATTTTTTTAGTCTTATACATTACCTTAAATATTTACGCTGATTTATGAAAGTTTCCGCTATATTGTTATCCTTACCGAGCATCTGAGGTCACCCCTTTCTAGGTTATATTTTTCCCAGGTAGTGAAGAAGTATTTTATAAATGACCTACAGGGATAGTAGGAGGGGATATGAGTGTGTTCTATCCAAATAATGTTGTTTTAGTTGTTCATTTTATAATGTAATGTAAAACTTATGAATGTATCAAGTATTTCAAAGGCTACAAAATTGATCGGCCTTTCAGGACATGATTTTCTTGTATCATGACAATGTTATGTAATAATGTACCGACTTTAGGTAACTAGGTTCGGGGCATTACAGTTGGTATCATGAAGACTTTTAGTACAAACTTTCAAATATAGATTTAGATAAACTCTGGTTTGAGCACATTACCCTAAGATAGACTTTGAAGATTAGTATAGAAGAACATCCTAGAAATTTGGTATTGTAGAGATTTTGTGAGTTTTCAAGAAATACATCCCTGTCTGGATACGAGCAGGCAGAGGTGGCTCTGGTACAGATGTACCTAGGTGTAGAACCCAAAAACATCGCTCTTGAGCTAGACTCGAATGGGAACTAGTGCACAACAACGGGCCTTGCGGTAGTCTTGGTTACGACACTCCAGAGGGATATACTTAAGAAAATTCCCATTTTCTATACAAATAATCATGGAAGGTTTATGAGTATATAATTCCTCAAATAATTATATTATTATTATGGATTATATCCAAAAACTTTTTAGTTTATGTTAAGTGTTTTACAAGTTTGTAATTATGTATTTCGATTCATAAACTAATCAAGTTTATGCCATTATTTAGAAATGGTGCCTAGTGCAAGGAATGGAAACCTTATAAATTCAAGTAATCGTTGTCGGAATTTCTCTCATACTCAATATAATTTTAGTGGAGTTGGTTAAGCAACTGGTGTTGATTAGCTTATCACTATACTGGGACAACTCACCCAGGTTATGAATAATAACCTTACACATATAGAGCACACTGATCCACATCATGGGGGATCAATGTTAGATTGCTTGACGAGGAAACAACCACAAACATTCAATGGGAGTACAACTCCATTAGTAGCTGAGAAATGGATAAATTCCTTAGATAAAATATTCTACGCCTTGGGGAGTAATGAAATTGAGAAGATTTTCATGGAAGTTTACCGCCTCACTGGAGATGCTGATCAATGGTGGTCATTGATTCAAAACACAAAGAATGATGATTAAGTATCAAATATGGAATGGAGGGAGTTTAAAGATACTTTCTTAGGAAAGTACTTTCCTCATGACCATCGATCAGATATGGAAAGACAATTTTTGAGTCTGAGGCAAAAGGAGGATGAGAATTTCGCAATGTATGAACCTGTCTTTAAAAGGATAGTGAGTCATGCTGAAAATTATATACATAACCAATGAAGTAAGATTGATTGTTTCTTTGATGGGTGAAAACCATTTATCCATTGATCATTACTCTCATAATCCTACTCTTCATACAAAGACATTGTCTCTTATGCTATCAAGATAGAAAAGGAATTATCTAAGTCTTACAACTTTAAAGCAAATCCAGAGAAGAAGGGATCTACTAAATACTATGGAAATAGAAATAAGTAGAAGAAGGGAAAATTTGAATATCTATCCTGTAGTAAATGTTGGAAAAATCACCCCTGTACTTTTCTGAAGGGTATGAGAGTCTGTTACAAGTGTGGTGAAAAAGGCCACCAAGCTCGTGATTTCAAGGGGAAGAAAGAGGCTATCAATGTTGAATGCTACAATTATAGATAATGGAATAATTAATAAAATTAATGTCCTAAGCACCAAGGGAAATTAACTCTGAAAAGGTCAATGGATCAAGGCCACGCTTATGCTATCACTACTGCTGAGGTTGAAGCTCCGAAAGACGTGGTGGAAGGTAATTTAATGGTTTCCTCAATTTTAGCCAATGCTTTATTTGTTTTTGGATCATCAAATTGTTTCATATTTTACCAGTTTTCTAAGAAAATAATATATTTCCAATTTGATTTAACAAGGGAGTTTTAAGTCAAAACTCCTAAGGGAAGTATCATTGCAACACAGTTTGGTGAATCAGTTCCCATTAAGGCACATAAATGTATTTTATCTGCTGATCTCAACATCATACCCATGACTGAATTTGATATAATTATCAGTATGGATTATATTTCAGAACATGATGCAAAAATTTATTTTAATAATAAAGGGGTAGAAATTTTTGATGATGATGAAATATAACACCTTATCTTTAGAGTAGAAATGTCACCACATGATTCTTATCACGATACACCCCCAATAACTCAATTAAATTAAATTATTGGGGATGAAGGGAATGAAATAACTGTTGGTGAGGAAAAGAATGTTCAAATATAGGATGTACCTATTGTTCAAGAGTATATTGATGTATTTCCAGAGGATTTACCTAGACATCCACCAGAATGATAAATTGAGTTTTCCATTGATTTAATTCCTATTTCAAGGCCCATACCAATGACCCCATAAAGAATGGCCACTGTGGAATTAGTGGAACTAGAGAAACAACTAGAGTAATTGAGTAATATGGGATTTATTCACCGTACTGTTTCTCCATGGGTAGCCCCTGTTCTTTGTTTCATGAAGAAAGATGGATCTATGAGGTTGTGCATTGACTACATGGAGATCAATGCAATAACAATAAAGAACAATTATCCCCTACCTCGCATTGATGATTTATTTGACCAACTTCATGGAACTCAATACTTTTCAAATATTTACCTTAGATCTGGATACTATCAATTGTGCATGAAGAAGGAAGACATTTCCAAGACAACATTTTGAACTAGGTACAGGAATTATGAGTTTAGAGTAATGAATTTTGGAATGACTAATGCTCTCTCTATTTTCATGGATCTAATGAATACGGTTTTAAAGGAATATCATGATGAATTTTTAGTGGTATTTATTGATGATATCTTAGTATACTCCAAAATCTATGAAGATCTTGAAAATCACTTGCGCATTATCCTGAAGACTCTTAGAAGAAATGAATTATACAGGATGTTTAACAAGTGTGAATTCTTGCTTCAGGAGATTTTTTTGTTGGCCATATTTTCTCTAAGGATGGAATCTCTATTGATACTTCTAAGATAAGATAAATACATGAATGTCCATCACTGCTGAGTATAACTAAGGTACGCAGTTTTATTGGTTTAACAGGTTATTATCGACGTTTCATCTAGCATTTTTCTCAATTGGAAAACCCATTAACCAAGCTCACATGTAAAGGGGTTAAATTTGTTTGGACAAAAGAGTGGGAAAAATGTTTTGAAGAATTGAATAGAAGATTAGTCAATGATCCTATATTGACACTACCATCAGGGAATGATGGGTTTGTTATTTATAGTGATTCTTTAAAGAAAGGACTTGCTTGTGTCCTTATGTAGAATGATAGGGTTATTTCCTATGCATCACAATATCTAATAATTCATAAACAAAAATATCCTACTCATGATCATGAGTTAGTAGCTGTAATATTTTCTTTGATGATATGGAGACACTATCTATATGGTGAAAAAATGTGAGATTTATACTCATCACAAGAGTTTGAAGTATATTTTCTCACAAATAGAACACAACATGAGGAAAAGGAAATGGCTTGAACTACTCAAGGATTATGATTTCACTATACACTACCACCTGGGGAAGGAAAATAAGGTGTAATATTCTTTGAGTAGAAAGATCATGGCGTTTTGAACAAGATGAGAGTTGAAAAGGATCCTATATACTTGGATATAGTAAAGATGGATATGGGAATAACCATAGAAGGTGAAACATCAATGATTTTTTGAATGGTTGCCAAACCGTCTTTATTAGAATGGATAAAAAGTTCTCAGGCTGATGATGAGGTGTTTCAAAAAAATATTAAAGCTGTGAATAATGGTGGATTGAGTGACTTCAAATATGAAGATGGAATTTTGAAATTTGGGAAGAGAATTTGTGTTCCCAATATACCTGATCTAAAAATGGAATTGTTGGATGATTCTCATAGCTCTAATTTCTCTATACACCCTGGGAGAACCAAAATGTATAGAGATTTGAAGGAACATTTTTGGTGGGACAACATGAAGAGGGAGATTACTAATTTTGTGTCAAGATGTATGGTTTGTCAACAAGTGAAACCTAGAAGGAAACATCATGGAGGAGTCATGCAACCTCTTCCTATTCCTGAGTGGAAATGGGATAATATTACGATGGACTTTGCCTTGTGACTACCAAAGACTCCTTTAATGAATGATTCAATATGGGTCATTGTTGATCGTCTTACCAAGTTAGCACATTTTATTGCTATAAGAGAAGATTTAACACTTGAACGTTTATCAATACATTATATTAATGAAGTTGTAAGACTTCATGGATTACCCCAATCGATTGTTTCTGATTGTGATTGTCATTTTACATCAAGATTTTGGAAAAGGATTCAGAAAGGCCTGGATACTTAACTTCGTTTGAGCACTACCTACCACCCTCAAAATGATGGATAATCAAAACGGACTTTTCAAACCATAGAAGACATGTTGAGATCATGCTCACTTGACTTTCATGGTATGTGGGATCAATATTTACCTATAGTAGAATTTTCTTATAAAAATAGCTTCCATTCAAGTATTCAGATGACACCATATAAAGCGTTATATAGAAAGAGATGTCGTACACCAACTTGTTGGGATGATGTTGGTGAAATAAAATTCAGAGGCCCAGAACATTTTGAGGAAATTATCGAAAAGGTGAAGGTAATGCATACCCACATCAAAGTATCTCAATGTAGGCATAAGAGCTATGCTGGTAACCGAAGGATTTGGAATTTTAGGTATGAGATCATGTTTTCTGGAAGGTATATCCAGGGAAGGGAATTATACGATTTGGTAAGAAGGGTAAATTGAGTCCAAGGTACATAAGAACATTTGAAATTCTATAAGGAATTGTGGCTATAGGTTACCATTTGGAAATTCCACCAAGTCTCTCCAATGTTCATGATATGTTCCACGTATCACTATTAAGAAAATACATGCCTGGCCCAACACATGTTCTTACCTATGAGGAATTAGAACTGGAACCCAATCTGTCTTATTGCGAAAGAGCATGTCACGAATCTTAATACAAGAGAACAAGTGTTTAGAAACCAGACGACTCGTCTAGTAAAAGTTATATGGAGAAACCATAAGATGGAAGAGGCAACGTGGGAACCCGAGGAACATATGATGGAGAACCACCCGAATATTTTTATGAAGTAATATTCTCAAAATTTTGAGGACAAAATTATTTCAAGGAGGGGAGAATGTAACACCCCAAGCTTCCACGGTATGTTTCTCTTTGAATAATGCAATGCCTTGCGTTGTACGCAACATCGAGATTCTAACACATCGTGACCAATCAAACTAACAGTTATGAATAACAATACCATATTTTGGAAATTTTATCAATATTATCTTTCAAAATGGAATTCATTTTTGGGTTTAGAATATTAAAATTACCTTTGGCTGATTTCTTTGTACTTTTTTGAAAAACAAACAGTTTTTGATAAATAGTGAAAATACTAAATTTTAATTTAAAATACTTTTTTAATCAAAATAATTTATAGTGCTAAATTATACTATTGAGTCATTTTTCAGTATAATTAGTTTATTTTTTTACCATTCAATCCAATGTTGGTTACTGTACGTAATTTCACATTTAAACTGGACATAA
Source organism: Viscum album (assembly GCA_963277665.1). Classification (NCBI taxonomy): domain Eukaryota; kingdom Viridiplantae; phylum Streptophyta; class Magnoliopsida; order Santalales; family Viscaceae; genus Viscum; species Viscum album. The sequence goes on from OY728162.1 coordinate 1,327,910,556, forward strand.
GCAAGTGTCAATCTTTTGATAGTTATTATTTCTTAAAAACACGCTTTTTTGTTTTGACGACGGGATTTAATTTTAAATTAATTTTTGCCACTTCTGTGTTTTGAATTTAGAAAAATGGATTCCATATTTAGAATCAGGAGGTCTAAGTTGTGTAAATTGTTAACCTTTATTTTGAAACATTTTGAATAATTACTTCGGTAAATATTTTATTTACCATGGTTAAAGGGTAAATCCGGAAAATAAACGTAATCAAAATAATATTAAAATAATATTAAATTACTATAACATGTGTCCTAACCCTATTTGATGATACATGTATGACCATGTGCATCCTTGAGTTGATATTGGGTCCCCATGGAGCCACTTGTAAGTGATAATGACACTTTATATTAGTTAATTTAAAGTAAATACAAAAATGTCATAATCATATATCTTTTATTAAAAGAATTTTACATAGGGTTATAAATGTTATCTCTTAGACTATAAAAATTAATTAGAAAGATAAAACAATTCCCTACATAATGGTATTATCTTCAAAATTTTTAGACACTGAATAATTAAACTTATTTATGAAATAGTGATGATGCAATATTTTCCTTATTAATGAATGAATCATATAAATGGTATTATAGATGCTAAAATAAATATAATTTATATTTTTTATGCCACCATAAATTTTATTGGTTAATATGACATGTTATGATTGATTAAATGATTTTTTTGAAGTAATAATGCTGTTTGGAATTAAAAAAAACAAAATAGAAAATAGTGTCAAAGTTCAAATAAAAGAGTTTTTAAAACAAATTTTATATTATTAATTTACATTCTATTCCTAGAAATCTATGGTTCAGAAAAAGTTCTTAAATAATATTATATATTTCATTAATGAACCACTTGAGGTTTTTTTGGAATTTTATAGTAAGTGTATTGACAATATAATATAAAAATACAAAGAGACATTGTAAATGTCAAAGTAATTAACTAAGAGTTAAATATAGAAGATAAGGTTAATATACTGACCCAAACCTGTCTAAAACCAATTGGTTGAGTGGTTTTCAGCCCATACCATCCTTATCCTCAAAATAATTTATTTTGGTGCCATTAGAAACCTATATTGATTTTATTATAAAATAATATTTCCATCTTTTCCAAAGGTGCCCCTCACCCCTCTTATAAAAGGGCACTTCCCCTTCTCTCAAATACACACATTCAGAGCAATTTTTCTCATCCAACCCCTACCCGAATATCCTCTCAACTATCCTAATTTCATCCTAGAGGCCTTCATTTAGTCAAAAATCCATCCTATGGATCCCTTTTGATCAAATCAAAAGGAAGAACCCGAAGAAGAGGTGAATATTTCATCACCTCTTTAAAGTTCCTTTCTTCTTCCATATCATCTTTCTTTGTTGATTCCATTATAAAATAATAAATCTATTATATTCTATAAACTGTTATGCTATTATAAATATGGTATAACCATATTCATTATTCAATACATCCTATAAATGACATGTCACCATATGTGCGTATGCATGACTTACCATCTCCACATCGTGGTGTAGTTGTAATTCAATAAACTATTTTTTGGATGGGTATAATAATTATGTATAATTGATTTAAACAATAAATATAACATGATAACCATTCAGTATATATGATATACCATGGAATTATATATTATTTTAATATCAAAAAAATGATATTGTATCTCATGCGTACGTACGGATTGCCGTCTTCACGAACGTGATGAGATTCATTCCAAATCATATCCATTCTAGACTAATTTTCATTTGATGATTGAAAATAATGTTTAAAAACTTAATAAAATTTTGAATATGAATAAGATACATCATATCCAAAAAAAAAATTACTTATGTAACAAATCATATAAAGGAAAACGAACCAGTTCACACCCGAAATTATGATACTACTGAAATATCATTAACAAAGCAATATTAGAAGATCATATATGATATAATATTAATGTATGTGGTTCTTGTATAATTTAATAGCAACTATTTCACCATTATACTAGCGGTTAACCTACCCTTTACCAAGGAAAAGAACAAGGTAAGGGTTAATTCTACAATCTCCTCATTATATGAGGTTGTTTATACGTAATTATCTACTAGGACCTCTTTATCATCAACATCCATGCTTCTTAAAAATGTATTTCATAACAGTTTTACTATTTACAAGAAAATGGGTAATGTCATTTATACCCTTATTTTAACTTATATGTTTTTTAAAGGAATCTTTCCATCATTTCCCAAACAAGGTACTTTATGACCTTTTTGACAAAATTAATGTAAGAATGTTTTTTAACATATATGACGGGTTCAGTATTTTCTGGCATTATAACATCATCAAATCTTCCCGTAAAATCTTATAAGAATATTTCTATAATAAATGTTTTCTTTTATAATTATTTTAATTTTAAATGATTTCAAAATAAAAAGAGATATTTCACTAAAAAGGGTTTTGATGTCATCTATATCAACATCCTTTGATGGATTTTAAGCTTATTTGAAGTTGATTTATTATTATACAAAACTTATGTATTGTATTGAAGGTTTTGTGATATGTTTGACTGTGGATGTTTTACATTTACACCATTCATAGTTTATGGATAATGTATTGACATTTTATATCATAGTTTTAATATGAATGTTTATGTTATGTTTAAACCTTTTCATAAGAGGAATTCATTGGACTTAGTAATTGATGTTTGGAGCCCGATATAGCTCCTTGATACATCGGTAGGTCTCATGAGACAAACTAGTGGCTTGGAACAAGGCCTTGACAAAATCTTATATTTAGTCTTTCCACAAGGCCTTGACTATGTGGTTATGAAGTCTGGAATTATGCATTCCATCATTTTAAAAGTGGATATTGATTATACATGTGATTATTAGACTAGTAGAAAATCCATGTTAATAAGTAAATGGAATTATAAGATTTTATCTTTTCCATATTATGCTATTGTTCAACTTTAAATGGATTTGGTTTTAGTCTTATACATTGCCAAAAAAATTTATGCTTATTTATAAAAGTTTCCACTATATTGTTATCCTTACTGAGAATCTGAGCTCACCCCTTTCTATGAATTATTTTTTCCAAGATGTGAATAAGTATTTTATAAATGAACTCTATGGATAGTCTGAGGGGATATGTGTGTGGTCTATGGAAATAATGTTGTCATAGTTTTTCATTTTATAATGTAATGTAAAGCTTATGAATGTATCTAGTATTTCAAAGGCTACTAAACTGATTGGTATTTTGGGACATGATTTCCTTGTATAATTCCAATGTTATATAATAATTCACCAACTCTATATAACTAGGTTCGGGGTGTTATATACCACCTACCTCAGTGATAAAGATACAAACTTTGTAAGATATTTCCAATAATATTATCTAGTCTCATCTAATCTTCATTAATCATACTCACCTAAATAACACCTAACTTATCCAAGAGCCTCATGAAATTATTATAAATAATTTATAATTAATAAATATAATAAATCCGTAATTATTTAATTAGGAATAAGAAATTCAATCCTTATAAACCGACATGTACCCCTTGATTCAATTTTTATTTCATTTTAGATAAAAAAATATTTTATATTTTTTTGAGAGGGAATCTATACAAGACCTATAAGTCTAAAGGAAAAAATAAATTACATTATTTCCTATAAACCCCATGGATTAAAGTATTGTTTAATGTTTCAATTACTAATCCTTTTCCTCCTTTATTGTGTTGCTTTCCCATTTCCTAGAAACCTTTATACACTTTTTTTCATGTTCATCATGAACTATGTCATGCCTCCACATCCACACACCCTGTTATTTTATTTCCATGATTATATATCATTACAATATCCCCCCTTGGTGTCATCGATGATTCCAGCTGGTATACCCCCATGTGTGTGGAGTGGATGAAAAAACCACCCACATTTTATTTGCGGAGAGGACCAATAGTGATGGTCGATCACTGAAGTCCCCACTGTGAGACATTGTAGGGAGGTACACAAAACCACATGGAATAAACCTTGAGCAATAGGATGTGGAAAACTCTAATCATGTATCGAAACCAATGATGATCAAGAATCCAAAAATCATATATTGATTCGTCAACCAATATCATCCCAAATTGATACAATTATAAGAATAAATCAAATATTTGGCCTACCTCTTATGAAACTATGTTTAACTTGGAGTGTTCATCCTCCATATACCTCCTCTATCATCTTCCCATGAATTACCTATCATATTAGTCATATTTCACTATATTCTGGTTAAATCTGTTAAAAATATCTAAATCGTTCATCCCCAAATTAGTGGAATATGATGGGAAAAATAGATGGACAATATGTGAGAAAATAACACACTTAATTGATCAAGGAAGCCAACATATATTCCATGGAATGAAGGGTTAAGGGTAGGATGAGATTGAATGAAATGGGATGATCCCCTCTATCATTTTTACACTGAAGGCACCCAAAACCTATAAGGGTTTAAAAAAATCATAAAATAAAAAAACACCCCCACACATATAGTGGTGGTGGTGGGGGGGGGGGTCAAAACAACCTTTAGAACATTGGTGGCCTCATCTATACTTCTTATTTCACAACTAGGGTCCTGATTCTCACCACCAGCCTCTCAGTGGGGTGACAACAATCCATTCTCAAACATTAATACTCCACTGTCTTTTCACTAGGGTGTATGTTGCTTATTGTTTCATTCACTTTCACCACATTGTTTACCAAATTCACAAAATTCAACTGTTGACCTAATTCAATGAAACACTCACCACGAAAATTCCTTTTAGACATATTTTACATTTATATGAGCCATAATCCTTACTCTAAATCCATAAAAAATCAAAATGAACCTGTATACACTTCCATTAGAACTAGAATTTTCTAAAACTCCCCCAATAAAACATTGGAATAAGTCATTAAAAATCACCACCATACCACTTCTAAAACCCTAGTATACTCCTCATGTATCTCCCATGAACCATGATGGTTATTTAAATTCAATACATACTCTAATTATAGATCTCCCACATGTTATTGTCATATTTTCACCCCAACTAATCCTTAAATATTATCCTATCACAAAAAAAATCCTACTATAATTCAACAAACATTATATTCATACCTCAAGTGAAATAACTTAACCCATATCCAATTCATCATGGTTGATCACTCATAAAACATTCTATTCATTATCCCACTACATCGATTTCCATTAAAACCTCAGAGACCCACCTATTTCAACTCTAACTAAATTATCCAAATTAATTATGTTATCCCAATGTAGGTGACATTCAAGGGTCACTCAACCTTAAAAATCATACTCTCACCATTAAAATAACTTTCCTATATAAAAATGGAATCATATCAAAACTATAATCTAGAATCTCTTAATTTACCATGCCAAGATTTTAAGATTCTCTTCAGATCCCATTCCAATCTCATAAAGCCTCTATCCATTGAACCATCCATTATACTCAATTATAGATACTATTAATATATAAAGTCAATATTTCTGGAAGAAAAATTCACAAATACCCCACCAATAAGTTATTGAATGCATTATATTTACCTACTCACTCAATAATGATAATAAAATCTAGTATTATTTAGCTAACAAGATATATTTAGGTCACATACATCCATGTTCTAATGAGTAATCTCAACAACTCCTAGTTTGGGTTCTTCATTTACTTCAATAATAATGTTCAATAATATTTTACCTAAAATGAGGTTCTTTCCCTCATATAATCAATAGTGTACCTCCACTATATTATTTTCCTTATTATCATTATACATGTATTAACCTATACAGATTTTGTCATCACCCAAACTCAATACTCACTAGATACACTTTTTTATAAAGCTATAAACCCATTATATGAGACTCAATATTTGGTATATGTATAACATAGTGCTTTATGCTACCATATATTTTTTTATCAATTATCTATCATCATAAAAAAATTCCTAGATAGAAATATAATATGATCATCAAAATGTATTGTTGTCACAAAATTCTCACATCACTACTTGTTAGCAACTCCATACTTTCCATTGTACAATTTCTCAATTTCCATGATGCCCAAATCATAAATATTTTTGTAAATTCTAAATTATCTATACTTAGGTTGAGATAGTAAACTCCTAAAAATTCCCAATAACCCATCAAAAATCACACAACCACCAATTTCATCAAAACATCTCAGCTTACCCCTATGTGTTGTTAACAATTATTTAACTATGATCATTATATAAATAGAATTTTTTCCCATCATTTTATAGGGAAATAATCTCTCACATTGGTCATAAATTCATCCATCAATTCACTCTATTAAATCAATATTTGAACATTCCCAGTGTTGCTCCATCTTTAAACAATGAATGATGTATCATTGCATGTTAAATTATCTATCCCATATTAAAATCAACAAAATATACCTATCACCATCCAATCATAATTAAATTTATGATCACACCAAGAGTATGATAATAAAATGAATCTTCTCAGTATCCCATGATCTGACTCTATCAAATTAGAAAAATCTAAGGAGTTCATGACTTTAAAATGATCTCACTTCCAAGGGCTTCATAACCATCTTCCATATTATAATTTCACATATATTATCCGAGAAACTTTTTTACTAATATATGTATTGGAATCAAGGTGGTGTATTATAGAGGTTTTATATTGTGTTTGTTTTCAATCCATTAGTGGAAATTGATTTCAAGGAAAGAATGTTGTTATGAAGAGTGGGCTAGATGTTACCTTAAAGAGTACCAGAGAAGATGAAATATTTTTCTAGAGCTTATCAAATTTTTGGTGTAATAATATAGATAAAGAGGATTTTTTCACTTTAACTCTTATGGGTTAGGTGATAGAATGTTTTAACAAGAATAACATGATATTGTTAGAGAGAAAGAGTTAGAAGATGAATGATAGCATGAATGGGATTACACAACCATGTAAGGTGATTTAGTGGAACATTTCTTGTTAGTAGGATCTCACATTCCTGAAGTTATATCAAAATGTGGTCATGTGGAGTTCATAAAGGGAGAGATTATAGAAATGATAGAAGGATATTGCATTCATTTGAAATCATGTGATCGAATGTTTTCTAAATAAGCTTGTGATGTGGTCAGGTGGATCACATAACCAAGAAGGGATCCTGTGATGGAAGATAAGTGATGGTAATCATGTTACTCACATAAAGAAAAGTAGAATATAAAATGGTGAGAAATTAGGTGACTTCATAATATGGGAAGTGAGTTCTGGAATAATGTCTTATGATTGAGGTCTCATGAAATCAATCACAAGGCCACATGTTATAGTCAACTTTATAAAATAAGATTTAGGTGAGCTCACACTTTTGAGTCAATAAATTACGTGACTAGTTTTTTTTGGATTTTTTGAAAATTTTAAGATATATTTTATAGGTTTATACCTATATTAAAGCCCAAGATCACATCCTTAAAAATACATAAGTTTATTAAGAGGAAAAATTAGAATGAGAGAGTTTGGAGAATATTTGGTGACTTAGTAACAGGATTACATCACACAGTTCATCTGGAGTAGGTCATTCGAAGGTGATTCACACTTAGAGTCTCCTATCCAAGTTCACACACTTAGTTACACATTCCATTAGTCACATAAAGTATTTAATTTACCATGTTTTTTTTCTAACATTCATTTGTTTGGTTCATGCAATAGAGTAATGAGATGCATGATGTTTTTGGGACAAATTTGTTTGAACTCTAAAGCAGGTGATTTTTGAAGATATTTTGAATAAAAACACATATTTAAGACTCATATTCTAATATTAATAATAAAAAAAATAAACATAATTTTAACAATGATAGGATGATCTTAAGGTTATTAAACTAAGGAATACTCTATCTAGAGTAGTGTGAAGTGAGGATTCCATGATGCTGGCCTAAGGGAGGAAGTCTTCTATAACTAAATGTGTTGTAAAGGAAGAGTTCTTGGAATGGAATTTCCATGGTTGAGAAATTTTAATCAATATAAATTAGTGAATAATTGTTGATTTTGTTATGGAAAACACACTATCTCTGTATGCTCCTTAGATATAAAACTTTTCCATGAACCAGTTATAATAAATTTAACTTTTCTTTGGTTTAATAAAATTATGAGATTGGTGTTTTTGTGATACAATATTAAAATTTTATGAATTTCTTTTTAAAATGTGGATAGGATCCTTAAATAGAATGAAACAATTGATACCATAATTCATGCCACCCCTCTCAGGGTGGAAAATAGTTTAACAAGTGTTTTCCTCGCTAGGTTTCCCATATCGAACCTATATTATGAAGTTTTAATTAATAGAGAACCTTTTCATTGTCATAGGAATTACCATCTTTGAAGGAGAAACTATTAGATATGAATGAATAGGATGAATTCAAATCAAATTTTTCTTGGAATGGAAGTTATCTTTATTACCTTAAATGGGGTTCATGTTAGTGATATGGTAGATTTTTATATGAATAAAACTAATAGGAGACATATAGATGTAGAATATAAGGCTTTAGGATCTTTAAATATAGTTGTATAAGATCAAATCTCTGTAATTTTTTTTCATATAATATTCATTGATCATAAAATGATCTTAGAATAAAATTTAGTCAATTTATTAAATCAAATTATAGTGGTGGTTCGATCAATCTGGGGTCTTAGTGAAGAAATAAAATATTTATACATCATAAAAAAGATTATATAGTGTCATTATCATTGATAAATTCCTAAATTTGTGTCTCTTAAAGAAATATATTTGACCAAAATTTCTTTGGAAAAACTTCTATGAAATCATATATCCCATGAAGTTCAAATTGAAATTGAGGCCATATCATCCTAGAAAAATAATGAAATTGAATTAAAATCCATAGAAAAGAAAAAAATTAATTAAAAATTAAATAGATATGATGTAGAAGATGATATTTTATCAATGGTGCCTATGAAATTCAAGAGGAAAAGGAAGATAAAATGGAAAGATACCAACTGTATGATTTCAATGTTGGAAATTTGGGAACATTGTTTCATGATTCCCATAACGATTTGATAAAAAATAAAATGAGCCATATTTTTTATATAATCTATGATGAAGATTCCTATCATAATTTGTGAGTACATATGGAAGGAGATTTTAGAGAAAAATAATTCAGATAAAATAATAAAATGATTGTTTCGTTCCAGCTTTCTGGCCTCCAAACGCCCAACAGCTCCATATCCAATGATTTATGGACCTGCTTTTCAAAGGTAGGCGTTCGCCGGATGGTCTGAAAAATGACTCTTAAGAACTCACATTGATTGATAGGATGGGAAGTTGGGCTCATCACACCCTTTTGGGGGGAAATGATTTCCTGTTCCAGGACTCTCTTATAGATTTAAGACGTATTCATATGTTCACGAATCATTGGTTTATACCCAAACATTGTATCCATGGATTTATCCCTTGTGGGAAATGGTCATATGGAGGTAGGGGATTCAGAATCATTTAGTCCTGAGGTTTACCATCCCTCATTGGATTAATGACCCCATGGAGTCTGGACTCATTGGGACGGTGCTAGGAGCAGCTCGGTGAACCGATGTGAAGACAGTCGGATCGACCAGTTGTTGGGATTGAACATCTTGGAGGCTTCCTATGTACCTTTCCTATGAGATAGGGATCAAATTCCACGTAGTTTGCATTGGTGATGGGGAGACACGTGAAGATGGACCGGGTGGTCCGATGGGTGGTGGGCTTGAACCTCATGGAGGCTTCCTACATACCCTGCCTAGGAGGCAAGGATCAAAGTCCACGTAGTTTTCATTAGCTTGGGGCTTACGCTCTGGGGCAGCCCGGAATGATTGATTGGTGCTTACACTCTGAGGAGGACCAATATGTTGGTAAACTGACGTGAAAGGGGGTTGGAATGACCTGTTGTTGGGATTGAACCTCGGGGAGGCTTCCTACGTACCCTACCTAGGTGGTAGGGATCAAAGTCCACGTAGTTTGCATTAGCTTGGGTATTACGGTCTGGGGCAGCCTGGAATGATGGATTAGAGTTTACACTCTGAGGAGGCCCATAAGGGGATTTCATGGTCGATGCTTACTCTAATCCCACGCGATTCATGCTCGGTGTGAGAAACAAGAGGCAATAGGGACTAGATGATCACGTTGCGAAAGGTGCATCCAGGAGAAGTAGAGTGGGGCTTATGCACGAGCGTAGCCCATTAAGTTGGGGATTACTCCTAAGTGGATACCCATGGTGATGGATTGGGGCTTACATTCTGAGGAGGCCCATGAGGTCGGGGGCTTACTCTGAGATGGACGCCTGAGGTGACAAAGCCCAGCATGGGAGGGAAAAGGGGTGCTCTTATGCCCATCTCCTCTCTTTTAGTGCATGGGGGCTTCCTTATGATGTCTCTTTTAACATCTCTCATGAACCCTCAACAAGTGGAGGGGCAAAAAGGGGATTCCTGAGCTCAGACTCGACATTACCGTGGGAATGTGAACCCAAGAATGCTTCAGGAATCTGCTCAAGGGTCTGGGAAACCCCTTCGCCTCTACTTACCGTGGGTATGTGAACTCAAAATGGCACTCTGATGCACTTGAAAGTTACACCACACAGATCCGGTGGCTCTGGTGGAGGCCACTACTCGAGGCCGACAAATAGGCCAATGAGGGAGTCACAAAGGACTTGGTTGGATCAGAAGGATTTTATCTGGCTCGAAAAATGGGAACACCAATGTATTTGGTGAGCCAGAGAGAGGTATGGGTGGTGGTGCCCTTCGTGTGTGGAAGCGCCACGTAGCTGGAGAAGCCATCCGCGAACCATGGTGGTCTATGGACTGATTAGCATCCAGCGAACCAGGGTGGTTCGCGGCTTCAGGTTCGATCCGCGAACCAGGTTGGTTCACGGAGGGTTCCAGGCAGGCAGTCGCGGCCAAGGGCAGTGCCGGTTGGAGGCTCGTCGGTCGGGGCTTCACCCGCGTAGGAGAGCGCTACGCGGTGCGACGGATGGGAAAAGAGGCATAAACTCCCTGGTCCGTGGGGAAGTCATCCGTAGAGGGGGAATGGTTCACGATTCTCCTTGTTTTTGTTATTTAAGGTTTGCAGTTCACAAAGTTATTATGGTTTTCCAATTATTTGTTAATTCGTATACCTGTTGTGGTTCACGGATGGGAATTTCTCTATTTGCAAAATCCGAAGTCTTCCTTCAATAGATCTCCTTCCGAATCTCCAATCCCACCTAATCCGATTCAAGTTCTCCGACACCTTTTTCTTTCCCCCTTAGTATCCTTTTACAGAGTGGGGAAAGGTATGTATTGGTGGCCACGCGACACCTTTTGCGGAGGCCCATAACCAAATACCTGGCTTACAGCTGACTTGGTCGATCTGCGATTCACGGTGGGTATTAAATACTCCCCCCCCCTCCACGAATCAAACTCAGGGAGTGCTCCGTAGCTGCGGAGTGTTCCGCCTCTATTCCGCGAATGAAGCGGGTGCATCTTGAACCGGTCGACATGGTCTGCAGTTGGGGTGGTTCATGACGGTGAACCGGACTAGCGCCCATCCTACCATGCATCTGCGGAGGCTCTCTGCCTCCATTTCACGAACGACAATGGTTCGCGGAGAGGGCACTTCGCGGGGCCTGGACATGTTGCATTTCCATGGGACCGGTCCGCGGACTAGTCCTCTTTGTGTCCCTTCTTTGATTATTTTCCCCAATTCTTTGGGGGATTTGGGTAGAATCTCCTTTGAGGATTTTTCAGGACCCTAAAAATTCCCACCATTGGAATGGGGTCTGATCGGAATGAATTGGAGGTCATTCCGATGCAAAGTGGTCCTGAAACTGAGATGGTTTTTGGTAGAGAGGTGGACCCGGCAGGGGACCACATCTATAAATATGGGGAGCACTTCATTTTTCCTTCACCAAATTCCTCATGAAACCAGAGCTCCTTCGCCTCCATGTGTTTTCTCCTTCGTGAAGTGCCTTTTCTGTGAACTGGAAGTGACCTCTGCGAACCATTCCTTCCTATCGGTCACCTTCACATGCAGAACAACTTCTCAACTACGAACCATTACTCTTAATTAATTAAAAAGTAATTGATGACGGGCTATGGAGGAACATGCTTCATGGTTTCGATGCTCCGCGGACCAAAATCTCTTGAACTTTAGAAGTGTCCGAGTCTCATGAACTTAATCACTTAAACCCGGGATTAAAATTCCGTGGAGTGACATGGTTCGTGGTTTCCTGGCCAACGCTCCACGGGCCAGGGTTTCGCGGACTGATTTCACAAAGTGCTGGTTCCTGGGATGATGTCCTCGCGAACCCTCCTCCGAGGACTCCTAATAGTCTTTGAATATGAAGGCTCCTTAACCATATATCTAGTCATTTTTGTCCAGATTTTTATTCTCGACTAACCAATTATTGGCTCTCATTGTGCAGGGAGAAAATATGGTTCCCCCTCATTCTGCGACGAGGCCTACTACAGAGCCGCTCCCAATTGCTGATCAACACATGAAGGACATAGCTGGCTCTGTTCAAGATGGAGTTCGCCACTCCCTGCCATCTTCCTTCCTTGTCGACCGGCTCTCCAAATCAAAGCAGGATTATCCTTTTTCTAATAGCCTTGTTGCCTATGGGTTCAAATTGTTGTCTGATACCCCAATTCTGGAACCATCCCATGACAACAATCCTAAAGCATAGATATTTACCGCCACTATCCCCTAGTTCTTGATACCTATCAGCGAGCGGCCTACCCCGAGAGGTTCAGTGGTCAGATCTTTGTTGAATCACCTTCCAGTATCTTCGACAGGAGAACAACGTCAAAAGGAAGGACCAATCAACTGCTATCAGAGTATTGCCCGCAGTGCCATGGTAAGCAACCAGCATGGCTGGCTGGTGAATCGGGATCTCTGATCGGGAAGAACATTTAAGTCATTAGATTGGGGGTGTCCCTTCTGGGTTCACCAGAGCTACGTAGAATTTGGGGCAGAGTTGTGAGCTGTAGGCTTGTATGAAGCTGTTTGGGTGTCCTAACCTATACCTACCGACCTCAAGCCCTCGCTAGGAAACTTATGAGACGTTGGAGCCCAGACAACAACACCTTCCATCTGGTCCATGGGGAAGTGGGCATTAGTCTATGGGACGTCTTTCATATTTCAGGGGTCCCCATCATTGGGAGTATGTATGAAGAGTTCCTACCTCCTTCTTCCGTGTGGGAGAATGAAGAGAGGACTCCCCCCTAGTGAAATAGCTTATTAACTAGGCTCGGAAGCTCTCAGAGGATACATCTCTAAAACAACTCGTCCCATATCGTGAATGGGTAAAGGATTTTGTGAGAGAGAAAAAATTTGATGAATCCGCGGCACTCCCACACATGCCCTCGACATTCCCTAAGATGGAGTCCCATAAATAGAGGGGCAACTATTGGCTGATTTTGGAGCAAGGTAATTTTTGCTGCTAGGGATGGGAGCTTATTCCGGATGTCGATCGATTACTCCGCCTGACTGCTTTTCTGCCCATGTTCTTATGTGGATGGATATTACCTTTACACGAGGATGGTGGCGTGCGGGTCACTACTTTTTTCATGGTGGCACAATTGGCTACCAGTAATTTTATCAACCTAGTCGTCCCAGTACTGGACAAGATTTATTGGTTGCTTGGTAACATCACTAACAGGAGCCGGCCAAACAGACTGGCTGGCCCTTTCCAAATTCACTGAGGATGGTTAAGCATACACATCATGAACTGTTACACCTTCATCAACCATATTCATATTCCGGTCACCGTATTCCGACCATACTTTCATCTGACTAGTGGGGTTATGCCTGAAGAGTGGGCGACCCAAGAGAAGGATAGTCAACAGACAATTTCGAACAAGTGTCTGCTATCAAGTCGAATCTCGAATTATGACCATTTCAATTTTCATCCGTTTTCATCCCTGGATGGTGCATTTATGAACACCATAACATAAGAGTTTAGCAAGAGGGGCTACCTCCTCTCCCTCCGAGAAGGTATTCTGGTGAGTCGCATTGGTGGAGAACTGATCTGTGAGGGGTACGCACCTTGCCGATTTGGGCATCAATTTGGTTGCATCCAAATATAGTGTCCCCCCGCACTCAATGGTTCTCGCGATAACCATCATTTGATGGTGGCCAGACAATTGTGGTTAATGTTTACCTGGGAGGATAACAGTTGTGAGGTTATGACCCCCACGCTTGCGGACTCCATGCCTTTCTTATCCAAGAATTATGCTGACTCCTGGGTACAATCATACCCAAATGGCAAGCTGGGGACATTGGTGCCTACCATCTAATGTCCCAAGCAATCAAAGGGAAGATGGAAGCAAAAGGAGGATGGTTCTCCAACTAGGCCGGGAAAAATACTTCATCACCCCACAGGTCCCGTGCTTCCGGGGAATATTTTAACAGACATAGGTGTATCCTCTCATAACCTTGAGGCTACCCGGAGGGGGATAGTTATTCCCATTGATGCTGCCTTTCTGACGGCATGGGGCCAATGGGACGAATTCAAAGCCCGTTCAGCCTTTCGCAGCCAATATCCCCATCCTCTGTGGCAGGATCTTCATGAATCAGAGGTAGATTTTGATGGGCTGGGCTACATTTCTACTCCAGCTGACATTCTTTATGATGCAGACCCTGAGAGGGCTGTTTGATATATCCGGGACCTTGAGGTCTATATTCACGCACACCGGGGTTATGTTGTGTTGACACATCGAGTCCAGGCCATGTGGCACTCGATTAATGTTGAGGAAGAAGAAGGAAGTGACCGATCTTCAAAGGGCGATGATTTCTTTGATCTCCCTATCACATCTGAAGCAAGGGAATTCCCTTCCCTACCCATGAGGTCCCGTCCACGGGTAGTCCCAGAGAGTTCTAAGGCGGTGGCAGGATCCGGAACACAAATACAGCCATTGGTGCCCTTACCAGCTTCTACCGTCGCCCGACCTTCACATATTGATCCTCCCTAGTCAGCGATTCATGCCATGGCCACATTCTTGGAGGCTTGGAGTATTTGGGATGACTTGAGGGTCAGTGGTTCAGATGAAAAAGTTTGGGCATTACTTCAAACAGGCCCTCTTAAACTTCTGGGTATTGGGACGATCTTCACTCCACCCCACTTGCTATTGGAAGAGGATTTAGATGAAATAATCGCCTTGTTAAAGGATATGGATGTGTACATTCATTCACTCCAGAATCTTCTTTACGGGAGCATCCGAGTGTCCATGATGATTAGACATCACGAATTGTCCGACCCTGAAGAAGAGGTGGCTCTGCTCACCCATTCTGACTTTCTCCCTCAATTATTGTGTAGGTTCTAAGGTTTCTTCCTTTTATGTAGGGTGATGAAGAATCTTAGGGGGTAATTCCTTCTCCGGAGTATACCCCTCATGGTACTGCGGCGGGAGAGCATGCGCTTTCTCCCACAGGGGTCACCGAGGAAGGATCCCCTGGCGCAGCTGAGCTCATGGAAGTGACCATCGTTGACTCAGCTAGGGTCTTTCCTCCTCCCGTCCCTTCCAGAATTTTGGGCATACTGTCCCTTGGGTAGATCCAGTTATGGAAACAGGCGTTCCATTTATCGTAATGGCTCAAATATGGAACATCGGGTAATCATGACTTCTCGTTTGCTCAATTTCCAACTTGCATTCTTAGACTTCGTCAGTCATTAACTGTTTGACGTTTGGTGTAGGGCCACTCGGGGATCTGGCTGTGGCTACCCAAGTGGTTCTACCTTTCGCCTCCTTATCATCTATGGAATCAACCATAACCACGCTTGGGCGTGACGAGATGGTGAGCCTTGCCGGAGGGGCTGGCGATATGGATGCTTTACCCCCACCTTTATTAGTCAGAGATATGCCAGAGAATGAATTGTTGGAATTTGAGACTCCTGCTGATCAAACAACCCTTCTAATTGCGGAGGAAGACGGGGCACCCATGATTACTGAGGGGGATCCAGACCCGACGGGGCCAGTCACCTCAGACCTAATGGATCCCGTGGTAACGGAGGAAGATCCTTCCATTAGTCCAATTTTTG
The DNA here is from genome assembly GCA_963277665.1 of Viscum album. Lineage (NCBI taxonomy): Eukaryota > Viridiplantae > Streptophyta > Magnoliopsida > Santalales > Viscaceae > Viscum > Viscum album. Next base: position 1,327,926,659 of record OY728162.1, read on the forward strand.
GAAACCCGGAGTGGGCCATTATCTTGTTCAATGGGGGAGTGATTTTCCCGAGCTTGGTCTCCATAGGCAACCACTTGGGGACGACTTTGGAAACTACTGGCCTAGGGAATGGCCTCAGGCCCTAGACCCTCTCTGGGGGCTCCCCGGATTCCCTTGCCTATCAAAGATGTGGCATCCACTTCAAGTGGCTTTCGTGGCAGTGCAGAGTTTGCAGATGTCGATGCCTCATCGATTAGGAGTTAGTTCCCCGATCACTTGCCATTGACACCTTTTTCTCCCCTTTTCTAATTAGGGATACTCATATGTCTTATTGACTCTCGGGATTCAGGACCACAACCTTTGGCGCTGACGATTGTGTTGCCAGACCCTGCTGCACTTATGACCACAACTGTCAGGGGAGAAGCAGCCGCAGTGCCAGAGTTTGTGGGTGAGGCCGCCTCGAGTCCCTACATGATGAAGTTCATACATGAATATGTGTCCTCATCCGGGAGTGATTCTGAGCCCGATCAAACAAGACCTCTACACACTTCGTCCCTCTCGCCAAAGGGCCTGTGAGAAAATCTGGAGACTGATCTCTCAAACATCCTTGGTCGAGATGCCGACCAAATTACCAAGGCTACACAATTTTTTTATGTTGCTGGGATTTGATGGATTTGACTATCATGGTGTTTATGACATAGTCAAGCAGGTGGTTGCTGATCGGGAAAGACTGGGAGGTTTCAAATCTCGCCTCTTTGCTTCCCAATCTAAAGCCTACATTTCCTCAACCCGATAGCTTTTCTTAATAGAGGATCATAATCACACCGGGATTGTTGCGAGGCTCCATGGAGAAGTTATTGAGCAGCGTTCTCACCTGGAGATGATAAGGAATGAGATATAACAGCTATGACAAGAAGAGGCCAATGTTTCCGCCATGATTGAAGAAGGGGAGTAGCGGATGGAGGTGGAAATGAGGGAGAGAACAAAGGAGGCCCATAATGCGAAAGAGTTGCGAGATGGTGCAGAAGCTGAAATGACCTTACTACAGAATCTCTCTCAAAAAATCAAAGATTCTCACCAGTGCCTGATACAGCTCTGTGAATCTTCCGAAAAACTCATGTAATTTCTTTTCATGCTAGAGGAGGCTCCAGATTGTGGATACCCTTCCTATCAACTTTATTATGGAACAAAGAAATATTTCTCCTCTATGATCTTAGCGCCTTCTCTTACGATAGAAATTATTTGGCACAATCACTGCATATGCTAGTTCCCTAAATCACAGAATAATCAGAGTTCAAGATTATTGATAAAAATAAAATGAGCTCTAACTTTTGCTTAGACCATGGGGTCCAGCGAGCATAGTCGGACTATTGCTGGGGTTTTTTAGGAAAACCCAACAAACTTTTTTTCTCTTATTTTAATACCCTGATTTTTCCTAGGATCTTTTAGTGTGGACCCATCGGGTATAACCTGGATTTTTCTTAGGTCGCCCTTTTCCTGTTTTCGGCCTAACAGGCTTTGTGCCTCTTTCTTTTGTGAGCGGTTTAATGTCCCGTAGTCAAGACTATCATTAATGATGTTTTAGGTCGAACATCTTTTACCAAATATGGCGGGGCGAGGGACCTAATGGGGTTCAACTGATTAAAATATGTCTCAATACTCTTCTGACACATGTGGGGGAATCATGTTTGAATTTGAGCGGCATGCAGGGCATGCATTAAGGCATGGGAGCTGTGTCGTCGTACAGAGGTAAGAATAGCATTGCCTAAGGTAGAAAATGCCTTTGGTAGATGGGCCAGGGGAAATAAATATGTAGAGCCACTGAGGGAATTGTATCCATAGTCATGAAAAGGTTTCCTTAAGTCAATGACTATCCATTTTTGATGGCCAGGGGACTTCATGGAAGTCCGGTTCATGGAAACCATACTGGGTGGCTTGGGAAATAAAAAATGAAAACCACCAGGGGTGGCTCAGAAAGGGTATGTGAAGTCTGAAAGGTTTTTCAAACATCTGTATCAATCAGGAGTGTAATCAGGAGACCACTTCCCTACGCATTAAGTTAGCATAAGGGATGGTTGAGGCTTGGAAGAGTTTAAAGTCATGCAGCTAGGACATCATTTAAAATGGAACGACTTCTCCTGGTTCTCAGTGATCTCATCAAAGACATTCCACTCAATTCAGGTAGGATTGTGAAAGAGGTTGGTAAACTACAACTTAGAGGGTTTCTGAATCCCAGGATAGACATGGGGGCTCAGGAGCTAAGAGGCGTATGGAGAGAAGCATTTCCTAAGGAAGTATTGCCTTTGTTAGACGGGTTGGGGGCTATCAATATGAAGATCCACTAAGGGAATAGTATGCATAGTCATGCAAAGCTATCCTTAGGCCAATGGTTGTATTCCCCCGATAGCTAAGAAACTTCAGGGAAGTTGAGGTTTGGGACCACCAGGGGTGGCTTATGAGAGTTCAGCTTTTTCTGAGTGCAGAGTATGGTTTATGATGAGATGGTGTCTGGATACAGGGGAAACATATATACTAAACTTCCCGAGAGTGGGTGAAGTAATCCCTTCTCACGTGAGTGGGATATGGTGACTTGTGTCAGTCTGACCCATGCACTGAAGGACAGAGAAAAGCCTCCGTTCCTTACTGAATCCATGGTGGGTTTTACCATTCTGTTTATCATCATGTGGGTAGGACATATTCCGTGTAGTTTAGCGTCATGCGGTAAAGAAGAGGGGCATTATTAAAGGTTACATTGCAGTTTAACGTCATGCAACGATGACAGGGGGGATTTTTTTTCTTTGAGCCAGTGAAAACGCTTGAGGATGGAGGCATTTCCCAGGATGGTTAATGCTTGGCCTTTGCAGTTTCGTGCCAAGTGACCAATATATCCCATGTAGTTTAACGTCATGTGGTGAGGACGTAGTTGCAAAGATTTCTCTTCATCAGAATATAACTGGGCCTGAGTATCCTGGCATGTCCAAAACGTGGATGGGGGGTTGATGGTGTAAATCATGGTTCTAGGGCTTCTTGGATCAGGTGGGGTGATATGGGGGCTTTGTGGCCGGTAATCATACTAAGCTAGGAAGAGCATCGCCTGGGAAAATCTTGCCTTTGTTGGACAAGCCAGGGGCTATCATTATGCAGAGCCGCTGAGGGCATGGTGTGCATAGTCGTACAAAGGTGTATAATAGAGGTTTTATATTGTGTTTGTTTTCAATCCATTAGTAGAAGGACGAAGTACTCTTAGTTTATCGGTCATAGAGCTCGGACCATTGGGTGACTATTACTGCAGTTACTCGAAGGATAACTGAGTCAACATGTTCTAATATACTTGGAAGAAGGTGGGGGATGAAGGTTTCAAACTGCAACTTTGAGTTTTCCTGGATCAAGAGGTGTGGTGTGGGGGCTCTGAGGCCGGTAGGCGTACGGAGCTTGGAAGAGTACCGCCTGAGGAAATCTTTCCTTTGATGGATGACCCAGGGGCTATCATTATGTAGAGCCGCTGAGGGCACAGTATTCATAGCCGTCAAAGGTGTCCTCGGGTTCATAACTTTCCACTTCCGATGGCCATGAATGATTATGAAAATCCATGATTGCTCACAGTGCAGAGTTTGGCACGTGGGGATCATGGTGTCCGGGTATACAAGAAACATCTTCACTATAATTGTCCATTGAGTCAAAGTAGCATAGTCCTGGTTTGATGTTTGTTGATGTAGGTCGCTATGTGATGCACTGACAGACACATAGGCTAGCCAGATAGGGATACCCTCGCAACACCTAGATGTGAAAAGGGGAATGAACTTGTAAACCGCTTCACCATAATCTTCTGGATCAGGAGGTATGGTATGGGGGCTCTGAGGCCAGTAAGTGTACGGAGATTGGAAGAGTGTCGCTTGTGGAAATATTACATTTGGTAGATGAGCTAGGGGCTATCATTATGCAGATCCTCTGAGGGCATGATATGCATAGTCATGTAAAGGTGTCCACGGGTCGATGACTTTCCACTTCTGATGGCCTTGAGTGATTATGAAGATCCATAATTGTCCGGGTCATGGAGTTTGATGTATATAGAGGATGCATCTAGATGCCTAAGGAGTATCTCCATCTCGTATCGCCATGTGTCTTGGGTGGGTCGCGATGAAGTCCGTGCAGTTTAGCGTCATGCGGTGAGGACGGAGTCCGTGTAGTTTATCGTCATGCAGTAAGGAAGAAGATATAAACCCCATGCAGGTCTGGTCCGTACACGAGGGAAGGGGCACTTTTAACATTATTGATCGTGCAGTTTAACATCATTCGGCAAGGACGGGAAGTACACCCCAGGCCGGTCTGGTTCGCACACGGTGGGAAAGGCCCCCTCTTTTTTTATTTAGGGGGCTGGGCCAGGACTGGGGCTAATGGTGTCGCTACGTATCCTATGAGGGAAGAAATCAATCCGTACGCAGTTCTATGGAATCTGTGCAGTTTAACGTCATGCAGTGAGGATGAAGTCCATACAGTTTAACGTCATGTGGTTAGGATGAGGGGTATTATTAGATTCCATGCAGTTTAACGTCATGCGGTGAGGACATGATACTCCTAGTTTATGGTCATAGAGTTTGGACCATTGGGTGCTTAGCCGTTTAATTTCAAGCAGTTCGGACAATGAATACACCCCGTGTAGGTCTGGCACATACATGGGGGGAAAAGAGCATTATTGACTTTTATTATCCATGTAGTTTAGCGTCGTGCAGTAAGGACGGACTCCATGCAGTTTAACATCATCCTGTGAGGACATGAATACACCCTGTGCAAGTCTAGTCTGTACACAGGGGAATGGGAATTTTTTTTTCTTTTCGAGGTGGTTGGGCCAGGGCGTGGAATTCTGGCGTCACTATGTATCCTACGAGGGCAGGAATCAAGCCTCACGTAGTTCTCTGAAAGACGATACACCCCGTCCAGGTCTGGTCCGTACAGAGGGTAAGAGGGCATTTTTAAATCATCATGTCTGTGCAGTTTAATGTAATGCGGTGAGGACGAAATACTCTTAGTTTAATGTCATATAGTTTGGACCATTTAGTTCTTGGCAGTTTAACGTCATGCAGTTCGGACAATGAATACACCCCGTGTAGGTCTAGTCCATATATGGGGGAGAGGCCATTTTTAAATCATGTTATCCGTCTAGTTTAATGTCCTGCTGTAAGGACGAAGTCCATGAAGTTTAACATCATGCAGTTAGGATGAACTCCATGCAGTTTAACGTCATACAGTGGGGAAGACCTCCATGCAGTTTAATGTCATGCGGTGAGGATGAGATTTATGCAGTTTAACGTCATGCGGTGAGGATGAGCTCCATGCAGTTTAACATCTTGTGGTGAGGACAAGCTCCATGCAGTTTGACGTCATGCGGTGAGGACAAGGGGTATTATTAGATCATCTTTTCCATGAAGTTTAATGTCATGTGGTGAGGATGTAATACTTCTTGGTCTCTATGAAAAATAATTATTCAGGAATCTAGCATTAGTAGGAGCCGGGGTGAATTGCTTGTCCATGGAGATCAGGGCATATGCTCCGTTGGAGTAGACCTTGTGTACAACATATGGTCCCTCTCACTTGGGCTCCAGCTTTGGAGGCTTCTTTCAAGGTATCATTAGAGTCTAGAGGACCAAAACTAATTCTACTTCCAAGAAAGACCAGAGATGGACCTTTTTATTGAAGGCTCGTGCAATCTGATTCTGGTATACCTCCAGGAGGTGCAGAGTGTGAAACTGCTTCTCCTCTAGCTATTCCAATTCAACGAGACACTTTTTTGACTACTGCTCATCAGATAATTGATCACAGATGGAAACACGGAGTGAGGAAAGTTGGAGTTCAATGTGCAGGACCACCTATGTGCCGTACACCAATGAGTACGGGGTAGACTGAGTAGCGGTGTGGATTGTGGTTTGATAAGACCACAATGCATGGAGGAGTTTATCTGGCCAAGACTTATTTTCTTTATCCACCATTTTCTAGAGGATGTTGTACATGGTCTTATTGAAAGCTTATATCTATCTGTTGGCCGCTGCATGGTAGTGGGATGTGTGGTTAGCCTTGATACCATACTCGTGGTATAGCTTTTCCAACTCAGCAGAGCAAAAATTGGTGCTATTGTCCGTCAGTATGGTATGAGGGACACCAAATCTGGTAATGATATTGGTCTTCATGACGCTGGAAATATTTATTGCCCCGACTTCCTTGATGGGTATGGCTTCTACCCATTTGGAAAAGATGTCGGTTGCCATGAGGATATACTTCAGCTGTTTTGCCATGGCGGGAGGGTATGGTCCCACAACGTCTATCCCCCAGACAACGAATGGCCAAGAATACTTAGCTTGATAAAGTAGCTCCGGGGGTTGGTGTATGAAGTTGGAATGAATCTGGCATGAGTGGCATTTTGTGGTAAAACGCTCACAGTCTCGTGCCACTGTGGGCCAGTAGTACCCATGCTTTCGAACCCGATGGGACAACTTGGTCCCTAGTTGATGTGCGCCACATGCTCCTGCATGTACTTCAACCATGACGGAAGTGGTTTCTTCTCTATCAATGCATCTGAGGAGCACTCCATTGAGGCCTCATTTTTAGAGGACTTCTTGCTAACCTACACCACCATATAGGAAAAAATTGATTTCCCATCTCCGTATTTGCTCTTGTTCAGCCCTGTCTTATGGAATCTCTCCCCGTTGAAGGTAGTTTGCGATGGGGATCATCCAGTCAGGGGCAAGAGCATATGGCTTGGGGACAAGACTGACTTCATGGATTTCTTCCGTCTTAGCTTGAATAAACGACAATACCATTCGATGTTGAGCAATACTGATGACCGTTTCATCCTGGTCTGGGTCGGCTAGGGATGTGGCCGCGTTGGATAAGGCATCAGCCTGAGCATTTTGAGACCGAGGAATATAGGTTAATGTTGGTTCTGTGGAGAATTACGCCATTAGCCCTTGGACATGGTCAAACAGGGGGATCATCTCCTCCTTTTTAATAGCATAGTCACCATTGACTTGTTTGATGACCAGCTCGGAGTCACCTTTTACCTTAAGGTTCCATATTTGTTCCTAGAGTGTGAGTTCTAGGCCTGCAATGAGGGCTTGATATTCCACTTCATTGTTCATACATCCTTCTGACAGGAGGAAGGAATATGGCAATACTACCTTCTCTGGGGACATGAGTATTATCCCCTGGCCCACATTGTTGAATCTGGGATTCTCTATCCTCTTCCCGGTTGGGCTTTGGGATGCGCCATCAAAGTACATTTACCATGCTGGGAACTCCTCTTGGACCGAGAAGATATCTTCATCATGTAGTTTGGAATCCGGTGCAGTGGTCCCTGTTGAAGGGTGATCTACCAGAAAATATGCAACTGTCTAGCCTTTAATGGCTTTTTGAGGCACGAACCGGATGTCGAACTATTGCAGGATGACGACCCATCGGGATAGGCATCCTGTTAGCATCGGGTGACTGAGGATGTACTTGAGTGGGTTAGTCCACGAGATCAAATGGACCTTGTGATGCTGCAGATTATGTCGTAACTTTTGAACTGTGAAGACCAAATCTAAATATCTCTTCTCAATATTTGAGTATCGAGTCTCATCATCAATCATGGTTCGACTGAGGTAATAGAGACTTTTTTCACTACCGACATCATTCTTTTGTGTGAAAAAGGCTCCCAGTGACCGTTCTAGTGCCGTGACATATAGAATGAGAGGTATTCCTTTGAACGGGGGCATGATCACCGGTGGGCTTAAGAGGTACTTCTTTAAGTTGTCGGACGCCTCTTGGCAGTCATCCGTCCATTGATACGTAACCCCCTTCTTCATTAACCTGGTGAAAGGAAAACATTTTCCTTCCAGGTTGGCTATGAACCGCCTGATATAGGCTAGGTGTCCTTAGAATGCCCTCAACTCAGTGAGGTTGCAGGGAGGTGGCATGCCAAGGATATCCTTTTTCTTCTCAGGGTCGACTTCGATGCCATGATGGCGTACGAAGAAGCCAATAAATTTCCCAGAGGTAACCCCAAAGGCGCATTTCAAGGGGTTCATCTTCAATCTCTACAGTTGGAGTTTTTTGAATACGGTCTCAAGGTTTGATAGTTGATCAGAGCACTGTCTAGACTTGACCACCAGGTCATCCACGTAACATTCAACGAATGTACCCTGGAACGGTTTAAGGATCAGATGCATGGCACACTGATACGTGGCGCCATCATTCTTGTGACCAAAGGGCATGACCCTATAATAGAATACCCCTTGAGGGTCCCTGAATGCAGTGGATTCTTCGTATTCTCGGGCCACCCTAATTTGATTATATCCAGAATAGCCATCCATGAAGGATAGAGCCTCATACCCGGCTGTTGCATCAATTAAAAACTCGGTGATTGGAACCGGGAAGTCATCTTTCATGGAATGCCGACTGAGATCCATGAAGTCGATGCAGATGAGGATTTTTCCATTATTTTTCTTGACAGGGATGAGGTTGGCCAACTAGATGGGGTATTATACCTCCTGAATGAAGCCTGCATTAATGATCTTATCAACTTAAGCCTCTATTTTGGCGGCATGTGAGGGATGTGTCCCTCTGGCGGCCTGTTTGTAGCCCCGGTGGTCTTCTGGAAGACCCAGGTGATGCGTCACTACCTTAGGATCGAGTCCTAGAATTTCCATTTAATTCCAGGTGAAGACATCCCGGTGTTGCCTTAGGAAGGAGTTCTATACCTCATGTTCATCGAGAGACATGGCTACACTAATGAGAGTGGGCCTCGGGTCTTCCTCGGTACCCAGGTTTATTTCCCTATGCTCGTCCACTGTGGTGGAGATTCCTTCCTCAAATGAAAGAGGCGCCTCCCGGAGATTTTCCTCCTCTTCTCCCAAGTCCTCATCTTCTTGGTATGATGAAGAAAGAGCTCCTGCCACGAGTTCTTGTAAGTCCAGAGGTGAGGTGTCATGGGCGTCCTTGCTTGAGCTTTCACCCCCCGATTGAGGGTCAGCGGACGTTCCCACATTGTCACACTCGGCCGTTATGGATGAAGTCATGAGGACATGTAAGTGTGTGTCCGGACATGAACTCCTACTTTCCACGTGGTTGATGGGTAGGACATAATCTCTGCCAATCTGCCTGAGGGGGGTATCAGGGACCATCTCCAGGCCATTTAGAGTGGGGATCCAGTTGACACCATCGACCAAAGGCTTCATTTTATTTTTCTCATAAAACCCGGTGTCAATGTAATGTGACTCGGAGAGCTCGAAAGGGGCCTTTTCTTCATGCAACGTCTCTCTTTGTCCATTGACATAGTACTTGATACACTGGTGATAGGATGAAGGAACAATCATGTGCTTATGGAGCCATGGCCTTCCTAGCAGGGCATTGAATGTTGTGCTCTGTCGGACCACCAAGAATTCCGTGTAGGCTACTAGGTCCCCCAAATGGGTCTTTAGCTTAATTTTCGGCATTGTATTTTGCTCACTCTTGTCGTAATGCAACAGAGTTGTGGCTGAGGGAATTAGATTGTCCTCACTATAGCCCGACTTACGGAGTGTCCGTAGAGGAAGGAGGCTAACTCCTGGGCCATTTTCTATAAAGACGTTTTGGATGTCAATACCATTAAGCATTCCAGACACATATAGCTGTCTTATGTGTCCTTTAATTATGGAATCCTCGTCTTGATCGGTGAAGTAAATCACCGCATTGCATTCTTCCAGGCCAGTCTCCGTTCAGTAAATCTCGGTGGCAGCTACCTCGGCTTAAAATTCCTGGGGGCTTATCAAAGCTTCGATAAGCGCCTCCCTGAGGTCTTCTGATAGACTTAGGGCATTGAGGATTGAAATCTTGGTTTGTACTGATTCCCGTTGCTTAAGGATGTCTTATATTTTCTCTAGAAGTCGATGCTTCTCCGTTGGCGGGAGAGCCTTAGCGGGTGCTTTGGGAGTTGGAGCATTTGACAAGGAGGTACCGACCACGGGGACAGATGCTGAAGGTGTTCCCGTGTTATGAGGACTTGGACCGGCCAGTTTTTGTGTGTGCATTATGCAGTCAGATGCTTGTTCCTCCACTGGTGGGTATCGCAGAACAACAGGGCCAGAGTGGCCACTTATGGAGGTGGAGGGGCGTTCCTTCTCCTACTAAGTCCATTGAAGGGCCCTCCCATGGGTTTCCGTGATATTAACGGTTTGATTCGGGGTCCATCCATAGGGTTGTTTTTGGCTGCGGCTGTGCCTCCCCTGGTATCCCCTACCTCTACGATTCCTCCTCCTGGCTCCTCGTGTAGGGAACTCGGGTTTGTAAACATACCCTTCATCATGGAATGATTCCATGAGATGGATGACATTGATGGAACCAAAGATTGTCTCTTCATCCTCTAATAGGTCAACCTGGTTGGTTGTCTCTAATGGTACCGTTTGGCGGGTTGGTGCCCGTGGTGCCAAATTCGAGGGCATGAAATCTGCCAAGGTCGGGACTAACTTTGGCCCCGTTGCGAACTGCTCCTCTTGGGATTTTTTCCTCCTTCCACTTTGTCTGGATGACCGGATCTCAGAGGATGGTGAGTCCAATGCTATCGGCTCTATGGCTCCAGGGGCTATTGGTGGCAACACTGGCTGCTATAGTTGAGCTTGGAGTATTCCCTGGGCTCAGTTGATAGTCTTCCGAGTCATCCAATTGTAAAATTTCTACCCCTTCTTGCTAGTGACTTTCTTCCATCCCTCCTCTTCATCAAAGTCAATGGTATAGATACATTCCACATGTGCTGGGGGTGTTCCCAGCTCAACTTGTCTAGAATCTACCATCCTCTGCAGGAGGTATTTGAGGACGATGAAATCTCGGATACTGTGCCCCAAAATTCGATGGTAGGGGCAGTAATATGGCTTGTCATCACGGCCGACTTCTTCAGGTTTCCTTGGCTCTTGGAGGCAGAGTATGTTGCAGTTCATGGCGGAAATTAAGTATCCACAGACTTGATCATCTCAAAACAAGTAGACTTTTTGTCTTTTTTCCTCAAACTGGTTCCGCTTCGGTCCTCTTTGATCGTAACGTTTAGGCGGGGGTGACCACTGATATACAAGGGGTCCTTGATGATTTGGTGGAGGCCTGAGCAGTGGAGTGGGCACAGGGGCCGGCTTGAGTATGACAGTGGACACTTCCGCTCTAGGAGATCTTTTCAACGGAGCCTGCGAGGCTATTCGGGACTTTTAATTTGACCGTTACAGGGAGTCCTCAATTCTCTGGGCAATGGTCGAGAGATGTCGGATACCAGTGGTGCACTCCACTGGTATGAGCGGTTTCTGCAGCTCATCTCTATGATTATCGATGCATATGGCTAGCATCTCATCTTGAGGCATTAACCTGTTTAGAGAATAGGTCCGACCTTTCCATCTGGTGATGAAATCAAAGACCCTATCGTTCTCCCTCTGCTTGTAGTTCATGAGGCTGCTGACCATTGTTTTAGGTAGCGTCGAGCTGAAGTGGAACATGAACTACTTCTGGAGGTCCTCCCAGCTCTTTATCGACTGGGCCGACAGACTCGTGTACCAGACGAAGGTGGATCCTTTCATTTTTTGTAGGAAGCATCTGAGATTCACTACTTCTTATTGATCCAGAGTCCCCATCATAGGGTCACAATAGGATGCGTAGTGCATCAAATGCTGCTCTGGATCGCCTGATCCATTGAATATGGGGAATACAGGGCTCCCAAAATTGGGTGGAGGTGGTGTTTTGGTCACCCAATCTGGGTAGGGTTTCCGCTCCGGCTATATTGGAGCGCGCCGTCCTTCCATCACTTCCAATCGAGTTGTTAGTGCCTCGATGGTGTTGGTGAGTCCCTGGTTTACATCCTGTTGGGCCCTGTCCTGGGCTGGCGTAGCCCAAGGCATTTCCTGAGAATCCGGGTTGGCTGACACCAAGGGTGCATGTGCCGTTTGTGGCACCTTCGGAGGGTTCAGGCGTAATCGCTCCAGTTGATTCTTGAGTGGAGGGAAATCTTGGTATTCCTCCAGATCAACATCTATGTAGTTGGACGGGCCAGGTGCCTCATTGGATGGGAGCCCTGACTGTATTTTGTTTTCCGGGGAAAACATTAGCCTTTGAGGTGCATTTTCTAGGAGTGTATGATGAGGTTCCTCCTAGGATGCACTTTCAATAAGGCGGTTCCTCTAGAGTAGCTCGGCATTAAGCCACCACAATTCTTTCATCTCCTCTTCTTGTCGAGGGGACCTATATTCAAGTGTGAGTGGCTCATTTTTGTCGAGAGAAGGAGGCGGGTTAAGGGTAACCAATCCTTTATTCTTATCTTTGTTGGAAGCTCACTGGGTAGGTGGAGGAAGGTTAGATGAAGGGGTGGCCATGTTTAGGGCGGCCTTATGGTTCTGGGTATGCAAACCTGGTGGTTCGTTGTGAGCCACAACCTGACCAGAACCATTGTCTCCCGATCCATTCAGATTTGCATTTTCCCTGGTGTCACCCGCAGGGTTAGACTCTATGGAATTGATAAACGCATATTGCGGGGTGGAGAAGATGTCATCTCCCAAATGGGAAGATTATCTCCCAAGTCTTTTGCTGGCCTTCCCTTTTGTGTCCTGGGATTTCCTTCAGACTTCTTGACGAAGGGTGATGCAGAGAGTTCTTTGATGCGACCTCACAGTGTGCCTTCCTCTAGGAGGGGATGATGATTCAAATGACGGTATAGGATGAGAACCTCTTATTCTGACTGTTCTCCATAGACGAGAGAATACTAATTATTGTGGGGGAGGTTGTTGTTGAAAGGGTAATAATTCCCCCATCCCTAAGGGATGGGGTTGGCTCCGTTCCTTGGACATTGAGTCTCTTCCTAGTTTTATTGGTCTTACAGGGGCATTTGTTGTTAAAAATGCCCCCAGCCCTGTAGGCTGGGGTTGACCATGGATTGCGACAGTGGTTGCTGCTATCACAACCTGCCTGATCTCACATGCCCCCATTCGGGGGTGAACTGTGACACCCCAAGCTTCTACGGTACGTTTCCCTTTGAATAATGCGATAGCGTGTGTTATACGCAACCTCGAGTTCTAACACACACCACAACTAATTAAACTAGCCGTTGTGAATAGTAATACCTAATTTTTGAAATTATATATATTTTATATTTGAAAATGGACTTCATTTTTGGACTCGGAATATCGAATTTAGCCTAAGGTGAAATTTTGGTACTTTTTGGATAACTTTCATATTTTGATGAATAGTGAAAATTACTAAATTTTAATTAAAAACAACTTTTTTAATCAAAATAATTAATAGTGATAAATTATGAATTTTAGTAGTTTTAAAGTATATTTAGAATATATTTTTACCATTTAATATAATGTTGGTCATTGGACATAATTTTACAATTAAACCGAACATAAACAAGTGTCAATCTTTTGATAGTTATTATCTCTTAAAAACACGCTTTTTGTTTTGACAGCGGGAATTAATTTTAAATTAATTTCTGCCACTTCTGTGTTTTGAATTTAGGAAAATGGATTCCATATTTGGAATCAGGATGTTCATATTGTGTAAATAGGTAACTTTTATTTTTAGACATTTTGAATAATTACTGCGGTAAATATTTTATTTACCATGGTTAAGGGTAAATCCGGTAAATAAGGGTTAAAAAAATAATATTATAATAATACTAAATTACCCTAAAAACGTGTCTTAACCCTATTGGTTGATAGATGGTCGACCATGGGCATCTTTGTGTCAATTTTGGGACCCCATGGATCCACTTGTAAGTGATAATGACACTTTATTTTAATTTAGTTAAAATGAATACAAAAATGACACAAGCATATATCTTCTAGAACAACAATTTTTACATAGGGTTATATATGTTTGATTTTAGATTATAAATATTCATTAGAAAGATAAAAAGATTTCCTACATAATGATATTTTATTTATAATTTTTAGACATTAAAGAATTTATTTTATTTATGACACAATGATGATGCAGTAATTACTATAATAGTGAAAAATTAAAATAATTGATATTATAAATACCCAAATAAATATAATATGAAACTTTTAATGAATTAAACTAATTTTCTAGGCTAATATGATATATTAGGATTGATTTAATGGACTTTGTTCGAAGTAATCAATCTGTTATGAGTTTCACAAAAATCAACTATTGAATAGTGTCAAAATTGACATAAAAGAGTTCTTAAAACAAATATTATATTATTAATTGATATTAAATTCCTAAAAATCTAAGGTTCGGCCAAGAGACTTATATTATGATAGGTTAATCATTAATGGACCACTTGGGGGTCGCTTGGATGTATATAGTAAGATTATTAACCATATTATATAAAAATACAAAGAGACATTGTAAAAGTGAAACTAATTAACTTAGAGTTAATACTTAAAGATAAGGTTAATATAAGTACCCAAACCTGTCTAAATTCTATTGGTTGAGTGGTTTTCGACCTATCCCCACCTTAACCTTTGAATAATAAGCTTTGGAGCCATTAGAAACCGAATATGAATTTATTATAAATTAATATTTCTAGCTTTTCCAAAGGTGCCCCTCACCCCTCTTATAAAAAGGGCACTCCTCCTTCTCATTTCTTCACACCTTCAAAGCCTTTTGGTTCGGCCAAACTCTGCCCAAATACTCTCCCAACATCCCTCACTACAACCTAGAGGCCTTAGTTTGATCAGAAAGCCAACCTAAGGAGCCCTTTTGATCAAATCAAAAGGAAGAACCCGAAGAAGAGGTAATGATTTCACCACCCTTTTCTAAGTTCATTTCTTCTTCCACTTCTTCTTCCTTTGTTCTTACCATTCTAAAATAATAACTCCAGTATCTCACATATACTGTGATGTTATTATAAGTATGGTACAACCATATTCAGTATTCTATCCACCCTTTGAATAACATGTCACCATACGTGCGTACGTACGGCTTACCGTCTCCACGTCGTGGTGTAATTGTTATTCAATATAATATTATTTGGATGGGTATAATAATGATGTGTAACTCATGTAAATAATAAATATAACATGTTAATGATTCTGTATATATGATATACCATTCATTTATATATTATTTTAATATCAAAAGATTGATATTGTCGCTCGTGCGTACGTACGGACTACCGTCTCCACGAACGCGATGAGATTCATTCTCCATCGTATCCATTCAAGTATAATTATCATTTTATGATTTAAAAATGATGTTTAAGGACTTGATATCATTCTGGATATGAATAAGATACAACAAACATGGCTTATGTAACAAAACATATAAAAGAAAATGAGTAAGTTAACACCCGAAACGATGATAATTCTAAGATATTATTAATAAATCAATGTTAAAAGATCATATATGATATCATATTAATATATATGATTCTTGTATAATTTAATAACAATTATTTCACCATTATACAGGAGGTTAACCTACCCCAACCAAGGAAAAGTACAAGGTAAGGGTTATTTCACAATCTCTTCATTATCCGAGGTTGTTTATATGTAATAATCTATTGGGATCTCTTTATCATCCACATCCATGTTTTCTTAAAAATGTATTTCAAAACATTTTTATTATTTACAAGAATATGGGTTAAAGTCATTTATACCCTTGTTTGACTTTTTATAAGAGGAATCTTTCCGTCATTTTCAAAACAAGGTCCTTTTAACCTTTTCGACAGAATTAAGGTAAGAATGTTTTTTTTAACTTATACGGCGGGTGTGGTTATTTTCCGCCGTTATAAAATCTTCAAAGCTTTCCTTACAAGCTTATAATATTATTTTCAAAGAAAATGTTTTATTTCATATGGATCTAAAATGATTTTAAAAATAGAAAGAGATATTTCTCTAAAAAGTGTTTTGATTTCATCTATGTCAACAACCTTTGATGGATTTTACGCTTATTTGAAGTTGATTTATTATGATACAAAACTTCTATATTGTATTGAAGGTTTTGTGATATGTTTGACTGTGGATGTGCTATTTTTATACCATTCATAGTTTATGGTGAAATTATTGACATTTCGTATGCTAGTTTTAATACGAATGTTTATGTTATGTTTAAACATTTTCATATGGGAATGCATTGGACTTAATAAGTGACGGGTGGAGCCCGCTATAGCTCCTCGATGCATCGGTAGGTCTCATGAGACAAACTAGTGTCTTGGCACAAGGCCTTGACAAAATCTTATTTGTAGTCTTGGCACGAGGCCTTGGCTATGTGGTTATGATAGTCTGGCATTATACATTCCAACATTATGAAAGTGGTTATTGATTTTTGCATGTGATTATTCATTTAGTAGAATATCCATGTGAATAAGTAAATGGCATTATTTCATTTTATTTATGCCATACCATGTTGAAAGTTCGTATTTAAAAGGCTTTTGTTTTAGTTATACATTGCCTTAAATGTTTATTCTTATTTATGAAAGTTTCCACTTTATTGTTATCCTTACTGGGCATTTGAGCTCACCCCTTTTTTTTATGTTTTATTTTTCCCAGGATGTGAAGAAGTAAGTTATGAATGACCTGCAGGGATTTTATGAGGGGTTAATAGTGTGGATTGTGGAAACATTATGTTGTTGTATTAGTTTTTCATTTTATGATGTAATGTAAAACTTATGAATATATCTAGTGTTTCCAAGGATACTAAACCAATCGGTCTTTCGAGATTTGATCTTTCTTGTGATCATGCCAATGTTATGTAATTAATGCACCGACTCCGGGTAGCTAGGGTCGGGGCGTTACAGTTGGTATCAGAGGTAGTTTAGTATAGACCTTGGAAACTAGATTTAGATAAACTCTGATTAGAGCACGTAGACCTAAGATGAACTTTGAGGATTAGTATAGAAGAACTTCCTAGAATTTTGGTATTGTAGAGATTTTGTGAGTTTTCCAAGCAATACATCCCTGTCTGGATACGAGCAGGTAGAGGCGGCTCTGGCACAGATGTACCTAGGGGTAAATCCCGAAAACACCGCTTTGAGCTAGACTCGAACGGGAACTGGTGCACGACAACGGGCCTTGCTGCACTCTTGGTTACGACACTCCCGGGGGATATGCTTAGGATAACTCTCATTTTCTTTACAAATCATTTTGAAGGGATTACGAGTATATACTTCCTCAAAGAAAACATTATTATGATTATGGATTATATCCATAAATAGTTCAATTTATGTTAAGTGTTTTATAAGTATGGGATTATGTATTTTGATTCATAAACTGATCTAGTTTATGCCATTGTTTAGAAATGGCGCCTAGTGGAAGAAATGGAAACCGTATCAATGCACGCACTCCATGTAGGGATTGCCCTCCTGCTCAAGATAATTATAGTGGGGCTGGTGATGCAACTGGTGCTGATCAGCTAATCACTATACTGGGACAACTTACTCAGGTTATGAATAATAACCTTACCCGTATGGAGCACCCTGATCCGCAGCGTGGAGGATCAATGTTAGATCGATTCATGAGACAACAACCACCAACTTTCAATGGGAGTACAAATCCCTTAGTAGCTGAGCAATGGATATTTTCCCTAGAGAAAATATTTCAGGCTTTGGGGAGCAGTGAAAGGGAAAAAGTTATCATGGAAGTTTACCGCCTCACTGGAGATGCTGATCAATGGTGGTCATTGATTCAAAATACGAAGGAAGATGATGAAGTATCAAATATGGAATGGAGGGAGTTCAAAGATCTGCTTTTAGAAAAATACTTTCCTCGCGACCATCGAGCAGATATGGAAAGACAATTTCTGAGTCTGAGACAAAAGGAGGATGAGAATGTCACAAAGTATGAGGCTAACTTTACAAGGTTAGCGAGGTACGCTGGTGATTATATTCACAACCCAAGAAGTAAGATTGATCGTTTCTTTGATGGGTTAAAACCATTTCTCCGTCGAGCATTAGTCTCACAATCCTTTTCATCATACGAAGACATTGTCTCATGTGCTATCAAGACCGAAAAGGAATTCTCTAAGTCTTATGACTTTAAAGCAAAGCAAGAGAAGAAGAGACCTTCTGATCAATCTGGGAATGGAAATAAGGGGAAGAAAGGAAAGGTTGAATATCCATCTTGTGGTAAATGCGGGAAGAAACATCCTGGTACTTTCTTGAAGGGAATGGGAGTCTGTTACAAGTGTGGTGAAAAAGGCCACCAAGCTCATGATTGCAAGGGGAAGAAGGAAGCTACCAATGTTCAGTGCTACAATTGCAGGGAAATGGGGCATTATGCGAATGCATGCCCTAAGCGTCAGGAGAACTTACCTCGGAAAAGGCCAAGGGATCAAGGCCAGGCTTATGCTATCACTACTGCTGAGGTAGAA
The DNA here is from genome assembly GCA_963277665.1 of Viscum album. Classification (NCBI taxonomy): domain Eukaryota; kingdom Viridiplantae; phylum Streptophyta; class Magnoliopsida; order Santalales; family Viscaceae; genus Viscum; species Viscum album. The sequence goes on from OY728162.1 coordinate 1,327,944,950, forward strand.
GCTCCGAAAGACGTGGTGGCAGGTAATTTAATGGTTTCCTCAAGTTTAGCAAATGCATTATTTGATTCTGGATCATCGCATTGTTTCATATCTTCCCAGTTTGCTAAGAAAATTAGATATTTCCAATTTGATTTAATAAGGGAGTTGTCGGTTAAAACTCCTAAGGGAAGTATCGTTGCAACAAAGTTTTGTGAATTAGTCCCCATTAGAGCACATAAATTTTCTTTATCTGTTGATCTCATCGTCATACCTATGATTGAGTTTGATATAATCCTCGGTATGGACTGGCTTTCGGACTATGATGCGAAGATTTATTGTAAGAAGAAAGATGTTACGATTCTTGATGATAATGATAAGGAACACCTTATTTTTAGAGCAGAATCGTCACCATCTAATTCTTATTTAGACCCACCCCCAGTAGTTCAACTTAATTCAATTATTGGGGAGGAAGATAATGAAGTAACTATCGGTGAGGAAAGGAATGTTCAAATAGAGGATGTACCTATTGTGAAAGAATTTGTAGATGTATTTCCGGAAGATTTACCTGGACATCCTCCAGAACGAGAAGTTGAGTTTTCTATTGATTTGATTCCTGGATCAAGGCCTATATCGAAGACCCCTTATAGAATGGTCACTGTAGATCTAGTCGAACTAAAGAAACAACTAGAGGAATTGAGTAATAAGGGATTTATTCGCCCTAGTGTTTCTCCATGGGGAGCCCCTGTTCTTTTTGTTAAAAAGAAATATGGATCTATGAGGTTATGTATCGATTACAGGGAGATCAATGCTATAACGATAAAGAACAAGTATCCCCTACCTCGTATTGATGATTTATTTGACCAACTGCATGGAGCTCAATACTTTTCAAAGATTGACCTTCGATCTGGATACCATCAGTTGTGTGTAAAGAAAGAAGACATTCCGAAAACAGCATTTCGAACCAGGTACGGGCATTACGAGTTTACTGTAATGCCGTTTGGATTGACTAATGCACCCTCTGTATTCATGGATCTGATGAATAGAGTTTTCAAGGAGTATCTCGATGAATTTGTGGTGGTATTTATTGATGATATCTTGGTATACTCCAAAACCTACAAAGATCATGAAAATCACTTGCGCATTATCTTGAAGACTCTGAGGAGGCATGAATTATATGGAAAGTTTAGCAAGTGTGAATTCTGGCTTCAGGAGATTTCTTTTCTTGGCCATATTGTCTCTAAAGATGGAATCTCTGTTGATCCTTCTAAGACCAAGGCAATCCAAGAATGTCCAGCACCTATGAGTATAACTGAGGTACGTAGTTTTATTGGTTTGGCAGGTTATTATCGACGTTTCGTCCAGAATTTTTCCCGATTGGCTAACCCATTAACGAAGCTCACACGTAAAGGGGTTAAATTTGTTTGGACAAAAGAGTGTGAAGAATGTTTCGAAGAACTGAAGAGAAGATTAGTCAATGCTCCTATATTGACTCTACCATCGGGGAATGATGGGTTCGTTATTTATAGTGACGCATCAAAGAAAGGACTTGGCTGTGTCCTTATGCAGAATGATAGAGTTATTGCCTATGCATCACGACAGTTGAAAATTCATGAACAAAACTATCCTACTCATGATCTCGAGTTAGCAGCAGTGATCTTTTCTTTGAAAATATGGAGGCACTACCTCTATGGTGAAAAATGTGAGATTTATACTGATCACAAGAGTTTGAAGTATATTTTCTCACAAAAAGAACTCAACATGAGGAAAAGGAGATGGCTTGAATTACTCAAGGATTATGATGGTACGATACACTACCACCCAGGGAAGGCAAACAAGGTGGCAGATGCTTTGAGTAGAAAAGACCATGGAGTTTTGAACAATATGAGAATTGAAAGGGATCCAATTTTCATGGAGCTAGTGAAGATGGACATGAGAATAACCAGGGAATGTGAAACATCAATGCTTTTTCAAATGGTTGCCAAACCATCTTTACTAGAAAGGATTAAGAGTTCTCAGACTGATGATGAAGAATTCCAAAAGAAGATTAAAGCTGTGAATGATGGGAGATTGAGAGACTTTGCGTATGAAGGTGGAATTTTGAAATTCGGGAAGAGACTTTGTGTTCCCAATATACCTGATCTAAAAAGGGAATTGCTGGATGATTCTCATAGTTCCAATTTCTCTATACACCCTGGGAGCACCAAAATGTATAGATATTTGAAGGAACATTTTTGGTGGGACAACATGAAGAGGGAGATTGCTGATTTTGTGTCAAGATGTATGGTTTGTCAACAAGTGAAAGCTGGAAGGCAACAGCCTGGAGGAGTCATGCAACCACTTCCCATACCGGAGTGGAAATGGGACAATATTACAATGGACTTTGTCATGGGGCTACCAAAGACTCCTAGAAGGAACGATGCAATATGGGTTATTGTTGATCGTCTTACCAAGTCAGCACATTTTCTTGCTATAAGAGAAGATCTACCCCTGGAACGTCTAGCAAGAATATACATTAATGAAGTTGTGAGACTTCATGGAGTACCCCTATCGATTGTTTCTGATCGTGATCCCCGTTTTACTTCAAGATTTTGGAAAAGTCTTCAGAAATCCCTGGATACTGAACTTCATTTGAGCACTGCTTACCACCCTCAGACAGACGGACAATCAGAACGGACTATTCAGACCTTAGAAGACATGTTGAGATCTTGCTCACTTGATTTTCAGGGTATGTGGGATCAATATTTACCACTAGTAGAATTTTCCTATAACAATAGCTTCCATTCGAGTATTCAGATGGCACCATATGAAGCGTTATACGGAAAGAGATGTCGTACACCAACCTGTTGGGATGACGTTGGTGAAAGAAAACTTGTAGGCCCAGAACTGGTGGAGGAAACGGTGGAAAAGGTGAAGGTAATCCAAAATCACATTAAAGCAGCTCAAAGTAGGCAGAAGAGCTATGCCGATAATCGAAGGAAGGATTTGGAATTTCAAGTCGGTGATCATGTTTTCCTGAAGGTATCTCCGTGGAAGGGAGTCATACGTTTTGGTAAGAAAGGTAAATTGAGTCCCAGGTACATCAGACCTTTCGAAATTCTAGAACGAATTGGGGTTGTAGCTTACCGATTGGCAATGCCGCCAAGTCTCTCCAAAGTTCACGATGTGTTCCACGTATCTCTGTTGAGGAAATACATGCCTGACCCAACGCATGTACTCACCTATGAAGATTTAGAACTGGAACCCGATCTGTCTTATTGCGAAGAGCCCATCAAGATTCTGGATATGAGAGAACAAGTGCTGAGAAACCGGACGACGCGTCTGGTAAAAGTTTTGTGGAGGAATCATAAGATGGAAGAGACAACGTGGGAACCCGAGGAACTTATGATGAAGAACCACCCGAGTCATTTTATGCAGTAATACCCTAGAAATTGCGAGGACGCAATTATTTGAAGGAGGGGAGAATGTAACACCCCAAGCTTCTACGGTACGTTTCCCTTTGAATAATGCGATAGCGTGTGTTATACGCAACCTCGAGTTCTAACACACACCACAACTAATTAAACTAGCCGTTGTGAATAGTAATACCTAATTTTTGAAATTATATATATTTTATATTTGAAAATGGACTTCATTTTTGGACTCGGAATATCGAATTTAGCCTAAGGTGAAATTTTGGTACTTTTCGGATAACTTTCATATTTTGATGAATAGTGAAAATTACTAAATTTTAATTAAAAACAACTTTTTTAATCAAAATAATTAATAGTGATAAATTATGAATTTTAGTAGTTTTAAAGTATATTTAGAATATATTTTTACCATTTAATATAATGTTGGTCATTGGACATAATTTTACAATTAAACCGAACATAAACAAGTGTCAATCTTTTGATAGTTATTATCTCTTAAAAACACGCTTTTTGTTTTGACAGCGGGAATTAATTTTAAATTAATTTCTGCCACTTCTGTGTTTTGAATTTAGGAAAATGGATTCCATATTTGGAATCAGTATGTTCAAATTGTGTAAATAGGTAACTTTTATTTTTAGACATTTTGAATAATTACTGCGGTAAATATTTTATTTACCATGGTTAAGGGTAAATCCGGTAAATAAGGGTTAAAAAAATAATATTATAATAATACTAAATTACCCTAAAAACGTGTCTTAACCCTATTGGTTGATAGATGGTCGACCATGGGAATCTTTGTGTCAATTTTGGGACCCCATGGATCCACTTGTAAGTGATAATGACACTTTATTTTAATTTAGTTAAAATGAATACAAAAATGACACAAGCATATAACTTCTAGAACAATAATTTTTACATAGGGTTATATATGTTGGATTTTAGATTATAAATATTCATTAGAAAGCTAAAAAGATTTCCTACATAATGATATTTTATTTATAATTTTTAGACATTAAATAATTTATTTTATTTATGACACAATGATGATGCAGTAATTACTATAATAGTGAAAAATTAAAATAATTGATATTATAAATACCCAAATAAATATAATATGAAACTTTTAATGAATTAAACTAATTTTCTAGGCTAATATGATATATTAAGATTGATTTAATGGACTTTTTTCGAAGTAATCAATCTTTTATGAGTTTCACAAAAATCAACTATTGAATAGTGTCAAAATTGACATAAAAGAGTTCTTAAAACAACTATTATATTATTAATTGATATTAAATTCCTAAAAATCTAAGGTTCGGCCAAGAGACTTATATTATGATATTTTAATCATTAATGGACCACTTGGGGGTCGCTTGGATGTATATAGTATGTTTATTAACCATATTATATAAAAATACAAAGAGACATTGTAAAAGTGAAACTAATTAACTTAGAGTTAATACTTAAAGATAAGGTTAATATAAGTACCCAAACCTGTCTAAATTCTATTGGTTGAGTGGTTTTCGACCTATCCCCACCTTAACCTTTGAATAATAAGATTTGGAGCCATTAGAAACCGAATATGAATTTATTATAAATTAATATTTCTAGCTTTTCCAAAGGTGCCCCTCACCCCTCTTATAAAAAGGGCACTCCTCCTTCTCATTTCTTCACACATTCAAAGCCTTTTGGTTCGGCCAAACTCTGCCCAAATACTCTCCCAACATCCCTCACTACAACCTAGAGGCCTTAGTTTGATCAGAAAGACAACCTAAGGATCCCTTTTGATCAAATCAGAAGGAAGAACCCGAAGAAGAGGTAATGATTTCACCACCCTTTTCTAAGTTCATTTCTTCTTCCACTTCTTCTTCCTTTGTTCTTACCATTCTAAAATAATAAATCCAGTATCTCACATATACTGTGATGTTATTATAAGTATGGTACAACCATATTCAGTATTCTATCCACCCTTTGAATAACATGTCACCATACGTGCGTACGTACGACTTACCGTCTCCACGTCGTGGTGTAATTGTTATTCAATATAATATTATTTGGATGGGTATAATAATGATGTGTAACTCATTTAAATAATAAATATAACATGTTAATGATTCTGTATATATGATATACCATTCATTTATATATTATTTTAATATCAAAAGAATGATATTGTCGCTCGTGCGTACGTACGGACTACCGTCTCCACGAACGCGATGAGATTCATTCTCCATCGTATCCATTCAAGTATAATTATCATTTTATGATTTAAAAATGATGTTTAAGGACTTTATATCATTCTGGATATGAATAAGATACAACAAACATGGCTTATGTAACAAAACATATAAAAGAAAATGAGTAAGTTAACACCCGAAACGCTGATAATTCTAAGATATTATTAATAAATCAATGTTAAAAGATCATATATGATATCATATTAATATATATGATTCTTGTATAATTTAAGAACAATTATTTCACCATTATACAGGAGGTTAACCTACCTCAACCAAGGAAAAGTACAAGGTAAGGGTTATTTCACAATCTCTTCATTATCCGAGGTTGTTTATATGTAATAATCTACTGGGATCTCTTTATCATCCACATCCATGTTTTCTTAAAAATGTATTTCAAAACATTTTTATTATTTACAAGAATATGGGTTAAAGTCATTTATACCCTTGTTTGACTTTTTATAAGAGGAATCTTTCCGTCGTTTTCAAAACAAGGTCCTTTTAACCTTTTCGACAGAATTCAGGTAAGAATGTTTTTTTAACTTATACGGCGGGTGCGGTTATTTTCCGCCGTTATAAAATCTTAAAAGCTTTCCTTACAAGCTTATAATATTATTTTCAAAGAAAATGTTTTATTTCATATGGATCTAAAATGATTTCAAAAATAGAAAGAGATATTTCTCTAAAAAGTGTTTTGATTTCATCTATGTCAATAACCTTTGATGGATTTTACGCTTATTTGAAGTTGATTTATTATGATACAAAACTTCTATATTGTATTGAAGGTTTTGTGATATGTTTGACTGTGGATGTGCTATTTTTATACCATTCAAAGTTTATGGTGAAATTATTGACATTTTGTATGCTAGTTTTAATACGAATGTTTATGTTATGTTTAAACATTTTCATATGGGAATGCATTGGACTTAATAAGTGATGGGTGGAGCCCGCTATAGCTCCTCGATGCATCGGTAGGTCTCATGAGACAAACTAGTGTCTTGGCACAAGGCCTTGACAAAATCTTATTTGTAGTCTTGGCACGAGGCCTTGGCTATGTGGTTATGATAGTCTGGCATTATGCATTCCAACATTATGAAAGTGGTTATTGATTTTTGCATGTGATTATTCATTTAGTAGAATATCCATGTGAATAAGTAAATGGCATTATTTCATTTTATTTATGCCATACCATGTTGAAAGTTCATATTTAAAAGGCTTTTGTTTTAGTTATACATTGCCTTAAATGTTTATTCTTATTTATGAAAGTTTCCACTTTATTGTTATCCTTACTGGGAATTTGAGCTCACCCCTTTTTTTCATGTTTTATTTTTCCCAGGATGTGAAGAAGTAAGTTATGAATGACCTGCAGGGATTTTATGAGGGGTTAATAGTGTGGATTGTGGAAACATTATGTTGTTGTATTAGTTTTTCATTTTATGATGTAATGTAAAACTTATGAATATATCTAGTGTTTCCAAGGCTACTAAACCAATCGGTCTTTCGAGATTTGATCTTTCTTGTGATCATGACAATGTTATGTAATTAATGCACCGACTCTGGGTAGCTGGGGTCGGGGCGTTACATGAACTGGGTTTGGTGCCAAGTTGTTCCATGAATCAACCCCTTTTGGGGAAGCAGGAAAAGATTACTGATTGGCCTCTCTTAGACAAGAGACATGTTGTATGCTCTCGGTGGCCTGATTCAGGAGTTCTTGATTGGCTTGTTCCCGTTGGGCCTGACGCTTCTGGGACTTACTCAAGGCCCGACTCTATTGGGTGTGTTGCCTTTATTAAATAGGAAGACCACTCGATCGCCATCTTGACGTGATGAAGTTTCAAGACACCATGTCGAACAGGTTCTTCTGGTTGGGGAGTAGAGTGATATGCAGAGCTCCATGTTCTCCCCATCCCCTGATATAGACTCCCTTCGGAGTGTCACTGATGAGGCGGCGCAGTTAGTGTAACGCACGGAGGCAGGCTATCTCCATGTTTTCTTTACACATTTCGGGGTGATGTCTCCACGTCGTAGGAAGGTCCTCCAGGTCGATATGACGCAGGAGGTCTCCTATCGTCTTGATGTGGTCTACATACCCTTCATAGAGAAGGAAGGTCGATTTCAGTTGGCAGAGGGTCGTCCATATATTATGGCGAATGCCATGAAATTATTCTTCCGACAACTATCTGGGTATGTCAAACTAAGAGGTGGCCGTAGGACAAAACATAACTGGTATATCATCCCTTTCTAGTCGTTTCCTCAGGACGAGCATATCGGTATACTCCTCCACCAGTGATTCCTCTACCTGGTCAGCCCAACTAAGGCACTCACTGTAGTCAGAGGCAGTGGGACCGGTAGGTACTGAATCATTCTGTGGGCGATTTTGAGGTGGTTCAGAGGATGAACGTGGCCCTGGAACGTCTCCTTATTGAAGAAGGATTTCGTCAGCGACTTACTGGGAATCTGACATGCTTGATCCCGTCCTTCTGAGTGCCTCGACATACGAGGGCCATTCGGTGCTTTCCTCGGCAGGGGTAGGGCCTTCTTGTCGAAATAATATGTCATCGTGGGGAGGACTCCCGCAATGGCGGCCATAATGGAAAGGACTACAATTACTGCTTGATGCTCCACCACATAGAGGAATTTTGCAGTGCACTTCCTGGGGAGGACCTCCAAGGCGTGTCGCAGCAAGGGGAGGACCTTCTAGCTGCGCAGTGTCAATACGGGGAAGACCTTTGCAACAACTGCCATCATGGTGAGGATTACCATCATGGCTTGACGTTCGATGCGTATCCTGGGGAGGACCTTCCGGACACGCCGTGACAAGGGGAGGAACTTCTTGTTTCTTGGGGCCACTGCGGGGAGGACCTTCGCAACGGCGGCTGTGGTGGAAAAGACTACCATCACAGCTGCGGCAATGGCGAGGACTCCCATTACTACTGCCGCAGGGAGAATATATGTGGGATTCATCCTAGGGAGGGCCTCTAGAATGTACTGCAATGAGGGGAGGTCCTTCTCATTTCTTGATGTCTCTATGGGGAGGACCTCCGTTATCAGGGTGGCGAGGACTACCACCATGATCTGATGCCTGGGTGCGTGGAGTTCCATTGCAGCGTAACCCATGGGGAGGACCTTCAGGGTAGGCTAGGACAAGGGGAGGGCCTTCTCCTCTTGATGTGACGTCACTGTGGGGAGGGCCTCCACAGTTACAACTATAATAGTGAGGACTAATATCAGAATCTGTGGTCCCACTGCATGGAGAGTGATTGTAGTGTATACCCTGGGGAGGACCTTCAGGGTGGACTACAACAAGTGGAGTACATTCTTGCTGCTCGATCTTCTGGTCACGTGGAGGGTTTCCATGAGTCGCATCAAGAGAGGAACTCTCATGATCGATCGTTATATGTCCGCAGGGGAAGCCCCCACGGGTGCTTTGGGGAGGTCCTTCAGAGCTACTGGTAGTGACATTGCTGGGAGGACCTTCACAACTGCTACTGCCACTCCCATAATATGGTAATGGGAAGGTAGGTTTCTGAGCCTATGACATGTGCTTAGCGGCATCGGGAACCCCATCTTCCTGTAGAGTGGTGTCATGAACTTTCTCTTTATTTTCCGGCTTCCTTCAGCGCGTTTAGGGCGCCCTTTTGCGGACAACGGGGACCATCTGCTACTGACAACGACCTTCACCTTTGGGTCCCTATCTAATTGGGTCCGGTGATGCTGTCGGGATACGCCGATGAACATCTTGACTTTTAGTAGGGATATGTGCCTACTCTAGATCATCCACCACGATGGACGGGTGTCCCCCAGGTTGAACGAGTGAAGGTACTTGATCCGGCTGCGCTTGCATCGCAGAATATGGCCGGCGACCCTCCTGGGCTGAAGCTGGGATGCAGATCTACTTCAAGGTGGCTATGTCATCTCTTAGACGAGTCACCTCAATTGGGGAGATAGGCTCACGGGCCTGATTCCTTGCTGTTGCCACTAATACAATTACATTCTGGCACATCTGCAAGATATGATCTGGGATTGATACCTGCTCGTCCATCATTTCCAGGATATGTAGAGAGACATCATTGGCTGGAATGGGTATGAAGGACCATTCTGGTATCGGAGTAGGAATATCCTGTTCCGGTCCTCCAGTGGACAATGGGTACTGAAAATTCTCTTGTGTCAGGGCAGGTGAACAAATCTTCCCCTGTACTGGGATATGCCGGTTTATCTCTCCGTTTGTCGCCACATCGGGGTGGCAGGCTTTACATGCATCCGCAGGGAGCTGGCCCTGCATATATTGGCCTCCCACCATATTGAGTTGGTGGCCTTTGTTGGCGGGGAGACGTGCCCACCTACGATTTTCCACCACATCTGGGTGGCGGGCTTTGTTGATCGCCATTATATCAGGATGGCGGGCGTCAGAAGCAACTGCCAGGAGCTGGTCCTGCAGGTGCCGGGTCGCCACCATGTCAAGCTGGTGGGCTTCACGACCCTGGGAAGGGAGAAGTTCCTGCCGAGTAAGTGCCATCCTGCGTGAGTGACGGGCTTGATGGAGCTCAGTGGGGATGCACACCGGCTCGTACGATACCACCATGTCCGGATGGCAGGCCTGGGAGGAGCAAACAAGTGTAGATGCCTGTTCATGGTACATCTCCGTGGCTAAGTAGCAGAGCTCCTCCTTAGGGACTAGGGCGATGATAGGTCCCTGATTGTACGACTACCGCACTCATCGGGAAGTCTGAGGGGTCAGATCTTGGGGAGCATGGTTGTAAATCCTTGGGGAGACATCCTCCTTAGTGTGAGGATGTTGGGTCACGGCGTGACCGTGATGACATCTGCCGGTGGGGGCCTTCGAGCGAAACCCACGTTCGGTGGGGATGAAGTCCTCAGCACCGACCTAATCTTCCTCCCTAAGATAAGTGGGGTACATGTTGTCCCGTTCTAGGGATAGACTCCCGAAATGGTTGGAGACAATGACATGGGCTGTCTGGATCTGCCTTTGCGGTCACTGCTGGGAAGGAAACCGGTGAATCCTGACGGATTGGAGGGCATGCATGGCCGCCTCCACCGTTGGGAGAGTACCATTCATGTGGTATTCTCAGATCAGTGCATCCGAAACCCAGCGTTGAAGACACTGGGTGGGTGATGGGGTCCTCCGTTGTTGATGAAGTCTCATCCTTGCGTTGTTGGAAACACGCACTTGTGAGTTCCTTTGCAATTACATTGGATCGAAGGGAGTTCTGAAGGTAGTACCTGCAAAACATTTTAGCAAATACAAGCATCAAACCCATGAAAGGAGAATCTCATCATCCCATGCGTAATTAATGGCCTTTCTTGGCCCTCTTTTAGAGCATGCGGGGACACAGGGTGGGATTAGGTTAAATTCATCATGTTTGGTTAAAGATTTACGTCGGGTGCACCATTTTTTCTTTTGTTTCGGCTTTACAGCCTCGAAATGCCTAACGGCTCCATATCCAATGATTGATGGACCTGATTTCCAAAGGCAGGCGTTCACCGGATGGTCTGACCAATGGCTCTTAAAAACTCACATTGGTCGAGAGGATGGGAATTCAGGCTCATCACACCCTTTTGGGGGGAAATTATTGCCTGTTCTGGGACTCTCTTATAGATTTAAGATGTATTCATATGTTCACAAATCTTTCGTTTATACCCAAACATAGTATCCACGGATTTAACCCTGGTGGGAAATGGTCATCTGGACGCAGGGGATTCAGAATCATTTAGGCCTTAGGTCTACCATCCCTCGTTGGATTAATGACCCTATGGAGTCTGGACTCTTTGAGATGGTGCTAGGAGCAGCTCGGTGAACCGATGTGAAGATAGTTAGATCGAATGGTTGTTGGCCTTAAACCTCTTGGAGGCTTCCTACGAACCATGCCTAGGAGACAGGGATCAAATTCCACGTAGTTCGCATTGGTGTCGGGGAGCCGACATGAAGATGGACCAGGTGGTCCGATGGGTGGTGGGCTTGAACCTCATGGAGATATCCTGCGTACCCTGCCTAGGAGGAAAGGATCAAAGTCCACGTAGTTCGCATTAGCTTGGGGCTTACACTATGGGGAAGCCCGGAATGATGGATTGGGGCTTACACTCTGAGGAGGACCAAGATATTGGTAAACCAACGTGAAAGGGGGTCGGAATGACCCTTTTTTGGGTCTAAACCTCGGGGAGGCTTCCTACATACCCTGCCTTGGAGGCAGGGATCAAAGTCCACGTAGTTCGCATTAGCTTTGGGCTTACGCTCTAGGGCAGCCCATAATGATGGATTGGGGATTACAATCTGAGGAGGCCCAATGTGTTGGTAAAACAACTTTAAAGGGGGACAGAATGAACCATTGTTGGGCTTGAACCTTGGGGAGGCTTCCTACATACCCTGCCTAGGAGGTAGGGATCAAAGTCCACGTAGTTTGCATGATCTTGGGGATTACGCTCTGGGGCAGTTCAGAATGATGGATTGGGGCTTACACTCTGAGGAGGCCCAGGGAGATGGATTGGGGATTACACTTTGAGGAGGCCCATTAGAGTATTTCATGGTCGATTCTTACTCTAATCCCACATGAGTCATGATCAGTGTGAGAAATAAGAGGCAGCAAGGACCAGAGAATCACGTCACTAAAGGTGCGTCCATGAGAAGTGGAGTGGGGCTTACGCATAGGGCGGCACATAAGGTCGGGGCTTACTCTGGGATGGACACACATGGTGACTTTCTCATGTTTGTTCATGAGGGTGTAACACCCCAAGCTTCTATGGTACGCTTCTCTTTGAATAATGTGATAGCGTGTGTTGTACGCAACACCGAGTTCTAACACACCATAACTAATCAAACTAGCCGTTATGAATAGTAATACCTACTTTTTGAAATTATATATATATTTTATATTTGAAAATGGACTTCATTTTTGGATTCGGAATATCGAATTTAGCCTAGGGTGAAATTTTGGTACATTTCGGATAACTTTCATATTTTGATGAATAGTGAAAATTTCAAAATTTTAATTAAAAACAACTTTTTTAATCAAAATAATTAATAGTGATAAATTATGAATTTGAGTGGTTTTAAAGTATATTTAGAATATATTTTTACCATTCAATTTAATGTTTATCATTGGACATAATTTTACAATTAAACCGAACATAAACAAGTGTCAATCTTTTGATAGTTATTATCTCTTAAAAACACGCTTTTTGTTTTGACAGCGGGAATTAATTTTAAATTAATTTCTGCCACTTCTGTGTTTTGAATTTAGGAAAATGGATTCCATATTTTGAATCAGGATGTTCAAATTGTGTAAATAGGTAACTTTTATTTTTACACATTTTGAATAACTACTGCGGTAAATATTTTATTTACCATGGTTAAAGGGTAAATCCGGTAAATAAGGGTTAAAAAAAATAATATTATAATAATACTAAATTACCCTAAAACGTGTCTTAACCCTATTGGTTGATACATGGTCGACCATGGGCATCTTTGGGTCTATTTTGGGACCCCATGGATCCACTTGTAAGTGATAATGACACTTTATTTTAATTAAGTCAAAATGAATACAAAAATGACACAAGCATATATCTTTTAGAACAAAAATTTTTACATAGGGTTATACATGTTGGATTTTCGATTATAAATATTCATTAGAAAGATAAAACGATTTCCTACATAATGATATTTTATTTATAATTTTTAGACATTAAATAAGGTATTTTATTTATGACACAATGATGATGCAGTAATTAATATAATAGTGAAAAATTAAAATAATTGATATTATAAATACCCAAATAAATATAATATGAAACTTTTAATGAATTAAACTAATTTTCTAGGCTAATATGATATATTAGGATTGATTTAATGGACTTTGTTCGAAGTAATCAATCTTTTATGAGTTTCACAAAAATCAACTATTGAATAGTGTCAAAATTTACATAAAAGAGTTCTTAAAACAAATATTATATTATTAATTGATATTAAATTCCTAAAAATATAAGGTTCGGCCAAGAGACTTATATTATGATAGGTTAATCATTAATGGACCACTTGGGGGTCGCTTGGATGTATATAGTAAGTTTATTAACCATATTATATAAAAATACAAAGAGACATTGTAAAAGTGAAACTAATTAACTTAGAGTTAATACTTAAAGATAAGTTTAATATAAGTACCCAAACCTGTCTAAATTCTATTGGTTGAGTGGTTTTAGACTTATCCCCACCTTAAACTTTGAATAATAAGCTTTGGAACCATTAGAAAACGAATATGAATTTATTATAAATTAATATTTCTAACTTTTCCAAAGGTGCCCCTCACCCCTCTTATAAAAGGGCACTCCTCCTTCTCATTTCTTCACACCTTCAAAGCCTTTTGGTTCGGCCAAACTCTGCCCAAATAATCTCCCAACATCCCTCACTACAACCTAGAGGCCTTAGTTTGATCAGAAAGCCAACCTAAGGAGCCCTTTTGATCAAATCAAAAGGAAGAACCCGAAGAAGAGGTAATGATTTCACCACCCTTTTCTAAGTTCATTTCTTCTTCCACTTCTTCTTCCTTTGTTCTTACCATTCTAAAATAATAACTCCAGTATCTCACATATACTGTGATGTTATTATAAGTATGGTACAATCATATTCAGTATTCTATCCACCCTTTGAATAACATGTCACCATACGTGCGTATGTACGGCTTACCGTCTCCACGTCGTGGTGTAATTGTTATTCAATATAATATTATTTGGATGGGTATAATAATGATGTGTAACTCATGTAAATAATAAATATAACATGTTAATGATTCTGTATATATGATATACCATCCATTTATATATTATTTTAATATCAAAATAATGATATTGTCGCTCGTGCGTACGTACGGACTACCGTCTCCACGAACGCGATGAGATTCATTCTCCATCGTATCCATTCAAGTATAATTATCATTTGATGATTTAAAAATGATGTTTAAGGACTGTATATCATTCTGGATATGAATAAGATACAACAACCATGGCTTATGTAACAAAACATATAAAAGAAAATGAGTAAGTTAACTCCCGAAACGACGATAATTCTAAGACATTATTAACAAATCAATGTTAAAAGATCATATATGATATCATATTAATATATATGATTCTTGTATAATTTAATAACAACTATTTCACCATTATACAGGAGGTTAACCTACCCCAACCAAGGAAAAGTACAAGGTAAGGGTTATTTCACAATCTCTTCATTATCCGAGGTTGTATATACGTAATAATCTACTGGGATCTCTTTATCATCCACATCCATGTTTTCTTAAAAATGTATTTCAAAACATTTTTACTATTTACAAGAATATGGGTTAAAGTCATTTATACCCTTGTTTGACTTTTTATAAGAGGGTTATAAAGGAATCTTTCCGTCGTTTTCAAAACAATGTCCTTTCTAACCTTTTCGACAGAATTGAGGTAAGAATGTTTTTTTAACTTATACGGCGGGTGCGGTTATTTTACGCCGTTATAAAATCGTCAAAGCTTTCCTTACAAGCTTATAAGAATATTTTCAATGAAAATGTTTTATTTTATATGGATCTTAAATGATTTCAAAATAAAAGGAGATACTTCTTTAAAAAGAATTTTGATTTCATCTATGTCAACATCCTTTGATGGATTTTAAGATTATTTGAAGTTGATTT
Organism: Viscum album; assembly: GCA_963277665.1. Classification (NCBI taxonomy): domain Eukaryota; kingdom Viridiplantae; phylum Streptophyta; class Magnoliopsida; order Santalales; family Viscaceae; genus Viscum; species Viscum album. The sequence continues at coordinate 1,327,960,259 of OY728162.1, forward strand.
ATTATGATACAAAACTTCTATATTGTATTGAAGGTTTTGTGATATGTTTGACTGTGGATGTGCTATTTTTATACCATTCATAGTTTATGGTGGAATTATTAACATTTCGTATGCTAGTTTTAATACGAATGTTTATGTTATGTTTAAACCTTTTCATATGGGAATGCATTGGACTTAATAAGTGACGGGTGGAGCCCGCTATAGCTCCTCGATGCATCGGTAGGTCTCATGAGACAAACTAGTGTCTTGGCACAAGGCCTTGGAAAAATTTTATTTGTAGTCTTGGCACGAGGCCTTGACTATGTGGTTATGATAGTCTGGCATTATGCATTCCAACATTATGAAAGTGGTTATTGATTTTTCATGTGATTATTCGATTAGTAGAATATCCATGTGAATAAGTAAATGGCATTATTTCATTTTATTTATGCCATACCATGTTGAAAGTTCAAGTTTGAAAGGATTTTGTTTTAGTTATACATTGCCTTAAATGATTATTCTTATTTATGAAAGTTTCCGCTATATTGTTATCCTTACTGGGCATTTGAGCTCACCCCTTTTGTATGTTTTATTTTTCCCAGGAAGTGAAGAAGTAAATTATGAATGAACTACAGGGATATTATGTGGGGATATGAGTGTGGATTGTGGAAACATTATGTTGTTGTATTAGTTTTTCATTTTATGATGTAATGTAAAACTTATGAATATATCTAGTGTTTCCAAGGCTACTAAACCAATCGGTCTTTCGAGATTTGATCTTTCTTGTGATCATGCCAATGTTATGTAATTAATGCACCGACTCTAGGTAGCTGGGGTCAGGGCGTTACAGAGGGAATCCCAACCAATTGGTGGGTTGAGGAATACAATGGGGGCCAACACCTATGCGCAAGTTCACAAGCGGGATAACACCAAGGGCGTTAGAATCAGTCCAAATAAAGGGAGATGAAAACTGTGAATTGCATGCCCGACATTCGGAACACAATGAGGGTGGCATGGTGATGGAGGATAACTACTGACCATGTTCGAAACACAGCATCCAAATCACGTCACCCTGAAATCGAAACAGACAACTGAGGGTCGACTGCTGACCATGTTCGAAACACAGGACCTGACTCGAAGTGTTGCCCAAAGTCTTTCGGGGCGTTGGCCCATGATGGTAGGTGAGCCGATGCGGCATGGGACCAGGCCGTTAGGGGGTCCCTTCAGACATGGAAGAGTATAAAGATCCAAATGAAGGACACACAAAGTGTTGGGTGGAGTGATGGAATGTTTGAACGGATTCCAACACTCTTGAAATTACGCCACCGTGATCATGGCATGATGAATCTTATAAGGTCAGGGCTTACTCCGAGATGGATGCCCATGTGCTACTAAGGAGTGACACTGGTGAATGGGGCTTACGTAAGGAAGCTACCCAGGTGCGTTCCTCATGTCTGACCATGAGGGAATCCCAACTCACTGGTGGGTTAAGGCATATAATTGAGGCATACACCTATGCGCAAGTTCACAACCAGGATAACACCAAGGGCGTTAGAATCTATCCGAACAAAGGGAGATGAAAAGTGTGAATCACATGCCCAACATTCGGAACACAACGAGGGTTGAATGGCGATGGAGGATAACTATTGACCATGGTCGAAACACAGCATCTGTATCACGTCGGGTTCACCATTTTTTGTTTCATTTCATCTTTTTGGCCTCTAAACGCCTAACGGCTCCGTATCCAATGATTGATGGACATGCTTTCCAAAGGCAGGCATTCACTGGATGGTCTGACCAACAACTCTCAATAACTCACATTGGTCGATAGAATGGGAAGTCTGGCTCATCACACCATTTTGGGGGGAAATTATTGCATATTCCGGGACTCTCTTATAGATTTAATACGTATTCATATGTTCGCGAATCTTTGTTTTATACCCAAACATAGTATCAATGGATTTAACCCTAGTGGGAAATGGTTATCTGGATGCAGGGGATTCAGAATCATTTAGGCCTGAGGTTTACCATCCCTTATTGGATTAATGACCCTGTGGAGTCTGGATTCATTGAGACAGTGCTAGGGGAAGCTCATGGAACTGAGGTGAAGATAGTCAGATCGACTGGTTGTTGGGCTTGAACCTCTTGGAGGCTTCCTATGTACCCTTCCTAGGAGACAGGGATCAAAGTCCATGTAGTTCACATTGGAGTCGGCGAGCCAACGTGAAGATGGACCGGGTGGTCCAATGGGTGGTGGGCTTGAACCTCATGGAGGCTTCCTACGTACTCTGCCTAGGGGGCAAGGATCAAAGTCCATGTAGTTCGCATTAGCTAGGGGATTACGCTCTGGGGCAGCCTGGAATGATGGATTGGGGCTTACACTCTGAGGAGGCCCAAGATGTTGGTAAACCGATGTGAAAAGTGGTCAGAATGACCCATTGTTGGGCCTGAACCTCGGTGAGGCTTCCTACGTACCCTGCCTAGGAGGCAGGGATCAAAGTCCACGTAGTTTGCATTAACTTGGGGCTTACGCTCTGGGGAACCCCGGAATGATGGATTGGGGCTTACACTCTGAGGAGGCCCATAAGGGGATGTCATGGCCGATGAATAATCTAATCCCATGTGATTCATGCTCAGTGTGAGAAACAAGAGGCAGCAGGGACCAGAGGATCACGTCGCGAAACGTGCATCCGTGAGAAGTAGAGTGGGGCTTACGCATGAGAGCATCCCATTAAGTCAGGGCTTACTCCTAAGTGGACGCCCATGGAGATGGATAGGGGCTTTCACTCTGAGGAGGCCCACGAGGTCAGGGCTTACTCCGAGATGGATGCTTGGGGCGACAAAGCCCAGCAGGAGGGGGAAAAGTGGTGCTTCTGTGCCCATCTCGTCTCTTTTAGTGCATGGGGGCTTCTTTATAATGGCTATTTTACCATCTCCGACGAATCCTCAACAAGTGGAGGAGCAGAAAAGGGATTCACGAGCTTAGACTCAACATTACCAGGGGAATGTGAGCCCAGAAATGCTTCAGGAATCTCCTCAAGGGTCGGGGAAACCCTTTCGCCTCTACTTATGGTGGGTATGTGAACTCAAAATGGCGCAGTGATGCACCTGAAAATTATGCCACGTGGATCCGATGGCTCTGGTGAAGGCCTCGGTTTGGGACCAATGAATAAGCCAATAAGGGAATCGTGGAGGACTTGGATAGATCATAAGGATTTTATCTGGCTCAAGAAATGGGAACACCGAAGTATTTGGCGAGCCACCGAGAGGTATGGGTGGTGGCGCCCTTCGCGTGGGGAAGCTCCATGCGGCTGGAGAAGCCGTCCGTGAACCATGGTGGTCCGCAGACTTATTGGCATCCTACAAACTAGGGTGGTTCGCGGAGGGTTCTAGGTGGGCAGCGGTGGCTAAGGGCGGTGCTGGTCAGAGGCTCGTCAGTCGGGGCTTTGCCTGCATAGGGGAGCGCTATGTTGTGTGACTGATGGGAAAAGAGGCATAAACTCCCTGGTCCATGGGGAAGTCATCCGCGGAGGGGGTATGGTTCACGATTCTCCTTGTTCTGGTTATTTTAGGTTCGTGGTTCACCAAGTTATTATGCATTTTCCAATTCCTTGTTAATTCGTATACCTGTTGTGGTTCGCGAATGGGAATTTCGCTGTTCGCGAAACTCGAATCCTTCCTTCAACCGATCTCCTTACGAATCTCCAATCCCTCCAAATCCAATTCTATTTCTCCAACCCCTTTTTCTTTCCCCCTTAGTCTCCTTTTATAGAGTGGTAAAAGGGATGTATTGGTGGCCACATGACACCATTTACAGAGGCCCATAACCAAATACCCAGTTTACAACTTACTTGGTTAATCCGCGATTCACGGTGGATATTAAACGCTTCCCCCACCCCTTCCGCAAATCGAATTCAGGGAGTGCTCTGCGGCTACGGAGGGTTCCGCCTCTATTCCACGAATGACAGCGGGTGCGGCTTGAACTAGTCTACGTGGTCCGTAGTTGGGGCAATTCATGACAGTGAACCGGACTGGCGGCCATCCTGCCTTGTGACCACGGAGTCTCTCCGCCTCCATTTTGTGAACGACAATGGTTTGTGGAGAGGGCGCTTTGCGGGGCCTGGCCACATTGCATTTCCATGGGACCAGTCTGCAGACTAGTCCTATCTGTGTCCCTTCTTTGATTATTTTCCCCAATTCTTTGGGGGATTGGGGTTGAATCTCCTTTGTGAATTTTTCAGGACCCTACAATGATAATTAAAACTTTCTAGATTATGCTGAAATAGATTTCAAATATGATATTGAATATGATATTATGGATATTATTAGGAAGAAAAATCTGAATCTAAAAATATCAATGAACTAAAGGGAGAAGTTGATCACAAGTTAGAGCTTGAAATAACTCTAAAAGATATTTGTATTCAATGAAATAAAAATTGAAAGACTAATGTGGATCAATAAAAGAATCCTCTGTATATATGGATTATCTCTATATAGAGATTGAAAGACTCTAAGAAGATTTGAATGATTAGTTTCTTTATTAAGTTAATATGGAATCAGTTGACAAATTAATTATTGAAATAAAATAATAAAAAAAGGTGACTTATGAACTTAATTTGTGTGTAGAATAGAAAAATAAAAAGTTATAATATCTAGAAGAAGAGGTTTTCTATTTAAAAAAAATATTTGACTTAAAAATGAAATCAAGAGACCCATAGAAGTAACTTCATTTTGAGATATTCAAAGATGGTGAGTTGATAAAAATAATCAACTGAGGTTTACAAGGTACCAAAAATATTTTGATAGAACAAAGACCCAATATTTTAGGTAAACATTGAATTGGATATGAGGTTGAGACATTGAAATATTAAAATATAATAAAATAGTATAGGGGAAAATATAAGGTTATTGGTCTTGTAGTCAAAAATGTGACAATAGCTATTTATAATACATTTTCCCCTATTAAGTGAAATTAGCGGATTGGAAACACCAATCAATAAACAAGGGTTACTTGTAATAGAATATTTTAAAACAATCTTGAGACATGTGGGGGAATAGAGGAGAGAAGATATTTCCTTATATGAAATGTCAATTTTGTTTCTATCTTGGTCTCACCCTATCTTATTGTGATATATCAGGAATCTATTTGAATAGATAAACAATAATATTCAAAAAATGGAGAATTATACCACATCTATCATATAAGATAAGTAATTATTTCTTTGAATATCACATTCATTATTCTATCATTAGGCGTAAAGATATTGATTCTAAGGAAAATAGACATAGTGATTCCTATCACAGAGATTAATGACAAATAAATTAAATTCAACCAAATAAAATTGTGTCAAAAAATTAATATCCACCTTTAGAAAATGAATATGAGTTTGATTACACATCTAATGATGAATAAGGAAAGAAACCACATTATGCTATAACTCAACTAGAAATATAATGGAATGAAAATAGAATGATTGAGAAGGATAATATTGTATACATTGATCTAAAAGTGACAAATAATATCAATATATAAATTCTTGATATAGGGTGATAATTCCATATGAATGGTAATAATAATATTATCAAACATGTGAAGAGGATAACTAATAGAAAAGTGTGATTTGGTAATGATGGAACCTAGACAATAAAATGTAGTGAAAACACAATTTTACATAGATTTGAACTAAATACGATAATAGTTCTTTATGTCGATAGATTTGACAATAATATCCATAGTTTGAGTCAATTATTTGACTCATGAATTGAAGTCTCATTCAATCAAAAGGTATTCATTATCAAAGTAAAATTTTACAACTCTCTAATGAAAGGCTAAAAGGGTAATGAGAATCTATTCTTGGTTGAAATCCATGATAATAACAATAATCTTATAGTTGAAGTGGAAAAAATATTCTATAATTGGAGGCTTTTTTATATTAACTAATTAATAATTGATAAGTTGTCTATGTTAAAATTAATACTGGATATGCCTAGTTTTAAATGTGATTGTGAAAAAGCACATGATGCGTTCTAGTGAGGAAAAATTGTTTGAAATATATATCGACCAAAGAGAAAATTGGTGTCAAATTAGCTTGAGATGATTAACATTAGAATGTATAGCCTAATGAATATATATTGGACATATAAAGAAAAGATATTTCATTATATTTTTAGATGTTTACAATAGAATGGCATGTGTCATGTTAACGAAAAGAAAGTGAGAGGTGATGGGGTGCATGAAAAGATATCTAAGAAGGGTCTAAAATGGGACTAGGTGTGATTTTAAAATTATGTGTTTTGATAATAAAATAGAGTATACATCCTTTAATTTTGAGAACTATATTGTGAATCATATAATTATACATGTAGTAACATCATGAAATACACAACAACAAAATGGGATTATGAATTGAATAAATTGAAAAGTTTACAATATATAAAAAATTATATTTATGGAGATTGTAATTTCTCATCACTAATTGAAATTGGTTGTTCAAGGTGATGTGAACACTTAGAAATGGGTATTTCTTAGTCCATTTCCAACTAAATCTTCAGTTTTTTGTAATATAAAAAAACAAAAAAGGGTTTATGGGGGGTCAAAATGGTGTAAACCGAGGGCATCACCATGAAAATTTTTCAAATAGTCATGGGAGATGTTTATATGAAAATTAAAAATACTAATTCTTTATAAAGGAAGGAAGCCTTTTCAAAATCACTTTCTTGTTTTTGAATTCCAATGTTTCATCCAAAACAAATATATAAATGAAAGGAAGTATAAAGTTGTAGTAGATAAAGAAGTATTACATGGATACTCAATAAAAAATAAGGCACATAAATTCTATAATAATAGGTTGAAGAACATTTTAGACTATAATTATGTTAATATCATTGGGGAGAATGATTTGAAAAACACTAGAAAAAAAATCATCTATTATGTTTTATAGAGAATATAATGGTTCCGATCAATATATTATTTTAAATTTTGAAATCGTGGATGAAGAAAATAATATTTAGGAGTCCCCAAATAATAAATATTCAAAGGGTGTATCTAAGGTGTAAAATAATGTTGAAAATAGTCATCATGTTCCATAAAGAAGAAATAGAAGAAAATAGGTTAATATTTCGAACATTATTGGGGCCCAATTTTCTCTAACACAAACATTGAGGATAAAAATCATAGATCATGTACATCTATTGTCTACAGTGAAGACAACGTTATTTGAAAAGGAAATGATAAATGATTCATGGATTAAATAAATGAATGATGAATTATATTATAATGATAAATGAAAAAAATGGTAACTTATTGACATACTAGATAATCACAATGTAATTATAAAAAAGTGGATCATCAATAAAAAATATATGATCATTTAAAAGTGATTAGAAACACGAAATAGTTAGTTTTTAAAGGCTATATTTAGATCAAAGGTTTATATAATCCTGAAAACTTTTCTCTAGCTGTCCATATGGAGTCAATTTTGATCATTTTGGATATGGAAATTCAAAGAGGCTACAATATTTAAAAATTGATACTTAAGTAGAATTCTAAATTGGTTTTCATAAATAATAAGTTTATATCCAACAAACAGTGGGTTATATGATTTGAAATAATGAACATAATGTGTGAAAATTGAGGAAGGACTTGTATAGACGAAAGAAATATATTTTTCATGGTATTTATATCTATATTTGTACTTGATAAAAAATTCAAAATTAGTGGATTAGATAAAAACATTTATGTAAAATCATTACAGGATGAACAATTCATAGTTCTTATTTATGTGACTAATATTATTTTCAGTGGAAGAAAAAAAAAATTGGCTTAAGAGTTTGAAAGACTGATGTGAAAGAAATTTTCTAGGTATTTTATCAGTTATTAACATAATTTATGGGGCTAAAATTTATTCAAAGAGAGAAATATACTTTTTCATCCCATGAAAAGTATGCATGAGAGCTGTTAAAAAAGTTAAAACAGCATGATTCCAAACGAATATCTAAAAAATTTTAATTGGGATAAAATATAGATATAATAGAGAAGTAAAATATATGGATACAACCTTAAATAGAAGAATTTTAAGAATATTATAATAATTAACTGAAACATGGAAGGATTTTGTATTTGTAACATATTTAGTGGCTAATAATTAGAGTGATATGATGGATGATATTCTCACAAATGTTTATGTATTATGGGATTTATTCGAGGTACTCTCAATTACAAATTTTTGTTTGATGATGGAAAATATCATGAATTATTGGAATTATAAGATTTTGAAATAAATGAATATGCAGTGGAATGAAATTACACAATTGGTAGATATTTCTTCATTAGTTTTAGGTGTGTTGGTAGTATATGTAAGAAGAAAGAAATCACATCTCTTTACTGGACAAAGGATAAATACATTTCAGTAACCCAAGAGTACACTGAACTATTGTTGATGATGAAAATCTAGAGGATATCAGTGATGTAATGAAATATCATATGGTGATTTAATATGATAATAAGAGTGTGGTATATTTCATGAAAAATCTAATTCAATACTGTCATAACAAGATTATTAAAATCTGGTATCAGTTTATCAAATATAAGGTTGAACTAGAAGTGATAAAAATGGAGCATGTTGAAACTGCTAAGCAATGGCTTGATATCATAACAAAGATATTGACCACTTTGATGTTTGAGAAGAATATATTGGACCTTTTTATTCAAGAGCCTCCATATGTCTAAAAAAATAAAACAAATTCAAAAACAAAACACCACATATCCCAATTATATATTTTCATATAATTGTTTGTTATTGGATTACATGTTCTTTCATTTTGGGTTTATTTTCAATGGGAGAGAATGGAATTTTAAAATTCATCGATTCATCTGCAATAATTTTTGTTTCCTAACATCAATAAGCCTCTTATTTAAGGGGATTATATTTCATTGATGTCAAAGGGAGATGCAATCTAAGAGAAACTTCTATGTGATGTTTATGGTGTGTAAGATTAATGTGCATGTGGATATGGGGAGGCCAAGAATGAAGGGTATCTTATAGCATTGAATTGTCTCTTGAAATCTTGTTTTCTATAGAGATAAATTCTCACATATACATAGAGTGATGGATGAGATATTACTTTTCCATCTGGATGATGTGTGAAATTGAATTTAAATTTGGATTTCTAATAAACCCGCAGGGGTAGAATATTTTATAAAAGGTGGTTCAAGATTGAGCCTTGATATTATGTATATTTCAATCCATTTAGGAAACATAATATAGCATCCCGATATTTTCATAAAAATATATTACTTATTTTTAGATTAATTTTCAAAACATTACAAAAAATACATTCATGGGGACCATAATAGTTTAGAGTATTTAGAGGCAAGGTACAAAATATTCTAATTTGGTGAAATGTCTTCTATATCTCCCATAAATATCATCCCCTTTAGTAATCTTCAAAAACATAACCTATTTAAAATATTTCTTCATAACCTTGAGAAAGGAATCAAAATAAAAGGGTGATCTCAGATGACTAGTAATGGTAAACAAGGGAGATACATAAGTATAACATGAACATAAGTGTATGATAACATTAACATAACATTTTAAAACCATAACTTGCATATAAAATATCATAATATTATGTCATGGAATATATATTTGAAGTTCATAATACAATAATGATAAAGGAATAAAATAACATGATCCACGATAGCATAAATTTTTCATAATATATATATTTGTGGAATACGCATCAACTTAAAAATTTTTTTATGTGTATAAATAGAGACATGTTCACTCATTATGTTAAGGAAAAGAAAGAAATCACTCTAATTAACTTTGGGACATGAAACCAGGTCCACACATATAATTATGGATATAGAAGATAGGTCCATGCATGACATTACGGATAGAGAATATAGGCCCACACATAACAATATAGACATGAAAGACTAATCCATGCATAACATTGTGAACATGTAATCAGGTTCATTCATAAAATTTTTAACATTGAATAAGGTTCATGCATAACATATTGACAAATGAGATATTTATATTTACCCAATGCATTAAAGGGAGATATAGGTCCCACATGTTACATAATGGAAATAATATGTATTTGTGCCATAAGATCATAAAAAATTCAGCATATCATAACCCATGAAATGATTTTTTTTAAAAACATTTCCTCATATCATATACATTTTAAAAGTGATTGGTTTCCTAGTCATTTCAACATTTCATCATAATATATCCCATGTAAATAAATGAGTTTAATAAACATATTATAATATTATAACATGTAGAAGAGAAAAAAGTTATATAAATATATTCTCATCATAAATTACATAGATAAATATTAATATTTTGATCCTTGGTTTATATATAAATCAAATAATAACCTACATCAATGGATATCATATTATATGGAGAATTATTTTGAAAGATCATTTAAAACATTTCTTGGGGAAAATAACTTTTCTTTGATATTCATTTTTTTAAAATATAAATTTTTGTAATATTTTAAAAATAATTTTATTTGAAAATAACTTAGAAAATTTGTAAATTTAAATTCTAATTAATTAATGGTCATTATGGTGGAAACTTCTATTCACACCATACAAATTAAAACAAATAGTCCTTTCACATTTTCAGTAAAAGGCAAATGTGCATTGTTTGGAAAACAATATAAAGATTACTTTTATTTTTTTTGTAAAAATTTAAACAAGGATATTTTTCAAATAAATAATTTTAATTATGATAAAAAATTTGATTTTTTTAGAAAACATGGTTTTTGAATAAAAAGGGTATTCAACCGAAGATTGAAATAAAGACTTTTTTTATTTAAAACAATTTCATAATTATTTTTAGTAACAAAGAGTTGTAAATGATACTTTTAATTGAAAATATCATGAATAAAAATAGTAGGAGAAAATTAAAGAGAATTATTGAGATGTAGATCATAATATTTTAACATTTGAGACTTAATCATAAACAATCATGAAAAACGAAGAGATTGTAACATAAAACCACTTCAAATTTGGTAACATTTAAAACATAATCCCCATGAAAGATATATCCTCAAATAGATATTTAATCACAATAATTTTCCGGAAAATAATAATAAAATAAATTAATGGTAATTATATACATCAAAAAAATGGAATAGGTTGTGGATATGACCTATGTCTCATAGAAGTAAAAAAGTAAGATCGAAATTGCTTAGTACTTTATTAATATTCTAAATAATAATCACACATAAACAATAAATTAAAATTAAAATTAAAATATCATGAAAATCGGGATATTTATGATATAACATGTCAAATGTTCTGTATATACACTACAAAAATGAAAAAAGTGGTGAATTTGCATATATCACCTTGAAATAAAAGAGAGAGTAGAAGTCTCATTCCTTCTGTCTCGACTTCCTTCATATATTTTAGAACAAATTATATAATTAATAAACTTTTATTATAAATATATTATATGAAAATAGAAATATATATTATACCGTATAATATTTACTTATGACAATTCATTGCCCATTTATTACCGATTTCTTGTTAAAATTACATTTCGGGTAATAACTGGTATATTTTCCATATATGTCGTAATTTTTAATTTTTGGTCATCTTAATTTGATCATGGTTTCATAATATCCAGAAGAATAATCTTTACATAATTATAATATATATAACTCAATTATACATTTATGACCCATCATGAATTATAGTTTTGAGAAATGAAGTATGTTACAATCATGGAGATAGTACGCCATACGTACAGATGAGTAACATTTCAATTTTTAAATGATCACTATGTAAAGGAGGTGAGTAATATTTTATCTTTAAATAATGATCATAATATCATATTATTTATTAAAATGTGATTATACATATCATCCATGCGGTGTGGTGATGAAAATATAGAGTCACATCACATCAGGAAAGCGGTAGTCCACACACACACAAATGATGCTATCATCCTTCAATGAGTGAAAAGGTATGAAAACCTTGATTTTTATTAAAAATTTAATATAATTTATTACATAAACTTCACTTGATACAACATAGAATATCTATAGTTATAGTGACTTTGGGGCTTAGGATCATTACATAACAACTTAAAATATGAGATACAACAACTTTATTGAAACCTTCCGTTACATGACCACTACATCCCCTCGTACTTAGCATTTCATTGGATAACTTGAGAACATGCATAAAAAAGGGTGAGCTATAAATCCTAGTAAGGGAATAAACATGGAATACCATGAGAAATACAACACATGTTAGACAATAAGAAAATCTATAGAGTAAAAGTGAAGAATAAACATAAAGGCAGGATAAAGCATGATAATCATAACATGGAAATGTGGCAACAACACTTAACATGGAATTAGCATGAGCCAAGGCTCATTACACATAGAGCATGAGTAAAACCTCATTTCACATGAAGAACGAGTAAAACCTCTTTCCACTTGAATTGGTATGATTAAACACCCATTGCACACGACGTATCATGATACTATTTTACCCAATTCATTAGAGCGCTATAAGGGCGCACCCTTCTTAAACATTTTACTTCATGCATAAGTGTGCCACCTGAATCATAAAACAATGAATCATTCAACATAATAATTTATTCCACAACAAACGATTGTGGAATACATACATGAAACTCTTTAAACAATATGTAATTGTGTGTAAAGGTGAATACCCTTTATAGATAAATGGGAATGGTATTCACTAAATGACTTTGGCTTGGAAAAAAGTGGGGCAATTTCGGCAGCATAACGGTGTGCCATAAGAACTCATAAAAATGGATGATGAGAGATAAAGGGGCGTCTCATCATATTTAAATGATATGGAAAGTAAGGGGGTCAAATATATACATGTCCCAACAAATTTAATTGTTTTTATATTCATGAAACAAAAATAATTTCTTTAATGAAAATGAGGAGAGAGAAGTTCATTTCAGAATTTCGGCATAGTAACGGGTGTACATGAAAGGAATTTAATGAGATATAAAGGGGTATCTTATCATTAAAAAATTAAGAGGAGAGTATGGGGGGTGAGAAACCACACCCCAAAATTTATAATTTAAATTAAAAGGGCATAACAACTTAATAAATATTTGACAAAAATGAGAAAGCATGAAAAACCATTACATGGAAGTGTGCTTCCAAAGGCTTGAGAGAGGCTTGAGAGAGGCTTTTTGGGATCTTGGGGAGCCTTAGGAGGATTCTATAGAGAGGAGGGCAGAGGTTGGATGAACTCCAAATGCTTGGAGTGAGGAGGAAGTGGGAGCTTGGGTGGGACTATATAGGAAAGTAGAGGGAATTGTTTATTATTTAGGTTTTGGACACCTCACATTAAATTGATCAAAACCACAAACAAGCCCACAGTTTTTGACCATGGTTTTTTCCGAAGGGGATTGTAAAATAATATTTTATAAGGAAAAAGTCCAAACTTTTTAAAACAATGAGGTTTCTTATGTAGATGTGAGTCACAATCCCAAGGAAAACTATTTAAAAAGGCAAAATGTTTAATAATTCTTGAAGGGTCCACTAATGCTTTGTAAAATAAATAAAACAAACCCAAAATCAAATTATTTTAATGGTAAAATATATATTGGAAGAAAATATTGTATATACTATTTTATTACATCACTATTGGGTCGTTATGATGTTATTAAACACATTATATATTTAAACGGTATTTAATTTTTTCCAAAAACTTTGACTGTCTCAAAAAATTATGAAAAGTTATCCATTGGATAAATTCAACGTCTTGATTCCAGAAATAATATTAATTTTATCTAAATAATTTTCTAAATATGTTAATTTTCACTTTTAAAATAAAAACCAACATTTATAAAAAAAATCATGGTTTTTGACAAAAATGGATTTCAAACCTTAATAAAAATTACAATTGCATTCATCAAATTATTTGATCATTTAGATTAAAAAAATTAATTTAATAATAATAATAATATTTTATTAAAATATTATTTAATTCAAAAATCAATTAATTTACGAAAATTGTTTTCTTAGTAGAATATTAACTAAAAATACTATTTGTAAATTAAAAACTATTTACAAGGTAACAATAATAAAATAAAAGTATATTAATTATTATATAAAAAAATAATATACATAACCATAGTACTAGGTTCTTTTTAAATAACACCTTAAAACACCCCCATAAGACCAAAGGGTGAGGTGCGTGATGATGACAGACGCTGGGGGTGGCTCAGATTACATCGCTCAGGTGGTAATCTCTATCAACTTCACTTCTCCTGTAGGCAGTTCCACTCAACCTAAATGTGTTTAGGCTCGTCATGAGATTGGTCAAGAGTGAAGACTAATGATGCCACCTCATTTATATGCTCCAAAAAATGTGCTTCATACGGGGAAAGTCTCCGGGATGAGGCCATCGCTTCCTTTTTCTGAGTAAATTGGATTTATTAAAGCCCATATTTATATTAATCATGTGATCATTGTTGAATGGATACAATAGAAACGATCAAAATTCATAATGGTATTTTAAAATTCAAAAACATAAAAAAATATAAGTAAATATGTTGTATAACCATTTCACATATTAAGACATTTCATTATATGAAGAGGGATTTTCATAAACAAAAGTTTGGGTCGTTATAATCTTCCCCCTTAAGAAATTTCCCCCACAAAATATTATTTTACATTCTAGGACGCAAAACTATGTGGGTACCTATCCTTAATTTCTTAATATAGTTCCCATGTTGTCTCTTCATACTTACGGATTTTCCATAGTACCTTGACCAGATGAGTAGTCTTGCAACGTAGAATTTTGTCTCTACGATCCAAGATCTTCACTGGCTTCTCCTCATAGGAAAGATCGTCCTCTAGATGTACTACCTCTAAAAAGAGTACATGTGATGGATCTGGTATGTACTTCATTAATAGGGATACATGAAATAAATCATGTACTTTGGCCATGGTAGGTGGAAGTGCCAGTCGATAGGCCACAACCCCGACATGATCAATAATCTCAAAGGGGTCGATGTACCAAGGACTTAAATTCCTTTTCTTTACAAACCCCATGAACTTCTTCCATAGAGAAATGCATAGAAATACCATGTCTCCAAAATTAAACTCAAGGTCTCATTGATGGTTATCTGTATAACTCTTATTTCGAATCTGGGATGCCTTTATATGCTGCTTAATGGTTTTCACATTCTCCACCATTTCTGGTCCTAGTAGATTATGCTCACCGACTTCATCCCAACATGCTGGTGTTCTGCACCTCTTCCCATACACGACTTCCTAAGGTGCTATTTGGATGCTCGAGTGGAAATTGTTGTTATAAGATAACTCAACCAGAGAAAGATATTGATCCCACCCTCCTTTGAAGTCCATTGAGCATACTCTCAACATTTCCTCAAGTGTTTTGATAGTCTACTTAGATTGGGCATCAGTTTGAGGATGATAAGCCATACTGAAGTTTAGCTCAGTATCTAGAGCATGTTGAAGACTCTTCCAAAACATAGAGGTGAATCTTGGATCTCAATCGGACACAATAGATAGTGGTACTCCATACAGTCTTACCACTTCTTTGATGTAAACCTACATAATTTGATCCAATGAGATGTCCTCTCAAACCATGATAAAGTGAGCTGTCTTTGTATGAAAATTCGCAATGACCCATATAGTATTATTTCCTACTGATGTCCTTGGATGTCCAGTGAAAAAGTCCATGGTAATGTTATCCCACTTCCATGCTGGTATGGGTAGTGGTTGCATCACCCCCTTAGACTTTTGTCTCTCAACCTTCAAATACTAACACACCACACACTTTTACGTATACTCGGAAATCTTCCATTTCATATTGTCCCACCAAAAGTATTCTTAGAGATCTCGATACATCATTGTGCTCCCTGGGTTGATAGAGAAGGTCGAGCTATGTAAATAATTCAATATCTCATTCTTTATCTCTAGATCTGATGGTACTGATAATCACATCACAAATCTTACAACTCCTTCCTCATCAAATTTAAAATCAAAGGATTCCCCATTTCTAACAGCTTCCACCCTTTTCTGAATTTCCACATCTTTTATTTGATCATCCTTTATTCTATCCAAGAGGGATGATTGAGCAGTCATTTGAGAAAAGATTGATGATTTTCCTCCCTTAATGATTCCCATGTCCATCCTTTGAAAATATAAGAAGATCAGATCCTTTTCAATTCGCATCATTGATAAAGATGCATGATCCTTTCTACTTAGAGCATCTGCCACCTTGTTTTCCTTACCGGGATGGTTGTGGATTGAGCAGTCATAATCCTTGATGAGATATATCCATATTTGCAGAATTATATTAAGCTATTTCTATGTGAATATATATTTTTGACTCTTGTGGTCAGTATATATATCACATTTATCTCCATAGAGATAATGCTACCAAGTTTTCAAGGAAAAGATCACAACCGCCAACTCCAGATCATGTGTTGGATAGTTTTGCTCATGGATTTTCAAATGACATGAGGAATAGGCTATCAATTTATCATTTTGCATCAAAAAATATCCTAATTCCTTCTTAGAAGCATCACTATACCCCACAAAGAGTTCTCTACTTGTATGGAGTGTGAGTACTGATGCAGTGATAAGCCTCTCTTTCTACTCCTTCAAACAATATTTACATTCCTGTGTCTAGAAAAACTTTACTCCCTTCTGTGTCAGTATGGTCATTGGGTTTGACAATCATGAAAAGTTCTTCACAAATCATCGATAATACCCAGCTAATCCCAAAAAGCTGCGGATCTCCATTACCAAAGTTGGCCTGGGCCACTCTTCAATTGCCTTCATATTGGTAGGGTCCACAGATATCACTTTGCTGGTGATCACATTCCCCAATAATGATACTTCCTCTATCCAGAACACAAATTTACTATAATTTTCCTAAAACTTCTCCCTTCACAAAGTCTTTAACATAGTTTTCAAATGATCCTCATATTATTTCTATCTCATAGATTATATCAGAATATCATCAATAAAGACTACAAAAATTTTTCAAGGCAATCTCTAAAGACACTATTCATTAAATCCATGAAAATTGTCAGAGCATTAGTGAGTCTGAAGGGCATCACTATGAACTCATAGTGTCCATGCCTCATTCGAAAGGCAATCTTGGGAATATCTTCCTTACTCACCTTTAATTGGTGATATCTCGAACGAAGGTCTACCTTAGATAAATATTTGGCCCCATGAAGCTGATCAGACAAGTCATCTATCAGTGGAAGGGAATACTTGTTCCTTATTGTGGTTTTATTAAGCTCACTATAATCATTGCAGAGGTGCATTGATCAATCCTTCTTCTTGATGAAGAGGAATGGTACACGCCACGGTGAAGCACTCAGGCGTATAAAACCCTTCTCCATATTCTCTTGTAACTGCTTCATCAACTCTTCCACCTCTATAGTGTCCATTCTGTAAGGTGTCTTTGAGATTGGTAGAGATCTAAGGATGAGTTCAATTAAGAACTCAACCTCTCAGTCTAGATGAATACTAGGCTACTCTTCAGGGAATACTTCAGTATAATCCCTCATTATGGGCATGTATTCAAGCATGATTCTCTCCTTTGTCTCAATCATTTGAGTTAGATATGCTTGCTTATAAGGAAACAATATCCACACTTGAGATGATGATTTGAATGGAGATTCATCTTCCTCCTTGAATTTTCAAAGAATTAGAGGATGCTTCGGGATTTGAAGAGTGATCTCCCTTTCCCAGTAGTTGATATTGGCTTTGTAAAAGGATAGCCAATCCATGCCCAAGATAGTGTCAAACTCCACTAAAAGAAGTATGATGAGATTTTCATGGAGGTTCAGTCCACAAACTTTTACCAGGGAGGAGTTATAAACCATGGATGCAATGATTTCCCCATTATCTATTCTCATAGATAACTTTTCCTCCAAATTTTAGGTGGTGTTTGTATTGTTATACTAAACTATCAAGTTATGAAAGAATTCATAGAACTGGAATAAAATAGTACATTTTCTATTCCTGAATGAATAACTAGCATACCTATCACCACATAGTTGTCCGGCTCCACCTTAGTGGTAGTGATAGGATAGGTTCTTCCTTACTGCCTCATAGGTTGATATTGATTTCCTCCAACATGCCTCTACTTATGGAAATTGTTTGCATAATGACCAAGATCCTTAAAGTTGTAACACCACACTACCAGCTGAGTGGTGATCTGAACCATCCTTTCTTCTTCAACATTCATGGGATTTTTCATAGCCCTTCAGCAGTTCTTGGCCAGATGACCAAACATTCTGCATATGAAGCAATTCTTCATTCCCTTGAGATATTTACCAGGATGTTTCTTCCCACAATTATTACAATGGAAAAATCATACTTCTTTAAATAATTAGAATGGTTTGATGGAACACCCATGTTGTGCTCCATTTTTTCCTTCTTGTAACTGGGCCCATGAGACCACTGAGAGTCTCCAATATCAATTTTATCCTTGAGGGAACAACGAACAATATCCTAATAAATATCAAAGTCTCAAATTTCCAACGCTTTTCATAGACTCATCTTTAGTCTGCTAAAGAATCAATCCATCTTCCTTTCGGTGTTCATGACAAAGCTAAAGGTGTACCTTGAAAGCCCTGTAAATTTTGCTTCATATGCCATAATGGACTCATCTTTCTTCTGCTTGAGTTTGAGGAACTCTATTTCTATATTGAGATAGGGGGTTCAAGGATAATATTTGTTGAAAAATATACTATTGAATGCCTCCCAATTCATGGAATCAATTCCCTATTGGGACATTGTATTTTTGATTAGTGTCCACCACTGATCAGCTTCCCCATAAAAATGATAGTCCTCGAGTACAACTTTTTCCTCTTCCGAGCACTAGAGGAAGGAGAATATCTTTTCGATGGAGTTAATACATTTTTCCATGAGGAGGGGATCAAGAGATCCACTAAACATGGGAGGCATTTGCCGCATAACGGATTATATGGAAACTTTCTATTTCTTAGGAGGAGGAGGGCATTCCGCCTGATTCAAGTTATTATTCATAACATGAGACAGGTGAGTAAGTACTGCCATGAAGTTTTGAGTACCCCCTCCCATCATATCATGTATATCATAAGGGAAATCTTCACATTTCCTAACACATTGGTTATTGTAATGTGTTATTATATTTCCCTCCATTAACTAAGAAAAATAACATATAATTAGAGGTCTTAAATACTTATCCATTGATCCTAAAAAATTAAACTTTTATCATTTAAGTATAAACATATAAAGAAGAAGTCTATCCAAACTTGTGATTTCTTAGGTTTAAATCTAGGATATCCTCAATCAATTTCATAACATATATTTTTAAGGGATTTTTTGTCCCTTAATAAGAGTTTGTACTAAGATCATGAATTTACCAAAAAAATATCATCCAGGAGCGTCGTAAAAAAGAGCACAACAAGGCCCATTTTCATGCACCATTTCACGTTCGAGTCTAGCTCAAAGCAGAGTTTTTAGGGTTTTACCCCTAGGATACATTTATGCCAGAGCTGCCTCTACCTGCACGTATCTAGATAGGGATGTATTTTCTTTATAAACCACTTACTCAATACTCACCAAAACATAGGGATGTTTTTATTAGTGTTTTCCTTAAGGGTACCCCAGGGTTTTATAATCCTAATCCCAAAAATAACTAAAACTCCCTCTAATACCAATTATGACAACCTTGCTTCTTATTAAACAATTAAACATAATTTATTACATAAACATCACTTGATAAAACATAGAAGATCAATAGGTCTAGTTTATTTGTGGATTAGGATCATTACATAACAAATTAAAAATGAGATAAAATATCTTTTTTGAAAACTTCCTTTACATGACCACTACATTACATCGTACTTAGAATTGCATTGGATAACCGGAGGACATGCATTAGAAAAGGGTGAGCTACAAAGCCCAATAAGAGAATAAACCAGGAATAACATGAGGAATAAAATACATGTTAGATAATAGGCATATCAATAGAGCACAAGATAATAATAAATATAAAGGCATGATAAATAATGATAATCATAAGATTGAAATGTGGCAACAACACTTAACATGGAATTAGCATGAGCCAAGGCTCATTGCACATGGAGCCTGAGTAAACCCTCATTGAACAGGAAGCATGAGTACACACTCGTTGCACTTGAATTAGAATTAGTAAAAAACCATTTCACATGAATTATCATGATACTATACTTTATCCAATGCATTAGAGCTCTATCAGGGCACACCCTTCTGAAACATTTCACTTTATGCATACCTTTTCCACATGGATCATAAAATATTGAATCATTCAACATAATCAATTATTATAAGATAAATGAATGTGGAATACATAAATAAAACTCTTTAAACAATAATTAAATGTGCATAAAAAAGAATACCCTTAATAGATAAATGGGCATGGTATTCACTGTACAACGACTTTGGCTAGGAAAAACGCGGTGCAATTTTGGCAGCATAACGGCATGACATAAGAACTCATAAAAATAGTTGATGAGAGTGAAAGGGGTGTCTAATCATATTTACAAGACAAGGAAAGTATGAGGTCATATATATACCTTTTCTAACAAATGTAATGGAATTCATATTCATGATAAAAAAGAATTGATTGAATGTAAATGAGGAGAGAGAAGTTCCTTTTGGAATTTTTCTATTGTAACAGGTGTACATGGGAGGAATTTAATGAGAGAGAAAGGGGTATCCCATCATTAAAACATAAATAGAGAAGTATGTGGGAGGTTCAAATCTATACCCTAACATTTATAGTTGAAATTAAAATGGCATAACAACTTAAAGAATATTGGAAAAAAAATGAGAAAGGAATAAAAACCCTTACTAGGAAGCGTTCTTCCAAAGGATTGAGAGAGGATTGAGAGAGACTTTTTGGGAGAATGGGGCTCCTTGGGAGGATTCTATAGTGAGGAGGTAAGTGGTTGGATGAACTAAAAAGACATTTAGTATGGAGGAAGTGGGAGCTTGGGTGGGTTTATATAGGAAAGGAGAGGGAATTGTTTATTATTTATGTTTGGGAAACCTCACATTAAACTAATCAAAACCACATACCAGACCATGGTTTTTGCCCATGGTTTTTGAAAAATGGGAGTTGAAAACAATATTTTATAAGTCCAAAGTCCGAACCTCTTAAAATAATGGTGTTTCTTATGTGGATGTGAGTCACCCTCCCAGGGAAAACAATTTAAAAAGACAAAATGATTAATAAGTGTTGAAGGGTTCACTAAAGCATTGTAAAATAAATAAAAAAAATCCAAAATCACATTATTTTAATGGTAAAACATATATGTTCCCATCATAATGTTTATAGTATTTTATTACATCACTATTGGGTCATTATGATATCATAAAACACATTACATATTTTAACGGTATTTAATTTTTACCCAAAAATGCGACTGTAAAAAAATATTATAAAAAATTAACCATTTGAAAATTCAATGTCTTGATTCCAGAAAGAATATTCATTTTATTTAAATAATTTTATACATATGTTAATTTTAACTTTTATAAAAAACTGAAATTTATCGAAAATCCATGGGTTTTGACAATAATTGCTTGGAAACCTTAATAAAAATTACAATTGCATTCATAAAATTTTACGATCATTTATATTTAATAAAAATTAAATTAATAATAATAATAATAATTTATTAAAATATTATTTAATTCAAAAATCCATTAATTCATCAAAATATATTTCTTAGTTGAATATTAACTAAAAATACTATTTGTGCTTTAAAAACTATTTACATGGTAACAATAATAAAATAAAAGTATAATCATTATTATATAAAAAAATAATGTACATACCCATTGTACTAAGGTCTTGTTAAATAACCCCTTAAAAACCCACATAAGACTAAATGGTGAGGTGTGTGATAGTGACAGACTCTTGGGGTGGCTTAGATAACATCGCACATGTGGTAATCTCTATCAACTTCCACTTCTCCCATATGCGGTTATCCTCAAGCTTAATGTGTTAAAGCTTGACTTGAGCATGGTCAAGATCAAAGCCCAATGATGCCACCTCCTTTCTAAGCTCTAAAAAATGGGCTTTATATGGGGCAAGTCTACTGGATGAGGCCATCACTTCCTTTTTCTGAGTAAATTGGATTTGTTAAGGCCCATATTTATACTAATCATGTGATCACTATTCAACAGCTACAATAGAAACAATCAAAATTATTATTGGTATTTTAAAATTCAAATACATAAAATAATAGAAGTTCATATTTTGTATAACCATTTCATATATTAAGACATTTAATTTGTTATTCCCTGACCCCAATTACCCAGTGCCGGTGCATTATTACGTAACTTTGGCATGATAAAAAAAGATCAAGTCTCGAAAGAATGATTAGTTTAGTAGCTTTGGAAACACTAGATAAATTCATAAATGTTACATTACATCATAAAGTTAAAAACTACAGTAACATAGACTCCGTAGTCCACCCTCATAACCCCTTCGAACTATCCCTGCAGGTTAGTCATAAAATATTTCTTCACATCTTGGGAAAAATAAATCATAGAAAGGGGTGAGCTCAGATGCTCAGTAAGGATAAAAATATAGCAGAAACTTTCATAAATAAACATAAACATTTAAGGCAATATATAACTAAAACGAAAGCCTTTTAAGCATGAACATTAGCATAATATGGAAAACATAAAATTAAATAATTCCATTTACTTATTCACATGGATATTCTACTAGTAGAATAATCACAGGAAATATCAATAACCACTTCCATAATGATGGAATGCATAATACCAGACTATCATGACCACGTAGCCAAGGCCTCGTGCCAAGACTACAAATAATATTTTGTCAAGGCCTCGTGCCAAGACACTAGTTTGTCTCATGAGTCCTACCGATGCATCGAGGAGATATAGCGGGCTCCACCCATCACTTATTAAGTCCAATGCATTCCTTATATGAAAAGGTTTAAACATATCATAAACCATAACATAATCGTATCACATAAAACATGCATAAAGGAAACACAACATTTCCACATTTCAATCACAAGATATCAATACAACACATTGATATAATAAAAACATTGTCAAAACCATTTTCAATACCAAAATAAAAGAAACGTAAAACATGGTATTTATTGTTCATTTAAAAAAAGTTATGGCTTATAGAAGAAGCCGAAACTCAAATAATGGTCATGGCGGCGGAGAAGTCGTTGTCACAACATACATACGACAAAAAAAACATTCCCTTTTTTCGTTTAGTAAAACGATTTGTATAAAAAATATTCCTTTTGAATAATCGTAAAATTCAAAGGGGTTTACACACCGTACAAGGGAATGTTGTGTATAAAACAAAATATGCCTCAATGAAAGGTGATTGAGACGAAGACCCTTACCTCGTGTCCGACTTGACTCGATCATTCTTTAACCTCCTAAATAATAAAATAGAGTTATTTTCTACTTGATTAAGAACCTTTTTAAAGTTCATTATTCATTTTATAACACTTATTACCATGTTATGATCATTATGTAATTATTTAAGTTAATAACGGTCATTTTGTCGATCATTGGTACTTGAGTCAAAAATAAACTTCTTATAATTACAAGTTGTTCATGTGGTAAAATATCATTTATATCCAGATTTATATTCATGATGTAGATATCATATATATCATATATATCCAGTATATATATGCATTTATAATATTACATAACATTTAGAGGTATGAAGTGAAATGCACCGTTCATGGAGACGGTAAGCCGTATGTACGCATGAACACTACTTTCATTTCTATTTAGTATTTAATAGAATGAAAACATAATGATATAAAGGTATATTATAATTCCAGTATAATAACATATATAATATCATCTACTCCATCCTTTATACGTCCCACATATGGCATTAACGATTCAAATCACTTTGAGGGGGCGGTAGTGCACACTTCCTAAAATGAAATTATCACGTTTACCCATAATGGAAATCATAAAGGCATGACATAAATGAAAAATAAAGAAGAATAAGGAAAACATAAACATAATATATATCAAAAATAAATATAGTGACATCTTAATGGCCACCATGAGAGGTGGTAGGAGAAGATAGAATAATCATCGTTTCGTGAGGCAGTAATTTTCCATCCACGAAAAAAGTATGTTCTTTAACCATAAGACGGAGGTGTGTGTATGTGTAGCTCGAATACATATCATAAAAACATCCTAGTATATTGAAGATACTAGTGTTGTTACAAAATAAATGAGTAAAAAGAGTTTAATGGGTTGGAGAAGCAAAATAAAACAAAAGAGAATAAGAGAAGACATTACCTTAAAATCGGGTAACTCTTTTTGATTTGAGCCAAAGGCTTCCTTGGGAAGACTTCTTCCCAAAGTGAGACTTCTAGAAGTAAGAGAGGGAATTTGGGAGAGTATTTGGGCAGATTTTGTCCGAGCCAAATGGCTTTGGAGGTGTGAATAAGGTGGTAGAGGTGGGGGCCATTTATAAGAGGAGAAGAGGGGCACTCTTGGAAAATCAAGAAATGTTACTTTATTATATAATGAGTTTCGGATTTTAAAGGTCCCAAATTGATATATTTCGAGGATATGGTGATAATGGTTCGAAATATACTCATGAAATAGGGTTTTGACAAGTGTAAGTCTTATATTTTACATTATCTTTTCATTTTATTTAAATCATTAATTAATGAGGTAATCGCTGCATCATCATGGTGTCATAAAAATTTTAATTTATATAATGTCTAAAAATTATAAAAAAAATATCATGATGTAGGAAATATTTTTAGATTTCCAATGACTATTTATAGTCTAGGAGATCATTTACACAGACAAAACTAAAATTGTTTACTTGGTTGATACATACATTGGTCATACTTTCCTTAAAAAAACAATGTAATAAAATGTCACTATCACCCAAAGGTGATTCCATGGGGTCCCAAAGTTTGGCGGAAGGAATACCATGGTCGGCCATGTCACAACCAATAGAATTTGGACACATTTTGGGGTCATTTTTTATTATTATGATATTATTTTCTTACCCTTAACTACCTGATTAATAATTAATCACGATAATTAAAGATAATTATCGTCGATACTATTCATAATGTCAAAAAAGTGTCTTAATTACATAATTTGGACCTTCTGATTACAAATATTGAATCCATTTGACCAAATTCCAAATACATAAATTGTAGTAATTAATTTAAAAATTCTTCCCGCTGTCAAAACAAATACCGTGTTTTTAAGAAACAATATTTATCAAAAGATTGACAATTGTTTATATCCAATTTCAATGTGAAATTAATTATAATGACCACCATTGGATAAAGTGGTAAAATTATATACTAATTATACATTAAAACCATTAAATAGTATAATTTATCACAATAAATTATTCTGATTAAAAATGTTGTTTTTAAGTATTTTTCACTATTCATCGAAAATTGGAAGTTCTCAGAAAAATACCAAAAATTCAACATAGGCTAATTTCTATATTCCGAATCTAAAAATGAAGCCCATTTTGAAATGTAAAATTTATATAATTTTAAAAATTCAGTATTACTATTCATAACGACTAATTTGATTGGTCGCAGTGTGTTAGAACTCGAATTTGCGTACAATGCAAGCTATTGTATTATTGAAGGAGAAGCATACCATAGATGCTTGGGGTGTTACATTCTCCCCTCCTTCAAATAATTTCGTCCTCAAAATTCCTAGAAAACTACTGCATGAAAAGACTTGGGTTATTCTTCATCATAAGTTCGTTGGGTTCCCACATTGCCTCTTCCATCTTATGGTTTCTCCATAGAACTTTTACCAGACACGTCATCCGGTTTCTCAGCACTTGCTCTCTTGTATCAAGAATTATGATGGGCTCTTCGTAGTAAGACAGACTAGGTTCCAGTTCTAATTCCTCATAGGTGAGTACATGTGTTGGGTCAGGCTTGTATTTTCCCAACAGTGATATGTGGAACACATCGTGAACTTTGGAGAGACTAGGCGACATTTACAAACGGTAAGCTACAGTTCCAATTCGCTCTAGAATTTCAAATGGTCCGATGTACATGGGACTCAATTTACCCTTCTTACCGAAACTTATAACTCACTTCCATGGAGATACTTTCATGAAAATGTGATCTCCCACCAAAAATTCCAAATCCTTCCTTATATTATCGACATAGCTCTTCTTCCTACTTTGAGCTGCTTTAATGTGGTTTTGGATTACCTTCACCTTTTCCATCATTTCCTCCACCAGTTCTGGGCCTACAAGTTTTCTTTCACCAACGTCAGACCAACAGGTTGGTGTGCGACATCTCTTTCTATATAATGCTTCATAGGGTGCCATCTGAATACTTGAATGGAAGCTATTGTTATAGGAAAATTCTTCCAAAGGTAAATATTGATCCCACATACATCGATAGTCAAGTGAGCATGATCTCAACATGTCTTCTAAGGTTTAATAGTCCACTCTGATTTCCCATCTGTTTGAGGGTGGTAGGCAGTGCTAAAATGAAGTTCAGTATCTAGGGATTTCTGAAGACATTTCCAAAATCTTGATGTAAAATGGGGATCATGATCAGAAACAATTGATAGGGCTACTCCATGAAGTCTCACAACTTCATTAATATATATCCTTGCTAGCCGATCAAGTGGTAGATATTCTCTTATAATAAGAAAATGTGTTGACTTCATGAGATGATCAATAATGAACCATATTGCGTCATTCCTTCTAAGAGTCTTTGGTAGTCCCATGACAAAGAACATCGTAATATTATCTCATTTCCACTCAGTTATGGGAAGAGGTTGCAATACTCCACCAGGCTGTTGCCTTCCAACTTTCACTTGTTGACAAACCATACATCTTGAAACAGAATCAGCAATCTCCCTCTTCATGTTGTCCCACCAAAAACATTCCTTTAAATATATATACATTTTGGTGCTCCTAGGGTGTATAGAGAAATTGGAACTATGAGAATCATCCAACAATTCCCTCTTTAAATCAGGTATACCGGGAACACAAAGTCTTCTACCAAATTTCAAAATTCCATCTTCATAAAGAAAGTCACTCAACAGCCCATCATTCACAGCTTTAATCTTTTTTTTTCAACTCTTCATCATCGGCCTGACAACTCTTTATCCTTTCTAGATAAGATGGTTTGGAAACCATTTGAAAAAGTTTTAATGTTTCACCTTCCCTAGTTATTCCCACGTCCATCTTCACTAGATCCATGAAATTAGGATCCCTTTAAATTCTTATATTGTTCAAAACTCCATGATCTTTTCTGGTCAACGAATTTTCCACCTTATTTACCTTCCCCATGTGGTAGTGTATCATGCAATCATAATCCTTGAATAATTAATCCATCTCCTTTTCCTCATGTTGAGTTCTTTTTGTGTGAAAATATACTTCAAACTCTTGTGATCAGTATAAATATCGCATTTTTCACCATAGAGGCAGTGTCTCCAAATCTTCGAAGCAAAGATCACAGCTGCTAACTCGATATCATGATAGGATAGTTTTTCTCGTGAATTTTAAGCTGTCGTGATGCATAGGAAATAACCCTATCATTCTGCATAAGTACGCAACCAAGTCCTTTCTTCGATGCATCACTATAAATAACGATCCCATCATTCCCCGATGGTAGATTCAATATAGGGCATTGACTATTCTTCTCTTTAGTTCTTCAAAACATTCTTCACACTCTTATGTCCACACAAATTTCACCCCTTTACATGTGAGCTTTGTTAATGGGTTAGGAAACCGAGCAAAATTATGGACGAAATGTCAATAATAACCTGTTAAACCAATAAAATTGTGTACCTCCGTTATACTCGTCGATGATGGACATTCATGGATTTCCTTGGTCTTAGAAGGATCGAAAATGATTCCATCTTTGGAGATAATATAGCCAAGAAAAGAAATCTCCTGAATCCAGAATTAACACTTGCTAAACTTCCCATATAATTCATGTCTTCTAAGAGTATTTAGAATAATGCACAAGTGATTTTCATGATCTTTGTAGCTTTTGGAGTATACCAATATATCATCAATAAATACCACCACAAACTCATCAATATATTCCTTGAAAACTCTATTCATTAGATCCATGATTACATAGGGTTCATTAGTCAATCCAAAAGGCATTACTGTAAACTCGTAATGCCCGTACCTTGTTCGAAATGTTGTCTTCAGAATGTCTTCCATCTTCACACATAACTGATGGTTTCCAGATTGAAGGTCAATCTTTGAAAATTATTGAGATCCATGCAGTTGGTCAAACAAATCATCAATGCAAGGTAGTGGATACTTGTTTTTTATTGTTATACCATCGATCTCCTAGTAGTCAATGCACAACCTCATATATCCATCATTCTTCTTAACAAAAAGGACAAGGGCTCCCCATGGAGAAACACTAGGGCGAATAAATCCCTTATTACTCAATTACTCGAGTTGTTTCTTTAGTTCAACTAATTCCACAGTGGCCATTCTATAAGGGGTCTTCAATATAGTCCTTGATCCAGGAATTAAATCAATAGAAAACTCAACTTCTTGTTCTAGAGGATGTCCAGGTAAATCTTCCAGAAACACATCTTCATATTCTCTCACAATAGGTACATCCTCTATTTGAACATTCCTTTCCTCCCCCACAGTTATTTCATTCTCTTCCGCCCTGATTATTGAATTTAGTAGAGCCACTGGGGGTGGATGTAGATAAGAATTAGGTGGGTATGACTCTGCTCTTATGATAAGGTGTTTCTTATCATCATCATCAAAAATCGTAACCTCCTTCTTCATGCAATTAATCTTCACATTGTGGTCCGAAATCCAATCCATTCCGAGGATTATATCAAATTAAATCATGGGTATGATGACGAGATGAGTAGATAAAGAACATTTATATGCCCTAATGGGGACCGATTGACAAAACTTTATAGTAATGATACATCCCTTAATATTTTTGACTGACAATTCTCTTGTTAAATCAAATTATCTAATTTTCTTAGCAAACTTGGAAGATATGAAACAATGTGATGATCCAGAATTAAATAATGCATTTTCTAAACTTGTAGAAACCATTAAATTACCTTCCACCATGTCTTTCGAAGCTTCATCCTCAGTAGTAGTGATAGAATAAGCTTGGCATTGATCCCTTGGCCTCTTCTGAGGTATGTTCCCCTGACTCATAGGACATTCATTTGTATAATGTCCCATCTATCTACAATTATAGCATTCCACATTGACAACAACTCTCTTTCCCTTGAAATCATGATCTTGGTGGCCTCTTCACCACACTTGTAACAGACTCCCATTCCCTTCAAGAAAGTACCGAGGTGTTTCTTCCCACATTTACAACAGGACTGATATTAATATTTTCCCTTCTTCCCCTTATTTCTATTTCCAGATTAATCAAAAGATCTCTTCTTCTCTTACTTTTCTTTAAATTCATAAGACATAGATATTTCCTTCTCCGTCTTGATAGCACACAAGACAATATATTCATATGAAGAGAAGGTTTTTGAGACA
This sequence comes from Viscum album, assembly GCA_963277665.1. Lineage (NCBI taxonomy): Eukaryota > Viridiplantae > Streptophyta > Magnoliopsida > Santalales > Viscaceae > Viscum > Viscum album. Next base: position 1,327,989,831 of record OY728162.1, read on the forward strand.
AATGTTCGACAAAGAAATGGTTCTAACCCATCAAAGAAACGATCAATCTTACTTCTTGGGTTATGTATATAATCTGTAGCATGCCTCACTAACCTTGTAAAGTTATCCTCATACTTTGCGACATTCTCATCCTCCTTCTGCCTCAGACTCAGAAATTGTCTTTCCATACATGCTCGATAGTCATGTGGGAAGTATTTTTCTACAAAAATCTCCTTAAACTCCCTCCATTACATACTTGATACTTATTCATCTTCCGTTGTGTTTTGAATCATCGACCACCATTGATCGGCATCTCCAGTGAGGTGGTGAAATTCCATGACAACGTTCTCCCTTTCACTACTCCCCAAGGTATGGAATATTTTCTCTAAGGAGTTTATCCATTGCTCAGCTACTAATGGATTTGTACCCCCATTAAATTTTTGTGGTTGTTTCCTCATGAAACGAGCTAACATTGATCCTCCACGTTGCGGATCAAGGTGCTCCATACGAGTAAGGTAATTATTCATAACCTGAGTGAGTTATCCTAGTATGGTGATAAGTTGATCAGCACCAGTTGTATCACCAATTCCACTATAATTATCTTGATCAGGAGGGAAATCCCTATATGGAGTGCGTACATTGATATAGTTTCATTCCTTCCACTAGGCTCTATTTCTAAACAATGGCATAAACAAGATTAGTTTATGAATCAAAATACATAATTCCATACTTGTAAAATTCTTAACACAAATTGAACAGTTTATGGATATAATCCATAATAATTAAAATGTTTTCTTTGAGAAAGTATATACTCATAAACCCTTCATAATGGTTTGTAAAGAAAATGTGAATAATCCTATGCATATCCCCCAGGAGTGTCGTAACCAAGAGTTCAGCAAGGCCCGTTGTCGTGCACCAGTTCCCGTTTGAGTCTAGCTCAAAGCGGTGTTTTCGAGTTTTTCCCCTAGGTACATCTGTGCCAGAGCTTCCTCTACCTGCTTGTATCCAGACAGGGATGTATTACTTGGAAACTTCACAAAATCTCTATAATACCAAATTTCTATGAAGTTCTTCTATACTAATCCTCAAAGTCTATCTTAGGGGTATGTGCTCTAATTAGAGTTTTTCTAAATATAGATTCCATGGTTAGTACTAAACTGCCTCTGATACCAACTATAACACCCCGACCCCAGTTACCCAGTGCCAATGAATTAGTACGTAACGTTGGCATGATCACAAAAGATCATGTCTTGAAAGACCAATTAGTTTAGTAGCCTTGGAAACACAAGATAGATTCATAAATGTTACATTACATCATAAAGTGAAAAACCACAATAACATAGACTCCATAGTCCACACTCATATCCCCTTCATACTATCCCTGCAGGTCAATAATAAAATATTTCTTCACATCCAGGGAAAAATAAAACATAGAAAGGGGTGAGCTCAGATGCTCAGTAAGAATAAAAATATAGCAGAAACATTCATAAATAAACATAAACATTTAAAGCAATGTATAACTAAAAAAAGGCCTTTTAAACTTGAAGTTCAGCATAATATTGGAAAAATAAAATGAAATAATGGAATTTACATATTCACATGGATATTCTACTAGTTTTTATAATGATGGAATGCAGAATCCTTTAAACTTTCATAATGATGGAATGCATAATGTTGGACTATCATAACCACGTAGCTAAGGCCTCGTGCCAAGACTACAAATAAGATTTTGTCAAGGCCTCATTCCAAGACACTAGTTTGTCTCACGAGACCTATCGATGCATCGAGAAGCGATAGTGGGCTCTTACCGTCACTTATTAAGTCCAATTCATTACTTATATGAAAAGGTTTAAACATATCATAAACCATTACATAATCGTATCACATAAAGCATGCATAAAGGAAACACAACATTTCCACATTTCAATCACAAGATATCAATACAACACACTGATATAGTAAAATCATTATCAAAACCATTTTCAATACCAAAATAAAAGAAAAGTAAAACATGGTATTTATTTTTCATTTAAAATGTTATGGGTTGTAGAGGAAGCTGAGACTCAAATAATGGTCACGACGGCGGAGATGTCATTGTCGCCACATACGTACGACAAAAAAAACATTCCCTTTTGTCGATTAGTAAAACGCTTTGTCTAAAAAAGATACCTTTTAAATAACAATAAAAGTCAACGGGGCTTACACACCATATAAAAGAAAGTTGTGTATAAAACAAAATATGCCTCAATGAAAGGAGATTGAGACGAAGTCCCTTACCTCGGGTCCGACTTGACTCGATCGTTCTTTAACCTCCTGAATAATAAATAGAGTTAATTTATACCTGCTTAAGAACCTTTTTCAAGTTCATTATTCCTTTTATAACACATATTACCATTTTATGAACATTATGTAATTATTTAAGTTGATAACGGTCGTTTGGTCGATATTTGGTACTTGAGTCAAAACTAAACTTCTTATGATTACAAGTTGTTCATGTGGTAAAATATACTTTATATCCAGAATTATATTCATGATTTATATATCATATATATCATATATATCCAGTATATATATGCATTTATAATATTACATAGAATTTAGAGGTAAGAAATGAAATGCACCGTTCATGGAGACGGTAAGCCGTATGTACGCATGAACGATACTTTCATTTCTATTTAATATTTAATGGAATGAAAACATAATTATATAAAGGTATATTATAATTCCAATATAATAACATATATAATATAATCTACTCCATCCTTTATATGTCCCACATATGGCATTAACTATTCAAATTACTTTGAGGGGGAGGTAGTCCGCACTTCCTAAAATGAAATTATCGCGTTTACACATAATGGAAATCATAGAGGCATGCCACAAATGAAAAATACAGAAGCATAATGAAACCATAAACATAATATATATCAAAAATAAATATAGTGACATCTTTATGGCCACCATGAGAGGTGGTAGGAGAAGATAGAACAATCATCGTTTCGTGAGGTGGGGGCCTTTTATAAGAGGAGAGGAGGGGCACTCTTGGAAAATCAAGAAATGTTACATTATTATATAATGACTTTCGGATTTTAAAGGTCTGAAAATGATATATTTTGAGGATAAGGTGTTAAGGGATCGAAATATACTCATCCAATAGGGTTTTAACAAGTGTAAGTCTAAGATTTTACATTATCTTTTCATTTTATTTAAATCATTAATTAATGAGCTAATCGCTGCATCACCATGGTGTCATAAAAATTTTAATTTATTTAATGTCTAAAAATTATAAAGCAAATATCATGATGTAGGAAATCTGTTTAGCTTTAAAATTACTATTTATAGTCTAAGATATCATTTAAACAGAAAAAAATAAATTTTTTTTACTTGGGTGATACATACTTTGGTTATACTTTCATTTAAAAAATAATAATATAATAAAATGTCACTATCACCCAAAGGTGATTCAATGGGGTCCCAAAGTTTGGCAAAAGGCAACCCATGGTCGGTCATGTCACAATCAGTAGCATTTTGACACATATTGGGGTTATTTTTTATTATTATGATATTATTTTATTACCCTTAACTACCTAATTACTAATTAATCACGATAATTAACGATAATTACCGTAGTTACTATTCATAATGTCAAAAAACAAAAGTGTCTTAATTACATAATTTGGACCCTCTGATTCCAAATATTGAATCCATTTTACCAAATTCCAAACACAGAAATTGTAGTAATTAATTTAAAAAATATTCCTACTGTCAAAACAAATAGCGTGTTTTTAAGAAACAATATTTATCAAAAGATTGACAATTGTTTATGTCCAATTTAAATGTGAAATTAATTCTAATGACCACCATTCGATAAAGTGGAAAAATTATATTCTAATTATACTTTAAAACCACCCAATATTATAATTTATCACAATAAGTTATTCTGATTTAAAATGTTGTTTTTATGTATTTTTCACTATTCATCAAAAATTGGAAGTTCTCAGAAAAATAAGAAAAAATTCAAAATAGGCTAATTTCTATATTCCAAATACAAAAATGAAGTCCATTTTGAAATATAAAATTTATATAATTTCAAAAATTCGGTATTATTATTCATAACGACTACTTTGATTGGTCACGGTGTTTTAGAACTCGAAGTTGCGTACAATGCAAGCAATTGTATTATTGAAGGAGAAGCGTACCGTGAAAGCTTGGGGTATTACATAATTAGATCTAGAGGTATTTTCATTTACAGAAGATTGGATCATTTAAAAAGCTAAGAGTAGAATATTATATAGTATATTTTAAGAATGATTAATATGAAATAAATATCTTTATTATGTAATTTATATCACATATATTCACTAAATGTATCATTACTATGTTCCATGTAAAGCATTTCTTGAAAAATGAATCACATCGCTTCACGAGGCAGTAATTCGCTGTACACATGAGCGAAATTATATTATCTACTACCAAATTGAAAGAAAAAAGGTTATATATAATATAATTACTATATATTCATAACAAATTTATATATATATCATATATATACATTATATCCATCATCATACCAAACCATGAAAGGTTGGGATGGAAAAAAGAATGAAATCGATTCGTGAGGTGGTATTACGTCGTACACATGGATGATGATCTCGTAACCCATATGATAAAAGTGGAGATCGTTTTATCTCATCAACTTAACAAAAACATATATAATTATATTTAAGGTACTTATATAATTATATCATAATTTTATAATAATAATTGAAGGAGGTGGGGGAGGAAGAAATAAAATATAAATGCTTGTTGATGAATGTTACCTCCTCTTTGGGTAGCCTCCTTAGGTTTCCACCCAAAGCCTTCCTAGGTCCAATTTATATCCAAAATAAGAATTATAGGATTATATTAGGTTTTTTGGTAATTTATTTAGGTAGGTATTGTTTTATCCAAAATGGTTTTAATGTGTAAAAAAGAGAGTAGGGGGGTTTCCTTTTATAAGTGAGGTGAGTGACACACTTTTACGTTTTTGAAATGAAAAAGGTGTACCCAAATTTTTCAAATGACAAAAGTATCCAAAATGGTATCTTATAGAGAATTAGATATTATATGATATAAATATTTCAAAACAATAGATTTTAGAAATGTTTTTAGGTTATTTTAACCCTTATCATTTTAGTTTGACCCTAAGTAAAACAACGTTTACCTTAACCGAGGTAAATAATTTTTAATGGATTTAATATCCCCTATGGTAAAAAATTATGTTGGCCATATTAAAGATTACAAGTTATTTTTTTTAAAATATTTAATCCATTTTGGAAATTAAATTCACATAAGTGAAAAAATTAAAATTAAAATTAATCTCGCAGATGCGATGGGAAGGCTGGTTTTCAATGAGAAAATGTTCAAAGGATTACATAGTTTTTACATCAAAAATCAATATAAAACTGATTAAAATGAATTAAATTGTATTAATAGATATATTTTTGAACTAATTTTAATTTAATACTAATTTAAAATATAATTAAACATTATCAATAATTTAAATTAAAAGGTAGTTTTCAATTAAAATTCTATATTGTTTAATATTAATAAAACAAATTTATAAAAATTTTAAAAATTAACCCTGACATGTTTTGTACATTTTTATTTTAAGAGTGAAATTTATATTTTCAAATAAATTTTATAAAATTTTAATAAATTAGTTTTACGTATGTGCACAAAAGGTGAGAAAACTATTTTTTAGAAAAATACAATTTTAAGCATAAAATTAGATTTGTGCTTATACCTTGTAGAAAAAATACATAATATGAATATTAAAAATTTGATGTAATGTTGTTGGGTCCTGAAAATTACACATACGAGAGAAGTCAAATTCCATGAAATAGGAAATTAATGGAATAAATCTGAAGATTAATTCAATAGTAATGGATTAAAGGGATTGATTCTTTGAATAATGGGTTGACTTGATTATGTAAAAATCTTATAATAGACCACCGATCCCCATAGCGTTAAGGATCTTCATGAAGAACCTCTAAAACCAATACAATCTTAGGATGAGGTGTTACTATCGGCCCTTAAAAAACCAAATCATTTGTGGGGATGGATGATGATTTCAACCCCTACAAACGACCATCCCTGTTAACTAAATCATTTGCATAAAAATGAGGAAATTTTGAACATTATAAACAAAACCAAGTCATTTTTAGGGATTTATGTTGATTTTTTATTGAAAATGACCACTCCTCACTGACTAAGTCATTCACGGGCTGGGAAATCCTCTATGGAATTCCGCAGAAGAATACCCATGGGCCACTGTGGGTGACCGACCATGTCGGTATCCAGTCCCTCCACTCTTCTATAAAAATAACCCGAGGGGAAAATAAATACTACCAAACCAAAGATTGGAGAATGATATGAGTGATAATATACAAAAAAATAGGAGCCTCTAAGATGAGATAAGAGGGAACCAACAATTCTATACAGGATAAAATCTACCATAAAGTAGTAAGGTGGAAATAATAAATTGTACAACCATCTACAAGCTAAAAAGACCTTTCATAAGTACCATTCAATGGGGCGTAAATGAATGGACCCTTGGCAGAAAAGAACCCCACAAAAAAATATCTATGTAGGTGAAACCTTTACCCACGTAAAAAATTCTCTGTAATAGGAACTCTCCCCCTATAGTAAAATGAAACACGGGTGGAACTCAACCATGCATAGAAAAACACTACATGGATAGAACCTGGCCCTGAGATGAAACATGCAATGTGAGAATAACCCAGTTCCACATATCGAAATGCTATATGGAAGGTACGCTCACTCAAGTAGCAACATTCTAAGTGGGGGGAACCCCATCCCATATAAGAACGTACTACACATAATGGGGCATACTAGGGCATTCTAATATCTAGCTCCCATCAGTCCATTCCATCATATCATATGGCCAATATTGTCCCCTATGTGAACCAATACATGGTAATTAGGAAAAGGAATCTTCCACAGCCATTTAACTTGTATGTTAAAATCATTATGCACATCAAAAATCTATTTAGAGATAATATTCCCAAGGTAGGAGGAGTCACATGTGTATCCTATGCAACAAGGACGACCTTCAAAATGAATTCAGATCTATATTACCATGGTAATGGGGTTTTTGACCTTGGGGTTATTTAACCTCTTGACTAATAAACTAGAGTTAATCTATACTTTCTTAAGAACCTTTTTCAAGTTCATTATCCCTTTTATATCACTTATTACCATGTTAGAAAAATTATGTAGTCATTTAAGTTAATAACGGTTGTTTTGTCAATCTTTGGTACTTGAGTCGACAATAAACTTCTTATAACTACAAGTTATTTATGTGGTAGAATATCCATTATCTACAGAATTATATTCATGATGTATATATCATATATTTAATATATATCCATTATATAAATTCATTTATAATATTACATAAGGTTTAGAGGTAAGAAATGAAATGCACCATTAATGGAGACGGTAAGCCGTACGTACGCATGAACGCTACTTTCATTTCTATTTCGTAATTAATGGAATGAAATCATAATTATATAAAGGTATAATATAATTCCAGAATAATATAATGTATAATGACATTTACTCCATCCTTTATACATTCTATGTATGGCATTAACGATTCAAATCACTTTGAGGGGGCGGTAGTCCGCACTTCCTAAAATGAAAATATCGTGTTTACCCATAATGGAAACCATAAAGGTATGCCATAAATGAAAAATACAGAAGCTTAAGTAAAACATAAACATATTATATATCATATATAAATATAGTGACATCTTAATGGACACCATTGAAGGTGTTATATGAGTGTTCAACGATCATCGTTTCGTGAGGCAGAAACTCGCCATCCACAGAAACAGTATGTTCTTTAACCATTCGATATAGGTGTGTGTAAGTGTATCTAGAATCATTATTATAAAAACATCCAAGTATTTTGAGGATACTGGTGTTGTTACAAAATAAATAATAAAAAGAGTTTAGGGGGTTGGAGAATCAAAATAAAACAAAATAACTTAAGAGAAGACATTACCTTAAAAACGGGTAACTCTTTTTGATTTGAGCTCAAAGGCTTCTTTGGGAAGACTTATGCCCACAATGAGGCTTCTAGGAGTAATAGTGGGATTTGGATAGACAAAATGGGAATGTTTTGGTTGAGCCAAAGTCTTGAGAGGTGTGAATAAGGTGGTAGAGGTGGGGGCCTTTTATAAGAGGAGAGGAGGGGCACTCTTGGAAAGTAATGAAATGTTACATTATTATGAAATGATTTTCAGATTCTAAAGGTCCCAAAATTATTTATTTTTAGGATAAGGTGGTAAGGGTTCGAACTGTACTCATACAAAAGGTTTTTGACAAGTGTAATTCTTAGATTTTACATTATATTTTCATTTTATTTAAATCGTTAATTAATGAGGTAGTCATTGCATCATCATGTTTTCATAAACAATTTAATTTATTTAATGGATAAAAATTATAAAAAAATATCATTATGTAGGAAAGCTTTTTATATTTCCAATTAATATTTATTGTATAAATTTTAACTTATATAAACCCATTTAATAATTGTTTTAGTAAAAAAACACATGTTTGTGACAATTTTATTTTTACTTTAAATAAAAAGTTATTATTGTCATTTTCTTACCCAAGTGGCTCCATGGGGTCCCCAAGTTGACCCATGGATTGTCTTGGTCGGCCAAGACTCATACAATAAGGTTAGGACAAGTGTAAAGTTATTTTCATATTTTTATAATATCATTTTTACCCTAAATTTCATTAATTACCTTTAATCTCGATTAATTAAACTTAAAAGTTACTATTCACAGAAAAATTATTTTAATCTCATTGAACCACATTTTACTTCCTAATGACAACCATGTATGTCGGATTTTTGAAAATCAAGTCACAGAAATGGTAATGTTTCATTTAAATCAAAAATCAGTTTTTAACTACCACTTAGTAGTTTCACTATTCCTAAAAAATTGAAGTTTTTCAGAACAATGCCAAAATTTCACCCTAAGCTATAATTGATATTCCGAATTCAAAAATGATGTATATTTTAAAAAATTCCAAACATATATGTTTCATTAATTAATATTAAAATTAATTACCGATGTCACAACAAATAGCGTGTTTTTATGTAACAATATATATCAAAATATTGACAATTGTTTGTGTCCAATTTCAAATCTAAATTAATTCTAATGACCACCATTTGATAAAATGGTAAAAATATATTCTAATTATACTTTAAAACCACTCAATAGTATAATTTATCACTATAAATTTTTTTGAATAAAAAATTTGTTTTTAAGTATTTATCACTATTCACAAAAAATTGGAAGTTCTTAGAAAAATACCAAAAATTCAACATAGGATAATTTCGATATTCCAAATCCAAAAATGAAGTCCATTCTGAAATATAAAATATATATATTTTCAAAAGGTGGGTATTACTATTCATAATTGCTATTTTGATTGGTCGCGGTGTGTTTGAATCTCGAACTTGCGTACAATGAAAGCTATTGCATTATTGAAAGAGATGTGTATCATAGAAGCTTGGGGTGTTACAATACAAAAAAGTCTTTTCCTTGATGCATCACTATAAATAAAAAATTGATCATTTCCCAATGGTTGAGTTAGGATGAGAGCATTCACTAATCTCATATTCAATTCTTTAAAAAATTCTTCACATTCGTTTTTCCATATGAACATAACCTATTTATGAGTATTCTTGGCCAATGGGTAAGCTAATATGGAAACGTTCGGAACAGAACACCGATAACAAGATACTAAGCCAATAAATCTATGTACCTCCATTATTTTAATGGGTGTAGGCCATTCTTGAAATTCCTTTTTCTTCGAAGTATCAATTGAGATTCCATCCCTTGAGACAATTTGTCCAAGAAAAGAAATATATTGAAGTAAAAATTCACACTTTCCAATAATCCCATATAATTTATTTCTTCTAAGAGTATTCAAAACAATTTTGAAGTGATTCTCATGGTATTAATAGATTTTGTATTATACCATGATATCATCAATAAATACCATAACAATTTCATTAAGATATTCCTAGAAGAGTCTGTTCACTAGATTCATGAATATAGAGGTTCATTAGTTAGTCCAAATATAATTACTATAAACACATAATGTTTATACCTAGTTAAAAATGTTTCCTTTGGAATATCTTCCTTCCTCACATGCATCTATTTATATCCATATTGATGGTTAATATTTGAAAAATATCGAGATCCATGAATTGGATCGAATAAGTCATCAATATGAGGCCGGGGAAACTTGTTCTTTATTTTAATAGCATTGATTTATATATAGTTAATACATAGCCTCATGGATCCATAATTCTTCTAGAAAAGTGAATAAGGTATCAACATAAAGAAACACAAGGGTTAATAAATCCTTTATCACTCAATTACACTAGCTTTTTATTTAGTTATAGTAATTCTACAGTGTCCGTTATATATGGAGTCTTTGATATAGGCCTTGTATTCAGAATTAAATCAATATAAAACTCAGTTTTCTAAATTAAATTATATCCAAGTAAGTCCTCTATAAATACATCAATGTATTCTTTCAAAATAGTTACATAATCAATTTGAATATTTATTTCCTCACCCACATATGTCGTGTCATATTCCTTCCCATGTATTGAATATTGTAGAGCTATTTGGGGTGGTTCAAGATAAGAATCAGACAGTGAGGTTTCTACTCTAAAGGTAAGGGACTCTACATAATTCTAAATAATTGTAACTTATTTATTATTATAATATATTTCCACATCATTCTTTGAAAGCCAATTCATACTGAGGATTATGTCAAAGACGACCATAGGTATGATGATAAAATCAGATGAGAAATTAAATTTATATACAATAATGGGAACTTCCTGACACATCTTTGTTTTAATGAGACCTCCCTTAGGGGGTTTTACTGAGAACTCCTCTGTTATGTAGAATTTAAAAAGTATAATATTTAATGAAAAACAGAAATATATAGAGGAATGAGATGATTTAGAATCAAATTAATATGTGGCTAATTTTGAGGAGATGATTAATATACCTACAACCACATAACTAGGAACTTCAACCTCTACTATTATGACCGCATAAGATTGTCCTTTCTCCCATGGAATTTTTGGATGACAGTTTCCATCACCCATCAAAAACTCATTTTCAGAGTTTCTCAACTCCCTAAAATTTTATCATTGACCATTTGTAGATTATTTCTTTCCCTTTAAATCTTGACCTTGGTGGCCTTTCTCTCCACAATTTTAATAGAATCCTTCTCCTTTTAAGAAGGATCTTGGGTGTTTCCTATAATAAGTATCACTTGTTAGAAAAATCCCATATATATTATTCCCCTTATACATTCTTTCCTCTTCCAACTTCTTCTTCTATTTATCTCCCATAAATTACCAATACCTATAGTATTATGTCTTTATCATGATATTAAATGAAACTATTTAATCATATGCTGAGAATGTATGGGAAACCAGTTCCCTCCAGAGAAATGATTTTAATCCATCAATGAATTGATCAATTTGGCTCCTTGGATTATGTTTTTAATCTAAGACATGTAATTATCTAATTATAATGTTGGATTCATACAATACACATTCTAATCCTCCTTTTTATTTATTTTCATGAATTGTTTTTCCATATCCACTCGTTGTTCAGGAGAAAAATATTTTTCTAAGAAAATTTACTTAAAATCCCCTTGTTCCATATTTGTAATTTATTCCTCCACAATTGTGTTTTAAATTAGTGACCAACATTGATTTGAATCTCTCTGTAGATGATAAACTACAATGAAAACCTTATCTCTTTTTTTACTTCTCAAAGAGCGAAATATCTTCTATAAGGATCATATCCACGACTCCACTAGAAATGGGTTTGTAGACCCATTGAATAATGTAATCTTTTGACGTATAAAGTCTTCTAACATTTCTCCTCCATGTTCTGGATCAGAATGCTCCATATAGTTAAGGTTATTGTTCGTAACCTGAGTCAGTTGTATTAGTGTAGTTATAAGTTTCTCAGCACTAGTCTCTGATCCAATACCCACAACATTATATTTTCTAGGAGAGAAATACCCATGTGTGATATGTGAATTGAGACATTTCCATTCCTTCCACTATGAACCATTTCTAAATAATAGCATACACTATATTATTTTATGAATTTTAATGTATAATCTCAAATAATAAAAACAATTAACATAAATAGATGTTTTATGCATATCTAATATCATAATCAGAAACATGTTTTCCTAGGGTAAATATTTAATTTTAATTCTTTTTAATTATTTATAAATGAAATGTAATTTATTATAAGAATATACATCAGGACTGTCAAACTAGGTGAGTAGTAAGGATTATTTTCATGTTTTAGGTTACCCTAAGTTAGGCCCAAGGAACCTTTTAGAGTTGTAAAACCTAGTTACATCTATGGTAGAACCATATACAATTGTAGTATCTACATATGGATATTTTTCTATAAAGATACAAATTATCTCTACCTTACCAAAATCTTAGGATGCTCTTCTATTATTATCTGCAAAGTTTATCTTCAGGTTATGTTCCCTAATTTATGTTTTGTAATCATGGTTTCCAAGGTTTCTACTAAACTTCCTTTGACACCAACTGTAAAGACCCTAACCCCAGTTGCTTGGACCTGGTACCTTACTTTATTTCATAGGTTTTATTATAAGGAATCACAAACCAATATAAAAAATAGTTTATTAATATTGGAAAACTAGATACGTGTATAATTGTTACATTACAACATGAAATGAAAAACAATATATAGATTCCATTTCAAACATCCATAACTCATATATTATCCCTATAAGTCATTCATAATATTCAACTTCACATATTGGGGATAAATAAAACATAATAATGGTGTGAGATCTGATGGTCAATAAGGGTAAGTAATACAATAGACGTTATCATAAACAAAAGTAGTAGGAATGGTGAATAACAAAAAACATATGACTATAAAAATATAGTTGATTATAATATGATAGAAATGAAATATATGTAAATAAATCTTTATAACTAATCCTTATAGAATGAAACATAATCATAGATATTCTATTAGGAAAATATCACATGGTTTATCAATTACTAATATCATAATGATTGAATGTATAATGGTAGACATCTGAAACATATTATCAAGGCCTTGACCAAGACATCAAAAAAGTAGGTATGGACTTTATCAAAACACAATTCTATTTTGTCCCATGAAAACCATCACATTATAAGTGAAATTAATTAAAAAAGTGAATTTGAATAATCATAAAAAACATGAACATATGATATGTAAATAACTTTCCCTAATTTGTAAACATAATCACTAACCAAACTGAGTAGTATGGTGATTGGTATCAAGATTGAACATCCACAGTAAAACCAATAATAAAATATTTAAGAACATATTGTAGATAAAAATAATAAGATATCAATATTAATAAATCATACAATTCAATAGATGTTTTGAAATGTATGAAAATACCATAATAAAATCTTTTAGGAATTCTTGGGAGAAATGCCCCTTTTACTTTGCAATGAAGGTTTCATTAACAAAAATCATTTTTATTTGTCAAAATAGATTTCTTAAAACCAGTAATTAACAAATATAGTTTTTTATAAAAAAATTAGTTAATTTATAAGAATAACGATGTCTTAAAACAAATTATGGATGATACATGAAAATGTGTAAGAAATTGAGATGTTCCCTTTAATCGGGCTTGTGTATAATGAAGAAATGAGAAGGAAACCTTGTAAAATATTTATTCCCCATAAAATAATTATGAAATGATATGGATATATGATTCTGGAATATATATATATATATATTAGAGTAATTAAAAATTGGATGAAGAAACAAATTGTTGTATAGAGGGAGAAAGCATTACCTGAAAGAAAATGGAGTTTCAGGAATAAAATCCATATCTTAAGTCCGAATGTGTTCTACAGATGACCTTAAAATCTTGAATAATAAAATTAAAAACATTAATTAATTAATTAATAAACTCATATACATGTATTTGATTTATTATAATTTTATTAACATCATTTATAGACTTTTTTATGCGTCATAAATTATAACGTTTTTTCTCAAAGCATTCATTTCTTTGGTTTTCGTGATAGGTATAATTGTATATGAGTATGAAAGATCATGTGGAATGGGTATAATTACCCATAATTGAATTTATATGAAATAATTGAACATCCAAATGTTTAAATGGATATATATATATAAATACATACATATATATATATATGTATATTTCATTTTTATATGGTATGAGGATGATACATTAGACATGACTTTTAGTGATAATTGTTTTCCATATTACGGTGATTATTGAGAATAACAAACTAAATTTGTTTCATCATTTAGTATTCTGCAAATATGTTACTTAAAAAACATTAGAAATGTTTTATTAAATATATTATAGTCTGGTTTAACCCTAAATATGGTTTAATTACTTACCTTGAAGGAGAAATTGAAGAATGAAAATCCATCTCCCACGAAGGTTGTAAATCGGAACCTCTCAGATGGTGATTTTACATTAAAAACAAAATTGAAAGATAAAATAGTTTTAGTAAGGATATAACATTAAAATGAAATCATTATAGTATATAGATGATAATTTAGTTATCATTATTATTTGGAACGAAGAGTTGAGGATAGAATAATAAAAGAAAAGAACTTGAAAAGAAACTAAAAGGAAATGGAAGGGGATTTTACCTCTTGAATAAACCTCCATAAGAACTTCCTTAAGGGGATTGGTTTTAGTATTTTTATAATACCCATATATCCTGGACATGGGGTAGAGGGTTGTGGAGAATATTAGATAGAAATTTAATAAGGATCCAATCATAGAAGGTGTCAGGAGAAGGGGGTGTGAGGGGTGGTATTTATAGTGGAGGAGATGTGTGATTTGTAAGTATTTTATTATTTTTCTCAATATAATAAATATTGTATCTTATTATGAATGAATATAATAATATGTTCATTTGAGATCGAACCAAGGGTTCTTATATCATCAAAACATCACCAATCACTCAATAAATCATGTATTTATCATTTATCATAAATTATCATATTTTACTATTCATAAAAAATTTCATGTATTTTAGATATATCACAAAAATTATCCCTAAAATTTTTTCAACATGTAGAATTAAAAAATTTACTCCATTTTATGAAAATAATTCTTTAAATATGGTGAATTTAATTTTTAATTAAAATCACTATTTACAAGATTAAACAGATTTTAAATCTATATATAATGTTATTAGAATTTCCAAAAATTAACTAAGGTCTCATTAAATTTTACATAAATCAGAAGACTACAAAATATTAAGTTAAGAATACATTTTATATGAATTTTTTTTCTTTTAAATTATTTTATTGATTAACAACTTGAAATTTTAGGACAAAAAAACATCAAGACATAATTTGAATTTTTTTTAAAATAGTAATTTACTTATTCTATGATATAATAACATGATACATTCATTTATTTGGTTTTTAATTTTTATTTATACATTCATGAGTTATGTTACTATACATTAGTTATATTTACTATTCATAAGGGCCATATTACTTTTCCCAGGGTCAAGTTACTATTTTGTCACTATAGGTTCTTTAACTTCTATAAATACCAATTATTTCATTGATTTTAAATTTACGATGTCTGTATTGGGTTATATAATAGATTTTTTATGATCTTTAATAAATGAAATAAACATAAGAACAGATGTTTCATTGAATGAGTTTTGGGTTATTTAACCTAAGGTCCAAACCCAGCATCTAAATCCATACTAAAGTTCCATGATCCACATTCTTGGTAGGTTCATGTCCAAATGAAAGACCACATATGTTCACAGCCACTTGGGACATCTCAATGTAAGTACCAAACCATCCTTAACCATGAAACTTTTTACTGGATATCCTTGTTGCATGACATTAAAATTCATGGTTGGGTCCATATCGCATGACCTTAAAAAATGATTTTCCCTGTTAAGTGGCACCGAACAATACAGGTTCTGATTCCATTAATGAGGATACATAGGAATCCTATTACATGGGATCAATCCTGTCATTCAGATATCTTATGTATCCCTTGATAAAAAACAAACTCCAGAAAACATTACAGCAGGGCCCGAAACCAACATCAACCTCATGAATGACCAAAGAATCTATAATCCATCCATAAAAGGGTACCCTTGATGGAGAACCTTGAATACATACATATATACCTACTAGTAGAGAACTATTGATACATATAGATGATTCGAATCTCATGCGTAATCATAATTGATCATTACATTAGGATATTATGTATTATCTATAATTGGGTGTGATCAAATGATTCCCGAACATTTCTTAAATCTATAAGTGAGTCCCAAAATAGGAAATAGTCCCCCACAAAGGGTATAGTGAGCCTAAATTTCTATTTAAAAAAACAATTTTAGTTCTTAAGTTTCATTGATCACATTACCCAATGAACCCCTTCCATTGAAAAGTTTTTCCTTGATTCTGAGATTTGTGTGTATTTGGGTATTTCTGGCTCCAAGAAAAAAAAATCTCATTGGAGACCGTTCGAAGAATATGTACCCAGCTTTAGTGATAGGAAAATATTTTACCCCATGTGATCAATAATTTTCCACAAATAGTTTTCATTAGAATATATATATAACAAATTAATTTCATAATAATCTATAACAAAAAAGTGGTTTGTTTAATTTATTATTGTAAAATGTGTTTTTATGTAAAATAAATTTTTCATAAAAATATTTCCTTTATTTACGAATTTTGTTATTATAATTTTTAATTAATTGGTCACTAAAGAGTTCATTTTATATACCTGTTTAGACAATATACTTTAATAATTTAGTTAAATATATTCGTACTCACTTTTTCAATGTCTATGTGATAACTACCACATAATAATATTTTAATAATATGACATATTTTAACGTAAACTCAAGGTTTCATGTAATTCAGGATAAAATCAGTGTTACATGTAATGAAAAATATGAAAAATATTAAATTCATTTGGAAAAAATATTTCACAAAATCTTGGGGTGTTACATTATACATCCCTTAAAATTAATTTATCCTTCGAAATTTGTCTCGATCATCAATGGATAATTCATTGAAATTAATTCATCAAAACCATCATCATAAAAATGGTTAATAAAATATCCTCTTGAAAAAGAGTAAGGGATGCATATAATTCATCTAGAACAATAGATATTAGGTTTCTGAAAAGGAGAAAATAGATGGGATTTGAAGATATGGACTTGGAAGAAAAGAATAAATAATTATAGATTGTGATGGAGAACATATCCATGAGAAAGTTAATAACCACGAATCCATAAATCTAAGAGGCATGAAAAGTTCATTGATATCATAAAAAATGATCATTGTAGGAAAAAAGATTGTTTTATAATACTTTTTATAATGGTAGGTATTTCCTTCTCCATCTAGATAGAGAACATATGAAAATTTATTTTGATGATATAATTTTATTTTATCAGCATAATTTGATCCTTTTGGTGTGCCTTGATCAATTTACACTCCATATATTACTATAGGAGATAATTGTTTTACATGTTTTATGCACTGAAAAAATACATAAAATAATTATATGTCATTCTTTGAACCTCTAGTTAAAAAAGGTCAACACTAGTTATCAAATATAGATAAATCCTCATAAGGTGAAGTTATAAAATAATATCAAAAACCGTATCCAAAGTTCCTATTAAACCATTCCATAAATGTATAACCTTATGATCCTTCTAATACTCAAAATTTATAAATAATTTCACTAAATTTCTTAAAATCAACTTAACATTGATCCCCAATATATAATAATGTATCTCCTGATTGTCAGATACCAAACATATGAATAACTTCAACATGTATTTTCGTGAAACATGGTAATAACCTAAATTACCCTAAACCCTTATTGAAAACATTTATTCTTATTCATTACTTATATAAAAAATATTTTATTGGATATATTCATTAAATCCAAAATTTTTGTTAAATCTATCAATGATAGTATTAATCACAGTATCCACAAATCATTAATCTGTTCCATGATAATAAGTAAAATTTATATCCAAAATATCTTTATACCAACATCATTATCTTAATATATAAAACATATTCAGGGTTATTTCCCATAATCAAAATATCACATTTCCATTTAATCACTATTCTAGTCCATCTGAACCATTTACCAGATTTCTAAAAATCCTTAAGACAAAACTTCAACAAAGAATCATTATATATTTTATGATTCATATTTCACAATTCAGGATATAAAATACCTAAAAAAATATATTATTCCACATCAAACTTAAGTGATTAACTAGGATTCATCATATAATTCCTTAATAACACTTTCCTTTCATATTCTATTCATAGTATCTTCACCATCAACCAGAGAACCATTACTCATACAAGCTTTTAGATTATCTTCATGATATTTCCCCTTAGGACATATATTTTAAAAATTATCACACATTCCACAATAAAAAAATTTAATTGTAGATGATACCTTAGAGATACTATTATTTTCATCCAGTTCATTAACTGAAATTTTCATTTTTCTATTGTAGTTATTTTATTTGGACATTATTTTCCACACCCAAAACATCTTTTCACCCCTTTGAGACATTTCCATCATTTTTTCTTGATACATTCCTAACATAT
Source organism: Viscum album (assembly GCA_963277665.1). Taxonomy (NCBI): domain Eukaryota; kingdom Viridiplantae; phylum Streptophyta; class Magnoliopsida; order Santalales; family Viscaceae; genus Viscum; species Viscum album. The sequence goes on from OY728162.1 coordinate 1,328,008,610, forward strand.
AGTATACTGAATCTTTTTCCTAAAATTTCTCCACTACCCAAACTCACAGAGACCAATACCCATATCTTCTATGGTGATTTAGAGAGTGGGATAATTTGCACATTCTTAATCACGTTTTGAGATAACTGGTTAGAAATAATCATAATATACTTTACTCCAGTCATCAACCCATTTATTTTATCATCATAAAAGTTTCCATCATATTCAATACTAACATACCTATTTCTAATTCCAAAAATTGACTAAAAAAATCGTGAGAAACACCAGTCATTGTGAAAAACCATGTAATCATGAAAAATACCTTATAGGATGTCTATATCATGACACCATTTTTTTAATATATGATAGATTTGTTTTATCCTAGTTCAATAACAATAATTATCTATTTAAATACTTTATGATGGTTTATTAATTGTTTATTAATTCTTCTAGTAGATACAATTGGAATCATAAACTAGGTGTGTGAAATGGCCCATTATTATGCATAAGGGGATGATCGATTCCAAATCAATGTTCCCTTTTTGAATTTATTGCCCCTATATACCTCTATTTGAGAGCTACATACACTTGTAGTACTCATACAAGGATGGAATTACATGGAAAATAATTTCTATATCCTTTATCAAAATTATAGCACCATTTTACAAAATTTGAATTATCCTTTGACTTATCCTTTGACTTATCTTTAGAGACATACATTTACATATACTTAAAAATATCCCTAGGTATCTCACTAACATTTCATCATCCTATATTACAAAGGCTAACTAAACCATTCCACCATTACTGAATATATAGATAAAATATTTTCATAGATATATATTAAGTGTTTTTAGATTAACATTCAATACATTATAGAAAAACATGCATGATAACAGTAATAGTTTAGTTTTTTGGAGAATAGGTACTCAATATTCTAATTTAGTGAAATATTTTAAACATCACCCAATAATATCTTCCCATTTAGTACTCTTCAAAAATATATTCAACTTAAAATCATTCTTCATAACCTGATGAAAGGAAACATAAGAAAGGGTGAGCTTAGATTCTAAGTAAGGAATAAAAATGGAGATAAGTATGAAAAACATGGAAATAAGGGTATGAGAACATGAGAATAACATGTAAAAACAATAACCTATATATCAAATATCCTAATATTGAGTCATAGTATAAATATTGTAATCTCATAAGACAAGAATCATAGGGGTATAAAATAAAATGATCCATGAGATCATATAATTTTAATAAGATATATATTTTTGTGATTCACAACATCTTATAACATTGTGAACATGTATAAATATAGATAGGTTCACTCATTTAATCAAAGATATGAAATCATGAACTCCCACAAACATATAGACCTACAACCTGGTCTCTACATAATATTATATACTTGGAAGAAAGGTCAACAAATAACATTATTTACATAAATGATAGGTCCAAAAATTAAATTATGTAAGTGAAATTTCAGTTTGTGAATAACACAATAAACATGTAATTAGGATAACGCATAACATTTTGAACATGTAATCAGGTTTACATAGAACATTTTGAATATGAAACCATGTTCACACATAATATATTTACTCATGATTTATCCATCTTTAACCAATTCATTTGAGGGAGATATAGGTCTCTCCGACCACTTAATTAAAATCAAAGCTATAGTTTTCATAAGATCATAAAACATTCATCATATCACAACCCATGAATAAAAATGGTATTAGTAAACTTTTCATCATATCATTACATGTTGAAGGGAGATAGGTTTTATAATCATTTGAACATATCATCATAGTATATGTAAGAACCTGGTTTTTATTTCTGAGGTATAGGTTTTTTATTTTCTCTTTCCTTAAGTATTTTTTGAGAAAATATGGAAAATGGGGAAAACCAAAATTTTAGAAGTACACGCCATGTACTTTTCCACACGGTGTGTACTTCTGGCCATATGGGATGAGTATACGGGGCGAGTGGCCATGTCGGCGATGAAGGCCATAAAGACTGACTACATGCCGTGTAGTGATCCTTTACACGCCGTGTAGTCAGTTGGCAGGTGAATAGTAAGGCGGTGGCCAGCTGTGTGACTGAACACGCCGTGAACTCAATAAGACACATCGTGTAGTCATGTCGGCATACGAACAGTGCCACGATGGCAGGAAACCGCCAGAGGAATAGTTAAAAAAATGGGAAGTACACGCCGTGTACTTGGAAATACACACCGTGTACTTTGATTTTTTCACTTAAAATAGGTAGTAGCCTCCCATGTTCATAGTAAGGCTTAGAACGGGAAGAGGGCTCGGGAGAGGATGACCAAATCATCGGAGATCCGCCAGGCGCACGTCATGAATCTGTTTCTACCTCAGAATATCTTGTTAGAACCGTGCTGGTAAGCCCTCTCATCTCCTGGCATAGTTCTTTCCAATTATTCCTCTAATGTAAGTTATTTAAGTTTGAACGAGTTTAATTTTATGTCAGATATACATCATTCTTGGGCGTTTCTGGAATCGACGTTCACGTATATCGTTCGTTGGTGTTAAAGGTAGGTGTCTTGGTGTTTATATTCCAACTATTGTGTGCTTGTGTGTATTTTTGAGATACACGCCCATTAATGGGGTGTCGTATGGCTGAGGCCTTGTTGAATTAAATACCTAGGATTGAATAGGTAATTAATTGTGATAATTACATGCTATTTGGGATCGCTGCTTGGATCCAGGACCATCCTGAGGGGTGCGTTTCATCTGTTTATCCATTTGGCCAGGATACCTGAGGGTATTCCATGTTTAATTATGCTTTACTTTTTCCTTGAATGGAATTCTGTGTGAATTTCATGTTTATATGTTGGGAATGGCCCGGTTACTTAAGCCTGAGGGCAGTGTTACTATAGCCTGAGGGCGACGTTCTATTTCTCCTGAGGGAAACATTTTGTGCCTTAGGGCTTGAATTCTATGCCTAAGGGAAACACTTAGTATGCCTAAGGGTGAGTATAGCATCCCCCATTTTTATCACATAAACTTTCATTACATTTTACAAAACCGAGGATCTTTAAGGTTTAGTGTCTTGGAAACCAGGAACTTAAAACATGAAAAGATAAAACATTCTTCTCAAACACTTGAAAGGATTCTCCTCATGTTCATCCTAGGATCATTACTGCATCTCATAACCTGGGGACATACATCAAAAGAAAGGGTGAGTAGAAGGCCCAGTAAGGGAAACAAGAGAAACATTTTACATGTGAACTTGAGATACTTCAATTAGGTCATGAAAAGAACATTAAGGCTTGAGAAAGAAGTCATGAGATATATCATAATAAAAATAACATTTTTCATAACTTGAAGATTTGGATACAACATTTAATGTTGACAATCATTTCGTTTCACCAAGATCCATCCCCAAGGTTTCATTAAAAATTACCAAGGTTATTCACCAAGGTATCAGTCTAAAAGGTCATCTCTAGAGATTAAGTCTTTACCCAATGCATTGGAGCGCTATCTGGGCGCAGCCTTGACATATATTTATTATCATGTGAGCTATATATATCATCATCAGTAATTTCATAAAAAATCCATATATCATAAAAGAAATGGGGTTCATTTCATAATCATAATGTTTTAAAAACTTCTTTAAAGACATGATCTTTATGTCACTTTAAACCCACAGAAATGGAAAGCCAGTTTAATGTATATAAATACTAGAATTTAAAATAGAACATTTTGATATATATGTGAATACCCTTTTAGAAATAAGAGCTTTGAGTATTCACTTAATAATATAAAATAATTTTGAGATGAAGAGAGAGGCATTTTGAGACGAACATTCTGCAGCATAACGACTACGTTACAGGGTTTTAGAAAACATTGAAAAGAGAGGGGACATGGGTCACCCACCCATAAATGATCTATAAAAATATTATAGAGACATAATATAAAGGATTTAAGAACATGGTAATGAAATTTGAAAATATACCATATGAAATGAAGAACATGAAAGGAATACAAAAATAAGATTTCTCTTATGAAAATTCGGCAGCCTAACGGCGTCACATAAACTTCAACCAAAAATGAATTGATGAGATCAAATAGGGTATCTCATCATCTGAACATAAAAGATCAGTATGATAGATATAGAGATCATACCCCAACATAATAAAAATTAATTTGAAAGACTTGACATGAATGTAGAACCTGAAAACGAGAAGGGTGAAAGAACCACTTAAAAATTCAGCAGCCTAACGGCATCACTTAAAACTTCAAAATACTGAATTGAGGAGATAAAATGGGGTCTCTCATAATATGATAATAAAAGATCAGTATGATAGATATAGAGATCCTACCCCAACATAATAAAAAGGAACTTGAAATACTTTACATGAAAATAGATCTTGAAAAATGCGAAGGGAGAAAGAATCTATTACAAATATTTCGGCAGCCTAACGGTGCCACTTAAAACTTCATAAAACGAAATAATGAGAGTATGAGGGCATATCTAATTATATGAACATGAAAAGTGAAGTAATATGAGTATAAAAGAACATCATTTAACATAAGATCATGGAGCATAAAAGAAATGACATAAAAGAGATTACTTGAAAAGAAAGAGAGGGGTCAGATCCCTTACCTTAAAACGTAACTCTTAAAACTCAAAGGTTGGGACCTTGAGGGAATGGGGGAACCTTGGGAGGACTCCTTGGGAGGTAATGAGACTAGAATTTCGTTGGGGGATAGTGGGGAGTAGAAATGGATGAGAGGATGTCTTGGTATTTATAGGGAAAGTGAGGGGACAAGGCATTAATGGCCAAGGGACACCTCACAAGTGGTTTTCTCAAAAGCGTGGGCTCTCCCATGGTATTTCCCATGGAGTTAGGCCACATGGGCCCCCCATACAATAATGAATCACTGTTGGTCGACCAGCCCTTAAAATATCTCATGGAATCATCATGACATAGTTATGACGTCATTAAACATACCGAAACCCTAAAACTGTATTTTCACTATTCACTGAAAATTTAACTTTCTCAGAAAAACCCCAAAATTTCACATTAACCAAATATCAAAGCTCTGATTTCAAAAATGAACTCCATTTTATAAAAATAATTTTCTAAATATTTTTTATTTAATTTTTAAATAAATACACTATTCACCGAAAATTCATTTTTCAGAAAAAAAACCCCAAACATTACCTTAACATAATATCGATGCTCTGAGTTCAAAAATTAAATTCATTTTATAAAAATAATTTTCTAAATAATTATAATTTATTTTTTAAATAAAAAACACTATTCACTTGAAAAAACTAATACTTGAATAATAATTTATGAAACCGTTATTTGACCATTTTATTGAATCACATTACTTAATCAAGGTGCCTAGATTATATTAATACTTTCTTTAAGTGAGATTACTAACCCATTTGGTCACATTACTAATCCTAAGTATAAAATCACTATTCATAATTTACTATTCATCAAAAATCAAGTTGATGTTATTGGACTCTAAATTTCGTACTGAACATAATTGTAGAAGACCATTTTTTGAATATCATTTCACATTTTTAATTATTTAAGGTTTACATAAACATTTTTAAAATATCATTTTTCTAAAATTCATCAAAAATATGCGTACTATATTTATCCGGTCATTTGAAAATGCATAAACTTCATCATAAGAAGAAATCCCAATTTTTATTTAAAACAAAGGTTTACACAAGGAAGTTATGGTCTCCTTACATAGCCCCTTATCACACCAGCATAGGACCTAAGTGTAAGGTGTGGTAAGGTGAGAGAATCTGAGGGAGGATCGACCAACATCGCACGAGTAGTAATTTCTATCAGTTTGAACTTCTCGCAAAGGTGATTCCGTTCTAGCTTCACATGATGATGTTCGGCTTGGGTTTGGTCCAAAGAAAAGCCCAGTGGTGATACCTCCTTCCCAAGTTCTGTTAGATGGGCTTCGATCGGTCCAAGACTACTGGGTGAGGCCATCGAATCTTCATTCTATAATAATTAACCAATATTACTTGTATTTAGAGACAATAATCGAAACGTTTAGTTTACAGCGGTCATATTGACCAATGGTCATATAACAGTCAAAACCCTATGGTCTCATTTTAATTATACTCATGTTATCAAATGAAACAGTTTTGTTGAGTATAAAAATAACACACAAAATTTGGAAACAATATTTATTCAAAATTTCAGGTCGTTACAATCTTCCCCCCTTAAGAAATTGCGTCATCGCAATTTTTTAAAATTTGGTTTTGAAATTTTATTGAAAGTCCCACATTGGAAAAAGAGTCAGTAACACTATAACTTTAAAAGAAAGAAAAGTAAGTATAAAGGCCACCCGAGTTTACCCATACTAGGATTCCATGTAGGAAAACATGGACATGGAGGAGAAAACAAAGGGACACGTTCTAAAGGAGAGTGATAGAAAACATGATTAGGAGAAATTTAACCACATGAAAATCTCAAAATTATGATGTGTGTAAATGGTATTTGATTACCTAGAAGGAAACATAAACCAAAAACATTTTTGTTTTACGTTCCTTTTCATAATTTTGAGGAATTCATTTACAACATAGAACAAAAACATAAGGAAATATACCTACCTTCAAGTAGAGTTTCATCCTTTAATAAGTCTCTACCAAAACTAATATTTTCTCCAAACGATGAGAATTCAAAAACACTTGGTCTCATCAAAAGCACAAGAATCATCTTCTAGAGAGTCACATAATCCACAAAAGATTAACTATCTATTTATTCTATCTTTAAACATTATCCCAAAAATAGAAAGGTTAAGGTAAAATAACTCTTCAAAAAGAAAGAATCCCATAGGAATGGAAACTAATTTGAAATCTTCAAAGTTCTATGGTACTACCCAAAGTTCATCATAGACCATTCCATAAATAACGGTCCTTAAAATTCCTCAAAATAAACCAAACTAAGATTGAAACCCAAATACAAGAATGATTTGATAACATAGTCTTCCAAAATAGACTTCATTGTTCATCTCCAAACAACATCAACCACACCTAACATCTTATAACAACAGTATATAACCTAAACATATTTTACCCAAGATAAGTTAATCATTCCCATAAGAAACCTAAATTACTATAAGTCCACCTTAAATTCATTTATTCTTCAAAATATAAGTCAACCTTACTCCTAAATGAAAATACCATAGTAATCTATTTATATCGATCATATTGAGTCCCCAAAATAGTGAACATCTTCCAAAATAATAATCATATTTTAATCCCCTAATCATCTCTGTCATATTAATACGGCAATCGTCGCATTTCCTATCACATTGGTTGTTGGGACATGTTCTTCCATTTCCCTCCATTAACTAAGAAAAGAAACTATAATTAGGGGCTTAAATACTTAGCCAATAATAATGAAAAGGAAACTTTAAGCATAAAAGGATAAACTTGTAGAATAAAATTATATCCTAACATGTGATACCCTATGTTCCAATCATGGTTATGTATGATCATATATTATTATGTGAATCTTTATTTTATTTTATCTTTGTTCCTTTAATGATGGTTCATACTAAGCTTATGAATTTACCAAAGCATATCCCCTGGGAGTGTCGTAACCAAGAGTGCAGTAAGGCCCATTGTCGTGTACCAGTTCCCGTTTGAGTCTAGCTCAAAGCAGTGTTTTCAGGTTTTACCCCTATGTACATCTGTGCCGAAGCCACCTCTACCTGCTCGTATCCAGACATGGATGTATTTTCTTGGAAACCCATTACTCAATACTCACCATAATACCAGGAAGATTTCCTATATATAAAATTTTCTATAGGCTTCTTCCTAAAGTTTTCATATCCTAATTTCCACAAATAACTAAACCATCCTTTGATACCAACTATAGCATCCCGCATTTTTATCACAAAAAATTTCATTACATTTTAAAAAACTGAGGATCTTTAAGGTTTAGTGTCTTAGAAACCGGGAACATAAAACATGAAAACATAAAACATTCTTCTTAAACACTTGAAAGGCATCTCCTCATGTTCATCCTAGGTTCATTACTTCATATCATAACCTGGGGACATAAATCAAAAGAAAGGGTGAGCAAAAGGCCCAGTAAGGGAAACAAGAGAAACATTTTACATGTGAACTTGAGATACTTCAATAAGGTCATGAAAAGAACTTTAAGGCATGATAAAGAAGTCATGAGATATATCATAATAAAAATAACATTTTTAATAACTTGAAGATGTGGCTACAACATTAAATATTGACAATCATTTCGTTTCACCAAGGTCCATCCCCAAGGTGTCATTATAAATTACCAAGGTTATTCACCAAGGTATCAGTCTAAAAGGTCATCTCTAGAGATTAAGTCTTTACCCGTTGCATTTGAGCGCTATCTGGGCACACCCTTGACATGTCTTTATTATCATGTGGTCCACATATATCATCATCAATAATTTCATAAACAACCCATATAGAATAAATGAAATGGGTTTCATTTCATAATCATAACGTTTTAAAAACTGCTTTAAAGACATGATCTTTATGTCAGTTTAAACCCACGGAAAGGGAAAGAGGGTTTCATTCATGTAAATCCCAGAATTTAAAATAGAAAATTTTTATATATATGTGAATAACCCTGTAGAAATAAGAGATTTGAGTATTCACTTAATAAGATAAAGTAATTTTGAGAAGTAGAGAGAGGCATTTTGAGATGAAAATTCTGCAGCATAACATCTACGTTACTGGGTTTTAGAAAACGTTGAAAAGAGAGGAGACATGGGTCACCCATCAATAAATGATATATAAAAATAGTATAGGGAAATAATATAAAGGATTTAATAACATGGTAATGAAATTTAAAAATATACCATATTAAATGAAGATGATGAAATGAAGACAAAAATAAGATATCTCTTATGAAAATTCGGCAGCCTAACAGCGTCACATAAACTTCAACAAAAAATGAATTTATGAGATAAAACAGGGTCACTCATCATATGAACATAAAAGATAAGTATGATAGATATAGAGATAATACCCCAAAATAATAAAAAGGAACATTAAAGACTTGAAATGAAAGTAGAACTTGAAAACGAGAAGGGTGAAAGAACCACTTAAAAAATCGGCAGCCTAACAGCGTCACTTAAAACTTCAAATTGAAGAGATAAAATGGGGTATCTCAAAATACGATCATAAAATATCAGTATGAAAGATATAGAGATCATACCCCAACATAATAAAAAGGAACTTTAAATACTTTACATGAAAATAGATCTTGAAAAATGAGAATGGAGAAAGAATCTGTTACAAAAATTTCGGCAGCCTAACGACGCCACTTAAAACTTCATAAAACAAAATAATGAGAGTAAGAGGGGATCTATCATTATATGAACATGAAAAGGATAGTAAGAGGATTATAAAATAACATCATTTAACATAAGAACATGGAGCATAAAATAAATTACATAAAAGAGATTACTTGAAAAGAAAGAGAGAGGTCGAATCCCTTACCTTAAAACGTAACTCTTAAAACTCAATGGTTGGGACCTTGAGGGCTTGGGGGAACCTTGGGAGGACTCCTTGGGAGTTAATGAGACCACAAATTCGTTGTGAGAGAGTGGGGAGTCGAAATGGATGAGAGGATGGCTTGGTATTTATAGGTAAAGTGAGGGGACAAAGCATTAATGGCCAAGGGACACCTCACAAGTGGTTTTCTCAAAAGCATGGGCTCTCCCATGGTATTTCCCATGGAGTTAGGCCAAATGGGGCCCCCATACAATAATGAATCACCTTTGGTCTACCATCCCTTAAAATATCTCATGGCATCATCATGACACAGTTATGATGTAATTAAACATACCAAAACCCTAAAACTGTATTTTTACTATTCACTGAAAATTCAACATTCTCAGAAAAATCCCAAAATTTAAAATTAACCAAATATCAATGCTCTGATTTCAAAAATTAACTCCATTTTATAAAAATAATTTTCTAAATATTTTTAATTTAATTTTTAAATAAATACACTATTCAACGAAAATTCATTCTTTCAGAAAAAACCCCCAAAATTACCTTAACATAATATCGATGGTCTGAGTTCAAAAATGAAATCCATTTTATAAAAATAATTTTTTAAATATTTTTAATTTAATTTTTAATTAAAAAACACTATTCACTTGAAAAAACTAATACTTGAATAATAATTTATGAAACCATTATTTAACCATTTTATTGAATCACATTACTTAATCAAGGTGCCTAGATTATATTAATACATTCTTTAAGTGAGATTACTAATCCATTTGGTCACATTACTAATCCTAAGCATAAAATCACTATTCATAATTTACTATTCATCAAAAATCAAGATGATCTTATTAGACTCTAAATTTCATACTGAACATAATTGTAGAAGACCATTTTTTGAATATCATTACACATTTTTAATTATTTAAGGTTTACATAAACATTTTTAAAATATCCTTTTTCTAAAATTCATCAAAAATATGAATACTATATTTATCCGGTCATTTGATAATTCATAAACTTCATCATAAGAAGAAATCGAAATTTTTATTTAAAACAAAGGATTACACAAGGTAGTTATGGTCTCCTTACATAGCCCATTATCACACCAGCATAGGAACTAAGTGTAAGGTGTGCTAAGGTAAGAGAATCTGAGGGAGGCTCGGCCAACATCGCACGAGTAGTAATTTCTATCAGTTTGAACTTCTCACAAACGCGATTCTGTTCTAGCTTCACACGATGAAGTTCGGCTTGGGTTTGGTCCAGAGCAAAGCCCAGTGGTGCTACCACCTTCCCAAGTTCTGTTGGATGGGATTCGATCGGTCCAAGACTACTGGGTGATGCCATCAAATCTTCTTTCTATAATAATTAACGAAGATTACTTGTATTTAGAGACAATAATCGAAACGTTTAGTTTACAACGGTCATATTGACCAATGGTCATATAACAGTCAAAACCCAACGGTCTGGTTTTAATTATACTCATGTTATCAAATGAAACAGTTCTGTTGAGTATAAAAATAACACACAAAATTAGGAAACGAGATTTATTCAAAATTTCGGGTCGTTATAGTGAGATTCTGTTATGCCTGAGGGAAATACATGAGGGCAAAATTTTGATTACCTGAGGGTGAGGTTTTGCTCATTTGAGGACGCTGACTGCTTAATTTCAAATTCACTATGGTGTTTTCTAAATATTAAATGGTTAAATGAATAATTAAATGGAAATAAAACTGGTTAATTTAGTTAGTTTTGTGTACTTCTTAGTTTATTGCATTTACTTTTGCACACTATTGTTGCATTTTACACACAGTTGGGCACGGGCCTTTGGTGGGTGCCTACTGGGAATTATTTCTCACACCCTGTTTGGGTCATGCTTTTTGGCCAAAATAGATTACGTTTCTGCAGGTGTGGATAAGGTCAAGGGTCCCTTTATCCGTACTTTATTATTGTGGAGGAGTAGGGGAGCATGGGACTGGGCTTAGTCTCGCGATGCTACTGGCTGTTTTGTTTTGTTTTGTTTTCTGTACTTGTACTGTACTGAATTATTGTGTAACATGTTCTGTCTTATTTCTTAGGATTTGAGGCATGTTGCACCATTATTTATATAGTGGTTGGTTATATCTACTGCAGTTGTTTAATTTAGTTGTTTGTGGTTTACTGCTTTTTTTGTTACTGTATGTTTTCATTTAATTCCTCTACGCTACACATTAACAAATGAGGGCATATTTTCCCCACTATTATACCTGGGCCCTCGCTACTATTCGACAGCCTCTAGCGTTTGGGGAAATGCGCTTGAGGTCACGTGGAAAACCGGGTTCGGGGCACCCGTTGAGTGGCACCCAGAACAGGGAGTTACAACGTGGTATCAGAGGGGTTCTTTTCATTGACTTACTATTTGGAGCCTTTGTCTGGGATAGGACGAGAATGGTAGTTGATAATAAGCTGTTCCCGGGCATAGCTAACCCATGTACAGGGAAATGCCAATTTACCTCGTGTTTCAATTTTTCTAATTTTTCAATTTTAGAGTTGATTTAATTTCACCGAAGGGTGACGCACTTGAATTGTGCTGTTTATATGTTATTCATGGGTTCTATTCAGTTGCAACACATTGAGATGAGGGTATTCCATCGCATGAATCATTTAGGAACATGCTTGAAATCACATTCCATGCATAGTTTCCATGGCATGTAGGTGCATTAAGAGTTTCATGTTGTTGTGATAGTTGTTGTGATAGAAAATCATGCTGTTGTGATACCTGGTTAATAAATACCTGCTATGTGATAGGGTATTTTGTATGAGCCTGTTTCTAGAATGGACACCAAACATTCATTTTTGGGGAGTATGGGCCAGCATTTACCAGAATTTGGTGGATCATTGATTGTTTATTTTGTTGTAACACAGATAAGATGTCAAACTTTTATTCTTGGGGAGTATGGGCCCTCACGGATCTGAATTTGACACTTAGGTGTTGTTTTGCGGTATTCTCTGTGTTACAGGGATGTTTCTGAGGCATAATCCCTGGAAACCCAATGTACATTCCATGTAGCATCTGAAACACACTATGTATGGTCTTCTGTTCGGGAAGAAAAATAAACTTTTCGAGTACACGCTATGTACCCTGAGTACACATCATGTAGTCTCTTCCCGTGTCATAAACCGTGTGGGCAGAAACACGGGGAAGGGAAGAGCATGGGGCGAACATGCCGTGTAGCTTTAGTACATGCCGTGTAGTGTTAACCCAGTGTCTGTCGTGTAACTAACAACACGGGAGGGGGAAACTTTAAGACATACATGTCGTGTCTACTGTGGAACACGCAGTGTGTATATAGAACACGCCGTGTGGGTTGAGTCGTGTATCTAGCCGTCTAACTAACAACACAGGTCGACAGAGCTCATCTAGTACACGCCGTGTACCTGTGGCACACGCCGTGTAATCTTGCCAAGGACAGACCATGTCGAGTTAGCCATGTGGCTGGGGAGACGGAGTAGTGTACATGCCGTGTGCGGGTGTAACACGCCATGTAGTATCTAGTCGAGTAGTCAATCACATCACAAATGACACAGGTAGTTGGAAAACATTCACTATACACACCGTGTAGAGTATATACATGCCACGTAGTTTTGTTTTATGGGAGCCATGTGGCTCGACCGTGTAGAAGGACCCGGGCAGGGGAAGAGAAGTCAAGTACAAACCGTGTAGTCTTGTTTTGAAAATTTTGAATGCCTTCTTCCTCATATTCCCTTTTGGTTTCTTCGTTTTTGGTCTTTGATAATCTTGTTCTAAGGTGTGCATTTGACCTTATAGTGTCATGCCGTCGAGACGACTGCGTGTTGTTCTCCCGGAGAGCGGCAACGAGTATACTCTAGAGATGGTGGGACATGGGCTACCAGTTGATCCTCCAGCAGAGCCAGATGCGGTGCCAACTGTTATACCGGACACAGGCGTGGAGGCACAGTTTCATGAAGGATTTATACGGTTCATGCAGACCTTTCAGGGAGTACCGCCGGCTGCCACATCTATGGCTGAGTTGACTCGTATATTCCAGCAACAACATCAGCCAACATTTTTAGTGGATTGTGAACCACAGGCTGCGGAGTCTTGGCTAGGATCGATGCAAACTATTTTTGACCATCTTGAGATGCCTCTGGAGTGGAGGGTCAAGCACACGACATACATGCTGCGCGATTCTGCCAAGGGGTGGTGGGATGTTACCACCCAGTCAGAGCATCACAGATTCATGGCGTGGGAATATTTCTAGGATTTCTTCTATGGCTTCTGCTTTCCAAGGATGGTTTGGGCAGATAGAGATCGAGATTTCATGAATCTGCAGCAGGGCACTATGTCAGTGATGGACTATTCTTCTCTTTTCACCGAGCTTCTGCGTTTTTCACCCATACTGGTGGGTGATGAGACGTTTAGGGCCAGGAACATTGAGGATGGGCTCCAATATGGCATCCGAGAACTGGTGAATGTTTTCAGGTTGCCTTCAGTACATGCTATTGTAATCAGGCACTGATTACAGAGAGGAACCTGAGGGAAGCTAGTGGTGTGGGCCAGGGCGGTTCAGCACCTGTTTCTGGTACTATTTCTACTGGAAAGAGGAAGCGACAAATGGACTTCTCTAAGGGTGGAAGTACCAGCCAGATAGTTTCTTCAGGTGGCCCGATTAAGTGCTACAAGTGTGGTAATGAGGGGCACAAGAGACCGCGGTGTCCACGTGATCCAGAGGAGTTCCGAGCCTACGACAAGATGGGTCATCTGCAGCGCTTTTTCAGGGTGTTTCTACCAATGGCTAGTGAGAGGGGCTCTGCGTAGAATCCACGTGTGGGAGTAGGACCAGTGGCTTCTTACCAGTCAGGGAACTGGAATACGTCAGGGCGTGAAGGCAGAGATGGTGGTCATGTCCGTGGTAGCCAGACACCAAGATCTCAGAGGCAACAGGGCGGGACGTCTCAGGGTAGTCAAGCTATGTCGCTAGGCCGCGACACTGGGAAGGCATATGCAGTGCAACAGGCCCAACATGAGCAGGATCCTGGAACTTCTACTGTCATAGGTACTATTATAGTAGCTTCTGTTTTATCTTCAGTGCTTTTTGATACTGGTGATAGACATGGCTTCATATCTGTGCCTATTGTGGAGAACCTTGGGCTCGATGTTTCTTCTTTTTCTATTGTTATGATGTTAGACACTCCGTTGGGGACTAGAATGGCTAGTGTGCGTCAGTGCAAGGAGTTCCCCCTTGAGGTTGGTGGATGTCACTTCCTTTGGGACCTCTATGTCTTAATGATGGCAAGCTATGATGTCATTCTCAGGATGGACTGGTTGGTTCCCTTTAGAGCCTTTGTGGATTGCTACCGTCGTAGGGTGAGTATCACGTCACCAGAGTGCGGAGAGTTTCTATAAAAGGGCGAGTGGGATGTTCAGGCGATTCAAGATGGACCAGAGCATCATGGGCGAGGTGGAGTCACAGCCTAGATTGCGAGTTTATATCTAGACAACCAGGGGATTTTTCAGAAGGATTTCTCGGCAGTGGTTGATCGTTGTAGGGATGTCATCCCGGATGACTTTTTAGGTCTACCTCTGCAGTGAGAGGTGGATTTCTCTATTTAGAGGGTTCAAGGAGATGTGACGGTGTCCATTCCTCCTTATAGGATGGCCACACCTGAGTTTCAGGAGATCAAGAGGCAGTTAGAGGAGTTATAGGAAAATGGTTTCATCCAACACAGTAATTCCCCTTAGGGTTCTCCAGTCCTTTGTGCGAAGAAGTCAGATGGTACCCTTAGACTTTGTGTGGATTATTAGAAGTTGAACCAGTTGATGGTTAAGAATCGATATCCCTTTCCAAGGATTGATGATATTTTTTATCAACTTCAGAGAGAAATAGTGTTCTCTAAGATTTACCTGAGATCAAGATATCATCAACTGCACGTTTGACCATCTGATATACCTCTCACAGCTTTCAGGAGATGGTATGGTCTATACGAGTATACGGTTATGCCGTTCGGACTCATGAACGCGCCAGTAGTTTTCATGGCTCTAAATCATGTGTTATATTCCAATATGTATTCTTTTGTGGTAGTATTCGTGGACGATATCTTGGTGTACTCTCACACTCGACAAGACCATGACACCCATCTTGAGATCATATTGAGTACACTAAGAGAGAATAAGGTATATGCTAAGCTCTCAAAGTACCACTTTTGGATGGACCAGATTCACTTATTGGGTCATATCATCTCAGAGGCAGGAGTTGCAGTAGACCCATAGAAGGTGAGAGCAGTAGTATCCTGGAAGCAGCCTAAGAACATATTTGAGATATGGAGTTTCTTGGGGCTGTATGGTTACTACATGCATTTTATACTAGATTCTCTCGCTTGGTAGCACTGTTGACGGGCTTGACTAAGAAGGGTGTGAAGTTCATTTGGTCAGAAGCTTGCGAGACAGCCTTTTAGGACCTGAAGGGAAGGTTGACATCAGCACCAATCCTGATACTCCCAGCGCAATAAAAGAGCTATACATTTTATTGTGATGAATTAGGTATTGTGTTGGGAGTAGTGTTGATGCAGGGTGATCGAGTTGTTGCATACGGGTCTCGGCAGTTGAGGCCACATGAGAGGAATTACCCGACACATGATCTCGAGTTGGCTGCAGTTGTTCATGCATTGCGCTATTGGAGACATTATCTTTTGGGAGAACATTATGTGGTTTTCACCGACCACAAAAGTCTCAAGTATATCTTTACTTAGCATGACTTGAATATGAGGCAGTGAAGGTGGGTTGAATACATTCTGTCCTTCGATTTTGAGCTTTCCTATACACATGGTAAAGGTAATGCAGTAGCTAATGCACTGAGCATGAAAACATAGATACATGAAGTGCAGGAGGCCAGTGGCGAGTGGAAGCATATGGATTTGTTCTCGGATATGCATTTAGAGGTGCATGACAGTCAGGGGAAAACTTATCTTCCATCTTTAGTTGTGACTTCTACCCTCCTGGATAGAGTGAGGATGAGACAACTTTCTGATTCAGAAGGCATAGTTCTACGGAATTCTGTGGCAAGTGAGGACCCTGCTCCTGGTTGGACGATAAGCGATGATAAGGTTTTGCATTTCCATGGACGAGTATGGGTTCCAGGGGATATATGCGAGGATCTATTGCAGGAGTTTCATGCTTCAGCTTGGGAAGTTCATCCCGGAGTTACCATGATGTACCGTGACTTGAGACATCAGTACTGGTGGCTGGGCATGAAAAAGTGATGTAGCTGGTTTTGTTACGAGGTGTTCCACCTGTCAGCAGGTGAAGGTGGAGCATCATAGGACATCCAGACTGTTACAGCAGTCGCCTATTCTAGAGTGGAAATGGGATGATGTCACGATGGACTTTGTGACGGGGTAGCTGAGGTCCCCTCGAGGCAATGATGTCGTGTGGGTTGTTGTGGACAGACTCACGAAGGTAGCCCACTTTTTACCGATCAATGAGACCTTCGGTGTTTATGAGCTCGGAAGGCTGTATATTTGAGAGACTGTACGTCTTCATGGGGTCCCTCGTTCAATCTTTTCAAATAGGGACGCCCGTTTTACGTCTCGTTTCTGGCAGAGTTTTCAGAGGGCATTGGGTACACAGGTGCTTCTGAGCACAACTTACCACCCCAGACTGATGGCCAGTCAGAGCATACGATACAAGTTCTTGAGGACATGTTGCGAGCATGCGCCCTAGACTTTGGGTGGTCTTGGGAGAAGCACATACCCATAGTCGAGTTTTCCTATAATAACAGCTTTCAGGAAACTATTGAGATGGCACCTTATGAGGCTTTATATGGTAGGCCATGCCGATCACCCTTGTTCTGGTTAGTGGCAGGTGAGGTAGCTTTACTGGGACCATGTCTCGTGCAGCAGACATCTTAGCTGGTCAAGTTGATTCAGAAATGGATGGCTATCGCACAGTCTCGTCAGAAATCTTATTCTGATCACCACAGACAACCTTTGGAGTTTGTGGTCGGGGATTAGGTTTTCATACATTTTTCTCCAAGGTTAGTACACAGAATGATCAAGAGATAGGGAAAAATTTCACCGAGGTATGTGGGGGCCATTTGAGATTCTAGAGAGAGTCGGTCTAGTTTCCTATTGGTTGTAGTTACCACATAGGTATCGGGCCATGCACGATGACTTTCATGTATCTCAGTTGTGTCGCTATCATTCAGACCCGTCTGATGTATTTCAGCCCGAGGAGGTTGAGCATGAGTTAGATGCATCCTTTGCGGAGCATCCAATTCCTATTATTTATAGAAGAACGAAGGTTCTCTAAGGCCGATCAGTTCCTCTCGTACGGGTGCTATGGCAGCATGGCCGAGTGCAGGACAAAACCTGGGAGTGGGAGACCGATATACGTGCTCAGTGGCTGGAGTTGTTCATGGATATATCTTCACCACCGTTGGAAGGGTAATTCGGGGACGAATTGCTTTAAGGGGGAAGTTTGTAAGAACCCGGTTCTTATTTCTGAGGTACGAGTTTCTTCTCTTCTCATTCCTTATGTATTTTTGAGAAAATATGGAAAATGGGGAAAATCCCAAATTTTGGAATTACACGCCGTGTACTTTTGGCCGTGTGGGATGAGTACACGGGGCGTGTGGCCATGCCCGCGACAAAGGGTGTAAAGACCGACTACACACCATGTAGTGGTCCCTTAAACACCGTGTTGTCAGTCAGCAGGCGAATAGTAAGGCAATGGCCAGCTGTGTGACCGAACACTGCGTGTACTCAAGAAGACACACCATGTAGTCATATCGGTAGATGGACAGTGCCACGCTAGCGGGAAACCGCCAGAGGAATAGTTAAAAAAATGGGAAGTACACGCCATGTACTGGGAAATACACGCTACGTACTTTGTTTTTTTCACTAAAATTGGCCATTAGCCACCCCTGTTCACAGGGAAGGCTTAGAATGGGAAGAGGGCTTGGTAGAGGATGGCCGAATCATCAGAGATCCATGAGGCGCACATGAGGAATCTGTTTTGGCCTTGGACGATCTCATTGGAACCGCGTGGGTAAGCCCTCTCATCTCCTAACGTAGTTATTTACAATTATTCCTCTAATAGATGTTATTTAAGTTTTAACTAGTTTTCTTTAACGTCAGATCTACATCATTCTTGGGAGTTTCAAGAATTGACGTTGACGTATATCATTCAATGGCATTAAAGGTAGGTGGCTTGGTGTTCATATTCCAAGTATTGTGCATTTTTGTGTATGATTGAGATACACTCCCATTAATGGTGTGTCTTATGGCTGATGACTTGTTGAATTAAATACCTAGGATTGAATAGGTAATTAATTGTGATAATTACATGCTGTTTGGGATCGCTGCTTGGATCCAGGACCATCCCGAGGGGTGCGTTCCTCTGTTTAGCCATTTGGCTAGGATACTTGAGGGTATTCCATGTTTAGTTATGAATTACTTTAGCCTTGAGGGGAATTGTGTGTGAATTTCGTGTTTATATGTTGGGCATGGCCCGATTACTTATGCCTGAGGGCGGTGTTACTATAGCCTGAGGGCGTGACTATATTAGCCCGAGGGCGACGTTCTATTTTGCCTATGGGAAACCTTTTGTGCCTGAGGGCTTGACATCTATGCCTGAGGGGGAAACTTTGTATGCCTGAGGGTGAGATTCTGTTATGCCTGAGATCAATGCCTGAGGGTGAGATTCTGATTACCTGAGGGTGAGGTTTTGCTCCTCTGAGGACACTGACTGCTTAATTAGAAATTCACTATGGTGTTTTCTTAATATTAAATGGATAAATGAATAATTAAATGGCAATAAAACTGGTTATGTTAGTTACTTTTGTGTACATATTAGTTTATTTCGTTAACTTTTTCACATTTTGTTGCATGTTTACACACAGTTAGGCACGGGCCTTTGGTGGGTGCCTACTGTGAATTATTTCTCACACCCGATTTGGGTCATGGTTTTCGGACCAAATAGATTACATTTCTGTAGGTGTGGACAAGGGAAAGGGTCCCTCTACAGGTAATTGATTGCTGCTGAGGAGTAGGGGAGAATGGGACCGGGCTTTGGCTCGTGATGCTACCAGCTCTTTTGTTCTGTTTTGTTTTCTGTACTTGTACTGTATTGTATTGTTGTGTAACATATTCTGGCTTCTTTCTTAGGATTTGAGGCATGTTGCACCATTATTTATATACTGGTTGGTTATATCTACTAGATTTTTTAAATTCAGTTGTGTATGGTTTACTACTTCCATTGTTGTTGTATGTTTTTATTTTATTCCGCTGCGCTACACATTAATAAATGAGGGCATAGTATCTCCACTATCAGACCTGGGCCCTCGCTGCTAGTCGGAAGCCTCTGGAATTTGGGGAAATGAGCATGAGGTTACGTGGAGAACCTGGTTCAGGGCAACCGTTGAGTGGCACTCGAAACCGGGACGTTACTGTATAACTGATAAAAAAAGTGGTCATCATAAATATTTTATCATGGTATATCCTATGGAAGAGAAGCGAGTTTCAAAAAAAATATTATCATCATAAACCATTCATACAAAGAATAATAATGGTATCCTTGGTTTATATCCATATCAGATCATATGGTACATCAAATTATATCATATTAGATGGATACGGATTTGAAATATCACTTGGAACATTTATTTAGGAAAATAAATATTCATTAAAATTTATTTTTTATAACTAAAAAGTCATAAAACATTTCAAAAATAAGTTTATTTGAAAATATAATTGGAAAATCATAAAGCAAGATTAAAAAAAATAATGTCCATGGTGGTGGAAACTTCCATTCATGATGTTCGAATAAAAAAAAGATTCCATTCTAATTTTCAGTTTTATATTATTATAATTTTTTAGAAAAATACTTATAGATTACATTAATTTTTTTTAAGAAACTAAATTAGGTGTAAAAATGTATTTAAAAAATATCATAATAATTATAACAACATATTTGAAAACATTTATAGAAAAACTGATTTTGGAAGAAAAAGGATTTTCAATTGAGAATAAAAATAATGATGACTTTTCTTAAAAATATTTTAAATTCCAAAGAAATGATTTTTTTACAATTACTTGAAAATATCATGAATTTTATGAACAAGAAGACGATAAATGTGTTTTATATTCAAGTGTTTTATTTTTTTAATGAATGTATTTGAAATTCACCACACTTTATTTAACCCAATAATCAGACTGACCTTTCTTTTCAAAAGAATCTGACTGACATTGAAAGTTTGTTTTAAAGAATCTATTTGTAAGAAATGGTTTTTATCATACTCAAATTGGCTCTAAAATGAAATTGAATACATCTTTCAATAAGTAAATGGTCATCGATATCTCTTTGGATCCTATATGGGAGATGTAAATTTTTTGGTGAAAAAAGAGAGTCTCTGTGACTATAATGAATTAATTGTGTTGATGATTTTCTATTTTGGAATTATACTAAATCAAAATGTTTGATTAAGAACTTTTTATGTATGCATGACTAATGAAAAGGGGATTAAAAGAGATGATTTAAATTGAAGAGGTATCATACCTTGATAAATCGTAACTGGGTGAAAGAGAGAAATAAGTGATACAAATTGTTTTTCAAAACAATTGTATCATAGTGAAAGAAGAGTAAGATGTGGAGTTGATTTACTATCGAATTTTGTTATACATATAAATGTATATAAACATATCTTACCAATTTTTATTTTACCCATAATCATCGTATCTAGAACTATTGTATTCAGAAAAGATCATATTCAGGATGAGAATAATAGAAAGAAGCTTGAATGAAAGGACTATTACAATACATTCCTTATAAGGTCTAGAAATTATTAAGTTGTTCTCAAATGAATTTAATGTCTTTATGAAATCCATGATATCATCCCATTACTGTGAATGGATGTTTTTATGTGGGTTAAGATAATATAAAGATAGAATGCAATCAACAATGTTGTCAAACATCTCAAAAGGGTTTAATTATTTTGTTGGATTCCAATAGGGTCAATAAAAGAGGAGAAGATGATGTTTTGAATCTTAGGTGAGTCAGGAGAAAAATATAAATAGATTTCTGGATGAATTAGAAGGAGGATATGTACATCAAAATGAAATATTTTTATTCAATTCAATTATGATAATCGTATTTCAAAAATCATAATTGTATATATTTCTTCATGGATTAGTTATCAATTTATACAGAGCATTGTATTGAAGAAATCACCTTGAAAAAATAGGGCTCATTTATTGAAAACCAATTGATGATTCAAATGATAGTCTAAATAAAGAGATGATGTTTTAGGAAGAATCAATAATATTCAAGAAGAGTTAATGAAGTAAAAATTCATCCTGGGATTTTAGGGTAAATTAAAACGTGGGAGATTTTTTGTAAGTAGGAAATATTTTTGGTATTCCTGCTAAAGGTCTCAAGGGTCACCTAAAAAAGGATAAAATTATATTAATAATTTCTGATGGCAAGTTCCTATTCACTATATTAGAGAGAGAGAGGCTCCGAGTTTCTAGAGAGAAGAATAAGTCTTTATACCAATCCTTTGTTGAAGAGGTTTTTGACAGAGAAGTTATATTTGTTTTCTAATGATCAACACAACAGGGTGGATTAATCATCTTTAGGATTTCAGTATAGGGTTTCTTGGACTGAGGAATAATCATATGTGGTTTAATCTTACTCCTTTATTGAAGTGGTGCCAATTCATTTCTATTTTATTCTAAAAGAAAATCATACTAAAAGAATCATATTGGGGAGAATCATAGTTAGTGGAATAAAACTGAGAAAATTAGACCCAAAAATATCATATTTAGTTTTCATAACAATGTCCATGAGGTTTTTACCTTTCTTCTGTGTAAGGAATTGATTAATTGTATTTCAATAAACTCAATTTTTTGAATTGAAAACAGGAACATGTAACATGAGTTATTACACAAACATTTTAATTACCTTATCTGTGCTAAGATGGTGCAAACTGACTTGTGGATTGTTTATAAATGTCTACACGAGTGAAAGGGTATATCACTCTCATGGTAATCCAAGGATTTAATTCTAGTGGACTATATGGTAATAAATTATTTAAAAACCATACCAAGGATGCAGTTGTTCTTATTGAATAGTGAACCTTGTAAATCATTATGTTCCTGTGGATGTGTGTTAGATTTTTTTTCAGTAGGAAATTGAAATAATAAATAATAGGTAATGGTTGTTTCATTTGAAAAGATAACTAAAAGAAAAATTTTATCACTGATTCGCCCCCTCCCTCTCTCAGTGATACAATACATTTTCAAGGCACTTACAACTGGAAGTATAGTGTCGGTTACCTTCACCATTCCTTTCTTATAGAGAATTTGAACTCTGTGAATAGAAAAGGTATTATGGTCTTTTATGGAATGAATTATCATATCTTAAAGGATTAAATTTTTCCATACCTTATTTATATCCATTATTTTGTTCTTGAAGCTATAATATTTGGGTTTCCTGCCATTGATGATAATGCCATACTTACATCTACTAATAAGAAACATCATGAGAATGATGGAAGGGAAAAGAATACTATATTATCAACTCATTCTAAATGTGAATTATTGATAGTGAATAGTGTTTTTACATCCAATGTTATATAGGGTAAATTGAAAAAAATATATGAAGGCAATATAAAAGACAATATGGAAAAACATCAAATAGGGAGATTGAAGTATAATGACCTGAATATGGGTGAGCACGAATTTTTTGGGGACTTATTTACCATGGTGAATGATATAGTGAGTACTATCAGATTTTCTGGTGAAATGATGGATGAATCAATAGTTTTTGAAAATATATTAGTAATCCTACCTGTCAAATTCGATGAAAATTTTTTTTTATTTGAATATAGAGATCCTAAAACATTATCTCTTGATGATTTTTTTAACACTCTTAGTACTTATGAAATGAGAATAAATAAATCAATGAAGAGAAAAAATAGTTGATAGAGAAATGTATTTCATGGCTGAAAGGATAGAAATGTTGAATAATATTATTATTAAAGAAGAGGGATTGTTGTTATGACTATGAAGATGAGGTATGTAAAAATGTCAATGATATTTTATCATTATTTTCTAAAAATGTGAAAGGACGTATAGATAAATACAAAGGGAAAATTCCCTTGAAATGTATTGAATATGGTGGAATTGGTCACTTTGCGGCTAATTTCCCTGGAAGAAATAACGAGTAGGATAATGATAAAGAGGAGATAATTCTAAGAATATCATCGAAGAAGCAGGGAAAAAATTGAAATCCATAGGAAATGAAATGAAATTATTCATTTAAAAAAGATGAAGTTTAATATCAAAACATGATGAAGATGAAGAAGGTAGGGATTCTAAAACCATGAAATCAATTGAGGATGGTTTTTAAAATACATCTATTGCAATAGTTATGATGAAGAATATTGATGAAGTAGTTCTAAAGAAGAAGAAACATAACCTGAATACATTTGAAAGAATAATTGAAAGGATTTCTACAAAATATCAGTAGGCTTGAAACGAAAAACGAAAAAGTAGGAAGATAAATGTTCTTCAATGAGAAATCAATATTAATATTATGAGGAGAAATAAAATTTGGTGAAGGAGATTGATGACATGAACAAATATTTTGATGATGAAAATAATCATAATGATCAGCGGGAAGTGAAATTGAATGAAAAAGAAGAACAATTAGAAATTTTCAAACAAAAAATTTCTAAAGCTGAAGAGAAAGTGAATCTCTCAAAAACTCATTCAATTTAGATGGTGACTGTTCTCATAATGAGATATCTGATAAGGTTTAACAACTGTTTCCCTAAAAGGGTGAGAAGAAGAGTGGAATTATTTCAGAAATGAATAATGCTGGGAATGTTATGAAAGTGGCCAAAGTTACGATCTTAGATGTTACAAAACATCCAAATACCAAAAAAGTTTTATCTGGATATGAAATAGTTTCAAATAATTAAAATTCTATTAAGGTTGAGAAGAATAAGAAGAATCTGATTGAAAATCAAAATAAATTAAATGAATCATACCTTCATAATTATACCCAGCATGGAGGTTTAATAGTAAAATACTCATTTTATGGATATTTTTGGTATTATGGTGGATTCCAACATATAGAAATTAGGTGTCGGTTCAACCAACAAGTTTACAATTATTCGATAGGTTATTAAAGGCGATGATTGAGGGGGAGTTAATATCCTCAAAGAAAGAAGGTTGAGGAACTTACGCTAAAGAAGTCTGAAAATAGTGGAATGCACATTGAAAATAGGGTCCATCCCTTAGAAATTATTTGTGAAAGATGTCTAAAACATTGAAACCTTGAAAAAGGATGTATTATTTTATTACCAGAAAAACATAATATTCTTAACAATTTTCAAAAGCAATAAGTTCAGAAAGAAAAGAAAGGAGAAACTGATCTTATTTTTGATATTTAATTGAAAGCCACAAAATGAGAAAAAGCTTAGATACTTGATATTGGGTGTTATTATCATATGATATCAGGCATGAATCTGTTGAAAAATTAAAAATATTTTAAAGAAGAAACAGTTCCATTTAGAAATGATGAATATCATAAAGTCAAAGGTGTTGGTTCAACCATCATTAGAAAAGGAAAGATGAGGGTAACAGAGTTATCTTTAGGAAATATGGGTTTATTCTGAAGAGTGAAGAATATGGATTGATTATTATAAGGGGATAATGTAAAAAAGAATTGTTTTTCTAGATGGTGATTCACAAAAAACTTGTTACATGAGTATGATGGAATAGAATGAGTTGTGGCATAAAAGGATGGGATACATGTGTCAATGAAAAATGATCTAGTTATCTAAAAGTGATAGTGTTTGAGAGGATACCTGATGAGGAGTAAATTTACCTATCCATGATGAATCTCAATCTTGAGAGTGTGCCGGGCCCTGACTAGTTCCCAAGATCATTCTACAGGGGTATCTGGGATGTGATTATGGGTGATATTATTGATGATGTTCAGGAATTTTTCCCTAGAGGTTCCATTCCAGGGGTCGCAAGTACAAATTCTCCAGTGCACATACCACAAATTAAGGATTCCTCCTCTCTCATGAATTATAGGCCTATGAGCATGTTAATTTTATGTTCATGATCCTTGCAAGAATTATTATTCTATGGCTATCCAGGTGTATCCCGGGGTGGGTCTCCATTGAACAACATGGATTTGTTAAGGGTCGGTCTATCCAGGGTGAGATTACCTTGTCGTAGGAGATATTGAGAGACATAAACATTAAAACACATGGATCCAACTTGGTGATCAAATTAGATATGAATAAATAGTATGATCAGATTGAATGGAGTTTCATTAACTATGTTCTTACAGTAATGAGGTTCTCTCCCATGGCCATGCATCTCATCTTCATTTTTTTTAGATCCCTGTGGATGGTAGTTTCATTTATGGGAAAGACTCATGACTAATTCAAGTCAAATGGAGGACTTTTCCAGGGGGCTCTATCCCCAAGAAATTCATCATTTCACAGGACACTCTTAGCCGTCTCATAAACCAGAGCCTTTCTACTGGAGGAATTCTCCCTTTCCGTAAGAGGCTGGACTTTTCTTCTATCTCACACTTGATGTTTTCTGATGACATTATTATCTTCATCAATTGGGGAAGGGGTTCCATTCACACTATTAATAAGTTCCTTGATGAGTATTTCTACTGGAGTGGCCATATCATTAGTAGATCCAAAAGAAACCTTTACATTTCTAACAACTGTGTTTCTAGTAGGGCCTCTTCCTTGTGTTGTTGGTTGGACATGAAACGTGGATCCTTTCCCATGGAATAACTCGACACAAAACATTTACCAGGCAGACTCTGAGTTCGTGACTTTGACTACACCAGGAGTAAGATTATAGACATTTTTCTTAACTGGAAGATTAGATTCTTATCATTCGGGGGAAGGATTGCTTTTGTGAATAGCCTTCTTATTGGCCATTTCTATACATGCTTTGTCTTCTACAAACGCCCAAAAGTATTTATCAATACCATTGATAAAATCCTTGAACAATTTATATGGGATTCTCTTTTGGAGGGTAAGAGGAATTTGGTTTCTTGGGATATGATAGCATGACCCATCCAGTATGGAGGAATTAATGTTAGGAGTCTTAGCATCATTCTTCACTTTATACATGCTAAACATGAATGGAAAATTATTGAGAAAAGAATAATTTGGGGGAAGATCATGTTAAGAAATTTTTAAGGGAATGTGGGGGCAGTATGCAGATATTTTTCTCCCTTCTAAGCCATGATATATACTCTCATCCAAAACATGCACCTTCAATATCACTGGGTGGTAGGATAGGGGGATATTTCATTCTGGCATTACAATTCGGAATCCTCTGTTTTTAGTTACTCTGGCTATCTTGCTCCCATTATCTCATTTAGGGAGGAAAGGCTCTACCCCAGGTCTACCAAGGCCCTACTGGACGATGAACACCATGAACTTTTTGATTCAATTGCAATCAATCATGAACTTGATAGGTGCATGTTCACTCCATCCACTTCAGGGACTTTCATGACCAGACACTTCCACATGCTTCGGTCCTCATAGGACCTTCAAGGCAGCTGGAATGATATGGTTTAGTGAATTAAGATACCCGAAAAGTATAACTTCATCACATGGTGAGTAAAGAATAATGCAGTGGCTATTACTGATAATATTAAAAAGGTGGGTATTTATTTTATCTCCAGGTGTTACTGATGTAATAACCTATGGGAAGAGGGTATGAATAATTTGTTTTTTGAAGGCGATTGGGCTCATGATATCTGGACCTTTTTTGGTTTCATTATTACATTTTCCTCCAGGGATCTTGGGGATGGTTTTTTTGTGGAATTATGTTTTTACGGGACATCTGATAAGGACACTAAAAGGGTGTCATGGTCTATTATGTTAAGTGCTATTTTATGGTGTTTGTGGCAGGCTAGGAACTAGGCCAGGCATGAAGGGATCCTCACTTCAGTGCAGTCCATAATTGTGAGAATGATATCCTTGATGATGGACATGGTTTCTCTTATCAGCAACTGGCAGGAAGCACCCTCACTGATTGTGTTGCAGGTCGGCCTTCCCCCGGTTTAGCTATCTAACGACAGGTTATAGGGAAGTGGACTTGTTGGTGCCCTCCGAGGATAGGTTACAAACTAAATATGGATGGGTTGTGCCTTGGGATGGATATGTGTGGAGGAGGAGTGGTTCGCAACACTTGGGGGAGGGTGATTATAGCGTTCACTGCCTTCTATGGTAAGGGGTCAGCTCTTCAAGAAGAGGCCGAAGTGTTATTCACTGGGCTTGCATTGTGTAGACACGTGAGGCTGGACATTGCTCATGCTGATATTGATTCTCTAATGCTACATGACTCCTTACTTGGAAAAGGTGCCACCCCTTGGTCTGTTTTGTAAAACGTTAGAAACTGTAGAGGTCTTCTTAATAGCCATATTCTTGTAACCCACACAAGATGAGAGGGTAACAAGGTAGATGATCACCTTGCTTCACTAGCTTTTCAGGGTACTATCAACACATTTCATCTTAACAAAAACTATTTGAAGCCTGAGACTATTAATTTTATTAGAGGTGATGCCCTCTGCTTGCACAACCTTAGCCCCCCCTGAACATGGGGTGACCATGTTTCTCCAACTCCTTATTTGTTTATTTTCCTCATTTCTATTGAATAAAAATATGATGTTGGATGGAAGAGTTTGAAGACTATATTAAGAAGCATGAAATTTTACATGAGAATAGTTACTCATATACCCCCAAAAAATGTGGTTGTGGAAAGAAAGAACAAAATCTCGGTGGGAATGGGAAGAACCACGTTACATGAACATGGATCTATCATAATTTTTGGAAAAAATCCATGAGCACTGATGTGTTTATTTAGAACTATTGTTTCTATTGGCTTCAATTAGGTATGAATCCATATGAATTATTTTATAGAAAAACTCTATGTTTGAAACACTTGAGGATTTTCATGAGTCCATGAATTATAAAGAAGAAAGGTGGAAACTATGGAATGTTTGAGAAGAAATGTGAAGATGAAACCATTCATGTATATGCTTCTGAACAAAGATGATTTAGATGCTTCATCAAATAAATAGGATGATTTTTTTGATTTAGTTGATGTGAATGTTATTGAATGATCTAAAAAAGATAAACATGCTCAGGTAGATAAGTTAGTTGAGAAAGTTGAATAAAATAATTCGTATGAAGATACAAAAAATTATAATCTTTCCCTATAATAAGAAATGGATTTAGATGCTTCCATATATGAGTAATACAATCAAAATTCTCATCCATGTATTAAAAAAGAAGTGGAAGTTCAAAATATAATTGGTGATCAAAATTAGAAGGTTCCAACATTAAAAAAATAAAAGTCATTACACATACTTTTTTGTATTCAAAAGTTGAACCAGATGATGTGAAAAAAGCTTTTGAGAAACCGTAATGGTATCAAGAAATGAATGAATAATTGGATCAAATTGAAAAGAATGAGTCAAGGAAAATCATACCCATTACTAAAAACAAAAAACATTATTAGGAAAAAGTCGGTCTTCCAAAACAAGATGAATAAAGAATGTGAAGTTATAAGAAAAATAACAAGATTGTTTTTCAAAGAGTATTCATAAATTGAAGGAATTTATTTTTATGTAACCATTGTTCTAGTATCCAAATTACAAAAAATTAGAATCGTTTTTTCCATTGCTGCACAGTGAGGCTAGGAGATCTTTAAAACGGATGTTAAGTCTAGATTCTTGAATGGTGATCTTGAAGAGGATGTTTACATTTATCATCCTTGTGGATTTGTTGTTGAGAAAGATGAAGGCAATCCATGAGTATTGAAGAAATATTTATAGGCTAAAACAAGCTCCAAGAGCATGGTATTCCAAATTGCATACTTTCTTAAGGATGCTATGTTTCAAGAAAGAAAGACTGATATAAATCTCTATGTTAGATAATGTCAATAGAATCATCTCATTGTGATTGTCTATGATCATGGTATTATCATTGATTGGAATGATGAAACAAGTTGTGAAATACTTTTTGACGAAATTATGAAGGTATTTGAAATGATCAAGATAGGGGAAATGAAATACTTTCTAAGGTTACAAATCTTACAAATGAAATAATGAATTTTTCTTTCCCATGAAAATTATTCCAAGGAACATCTTATGAGGTTCCTTAAGGAAAACTCAAAACCTCTTTCCACAATAATTTCAATTGGAACAGAGTTGAGTAATGATGGAAAGAAAAATAAGTTGATGACAAATAGTATCATAAGCTGATCAGAAGTCTATTGTATTAGACTTTCTCAAGATCCAACATTGTGTATGTTGTTACCTTATGCGTGATATTTCAGAGTGATCCAAAAGAAGAACATTTACTTTATTGAAAAAGAAATATAAGATACATCAGAGGCAAAAAAGAATTTGGAATCAGTTATTTCAGCTCTGATTGTATTGATTTTTTGGGTATTCAAATATAGATTAGGATGGAAATGTTGATTAATGAAGATCCGCATATAGTGGTGTATTATTTATCCGAAATAATTGTGTTAGTTTTCATTCAAGGAAATTTAATTCACTAAATCTCAGTACAATTTAAGTTGAGTATATTTCTTACACTCAAGACACTTCTAAACTTATAAGGATGAAAACAAATTGGATGATTTACTTGCTGAAGTGATGTTACCCTTGCTCATAGGGTTTGGAAATCAAAGAACAATCAATCTCACCAGTAATCCATTTCAACAATCAAATTCAAAGAATATTGAGATCAAATATCATTTTATCAAAGATCATGTGGAGAATAATAATTTCAATAATGAGAATGTTTCAACATCAGAACAAGTTGTCGACATTTTGATAATACCTTTACAGAAGGGATCGTTCTCAAAATTGAGGTTGAACATAGGTATCCCACCACTTTCTCATCATAGTTTAGGTATGTGTTTATGTAACCTCTCTCTTCTTACCTTTAAATTATATTGTTAAGGGGTGAATTCTATCGTTTAATAAATCTATTGCAGAAAAGAGGGAGTTGTGGGTATGTTGTGAATTCAGAATTGTTTTGTGAGTGAACTATTCTGACTGGTTGTTGGAGTGGTTATAGGAATGAAATTGTTTTATATTATAGGAAGGATGAAGAAGAGATAAAGAATAAAAAACAGAAAGGATGTCATAAAACAACTTCTTTGGAAAAATTGATTTACTATCATTGATTTATGTTTCCTACAATGAGTTAGCTAACATAGTCTTAGAATTGATGATATGTAATCCATTGGATAAGGATACCATGTTCAGTGATTTATGAAACTTGGATGAAAAAAAATCTAAAGGGGGATATTGTTATTACCAAGATTGTGATGAGGGTTTTTTTATTCAAGTGTTGTCTTTTTTTTTGAAGGTTTATTTTTTAAATTCATCTCACTTTGTTTCTGGCAGTAATCCGACTGACATTCATTTTTAAAAGTGAAGTGCCCAGATCAGTGTGAATCACTGAGATGGGGAGGGGGTGAATCAGTGATCCCTTAAAACTTTTTACTAATTGATTCCTTATCAATTAAACCTCTATGGCTGGTTAAAGCCTCGATCAACTCTTCTTGTATCTCTCATCCTTTCCTCGAATGATGCAGTAAATGTAAAGGCACAGGACACAAGGATTTACAAGGTTCGGCACCAAAGGCCTACGTCCTTGCCATGTTGGTTATACGCCCCAACATGGTTTCTCCATTATAATCGGTTAGTATTACAATGGTCGATACAGAGTCCCACTGTATCTCTCCTGAGTCCCACAGGAGGGTCTTTATACTGCGTCCCACAGTGTTACTAGAGTCCCACTGGCCTGCTCCAGAATCCCACTGAAGACTTCTTCCACCCTGAGTCTCACAGGGGGCTTCTCCTGGCTCCTCGAGTCACACGAGTATCTCTTCTTCACTTTATGCTTCTCCAAGTATCTTCAGCAGTCTGGGATAAAGGCTGCTGGCCTTGCTCTCTTCTTCTGCTCACTTGTGGTGAACAAGGCTTCTCTTCTTGCTCAGGGTTTATCTCCTTCTTCTTAGGATGACCTGGCCTCTCACTTCAAGAATCTTCAACAACCTCTGATAAGGTCTGTTGGTCTTGCTCAAGACTTCTGATCACTTCAGTTGATCAGGCTCTTCTCAATCTACTGAAAACTCAGACAAATGATTTTTTTATCTTCAGTCTGGCTTCAGTCTGACTTCACATCAACTTCATGCACTGAGTGCATGGCAACTCTGATTCCTCATGCACCGATTGCATGGATTCTCAAAACTCTTCAAGAACTCCTGGTCTACTCAGATGCACACCACTGATTTATCTTTGTTCACGTGTTCACATGCATGCATGCATTCATGCACTCCCCTTCTTCTTCTCTTGGTGCAATAATGGGTGTAGTCAACTATAGCACACACCTTCTCACTTGAACTCCACACTTTGTTCAATGTGTTTACACACTTAAATGTGTGTTATACTTTGTGTGAGTCTTCTTCTTCTTCTAAGTGTGTCCACTCCACTTAGAGCACACACATAGGTTCGGCCACTTCACTTTGTTGTTTTGCACACACAACTTTGTTCTTTGATTTGCACACACACAATGAGTGTGTATTTGGCCTTCACTATTTTTGCACACACACCCAAGCTATCCTCGGACTTCTTTTCAAATGCACATACACACAAAGTGTGGTGGTCTTCACTCTTCAAGAATGCACACACAAATTCACTAAGGCCTCGAGTCTTCTTTGGTGCACACCCACTGCCGCGTAGGGTTCCTTCACTTGACACACAAGCACAAAGGCTCGGCCTTCTCAATGGGGCAAGGCGGCGCGCAAGCTCTTACCGCGTAGGGTGTATTGTGCAAGGGTCGCGCAAGTCTTCTCCTCTACAAGGGCCGCGCAAGCACTTAGGTGCACAAGGCAGCACGCAAGTCCTCTGGTGTGCAAGGTGCAACACCGCGGGGCTCCTTCCTCCTGCCGCGCAAGTGTGCGGGCAGAGAGGGAACTTCCTGTCACGCAAGGGGTAGCACCCAGGGGCCTCTCCCTTTCTCTTCTTTCGCGCAAGAGGTGCGCAAAAGGAACCTCTCGGAGCCAAAGGAGGCTCCGGGCTGCTTCGTCGCGTAGGTGGCACGCGGGACAATACTTCTCTAGGCAAGAGCTTCGCGGGACTTCTCGTTTTCTCCAAAAGATCAGCAAGCATTATCTGTGCTTCGGGCTCTCTTTATATAGGCAGAGAAACACCTCAAAACATCCGCCTGGTTTAACTTCAAAATCTTGAAGATTTCGGATCTTTAAGATTTTTCAAATCTTGATTTTTATACTCTGTTTCAATGCGGGCTCTCCTTCTTTATTTTCCTCTTTATACATGTTCATGGAAACGTACGCATGCCTCTGTTTATCCCGATTCATGCAAAGCATAAAACTCCATGTGGCCTCGCACCTTCGGTTTGCTTCAGCCTCGTGCAAATTTCTTTTCCTATTGCATGCATGTGTATTTTTATGCATGAATGGATTCCTCATGGACAGACGAGCACAATGGAACCTTCAGCTCCTTCAAAGGTGGTCGGGAGCTCGAATTTTGTCATCGGGAGGCCTCTGGTTCAGCGGCGGCTTCGCGGGGTGGTCTTCGGCTGAGCTCGAGGAAGACGGACGGGGAGCCGTTGGATCAGGCGATCAAATAATCTTCAACGGCCTGGATTTGAATGGGAGCGGCGCGATGAGATGTGCGGCGCAGATCGTCCGCGAGATCAATCATGCGGTTGGGATTCGCTCCGCAGAAAAATTCCGCATCCCACATCGAAGCCACGGCCGGTTTCCTCGAGGCTTATCAAACACAAGCTCCTCGCCGCTTCTTCAATTGTTACTATCTCTCCTCCCTCCGCTCGGTGCCGCCCCGCACCGGGTCTTCTGCGGGCGCTCTTTGCGCCCACCCACGCCTCCTGCGGGCGCGCTCCTAGCGCCCACCATGCACCCCGGGCGCCCTTCATGCGCCCCTGCCGCGCGGGCGTGACACCCCTGCATAGCCCTGCCGCCCTGTGCTTGCACCATGGGTTCCCCCATGGGCGTGGCGCCTAGTTCCCACATGAGCCGTGGGGTTGAACTCGTGGGCTGGCCTTGGCTGGCCTAATTTTTGGCAAAGGGACAGAATGTTACTTTGTAAAAAAAAACAAAGTACTCCATATGAAAAATTCCAGTTCTAAATGCCAAGCCATCTTACTCTAAGCCATTATTCTTCTACATTTTTCTTCTTCTTCTTAAGAATTCCTCCATTCATCCTCAACATTTATTTATCACTTAAGAATGGAAATTCTTGAAGGTTCTTCATCAACTGAGCTCCTGAATCACAGAAAATCTCCAATGAGCTTCATTGATCTAATCAGAGATCAATTGGATCTTCTTCACATTCACATGCACTAAGTGTTAGTGCATGGACTTCATTAATCCACTTCATCCACTTAAAACTTATGGATGGATCACTTTCAACTCCTCATGCATTGTCACTACAATGCATGGTCTTCTAATCATGTTGTGACTTTGTATCATCTTGATACAAGTTCTATACACTTAAGGATCATCTCATCAATCGTCTGATGTAAATAGAGAATGTTTCAACCACAACATCCTATGTCACTTAGTGAATCTCCTAAGTGACATGCATCTTAGTACCATGGCCATTCTCCTTTATCACCATCACCATCACATCCTTTGTCCTTCACATCTTGACATTCCTTGACATCCATTCATTCATTCCTTGACAACAACATACCTCATTGACAACAAATGCAACATAGTGCACTTCAATCTCCCCCTTTGTATTTTTTGTCAATACACTACTTCTGCACATATGAATGGGTCAATATGTGTGCCAATATTTTCTCCCCCTTATTGGCAATCAAATGAAAAGGTGTGGTGTGGTTCTGTTCAAAATATTTCTTCCTCCCTTTGAATAGCATCTTCTTAAAAATCACTAAGAGAGGGATGATGTCACATGTTCTTCTTTAGCAAAGAACCTTTAGTAAATAATCTCTAAGTCTACTTGGGCTAACCCGGTGTAGAAAACAAGAGTGATGTAACCAAGGAACTCAATGTTGTCCAACATTCACTGTACATGTGAAATCATGCTTCAGGGGTTTGAAATTTTTCAGATATAACAATGAATTGCTAAATCCTGCACATACTTCACAAAACTCATTAGAAAGTTCAGGTGCAAAGATAATGCTCCCCCTTTCATTCATTTGTCTTCAATCAATACTCCCCCTTAATTGTCATGATGAATACAATTAAGAAACAAGGGATGAAAGTATGATTGGAACACCTTCAGCTTTTCTCAAGATGGTATTAAATCTTAGAATACCATCTTCTACAGATTGGATCCCCCTCAAGGGGTGCACTCCATTCCTTCCAAACCATCCTCCAGCTGAGAATGATCATCATCTTCAATTCCCTGCAGTGTTAGCACATGTAAATACAAGTGATTAGGGAATAAGATGGAACCTCCTTGGTTCATCAATGTGAACAACAAGGTTGAGAAGATTCTCTCAACCGAGATGTCCCATTTTCACCATTCTTCACACTTTCACCTTTGATCTTCAATGATGTTTGTTCCGGTGTGGATCTCAACACCTCTTTAACTTCTTTGTGTGTGACTCCTCTATTTCTAGGCGCCTTCTGAGCACTAGAGTCTCCTGGTGCAATCTTCATTCTTTTGAAGAATACCTTCTGAGCTGGAATGAATATCATGCATTTATCACTAGTATGTCCAGCTTGATTGCACCTCACACACAGAACTTGATCTTCATGTGAAATGTTCTGCTTCCCTTTTGCCTTAGATACTACCAGTGCTTCATCTTCAGCTCTTTGTAGTTCTCTGGAAAGTTGCAACTGATTAGGCCATATGACTAGTAAGTCACTTGGAAGTGTGGCCTCAGTTCTGGAAGTTCCACATGGTTCTTTTGATGCTTTCAAGCTACCTTTCTTAGGCAACTTGTTTTCAATCAATCCCTTCTGCTTCTTCTGGATTGATTGTCTTTTTGAGTCCAGTCTTCTTCTATTTAGTTCCATGGCTTGTTCACAAAGATCCATGGTCTGACCTTTCTTTCCACAGTAGAAGCATTTCTTCTTGGTGGTCCTTCTGGATGCATCAACCTTCTTGGATTTAGACTCCAAGGTCTTGTCTTCCTTTTTCATAATCTTCTTGGGAGCATCTTCCACATTCTTATGCTTGCTTCCCAAGGATTCTTTCTGAGCCAGGTTCTCTGATCTTTTCTTCTTTTGAGCTCTAGATACAGTTGGAGATTGACATGTATCTTTTTGACCACTTTTGCAATCATCCCAAATGTTGTCAAGTAATCCAAATCTATTTGCAGTAAACAGATGTCTCTGGACCTGTGGATGCTGCTTCTTTTCTTCTGGCTTGCTCCCCCTTGGCATGGGCTTCCTTTGTGATTTGACATTCAGTGGATTGTACCAACAATCCTTTGTACAGTGCCCATACTTATTACAACACCAACACTGACCCACAAATCTTGACCTCTTCAGTCCTTCTGATTGTTGGGTACTTTTCTTGACTTGCTGTGTTGTTTCAGGAGAGCATTCTTTCTTCATTGTCTTCATCCATACTTATTTGGAATTATTCTTCCGTCCTGTACTTTTTGTGGAAACACAATTAGAAGCATTAGTACAAGATGGGATGGATGGTACCTTCCTTTTAGAAGTTGTTGCCGTTTTATTAGAGGATGTCTTTCTTTTAGAATCATCCTGCTCAATGCATACTTGAGTAGCAACATTTCTCCTTTCAGCTGATTGGGAGGCTTTGGCTTTGGGTGATTGCTGAGTTTTCAATATCACCTCTAGTTCTAAGCATTTCATATTGAGGGAGTTCTTCTCATCCTCAATAGTTCTTAGCATTCCTTCCCATTTCTCTTCCAGCTGCTTTATCTGGTCTTCATGCACCTTTTTTATTTCCAGCAATGAATTTTCCAGATCCTTCACTCTTTTGACTTTGTCTTCTAGTTGAGCATCTTTGACAACCATTGAAACTCTGTGCAATTTTTCCAGTGCATGGAAAACTTCTTTGATCATTATCATAAAGAATTCTTTCTCAGAAAGGATTCATTGCAATTCTTCAGTAGTGTCTTCATATCTTTCATTGCAAAGGGAAATAGTTTCATCTTTAGCCTTCACCAGCTTTCTGAGAGTGTTGGTTATGCCAACCCTTTTAGCCAACTGATCTTCCATTGTATTGGCTTCTTCTTCTAGCTGTAATTTTTCTTCTTGAAGATCAAGGATGCCTGTAGCTATACACATTTCCACTTCCTTGGGGACTGTCTTCTGAAGATATTCGATTGCACTTTGAAGATCTTTTATTGTTCCAACTTCATCACAGCTAGGACATGCTTTCTTCATCTTCTTGGCCTGTTTCTTCTTTCTATTTTTCTAACTCTTGGAAGATATCTCCATTTGAGGCTGGTTTCTCATTTCCTCAAATCTGCACTTCATAAAGACTCCCTTGGATCTTTTAGAGGCAACCTTCGCTCTGATACCAATTGAAGTGCCCAGATTAGTGTGAATCACTGAGAGGGGGAGGGGTGAATCAGTGATCCCTTAAAACATTTTACTAATTGATTCCTTATCAATTAAACCTCTATGGCTGGTCAAAGCCTCGATCCACTCTTCTTGTATCTCTCAGCCTTTCCTCGAATGATGCAGTAAATGTAAAGGCACATGACAAAAGGATTTACAAGGTTTGGCACCAAAGGCCTACGTCCTTGCCATGTTGGTTATACGCCCCAACATGGTTTCTCCATTATAATCGGTTAGTATTACAATGGTCGATACAGAGTCCCACTGTATCTCTCCTGAGTCCCACAGGAGGGTCTTTATACTGCATCCCACAGTGTTACCAGAGTCCCACTGGCCTGCTCCAGAATCCCACTGAAGACTTCTTCCACCCTGAGTCTCACAGGGTGCTTCTCCTGGCTCCTCGAGTCACACGAGTAGCTCTTCTTCACTTTAAGTTCTTCAAGTATCTTCAGCAGTCTGGGATAAAGACTAATGGCCTTGCTCTGTACCTCTGCTCACTTGTGATAAACAGGTATTCTCGTCTTGCTCAGGCTTTATCACCTTCTTCTAAGGATGACCTGGCTTCTCTCTTCAAGAATCTTCAACAGCCACTGAAAAGGTCTGTTGGTCTTGCTCACAGCTTCTGATCACTTCTGTTGATCAGGGTCTTCTCGATTACTGAAAACTCAGCCAAATAATATCTTTCACTTCAGCTTGGCTTCAGTCTCACTTCACATCAACATTATGCACTGAGTGCATGGCAACTCTGATTCCTCATGCACCGATTGCATGGCTTCTCAAAACTCTTCAAGAACTCCTGGTCTACTCAGATGCACACCACTGATTTATCTTTGTTCACGTGTGCACGTGCATGCATGCATGCATGCACTCCCCTTCTTCTTCTCTTGGTGTAATAAAGGGTGTAGTCAACTATATCACACACCTTCTCACTTGAACTTCACACATTGTTCAATGTGTTTACACACTTAATTGTGTGTTATAATTTTTGTGATTCTTCTTCTTCTTCTATGTGTGTCCACTCCACTTAGAGCACACACATAGGTTCGGCCACTTCACTTTGTTGTTTTTCACACACAACTTTGTTCTTTGATTTGCACACACACAATGAGTGTGTATTTGACCTTCACTATTTTTGCACACACACCCAAGCTATCCTCGGCCTTCTTTTAAAATGCACATACACACAAAGTGTGGTGGTCTTCACTCTTCAAGAATGCACACACAAATGCACTAAGGCCTCGAGTCTTCTTTGGTGCACACCCACTGCCGCGTAGGGTTCCTTCACTTGACACACAAGCACAAAGGCTCGACCTTCTCAATGGGGCAAGGCAGTGCGCAAGGTCTTACCGCGTGGGGTGTATTGTGCAAGGGTCGTGAAAGTCTTCTCCTCTACAAGGGCCGCTCAAGCACTTGGGTGCACAAGGCAGCACGCAAGTCCTCGGGTGTGCAAGGTGCAACACCGCGGGGCTCCTTCCTGCTGCCGCGCAAGTGTGTGGGCAGAGAGGGAACATCCTATCATGCAAGGGGTAGCACGCAGGGGCCTCTCCCTTTCCCTTCTTTCGCGCAAGAGGTGCACAAAAGGAACCTCTCGGAGCCAAAGGAGGCTCCGGGCTGCTTCGTCGCGCAGGTGGCGCGCGGGACAATACTTCGCTAGGCAAGAGCTTCGCGGGACTTCTCGTTTTTCTCCAAAAGATCAGCAAGCATTCTCTGTGCTTCGGGCTCTCTTTATATAGGCAGAGAAACGCCTCAAAACATCCGCGTGGTTTAACTTCAAAATCCCGAAGATTTCGGATCTTTAAGATTTTTCAAATCTTGATTTTTATACTCTATTTCAACGCGGGTTCTCCTTCTTTATTTTCCTCTTTATGCATGTGCATGGAAACGTATGCATGCCTCTATTTATTCCGTTTCATGCAAAGCATAAAACTCCACGTGGCCTCGCACCTTCGGTTTGCTTTGGCCTCGTGCAAATTTCTTTTCCCGTTGCATGCATGTGTATTTTTATGCATGAATGGATTCCTCATGGACAGACGAGCACAATGGAACCTTCAGCTCCTTTAGAGGTGGCCGGGAGCTTGAATTTTGTCATCGGGAGGCCTCTGGTTCAGCGGCGGCTTCGCGGGGTGGTCTTCGGCTGAGCTCGAGGAAGACGGACGGGGAGCCGTTGGATCAGGCGATCAAATAATCTTCAATGGCCTGGATTTGAACGGGAGCGGCGCGATGAGATGTGCGGCGCAGATCGTCCGCGAGATCAATCATGCGGCTGGGATTCGCTCCGCGGAAAAATTCCGCATCCCACATCGAAGCCGCGGCCGGTTTCCTCGCGGCTTATCAAACACAAG
Source organism: Viscum album (assembly GCA_963277665.1). Taxonomy (NCBI): domain Eukaryota; kingdom Viridiplantae; phylum Streptophyta; class Magnoliopsida; order Santalales; family Viscaceae; genus Viscum; species Viscum album. The sequence goes on from OY728162.1 coordinate 1,328,048,098, forward strand.
ATCCCCGCCGCTTCTTCAATTGTTACTATCTCTTCTCCCTCCGCTCGGTGCCGCCCCGCACCGGGTCTTCTGCGGGCCCGCTTTGCGCCCACTCACGCCTCCTGTGGGCGCGCTCCTAGCACCCACCATGCACTCCGGGCGCCCTTCATGCGCCCCTGCCGCGCGGGCGTGACACCCCTGCGTAGCCCTGCCGCCCTGTGCTGGCACCATGGGTTCCCCCATGGGCGTGGCGCCTAGTGCCCACATGAGCCGTGGGGTTGAACTCATGGGCTGGCCTTGGCTGGCCTAATTTTTGGCAAAGGGACAGAATGTTACTTTGTCAAAAAAAAAACAAAGTAATCCATATGAAAAATTCCAATTCTAAATGCCAAGCCATCTTCCTCTAAGCCATTCTTCTTCTACATTTTTCTTCTTCTTCTTATGAATTCCTCCATTCATCCTCAACATTTATTTATCACTTAAGAATGGAAATTCTTGAAGGTTCTTCATCAACTGAGCTCCTGAATCACAGAAAATCTCCAATGAGCTTCATTGATCTAATCAGAGATCAATTGGATCTTCTTCACATTCACATGCACTAAGTGTTAGTGCATGGACTTCATTAATCCACTTCATCCACTTAGAACTTATGGATGGATCACTTTCAACTCCTCATGCATTGTCACTACAATGCATGGTCTTCTAATCATGTTGTGACTTTGTATCATCTTGATACAAGTTCTTTACACTTAAGGATCAGCTCATCAATCGTCTGATGTAAATAGAGAATGTTTCAACCACAACATCCTATGTCACTTAGTGAATCTCCTAAGTGACATGCATCTTAGTACCATGTCCATTCTCCTTTATCACCATCACTATCACATCCTTTGTCATTCACATCTTGACATTCCTTGACATCCATTCATTCATTCCTTGACAACAACATACCTCATTGACAACAAATGCAACATAGTGCACTTCAAAAATAATCAGACTCATTGTAAATTTCTATTTTAAGGAAGATTTTTAGAATAAATGTTGCAGATTGAACATAAATGGGTCTGAAATGAAAGTGAATTCATCTTTTTGAATATAAATGGTCATTAGTATCACTTTGGATCTGATATGGTAGATGTATTTTTTTGGTGAAAAATTGGAGTCTGTGTGACTATGATGAATTAATTATGACGAAAATTTGCTATTTTGGAATTCTCCTAAATCAAAAAGCCTAATTGAGATTACATGATGAAAGTGGGATGAAATAATAGGGTATTGTAAGAGTTGATATCGACCAAAAAGTTATTGTAACTTACTTAATCAAAACCGAGTGAAAGATAGAAAGAAGTGATACCAATTGTTTTTTAAAACAATAATATCCAAGTTAAAGAAGAGTAAGAGGTGACGCTGATTTACAATATAATTATATTATCTATAGAAAATACTATTAACTTTTTATACATAGTTTGATCATACCAAGAAATATCATGTCCAGAAATATTGTATTCAGATAATTTCATACTCAGGCTAAGAAGAAAAGAAATAAGATGGAATGATTGGAAAGTTACAATACTTTCCATATGAAGTCTAACTATGCTTATGGTATTCTAAAATGAATTTAAATTCATGTTGAAATACCTTATTCAAGAACAAGATTGTGAATAAATTTTTTCTATGTGGCTTAATAGAAGAGAAATTGAGAATGAGTTCAACATTGTAGTCAACCATTTCAAAAGGTTTGAATTAAATTTTAGGTTTCCAACTGGGTCATGAGAAGAGGATATGATGAAGTTTTGAATCTGAATTAAGTCAAGAGTAAAATAGAAGGATATTTATCAATGAATTTTTAAGGGGGGAGATACATTCAAATGAAATATTTTGATTTAAATAGGGTTTGAGAATCATATTCAGCAATTCATACTGGTATCTATTTCCTTATATATTTATTTTTATCTGATACATAGCTCAGTACAGATTAAATATGATTGATAAAAGTTGGATCCATGTATTGAAAACTTACTAATGATTCAAATGAAATTATGAATATGGAAATTAAGTTTGAAGAAGAATTGATAATCTTAGAGAATAATTGACGAAGTCAAAATGCATCCTAAGATTTTAGGGGAAATTGAAATTTAGGTGAATTTGTGTGAGTGGGAACAAAATTTTGGATTGCTTCCCATGTTCTCAAGGGTCACCTATAAAAGGAGAAAATTAAATTTTACATTTATGATGATGTACTATCCATCACATTAGAGAGAGAGAATCTCTAATTGTATAGGGAGAACAAGATGTATTTATTCTGATTTTTTGTTAAAGTGGTTTTTAATGGAGAAGTGAAATTTGTATCCAGATGATGATCTTATCAGGAAAGATTAATTGGATTCAATAGTTATGTATTATTTTTCTTGGACTAAGGAATACTTGTACTAGGTTTTATCATACTTAGTGATTTAATTGTTGCTGATTCATTTCTATTGTACTTTGAAATAAAATCAGACTAGAAGAATCTTATTGGGGAGAATCGTACTCAGAAGAATCATACTTTGAAAATAAAACCCAAGAAAATCATACTGAGTTTTCAAAAAAATGTCCCAGAGGTTTTTACCTCTCTTATGGGTATGGAATTAAATAATTGTATTTTAATTGAATATATTTTTTAATTGAAAAGAAGAACAGGTAACAAGAGTTGGTAAAAAAACATTTGAAATACCCTTTTTGTGTAAGAGGGTGCTCAAAAACTTTTTGATTATTTAAAAAGTGCTACACTAGTTAAATGGTATATCCTACTCCTTTTAATCGAAGTATTGATTAATAGTTGATTTTATGGTATTGGATTATTTCCAAACCATGCCAAGGAGGTATCTATTTTTATTGAATAGTGAACCTTGTAAATCATTGTGTTTCTCTGGATGTGTGTTAGATTTGTTTTTAGAAAAGAATTGAAATATTTTATATTAAGTGATGTTTTTTTATTAAAAAGAAACTAACAAGAAAAATAGTATCACTAATTCATCACCTCCCCCTCTCTAATGATACAATACACTCCCTGGGCACCTACATGAATAACCACAAGAGAATAAAATTCATCATAATTATTGAGAGGTATAAAAATGTATTTCAAAAGTAGAGAATTAATCATATAAAATCCCAATAAATGACAAGATTATAAGATAAAACCATTACAACTCTATTAACATTTGAAACATATTCCAAATGAAAGAGGCATCCTGGAATGGGTATGTAATTACCATTATTCCCTTATTATATGTCTCTGAATCATTCATGCATGTTAAAAAATATAGTATAACAAATATAAGAGTATTATAAATATATTACAGAACCATAATTATATATATTATACCATATATGATGGAATTATGACTATTCTTCACATGTTTATTACCAATTCCTTTTTAAAATCATGTTTTGGGTAATAACTGCTTTGTTTTTTGTATATGTTTTGATTTTTTAATCTTGGTACAATTAATTTGATCATGTTTTTTAATCTATAGAATCATAATAATTAAATAATTTTAATATTTACACATAAAATATAATTTTAATTCCAATTGAAAAATATGCAATCATGGAGAGGGTAAGCCAGGCATACGTATGAGTAACATTTCCATTTTTCAAGGATCATTATAGAAATGAGTAAAGTAATATTTTATCTTTAAAAAATTATAATAATATCATATATTTTATTTTTATACACATATACATGTCATCTATGTGGTGTGGTGAAGAAAATAGAGAGACACCTCACTTTGTGTGGGTGGTAGTCCACACGTACATGAATGTCTTTATCACATTTCTCTGAGTGAAAAGGTAAGAAATAAAATAAAATATTATCTTTTAATAATGATAAATATTTTATGAATATACTAGTTATGTCATGTATATCACATATATTCATTAATAGTTCCCATATTATCTTCCATGTAAAGCGTTACTAAAAAACAAAAAACATCGCTTCGTGAGGCGGTGGTCAGTCGTACACACAAGAGATGTTATTGCATCCCCTACAGAATGGAAAGAAAAAAGGTACATATTATATAATTAATAAAAAGGTATAATTATGTGATAAATATTATATATATACTATATATCCTGAATTATACCGAAACATGAGAGGCATTAATGAAAAAACGAATGACATCAGTTCATGAGGTGGTAGTCCACCATACACACGAATGATGATTTCATAACCCATTACAGAAAAATGCAGATAGTTGTAGGTAATAAACCTAACATTAAAAAATATCAGTATATTTAATAAACTTATGTTATTATATCATAATTTTATAATAATAATTTAAGTATTTTTAAGATGAAATAATATAAAAATAATCGTTGAATAACATTACCTCTTCTTGAGGTAGAACCTCCATAACATTGCACCAAAATCCTTCATAGGTGTCTTTTATACATAAAATAAGTATTATATGATGGTAATACTAAATTGTTAATGTTATTATTGTAGGTATTGTAAAAAAATGTTCTCATGGTGTGAATATGAGAAGAGAGGGGTGGCCTTTTATAATTGATGTGAGTGACACACATCCAATTTTTTAAAAATTAAAAGGTATACCCACATTTTACAAAATATATAAGGGTAAAAAATGGAGTGTTATAAATAATTAAAAATTATATGATCTAAATATTTCAATTAAATATATTTTATAAAAGAGTTTAGGTTAAATAAACCTTTATATATTTAATTTAACCCCAGTTAAACCAATTTTTACGTTAAAAGAGAAAAATAGTTTTTAGTTTTTTTACTAATATTTTTGGTAAAAAATAGTATTTTAAAATTATTAATAGTAATAATTATGATTCTGATAAACCTTTAATAGATTTTGAATAATTCCATTTACATAAGTGAAAAAAATAAAAATAAAATTAACCCTGCATGTGTGACAAGGAGACATGTTTTCAAAGAGAAAATGCTCAAAAGTTTACAAGGTCTATATATCCAATTTCAATTTGAAATGACTAGAAGGAACTAAATCAGGATAATTTTTAAATAATTTAACTAATTTTAATTTAATACTAATTTAAACATAATTTATCATTATAAATAATTAAACGAAAATGCAGTTAAAAAAATCAATATGCTTCACTATTTATCAATAAAATTAATCTTGTTAAAAAGTTCTAAAAAATTCATCGTAAGGTAATTTTTACATGATGATATCAAAATTTTAAATTTATTTTTTCATTATATCTTCTATAATTGTCAAATATTTGTTTTAAAACATGTCTACAAAAAGATTAAGAAACAATTTTTTAGAAAAATATTATTCTTAAGCGTAAAATTAGATTTATTCTTATCTCTTGTATTGAAAACACATAAGCTGAATGTTATATATTTTATTGAATATATATTTTAAAAATTATAATAAAATCATTATAAAAATTTTATATTTTATTTATTTAGTTAAAAACTGTTTTTTCATAAAAATAGTTTTTTAGAAAACGATTTCCTTTATTTTCAAATAATTTTTTAGTTTTATTTTTCATTAATTGGTCACCAAATAATTCATTTCATATAAATGTTTAATCAATATATTTTCGAATTTTTTTTAAACATATTAATACCCATCATTCCTATATCTAGGTGATGACTATCATATAATAATATTTTAGTAATATGAAATGATTTTTTTAAACTCAGGGTTGCATGTAATATAAGATAAACTCAGTGTTATGTGTAATTAGAAAAATTAAAAAATAATAAATTAGATTGAAAAAGATATTTCTCTAAATCATTGGGTGATATAAATAATTATAGGGAAATATGGGTACTTTTACGAGTAAAGTTATATGTTCCATTTAAGAGTTCAATGGATGATAACAAGTTTTTATAAAGTTTTTCATGTTTTTGGGATCAAAATCCATAGAAATAAAGTGTTTTTGTTTGAAATTTTATGGGCCATGTGATAAATAGTTTTGAGAAGAGTCAAACAACTATGTCAGAGAAAATTATTTTTAGTTTAGAGTAATTGGGAATCCTTATGTTCTGGTTAGTGAGTTCAGGATAGATTTCTCATGATGAATGTCTTGTGAAGACAGTCAAAAAATCTCATGTGCTGGCCATCTTTATACAATCAGGTTTGGGTAAGCACACACATTTGAGTTAATTAAAGAGACAACCCATTTTTAGGTATTTAATGAAATTTTTTAACATTATATTTTTTAGGTCTATGCCTACATAAAGGTCTTTGATCATATCCTTTAAAAAACATAAGATGATTAAATTGAAAAACTATTGAAGGGAGAGTTTGTTTAATTTTCGGTGAGTTAGTCACGTGATCATGTGGAAAGGCTCATCTAGAGTAGGTCTTATGAAGGTGATTCAATACCAAGGTATCACTCAAAGGTTCACTAGACTGATGCTACATGCAAGAGTTCATTTGGAAAAGTTACACACATAGGTTCTAATGATTGGTATCATGTGATTGGGATTTGCGTTGGGAATATGTGTTGCATAGTGTTTTGAGGACAATGTTTTTTGACATTTAAAGGTGTTAATTTATGGATATATTCAAAATAAAAAGAAACATATTGAAGAATCATATTATAACATTATTTTTGAAAAACATTCAACAAAATTTAACAAGAAGAATATGACGTTCATGTCATTAAACTATGTAATACTCCATCTAGAGAAGTGAATAAGGAGGAGTTAAAAAGGTGATATATGAGAGGAAGTGTCCTATCCCTGACTAATTTTTAAATGAAATGCACCCATCATGGAGTGTCTATGTCTAAAAAAATTTAATCTATAAATATCAGGGAATAAAAATGGATTTTGTTACGACTGGAAGACCATATGTATTTACTCCTTGGATGCAGAACATTGTTGTGATCTATTTAAAAATAATTATATTTTTTTACATTACTTTACTTATGTGATTAGAGTTTCTATGACACTATATGAAAACATTTACAATTTCTTACCAGTTTCCACATAATATCATTCTATAAAATGAAAATTTTTACTACCTAATTTACCCCTCCCCTATAAGCATCTCTTAGGGTTAAAAAGATCACTATACCCACCATCATTGGGTCAATAATTGGATGATCCTATTGTACCTACTACAGAGAAAGTGTGAAAACCGACTCTCATATTGTTATTTTAATATATTTACCAACCCTAAAAAAATGTTATAATGCAACCACTATTTTACATAAAATATTATACCCATGACGGTGAACATCCTAGGGTTACCCATCAACACAACTCAAATCATACCCTAATGAGTCCACCCCAATTGTTCTAAGAACCTAAACCATATTAATATCTAAACATGTTTCTCTTGAATTTTATGAACATCTAAATCCCATAACTATATATTATTTAGCTTCAATAAATACCTAATGAATCCCTAATACTATCCTATAACATGATTACACATCATCCATGTCTCATCTCTATCATTCGAAGCATCTTCCCAAGATTCCATATCTATGGAATCCAAATTCCTATGATAACCCCCTTCTCATCATTTACCTATAAAAACCATCCATATTCCCATGAAATAATATGAAATGAAAATATCCCTATTATTATTCTAACATACACAACTCACTAATATCCTGGGTCATATTTCATAATTGCTTCTACTCTCCAATGCCTAGTCTGTATACTACACAACCACAAATTACATATTTCATAGAGTTAAACTAATACTTCAATGTCAAATAACATAATGTAACCCAAATTCCGAGACCCCCATTGTACCGACCCGAATATTCATTAATGAAAATTCATCTTGATCTATTTAAATGTATTATTGTGTGAAATGGTTATATAACATATGCACTTCATTAGTTATATGTTTTTGTATTTCAAAATACCATTAATAATTGTTACCTTTTCAAATATATCCATTTAACAATGATCACATTATTAGTATTAATATAGGCTAATAAAAATCCAATTTACACAGACATAGGAAGTGATGGCTTAATCGAGAAAATTTCTCCACATAAATCCCATTTTTTAGAGATCGGAAAGGAGGTGGCATCATTTTTATTCTCTCATGACCAAGCCCGAGCTGAGCTTGAAAATATTAATCTTGAGCAGAATCTTCTACATGAGAAGTGGACATTAATACAGATTACCACCCATGCAATGTTATTTGAGGCATCCCAAGAGTTAGTTACCATTGCTCAACATACCCTATGGTCTTATGCTGGTGTTTTAAGGGGTTGTTTAACAAGAACCTAGTGGTGTGACTATGTACATTATTTTTTTATAAAGAATATACAATAATTTTATTATTGATACCTTGTAAATAGTCTTTAAAGAAAAAATAGTATTTTAGTTAATATTAATTTAAGAGATATATTTTGATGAATTAATGGATTTATTAAATTAAATAATATTTTCATAAAATATTATTATTACTAAATTAATATTTAAATAAAAATTTTGTTATAATTTTTATGAATACAATTGTAATTTTTATTATGTTTTGAAAGCTTTTTTTATCAAAACCAATGAATTTTTTATAAATGTCAGTTTTTATTTTAAAATTGAAGTTTAACATATTTATGAAATTGTGTACATAAAATGAACATCATGTTTGGAATTAGGACTTCGAAATTATCCAACAGTGAATTTTTTAAAATTTTCCGTGACAGTCAATTTTTTGGGTAAAATTTAAATAAGGTTTAATTATATCATGTGTTTTATGACAATACAATGACCCAATAGTGATGTAATAAAGTAATATAAATTCTTTGTTCAGACAACATATGTTTTACCATTAAAATTATTTGAGTTTTGGTTTATTTTATTTATTTTACAAGCCATAGTGGACCCTCCAAGACTTATAAAAAATGTTATCTTTTTAAAATGATTTCATTGAGAGTGTGACTCACCTCCAGATAAGAAAGCCAAATATTTTTAGAATTTCAACAATTTTCTATTTAAAATATTTTTTTACACCCCCATTTGGAAAAAAACCCATTGGAAAAAATCATGTGATGGTTTGTGGTTTTGATTAGTTTAAGGTGTAGGGTCCAAAACATAAATAATAATGAGTTCCCTCCATTTTCTTATATAAACACAACAAATCTCCCACTTACTCTTCACTCAAAGCATTTGGAGCTCGAAAAAAACCTTACATAAACCCTCTATAATTCCCCCATGGTGTCCCATGTTCCCAATAAGCCTCTATCAAATCCCTCCCAGGACTTTGGTATGGCACTTCCAAGTTAGGGATTTCATTCTTTCTCGTTATTGTCCAAATTTCATTTAGTTGTTATACCATTTTGATTTCAGTTACAAATGTCGGGGTATGATTTCATACCTCTCCCATAAATTCCCTCCTTATATTTTAATTGATTAAATACCTATTTACCTCTCATTAATACCTCCAATGTACACCCATTACCATGCCAAAATTCCGTAGGGAATGTTTCAATTCTCTTTTACATTCAAGAAATTATTCTATATTACAAATCTAAGTTCCATTAAATATGTTGGTACATGTATCTTTATGAACCCTTACTATCAATTTCATGTAAATATTATGTGACACACTTTTCTCTCTAATCAAATTTTTTTATGAATTCCTATGTCAGGTTGTTATGCTGCTGAAATTGCAATGTGATTTTCCAAGCCAAGGTCATTTTGTAGTGAATAACAGAACCATTTCTATATCATGTGTATTCACCATCATACACATTTAATTATTTATTATAGTGTTTCATGTATTAATTACTCAATATATTATCTTATAATAAATGATTATGTTTTATAATTCCATGTGCCACACTTATGCATGAAATGAAATGTTTAAGAAGAGTGTGCCCTAATAGAGCTCCAATACATTGGGTAAAGATTAATATCAAGATACATAAAGTTCAATGAGGGTTTACCCATTCTTATTCACGTGAAATGAGGGTTTATTTCTGCCCCATTTTCAATAATCCTTTTCTAATTCTAATATCATGTTAAATGTTGTTTCCACATTTCTATGTTATAATAATCATGTTATTTCAGGACATTATATTCATATTTCTCTTATGATCCATTGATATGCCTATCACCTAAAATGTATTGAATATTTAATATTATGCCTTTTTACCCCTTACTAGGCTTTATAGCTCACCTTTTTTATGAATTTCCTCAGGTTATCCCATGCAATGCTAAGTATGAAGGAATGATGTGGTCATCTAAGAGATATTTTCAATAAGATGTTGTGTTTTATGTTTTATGTAGTTATGTAACATTTCTATGTTCCACAGATAGTATACCTATAGATTATCCATGTTGTATCAAGTGAAGGTTTTATGTAATAAATTATGTTTATGTGTTCAATAAAAATCCGGGTTTTTATAGTTGGTATCAAAGGATATGTTTAGTTATTTTGGGGATTTGGATTAGAAAACCCTAGTTAAATCCTTAGAGATAATACTATGTATAATAAAAAAAATCCATAAATTTTTGCGAGTAATGAGTAAGTGGTTTAATAAGAAAATAAATCCATGTACGGATACAAGCAAGTAGAGGCGGCTCTGGAACAGATGTATCTAGGGGTAAAACCCGAAAACCCCAATTTGAACTAGACTCAAACGGGAACAGGTGCATGAAGATAGGCCTTGCTGCACTTTTAGTTATGACACTCCAGGGGGATCTGATTTTGTAAATTCATAAGCTTAGTATGAACCACTATTAAGGAAGAAAAAATTCCCCTATTAATATATGTTGGGAATTAGATCATGGATAACATAGGTTGAAGCCTATAAATTCATAGGTTAAGGAAATAAAAGTAATTTATATGTCATTCATTTTTTTTCATTCGATTACCCTTTATGTGCTACACCTAAATTTCCTTTTATTCCAACCAGTGACTTTTGGTAGGAGGGCTTGTGGTGACAACTGATAGGAGTTTGAATCAAGAACATTGTCCTAATACTCTCTCAGTTAACTCAAGTTTTGAATATATAATTGGATAAAGAGGAACATTCAACCCCACTAAGAAAGACCAATTAACAATCGAGAGCTTTATAAGACAAAGGCCTCCTACATTTAATGGTTCATCTGATCCCTTAATCACCGAACAATGGATCAAATCCATAGAAAATATATTCTCCATTATTCAACGTTATAAAAAAGAGAAGGTTCTTTTGGAACCTTATCCTATAGAGGGTGAAGCTGATCAATGGCAGAAATTGATAAAAAATTCAAAGCTTTAGAAATATATCATGGCATTGTAATGGAAGTATTTCCGAAAGATGTTTTTTTAAAAATATTTTCCATGCACCCTCCGAATTTAGATTTAAAGGGGCTTATTTGCACTCAAGAAAAAAGATGATGAATCTATTTGAGTGTATGAGGAAATATTCACAAGGATTTAATGATATGCTTCCAAATTTGTCGTTTCCCCCAAATACTAGGTTGACCACTTTTTTGGTGGGCTAAATCCTAGCCTTCGGAATGCCCTAGCGGTCTGTGACTCGAGATCTTTGAGGAAATTATCCGATGTTCTCTCAACGTTGAAATGGTGATCGACAAATACTAGGGGTATCATGTGTATTATAAGTGTAAGGTGGTCATTAATTCTAGTGGTCCGATGGATAAATCCAATGGAGCTAAGAAAATCCAGCACCCCACTTTCCAAAAGTTTACAAAGAAGCACCCCAAACATTTCCTGAAGGGGACAAGAAAATGAATTTGGTGTTAAAGAGAAGGGAACCTGGCTACTAACTACTAACAAGAGAAATATATGGCTACGGTAGAGGAGAGGAAAAATCCGTTCAAAACTCAACATGGTGTTAATTACTTTAACTACAAAGAACCAAAGCACTTTGCAAATCAGCGCCCTAAGACAATAGTTTTTGAAGGCAACCAACAACCTCCAAGGAAGAAAGAGACAACTTTTACCATCAGTACAACCCATGTGAACCCTAAAAACAACGTGGTGATAGGTACACTAGTTATTCATTCAAAAATTCAGATCATACTTTTTGATTCTGATTCTGTGCATTATTTTATATCCTGAATGTTTAGTAGAATAATCCCACCACTGTCACAAATCATGGAAGTAAAGATGTTGGTGAGTCCAAAAAATGGGTCAATCATTGAATCTCATGAATATAACTCCTCCCCTATGGTAATTTGTGGATTGAACATCCCAGTGAACCTTTTCATACTCCATATGGTGGAATTTGATGTAATTTTTGGCATAGATTGGCTTTCCTTATATAGAGCCAACATAAATTGCTATGAGAGGAAAATAACTCTCCATGTGGAGAAATGACCCCCAATTCCATACAAGTGCAAGGAGGAGGATGAATCATCCTTAGCCGCATCATCTCATGCATGGATATTACTTCTCTATGAGTATGTGTATCTTTCTCATATGATCGATTCTAAGGAAGCAACCACCTTTGAAGACAAGCCTCTTGTGAGGGAATTCGCTGAAGTGTTTCCTGAGGAATTGCCTGGTCTTCCTCTGAGAAGAGATGGTGAATTCTCAATTGATATTATACCAAGGGAATTTACAATATCCTAGAATTTGTATATAATGGCTGTTTTGGAGCTTGAGGAGCTGATGAAACAACTATATGAGAATCCGGATAAAGGGTCTGGTTTATTATTTCCCCGAAGGATTGTTTTCGGGGTCCTAAATTGATATTTACCCACTCTTAAGCTAGTATAGCATAACTGAGGTGTCGATCCATAGGGAACTAGTGAGTGCGTGAATTTGATTGTATCTGGAATTAACATGAGAGGGATTCTAAATTTAGAGTGGGATTTTTTTTATTATGACAACCATTTTTTTTCTAAAGTAATGATTAACATTTAATGGTAATGAAATAAAAAGAGGGTTTTAATGAGGTTGATAGAAAAAAGATATTGTTGGGGATATTGTGATTATAGTGGTTATACAAACTTTTTATTATGTTTTTTTGTTCATGGTAACTCAACCCTCTAGGTTACAATTATAACAATGATCCCTCGGTCCACTAAACTATGTCTGGAACTGAAGAAACTGACTCCTTAGTCCGGTAGTCAGTGTTTTTCAATTGTTTATTTAGATCAGTCCATTTTTAGTCAATGAATACATCCAATGATCATGAAGGTATTCATCATTATTCTTTCATTGAGCCTTTGAAATTTTTTTCTTGGTCTGGCTCAGAATTTTCAGTGATAAAGAGAAATGATTGAAGACGAATAAGAAAAATTAAATAGAACAAACACAAACACAATAATTAATCCAAATTACAAAACTCTTTCATTATCCACAACCCCAACACATGAAGTGTTTAGTTACACATGTTTGAAAAGATAACAATAGAACCCATATTACCTAATTTTGAATTCATAGAAACATTGTGGAGAGGTAAATTCATTGGTAGAATAGTATAATGGAGGAGTAGAAGAACAATGGTAGCACGATAGCAGAACCTCTCTACTTCAAATATTGAACAATGAAAGTCAAAACCAGAGTCCAATACCACTATTTATAGAAAAAATGTACACGGTGTGTATAGAAATAACACCCCGTGTAGTTTCTTCAACATGTTTTTGTTGATGTTTTTCACTCGTAGGTGTCCAGCAGCACAACCCTTGACTTCCATGGTGTGGATAGTCTGTTGGTGAATGGTACAAAACGTGTGGTGCCACCTCACACAACATGTAACCTCTATATAATTCCACCAACTACATCTTTAATCCTTCACATGACATGTAGGTATTAACCACACGACGTGTCATCTCTATTCTACCAACTTGGGCATGTACTCATTTAACCAATCCATGTCTATGTCCCCATGTACACGATGTGTAGGTATGTAAATGCACTGTAGTTTGGAATTTTTTTGAGAGTACTCTGGATTTTTGTGTTTATCTAGAAAAGTAATGAAAATAAACAAGGTCACAAAAATCAAAGTATTTTTCCACTAAATAGCAGATATTTTCTGAAAAATGTTATTATTTTCAATTATATATGTGGAAATTTTACAAAAATCTAGTGTATCAAACTCCCCCGTACTTATTCATTTTCTTTCCCTCAATCAAATCTCAACATCTAATTAAAAGAGTCTATATTTTAAAAGAAAGGTATTCAATTAATCATAATTGTAAATGATACAAGTACATGAGAAAATTCTAAATAGTTATAGAAAATAATCAATTCATAAGATATTCTAATCATGGATCATATATAATTGAATTAACACCTTTCATCCACTTTTCAACACATTTTTCATCCTTTAAAAAATTATCATTCCACTTGATGGTCTATCTCACCATTAAATAACACACTCAACACTCAAGATATTTTTAATCAATGTTATACTCATTCGATGGTATATACACTCTATCCAGAGGATTGCAAGAAGTCTACCTCTCTATGCCAAAAAATCGAATTACAAAAAACATGAGGGATTTTCAATAAGGTTCATATGTCTCTATGGCTATGGGCTGGTAGATTAATCTGGGAAAAATAAACACCAAGGCTTGTAAAGGGAGGATAAATTCTTTAAATAACATTGTTTGATATTCAAAATAACATTCAATGTAAAATCAACCTCAACAAGCTTTTTCAAATGCTCTCACCACCACCATCTCCCTTAGTTAGGTATGGTTCCCAAACCATCATGTGAATATATGGTCCCATTGTCATTATGATTTTTATTAAATAGAACCAAGGGTCCAGTTAGGATTTCCACGAGAAGGAGTTTGGAACCCTTTCTACCCCAAATAAACAAGAGGAACCCCCCACACTTAATTTCATGACTATTCACAAAAATGTGTCATGTACTACCAATTCCCTCTCAAAAGCTCAAATGAATAATCATGAAATGTTAAAAAAAATTACGGTAGGAAGGGAAATAGGCTTGTAATGTGGATTCCTATCAAGAATGTTCATGGTTTCTATGGGCTTTTACGATGATCAGATTCAGGGTAGGTCTCAAGTTAAAAGGGATTGAAACAATCTAATGATTCAATCATTTGAATGTAATTAAAAAAAATTCATGTTTTGAAAAGAAAACATAGAAATTCTGGTAGTCATGTATATCCTATGAATTTCTCAAGAAAGAGGGCATTGAAAAGAATACGACGAAGCGTATAGAATACCACTTAGGATTGGGAAAAGAAAATAAAGAGACAATGTGGTCATGACATGCATATAAATGATTATCTTAATCAATATAGGTATCCAAGTATTAAAAATTGCAATTTTAAACTATAACATCAATCATTTTTAAAACACATAAGAATCAAAATAATCATGCAACCTTTAAAAATATCTGACAGAAAGCGTTATTATTTATGGATAACCAAAATTTATGCATATTTTCAAATATATATTCTAATAATGATGTCTCCTAGATGATGGTAAGGGAAAATACTAAGGTGGTCGGGAGACTCTCCCCCATACCTAATACTGCACATGGTCCACCAATTGCACTACGAAGTGGACAAGAGGATAAAGACACAAAAATTCATGGGAGAGGTGAATAATGGAAATAAAACTAGAATTACTGTGAAAACTGAATGAATACATACCCCTGTTCTATGGTTAGAATACAAGATGTCCAAAAGTCATGCCAGTGTAACTGTGACGGTCGATTGAAAAGGAAACTGCCAGAAAGCATATCATCACATCGTAGGAATGGAATATATATATATATATATATATATATATAAGAAAACCAAAATTTCACTGTCACGGTGTAGCCTGAGGGGAGGTAGTGTCTAGTATAGGTGGTGTGTAATCAGCAGCCGTGGTAAAGGGAGGAGTAGAGCCCTCTGCATGTGAGAGTGATACCGCTGAATGGGAATACATGATGGATACCTAGGAGAGAGGATATAGGGTGATACCTATAGTAATGATGAGGATGGTGTCTATGGCCATGACAACGTCAAAAGGAGGTATGGTAGAGGCTGACATTTCTAAAGTAGAGGTAGCCTCTAGTGGAAGGAGAATTCCCAGATGTTGTAGTTGTTGTTGCACCATCCTCTCAATGAAGTCTAGGGGCTGAGTAGATGTAGTGTGTTGCTAAAGGATAGTAGCTTGCTGATTCTCCAGACGATCCAGGCAATGGTCTATCTTGTCCAAGAGGATAGTGATGGGGAGGTCAGCTGAGGGTGTATAAGGTGAAGTGGCAGGGGATGGTCCAGGAGGTGGAATGGGAAAGAATGTCGGGAAGGTGGAGGAAGCATGAAGGGGTTGGAGAGTAGGTGGAGGGGCATCCTTGGGGGAAAGAGGGTCAGCAGGTGGTGGTGTTGGGGCTTGGTCAAGGATGTAAGTGACCCTACATCTGAACCAATCCCATGTGAATAAGCATGATAAAGTCCATCTGCTGGGGGGAACCTAATCGTTCGTGGGAATGGAAGGCTCAAAAAATGGCGAGGTGGTGGGCAAGGAGGGTGGCGTAGAACCCACCGACCACGTTTCCCTAATAGCCAGTGAACATAGAAATGAAGTAAGAGGCAACAAGGTAGGGGAGTATTGGGTAGTTCTTCCAGATGACATAGGTGAGGAGCTCCATGTCACGACTAGTCACAACCGCCATATTTTCATGTTGGGGAAATAGGATGGTTCTTCAGAACTAGTGGGTGAAGTAGAGGATAAAGTCAATGATGAGGGTACTCTTTTGGGATGTGGGGGGTGCATCGATGGTTAGGCCCTTCCATATCCCACCACATATTGAGGATATCAGAACACTACTGGTGGGTCAGGGTGAAGACAAGGGCTTGGGTGACTAGATGGAGATAGAAACCACACCCTCCGCCAAAATCGGGCAAGGTAAGAGAAAAGGTCGACCACCCAGCTAAAAGCGAACCACTGAGACCATGTCTCTAGGTGTCTCCTAGTACTCAGGTCCGTTGAAATCAAAATAAGCAATGAAATCCAAAAAATAAATATCTGAAAATTGGAGTGATGGCCTGAAAGTTCGTGAGTAATGGCATGTGCCTGATGAGTTCCTCCAACTCCCCATAGATACATAGCTGCTGAGGTACATTTCAGTCTAGATAACATTTACTCAACTAGATCATGTGGCGAGAGATTCACCTGACTCAGTCATGCGCCAGGACTGCAATAGGAAACACTATGCAAGGATAGAGGGTACCGATAGGGGCTGACCTAGGTGAGGTAGCAGTAGGGGTCGACGCTGGTGGAAGAGCAACCATAGTAGATGAAGGCACACTAAACGTGGTGGCTGATGAGGGATCTGGTGCTTCAGAGTAGGGATCAGGAGTTGTGACAGCTGGTGGTGAAGAAATGATGGTGCTCGAAGGCTCTTTGCGAGGTTGTGGAGGTGCAACACTAGTACCTGACTGCACCTGGGCAGTGAGTGGTGGCATGAAGACTAAAAAATGAGTTTGGTAATTCGAGAAGTCAGGGGATAGTGTTTTCATGGACCAGAGTCGTATCTAAAAAAAAAGTGTGCTTCTCACACTCAGTAGCGGAGGCGGGATGCTTCCCATGAAATGGGTCACTGTCCACCATAACCTGAAAAAGAAATAAAAACTAAAAAAAAGAAAAATAAAAGAAAATGAAATGTAGAAAATGCGAGAAATTCAAAAAATAAAATCAACACAACCTGTATATCCAGAGTACACAGTCTTTAGTGTATGCGGGTTTGCATCCCGTGTTCTCTGGATAGACACATCGAGTGGGCATGGCGCCGGCCAGGGAAGGCTAAATGGGGTGTGCCAAACATATATGCCATGTATTTGAAAATGAGTTTATGGTCATGCAGTTCAAAGACACGAAAACTGTCTAAGGAGATCAAATAATGAAGTACACGCTCTGTGAAGGTATGGCACAATGTGTGTAAGAACATAGTTCATATGGCCATGTGATGTCCTGGAAATGGGATGGCCCATAGAAAGGGAATATATGGAATGTGCCAAAAATACATGTCGTTTGTGTAAACAGGGTTCACATGGTCATGTGAATGAAGTACATGGGCATGAATCTGGATGGTACACAGTGTGCACCAAACAGACACACCATGTAATTTCATATTTTGAATTGTTCAGTGTGTGGCCATGTAAAAAAGTACATAGTGTGTGTTCTTTATTTCATGATCGTATACTGTGGGAAAACAAACTTGTGGCTGATCCAAAATTCTCCGTAAATGTTATGTAAACTGGGAAATAAGGAGTGTAGGATGGCATACCTGATGTAAGGATTATAAAGCAGAAGAAATTCAGACCTAAAACAGACGCAAATGGAGACTTTAAGGAGGGAAGACTATGTGACTTTTGGGAGAAGAAAATAGTGGGGGGGGGGGGGTCTAAGCAACCCATGTTGTGCTAGTGTTGGGTTTCTGGATTTTATTACCAGAGTACACAACATGTAATCTAACAAAAACAATGTGTAGTACTTCTTTTAACACAAGTATATAATATATATATATTATAGTAAACTATATAATAATTAATATTAATAATTAAAATAAAAGAAATATATAAAAATATAAATATATAATTTACCAAATATAATTCTATACACGTAATGTATCAGAAATACAAACTGTGTGTTCTTAAATTATAAAAAGAGAAGTATAATCTTTGGTCCAGTTCTTGGCGTGAGGTTCAAAATGGCGATCGACCAATCCATATGCAATCTCTCAACCACTGGAGAAAGGCTCATACTACTACTCATGTTTATGAATTATATATATTTAATGTACATGACCAAAAAAACATGGGGTGATGTAAAGGCTTGTCCTGTGGTTTTTAACTAGAATATAAGGGAAGAAGCAGGGAGATTAGCTGAGTTAGAACTCGGGTCTTTTGGATCCAAGTCCAAAACTTTGCCAATATTCCAACTTCACCCTAATGTATTCATTTATTTTGAACATATTTTTAGTTATTAATTAAAATATGGATCACACAACGTATATCAAAATACACACCGTGTGGTTTTATTAAAAGGAAAAGTGATGGAAATGGGACAACTGTCTGTTTTTGAACTCGGGTTTTCTGGAACTGGGTTGTGGCACTGGCCAATAGGTTCATCCCCATCATGGGTATTCTTGTATTTAAAAAAATTATTCTATATTATGAAATTTAACAAACAATCTGTTTATGTTAACATGAGTATAAAAAGGATAAACCCTATGCTGAAGGTAGGTATGGAGGGATTCGTACCAGCGACGGCTCGGATAAACTCTAGTGATCTTACCATCGGCACTAACATCATCCCTATTTATTATATGGTTAATCTATATATTTATAACATTAAAAATATAAACTAAACGGATTTAGTACAAAACGTTTGTATAGGTGGTACATGTCGTGTAACCTTTAGGTTTCCTCCTAGGAAGAACCTTTGTTTTTGGTCATTGGCTCGACAAACTTACCTCAACCTACCTGAGATTCTTGGTGGAGAGCATCCCCACCATTTCTTCCATGTGATGTTATGTCTATAGATGTTGTCCATTCAACTTGAACAGTTGACCATCCTCCCCTGCAATTTCCACCGCTCCATGGTGGAATATTCGTATGACTCGGAATGGCCCCCACCATCTTGACATTAGCTTTTCTAGAAATAATCAAATAAATGAGTTAAAGAGGAGTAATTGATCCCTCAGATGGAATGATTTTCAAAAAGTCATCCAGTCATGAAATGCTCTTGTCTTTTCCTTTTACATTTTGGCATTCTCGTACACCTCCCATCGAATTTCATCATGTTCTGACAGTTAGAACTTACGCTTCTCTTAAGCTGCCTTTAGATCAAAATTCAGGGGCTTGACGACTCAGTAAACATTATGCTCCAACTGTACTGGAAGATGGCGTGGATTTCCATAGATGAGGTGGAATGGGGACATCCACAATGGTTTCTTGAATGCTATCCGATATGACCACAAAGAATCATCTATGTTCTGAGACCAGTATTTCCTTGATGTGTTTAACGTTTTCTCCAGAATCTTATTGAGCTCATAGTTAGAGAGTTCCGCTTTTCCACTAGACTGGGGATGATATGACATCCCCTTATGATGCTTCACGTGGTACATTGATAGTACTCCTTTCATCAATGTATTATCAAATTGGGTACCTCTGTCTCAAATCAGTACATGAGGAATGCCGAACCTGCTTAAAATTTGTTTCTCTAAAAAGTCCATGACAACCTTGGCCATGTCGTGTGCTATAGCAGCGGATTCTACCCACTTGGAGACTTATTAAACACAGAATGAGATGTAAGTGTTCCTAAAAGATGGGGTATATGGCCCCATGACGTCTATGCCCTATATGTCAAGGATCTGAACCTCTAAGATAGGGTTCCAGGGAATCTCAGATCTACGCCCCACATTACCTGTTCTTTGGAATCAATCGTAATGAGAAACAAAGGCTCGGAAATCTCAATGCATGGTGGGCCAGAAAAAACCCAGACTTCTAAATCATTACTATAGTACATTCTGCTCCATGATGGCCGCCAACTAGAGAGGCATGAGAGAATTCTAGGACTCCATGAACATCAGTTTCCGAAATGTATCATCGGATCAACACATCTCCATAGGATCAGAATAGTAGAGGATATTTCCATAATTACCTCATGACATCAAATAGAAACCTCTTCCTCTACAGAAAAAAGAGGCTAGGGTGGATGAAACCTGTAACCAAATAATTTAAAATATCAACATACCAAGGATGAGGTAATTTTTTGGCTCAAAAAATGTCCTCATCAGGGAAATCACCCTTGATCGGTTGATCTTACTCCTTCAACAAATTCGGTAGCTCCAGGCGAGAAATATGATCAGAAACAACGTTCTCGCCCCCTTATTGTCTCGGATCCCCATTTCAAATTATTGTAGGAGGAGTTCCCATCAGATCAGTCTTCTCTTTGCATCCTTATTCTTCATAAGGTACTTGAGTGATGCATTTTTTTATAAACAATAACTTTAGTAATCACTAAATTAGAATGAAACCTTTCATAAAAGAACACCCCTTCCAATTTCTCCTTCTCCGTGGTAGTGTAATTAATCTGTACCTCATTGAAAATCCTACTGGAATAATATAAGAGTTGGAAAATTTGGTTAGGCTACTGGCCTAGGATTACGCCCACTATGTATTCACTGGCATAACACATCACTTGAAATTTCTTCTCCTAGTTGGGAGAAATCATCACTAGAGATTCCACCAGGTGCTAATTCAGGTTCCCAAAAGCTATGGTACATGCATCATCAAACTCAAAAATGGAATCCTTGGTCATAATATTGATGAGGGTGAATGCAAGGCTGATTGTCACCAATTGACTGGTCAAAGTTCCGGTGTTATGCAAATGTGTATAGCAACACTCGGGTCGAATCCTCGATGATGATACCTTTCAATAGTCAGTTGTTTTTAATTAGTTGTATTCTGATTGGGGGGGGGGGGTTTATAAAGCTTATGAAATAATTTATGGGTGATTTTTTAATTATAAAATTGGTAAATATTGGGATGAGTTCATTATTGGGGATTTTGTCTAATGATATCCTTGAGCCATACTTTATATTGCATTAAATTAATACCAACTTCACATGATGATTTTGATTGGAATCCCCAAGTGTTAAATATTTAATCCAAGCTGTAATGTAAATTAGGGTTCTAATCATTACCACTACTTGTTTACAGTAGTGTATTTGGGGTTCCAATAATCCATTTAATCCACATATTCAATAAAACATGTCATTAATCCCTGACATATGAAGTTCAACATACAAAATATTAACTCAAAGAATACTCATCGAAAAAAGGATCTCAACCACTTAATATCCCCAAATTAAAACCCGCCCCAATGGTATATTTACTCTTCCATTTAAATGATTAGTAATGTGGTTATAATTATTATGATTATAAACTAAGAAGATAAGAAAAATAAAGGGATATGAAAAGAGTGGTGCATCGAATACACACACAAACGATGATGGGAATTAAATACCAACTTTAGATTGAATTAGAAAGAAAAATATGGGAAGGGGATTCAACTGTATTTAAACTATTTTAATAACATTAATATTAAAATACATAATGTGAATGAGAATAAGAGATATTGACGAAGAAACGTGTATTAAAAACAAATTTCAAAGAAAGAGACTTACAAGATTACAAAAATGAAGAACAAAAAAGAAAATGAAAACAAAGTGAAGAGGAAAGGTCTCTCAAGTGAAAACATGAGTTTGGAATGTCTTACCATACCATTTTCAAGGATTTGTTCATGAAAATATGTTATCCTCTCTTCTGAAATTTCAACCCTTTTGAAAGGAGAGGAGGGGATGAATTTATAGCCCAAGTTGGTGGACTGTTTGCATTTTAAAACTACCCCTTCAATTTGCTTGATGATTTGGACATCCATACAGCTTTCAATGTTGTAGATAAAAATGTTGGATGACTACTCTCAAACTTTGGAGGAAATTTGGACTTATGGGGCCAATGTTATGGCCGTTTGATTAAAAAATATTAATATTTCCATTTCAATACAGACTTTTTAAATGGCCTAAAAATGAACAGATTTTTTATATAAATATGCCTTAAAATCCTAATGGTCTCTTCAACAAAGTTGGAAAACTATTTCTAATATTTCAAAATTAAAAGTCTTAGATTTATTTTATTAATATATGATGAGAAAAATAAATTTTGGTGTGCTGATTTCATTTCCCAGATAGAATGGTGGGTTGGACTTAAAATCTTTCTCTGGGAACATTTTCTTAGAGTTGTGCCCTAATATTTTTATCTGTGATTCTATTGGATAATCACAAAAATATGGGGGAGTTTCATAAAATTTGGGCTTCATGATTTATACCAGTAACTCAATCATCATGGATGGTCCAGTTTCTTCACAGATTCTTTGGGTCTTCTTATGTGGACCGTATGACCCTAAAAATGGACGATTTGGCCAAAGGTCCCTACTAATGAAATTTTGGAATATGAGTAATAAACCCTAAAAAGTAGTAATAATGAAAATTTCCAAAGTCGTGTGAGAGATATAATTAAAAAATTAAAAAGACTTGAATCTGGATGAATTCAAATAATGAGCTAAAATTATATTTAATATTTAAACATTAATATTTTACAAAAATTATACATGTTTTATTTAAAATTAGTAAAGGCAGTATATAATTAGTTATGAAAATATTGATAACATCAAATCCCCCACACATATTCATGTTCATGTCCTCATGTGAAACAAATATAAAAACATAACAAAATCATTTTTACTCACCAAAAATTATTAATATTTTGTTTTCCCACTCAGGGGAGGTTTAGAAAATTTCACTCATCCATATTTAATTCCACCAAAAGTTGTTATAGAAACAATGTTGCAAAAACATTTCATTTTTTCATGCTCCAATTTAGAAATGGAAAATGGTGGCACCTAAAACTTACTCCTCTCAGGATGATAAAATACATTTATAGAGATTCACTCTTTCACCAACCAAGATCTATCAGCTTCTACTACCTATACTAAAGTTCCCAAAAATCAAGAGGTCAATTTAGGGGGTTTTCTGTGGCTATGGGACGGTAGGAAGATGATATCCAAAAGATAGAAAAAGGGGTAAAACACCAACATGGAAAAACAATGAACATTTTTTTTGAAATGAGACAAGGAAAAAAATTGAAACACATATTTACAAGGGATCAATTGTCTAAAACAAGACACAAAAGTGGAAGAAAAGTTTTAGGGAATGATAAGATGGAATATTTACAAAACACAAAAATTCTTCTAATAACATAAGTGCTCATCATTTTTTTGTTTTCATTTTTAGAAATTTGAACTTGAAATCGATCTCACACTCATCTCCCAACCCATGATTGATCTCATCAAGACACTAATTGTAATAGTTATAACAAGATCAAAAGTTGAGGAAGATTGATTTTTGACCCTCCCAAGACACAACCCATTCTTATTTTCATTTAAGTTGATTTTTTTGGGATTTTTTATAATATTGTTTTTGTTTTTTTGAAAACTTTTCAATTATACATGATAAAAATATGTAAATTCCAAAACCCCACTAAAGTACAACCTCTCCACCACACTAAAATGGATTCTTTCCTTGAAGAATATTATAACATGGTGAAATCAAAAAAATCGTACCCCAAATGAGATCTATTCCCCCCACACTAAAATTTCAAAAAATTATGCAATGAAAATACATGTTGATATTAGGTGGGAAAAGGTATTGGGCTTATAATGTGGATATCAAAGAAAAGGTTTTCATAGGCTATAATGTGATTTCAAAAGGAGGATTGATGTAAGGGAAATGAGAGGCTATTTGTCTATTATGATTCTCCTGTGGTTCAGAAAATGACTCAATCATATTAATAAACAAAAAATAAGGAAATCCAGATCGATGGTCCACAAAGTAAAGACTCAAAAATGTGGGTAAAAACACACATTTTGAAAAGATGGACCAAGGTGGCCTTGGCATGAAAGGTAATGTTGTTTCTCATGGGTGTGGAAAATCATTTTCCAAATCAAAGAATGGGCATTCAATTTTCTTTGGTTTTGACAAAATATTCTTTATCCAAATGTAGGATGAAAACACTAGTTTTTTGAGATAAAAACATGTCCGTTGACTCCCTAAAATTTTTGGACAAAATTTCAAAAGTAGATGGTGATTAAATATGACTTTTTTTCATATATTTTTTTTAAATGTTTTTTTTTGTTTTTTTAGATTTTTTTTGTTTTTTATAAAGACACACCCACAAAAAAGAGAAAGGGTAAACAAAAAAATGTGATGACGAATGTGGTAAAAAATGGGAATGAGGGAGGAAGAAGAAGAAAGAGAAATATAGAGAGAGAAGATGAGTTAAAGGGAAAGAGGTGCCCCATGGTTTGGATTTGGTGGGTCATCATCTCCATCTGATAGTGCGTCAACTGAAGAAGTTGGGGATTCGATGGAAGTCAATGTGGTTCCAGGATTGTGTGTCCTCTCATGGTGATGAATTACCCGATGTATATTAACTATGAATGTATTTTGGAATAGGGGTCTTGGACTTGCACGACACCAAATGGGTAAACATTAGTAATAACAAAAGGACCTTCCCAATGAGAATTAAGCTTACCTGGGTGAAGCCGAAAACAAGAATTGAAGAGAATTAAATTTTTTCCCTTCATGAAATACCTTTCTCAGGATGTTTTTTTTCATGCAGTACCTTAGCATTTTCTTTGTACATGTTGGAATTCTCATAGGAATCTAGTCGATGCTCGTCCAGTTCAGCCAGTTGCAACAATCTTTATTCACCAATTATTTCACAAAAAAAATTATAGGTTTTGACAGCCCAATAATACTTATGTTGGATTTCAACTGGTAAATGAAAAGATTTACCAAAAACTAGCCTAATGGGAGACATCTCAATGTGTGTTTTATAGGCAGTTCTATAAGCCCATAGTGCTTCACCAAGTCTTTTAGGCCAGTGTTTCCTGGTGGGTTTAACAATTCTCTCAAAAACTCTTTTCACTTCTCTATTAGGCAGTTCAGCCATTCCATTTGTCGCGGGGTGATATGTAGTTGAATTTTTATGTACAACCCCATTTTTTTTCAAAATATATTCCATGTTTTTATTACAAAAATGGGTTCTTAAGTCACTAATCAAGACACATGGTGTGCCAAATCTATGGACGATGTGTATCTTTAGGAACTCACTAACTGTATGTGAATCATCATTTCTAGTTGGTTTTTCCTTAACCCACCTAGAAACAAAATCAATCGCAAGAACGATGTATGAGAATCCATTGGAAGGATGAAATGGTCCCATGAAATCAATTCCCCAAACATCGAAGATCTCAAAAAAAATTAAAGGCTTTTGGGGCATTTCATTTCTCTTTGAAATTGTTCCAAACTTTTGGAAAGTGGAACATGATTGAAAGAAATCATGAGAGTCCTTGAAGAGTAAAGTCTAACATAATATAGAGTATAAAAACTTTCGCGTGGTCCTTTGGGGTCCAAAGTGGCCAACTCCAGGAAGTGAGTGAAAAAATTATAAGATGGAGGAATGTTCATCCTCATCCACACATCTTCAAATTACCATGTCTGCCCTAGTTCTCAAATGTTTATCTTCTTCCCAAAAATAGTATTTTTAATCACTTTTGAACATCATTTTTTGTTATTTTGAAACCATTTCGGGAAAAACACCAGAAAAAAGTAATTTACAATTGGGGCACACCATGGTATTTTTTAAATGAGAGCTGAAATGTTCTCAGTTGGAAATTCTGGATCAATTATTTCATAATGATAAGAATTATAAATTATACTCAAGTGATCATACATAGGGTTTTCTTTTCCTGGTCTATCATTGATTTCAAGGTCATAATATTAGATCATTAGGATCTATCTTATTTGCCTCGGTATGGAATCACTTTGATTTATTAAAAACTTTATAGTAGAATGGTCTGTAAAGATGATGATTTTTAACACAAGGTTATAGTTGAAACACTTTTAAAGGACTAGAGATAGTGAATTCAAGTAAGATTCAAATGACTCACCATAAATGGTAAATTCATCCATGAAGATCTCCATGAAATGTTCAATGAATTCAGAAATGATACTCATCATACACCTCTAGAATGTTGTAGGAGAATTACAAAGGCCAAAAGGAATTATCTTATATGCATATGTCCCAAATGGACATGTGGAAGTGGTATTTTCATTTTCCTGATGTGCGATTGGGATTTTGATGTAGCTAATGTATCCATCAAAAAATCAATAGTGTGACTTTTCTGCATTTAATCTAGGAATAAAAGAGGGTAGTGATATTTTCTTGTTTCAACATTTAATTTTCAGTTTTCGATGCACATACACAATTTATTTTTCACTAGAGTTATGAATACCTCCCCATGTTCATTTGTAACAATAGTTATCCCACCCTTTGTAGGTATAACATGAATTGGACTAACCCATTTAAAATCAATAATTGGATAGATAATAAGATCTTGGAGAATCTTGGTGATATCTTCTATAACTACCTCAAGTAAGAGTGGATTGAGTTTTCTTTGTGGGTTTATAATTGGTTTGGATGATTCCTCAAGATGGACGTGATGCATGGAAAGAGAAGAGTTGATTTTTGGTATGTCATATAGGGTCCAACCTAGGGCCTTTTTGTTTTCCTCTAACACCTGATCAATTTTTCATCCTTAGTTTCAGTAAGTGGAGAAGAGATAATGAGAGGATATGAGTGATCATGGAAAAGGAATGCATATTTCAGGTGTGTAATAAGAGATTTCATATCAGTCGCATCTTTCATTTGTGGGTTAGACAACTCCTGAATAGAGGAAGGGACTTCAGTTTCTTTAGATTCATTTTCCATGATATTTTCCAATGTGGAGCCGTAGAGATCAAAGATTATGTGGGATTCAAGAGAGTTTTCAAGTTCTTCTAGATTTATGGATTCTATGAATGATAGGTCAACATCAACATCACCATTTATAACATGGTTTATCATGGTGCATATTTGACAAGAACCTTTCTCATTAGAACATGTTGAACATGATGGAATGGGGTTCAATTGACTCTCAGAATTTTCCTCAGAAGCATGTATTTATAGTGGAGAGTGATCCTCAGATGGGTAACGCCTGGATTGGAAAATGTTGAACTTGACCAGTTATTCCCCAAATTCCATGGATAAGATGCCTGAATGGGCATCGACTTTGGTTCTATAAGTCATAAAGAATTGTCTTATTAGAATTATGGGAGATTGAGAAGATTTTGTCTCACCTTCCATGTCAAGGAAATAGAATTAGAAGGGAAGATAAGGTCATTTACTCGAAAAAGGACATCCTCGATTATACCCTCGGGACTAGAAGTGTTTCGATTGCCTAACTGAATGACAACACGCATTGGATGTAAGGGACCTAGACCATGGTTGGAGAAGTTATATTTGGGCATGAAATTAATTGAGGCTCCTAGGTCTATGAATGAATCATCGAAGTTGGAACATCCAATTTGGCATGGAACCATAAAGGTAATAGGATCCATGCACATTATGGGAATAGACTGGTGGGTGGAAACATTTTCAAAGGTCCTAAGATGCCTCTATTGGGTGCACAATTCCATAAGAAACTTTTCATACATAGGGATTTGTTTTATGGCATCTAAAAGGGGTATGTTGACTTCAACACATCTAAACTTGTTGACCATTTAAGGATCAGGTTCAAAGGACAATTTTGGCTTAGAAATGACTTGAGGAAAAGGAATTGGATTCTTAAGTGGAATGGAAGGAGGTGAGGGAATGGATTCTTGTTCCTTTTCATATTTACTTTTCTTTTCAATTTCTAGGTCAACATTCAAAGGAGGTATAGAGGACTCAACATGAGGCATTGAAATTTTATTTCCCTATCTATGTTAAATTTCACT
This sequence comes from Viscum album, assembly GCA_963277665.1. Taxonomy (NCBI): domain Eukaryota; kingdom Viridiplantae; phylum Streptophyta; class Magnoliopsida; order Santalales; family Viscaceae; genus Viscum; species Viscum album. The sequence goes on from OY728162.1 coordinate 1,328,076,400, forward strand.
TACATTACCCATGGGGTTGGGTAATGGTTGGGCAGGGAGTTGGGAAAAATTTGATTGTTGATGCTCACTCATGTGGGATGAAAGTTGAAAAATTTGGGTTTCATTGTTCTTGAGACTAGAACAGCTGAAAGAGGAATGATCATCAACAGCAGTTTCCCATGGTTTCTTGGAAGAAGTGGCTTGTTCTGAATTGGGATTACCTTGATTTTGGTTCTTGGGAATGTTATTGTATTGGTTTTGGAATTGGGAGGGCTCACTAGGATTGTGGAATCCAGGAGAAGGATTGATCCTTTAAGGTTGAGGAATAAAATGGTAAGGTTGTTAGAAGTTACCAACACCTTGACCACATTGGAATTGTTTTGGGTTTTGATGAGGGTATTTGGGTGGGGGGGTGAGAAATGGGATTACCATATCTCAATTTAGGCTTATATGTAGAAGGAAAGGCTCGGAATGGGGTTGGTTAAAGTTTCTAACAAACTGAACTGATTGGTGAGGGTTGGGGTTCCACTGAGCGTATGCTGCATTAATCTCCATTGATCCAAATGAATCCAATTAATCTTATTGAAATTGTGGACATGTGTCAGTTGGATGAGATGGAGAGTTACAGATTCCATAGTTTTTGGAAGGTCCAGGAAACATTGATTACAGAGAAGATGAGGTTAGGGATTTGGTAGCCACAACTAGTTGTCGCACAAGACCTGTAAGTTCACTCATCCACTCTGTCATCTTGTTCGGATCTATTGATTTAATATCTTGGGATTTTTTTTACTTGATCTTGTGCTCGAGTATGGAATTGTTGTGTGTTTGTAGACATATTTCTTATGAGATCTCTTGCAGCTATGAGTGTTTTATCAACAACATCATTTCTCCTTGAAGCATCAATGAGGGTTCTCTCCATAGAAAATAACCCCTCATAGATTGGATCAAGAGTTGGTCATGTATTTGGTGGTGTGGGTAGGTTGAAACAAGATTTTTCAACCTCTACCAGTACTCATGGAGTGATTCATTTGGGAATTGATGGATACCACTTTTTTCTTTTCGGATAGAAGTAGTTCGAGAAGAAGGAAATAATTTCTCTAAGAAGAGTCACTTCTTGTCATTCCATGTGGTTATGGAACCAGGAGGAAGATAGTAGATCCATGACTTTTTGGATTCATCTAGGGATAAAGGGAATGATTGAAGTTTTATTTGTTCCTCAAAAACCCCTTGAGGCTTCATGGTAGATCATACAACATGGAAATCATTATGGTGGAGATGTGGATCCTCACCAGCTAGCCCATGGAAATGAGGGAGAAGAAGAATCAAAACCGATTTGAGTTCGAATTCAGCCTCTATGTTTGGATAGTGAATACCATGGGGTTGGAAAATCATATATGGGGAAACGAGTTCTTTAAAGTTTGTTCCATAGGATTAGAAATTTCTAATTCAAATGGTTGGACAAGGACTGATTCATGAATTATTTGATTATCTCCTATGTTCCTCCAAAGTTGGAAAAGTGTTCACTCAATTTCATGGTAAAACAATTCTGAGGGATTTTTTGGGAGGATATGGGGAATTCAGTGAGATTTTGGAAGAAAGTGGAAGATGATTTTTTCTTTGTGTGTTTTCTATTTATGATTTTTATGAGAAGGCGGGTTTTTCTATGTGTTTTTCAATTTTATTGAAAAAAAATTTGGTTTTTTTACAATAACCAGAAACTAATGACTATTTGATTGCACAATGCTTGGAAATGGCGCCATTTGAAAGCACATATGATTGTCGCCTATCGACTGGTGGAGGTTTTCGTATTCTACTAATGTGTATAACAGCACTCGGATCGAATCATCGGCGATGATACTTTTCAATAGTCGGTTGTTTTTAGTTAATTGTATTCTGATTGGGGGGTTCGTTTGTGGAGCTTATGAAATAATTTATGGATGATTTTTGATTTAAAAAATTTATAATGATTGGGGTGAGTTCATTATTGGGGATTTAAGCTTATGATATCCTTCAGATTTTCTTTATATTTCATTAAATTAATACGCACTTCACAAGATGATTTTTTTCAGAATTCCCAAGTGCTAAAGATTTAATCCAACTGAAACATCACATAGGTTTATAATAATTACCGTTACCTGTTTATGTTACTATATTTTTGGTTCCAATAATCCATTGAATCCACATATTAAAAAAAACCTGTCATTAATCCATGACATATAAAGTTTAACATACACAATATTAACTTAAAGAATACTCATCGAGCAAAGGCTCTAAATCACTTAATATCCCCAATTTATAACTCACCCCAATGGTAGATTTACTCATCAATTCAAATTATTTTTAATATGGTTATAATTATTATGATTATAAATTAAGAATATAAGAAAAAGAAAGGGATAAGAAAAGATTGGTGTGTCGAACACACAAACAAACGATGAAGGGAATTAAATACTAACTTTAGATTGAATGAGAATGAAAAAGAAGGGAAGTGGTTCAACTATATTTAAACTATTTAAAAAAAATTAATATTAAACTACAAAAGGTAGATGAGAATAAGAGATATTGAAAAAGAAACTTTCATTAAAAAATAATTGCAAAGAAAGAGACTTACAAGATTACAAAAATGAAGAACAAAAATGTAAATGAAAACAAAGAGAGGAGGAAAGGCATCACAAGTGAAAACTTGTGTATGTAAGGTCCCCATAATCCCTTGGAATGTATTTTTTTGTTACAATATGTGCTCCTATATTCTAAAATGCCAACCCTTATTAAAGGATAGAGGGGATGTATTTATAGCCCAAGCTGGTGGACTGTTTGCATTCCAAAACTACCCCTCCAATTGGCTTGACGATTTGGACATTCAGACAACTGAATCTAGAGATATCTTTTTTTTAAAAGTTTTATATAATAATTTTGTACGACTAATCTCATACTGTGGAAGAATTTGGAATTATGGGGATAATTTTATGGATGTTTGATTAAATAATATTAATATGTCCATAATCCAAAATTTTTAAATGGAATAAATTTGAATGTATTTTTTAATATGAATATTCCTTCAAATCCTAATGGTTTCTTCAACAAAGTCGGATTACTATTTATACTCTTTCACACTTCTAATTCTCAGCTTGATTTTATGACCAGATGATGATAAAAGTCAATTTTGGTGTTCGGATTTCATTTCCCTGATTGAATGGTGAGACTGATTTCAAATATTTGTTTGGTCCCATTTTGATTGGGGTTGGTCCCGGAAATTTTTATCCATGATTCTTTTGGATAATCAAAAAAATATGGTGGAGTTCCATAAAATTTTGGATTTGGGATTTAGACCAGTCACTCAATCATCATGGCTTGTTCAGTTTCTTCATAGATTCTTTAGGTCTTCTTGTGTAGAACATATAGCCCTATAAATGGACGATTTTTCCAAATGTACCTTCTAAGGAAATGTTGTAATGGGAGTAAGAAAACCTAAAAAGAATGAATAATACAATTTGGATACGTAGGTTGAGATATATAATTAAATCATTTAACAGACTTGAATCTGGATGAATTCAAATAGTGCTATAAAATTATATTTAATATTTAAACATTAATATTTCACAAAAACTATAAAAATTTCATTTAAAATCAATAAATGGAGTATATAATATGTTATGAGAATATTAATAACATCAACGGCCAACGTTATGGCCATTTGATAAAACAATATTAATCTGTCCATTTCAATCAAGACTTTTTTAATGGCCTAATTGTGAACGGATTTGTTAATATGAAGATTCCTTCAAATCCAAATGGTTTACTCAACAAAGTCGGCCGCTTATTTTTAATATTTCACACTTCTATGTATCAGCATGATTTTATGAATAGATGATGAGAGAAGTCAATTTTGGTGTGCTGATTTCATTTCCCAGACAAAATGGTGGCCTGGACATCAAATCATTGTCTAGGACCCTTTTTCTGGGAGTTGTGCGCTGAAATATTTATCCATGATTATTTTGTATAATTAAAAAAATATGATAGAGTTTCATAAAATTTGGGCTTCGGGATTTAGACCAGTTACTCAATCATGTTGGCTGGTCCAGTTTCTTCACAGATTCTTTGGGTCTACTTGTGTGGACCATATGACCCTCCAAATGGACTATTTGTCCAATAGTCCCTTCTAATGAAATGTTGTAATGTAAGTAAGGAACCGTAAAAAAGAGTAATAATGAAATTTGGATAAGTAGGGTGAGAGATATAATTTAAACATTAAACAGACTTGAATCTGGATGAATTCAAATAGTGATCTAAATTTATATTTAATATTTAAACATTAATATTTCACACAAATTATACACATTTCATTTAAAATCAGTAAAGGGAGTATATAATAAGTTATGAAATTATTAATAACATTAGAGGGGCTGATCTATCTTTGAGATGTAGTAGACAAATAGCCTATAGAAACTCGCATACCGAAGAAGCTGCAGATGGCTCTGGCAGAAGTTAGAATGGGAAGTCCTTACTTGACTTCTATCTTTTCCAGGAACACCTATATCCCCTTCACAATGATTCTATAGCCCAGGAAAATGCTACTCTGCACCCTGAAATGACACTTTTCTCAGTTAAAAAGCAGGTTTGTGTTCTCTCGTCTTTCCAGTACCAGCTCCAGGTGCCGTAAGAAAGTGGTGATTGATTTTCTATAAATAGAAAAATCATCCATAAAAACCTCCAATATTTATTCCACTATGTCATGGGTGACAGCCAGAATGCATCATTAGATGGTGGTAAGATTGTATTACATTCCAAAGGATAACCATTGGTAAGAAAAATATTATAGGGGGTAGTAAATGTGCTATTCTCTTGATCCTCTAGGGAAATTGAAATCTAGTTGTAGCTGGAATAGTTGTCGAGGTAGCAGTAATTCTCATGCCCCACTAGTTTGTCTACCATCTGATCCATTAAAGGATGGGAAAAATGATCTCTCCTTCTGGTGTCAATTAGCTTTCATTAGTCCGCATAGACTCTCTTGCTTGTGACAGTGCATGTGGGGATGAGATCGTTCTTGTCATTTGAAATCATAGTGATAGCCCCCTTTTTGGGTCCTACTTGAAGGGGACTCACCCACGTACTATCTTAGATGGGGAATATTATTCCTTCATCCAAAAACTTTATTACCTCTTTCTTCACAACTTCACTCATTGGGGGGGTTCAACTGTCACTGTGGTTGCTGAGAAGGATTTTCTCCTTCTTCGAGTAGCACCTTGAGGGTGCAAATGGTAGGGATGATGCCCTTTATGTTTGAAAATGTCCACCCAATAGCTTGCTTTCTCCACTTCAAAACCTAAAAAAGTGCATCCTCCGGCTTCGGTAACAATGCTGCACTAAGAATAACGGGCAATGTATGATGGTCACCTATGTACCCATACATCAGAGAATATGGGAGAGGCTTCCTTTCTAGTTTATGTTCCTTTTGAATCAAAGGAACAAGTGGTTGTACCTCTGCCTACTCTAGAATATCGGGAATAATAGTATGATTTCTATAGAGGTCTCCCTTTCCTTCAAGGAATTTTAGGTCAAATAGAGCTTCATCAATTGGAATGTCTGAAAAAACCAAGTCATCTGAGGTAGAAGAACATACCAATTCATCTCTCTCTCTGCCCATTTAATCATCCATGATGGTTACTATATAGAGACCTTCATTATATAGTAATGATGCTTATTTGACAGATTTTAGGAAGTTGTAGGATTGTCGTTCATCTCCTACTCTTTAAAGAATACCACTAGTGTATGTCAATCAATACATTCCCAGTGGCCAATAAAAGCCTTACTAGAATGAGAGGCACCTCCTGGTCTTCCTCCATGTTAAAGATGATGATGTCTGTGGGGAGGATTATCCTAACAACCTTTACCAATACATACTCAAGTAGCCCCCTTTAGTTATTTTATGGATCAGTCTGCAAGCTAAAGGGATACTTAGGTAGGCTCTAGGTCATTGATTCCTAGATTCATAGTAACTCTAAAAGGCCATGAGGTTGAGGGTGGCTAATAAGTCGCACAGGGCCTCACCAAACTCACATGGTCAAATAGTGCATGATATTGTGAAGCTACCTGAATCCTAGAGCTTGGGAGGAATCAAATGCTGTATGACTACTGAGAACTCGTTGGTCTATTCAACAATGCCCATATCCTCCATCATCCTTTTGTTGGAGAGGATCTCCTTCATGAAATTCATATATCGGGGCATCTACGTTAGTGAATCTTCAAATAGAATATTGATGTGTAGCTTCCTAAACACTTCCATGAACATTCCGAACTGGTGTAACATATTTCTCTTCTTTATCCACTCTGGGAAGCATAAGGAAGGCTCGAAGGGTTTGAAAACCTCCTTTCATTTTTCCTATGGGGCCAATTTTGGTGGTTCTTTAGATGAGGAGGGGTCTATAACTATACCTTCATTGTCAGTAGGGGGTGTAGGTGCACTTGGATTTGCCAGTTCCTTCTACTATAGACCTCTCCACTCAGTAGTTTGACAACATGGGACTCCCCCCTCAGGTTCTTCTCAGTGTTACCGGGTAGTGTATCGGGCTGCCATATTGTGGGCTAGTTTTCTAGCTAGCCAATTTATCTCTTCATGATTCAAATGGAATCCTCTTGGTTCTAGAATCTGGTCTCGACTATAGATAAAAACATATTCATGAGATCCTCTAACCTTGAGGTGTTCTCCTCCTGAGGTGGTTGTGTAGCTAGTGGAGGCGGTGGCTACCTTGGCTGCTACGGGTGATGGTTTTGATACCCCTGTTACTAGTATGATCCCTGCTGATGCTGATGTGGCCTATGATACTAGCTCTGATATTAGGGCTGTCCGTAGCCAGGCGGTCGCTAGGGCGGAGGATTCTACAGCTGTGGGCCCCAGCCTGTGTTCTCTTGATCACGCCATCCCTAGTTCTGGTACTGTTGGTACTAATTTGGCCTTCGGTTTTGAAAAATATATCATACCTTGCTCATTTAATGGGAGGATATATGTCCCAATAATTCTACCATGATGTGGTTTTCACCATATTCACTGTACGCTGGATGGTTCACCACATGTATTTGGGATGCGCCCTTTAGATTCAGCGCGTCGATCATATTCTACCAAACGTTCTACAGGGCAGTAAGCATAATAGTGGAATTGATATTGTACATACCTCATTTTCTTGTGACCTACTCATAATTCCAATAGAATCTATTGGCAGTCATGTCTTCCAGCATATTGAAAAGCTCTTTGGGGGATTTCCTCATTATCGTACCTCTAGTAGTAGCATCCGCTATACAATTTTGGTTCATTGTCATCCCACCATATAAAATCTAGATCTACTGCTAGAGTGGGAGTCCGTGGTGTGGGAATTTTTGCAACATCTCCTTGAAATGCTCCCATTACTCGTACAACAACTATGAGTCATGCTGTAGGAAGTTGTGTATTTCATTCACGCAAGGTCCAAATCATCGAGGGTGGAAATTATTTTGACAGGAACGCCTAGGATAGCTCCTCCTAGGTGAGGATTTATCTTTGTGAAAACTTTTTATCCACTCTTACACCTTATCCCTTAGATTGAAGGGGAAAAGGAGAAGACAAGTGGAGTCCTAAAACACTCCATGGTTGTGGAACACGTCGCAGATCTCCCAAAATTCAGAGAGATGGGCATTGGGGTCCTCGCTGTGTAGGCCGCCGAACTAAATTGTTTTTTGGATCAGATACATGATAGCATGCTTGATCACAAAATTCGTGGCCTACAATAGAGGATGGAATATGCCTTTGTCAGCTCCATGAATAGATTGAAAGACGTACTGCAAAAGATAATGGTTTGGAGGTGGCTGTTGAGGGAGTAGAGGTGGCATATATTTATGCTCCTAAGGGGTGAAGTACGATCACTGAAAGATTTGATGCTCCTATTAGGGTTTTCCATACTTTAGAGGGGGTTATTTTGGTGGCCTATGGTTGTTCCACATGAGTAACTCAATGAAGCATCATGTGGGGCCTACTCTAGAATACCAGCAGTGGGAGGCTGCGTGTTCTGGTATGGGTGGCCCGCTGCACCTTCAGTGGTTGTCTCTCCCTCCTCCATGTTTTCCATGGGTAGTGAGTTTTGGCTACGCTCTTATATCAGTTCACATTGACGTCTCAACAATGTCCATTTGATTTCCAGGTCAATTGAGAGAATATATGATGACTCGGTGCTCATGGATCGTGTGGGTGTGTCTTCTCATACACCTGTGACCCTGTACAAAATAAAACAAATACCAGACATAAAAGGAATGAGAAAGATAAACAGAAATGGGATTATAAAATATATTTTTTTTTATTTTTTAAAATTTTATTTTCATTAAATTAATTAAAATTAAACCAAATTTAACACTCAAATGAATGTTCCCAAAAAATGACGTGAAAATTTAGCTTATCATTTCACTGAAGGTAAGTTTCCGTTGTCCAAATTGAAATCTACCCACTCTTATGCTAGAATAGCGTAAGTTCAGGGTCGATCCAATGGGAACTGCTGAGTGCATGAATTCAATTGCGTTTGGAATTAACTTAGCGATGGATGATAATTTTTTCATGGAATTTTGGTTTTGAATTATGACAATAGTTTTGTTCACTTATGTAATGATTAACATTTAAAGGTAATGAAATGAAAATTGATTTTTAACATGGTTGATTGAAAATGGACTATGTTGGAGATATGGTTCTTATGGAGTTTATATGAACTTATTATTATGTTGTGTTGTTCATGATAACTCTACACTATGGATTTCAATTATGACAAAGTTCCCTTGGTCTGGTAAACTATGTCTGGAACTAAATAAACTGACTCCTTGGTCCAGTAGTTAGTGTATTATAATTCATTATATAGATTAGTCTATTTTTGAGTCGAAGAATACTTCCAATTATCATGAAGGTATTCTTTGTTATTCTTCCTTTGAGTCCCTAAAAATATTTCCCTTGGTCTGGATAAGAATTTTCAGTGATAAAGAGAAATAATTGTTGAAGAATAATAATAATTAAATAGAAAAAACAAAAAAGATAACACTTAATCCAAATTATAACACTCTATCATCATCCACATCCTTAAAACATGATTTGTTTAGTTACACCTGGAAGAAAAGATGACAACAGAACCCTCAATACCTAATGTGGTAATCACAAAAACTGTGCGGTGTGGTGAATTATTTTGTCGAATAGTGGAATGGTGGTGTAGAAGAACAATGGTAGCATGACAATGGAAACTCCCTCATTTGAATATTGAAAAATGAAACTCAAAACCAAAGTCCAAGACCTCTATTTATAGAAAACAATTACACAATGTGTATTAAAAGTACACACAGTGTAGTTTTGTCAATAGGTTTTGGTCATAGTTTTTCTTCGGTAGGTGGCCAGCTGCGCCCCCATGACTTCCATGGAATCAATGGTTGGGTGGTATATGATACACAACATGTGCTGCCACCGCACATGGAATGTCACCTATGGAGAGAGCCACCAACTTGATCTAGAATCATGTATATGGTGTGTTGGTATTACACACATGGTGTGTCGTCTTTGTTCTAGCAACTTGGGCATGTACTCATCTGGCCTATCTCTGTATGAGTCTGCATGTACATGTTGTGTAGGTATACACACGCCATGTAGTCAGGAATGTTTCATAGAGTTGTCCCGATTTGAGTGTATAGCCAGAAAACACATGAAAATAAACAAGATCACCAATATCAAAGAATTTGTCCACTAAACAGAATATATTTCTTCAAAACATTCTCTTATTTTTAAATACATATGTTGAAATGTATAAAATAATTGTGTGTATCAAGATTAAATTCCCATGTGCTTCACCATGGGGTGAACCAGTCCTCTTCGTTAAGAAGAGGGATGGGTCAATCCACATTTTCATTGATTACCGTGAGATCAAAAAAATCACGATAAAGAACAAGTGTCTTCTACCCTAAATTGATGACTTGTTTGATTAGCTACATGGAGCACAATACTTCTCCAAGATGGATCTGTGGTGATAATATTATCTTGTAAGGGTGAAAAAGGAAGATATCCCCGAGACCTCTTTTTGTACAAGAGACAGTCACTATGAATTCATATTAGTGGCTTTCGACCTCACTAATCCTCCAGGAATATACATGGATATGATGAATAGTGTCCTTTTAGATTACCTCTAAAAATTTGTGGTATTCTTTATACACGATATTCTAATATACTCCAAAACCAAAGAAGATAATGATGAGAATATAATAACTAGAGACCTTGTGAAAGGAGAAGCTCTATTCAATGTATAATAAGTGTGAGTTCTGGTTGAAGGGGTCTCATTCTTGGGTCATATCATCACATGTAATGGGATATCAGGGGATCCCTCCAAGACAACTGAAATTTATGGATGAACAAGGACAAAATTGGTAATGGATGTCCATAGCTTCTTGGGGTTAGTTGGATATTATCGCTTATTTGTGAGAAATTTCTCACGAGTTTCCAACCCTCTTACCAAGATAACTTGAAAGGAAGTCATGTTTTATTGGAGTGAGGAATGTCATGAGAGATTTAAGGAGTTGAAAAGGAGGCATATCACTACAGTCATTCTCACACTACCCTCAAGTGTAGATCATTTTGTGGTATTCAGTGATGCATCAAAGAATGGCATGGGCTATGTGTTGATGAAAAATTACAATGTCATTGCCTATGCATCAAGAAAATTGAACTTTCTTGAACAAAACTATCCAACACATGATCTAGAGTTGGCTGAAGTAATCTTAGCTTTGAAAATTTGGAGGCATTATCTATTTGGGGATAAGTCTGCAATATACACGGATCACACAAGACTCATGTATATATTCACACAAAAATTGATGAACATGCACTAACGATGATGGTTAGAGCTTATCAAAGACTATGACTACTGAATCCATTACCACCCTGGGAAAGCGAACAAGGTGGCAGATGCTCAATGTTGAAAGGACCCAATAATTCTACAATTGATGAGAATTTAAAATGATCCAATATTTTTATATTTAATGAATATGGACATGGGAATCATAATTAAGAAAACAGTATCAATCATTTCACAAATGATTTATAAATCGTCTCTTTTGGAAAGGTTAAAGGGTGATCAAAAGGATGATGTGGGAATTTAAAAGAAAGTGGAAACTATCAAAAAAGTTAAATCCTCAGAGTTAAATGTCAATGAAGAAGGAATTATGAGATTTGGGAAAAGAGTATGTGTTCCATCAAGTCCTGAGATGAAGAAAGAACTTTTGGATGATGCACATAGTTTTAATTTCTCCATTTACCCATGAAACACAAAAATTTATCAAGATATCCAATAGAATTATTGGTTGGATAACATGAAGAAGGTGATCACTAAGTATACATAAAATTACCAAGTATTTCAGCATGTGAAGGATTATAGGTAGAAGTCTAAGGGGATGATGCAACCATTACCCATACCATCATGGAAATGGGAGAACATCACCATGGACTTTGTCACTAGACTTCCAAATACATCCAATGGAAACAATGCTATCTGGGTTGTTGTGGACCATCTTTTAATGACTGCACACCTCATTGAAATTTGGGAGGATTTCTCATTGGATAAACTGTAACATATATACATCATAGATGTGGTAAGGCTTCATGGATTACCACAATCTATTGTATCTGTTTGATATCCAAGATTCGGATCTTGGTTTTGAAAAAGTCTTCAACATGCTCTGGATACTGAGATGAACGTTAGTACGACTTATCATCCTCAAACTGATGGCCAATCTGAGCAGAATATCCAAACATAAGAGGACATGATTAGAGCATGCTAAATGGACATCAAAGGAGGATGGGATCAACATCTTCCCCTAGATGAGTTCTCTTACAACAACAGTTTCCAATCAATCACCCAAATGGCTCCTTATGAATCCCTATATGGGAAGAGGTGAAAACACCGGCATTTTGAGATGAAGATGGGGAGTGAAAACCCCAAAGTCTAGAATTTGTTGAAGAAATGGAGGAGAAGGTTAAGACCATATAGTTGTACATTAAACATGCTCAGAGATGACAGAAGATCTATGCTGATAATCATCGATGTGACCTAGTGTTTGATGTCAGATACATGGTATCCCTCTACATATCACTGTGGAAGAGTGTTATGAGATTTGGGAAGAAGGGAAAGCTTATTCCAAGGTACATTTCCCCCTTTTAGATACTTGACCACATTGGAGCGGTGGCCCATTGAATAGAACTCCCATCGAACCTATCTCAAATACATTATTTACTCCATGTATCACTCTTGAGTAAGTAAATACCTAACCCATTGCGTGTACTCAATACAGAGGTGGTACCACTAGAGAATGACCTCTCCTATGAGGTGAAGCTGGTGTAGATCTTAGATCATAGGGAAAATATTCTATGGAATAAGACAATGCCCCTTTTGAAAGTGTTGTGGAGAAACTAAATGATTGAAGAAGCAATGTGTGAATTAGAGGAAGTGATGAGGCTGATTTACCCACACCTTTTTTAGTGTGGTAAAAGGAAATGTCGACAGAAATTTTTTTAAGGGGGGAAGATTTTAATGACCCAAACATTAATTAATGGAAATTTCTCTTGATATATTTAAATGTATTGTTGTGTAAATTGGCATATAAAATATTCACATCCTTAGTTAAATGTTTTTGGATTTGAAAATACTATTAAGAATTTTTACTATTGGAAATATATCCATTGAACAATGATCACATGATTAGTATAAATATTGGGCTTTATCAAATCCAATCCACACAGACAAAAGAAGATATGGCCTCATCATGTATAATTGCTCCATAGGAATCCCATTTGTTAGAGCTCAGAAAGGTAGTGGAATCATTAGGATTCTCTCTTGACCAATCCTAAGATGATCATGAACACATTTAGCTTGAGCGGAATCGATTACGGGAGAAGTGGAAGTTATTAGAGATTAGAACTCATGCAACTTTATCCGAGCCACCCCAAGAGTCTATTACCATTGCGCACCTTGCCATAAAGTCTTATGCCGGAGTTTTAAGGGTCTATGTAATAGTACCGTTGTACTATGACTATGCATATTATTTTTGTATAAACAATATACATTCATTTAATTACTGTTACCTTGTAAATTATTTTTAAAGAACAAATAGTATTTTAGTTAATATTCAATTAAGAAATATATTTTGATGAATTAATGTATTTTTGAATTAAATAATATTTTATTAATATATTATTATTAGTTAATTTTTAAATATTAATTATTGTATAAATTTTATGGATACAATTGTAATTTTTATTAGGGTTTGACATCCATTTTTTTTCAAAACCCTTGAATTTTTGATAAATGTAAGTTATTATTTTAAAAGTAAAAATTCACATATTTATAAAATTGTTTAGATAAAATGAATTTAATTTTTGAAATCAGGACGTCCATATTATCCAACAGTTAATTTTTCATAATTTTTTGGGACAGTCGGATTTTTGGGTAAAAATTAAATATCGTTTAATTATATAATGTGCTTCATGACATCATAATGACCCAATAGTGAGGTAATAAAATACGATAAATAAAGTGTTCGGCCAATATATGTTTTAAAATTAAAATAGTGTTATTTTGGGAATATTTTATTTATTTTACAATGCCTTATTGGACCCTCCAATACATATAAAACCGTTTATCTTTTCAAATTGATTTCATTAAGAGTGTGACTCACCTCCACATAAGCAAGCCTACTATTTGAAATATTTCTCTCATTTTCCTTATAAAATAATTTGTTTACAATTCCATTTATCCAAAATCATGGGAAAAAGCATGTTATGTTTTTAGTTTTGATTATTTTAAGGTGTAGTGTCTAAAACAGAAATAATAAAGAATTCTCTCCCTTTCCTATATAAACCCACCCAACATATCATTTACTCTTCACTAAAAGAATTTTGCAGTCGACCAACCCCTTACCGTATCTTTCTATAATTACCATGAGGTTTCTGAAGCTCCAAATAAGCCTTTCTCAAGCCTCTCCCCAGAATTTGGTACCACACTTCCACTTAAGGGATTTCTTCCTTTCTCATTTTTGTATAAATTTATATAAATTGTTATTCCCTTTTAATTTCAATTATCAATGTGGGGTATGATTTCTTACCTCCCCGACACATCCCTCCTTATGTCTAATTGATGAGAGACCTCTTTATCTCTCATTAATGCCTCTCATTTACACCCGTTACCATGCAAAAATCCCATAAAGACTTTATCTCTTCTCTTTTACATTCAAGAAATTATATTGTATTATGAATCTAAATTACCTTAAATATATTGGAAAATGTATCTATATAACACCCTTACTGTAGAGACCCGAAGCTTGACGTACATGGACATTACATTACATTTGCGGAATACTTAGTACATAACAAAAACACACACTAAAGGATCGTAATAGTTTAGTGTCTTTGGAAACTCGGAACGTAATCTTCTAATCGTGGTCAAAGTTCTTCAATATCTCCCATAAAGGCCATCCCTTTTTTCTACCTAAAACCTTTCTTTATATCCTGGGGAAAGGAAAACATAAAAGGGTGAGCTCAAATGCTCAGTAATGGTAAACAAAAGAAAAATCAATCACATCATATACATAGCTTTTGGAAATCTTAACCTGCAAAAGAGCTCATAATATCTTAACATGGAATAAATCATAGAAGTGAAAATGAGATCCCCATAATCATAACATAAAACTTGAAACTTTGTGGCATGCACACATAATCATGGAAAATCATTTCTTGTTAGTCATGACTCATTGCCAAGACTATCTTAGTGGACAAAGTCCCTTTCTGAACCGAGTTCACTCCTCGTTTCAGTCCTGTATCACTGAACCGAAATAACCTTCCGTTCCAGCCATGTCTATCTCATGAGATATAAAATCTTTAACCAATGCATTTGAGGGAGATATATGTCCCACCCATCTTATAATGAATCCTTTCTTATGTGTGCCACATAATCATAAAACATACATCATCGCATAACACATATAACAAAAATGGGATTCTTGAAACATCATGACATCATAAATCAATTCATATAAGATAAAGGAATTCATAAACATAATTCCATCACAACATAGTCAAAACAATGTAAAAATATGGATAGAAACATAACCCTTTATTATCTTAGATGGAAAATAATTTTGATAAAACACTTGAATTGAATTCTTGAGGAAAATATCCTTTCTTCTTCAAAAACATTTTTCCTTTCATAACATGTCATACAACTTTAAAATAAAAGAAGTTGATTAAAAATAAACTTGAAAACTTGTAAAGGAAGCTTCTTTGAAGTAATGTTTTAAAAATCCATTCATGCCGTATAAGTTAAAAAAAACATTCTTCCTACTTTTGTCGGAAAAGTCAAAAAGTACCTCGTACGGAAAAACGACAAAAGATTCCTTTCATATTCTTTACTAAAAACTCACCTAAGGGTAAAATTGGATTTAAACTATTTCAAGTGGATGGAAACAATATTACATATTGAGGGAACATGGATGTGGATGATAAAATACACCCCAGTAAATACTTACGAATAAACAATCTCGGATAAAAATGAGATTGTGATATTTCCCTTACCTTAGGTCCAATTTGCTTCGTATGTGTCCGAACCTCCTGTATAATGATTTAAATAATGTCATTGACTTATTACAGAATCATATTCATTGTTATGATATCATATATGGTTCACTTATGACATTATATTACCCGTTCTTTTGTAAATTCCATGTTAAAGAAGCGTTTTGGGTAAAATCGTTTCATTTATCGTAGGTGTTTTGACTTGTTGTTCTTGACATCATTATTACTTATATCATGATTTACTTACTTCCAGAATATAAAATATGATTTATATATCATATATATTCAGTATATATATATATATAATAGATAGATAAATAAAATGAAAAACACCGTTCATGGAGACGGTAGTCCGTACGTACGCATGAACGCTGTTTTTCTTTCCTTATTGTCTTGAAATGGAAGTAAGTAGATGACATACATAAATCCAGTAGCTTTATAATGTCATGTATTTCATTATTATTTCTTATATATACATTATAATCATTCTTAAATGGTTAACATGGAGAATGAATCTCATCGCGTCGTGGAGACGGTAGTCCGTACGTACGCACGAGCGATGATATCATTTCTATAAATATTGAATTGAATTGGAGTGGATTATAAAATATATCAGAATCAATATGATGTTTTAATAACTATTTATAGTTATTCTTTACACCATTATACCCATCCATGTAAGGTGGTGGTGGAAAATAGATTACACCACGGCGTGGAGACGGTATTCCGTACGTACGCACGCGCGGTGATTTCTTTTTCCGTAGGATGGATAGATGGTGAAATAGGGTTGTTTCATACTTATAATAACATATCAGTATATGAGTGATACTGATGTTATTACTTCATAATGAAACAACCTAAGAAGAAGAAGTGGAAGAAGAAATAAAGATGAAAGAATTGGTAACGGTAATTACCTCTTCTTTGAAGTGCCTCTTTGAGACCTCCTCTTAGGGCACTAGAATTGGTCTTTGAGGAAGACCAGAACCTCTAGGATGTTGCTAGGGAAGTGGAGAAGGGATTTTGTCAGGGTTTGGCCGAGCTTGAGTGCTCAAATTGGTGTGAGGAGGAGGGGGAGGAGGTGTCCTTTTATAGGGGAGGAGAGGGGCACCTTAGGAATATCTCAAAATATTATTTTATATTAAAGTAAAAATCGGTTTATAATGGTTCCAAAGGGTCTTATTTCGAAGCTAAAGTGGGTATGGGTCGACATCCTATCAACCAATAGGATTTAGACAAGTTTAGGGTATTATTTTAACCTTATCAATTAGATTTAACTCTAAGTTAAATAATTTAACTTTTACCGTGTCTTTTTGTTTTCTTTCACTATATGGTTAATAAACTTACTATAACATGCCAAACGAACCCCAAATTGTATATTATTAATACACATATCCTTATCTAAGTCATTTGGCCGAACCTTAGATTTTTAGGAATAAAATAACAATTAATAATATAATATTTGATTTAAAAACTATTTTGTGTCAATTTTGACACTATTTGATATATGATTTTTTTGAAAGTCATAACAGAATTATATGTTCGAACCAACTTGATTAAATCAACACTAATATATCATAGTAACCTAGAAAATTAGTGGAATTCATAAAAAGTCTTAAATTACATTTATTTTGGTATTTATATTATCAATTATGTCAATATTTCATTAATAAGATAATTACTGCATCATCTTTGTGTCATAAATAAATTATATTATATGATGTCTAAAAATTACAAATAAAATACCATCATGTAGGAAATCTTTTTAGCTTTCGAATGAATATTTATAGTCGAATTTATCTTATTTATAACCCCATATTAAAAATTATTTACTTATTAAACTTTTATTTTAACTATTTTAACCCTTCTTTAAATAAATTAATAATAAATGTCCTAATCTAATCCAAGTGGTCCTAAATGGTCATATTTTATTCCTAAGTTTGTTTTTGGTCGAATTACACTTGTCCAATAGAATTAGGACATGTGTTAGGGTAATATTAATATCATATTTACCCTTAGTTACCCTATTTACTATTAACCGTGGTAAAAAAAGTAAAAAGTTACTATTCACCAAAAAAATTATTTTCATCTCATTGAACAACATTTTAGTCCTTGATATTAACCGTGTTTCTCGGATTTTCGAAATTCCATTCACAGAAGCGGTAAAATTAAGTTTTATGCAAAATTCAGTTTTTAACCTACCACTTAGTAGTTTCACTATTCATCAAAAATTGATGTTTTTCAGAACAATGCCAAAATTTCATCCCAAGCTATATTTCATATTCCGAATTCAAAAATTAAGTCTATTGTACCAAAATCATAACATAAAAGTTGCATTAATTATTTTTATAATTAAATCCCGCAAATAGCGTGTTTTTAAGAAACAATATCTATCAAAAGATTGACACTTGTTTATGTCTAGTTTAAATGTGAAATTACATCCAATGACCAACATTGTATTAAATTGTAAAAATATATTCTAAATATACTTTAAAACCACTCGAATTAATAATTTATCACTATTAATTATTTCGATTAAAAAAGTTGTTTTTAATTATAATTTAGTAATTTTCACTATTCATCAGAATATGAAAGTTATCCGAAAAGTACCAAAATTTCACCTTAGGCTAAATTCGATACTCCAAATCCAAAAATGAAGTTCATTTTGAAAAATAAGATTTACAGAGTTTTAAAAAGTGGTTATTACTATTCATAACGGCTAGTTTTAATAATATTTTAATAGCATATCGTTATTTAGTGAAACTCGGTATTGCGTATTACTCACGCTATCGAGGAAGGTCGTGATTGCGTGTAATGCAAAGCAAGTCAAGGATGCGTGTTGTGCAAGCTCCTTTTGGTGTAGCGTATAACACAAGACTTTAATAAAATTAAAAAGAATATTTTTTTTATAAAATCATGGGCTGTTACATTCTACCCCCCTTAAAATGAATTTCGCCCTCGAAATTCGTCGGGGTTATAAATGGTTTACTATTTGAAAGTTTCTTTAATAGAAACCCACATCGTAAAAAGGAATATCAAAACCAATCTTTAAAAAAAAAAGTATGAAACTTAACGGTTACCCAAATAAACTAATCATTGGGTTTCCACATAGGTGAAAATATGGATATGGAAGAGAAATCTAACCATCATGTTCTGATGGAGAGTGGTAGAGAACATGGCTATGGAAAAGCCAATAATCACAAATCCATAAATTTGTGACGATCTAAGGTACCATCCGATTCGTCAGGTATAAGATCACTAGGACAACATTTTTGGTTTTCAAGATCATTTCCCTAAAGTTGAAAATTTGAATTGGAATAAATACTTTCTTTATTTTGGTACAATCTCACTATTGTTCGTGCCTAAAACAATTTCCACTTCATCTCTTAAATAAATGAAGTTGAATTTGTTATTCGTGAAGTGTTAGCAGATCATGTGATAGAATGACGGGTCATTCCATCTGTCTCAAACAAAAGGTTAGCAAAAATTATATACATAAGTCGATATATAGTGAGATTAATCATATATAGTTCCTAAAATGGATTATACTTCATATATCATACTGCTTAATATAATAAAACTAGTTTCTACTAAACAGGGACTTCATGTAGGCCAGTGGTAGGCGATAAAGGCCAGTCGCACTTCGGTTGTGGGTTCGATTCCCACAGCCTTGTCCGAAGCGATGGGTTGTCGCCCGTCCTGCAGGTTGTCCTTTTTCTAAAACTACGTTACTATAACATCCCATCAATAATATCGAAAATCTTCTATCCTTAAACAATACTAACTTATGTCCAACATAATCCAGTCTAATCTTTAGGCTTATACATAATACTGCAGTCCACTCTCATAATATAGTGACATCAATTACCAGAGATTTAATACTGTCGTTGATCCCCACATATCATAAGATATGTCTTGTTGGTCACATTCCAAACATTCAAAGTCCTTAATCGTGTATTCTCTTGAATACCTTAGTGAAAACATGAGTGCAGTTAAAAGTTAACACTTTCCACATACCAAAATCCTCAAAATTCTATATACTCAAACCATGATATCACTTAGTCCTTATATCAATCATGAGCTCATGAATACTATTAAACATTTCATTTTCTCGTCTTCATTATGCGCATATCATCTTATTTCCAAAAAATATCTCAATCAATTTGAATATCACATCAATAAATATTGCAATACTCAATGATACAACATTATTTTGGAATCCCATTACATAAACACTTAATCATTCCACCACATCGTTGTCATATTCAACATTGCCAATAGTGATCGCATGTGATTTCCCTTTGTCCTTTGCCTTCAGTGGTTGCTCATGTTGATCATCACTAACCCTTGGATTAGGGCAATTATTAGCATAATGCCCCATTTCCTTGCACTTGAAGCATTGAAGTGTTGGCAGTGCGTTCTCTACAGTGTTTGCTTTATCATTAGAAAACATTTTTCCATTACTTCGACACTCAGCTGCTCGATGACCTTCTTTTCCACACTTAAAACATTTTCTAGTCCCTTTTAGACAATCTCCACCATGCTTCTTTCCACACTTTGTGCATAAGGAAACATTCATCTTCTTTTCACCATTATTCTGAGATTTCTCCTTGAACTCCATCTTTCGTTTCTTGTCAAAACCATGAGATGGATATGTAACACCAACTTCCATTTCTACCTTGATAGCACAACGCACAATTTCTTCATAGCTACTGAAGTCTCTTATAGCTAATGCCCTTCGAAGACTTGGTTTTAAGCCACTGAAAAATCGATCAACTTTACTTTCAGGTTGGATGATAATTCCAGAAGCATACCTTGCAAGTCTTGTAAAATTTGCTTCATAGGTACCAACAGATTCATCGTCCCTTTGCTTCAGTTCAAGAAACTCTTTCTCCATCTTTGTTCGAAGAATACGAGGGAAGTACTTATTGAAAAATAAGTTCTTGAACTCGTCCCATTCCATAGACTCAATTTCATCCCTTTGCCTTGTATTCTTAATAAGATTCCACCATTGATCAGCATCTCCTTCCAAACGATACACTGCTAGGATGACTTTATCATGTTCAGAACATTGAAGAACTGAAAATATCTTTTCAGTAGTACTAATCCATTGTTCAGCAACTAATGGATCAGCAGACCCACTGAAAGAAGGTGGACGCTGCCTCATGAAGGATTCAACAGAATGTTGCTCCTTCCTTTGCTCGTTTGGAAGTCCTTCATGATTCATAGCTTGAGAAAGTTGTGTGAGCATGGCTACAAGATTTTGCATTCCAGCTCCTATATCGTTTGGTTGCTCAGGGGTACAATCATTGCATTGACCATCACATTCCGCATTAACACGGTTCCTTCGGGTTCCAGCCATCGTCTAAAACCCCAAAAGAATTGTGTGAGAGGCAAAAATCATGCTAGGGAAAACAACATAATAAAGGGTTAGTACCCTCAATATCTAACATCTTAGGTTAAATTCGAAGATCGTTAGCGCAATTCTAGGACTACAACCTATACGTATACTTAACCTTAGAGACATCCCTAGACATACCTTAGAAATATCTCTAGGGATCTCACTAAAGTTCTCGCATCCTAGTTTCCAAAGGTTGACTAAACCTTTCCTCTGATACCAACTGTAGAGACCCGAAGCTTGACGTACATGGACATTACATTACATTTGCGGAATACTTAGTACATAACAAAAACACACACTAAAGGATCGTAATAGTTTAGTGTCTTTGGAAACTCGGAACGTAATCTTCTAATCGTGGTGAAAGTTCTTCAATATCTCCCATAAAGGTCATCCCTTTTTTCTACCTAAAACCTTTCTTTATATCCTGGGGAAAAGAAAACATAAAAGGGTGAGCTCAAATGCTCAGTAAGGGTAAACAAAAGAAAAATCAATCACATCATATACATAGCTTTTGGAAATCTTAACCTGCAAAAGAGCTCATAATATCTTAACATGGAATAAATCATAGAAGTGAAAATGAGATCCCCATAATCATAACATAAAACTTGAAACTTTGTGGCATGCACACATAATCATGGAAAATCATTTCTTGTTAGTCATGACTCATTGCCAAGACTATCTTAGTGGACAAAGTCCCTTTCTGAACCGAGTTCACTCCTCGTTTCAGTCCTGTATCACTGAACCGAAATAACCTTCCGTTCCAGCCATGTCTATCTCATGAGATATAAAATCTTTACCCAATGCATTGGAGGGAGATATAGGTCCCACCCATCTTATAATGAATCCTTTCTTATGTGTGCCACATAATCATAAAACATACATCATCGCATAACACATATAACAAAAATGGGATTCTTGAAACATCATGACATCATAAATCAATTCATATAAGATAAAGGAATTCATAAACATAATTCCATCACAACATAGTCAAAACAATGTAAAAATATGGATAGAAACAGAACCCTTTATTATCTTAGATGGAAAATAATTTTGATAAAACACTTGAATTGAATTCTTGAGGAAAATATCCTTTCTTCTTCAAAAACATTTTTCCTTTCATAACATGTCATACAACTTTAAAATAAAAGAAGTTGATTAAAAATAAACTTGAAAACTTGTAAAGGAAGCTTCTTTGAAGTAATGTTTTAAAAATCCATTCATGCCGTATAAGTTAAAAAAAAACATTCTTCGTACTTCTGTCGGAAAAGTCAAAAAGTACCTCGTACGGAAAAACGACAAAAGATTCCTTTCATATTCTTTACTAAAAACTCACCTAAGGGTAAAATTGGATTTAAACTATTTCAAGTGGATGGAAACAATATTACATATTGAGGGAACATGGATGTGGATGATAAAATACACCCCAGTAAATACTTACGAATAAACAATCTCGGATAAAAATGAGATTGTGATATTTCCCTTACCTTAGGTCCAATTTGCTTCGTATGTGTCCGAACCTCCTGTATAATGATTTAAATAATGTCATTGACTTATTAAAGAATCATATTCATTGTTATGATATCATATATGGTTCACTTATGACATTATATTACCCGTTCTTTTGTAAATTCCATGTTAAAGAAGCGTTTTGGGTAAAATCGTTTCATTTATCGTAGGTGTTTTGACTTGTTGTTCTTGACATCATTATTACTTATATCATGATTTACTTACTTCCAGAATATAAAATATGATTTATATATCATATATATTCAGTATATATATATATAATAGATAGATAAATAAAATGAAAAACACCGTTCATGGAGACGGTAGTCCGTACGTACGCATGAACGCTGTTTTTCTTTCCTTATTGTCTTGAAATGGAAGTAAGTAGATGACATACATAAATCCAGTAGCTTTATAATGTCATGTATTTCATTATTATTTCTTATATATACATTATAATCATTCTTAAATGGTTAACATGGAGAATGAATCTCATCGCGTCGTGGAGACGGTAGTCCGTACGTACGCACGAGCGATGATATCATTTCTATAAATATTGAATTGAATTGGAGTGGATTATAAAATATATCATAATCAATATGATGTTGTAATAACTATGTATAGTTATTCTTTACACC
Source organism: Viscum album (assembly GCA_963277665.1). NCBI lineage: Eukaryota > Viridiplantae > Streptophyta > Magnoliopsida > Santalales > Viscaceae > Viscum > Viscum album. The sequence goes on from OY728162.1 coordinate 1,328,099,528, forward strand.
ATTATACCCATCCATGTAAGGTGGTGGTGGAAAATAGATTACACCACGACGTGGAGACGGTATTCCGTACGTACGCACGCGCGGTGATTTCTTTTTCCGTAGGATGGATAGATGGTGAAATAGGGTTGTTTCATACTTATAATAACATATCAGTATATGAGAGATACTGATGTTATTACTTCATAATGAAACAACCTAAGAAGAAGAAGTGGAAGAAGAAATAAAGATGAAAGAATTGGTAACGGTAATTACCTCTTCTTTGAAGTGCCTCTTTGAGACCTCCTCTTAGGGCACTAGAATTGGTCTTTGAGGAAGACCAGAACCTCTAGGATGTTGCTAGGGAAGTGGAGAAGGGATTTTGGCAGGGGTTGGCCGAGCTTGAGTGCTCAAATTGGTGTGAGGAGGAGGGGGAGGAGGTGTCCTTTTATAGGGGAGGAGAGGGGCACCTTAGGAATATCTCAAAATATTATTTTATATTAAAGTAAAAATCGGTTTATAATTGTTCCAAAGGGTCTTATTTCGAATCTAAAGTGGGGATGGGTCGAAATACTATCAACCAATAGGATTTAGACAAGTTTAGGGTATTATTTTAACCTTATCAATTAGATTTAACTCTAAGTTAAATAATTTAACTTTTACCGTGTCTTTTTGTTTTCTTTCACTATATGGTTAATAAACTTACTATAACATGCCAAACGAACCCCAAATTGTATATTATTAATACATATATCCGTATCTAAGTCATTTGGCCGAACCTTAGATTTTTAGGAATAAAATAACAATTAATAATATAATATTTGATTTAAAAACTATTTTGTGTCAATTTTGACACTATTTGATATATGATTTTTTTGAAAGTCATAAAAGAATTATATGTTCGAACCAAGTTGATTAAATCAACACTAATATATCATAGTAACCTAGAAAATTAGTGGAATTCATAAAAAGTCTTAAATTACATTTAGTTTGGTATTTATATTATCAATTATGTCAATATTTCATTAATAAGATAATTACTGCATCATCTTTGTGTCATAAATAAATTATATTATATGATGTCTAAAAATTACAAATAAAATACCATCATGTAGGAAATCTTTTTATATTTCTAATGAATATTTATAGTAGAATTTATCTTATGTATAACCCCATATTAAAAATGATTTACTTATTAAACGTTGATTTTAACTATTTTAACCCTTCTTTAAATAAATTAATAATAAATGTCCTAATCTAATCCAAGTGGGCCTAAATGGTCATATTTTATTCCTAAGTTTGTTTTTGGTCGAATTACACTTGTCCAATAGAATTAGGACATGTGTTAGGGTAATATTAATATCATATTTACCCTTAGTTACCCTATTTACTATTAACCGTGGTAAAAAAAGTAAAAAGTTACTATTCACCAAAAAAATTATTTTCATCTCATTGAACCACATTTTAGTCCTTGATATTAACCGTGTCTCTCGGATTTTCGAAATTCCATTCACAGAAGCGGTAAAATTAAGTTTTATGCAAAATTCAGTTTTTAACCTACCACTTAGTAGTTTCACTATTCATCAAAAATTGATGTTTTTCAGAACAATGCCAAAATTTCATCCCAAGCTATATTTCATATTCCGAATTCAAAAATTAAGTCTATTGTACCAAAATCATAACATAAAAGTTGCATTAATTATTTTTATAATTAAATCCCACAAATAGCGTGTTTTTAAGAAACAATATCTATCAAAAGATTGACACTTGTTTATGTCTAGTTTAAATGTGAAATTACATCCAATGACCAACATTGTATTAAATTGTAAAAATATATTCTAAATATACTTTAAAACCACTCGAATTAATAATTTATCACTATTAATTATTTCGATTAAAAAAGTTGTTTTTAATTATAATTTAGTAATTTTCACTATTCATCAGAATATGAAAGTTATCCGGAAAGTACCAAAATTTCACCTTAGGCTAAATTCGATACTCCAAATCCAAAAATGAAGTTCATTTTGAAAAATAAGATTTACAGAGTTTTAAAAAGTGGTTATTACTATTCATAACGGCTAGTTTTAATAATATTTTAATAGCATATCGTTGTTTAGTGAAACTCGGTATTGCGTATTACACACGCTATCGAGGAAGGTCGTGATTGCGTGTAATGCAAAGCAAGTCAAGGATGCATGTTGTGCAAGCTCCTTTTGGTGTAGCGTACAACACAAGACTTTAATAAAATTAAAAAGAATATTTTTTTATAAAATCTTGGGCTGTTACACTTACTATACATTTAATGTCCATATGATGATACACCCCTTTCTCTCTCATCAAAAGTTTTATGAATTCTTATGTCATGTCGTTATGCTGTCGAAATTGAACAACGATTTTCCAATCCAAAGCCATTGTGTTGTGAATACCATGACCATTTCTTTGTCAAGGGTATTCAAAAATATGCAAATTTACTTATTTATTATATATTTTCATGTATGAATTCCAAATTCCATTATCATAGAATAAATGATTATGTTTTATGATTCTATATTATATGATCCATGTGGCACACTTAGGCATGAAATAAAATGTTTAAAAAGGGTGCGCCTTGATAGAGCTCCAATGCATTCGGTAAAGATTAGTATCATGATAAGTCAAGTGCAATGAGGGTTTAATCATGATAATTAAAGTTAAATTAGGGTTTAATCATGCTCCAGGTGCAATTATACTTGGATCACATTAATTTCATGTTAAATGTTATTGCCACATTTCCATGTTATGATAATGATGTTATATCATGCCTTTATGTTCATGTTTCTCTTATGATCCATTAATATTCCTATTTCCTAACATGTACTGTATTCTTCATGTTATTCCTTTTTTACTCCCTTACTGGGATTTATAGATCACTCCTTTTTATGCATGTCCTCAGGTTATCCCATGAAATGCAAAGTACAAAAGAATGAAGTGGTCATGTAAAAGATGTTTTCTATAAGATGTTGCATTTTATGTTTTAAGTTGGTATGTAATGTTCCAAAGTCCTGAAGATACCAGACCTCTCGATATTTGATGTTGTATCAAGTGAAGGTTTTATGTAATAAATTATGTTTATGTGTGTAATAAAAAGTATGGTTGTTATACCCATCATATAGTTACAATCTATATTGAGAATCCCTATACATTTTCAAACGACTTAATTTATGATTATAATTCAAATTAGGTATAAATATACTTTATTACCCTCTTAATGATGGATTCTGGATCCACATTAAATTAATAGTATTAATCTAAATTGATTCATATTAGTGAAATAAACTGATACTGGTTTAATTAAGAAGAGACTTCACAATATATTATTTAAGAAAACACTGAATAAGTTATTATAATAAATTTAAATAACTATTTTTTTTCAAAAACCATCTTTAAATTATAAATAAGGATACATATGTCATGGAAGCTACAAGAAAAATATGTTTCATGAATCCTTTATTAATTCTACCTTATGAAAGGATTACAATAACAAACCATCTCTAAAATAATTATACTTATAAAAAATTTATCAACTATATTAGTAAAGAGAAAAAAATAAAAAACATAAATCCCTAGTAACTTGGAATTAAGTTTATGTATATGTGTGTTAGGTAAAAATTTATCTACCATCCCATATATGGACTTGTATAAGATCTATTCACCATATCAAAAATGGTAATAAAAATAAAAAAAATCGAATAACGCTATATATCATCTATAGACAGGTCAACCAGATCACTACTTGATGCAAATCTCTAACCATAATATCAATAATAAGGATTAAATGTCTATCAAGTATCAAATTAATGGGGTGTTAACAAAACTGAATTTTCCACAACTATCTATTCCCCTAATAAAAACCATTATATATATTCATGAATGTATAAAATGAAATAAAAGATAGAAACATTGCATGAATGCACATGAATCACCACTATGAAAAAGAGAAGCCACCATGATGGTTGAATCATAACAAAACCAATTATTATTTGTTTTTGGTTTATACTCATTACCAAAAATATAGGTTAAATCCTCACACCCCCTTATTCTCAAAGTCTATTGAATGTACCAAGTTAGAATTGAAATTAATTTGCCTATAATATTATGGTTATTGGGTTTTATATCACCTAGTATATTTAAAAGAATATTTCATTGAGTTTCATCTCATACACCAACATACTATATAAAAAACTAAGTTGGACGGTCACCTAATAATTATTTATGAAAAAAAATCAAATACTAGGTTGTAATATTGTACAACCATCTATGAGAAACATAAAAATTATTGGTTAGAATATCAGTTAATCCTTTTATCAGAATTAAATCACATTTGACATAATGTCTAACCCATTAGTGTTAGAACACAAATCTTGAATTTTATTTCAACAAAAAATTAGGTATAAAATCATTATTCAATTGGTACTGTGTAGAAACTTTATATAATAACATTAAACACAAAAAAAAAAATCATCAGTTGGTTAGTATATCACCTAAATCATATAGAAAAACAATATATCTGAATTGGCATAATGTACATCCCATATACAATCGATATAATGATTATATAAACTAACATAATATTCAATTCCAAACACACATTATCACACCATTGGTGAGTAATATTTTATACTAAAAAAATACTATCTATATATATCTATATAAAAAAGCAGATAGTTGAGGAGATTTTACAACACTAAGCTAGTTGGTTACACATCCTGTCTAAAAAAATCTATTATATATCTTTGGATGGAATCACAACAAATCTATGGAATTCTGTATTTCTATACACATGGAGAGAATGCATCTTATCATAAAATAATAATTTCAAGGTTAGGGGTGGATTCATTTACCATGTTTGAAAAATTTAAATAAAAGTCTTAACATTCATGTCTATAATCAAGATAAAAAACTATTATGTGAACAACCGACCTCAATAGTAAATTTCCCACCCAATTATTTGTAAATTCCTTATCTAAAATTAATACTCAACTATTACCCATTGAACCACATGTATCATGTATTATAACAAACCCATTATTAAATACCTTTGTCTGTAAGTCATAATTTTCCTTACCATGGTCACAAATTAGGCCCATATTGGCCATGTATATGGACCACTTCCACATGGTAGGTCAATGATCTACATTTTCGAATACCAACATTGGTTTAATCCATTTATCCTACTTGTCCACCATTGGAAGACTTATTTTTTATATATTGTTCTATTTCTACAATTCCATTTGTTATAAAAACTATCCAACTTAAGGATTATCTCTCTTGTGAGTCACAAATCCTATGTAATTTCTAACTTGTAGCCCATTACAATCAATTATTAACTTTTTTTATCTCACTCAATACTTCAATATTCCACAATGTCCCTCACCCAATGTCAATATCTTCTTAAGTTGCATCACAAATTATAATGCATTTTCTTCCCCATATGGATTATATAGAAGAAAAATATCTAGGAGAACATGATTGAGATCAACAACATGTCTCTATATGGGAAAACAGAGTATTTCGTGACCTTGTTAATATTAGGACTCAATGTTTGTATTAGTTCACAAAATAATCATCCTTCAATGTTATGATTAATGAAATTTTGGGAAAAAATGTTGGCTGAATGTGGAGTTAAGATAGTGAAAACAAGGACACTCCAATTTTAACATGACCATTAGAAGTTTACATATTCTAATAGTGTTGCAAAAGTGCACTGGTGGATTGATTGTTCAGTAAAGATAAAGGGTCGCTAGGTAGGTAACAAAGACAAGGAATCCTTTTTTAGTGATCCATGATTTTAAAGGGAGTATGTATTAATTTTTTAATTGATGATAAATATTATATAATTTAATGGTACTTAAATTCTATGTGAGTTGGATAAAAACATTTATTATGAAGCTCTGAAGTTGGTGAGAATAACTTATTTTTTTGTAATATGATGTAGTCACCTATATCTTCATATTATAAAAAAATTGATAAGTAGTGTGTTTCCCAAATTTATGAAATAATAATCATCTGAATCATATTAACCACTTACAAAAAATCTTGATTTATATTTCTCTATGAAATATATTTATATTTCCTTGCATGTCTATGTGTCTACAGGTGCGTAAAAAGGAAGACAAAGTGTGGAGGGTAGGGTGTTATGTCTACCTACTAGTTATACACCTAGTCAAGTGAGGGAACATTTAGGGGGTTGTTTTATACTTCCCTAATCTACTTGAGAGATTACAATGAAATTACATGCATGGATTTGATGGTTTCATAAAAAGGAAAACTCAATTTTTCCCCACCAACAAGTGCTACAAGAGCTATTGTTCTTAAAGGACTAGTTTTCTTCATTCTTACCTTGATGATATCTAAATTTTAGAGGGAGTTCATTATCATTTTAATATATGGAATTACATTATAATAAGGTATGGGTAGATAGGTAAGATGAAAATGATTTTGAATTTTCTATAATGGAAATCGATGACCATCTGATTCAAAAAGTCCTTGATTCTCTACTTACTAGTATTTATTAAAAGAATATGGGAATGGAATAATGGGAAGAGATAATTAGGATATCATTTTTAATATTGAGGATATATTTCGATATGAATGTTGTAACAGCCCGAGATTTTATGAGAAATATTATTTTTAATTACTTTGATGTCTTGTGTTCTACACTATACCAAGATTAGCTTGTACTATACGCAACACTGTATTAGCTTTCAGAATACGCAACACTATTCTTGGGTAGTGTTACACACAATTTCAAGTTCGTTTTGTCGAAATTATTCTACACAACATTAAGTATAGATTTTGTTTTGATTATGTTATACGCAACACCAAATGAATATTTCACTACACGCAGCCCGGACTTGGCTTGCATTACACGCAATCAAGACCTTCTTCGATAGCGTGTGTAGTACGCAATACCAAGTTTCATTAAACAAGATATTATTATAATATTATTATGAACTAACCATTATGAATAGTAATACCCACTTTTTGAAATTTTATCTTTCAAAATGGACTTCATTTTTGGATTCATAATATCGAAATTATCATAGGGTAAAATTTTGGTATTTTTCTAAAAACATTCAATTTTTGATGAATAGTGAAAACAATAGGTTACTATTTAAAAACAGAATTTTTATTTAAATAATTATTTATTTTATTTAAATTTATTTTAGTTAAAAATTTATACATAATACCCATATAAGATCAATGTAATTCATTGGAGTCATTTTTTAATAATTTTAGATATTTAAAAAAATTTATTGAACTTTTCACCGTCTTTTACCCACCTCCTAGGAGAATTTTCAAATTTACATAAAAAATAATTTTATCGCATCTATGAATGGAATTTCAAAAATCCGAGAGACATGTTTGATGTTAGTAAGTTAAATGTCATTCAGTGAGATAAAAATAATTTTTGGTCAATAGTAACTTTTTACTTTTATTTACCATGGTTAAAAGTAAATAGGGTAATTAAGGGTAAAAATGGTATTATTATTACCCTAAAACATGTCTTAATTCTATGAGATAAGTTTAATTCGACCAAAAAAAACCTTTGGAATACAATATGACAATTTAGGTCCACTTGGATAATATTAGGAAACTTATTATTATTTTATTTAATAAAGAGTTAAAATTGTTAAAATCAATGTTTAATAACTAAAACATATTTATTATAGGGTTATAAATAAGATAAATTTGACTATAAATATTTATTAGAAAGATAAAATGATTTCCTACATAATGGTATTTTATTTATAATTTTTGGACTATAAATAATTTAAATTATATATGACACAATGATGATGCAGTAATTACCTTTTTAAGGAAATATTAACATAATTGATATTATAAATACCCAAATAAATGTAATTTGAGACTTTTTATAAATTAAACTAATTTTCTGGGTTAATATGACATGTTAGTATTGGTATAATTCACCTTTTTCGAACTAATCAGGTTGTTATGATTTTCACAAAAAACAATTACCAAATAGTGTTAAAATTGACATAAAATAGTTTTTAAAACAAATATTATATTTTTAATTGTTATTTTATTCCAAAAAATACAAGTATCTTCAAAATGACTTAGATACGGATATATATATTAATAAGTAACCTCTTGGGGTTTGTTTGGATTGTTATAGTATGTTTATCAACCATATAGTGTAAGAAAACAAGAAGACACGCTAAAAGTTATATCCAAATGATAAGGTTAAAATAATATCCTAAACTTGTCCAAACTCAATTAGATGAGAGGATTTAGACCCATACCTACCTTAGGTTCGAAATAAATCAATTTGAAGCTATTAAAAACCGAATATGGATTTATAATAAAATAATATTTTGAGTTTTTCCAAAGGTTCCCCTCTCCTCCCTTATAAAAGGGAACCTCCTCCCCCTCTTCCTCACACCACTTTGAGCCATCAAGCTCAGCCAAAAACTTCGAATTTATCTTCTCCACTTCCCTGGAAATATCATAGATGTTTTGGTCTTCTTCAAAGTCCAACCCTAGTGTTCTAAGAGGAGGTTAAGAAGAGGCGCGTCAAAGAAGAGGTAATATCCATTACCGATCCTTTCCAATTTATTTCTCCTTCAACATATTCTTCTTTAGTTGTTTCATTATAAATTAATAACATCAGTATTAATTATATACTGATATGTTATTATAAATATGAAACAACCCCATTTCACCTTCTATCCATCATACGGAAAATGAAATCACCGCGCGTGCGTGCATTCGGAATACCATCTCCATGCCGTGGTGTAATCTGTTTTCCACCACCACCTTACTTGGATGGGTATAATGGTGTAAAGAATAACTATATATGGATAATATAACATCCTAATGATTATGATATATTATATCACCCACTCCAATTCCATTAAAAAATTATGGGAATGATATCATCGCTCATGTGTACGTACGGATTACCGTTTCCACGACGCAATGAGATTCAATCTCCAGGTTAACCATTAAATACTGATTATAAAGTATATATAATGAATAATAATGGTATATATATATATAACATAATAATTCTACTGGATTTATTTATATGTTATTTACGTAAATCCATTCATGTTAATAAGGAAAGGAAAACAGCGATCATGCGTACGTAAGGCCTACTGTCTCCATAAACGGTGTATTTCATTTAATTTATCTATCTATTATATATACATATATACTGAATATATATGATATATAAATCACGACATAAATTATGGAAGTAATTAAATCATGATATAAGTAATAATAATATCAAGAACAACAAGTCCAAACAAGTACGATAAATAAAACTTTTTTACTCAAAACGCTGCTTTAACATGGAATTTACAAAAGAACAGGTAATATAAAGTCATAAGTGAACCATATAAGATATCATAACAATCAATATAATTCTGTAATTAGTAAATGACATTATTTAAATGAGTATATAGGAGGTTCGGATACGTATGAAGCATATCGGACCTAAGGTAAGGGATAATTGTTCCAATCTCATTCTTATCCGAGATTGTTTATTCGTAAGTATTTACTAGGGTTATGTTTATCTTCCATTCCCATGTTTTATAAAAATGTTTTCATAAAATGTTTAGTATTCTTCAATGTATCTTTAAATTACTTTTTACCCTTTTATGACCTTTACCACAATGATTGGAAGAAATCTTTCTTTTGTTTACTATACGAGGTACTTTTTGACTTTTCCGACAAAAGTATGGGGTGAATTTTTTTTAATCTTATACGGCATGAACAGATTTTTACGGTTTCATAACTCCTTATTTTCAAGAATATTACTATACCAGAATTCATGACTATTTTCAACAAAATCTTTTTCTTTTAAAATTTCATAGCATTTTGTAAAAAGAAAATGATTTTGAAGAAGAAATGATATTTTTCTCAAGAATTCATTTCAATTGTTTTATCAAATCCATTTTCCATCCAAGATGATATTATTTAATATGTGTATGTTTCAAGTATAATGTATCCATTATTTACATGGTTTTATTCTTCTTATGATGAAATGATATCCATTTTTTGATATGTATTATGTTATGATGGCATGATGTTTAAGAATCCCATTATATTAAATGGGTTATGCTATGATGTATGATTTATGATTTTGTGGAACACAAAAGGATGATTTCATTATGAGATGGGTGGGACCTATATCTCCCTCCAATTCATTGGTTAAAGATTTATATCTGATGAGATAGACATGGCTGGAATGGTATGTTAATCCGGTTCAGTGTTACAGGAATGAAATGAGGAGTGGACTCAATTCAGAAAGGGACTTTGTCCACTAAGATGGTCTTGGCAGCAATGCCTTGCCTACTATGGAAATCATATCATGTGCTTAATGGTTTTCCATAATTACATGTTTTCTTCCCATGATATTTTATCATGGCTAATGTTCCTTTTTGATCTATGCGTTGTGTACTTCCAAGATTTTTGTCTTTGCTCAAGATTTTGATGTTTAGATTTTATGTTCAAGTTTTTGCATTCAAATGTTTATGGATTGTTTTATGTTCTCTATGTTTACCCTTAGTGGGAATTTGAGCTCACCCTTTATATGTTTTCTTTTCCCCAGGATATAAAGAAAGGTTTTAGGTAAGAAAAAAAAGGGGAAGATCTTTATGGGAGATGTTGAAGATCTTTGACCATGATTAGAAGACTATGTTCCGAGTTTCCAAAGACACTAAACTATTACGGTACTTTGGTGTCTATTTTTGTTATGAATTATGTATTCCAAAAAAGTAATGTAATGTCTATGTACGTCATGATTTGGGTCTCTACATTTGGTATCAGAGGAAAGGTTTAGTCAACCTTTGGAAATGAGGATGTGAGAACATTAGTGAGATCCCTAGAGATATTTCTAAGGTAATTCTAGGGATTACCCTAAGTTTAAGTATAAGTATAGGTTATTGTCCTAGAATTATGGTAAAGATATTATAATTAAACCTATGATGTTAGATATGGAAGGTACTTCCCTTTTATTATGTTGTCTTCCCTAGTATGATTTTTTCCTCACACTATTCTTTTTGGGTTTTCGAAGATGGATATGAAGGAACCGTGTTGATCAATGTAATGGAAGATGCAATGATTGTCCTCCTGAATAAACCAATGTTATGGGAGATGGAGTGAAAAATATTATTGCTATACTTACAAAAGCTATGAATCATTCTGGACATCCAAATGAGCAGAGAAAGGAGAAACATTCTGTTGAATCCATCATGAGGCAGTGTCCACCTTTATTCATTGGATCTACTGATCCATTAGTGGCTAAACAATGGATCAGTACCACTTAAAAGATATTTTCAGTCTTATAATGTTTTAAACATGATAAAGTCGTCTTAGAAGTATATCGTTTGGATGGTGAAGCTAATCAATAGTGGAATCGTATCATGAATAAAAGTCCCCAAGATGAAATTGAAACTATGGAATGGGTTGAGTTCAAGAACTTGTTTTTCTATAGGTACTTCCATCGTATTCTTCGAACAAAGATGAAAAAGGAGTTCATTGAGCTTATGCAAAAGGATGGTGAATCTGTTGGAATATATGAGGCAAATTTTACAAGGCTTCCAAGGTATGAATCTGGATTTATCATTCAACCTGAAAGTAATGTTGATCGATTCATCAGTGGCTTAAAACCAAGTCTTCGAAGGGAATTTTCTATAAGAGACTTCAGTAGCTATGAAGAAATTGTGCGTTGTACTATCAAGGTAGTACGGGAAATTGGTGTTACATATCCCTCTCATGGTTTTGACAAGAAACAAAAGATGGAGTTCAAGGAAAAATCTGAGAACAATGATGAAAAGAAGATGAAAGTTACTTTATGCTCAAAGTGTGGAAAGAAGCACGGTGGAGATTGTCTAAAAGGTACTAGAAAATGTTTTAAGTGTGTAAAAGAAGGTCATCGAGCAGTTGAGTGTCGAAGTAATGAGAAAAAGGTAGTCAATGATGTGAATAGATAAAAGAATATAGAGAATGCTACACCAACTATTCAATGCTTCAAGTGCAAGGAAATGGGGCATTATGCTAATCAATGCCCTAATCAAAGGGTTAATGATGATCAACGTGATCATCCTCTTAAGGAAAAGGAAAATGGGATGTCACATGTGATCACTATTAGCAATTTTGAGTATGAAAAAGATGTGGTGGAATGATTATGTGTTTATGTAAAGGGATTCCAAAATAATGTTGTGGAATCTCATTTATAGTATTGTGGAACATTGGAATATCTATATAATGGTTTATTGTAGTTATTTATAATTATATGGTACCGATAACCATGAAAACTGATTCAAATATTTTGGAAAGCAGATGATATGTGCATAATGAAGGGATAAGGAGAAAATTAAATGCTTGATAGCATTCATGAGCTCATGACTGATATAAGGACAAGGTTATATCATGGTTTGTGTATATAATTTTTTTTTTGTATTTTGGAAAGAGTTAACTTTTGAAAGCATCCATGCTTTCAATAAGATTCAATGGGTATTCATTTTTCAAGAGAATACAAGATTTAGGTATTCACATGTTTGGAATGTGATCAACAAGATATATCTTTTGATATATGAGGGATAAATGTTGGTATTCACGTGCTTGTTATATGACCTTTTTTTGGTAATCGTTCTCTTTATACTATGAGTTTGGAAAGAAGTATTTTGGATAAGCCTAAAGATTGGAATGGATTATGTTTAACATAAGTTATTATTGTTAAAGGTTAGAAATTTTTTTTCTATAGAATGTTATGATAGTGTAGTTTATGAAAAGGTACAACCTGTAGAATGGGTGACAAGCCGTCACGTCGGACAAGGCTGTGGGAATCAAACCCATAATCGAAGTGCGACAGTCCTTTATCACCTACCACTGGCCTATAGGAATTCTGTGGTTAGTAGGAGATTGTTTTATTTTATTAAGCGGTATGATATATGAAGTATAAGTCCATTTTAAGAACCTTATATGATTAATCTCACTATATATGGACTTATGTATATTTAATAACTTTTACTATCCTTTTGTTTGAGACAGATGGAATGACCTATCATTCTATCGCATAGTCATCTAACACTTCACAGAAGACAAATTGAAGTTCATTTCTTTATGAGATGATGTGGAAATTGATCAAGGCACAAACAATAGTAAGATCATACCAAAATCAAGTAAGTATTTATTTTACTTATAAAATTATTCACCTTTAGGGAAATGATCTTGAATAAAAAAAAATGATGGCCTAGTGTCCTTATATCCGATGAATCAGATGGTACCTTAAATCATCACAAATTTATGGCTTTGTGATTGTTGAATTTTTCATAGCCATGTTCTTTACCACTCTCCACTAGAACATGATGGTTAGATTTCTCTTACATATCCATATTTTCACCTATATTCTACTATGTGGAAACCCAGTGATGAGTTAATCTGGGTAACTTTAATATTTCTAGCTTTCCTTTTTAAAATGAAGTTTTAGTATTCCTTTTTACGATGTGGGTTTCTATGAAAGAAACTTTAATGTAGTAAACCATTTACAACCCCGACGAATTTTGAGGGTGAAATTCATTTTAAGGGGGGTAGAATGGTACAGCCCTTGATTTTATGAGAAATATTGTTTTTAATTACTTTGATGTCTTGTGTTGTATGCTACACCAAGATTAGCTTGTACTATATGCAACACTGTATTAGCTTTCAGTATACACAACATTATTCTTGGCTAGTGTTACACACAATTTTAAGTTCATTTTGTTGAAATTATTCAATCCAACATTAATAATAGATTTTGTTTTGATTATGTTATATGCAACACCAAACAGAGATTTCACTACACACATCCCTGGCTTGGCTTTCATTACACGCAATCAAGACCTTCTTCAACAACGTGTGCAGTATGCAATACCATGTTTCACTAAACTAGATATTATTATAATATTATTATGAACTAGCCGTTATGAATAGTAATACCCACATTTTGAAATTTTATCTTTCAAAATGGTCTTCATTTTTTGATTCGGAATATCTAAATTAGCTTAGGGTGAAATTTTGGTATTTTTCTGAAAACATTCAATTTTTGATGAATAGTGAAAACACTAGGTTACTATTTAAAAACCAACTTTTTATTTAAATAATTATTTATTTTATTTAAATTTATTTTAGGTAAAAATTGATATCTAATACCCATATATGTTCAATGTAATTCATTGGAGTCATTTTATAATAATTTTAGATATATAAAAATTTTATTGATGTTTTCACCGTCTTTTACCCACCTCCTAGGAGAATTTGCAAATTTACATAAATCATAATTTTACCGTTTCGGTGAATGGAATTTCAAAAATATGAGAGACACAGTTGATGTTAATAAGTAAAATATTGTTCAATGAGATAAAAATAATTAATGGTGAATAGTAACTTTTTTACATTTATTTACCACGGTTAAAAGTAAATAGGGTAATTAAGGGTACAAATGATATTTTTATTACCCTAACACATGTCATAATTCTATTGGATAAGTTTAAGTTTACCAAAAACAACCTTAGGAAAAACATATGACCATTGAGGTCCACATGGATAAGATTAGGACATTTATTATTATTTTATTTGAAAACGAGTTAAAATTGTTAAAATCAAAGTTTAATAACTAAAATATTTTTACTATAGGGTTATAAATAAGATAAATTCAACTATAAATATTCATTAAAAAGATAAAACGATTTCCTACATAATGGTAGTTTATATATAATTTTTTGACTTTAAATAATTTAATTTATATATGACACAATGATGATGTAGTGATTACCTTTTTAAGGAAATATTAACATAATTGATATTATAAATACCCAAATAAATGTAATTTGAGACTTTTTATAAATTACACTAAATTTATAGGTTAATATGACTTTTTAGTGTTGATTTAATTTAAGTTTTTCGAACTAATCAGGTTGTTATGCGTTTCACAAAAATCAATTACCAAATAGTGTCAAAATTGACATAAAGTAGTTTTTTTTAAAAATATTATATTATTAATTGTTATTTTATTCCTAAAAATATATGGATCGGCCAAATGACTTAGATAAGGATATATGTGTTAATAATGAACTACTTGGGGTTCTTTTGGCTTGTTATAGTAAGTTTATTAACCATATAGTATAGGAAAACAAGAAGACACGGTAAAAGTTAAATTATATAACTTAGAGTAAAATCAAAATGATAATTTTAAAATAGTAACCTAAACTTGTCCAAATTCTATTGGATGAGAGGGTTTAGACCCATCCCCACCTTATCTTCTAAATAAATCAATTTAGAGCTACTAAAACCGAATATGACTTCATAATAAAATTACATTTTGAGTTTTTCCAGAGGTGCCCCTCTCCTCCTTTATAAAAGGGCACCTCCTCCCCCTCTTCCTCACACCACTTTGAGCAATCATGCTTGGAAAAAACCTGCTAATTTCTCTTCTCCACATCCATAGAAAAATCCTATAGGTCCTGGTCTTCTTCAAAGACCAACCCTAGTTCCCTAAGAGGAGATTAAGAAGAGGCGCGTCAAAGAAGAGGTAATATTCATTACCGATACTTTCCACTTTATTTCTTCGTCAACTTCTTATTCTTTAGTTGTTTAATTATAAATTAATAACATCAGTATTAATTATATACTGATATATTATTATAAATATTAAACAACCCCATTTCACCTTCTATACATCCTACGGAAAACGAAATCATCGTGCGTGCATACGTACGGAATAGCGTCTCCACGCCGTGGTGTAATCTGTTTTTCCACCCCCACCATACATGGATGGGTATAATGGTGTAAAGAATACCTATATATGGATACAGTAACATCATAATTATTATGAGATATTATATCATCCACTCCAATTCCATTCAAAAATTATGGTAATGATATCATCACTCATGCGTACGTACGGATTACTATCTCCACGACACCATGAGATTAAATCTCCATGTTAACCATTAAATAATGATAATAAAGTATATATAATGAATAATAATCGTATATATAACATAATAATGCTACTTGATTTATTTATATGTAATTTACTTAATTCCATTCAAGTCAATAAGGAAATGAAAACAACATTCATGAGTATGTACGACCTACCATCTCCATGAACAATGTATTTCATTTCATTTATCAATCTATTATATATATATATATATAATAAATATATATGATATATAAATCATGATTTAAATTCTTGACGTAATTAAATCATCATATATGTAATAATTATATCAAGAACAACAAGTCCAAACAAGTACGATAAATAAAATGATTTTACTCAAAATACTGCTTTAACATGGAATTTACAAAAGAACGGGTAATATAAAGTCATAAGTGAACCATATATGATATCATAACAATGAATATGATTCTATAATAAGTCAATGAAATTATTTAAATCATTATACATGAGGTTCAGATACATACGAAGCATATCGGACCAAAGGTAAGGGATAATTGTTCCAATCTCACTCTTATCCGAGATTATTTATTCGTAAGTATTTACTGTGGTTATGTTTATCTTCCATGTTCGTATTCTCTAAAAATGTTTTCATAAAATGTTTAGTATTCTTCCATTTATGTTTAAAGTCATTTTTACCCTTTTATTACTTTTACCAAAATGTTTGGAAGGAATCTTTCTTATGATTACCATACGAGGTACTTTTTGACTTTTTCGATAAAAGTACGAGGAGAATGTTTTTTTAAACTTATATGGCATAAACGGATTTTTACGGTTTCATAACTCCTTATTTTTCAAAAGATAACTATACAATATTTCATGACTATTTTCAACAAAATATCTTTCATTTAATATTTCATAGCATTTTGTAAAAAGAAAATGATTTTGAAGAAGAAAAGATATTTTCCTCAAGAATTCATTTCAAGTGTTTTATCAAAACCATTTTCCATCCAAGATGAAATTATATCACATGTGCATGTTTCAACTATAATGTCTCCATTATTTACATGTTTTGATTCTTCTTATGATGAAATTATATCCATTTTTGTTTATATGGATTATGTTATGATGGCATGATGTTTAAGAATCCCATTATATTACATGGGTTATGCTATGATGTATGATTTATGATTTTGTGGCACACGAGAGAATGATTTCATTATGATATGGGTGGGACCTATATCTCCCTTCAATGCATTGGGTAAAGATTTATATCTTATGAGATAGACATGGCTGGAACGGTAATTTAATCCGGTTCAGTTTTATAGGACTGAAATGAGGAGTGAACTCGATTCAGAAAGGGACTTTGTCCACTAAGATGGTCTTGGATGCAATGCCTTGGCTACTATGGAAAACATATCATGTGATTAATGGTTTTCCACAATTACATGTTTTCTTCCCATGATATTTTATCATGGCTAATATTCCTTTATAATCTATGACTAGTGTACTTCCAAGATTTTTGTCTTTGCTCAAGATTTTGATGTTTAGATTTTATGTTCATGTTTTTGCATTCAAATGTTTATGGATTGTTTTATGTTATCTATGTTTATTCTTACTGGGTATTTGAGCTCACCCTTAATATGTTTTCATTTCCCTAGGATATAAAGAAAGGTATTAGGTAAGAAAATAAAAGGGGAAGATCTTTATGGGAGATGTTGAATATCTTTCACTGCGATTAGAAGACTATGTTTTGAGTATCCAAAGACACTAAACTATTACGGTCCTTTGGTGTCTATTTTTGTTATGTATTAATTTTTATGCAAAGGTAATGTAATTTCCATGTATGTCAAGATTTCGGCCTCTAAAAATGTTTCATTTAGCATTCGAGAAATAATAAAAACAATTGGAGTAATGACATCACTAAAAGATATATTTGAGATACCTATGAAATTAGACAAATTGTTAATGATATAATGGATAATAAACCAAAGGTTATGAAATGTAATTATATTTGAATATATCATGAATGATTTAAATATTTTCTTATGAAATATTTAATTGACGAAGGAGTAGTTTTTGGACAATATGTAGGAACTCCTACTACTATCATCACTTATATAAATATGGGATAAAATGGTTACCATGGTTAGTAAATCTTGAAGAAAAATAGATGTGGTATTTGGGAATATTCTAAATATGTTTCCAAATGAATTAATTCATTGATGGAAAGTATAAGCAGCTTAAAATAATTCTCTTAATGATGATGGATGAGGGAAATCATCACAATAGAAGCAAATCTACTGAAAGGAACCAACATAATAATTGTAAAGGTAGAATAATTTATGTAAGGTGTCTATTATTTGTCTTACCAGTTGGAAATATTTAAATAAAGGAGGCATTATGAATTACTTAACAGTTTTTAAGGAATGTTCTGAAAATAAACCAACTTCTAGAAGTTCAAACATTATTGGTTCTATGGAATGAGGATGTGGTCATTTTATGTGCATAAATATTCCAATGGTACCTTGGGTTGTTGACTTGGGGGAATCATTACATTGAATAATAGAGATAACATGAATTGAAAATTATATATATTGATGTTTTTTCAAATAAATTATTCATATGATAAATATATTGAGATAGATGGAGAGGGTGAACTAAACACTTGAATGAAGAATTTGTGGGGGGTACTAGAAGCTGAAAGAAGTTAGAAATATAATAGGGATATAGAATAACTTAATTTTATGTTTGAAAACTAGATAAGGTATTTTAGGTAAGAAAACATTGTAATTGATTATGGAATGTTACTCATGTATCAATGGTAGTTGTAAAATAGTAAAAGATGGGATATTATATTTTACTAGAATCACATATGCATGTTCATTAACTAGAAGATAAAAACATCTAGAGGTTTAAAATTTCAAGATTGGTCATATCAAGGAGAAGAAAATTGATGTTCTAACTAGAAAATATATACTAGATCTCGATCATAAATACATCAAAATATGTGAAATCTCTGTTGTATGGAAACAACGGGGGACGTCCTTCTATTTAAAATCATGGAAGACTAGTGCCCAAATATTCTAACTTGTTTTATACTAATTAATAGGGTCCAACTCGTATTTAGTCTCTAATAGGTTATATTTACTTTTAAACCATTATTAATGGTGGAATTAATAAAAATTTGGATTTATTTTTTGAATAATAAGTCTTATGTGTTTTATTCATTCATTCAAGTGAAATCTATGGTGGGAAGGGAAAGTGGTCAGATGTTGAATTTCCAACATCCTAAAAATGTTGGTGAGTATTGTTAATACAATTTCTAGAACTTATGGAAAATGAAGGATACATGGAATGAGAAAAAGGTTCCAAAAACTACAAAATTTATGGGAGTGTTTGTGGATTAATAAGACATTTATGGAGGAGGTGTGAAGCACGAGGTTACATAGAAGAACGTTCAGGGGAATTTGGCTATAAGAAGTAAACAAAATTGCATTTATTATCAAGATAAGTCTCTTATAGGGGGTCGATCAAGATCTTTAAAAGGATTTATGGTTAGAAAAATGAATATAATTCATATAACATAGAGTGTTTTTAAGATTATAATAAATTAAAATTGATACTAAGATTAGAGAAAATTTTGATTTTAACTCTAAAGTTTGTTTTTTCATTGGGTATGGTAATGAAAATTATGGGTACCAGATATGAGATAACGATTGGAGAAAATTCATGAGGATAAAATATGTTAAAATCAATTAAGGTTTCACTAGTAAGGATTTAATCATGGTAGATAATAATTTTGTTGAAAAAATTGAAATCTAGGTTGATTTGGGATAGAGCACCATAATTTATAAATTTTATGACAACTCCGATGAAAGAAACAGAAGTATAGCAGTGAGACCAGTAGAAGAAGGTCCAGAAATTTTAAGGGTGGATGAAAATATTTTGGGGGTACCAAAATTTTGGAATCTATAAATTCAAATATATCCAAAAAGTATAGTGTAGCTAACAAAGTAAGGGAGATTAATAAGGGTTAGAAACCCAATTTAGAGATTAGGGGCTGACATAATATTTATACTCTTAATGGATGCATGATATCTAGAGATCGTAGAAATTATATCAACATATGGTTATTCCAAAAAGTAAAATTTTATAATGAATGAAGAGATATATTAAATAAATTTAAATTAAACATGGAAGATTACTAATGTAATTGAAGGGTAGAGGGTTCCAAAAAATAAGTTGGTTCTCCATTTTAATGTGTAAATCGATCGAAAGAGAAGATATAAATAATAGATAGTGGAAAAGAGATTTCAATATAAATTAGGATATGATTTATCAAAAATATTATCAATACTAGTTTAAAATAAAATTATCTGGATGATAATGAAAATAGTTTCATTGGATGATATGTATCTGGAATAGAGTGATGTAAAGATTGCCTTACTTCATAGAGAATCAGAGGAATAAATCAACACGAAACAACTATATGGCCTCATAGAAGATGAGGATTTAAATTTGGTTTTTAAGTCGATGAAAATTAATTAGGAGTTGAAGCATGTTTTGTGATATTAAAATCAGTAATTAGATTCATTTGTGTCATAAGAAGTTTTCAACATGTGGAATAAAAATAATTATTATTACTCATAGTAATGGAAGGATGGTACATTAAACAATTTTATCTTATATATAAAGGATAGATTTCTAGATGGGATAGATGAAGGAAGAACTCAAAATCTAAAATAAATCTTTTTTAAAGATTCATGATGAATGACCTTGGACAACACAAAACGATTTTGGGGATGAAGATCAAGAGAGATAGGAGAGATGGAAATTTTGTTCAATCTTAGTAGGAATAAAATTAAAATTGTATCCAAATATTTGGGATGACCATGAGTAATTTAGTATCCACTCATTTGTCTAGAATCATTATTTAATATAAATAAAAATAACCCAAAAATAATTTTTGGTCAAGTTCATGGACAAAGTTCAATATGAATCAGTAGTAAAATGCTTAATTATGCATTGGTTTTCATTGAAATAAATATTTATTTTGCGTTGGATGTTGAAATTAGATAAAGGATGAATTTGGGAACTTATAATGATAGGTTGTGAAATGATTCCTTCAATATTTTAAGGGATCATATTATATGACCTTGTTTATGTGATAGTAAATCCTTTGTTTGGATATATTTATGTCGACTTTAATGGTTACAAAAACCATTGGATGAGAACAAAAGAGTTTTTTACTATTATATGAATTAATATCTCTTAGATCTAGGTACTATAAAATCTTTTCATGTTAATTACATCAGAATATGAATTTGTAACTTCAATGTAATATTTATGTGAAATGTACTAGTTTCTATGGTTGCTGAAGGATCTTTTAATCAAACAAGAATGAGGAGTTGATTTATATGATTTTTAAAGTGTAATCAAATTGGATAAAAATACATGGTACTATGAAAGGATGAAACATATGGACATGATGTATTAATTCTTTTGGAATCTATGGGAGGATAAAATGATAGATCTATGAAAGATAGTTGGAATCAAAAATTTGGAAAATATGTTCCTCAAGAAAACATTTCAAGAAAGTATGAGGTAACATCATGGCTTAGTGGGACATTAGTGAACAAAATAAAATGGTAAGAGAACACTATTGGATATAAAAGAAGAATGGTTTTCCCAAATGTTAAAGGTTTACCAAGGTTCTCTGTAACTAGTCATCATAAGGGGGATTTTTTAGAGTTTATTTCTATTTTAATTCATTAGAAGTCAAAATTTCAAAATTATATTATCTGGAATTTCATGACATGAATATTGGCTATGAATAATGTGAATACAATAGCAATATGGTCTCTCTATGAGACATAAGACCATGAAAATTTACCATCTTCATATGGTTTTATCTTGTAGTGGTAGAGTTTTATATGTTCCACAAAGATGTGGGGTCATAGGGTTGGTATCCACGTTGAGGCGGTGAAGTTTAGTGATCTCAGATTTTAGGGGGATAAGGTATTACATGTTGAATAGGTGAAAAATAGTATATAAGATAATGTAACATTAGTTCTATGTGATTTTTATTAGATAATTTATTCTGAATATTTGATGTTAGTGAGGTTTACATTTTTTACCATCTTTTGTTATTATATATATCTTATAGTTATAATAAGAATAAGTTGTAGTGTGTTTATTCTATAAATGTAGATCTAATCATAAGATTCATGTTAATTAGTTGTGTCATTTCCTGATTTCTATATTTCCATTGAATGTATTTACATTTCCCATAAATATAAGGTTGTTCTATGGAACATGAAAATGATGACAAAGTACAGAGGGTCAGGTTCTAAATCTGCCTACCTCTGGTATAAAAATGAGTTTCTACCCATCCAAAAAGTAACCCCTTTAAAAACATTTAAGTAAAAAACACACAATTACCATCACATGGACTCTACACAAATGCAGTCACATATAAAGGAGGTAATATTAGAGACCACCTACCTCAACAGTAGATCGACACCCTTTTTAAACTATCCCACGATCTTTATCTAAGATAGATTAAGCTACATTAATCATATTCACCTCAATAGAACCCTAGATCATCCAAGATCCACCAAAATTGTTTATAAATAACTTTTAATTAATTTACACAATTTATCAATAATTATTAAATTATTCATAATTTGGGTAATCCTGACTATATATAATTTACTCAACAAACCCCCAAGAAATTGGTGAGGGACCACTCCTATCATGAATAAAATGTAATGATGAGTAAAAAAACTTTTACACTAATTCATCGACCAATTTCATCTCTATTTTATGGGAATACTAGAATAAATCAATGCATTAAGTTACCTCACTTGAAACAATGTGTAACCATGATGGTTCTTCCTCCCTTGGGAATCTATTCCATATTCGTGTGAAATAACACTCATAATGTTTGTGTTAAACCATGATCAATTTAAATATTATAAATATACATAATCATGTAACTTTAAAATCATCAAGATAGATAGATAAATAAGAGAAGAACATGATAGAAGAATAAAAAAAATATTAATTGGTGAAGGAATATCTCTCAGATGATAGAGACTTTATAACAACCAATAGATTACATACATTGTTATTTCTTCAGAATTGAAGCATACTTATTACAAAATATAACAAAACCATGATAGTACCGTATAGGTATAATGCCTTTAGAAACTGGGAAACATAAACAACTGGTTCATAAATCCTCTACAATGTCTCCCACTTATTTCATTATATCTAGAGTCCCATTTGGCATGTCCTACTTAATACCCTTCTTCCTGACCAGGGAAAAAGAAAACATACAAAAGGGGGAGCTCAAATACTCAGAAAGGGTAAACAAAGGAAATATCAATCATATCATATTCATAAGAACATAACATTTTGAAAATCTTAACCTGCAAAAGATATCATAATATCATGACATGGGATAAATCAAAGTAGTGAGATTTAATCCTAATAATCATAACATAAAACATGAAACTTTTTGGAAGACACACATAATCATAGAAAATAATTTCATATTAGTCCATACTAATTTCCAAGACCATCATAGCGGACAAAGTCCATTACTAAACCGAGTTCACTCCTCATTCCTATCCAGTATCACTAAACTGGGTTAACTTTCCATTCTAGCCATGTCTATCACATGAGATATAAATAATTACCCAATGCATTGGAGGGAGATATAGGTCCCACCCATCTCATAATGATACCATTCTTATTTGTGCAACAATATCATAAATCATACATCATAGCATAAAAATGGGACTCTTAAACATAATACCATCATAACATAATCCATATAAGATAAAAGGACTTCATAAAAATAATTCCATCATAACATAATCGAATTAGTGTAATAATAGGGATATAAAAAGAACCCTATATTATCTTATATGGAAAATAATTTTGATAAAAAATTTAAACTCCAATCCTGACCAAAATAGCCTTTCTACTTCAAATTTTTTTTTTCCTTTCTCAATATGTCATACAATTTTAAACATTAAGAAGTTAATTGAAAATAAAATTGTGAAATTTTAAAGGAAGCCTCATGGAAATAATGTTCTATGAAATCATTAAAATCCATTCATGCCATATATGTTAAAAAATCATTTGTCTCATACTTTGGTTAGAAAAGTCAAAAAGTATCTCGTATTAAAAACGAAAAAAGATTCCCTTCATATCTTTTACTAAAAATTCACCAATAGGTAAAATTGGTTTTGAAAAATTTAAGGAGGATAGAAATAATATTACATATTGAGGAAACATGGATGTTGATGATAAATATGCCCCAGTAAATTCTAAAGTATAAACAATCTCGGATAAAAATGAGATTGTGAGATTTTCCCTTACCTTAGGTTCGATATGATTTGTACATATCTGAACCTAATATATAATGATTTAAATATTGTTATTTAATTATTACAGAATCATATACATTTTTATGATATCATATATGGTCATATTATTATCTCATTATTAGTAATATTTCATTGTTACATATTATTCAGGTGTTCATTGCTTAATGTTCATATGCGTGTTTTGTCAAATAAATTCATATTATTATTTTTAGGTTATAATTAAATCATTTATAGAATGGTATTAGTATAATATATATCAGATTTATTCATTCAATTCTTTTATATAATCCTGGTTTAATGAAGATCATGTAGAACGAATCACATCACACCGTGGAGACGGTAATCCATACATATGCACGGGAGACGATATCGTTCTTATAATTACTGAATGGTATTGGAGTGGATGATAGAATAGCTCATAATTAGTATCTTGTTAAATTAATCATATATAGTTATTATTTACACCATTATACCCATCCACGTAATGTGGTGGTGGAAAACAGATTACACCACGGCGTGGAGACGGTATTCCGTACGTGCGCACGTGTAGTGATTTCATTTTCCGTAGGATGTATATAAGGTGAAATAGGTTTGTTTCATATTTATAATAAAATATCAGTATATTAGTGATACTGATGTTATTAATTTATAATGAAACCAATAAATAATATGAAGTAGATGAAAAAATAAATTTGCAAGAATTTGTAAAGGATATCAACTCTTCTTCGACGCAACACTTCTAAACCTCCTCTTAGGGCACTAAAG
Source organism: Viscum album (assembly GCA_963277665.1). Classification (NCBI taxonomy): domain Eukaryota; kingdom Viridiplantae; phylum Streptophyta; class Magnoliopsida; order Santalales; family Viscaceae; genus Viscum; species Viscum album. The sequence goes on from OY728162.1 coordinate 1,328,124,626, forward strand.
TTGGTCTTTGAAGAAGACCAAGACCTCTAGTATGTTTCTAGGTAAATGGAGAAGAGAAACTGTCGGGGGTTTTCCTAGCTTGAAACTCAAAATGGTGTTATAAGGAGAGAGAGGAGGTGCCCTTTTATAAGGGAGGAGGGGGGGACTTTTGGAAACCTCTAAAATATTAATTTATAATAAACTCAAACCCCATAAGGAAACCTCCAATAATGACTCCAATATAAATATTAGATGAGATAGGGTTGTAATTTCATAAAAAAATAAACTTTATACATGTTTTTAATTTATTTTAAACCTTATCAACTTGATTTATCCTTTTTTATCTATTTAATTTTATTTGTGGTTATAATATTATAAATTTTAAATTGTTATAAATAGTTACTTGTGCGTTGTGAATTGTCCATAATTGGATACTTTATGAACTTTTAGACTATATAAATTTAAATTTATGAGTGTTTAAATTTTTTGTGATTTTTAAACAATTTTCTATTATGTTATTTTTATAAAATAACAATAGTGTCAATTTTGACACTATTCATTTATTTTACTTTAAATAAAATCCACACCGAGGAAATATTCGAACCAAAATATTTAATATATTTATAACATGTCATATTAATCTAGAAAATTTGTGTAGAACATTAATTAGTTCATATAATATATATTTTAATATTTTTTAAAAAACTTATTTGATATTTCAATCAATAAAATAATTTCTACATCATTATTGTGTCATCATTAATGAAAATTATTTAATTCCTAAAAATTCTAAATAAATTCTCATGATGTAGATAATTTTATTAAATTTTTAGAGACTATTTATATTTTCTTTTTTTTTGAGTTTGATCACTAAAGTAAAATTATTACACTTATAAGATATAAGAGAGTGACATGTTGTCATTTTATTTGGTTATAATAATAATTATATCATTTTTATGGTCAAATATCTTTGAAATGAATCTATTAAGACCCTTAAGTGATATGGGTCAACCTTTATTCATCCAATAGAATTGTGGCAGGTCTTAGAGTAATTTTATAATCTCATTTTTACCCTTAATTAACCTATTTACCTTTAACTGTAGTAAATAAAAATTTACCGTAGTTACTATTCATAATATCAAAAAAATAAAAGTAACCTATTCACATAATTTGGACCCACTGAATACAAATATAAAATAAATTTTTCAAAATTCAAAACACAGAAGTTGCAGTAATTAATTTAAAATTAATCACGTTGTTAAGAAAACGAGTTTTAAAATATAAAACATTGTCAAAGATTGAAATATTTTTATCTATGAATTCAATGTAAAATTAATGGTAATGACATAAATTATATTATATGGTAGAAATATAATCTATTTATACTTTAAAACCATTAAATTTTATCATTTAGCCATATAAATTATCTTGGTGAATTTTTTTTAAGAAAAATTTAACATATTTTCAGTATTCATCAAAATATGAAAGTTATCAGAAAAGTATCAAAAATTTATCTAATGTAAATTTTTATATCCTAACTCAAAATAAGAAGGTTATTATGTAAAATTGAACTTATAAACATGTCAAAAATTATATTTAAAATGGGTGCTCCATCAAAAGGTGGTAAAATTGCATTTTTGAAGAAAAAAAATACATCTTTTATCGAATTTTTTTTTCATATCTCATTATAGAAAATGTGTAAGACGAATTATAATGATGTAAAATTAAAAATTATGCTAATACTATTCATAATGGCTAGTTCATAATATTATAATAATATATCATTGTTTAGTGAAACTCGGTATTGCGTACAATGCAAGCTATCGAGGAAGGTTTCTCTTACGTGTGACATAAGCAAAGCCAGTGTTGTTTGTAGTGAAAGATTCCTTTGGTGTAGCGTATAACATAAGAGAGAGATATATATATATCTCATAAAATCTCAGGGTGTTACATTCTACCTCCCTTAAAATGAATTTCGCCTTCAAAATTCTTCACTTTGTAACCAATAGATGAGGATGCCTCTCCCTCATCATATCCTCAAGTTCCCATGTAGCTTCTTCTAATTGGTGTTTCCTCCATAGAACTTTAACCAAGTGAGTGGTCTCGTTTTGTAGAACTTTTTTTCTACAATCAAGATTCTATTTCAGCTGTTCTTCATAAGAATGATCTTGCTCTAGCGGTACAACATCTGAGCTTATTACATCTGAAGGATCAGGTATGTACTTTCTGAGGAGAGATACATGAAACACATTATGAACTTGAGAGAGATTTGGTGGAAGTTACAATATGTAAGCTACCTTCCCAACATGATCTAGTATTTCAAAAGGACTGATATACCTTGGGCTCAGCTTTCCCTTCTTTCCAAGTCTCATTACTCTCTTCCAAGGAGATATTCATAAGAACACTTTATCACTCACTTAAAAATCTAGGTCTTTTCTTTGGTTTTCGACATAACTTTTTTGTCGACTCTAAGCTGATCTTATGTGTTGTTGAATAAATATGACCTTTTCTACCATATCTTAAACAAGATAAGGTCCTAATAGCTTTGTTTCCCCAACTTCATCCCAGTAAGTTGGAGTTATTCATTTCTTTGCATATAGAGCTTCATAAGGAGCCATCTGAAGACTGGAGTGAAAACTTTTATTATACAAAAATTCCACAAAAGGTAGGTGTTTATCCAAACCACCTTTGAAATCCAAAGAGAAATCTCTCAAAATGACTTCCAATGTTTTAATTATCCTCTCAGACTGATCGTCTGTATGAGGATGATAAGTAGTGCTGAAACTCAACTCTGTATCTAGAGTACTAAATAATTCGCCAAAACATCGAGGTAAACCTTGGATCGCGATAAAATATAATGAAATATGGTACTCCATGCGACATTACCACTTCCATTACATATATCCTAGCAAGCTGATCAAGTGAAAAATCATCTTTAATAGAAATGAAGTGTGCCGACTCATAATATGATCAACTATAACCCAAAAAAATTTATTTCCTTTCGATGTTTTAGGATGTCCAGTGAAAAATTACAAATTGATGTTTTCCCATTTCCATTCTGGTGTGGGTAATGGTTGTAACATCCCCTTAGACTACTGTCTCTCAGCTTTAACTTGTTGACGAACCAAGAATCAAGAGACATATTCAGCAACGTCTATTTTCATTCCATACCACCAAAAGTACTCTTTCAGGTCCCTATACATCTTCGTGCTTCCAGGGTGAATAGAGAATGAAGAACTATGAGGCTCATCCAATATTTACTTCATTATTTCTGTGTTGGGAGGTACACAAACCCAATTCTTGAACCATATTTTTTCATCATAATCAATGTGGAATTCAGGAACATTTCTCACCTTCTTCTGTAAGTCTACATCCTCTTACTATGCCTCTTTAATATTCACATGTATAGATGGTTGATCATTCTTTTGAGAAAGATAGATTTTTACTCCTTCCATTATAATTTTATGATCCATCCATTATAAATCAATAAATATTGGATCATTGGTGATCCTCATCATGGATCAGCTAGCATGGTCTTGTCGACTTAATGCGTCAGCCACCTTGTTTTCTTTCCTAGGGTGATAATGAATTGAGCAGTCGTAATCCTTAATCAGCTCCAACCATCTTCTTTGGCGCATATTCAGATCCTTTTGTGTGAAAATATAATTTAAACTTTTATCATAATTATAAATATCACACATTTCACCATAAATATAATACCTTCAAATATTTAATGCAACGATTACCATAGATGACTCCAAATCATGAATTGGGTAATTTTGCTCATTGATTCTCAACCGTCCTGAGGCATAATCTATCACCATATCATTTTTCATGAGAACACACCCCAATCCCTTCCTGGATGCATCACTATAGATCACAAAACGTTCTCCACTACAAGGTAGTGTGAGCACAGATGCACTGGATAACCTTCTTTTTAAATTCTCGAAATTCTCTTCACACTCCTCCTTCCAAATAAACATAACTACTTTTCGAGTCAACCTTTTGAGTGGATTAGATAATAATGAAAATATCTCACAAAACGTCGATAATATCCATCCAAACCAAGAAAACATCAGAACTCAGTAACTGTTGTGGTCTCAACCATCTTTCGATAACCTCAGTTTTTGCTAGATCCACAGATATCCCCTCTTTTGAGATTATGTGACCCAAAAATGAAACTTTTTGAAGCCAAAATTCACACTTGGTAAATTTGGAATAAAGCTTATCCTTTCTTTCGGTCTTTAATACAATTCTCAAGTTATCTTCATGTTTTTACATGCTCTTTGAATAGAGAAGAATATCGTCTATAAAGAATACCACAAATAGATCATGATTGTCTCTGAAGACTATATTTATTAGATCCATGAAGATTGCAGGGGCATTAGTAAGACCAAATGGAATCACTATAAATTCATAAGGTCCATACCTTGTATGGAAAGTTGTCTTTGGTATATCCTCCCATTTGACCCTTAATTGATAATACCCTGAATGGAGACCAATCTTGGAAAAGTATTAAGCTCCGCGTAGTTGGTCAAATAATTCATCAATGCGTGGGAGAGGATATTTGTTCTTGATAGTGAACTTGTTAAGTTCTTGAAAATCAATGTAGAGTCTCATTGATCTATCATTCTTATTAAAAATAGAAGAGGTGCTCATAAAGGTGATGCACTATGGCGTATGAATCTGTTATCAAGATTCTCATGGATTTTCTTCTTCAATTCTTGCTACTCAATTGGGGTCATTCTATAAAGTGTCTTTGAAATGGGCATAACACCCGGTATGAGTTCTATTGAAAACTCAACTTCACGATTTGGTGGAAGACCTGAAAATTCATCTAGAAAGACATCATCAAACTCCCATACAATGGGCATATTATAAATCATGAGTTTCTCACCAACCATTTTAAATATATAACCTTCATTTATTGGAATCAAGACCCATAATATGGATGAAATCTCCACTGGAAGGTTATATTCCTCCTTGCATTGATAGATGATCATATATTGATCAGAATATGAAATGTGACTTCCATTTTTTGGAAATTGATATGAGCTCCATATAAAGATAGCTAATCCATGCCAATAATTACATGAAATTCCACTATAGGAAGGATCACGTGATTTTCAGAAAGCACATTCCCACAAACTTCAATCGGAGAATAATTGTAAACTTTTGATGTGACTGTTGTGCCATTAAAAGATGTCACAACTAACTCAACAGTTAATTGTTGGAGTAGTACGAAAATACCCTTATAAAAATATTCAAAAATAAAAGAGTGTGTGGATCCAGAATCAAATAATACATTTTATACTTTAGAGTGGATGGTAAGTGTACCTTTCACCACTTCATTATCGTACTCCACATTGCTGATAGAAATTGCATGTGACTTTCCTTTTCCTTTGTACTTAAGAGTTTGTTGATACCGATCATCATCCACAACCTTTGGATTAGGGCATTGATGGAATAATTTCCCATTTCCTTGCACTTGTAACATTCAAGTGTATGAGGTACATTCTGTGTAGCCTTTTCTTAGCTCTCATCACTAGACATAATTTTACCATCACTGCAATATTCAATTTCCCGATGAACTTCTTTTCCACACATATAACATTTACCTGTACCTTTAAGAAAATTCCCTCCATGTTTCTTTCCACGCATTGAGCATAAGGGAAAATCATCTTCTTTTCAGTGTGGTCTTTAAATTTTCCTTTGAATTCCATTTTCCTCTTTTTATCAAATCAATATGACTGATGGGTTACTCCTATCCCATTCTCAACCTTGAGAGCACATTGAACAATTTACTCATAGCTATTGAAGTCCCTTATAGCTAATGCCCTTCCGAGAATTGGTTTTAATCCACTAAAGAATCGATCAATCTTACTCTCAGTTTGAATAATAATCCCAGAACTGTACATTACAAGCCATGTACAATTTTCTTCGTTGGTACCAACAGATTCATCATCCTTTTGCCTTTGTTCAAGAAACTCTTTCTCCATCATTGTTCGAAGAATACGATGGAAGTACTTATTGAAAAATAAGTTCTTGAACTCGTCCCATTCATAGACTCAACTTAATCCCTTTGCCTTGTATTCTTGACAAGATTCCACCATTGATCAACTTCACCTTCAAAATGATATACTACTACGATTAATTTATCATGTTCAAAACATTGAATGATTGAAAATAACTTTTCAGTGGTACTGATCCATTGTTCAGCCACTAATGGATCTAATGAACCTCTAAATGAAGGTGGATGCTTCCTCGTGAAGGATTCAACAGAATTTTGCTCCCTCATTTTCTTGTTTGGATGTTCTGCAAGATTCATATCTTGAGAATGTTGTGTGAGCAAGTCTAAATGATTATGCATTCTAGATCCCATATCATTTGGTTGCTCAGGGGGACCGTCGTTGCATTTCCTGTCGCATTTAGCATTAACCCGGTTCCTTCGGGTTCCAGGCATTGACTAAAACCAAGAAACACAGTGAGAGCAACACTAATTGAAATAGGAAAACCAAATAATCCGGAATAAAATTTCACACTATATGTCTTATCATTGGTTTTTCATGGCCATTTAAAATAACACTAAGATTGTGTTGTATGCTTAGACATATCCTTTGATTTATTACTAAGGCTTTCACATCCAAGTTTCCAATGGTTGACTATACCTTTCCTCTAATACCAACTTTAACAACCCATTATTTACACAAATTGTTTTTTCTTCAGAATTACAGCATACTTATTACAACATATAACAAAACCATGATAGGACCGTATAGGTATAATGTCTTTGGAAACTGGGAAACATAAACAACTGGTTCATAAATCATCTAAATTGTCTCCCGCTTATTTCATCATATCTAGAGTCCCTTTTGGCATATCCTACATAATACCCTTCTTCCTGACATGGGTAAAAGAAAACATACAAAATGGTCAGCTCAAATGCTCAGTAAGTGTAAACAAAGGAAATATCAATCATATCATATTCATAAGAACATAACATTTTGAAAATCTTAACCTATAAAAGAGATACCAATATCATGACATGGGATAAATCATAGTGGTGAAATGCAAACCAATAATCAAAACATAAAACATGAAACATAGTTCCATACACACATAATCATAGGAAATAATTTCATATTATTCAAGACTCATTTACAAGACCATCATAGTGTACAAAGTCCATTACATAACTGAGTTCACTCCTCGTTCCAGTCCTGTATCACTGAACTGGGTTAACTTGCTGTTCCAACCTTGTCTATCTCATGTGATATAAATATTTACCCAAAGCATTGGAGGGAGATATTGGGCCCACCCATCTCATAATGATACCATTCTTATTTGTGTCACAAAATCATAAATCAGACATCATAGCATAAAAAATGGGATTCTGAAACATCATTCCATCATAACATAATCCATATAAGATAAAAGGACATCATAAAAATAATTCCCTCATAACATAATCAAATCCATTTAATAATAGGGATAGAAAGAGAAACCTATATTATCTTATATGGAAAATAATTTTGATAAAACACTTGAACTCCATTCTTGAGGAAAATATCCTTTCTACTTTAAAACATTTTTTCCTTTCTCAACATGTCATACAATTTTAAACATAATGATGTTATTTGAAAATAAACATGAAAAATTTTAAGGGAAGCTTCATGGAAATAATTTTCTATGAAGTCATAAAAATCCATTCATGCCGTAGAAGTTAAAAAAATCATTATTCTCATAATTTGGCTTGAAAGTCAAAAAGTATCTCGTACTGAAAATGCCAAAATATTCCTTTCATATCTATCAGTAAAAAATCAAAAATAGGTAAAATTGGATTTAAACAACTAAAGGAGTATAGAAATATTATTACATATTTTGGAAACATGGATGTGGATGATAAATATGCCCCAGTAAATTCTGAACTATAAACAATCTCGGATAAAAATGAGATTGTGAGATTTTACCTTACCTTAGGTTCCATATGCCCTGTACATATCTGAACATCCTGTATAATAATTTAAATAATCTTATCAACTTATTCTAGAATCATATAATTTATTATGACATCACATATTGTAACACCCGAGACTTTTATGTTATATAAATCATCAAAGGAATCTTTTTCTACACAACACTTTCTTGGCTTGCTTTACACGAAATCACGACCTTCCTCGATAGCTTGCGTCGTACGCAATACCGAGTTTCACTAAACAACGATATGCTATTAAAATATTATTAAAACTAGCCGTTATGAATAGTAATAACCACTTTTTGAAATTTTATAAATTTTATTTTTCAAAATGGACTTCATTTTTGGATTCGGAATATCGAAATTAGCCTAGGGTGAAATTTTGGTATTTTTCTGTAAACTTTCAATTTTTGATGAATAGTGAAACCACTAAGTGGTAGTTAAAAAACTGAATTTTTCATAAAACTTAATTTTACCACTTCTGTGAGTGGAATTTCAAAAATCCGAGAGACACGGTTGATGTCAGTAAGTAAAATGTTGTTCAATGAGATGAAAATAATTTTTTGGTGAATAGTAACTTTTTACTTTTTTTTACCACGGTTAAAAGTAAATAGGGTAATTAAGGGTAAAGATGATATTATTATTACCCTAACACATGTCCTAATTATATTTTATAAGTGTAATTCGACCAAAAACAATCTTAGGAATAAAATATGACCATTTAGGCCCACTTGGATTAGATTAGGACATTTATTAGTAATTTATTTAAAGAAGGGTTAAAATAGTTAAAATCAAAGTTTAATAAGTAAATAATTTTTAACATGGGGTTATACATAAGATAAATTCGACTATAAATATTCATTAGAAATATAAAAAGATTTCCTACATAATGGTATTTTATTTTTAATTTTTATACATTAAATAATGTAATTTATTTATGACACAATGATGATGCAGTAATTATCTTATTAATGAAATATTGACATAATTGATGTTATAAACACGAAAATAAATGTAATTTGATACTTTTTATGAATCCCACTAATTTTCTAGGTTAATATGACATGTTAGTATTGATTTAATTAACTTTTTTTAACTAATAATTCTGTGATCATTTTCACAAAAATCAATTACTAAATAGTGTCAAAATTGACAAAAAATAGTTTGTAAAACAAATATTATATTGGTAATTGTTATTTTATTCCTAAAAATCTAAGGTTCGGCCAAATGACTTAGATAAGGTTATATATATTAATAATAAACAACTTGGGGTTCATTTGTCTGCTTATAGTATGTTTATTAACCTTATAGTATAAGAACACAAGAAGACACAGAAAAAGTAAACTTATTTAACTTAATGTTAAATCTAAATGATAAGGTTAAAATAGGAACCTAAACTTGTCTAAATTCTATTGGATGAGAGGATTTAGACACATCCCCACCATAGCTTCGAAATTAATCAACTTGGATCTATTTAAAACCGATCTTGACTTTATAATAAAATAATATTTTTAGTTATTCCAAAGGTGCCCCTCTCCTCCCTTATAAAAGGGAACCTCCTCCCTCTCTTCCTCACACCACTTTGAGCCTTCCATGTAGAGACCCGAAGCTTGACGTACATGTACATAACATTATTTTTGAGGAATACTTAGCACATTACAAAAAAACACACACAAGGACCGTAATAGTTTAGTGTCTTTGGAAACTCGGAATAAAATCTTCTAATCGTGGTGAAAGATCTTCAACATCTCCCATAAAGATCTTCCTTTTTTTTACCTAAAACCTTTCTTTATATCCTGGGGAAAAGAAAACATAAAAGGGTGAGCTCAAATGCTCAGTAAGGGTAAACAAAAGAAATATCAATCACATCATATTCATAAGAACATAACATTTTGGAAATCTTAACCTGCAAAAGAGAGCATAATTTCATAACATGGGATAAATCATGGCAGTGAAATGTAATCACAATAATCATAACATAAAACATTAAACTTTGTGGCATACACAAATAATCATAGAGAATCACATCTTATTAGTCAAGACTCATTGCCAAGACTATCTTTGTGGACAAAGTCCATTTCTGAATCGAGTAACCCTCGTTTCAGTCCTGTTTCACTGAACCGGTATAACCTACCATTTCAGCCATGTCTATCTCATGAGATATAAAATCTTTACCCAATGCATTGGAGGGAGATATAGGTCCCACCCATCTCATAATGATACCATTCTTATGTGTGCCACAAAATCATAAATCATACATCATTGCATAACCCATGTAATAAAAATGGGATTCTTAAACAACACGACATCATAAAACCATTCATATAAGATAAAGGAATTCATAAACATAATTCCATCACAAAACAGTCAAATCAATGTAAAAATATGGATATAAACAGAACCCTTTATTATATTAGATGGAAAATAATTTTGATAAAACACTTGAACTCCATTCTTGAAGAAAATATCCTTTCTACTTCAAAAACACTTTTCTTTTCTTAACATGTCATACAATTATAAAATAAAAGAAGTTGATTAAAAATAAACATGAAAACTTGTAAAGGAAGCTTCTTTTAAATAATTTTTTAAAAATCCATTCATGCCGTATAAGTTAAAAAAACATTCTTCTCATACATTTGTCGGAAAAGACAAAAAGTACCTCGTACGAAAAACGAAAAAAGATTCCTTTCATATCTTTTACTAAAAACTCACCGAAGGGTAAAATTGGAATTAAACAATTGTAGGTGGATGGAAATAATATTACATATAGAGGAAACATGGATTTGGATGATAAAATACAACCCAGTAAATACCAAAGTATAAACAATCTCCGATAAAAATGAGATTGTGATATTTTCCTTACCTTATGTCGGATATGCTTTGTACGTATCCGAACCTCCTGTATAATGATTTAAATCATGTTATTGACTTATTCCAAGAGCATATTAATTGTTATTATATCATATATGGTCCACTGATGACTTTATATTACCCGTTCTTTCGTAAATTCATGTTAAAGTAGCGTTTTGGGTAAAATCGTCTCATTTGTCGTTCATGTTTTGAACTTGTAATTATTAATATGATTACATGGATCATGATTACTTATATCCAAAATTTAAAACATGATTTATATATAATATATATTCAGAATATATATATATATATATATATATATATATATATATAATATCGATAAATGGAATGAAATACACCGTTCATGGAGATGGTAGTCCGTACATACGCATGAACGCTGTTTTCGTTTCCATATTGAAGTGAATGGAATTAAGTAGATGACATACATATAAATTTACATAAATCCAGTATCTTTATTATTTCATATATTTCATTAGTACTTATTATATATACTTTATAATCATTCATGAATGGTTAATCATTGAGAATGAATCTCATCGCGTCGTGGAGACGGTATTTCGTACGTACGCACGAGCGATGATATCATTCCCATGGTCGTGGAATTGTGTTGAAGTGTATGTAGACTATTTCAGTATCAATATAACTTTATAATAATCATATATAGTTACTCATTACACCATTATACCCATCCTATTAAGGTGGTGGTGGAAAATAGATTACACCACGGCGTGGAGACGGTATTCCGTACGTACGCACGCGCGGTGATTTCATTTTTCCGTAGGATGGATAGAATGTGAATTAGGGTTGTTTCATATTTATAATAACATATCAGTATGTAAGTAATACTGATGTTATTACTTTATCATTAAACAACTAAAGAAGAAGAAGTTGAAGAAGAAAGAAATTGAAAAGATCGGTAATGGATACTACCTCTTCTTTGAAACGCCTCTTTGAATCCTCCACTTAGGGAACTAAGATTGGTCTTTGAAGAAGACCAGGACCTCTAGGATTATTCTAGGGAAGTGGAGAAGGGATTTTGGCAGGGGTTGTCCGAGCTTGAGTGCTCAAATTGGTGTGAGGAGGAGGGGGAGGAGGTGTCCTTTTATAAGGGAGGAGAGGGGCACCTTAGGAATATCTCAAAATATTATTTTATATTAAAGTGAAAATCGGGTTATAATGGTTCCAAAGAGTTTTATTTCGAAGCTAAAGTGGGGATGGGTCGAAATCCTATCAGCCAATAGGATTTAGACATGTTTAGGTTATTATTTTAACCTTATCAATTAGATTTAACTCTAAGTTAAATAATTTAACTTTTACCGTGTCTTTTTGTTTTCTTACACTATATGGTTAATACACTTACTATAACATGCCAAACGAACCCCAAATTGTTTATTATTAATATATATATCCTTATCTAAGTCATTTGGCCGAACCTTAGATTTTTAGGAATAAAATAACAATTAATAATATAATGTTTGATTTAAAAACTATTTTGTGTCAATTTTGACACTATTTGATATATGATTTTTGTGAAAGTCATAACAAAATTATATGTTCGAACCAAGTTGATTAAATAAACACTAATATATCATATTAACCTATAAAATTAGTGGAATTCATAAAAAGTCTCAAATTACATTTATTTGAGCATTTCTAACATCAATTATGTTAACATTTCCTTAAAAGGGTAATTACTGCATCATCATTGTGTCATAAATAAATTAATTTATATAAAGTCTAAAAATTATAAATAAACTATCATTATGTAGGAAATCGTTTTATATTTCTAATGAATATTTATAGTCGAATTTATCTTATGTATAACCCCATATTAAAAATGTTTTAGTTATTAAACTTTGATTTTAACTATTTTAACTATTCATTAAATAAAATAATATTAAATGTCATAATCTAATCCAAGTGGACCTAAATGGTCATATTATATTCATAAGGTTGTTTTTGATCGAATTATACTTATAAAATAGAATTAGGACATGTGTTAGGGTAATAGTAATATCATATTTACCCTTAGTTATCCTATTTACTTTTAACCGTGGTAAAAAAAAGTAAAACGTTACTATTCACCAAAAATTATTTTCATCTCATTGAACCACATTTTAGTCCTTGATATTAACCGTGTCTCTCGGATTTTCGAAATTCCATTCACAGAAGTGGTAAAATTAAGTTTTATGCAAAATTCAGTTTTTAACCTACCACTTAGTGGTTTCACTATTCATCAAAAATTGAAAGTTTTCAGAAAAATACCAAAAATTAGTCCTGAGCTATATTTGATATTATGAACGCAAAAATGATGTCTATTTTACCAAATTCAAAACATATCAGTTGCATTAACTAATTTAAAAATTAATTCCCGTCGTCAAAACAAATAGCGTTTTTTTAAGAGATAACAACTATCAAAAGATTGAAACTTGTTTATAAGTGGTTTAAATGTGAAATTACATCCAATGACCATCATTGTATTAAATTGTAAAAATATATTCTAAATATACTTTAAAACCACTAAAATTAATAATTTATCACTATTAATTATTTCGATTGAAAAAGTAGTTTTTAATTAAAATTTAGTAATTTCCACTATTCATCAAAATATGAAAGTTATCCGAAAATTACCAAAATTTCACCCTAAGCTAATTTCGATATTCCGAATCCAAAAATGAAGTCCATTTTGAAAAATAAAATTTACAAAATTTCAAAAAGTGGTTATTACTATTCATAACGGCTAGTTTTAATAATATTTTAATAGCATATCGTTGTTTAGTGAAACTCAGTATTACGTAATACACGCGCTATCGAGGAAGGTCGCGATTGCGTGTAATGCAAGGCAAGTCAAGGATGTGTGTTGTGCAAGCTCGTTTTGGTGTAGCGTAAAACACAAGACATTAATAAAATTAAAATGAATATTTTTCATAAAATCTCGGGCTGTTACATTCTACCCCCCTTAAAAGGAATTTCGCCCTCGAAATTCGTCTGGGTTATAAATGGTTTACTACTCGAATGTTTGTTTAATAGAAACCCACATCGTAAAAAGGGAATACCATAACCAATCTTTAAAAACAAAGGTATGAAACGTAATGTTTACCCAAATAAACTAATCACTGGGTTTCCACATAGGTGAAAATATGGATATGGAAGAGAAATCTAATCATCATGTTCTGATGGAGAGTGGTAGAGAACATGGCTATGGAAAAGCCAGTAATCACAAATCCATAGATTTGTGATGATATAAGGTACCATCTAATTTACCGGATATAAGGGCACTAGGACAACATTTTTTGGTTTTCAAGATCATTTCCCTAAAGTTGAAGAATTTGAATTAGAATAAATACTTACTTTATTTTGGTATAATCTCACTGTTGTTCGTGCCTTGAACAATTTCCACTTCATCTCTTAAATAAATGAAGTTGAATTTGTTATTCGTGAAGTGTTAGCAAATCATGTGATAGAATGACGGGTCATTCCATCTGTCTCAAACAAAAGGTTAGCAAAAGTTATTAAATATACATAAGTCATTCTATAGTGAGATTAATCATATATGGTCCCTAAAATGGACTTATACTTCATATATCATACTGCTTAATATAATAAAACTAGTTTCTACTAAACAGGGACTTCCTGTAGGCCAGTGGTAGGCGATAAAGGCCAGTCGCACTTCGGTTGTGGGTTCGATTCCCACAGCCTTGTCCGACGCGATGGGCTGTCGCTCGTCCAGCAGGTTGTCCTTTTTCTAAAACTATATTACTATAACATCCCATCAATAATATCGAAAAAACTTCTATCCTTAAACAATACTAACTTATGTCCAACATAATCCATTCCAATCTTTAGGCTTATCCATAATACTTCAGTCCACTCTCATAATATAGTGAAAACGATTACTAGAGATTTAATACCATCGTTGATCCCCATATATCATAAGATATGTCTTGTTGGTCACATTCTAAACATTCAAATGCCTTAATCATGTATTCTCTTGAATACCCATTGAACCTTATTGAAAACATGAATGCAGTTAAACGTTAACACTTTCCACATACCAAAATCCTCAAAATTCTATATACTCAAACCATGATATCACTTAGTCCTTATATAAATAATGAGCTCATGAATACTGTCAAATATTTCATTTTCTCGTTTTCCCTTCATTATGCGCATATCATCTACATTTCAAAAATATCTGAATAACCTTTCATGGATAGTGGTACCATTAATCATACACTTTTAAAACTCAAGGAAAGACAACAGTGTAACAATCCTTAGATGTCTCTTTATTCCATAGTACCATGATATTTCTTATACAACATTACACATGATAAACATGTAATCATTCCACTACATTCTTAAACCATCGACCGAGCTTCAATAATTCTTTCATCTCACATATCATTTGTAGTCTCTTCATCATCATCCACATAAATACTACCCATACGACCATACTGATTCTCTTCATGAGACTTTCCCTTAGGGCATTGGTTTGCATAATGCCCGTACATTCCACATTTAAAACATTTAACCATTGTTGATGTCGTAGCAATACCATTATCCTCATCTCTGGTGTTAACTGAACCTTTTCCTTTGCACTTACTGGCTTTGTGTCCTTCTTTTCCACACCCAAAGCATCTTCCAGTTCCTTTGAAACATTCTCCTTGATGCCTCTTCCCACATGATTTACATAGGGGAAATTGAACTTTCTTTCCTCTATGATCATTATGAAACTCCATCTTTCTCTTATTAGTCGAGTCAGGAAACATACCAAATTTGAGTTTATTGATCATATTATGAGATTGCTGATTCGGCATAATAATGATGGTTGGACTTCAAAATCCCATTTCATTTGGTTTCTCATGAAGAATATCATTCCATTGTCCATAATATCCTCCATTATCGTGAATCATCTTGTTTCCAGCCATTTTCTAAAACCCAAAAAGAATAGTGTTAGAGGAAAAAATCATAATAACGGGGGAGTAACTTCAATATCTAACATCTTAGGTTAAATTCTATGATCGTTACCGTAATTCTAGTACTATAACCTATACGTATACTTAACCTTAGGGACATCCCTTGACATACCTTAGAAATATCTCTAGGGATCTCACTAACGTTTTCGCATCCTAGTTTCCAAAGGTTGGCTAATCCTTTCCTATGATACCAACTGTAGAGACCCGAAGCTTGACGTACATGTACATAACATTATTTTTGCGGAATACTTAGCACATTACAAAAACACACACACAAGGACCGTAATAGTTTAGTGTCTTTGCAAACTCGGAATAAAATCTTCTAATCATGGTGAAAGATCTTCAACATCTCCCATAAAGATCTTCCTTTTTTTACCTAAAACCTTTCTTTATATCCTGGGGAAAAGAAAACATAAAAGGGTGAGCTCAAATGCTCAGTAAGGGTAAACAAAAGAAATATCAATCACATCATATTCATAAAAACATAACATTTTGGAAATCATAACCTGAAAAAGAGAGCATAATTTCATAACATGGGATAAATCATGGCAGTGAAATGTAATCACAATAATCATAACTTAAAACATTAAACTTTGTGGCATACACACATAATCATAGATAATCCTATCTTATTATTCAAGACTCATTGCCAAGACTATCTTAGTGGACAAAGTCCATTTCTGAATCGAGTAACCCTCGTTTCAGTCCTATTTCACTGAACCGGTATAACCTACCATTTCAGCCATGTCTATCTCATGAGATATAAAATCTTTACCCAATGCATTGGAGGGAGATATAGGTCCCACCCATCTCATAATTATACCATTCTCATGTGTGCCACAAAATCATAAATCATACATCATTGCATAACCCATGTAATAAAAATGGGATTCTTAAACAACATGACATCATAAAACCATTCATACAAGATAAAGGAATTCATAAACATAATTCCATCACAACATAGTCAAATCAATGTAAAAATATGGATAGAAACAGAACCCTTTATTATCTTATATGGAAAATAATTTTGATAAAACACTTGAACTCATTTCTTGAGGAAAATATCCTTTCTACTTCAAAAACACTTTTCTTTTCTTAACATGTCATACAATTATAAACTAAAAGAAGTTGATTAAAAATAAACTTGAAAACTTTTAAATGAAGCTTCTTTTAAATAATGTTTTAAAAATCCATTCATGCCGTATAAGTTAAAAAAACATTCTTCTCGTACATTTGTCGGAAAAGTCAAAAAGTACCTCGTACGAAAAACGACAAAAGATTCCTTTCATATCTTTTACTAAAAACTCACCGAAGGGTAAAATTGGATTTAAACAATTGTAGGTGGATGGAAATAATATTAAATATTGAGGAAACATGGATTTGGATGATAAAATACAACCCAGTAAATACCAAAGTATAAACAATCTCAGATAAAAATGAGATTGTGATATTTTTCTTTACCTTATGTCCGATATGCTTTGTACGTATCCGAACCTCCTGTATAATGATTTAAATAATGTTATTGACTTATTCCAGAATCATATTCATTGTTATTATATCATATATGGTCCACTTATGACTTTATATTACCCGTTCTTTTGTAAATTAATGTTAAAGTAGCGTTTTGGGTAAAATCGTCTCATTTGTTGTTCATGTTTTGAACTTGTAATTATTAATATGATTACATGGATAATGATTACTTATATCCAGAATGTAAAACATGATTTATATATAATATATATTCAGAATATATATATATATATATATAATATCGATAAATGGAATGAAATACACCGTTCATGGAGACGGTAGTCCGTACGTACGCATGAACGCTGTTTTCGTTTCCTTATTTAAGTGAATGGAATTAAGTAGATGAAATACATATAAATTTACATAAATCCAGTATCTTTATTATTTCATATATTTCATTAGTACTTATTATATATAGTTTATAATCATTCATTAATGGTTAATCATTGAGAATGAATCTCATCGCGTCGTGGAGACGGTATTCCGTACGTACGCACGAGCGATGATATCGTTCCCATGGTCGTGGAATTGTGTTGAAGTGTATGTAGACTATTTCAGTATCAATATCACTTTATAATAATCATATATAGTTACTCATTACACCATTATACCCATCCTATTAAGGTGGTGGTGGAAAATAGATTACACCACGGCGTGGAGACGGTATTCCGTACGTACGCACGCGCGGTGATTTCATTTTTCCGTAGGATGGATAAAAGTTGAATTAGGGTTGTTTCATATTTATAATAACATATCAGTATGTAAGTAATACTGATGTTATTACTTTATCATTAAACAACTAAAGAAGAAGAAGTTGAAGAAGAAAGAAATTGAAAAGATCGGTAATGGATATAACCTCTTCTTTGAAACGCCTCTTTGAATCCTCCACTTAGGGAACTAAGATTGGTCTTTGAAGAAGACCAGGACCTCTAGGATTATTCTAGGTAAGTGGAGAAGGGATTTTTTCAGGGGTTGGCCGATCTTGAGTGCTCAAATTGGTGTGAGGAGGAGGGGGAGGAGGTGTCCTTTTATAAGGGAGGAGAGGGGCACCTTAGGAATATCTCAAAATATTATTTTATATTAAAGTCAAAATCGGTTTATAATGGTTCCAAAGGGTCTTATTTCGAAGCTAAAGTGGGGATGGGTCTAAATCCTATCAACCAATAGGATTTAGACAAGTTTAGGTTATTATTTTAACCTTATCAATTAGATTTAACTCTAAGTTAAATAATTTAACCTTTACCGTGTCTTTTTGTTTTCTTACACTATATGGTTAATACACTTACTATAACATGCCAAACGAACCCCAAATTGTTTATTATTAATATATATATCCTTATCTAAGTCATTTTGCCGAACCATAGATTTTTAGGAATAAAATAACAATTAATAATATAATATTTGATTTAAAAACTATTTTGTGTCAATTTTGACACTATTTGATATATGATTTTTGAGAAAGTCATAACAGAATTATATGTTCAAACCAAGTTGATTAAATCAACACTAATATATCATATTAACCTAGAAAATTAGTGTAATTCATAAAAAGTCTCAAATTACATTTATTTGAGCATTTATAACATCAATTATGTTAACATTTCCTTAAAAGGGTAATTACTGCATCATCGTTGTGTCATAAATAAATTAATTTATTTGAAGTCTAAAAATTATAAATAAACTATCATTATGTAGGAAATCGTTTTAGCTTTCTAATGAATATTTATAGTCGAATTTATCTTATTTATAACCCCATATTAAAAATGTTTTAGTTATTAAACTTTGATTTTAACTATTTTAACTATTCATTAAATAAAATAATATTAAATGTCATAATCTAATCCAAGTTGACCTAAATGGTCATATTATATTCATAAGGTTGTTTTTGGTCGAATTATACTTATCCAATAGAAATAGGACATGTGTTAGGGTAATAGTAATATCATATTTACCCTTAGTTACCCTATTTACTTTTAACCGTGGTAAAAAAAAGTAAAAAGTTACTATTCACCAAAAATTATTTTCATCTCATTGAACCACATTTTAGTCCTTGATATTAACCGTGTCTCTCGGATTTTCTAAATTCCATTCACAGAAGCGGTAAAATTAAGTTTTATGCAAAATTCAGTTTTTAACCTACCACTTAGTGGTTTCACTATTCATCAAAAATTGAAAGATTTCAGAAAAATACCAAAAATTAGTCCTGAGCTATATTTGATATTATGAACTCAAAAATGATGTCTATTTTAACAAATTCAAAACATATCAGTTGCATTAACAAATTTAAAAATTAATTCCCGTCGTCAAAACAAATAGCGTGTTTTTAAGAGATAACAACTATCAAAAGATTGAAACTTGTTTATAAGTGGTTTAAATGTGAAATTACATTCAATGACCATCATTGTATTAAATTGTAAAAATATATTATAAATATACTTTAAAACCACTAAAATTAATAATTTATCACTATTAATTATTTCGATTGAAAAAGTTGTTTTTAATTAAAATTTAGTAATTTCCACTATTCATCAAAATATGAAAGTTATCCGAAAATTACCAAAATTTCACCCTAAGCTAATTTCGATATTCCGAATCCGAAAATGAAGTCCATTTTGAAAAATAAAATTTACAAAATTTGAAAAAGTGGTTATTACTATTCATAACGGCTAGTTTTAATAATATTTTAATAGCATATCATTGTTTAGTGAAACTCAGTATTACGTACTACACACGCTATCGAGGAAGGTCGCGATTGCGTGTAATGCAAGGCAAGTCAAGGATGTGTGTTGTGCAAGCTCCTTTTGGTGTAGCGTACAACACAAGACATTAATAAAATTAAAAAGAATATTTTTCATAAAATCTCGGGCTGTTACATTCAAGCTCGGCAAACCCCTGCCACTTTCTTCTCTCCACTTCCCTAGAGACATCCTAGAGGTCCTGGTCTTCTTTAAAGACCAATTTTAGTGCCCTAAAAGAAGGTCTCAATGATGCACTTCAAAGAAGAGGTAATGTCCGTTACCGATTCTTTCATATTTATTTCTTCTTCCACTTCTTCTTCTTTAGTTGTTTTATTATGAAGTAATAACATCAGTATCACTCATATAATGAAATGTTATTATAAGTATGAAACAAAACTATTTCGCCATCTATCCATCCTACGGAAAAAGAAATCACCGCGCGTGCGTACGTACGGAATACCGTCTCCACGCCGTGGTGTAATCTATTTTCCACCACCAGCTTACTTGGATGGGTATAATGGTGTAAATAATGACTATATATGACTATTATAAAGTGATATTTATTCTGAAATAGTATACATACACTCCAATACAATTCCACGATCATAGGAACGATATCATCACTCGTGCGTTCGTATGGAATACCGTCTCCACGATGTGATGCGACTCGTTCTACATGATCTTCAATTCATAATGATTATATAAATGAATTGAATGAATGAATATGATTTATATTACACTAATAACATTCTGGAAATGATGTATCTATAACCTAAAGAAAAGAATAAGAATTTATTCGACAAAACACGCATAAGAACAAAAAGTTATAAACACCTGAATAACAAGTAGCAATGAAATATTAATACTAATAAGCTAAGAAAATGACCATATATGATATCATAAAAATAAGTATGATTCTGGAATAAGTCAATAACATTATTTAAATCATTATACAGGAGTTTCAGACACTTACAAAGCAAGTCAGACCTAAGGTAAGGGAAACATCACAATCTCACTTTTATCCGAGATTGTTTTTACTTTGGTATTTACTGGGGTGTATTTTATCATCCACATCCAGGTTCCCTAAATATGTAATATTATTTCCATCCTTCTACAATAGTTTATATCCAATTTTCCCCTTTGGTGAGTTTTTTTTAAAAGATATGAAAGGAATGTTTTGTCTTTTTTCGTACGAGGTACTTTTTGACTTTTCTGACAAAAGTACTCAAAATGTTTTTTTAACTTATACGACATGAAGGGATTTTTAAAACATTACTTCCAAGAATCTTCCTTTAAAAGTTTTAAAGTTTATTTTTAATCAACTTTTTTTAGTTTATAATTGTATGACATATTAAGAAAGGAAAAGTGTTTTTGAAGAAGAAAGGATATTTTCCTCAAGAATTCATTTCAAGTGTTTTATCAAAATTATTTTCCATCTAAGATAATATAGGGTTCTGTTTCTATCCCTATTATTACATTGATTATGTTGTGATGGAAATATTTTTATGAATTCCTTTATCTTATATGAATTGTTTTACGATGTCACGATTTTTAAGATTCCCATTTTTATTACATGGGTTATGAAATGATGTATGATTTATGATTTTGTGGAACACATAAGAATGGTATCATTATGAGATGGGTGGGACCTATATCTCCCTCCAATGAATTGGGTAAAGATTTTATATCTCATGAGATAGACATGGCTGGAAGGGTAGGTTATACCGGTTCAGTGAAACAGGACTGAAACAAGGGTGACTCGGTTCAGAAAGGGACTTTGTCCACTAAGATAGTCTTGGCAATGAGTTTTGACCATAAGAAATGATTCTATATTATTATGTGTGTATGCCACAAAGTTTCATGTTTTAAGTTATGATTATTGTGATTACATTTCACTGACATGATTTATCCCATGTTATGAAATTATGATCTCTTTTGTAGGTTAAGATTTCCAAAAGTTATGTGCTTGTGTATACGATGTGATTGATATTTCTTTTGTTTACCCTTACTGAGCATTTCAGCTCACCCTTTTGTATGTTTTCTTTCCCCAGGTCAGGAAGAAGGTTATTAAGTAGTATATGCCAAAAAGGGACTCTAGATATGATGAAATAAGTGGGAGGCAAAGTTGATTCTTTATGAACCTGTTGTTTATGTTTCCCAGTTTCTAAAGACATTATACCTATACGGTCCTTTCATGGTTTTGTTATATGTTGTAATAAGTATGCTTCAATTTTGAATTATTAACAATGTATGTAAAGTATGGGTCGTTATAGTTGGTATAAGGACCCGAAATTATTTCATACATAATCATGAATTTATTTAAGAAAACTCGTCATTATACATTGAGGATCTTTTCAAGTTTAGAGCTTTAGAGAATTAAGACAAAACATTCGTAACATTACACATTGTTACATAGTGGATACCATAAAATCAGTTTCCATTATCCTCAGAATATAAAACATTAAATCACAAAACAAGACTCCTTGACAATTCTTCAACATTTAACATGTCTTCCTTCCTTGTATTACTCATCATTAACCTGTGAAAATCATTTAAAAACTTGGGATGAGCACAAAAGCTCAGTAAGGTATGAAAAAGAAGGAAAAATCACATTAGTCCATGAATACGCATGACGTATGAAAACATTTTCAAAAGACATGCTTCCCACCCATAAAATCTTACATAGCGTAACATGAGATTTACACAAGATCCACACAAACATAATTATAATCATAGAGGTATATTGGGGAATTACTTACATAATCATGTAACCATCTTGGCTACCTTAAAATTTGTAACCCTCACGGCTACCTTATTTTGTGTAACCATCACAGTTACACTTGGAGTAACCATACGACCGACCACCAACTTACTCATACCCAATGCATTGGAGGGAAATATAGGTACCACCCTTCATCATAAACAATTCCCAATAACCAAAACATAATCATACAACATAAACAATAGCATAAAAACATACCTTTTGAATCTTATAATACAGAATTTTAAAAGAGGATTTTAGAAGAAAAGTCCCTTATAAACATCATATACTTGAAGTGAGACTTAATAGAGTGGATGGAATATGTATATACTATGTAAATACACATAATGAAACATAATATAAACAGAACCCATCACACAAACAATTTAAATAGCACATAAATTAAAAAGTAGAAGGTTAACCCAAAGAATGGAAATCGGGTTAAGAATTCCCTTACCTTGGGCTTTCCTTACTTCAAAATTATTTAAACCTCCTGTATAATGGTTAAAAGAGTGTTATTAGTATTTTATAGAAATATTTTCATGTTTATAACATCTTATATGGTCATTTCATAACCTCATTTCACCCCTTAATTGTTAGTATTTTGTTCCTTGCATTATTTTGGGTGAGTTCTTTTGTGATTTTCACAATCGGTTCATGATGAATCGTTCTTGTTGATTGGAAGTGAAACTCCAGAATTGGAATGGAGTAGTATTTAAATAATTCCAGTACCATAAATTATACCATTTATCACTTTGGTGCTTTATATGATGATGATTTATAAGTTAAACATTAATTATGTTCGTTTAGATAATTTAAGTGGTTCTTTGATAATTACAACTTCATTTAGTCTTATAAATTTGAATCATGAGTAAAAAAGAATTACAGAACCTTATATGATTCATAAAACATATATTATAACCTGGTTCAACCATATAAATGGTTTCATGACCAGACTTGAAAGAATTAATGGAGATTGAAAATACATCGTCCATGATATCGGTAATTCGACACAAATGGACAATGTTTTTTTTGATTCTTTAAATAAGTGAGAGAGGAGAGGAATAATGATTTTTAATTTTCCATAAACATGACAACATCCAGAATATACATGATTCTAGAGATTTCATGCCTCTTGGATAAGAGGGGGTGAAGAACGAAGAGAAGGGAATCTTGAAATGAAGAAAACATGAGAAATTTCTTACAAAAATTCGGCAGCCAAACGGCGTCTCTTAAAATTTCATAAAAATAAGATTTATGAGAGGAATGGAATATCTCATCATTCATACAAAATTTGGACAGTAAGGGTAAATATTTAATTAAATATCCCAACAAAATACAAAGGGAAAGGAAGAGAATAACATAAAATGGAAGAAAAGAATGAAAATGAAAGAGGATGTTTACCTCTTGATCTCTTCTCCTTGAGATCCTTCTTAAGGGCTTTGATTTTGGTCTTTTGGTGAGACCATAAGCTCTAGGACGTGGGGAAGAAGATTGGGGAGGGAATTTGGCAGAAATTAGGCAATGCTCAAGGCTTGAGAGGTGTGAGAGGAAGAGGGGAGTGAGGGTGGTATTTATAGTGGAGGAGGGGAGGTGTTTTAGATTATTTTAATTATTATTATAATATTTTTATCAAGACTATGAATAATATCAAATAAAGTGGACCTAAATAGTGATAATATCATGTAATTTCGAAGCAAGTGGACTTTCATCACTTACGATGTCATAAATAGTGCATTTTTACTGATAAATTGATTATACAGTATTTTACCGTATTTCACTATTCACCGAAAATTCAAGAGTTTCAGAAAAATACCAAAAATTTACCCTAACCATTTTTCGATGTGAAGAATTCAAAAATGAACTCCATTTTTCAAAAATAATTTTCTAAATATTATTAATTTTATTTTTAAATAAGGTCACAGTTAATTCGAAAAATAACAAAATTGAAGTGCAATTAGTTTTATGTGACATTGGAAAATTAATTAACATCCCATTATCCTATTGCCATGGGAAAATAAAATAATACTAATATTTACTATTCATGAGGTCATATTACTATTCATATTACTATTCATAAGGGAATGTTACTATTCACCAAAAAAAACAAGTTTGTTCCACCAGACTCTAAATAACATACCAAACACAATTATAGATGACAGTTTTTTGAAATTCGAAACATAGAAGAAATAAAATTATGTTTAAAGTATACTTATAAATATATACCTTAAACATAATTTCAAGCACTTTCAATTTATTTTTAGAAAACCTTGGGATGTTAAATTATCCCCACCTTCTTGAAATTGCGTCCTCGCAATTTTATTTACTTATTAAACAACTGAGGGTATTTTTCCCTCATAGCATTTTCAGACTCCCATGTTGCTTCTTCAACCATGTGGTTTCTCCACAAAACCTTTACCTGGTGGATTACCTTATTCCGCAATACCTGTTCTCTTCGATCAAGAATCTGAACCGGTTTTTCTTCATAAGAAAGGTTCTTTGCTAGCTGAACTTCTTCCGGCCTCAAGACATGTGATGAATCTGGAACATACTTTCTCAACATCGAAACATGAAAAACATTGTGTACCTGAAACAAGCTCGGAGGCAAAGCTACGCGGTACACAACTGTTCCAACTTTATCCAAGATTTCAAAAGGACCGATGAACCGTGGACTTAGTTTCCCTTTCTTACCGAAACGCATCACACTTTTCCAAGGAGATATTTTAAGGAAAACATGGTCACCTACCTTGAAAGAGAAGTCTTTCCTTCTGTTATCTGCATAACTTTTCTGCCTGCTCTGAGCTGTCCTCATGTGTTGCTGGATCATCCTCACTTTCTCAGCCACTTCTTCTACTAATTCTGGCCCCATCAACTTTCTTTCACTAACTTCATCCCAAAACGCAGGAGTCCGACACCGCTTTCCATACAAGGCCTCAAAAGGTGCCATCTGAATACTAGAATGGAAACTGTTATTATAAGAAAACTCAACTAGTGAAAGATGCTGATCCCAACTTCCCTGATAGTCCATTGAACAAGCTCGAAGCATATCCTCCAAAGTTTGAATCGTTCGTTCTGACTGCCCATCTGATTGAGGATGAAAAGCTGTACTGAAATTCAACTCTGTGCCCAAAGACTTCTGAAGTCCCTTCCAAAATTTGGAAGTGAACCTGGGATCTCGGTCAGACACAATGGAAAGAGGAACTCCATGTAACCTGACAACCTCTTTGAGGTACAATCGAGAAAGCTAATCTAATGTCATTGCATCTCGAATAGAAAGAAAATGAGCAGACATTGTTAGCCGATCAACAATAACCCATATCGCATTGTTACCTCGAGAAGTCTTTGGTAGTCCCACCACAAAATCCATGGATATATTCTCCCATTTCCATTCTGGCACTGGCAAAGGCTGAAGCATCCCCTTCGGTAATTTTCGTTCTGCTTTAACCTGCTGACATGTCAAACATTTCATTGTAAAATCAGCAATATCTCTTTTCATCCCATTCCACCAGTAATACTCCCGAAGGTCTCTGTACATCTTAGTACTTCCAGGATGAACAGAAAATGGAGAACTATGAGCTTCACACAATAATTCTTTCTTCACCTGGGAATCACAAGGCACACATAACCTTTTTACAAGCCTTAAAACACAATCTTTATCAAGATTAAATTCTGGAAACTTACCCATTTTAACCAATTCTACCTTTTTGTGTAGCTCACAGTCTTCCCTCTGCGCTTTCATAATTCTGTCTGACAACGAAGACTGCACTGAAACCTGAAACAAAACAGATATATTCCCTGCACCAACAACTTCTAAGCCAAAATTTATCAAATCATTAATCAAGGGATCACGTTCCAAACGTAGCATGGTTAATGATGCATGTTTTTTCCGACTTAAGGCATCTGCTACTTTGTTTTCTTTTCCAGGATGGTAATTAATCGTGCAGTCATAATCCTTTATCAGTTCTAGCCATCTTCTCTGCCTCATGTTTAATTCCTTATGAGTGAATATATACTTAAGACTTTTATGGTCAGTATATATTTGGCATTTGGTTCCGTATAGATGATGCCTCCATATTTTCAAAGCAAAAACCACAGCTGCCAATTCCAAATCATGTGTGGGATAATTCAGCTCATGAGTTTTAAGTTGTCTCGAAGCATAGGAAATTACCTGATCATTCTGCTTCAAAACACAACTAAGTCCCTTCAAAGAAGCATCACTGTAGATGACAAACTCACCATTCCGGGAAGGTAAGGCCAAAACTGGAGCATTCACCAATCTCTTCTTTAGTTCCTGAAAACAAACATCACATTGTTCTGTCCAAAAAATTTAACCCCTTTCCGTGTTAACTTAGTTATTGGGCTAGATAACCGTTCAATGTTCTTAATAAAGCGTCGGTAAAAACTTGCTAAGCCCAAAAAACTACGAATCTCTGTAACATTTGTGGGTCTTGTCCATTCATCAACTACTTTTGTTTTGGCAGGATCAACTGTTATTCCATCCTTATTTACAATGTGCCCAAGAAAAGAAATCTGTTGCAACCAAAAATCACACTTGCTGAATTTTCCATGTAGTTTCTTTTCTTTTAAAGTTTTTAAAACAACCCTTAGATGTTTTTCATGCTCCTCTTTATTTTTAGAAAAAACCAGAATGTCATCAATAAATACAACCACAAACTTATCCAAGAACTCATGAAATACTATATTCATAAGATTCATGAATACAGCAGGTGCATTAGTTAACCCAAATGGCATAACAACAAATTCATAATGCCCATATCTAGTACGAAAGGCTGTTTTCGGGATGTCATCCTCCTTCACCTTCAGCTGATGGTATCCAGATCTCAAGTCAATCTTGGAGAAGTACTGAGCTCCCTGGAGCTGATCAAACAAGTCATCAATATGAGGCAAAGAATACTTTTTTTTAATAGTGATGTTATTCAAAGCTCTACAATCAATACAAAGTCTCATGGAACCATATTTCTTTTTAACAAACAAAACAGGGGCTCCCCATGGTGAAGTACTGGGACGAATGAAGCCTTTGACAAGTAAATCCTGCAACTGATTTTTCAATTCAAGAAGTTCTATTGGAGCCATACGATATGGGGGTTTTGAAATTGTCTTAGCATCAGGAACTAAGTCAATTGTGAATTCGACTTCTCGTTTAGGTATGACACTGGGTAACTCCTCAGGAAAAACATCAAGGTATTCATTTACCACTGGCACATCATTAATTTGAATAGTTCCCATGTTTTCAACAATATGAGCCAGATAACTTTCATTTCCATCTTTCAGTAGTTTCTCAGCTTCTTGATATGTTATCAATTGTATGGGTTCATTCTTGTATACAAACTGAAACTCTTTCTGAAAAACAACTTCTTTAGCTCTACAGTCAATCTTAGCATGATAATCAGAAAGCCAGTCCATCCCCAGAATAACTTCAAACTCGACTAAGGGTAAAACAACAAGGTTTGTAGGTAAAGTCTTTCCACATACCACAATAGAAATATTCTTATAATTCCTCTTTTCTATAACATTTCCCCCTGGTGTTTTAACAACAAGTTCGGGTATCATTTGTTGAGGTGATATTTCCAATTCACTAGAAAATTTCTCAGAGATGAAGGAATGTGTAGACCCCGTATCAAACAAAACTTTAGCAAAATCTGAGTGAACAAACAAAGTACCCGATACAACTTCATTGGATGGCCCAACATCTGCTGACGTAGTCGCAAAGGATCTCACTACACCTTTCTGCTTGTAGTCTGGCTTCTTTGCATCATTTGGATCCCTCTTTGGACAGGCATTTGCATAGTGACCCATCTTACCACATTTAAAACACTTTACAGTTTGCTTATCAGGATTAGTATTTGGATCATTTTCATTGCAATCTCGGGCCATATGTCCAAACTTACCACATTTAAAACACTTCCCAGTTTTGATAAGACATTCCCCAGGGTGCTTCTTGCCACACTTTTCACAAACTGGAAACTGTATTTTCTTACCACCAGATTTCATTGGTTGATTCTTACCCATTGCTTTCCAACTGGACCTCTTCCTCTCTTTGTTTCCAAATTGCATGTGATCATCAGCAAACTCCATCTATACCCTCTCAACACATCAGACAAGTTTCACGTAACTTTTGAATTCACGGGAGGCCAACGCCCTTCGATACATTGGCTTCAATCCTGAGTAAAAGCGGTTGATTTTGCTATCGAGATCCAGAATAATATTTGGAGCATACCTCGCCAGTCGGGTGAAGTTCGCCTCATACATAGCCACTGAATCTTCCTCCTTTTGTTTCAGTTCAAGGAATTGTTTCTCCATTCTAAGTCGCACCACCTTAGGAAAATATTTTTCAAGAAAAAGACTTTTAAATTCATCCCACACTAAGGCATCAAAATCCTCTATACCCCTGATATTCCTTACCATTGACCACCACTGATCAGCTTCCCCTTCAAAACGATAAATGGCAAGACTTACCTTTTGATTGTCCGAACATCCCATAACATCAAATATATTTTCAAAGGCATTAATCCATCCTTCTGTTGCCACTGGGTCAGAAGATCCATTGAATGCAGGGGGATGTTGTATCATAAAATGTTCCACCACTGTCATGTTCTGTTGGGGTACTTCTATTTGTCCTCTTGCATTGATGCCACCACCATTTATTGCCTGTGTTAGCTGAGCCATTACTGTCACAAACTGCTCGGTTCTAATCCCTACCATTCTGGGCTGTTGATCAGGAAGGATGTCATTCTGTCGGTGCCTATCCTCTTCAGCATCCATGTTCCTTCTGCGGACAACCATTCTGAACAAACATTTCTTAGATGAAGCAACATGGTAATCTTTAAATGCTATAACAAATTAAACATAGGGTGAGAATTATTTATGGTATTCTATTAGCATCACCTTAACCCCTAAAGTTATCTAAACCATCCTTTGATACCAACGATAAGAAGCCACACTTATTTCATACATAATCTTGAATTTATTTAAGAAAACACGTCATTATACATTGAGGATCTTTTCATGTTTAGAGCTTTAGATAATTAAGACAAAACATTCGTAACATTACACATTGTTACATAGTGGATACCATAAAATCAGTTTCCATTATCCTCAGAATATAAAACATTAAATCACAAAACAAGACTCCTTGACAATTGTTCAACATTTAAAATATCTTCCTTCCTTTTATTACACATCATTAACCTGTGAAAAATCAGTTAAAAACTTGGGATGAGCACAAAAGCTCAGTAAGGTATGAAAAAGAAGGAAAAATCACATTAGTCCATGAATACGCATGACGTATGAAAACATTTTCAAAAGACATGCTTCCCACCCATAAAATCTTACATAGCGTAACATGAGATTTACACAAGATCCACAAAAACATAATTATAATCATAGAGGTATATTGGGGAATTACTTACATAATCATGTAACCATCTTGGCTACCTTAAAATTTGTAACCCTCACGGCTACCTTATTTTGTGTAACCATCACAGTTACACTTGGAGTAACCATATGGCCGACCTCCAACTTACTCATAACCAATGCATTAGAGGGAAATATAGGTCCCACACTTCATCATAAATAATGCCCAATAACCAAAACATAATCATACAACATAAACAATAGCATAAAAACATACCTTTTGAATCTTATAAAACAGAATTTTAAAAGAGGATTTTTGAAGAAAAGTCCCTTATAAACATCATATACTTGAAGTGAGACTTAATAGAGTGGATGGAATATGTATATACTCTTTAAATACACATAATGGAACATAATATAAACAGAACCCATCACACAAACAATTTAAATAGCACATAAATTAAAAAGTAGAAGGTTAACCCAAAGAATGGAAATCGGGTTAAGAATTCCCTTACCTTGGGCTTGCCTTACTTCAAAATTGTTTAAACCTCCTGTATAATGGTTAAAAGAGTGTTATTAGTATTTTATAGAAAAATGTTCATGTTTATAACATCTTATATGGTCATTTCATAACCTCATTTCACCCCTTAATTGTTAGTATTTTGTTCCATGCATTATTTTGGGTGAGTTCTTTGTGATTTTCACAATCGGTTCATGATGAATCGTTCTTGTTGATTTTAAGTGAAACTCCAGAATTGGAATGGAGTAGTATTTAAATAATTCTAGTACCATAAATTATACCATTTATCACTTTGGTGCTTTATATGATGATGATTTATAAGTTAGACATTAATTATGTTCGTTTAGATAATTTAAGTGGTTCTTTGATAATTACAACTTCATTTAGTCTTATAAATTTGAATCATGAGTACAAAAGAAT
This sequence comes from Viscum album, assembly GCA_963277665.1. Taxonomy (NCBI): domain Eukaryota; kingdom Viridiplantae; phylum Streptophyta; class Magnoliopsida; order Santalales; family Viscaceae; genus Viscum; species Viscum album. The sequence goes on from OY728162.1 coordinate 1,328,155,776, forward strand.
TCCAGAACCTTATATGATTCATAAAACATATATTATAACCTGATTCAACCATATAAATGGTTTCATGACCAGACTTGAAAGAATTAATGGAGATTGAAAATACATCGTCCACGATATCGGTAATTCGACACAAATGGACAATGTTTTTTTTTGATTCTTTAAATAAGTGAGAGAGGAGAGGAATAATGATTTGTAATTTTCCATAAACATGAAAACATACAGAATATACATGATTCTGGAGATTTCATGCCTCTTGGATAAGAGGGGGTGAAGAACGAAGAGAAGGGAATCTTGAAATGAAGAAAACATGAGAAATTTCTTACAAAAATTCGGCAGCCTAACGACGTCTCTTAAAATTTCATAAAAATAAGATTGATGAGAGGAATGGAATATCTCATCATTCATACAAAATTTGGACAGTAAGGTGAAATATTTAATTAAATATCCCAACAAAATACAAAGGGAAAGGAAGAGAATAACATAAAATGGAAGAAAAGAATGAAAATGAAAGAGGATGTTTACCTCTTGATCTCTTCTCCTTGAGATCCTTCTTAAGGGCTTTGATTTTGGTCTTTTGGTGAGACCAGAAGCTCTAGGACGTGGGGAAGAATATTGGGGAGGGAATTTGGCAGAAATTAGACAATGCTCAAGGCTTGAGAGGTGTGAGAGGAAGAGGGGAGTGAGGGTGGTATTTATAGTGGAGGAGGGGAGGTGTTTTAGATTATTTTAATTATTATTATAATATTTTTATCAAGACTATGAATAATATCAAATCAAGTGGCCCTAAATAGTGATAATATCATGTGATTTCGAAGCAGGTGGCCTTGCATCACTTATGATGTCATAAATAGTGCATTTTTACTGATAAATTGATTATACGGTAATTTACCGTATTTCACTATTCACCGAAAATTCAAGAGTTTCAGAAAAATACCAAAAATTTACCCCAACCATTTTTCGATGTGAAGAATTCAAAAATGAACTCCATTTTTCAAAAATAATTTTCTAAATATTATTAATTTAATTTTTAAATAAGGTCACAGTTAATTCGAAAAATAACAAAATTGAAGTGCAATTAGTTTTATGTGACATTGGAAAATTAATTAAGATCCCATTATCCTATTGCCACGGGAAAATAAAATAATAATATTATTTACTATTCATGAGGTCATATTACTATTCATATTACTATTCATATTACTATTCAAAAGGGCATGTTACTATTCACCAAAAAAACAAGTTTGTTCCATCAGACTCTAAATAACATACCGAACACAATTATAGATGACAGTTTCTTGAAATTCAAAAAATAGAAGAAATAAAATTATGCTTAAAGGATACTTATAAATATATACCTTAAACAAAATTTCAAGCATTTTCAATTTATTTTTAGAAAACCTTGGGATGTTACAGTTGGTATCAGAGGAAAGGTATAGTCAAACTTTGGAAACTAGGATGTGAAAGCCTTAGTAAGAACCCTAAGGATAAGTCTAAGCATAGAACACAATCTTAGTGTTTTAGAAATGGCCATGAATAACCTAGGATAAGACCTTAAGTGTGAAATTTTATTCTTGATTATGTGGTTTTCCTATTATAATTAGTGTTGCTCACACTATTCTTCTTGGTTTTAGTCAATGGCTGGAACCCGAAGGAATCATGTTAATGCGGAATGCGACGGGCAATGAAATGATTGTCCCCCTGAGCAACCAAATGTTATGGGAGATGGAATGAAAAATCTTGTAGCCATGCTCACAAAACTTTTTCAAGCTATGAATCATTCAGGACTTCCAAACGAGCAAAGGAAGGAGCAACATTCTGTTGAATCCTTCATGAGGAAGCGTCCACCTTCTTTCAGCGGGTCTACTGATCCATTAGTTGCTGAACAATGGATTAGTACTACTGAAAAGATATTTTCAGTTCTTCAATGTTCTGAACATGATAAAGTCATCCTAGCAGTGTATCGTTTGGAAGGAGATGCTGATCAATGGTGGAATCTTATTAAGAATACGAGGCAAAGGGATGAAATTTAGTCCATGGAATGGGACGAGTTCAAGAACTTATTTTTCAATAAGTACTTCCCTCGTATTCTCCGAAAAAAGATGGGGAAAGAGTTTCTTGAACTGAAGCAAAAGGATGATGAATCTGTTGGTACCTATGAAGCAAATTTTACAAGACTTGCAAGGTACGCTTCTGGTATTATTATCCAACCTGAGAGTAAGATCGATCGATTCTTTAGTGGCTTAAAACCAAGTCTTCGAAGGGCGTTAGCCATAAGGGACTTCAATAGCTACGAGGAAATCGTTCGATGTGCTCTCAAAGTTGAGATGGAGATTGGAGTAACCCATCAGTCATATGGGTTTGATAGGAAGAGGAAAATGGAATTCAAAGGAAAATCTAAAGAGCACACTGAAAAGAAGATGAGCTTTCCCTTATGCTCAAAGTGTGGAAAGAAACATGGAGGGAGTTGTCTTAAAGGGACAAGTAAATGTTTCAAATGTGGAAAGGAAGGTCATCGGGCATTTGAATGCCGCGATGATGGGAAGAATATTTCTAATGATGAAAACAAAGGAAGGGATACACAGAATGAACCTACTACACTTCAATGTTTCAAGTGCAAGGAGATGGGGCATTATGCCAATAAATGCCCTAATCCAAGGGTTGATGATGATGGTCGACGTCAACAAACTCTTAAGGCTAAATAAAAAGGAAAGTCACATGCAATTTCTATCAGCGATGTGGAGTACGACAACGATGTGGTGAAAGGTACACTTACCATCCACTCTAAAGTAGAAAATGTTTTATTTGATTCTAGATCCACCCACTCTTTTATTTCTGAAGAATTTTCTAAGGGTATCACCGTATTACCTCAACAATTAGATGTTGAGTTAGCTGTGACAACACCTAATCGCACAACAGTCGCATCAAAAGTTTATAATTCTTCTCTGATTGAAGTTTGTGGTAAAGTGCTTCCTGCAAATCTTGTGATCCTTCCTATAGTGGAATTTGATGTGATTCTTGGCATGGATTGTCTATCTTTATATGGAGCTCATATCAATTGTGAAAGAAGTAAAGTCACATTTCATATTCCGGATCAATCTATGATCTTCTATCGATGAAAGGATGAACATAACCTTCCAGTGGAAATTTATTCCATCTTATGGGTCTTGATTCCACTAAATGAAGGTTATTTATCTCAAATTGTTGGTGAGAAACTCACGATTAAGAATATGCCCATTGTACGGGAGTTTGATGATGTCTTTCTGGAGGAATTACCATGTCTTCCACCAAATTGTGAAGTTGAGTTTTCAATAGAACTCGTACCGGGTGCTTTTCCTATTTCAAAGACACCTTATATAATGTCCCCAATTGAGTTGAATGAATCGAAGAAGAAACTCCAAGAGAATCTTGATAAGGGATTCATATTCCCTAGTGCGTCACCTTGGGGAGCACCTGTTCTATTTGTTAAAGAAGAAAGATGGATCAATGAGACTCTACATTGATTATCGAGAACTTAACAAGATCACTATCAAGAACAAATATCCTCTCCCACGCATTGATGACTTATTTGACAAACTACGCAGAGCTCAATACATTTCCAAGAGTGATCTTCGTTCAGGGTATCATCAATTAAAGGTCAAAAGGGAGGATATACCAAAGATGGATTTCCGTACAAGGTATGGACACTATGAATTTATAGTGATGCCATTTGGTCTTTCTAATGCCCCTGCTATCTTCATGGATCTGATGAATAGAGTCTTTAGAGACTATCTTGATCAATTTGTGGTAGTCTTTATAGACGATATTCTTGTCTATTCAGAGAGCAAGGAAGAACATGAAGATCACTTGAGAATTATATTGAAGACCCTGAGAAAGGAGAAGCTTTATGCCAAATTTACCAAGTGTGAATTTTGGCTTAAAAAAGTTGCATTTTTGGGTCACATAATCTCAAAAGAGGAGAAATATGTGGATCTAGCAAAAACAGAGGTTATCAAAAGATGGTTGATACCAACAACAGTAACTGAGATCCAAAGTTTTCATGGTTTGTATGGATATTATCGACCTTTTGTGAATGATTTTTCACGATTATCTAATCCACTCACAAAGTTGACTCGGAAAGGAGTTAAGTTTGTCTGGACGGAGGAATGTGAAGAGAATTTCAAGGAGTTGAAAAGAAGGTTATCCAGTGCACCTGTGCTCACACTGCCTTGTAGTGGAGAAGGGTTTGTGATCTACAGTGATGAATCCAAGAAGGGATTGGGGTGTGTTCTTATTCAAAATGATATGGTGATAGCTTATGCCTCACGACAGTTGAAAATCCATGATCAATATTACCCAACACATGATTTGGAGTTAGCTGCAGTAATCTTTGCATTAAAGATTTGGAGGCATTACCTTTATGGTGAAAGGTGTGATATTTATACTGATCATAAATGTTTAAAGTATATTTTCACACAAAAGGAGCTGAATATGCGTCAAAGAAGATGGTTAGAGCTGATTAAGGATTATGACTGCTCAATCCATTACCACCCTGGGAAAACAAACAAGGTGGAAGATACATTATGTCAACAAGACCATGCCAGTTTATCCATGATGAGGATCACAAAAGATCCAATATTTATGGATTTACAAAGGATGGATCTTGGAATTATAATGAAAGGGGAAAAATCTAATCTTTCTCAAATGAATGTTCAACCATCTATACATGTGAAGATTAAAGAGGCACAGAAAGAAGATGCCGAGTTACAAAAGAAGGTGAGAAATGTTCCTGAATTCAACCTTGATTGTGATGGGATAATAAAGTTCAGGAATCGGGTTTGTGTTCCTCCCATCACCGAATTAAAGAAGGTGCTGCTGCATGAGGCTCATAGTTCTTCATTCTCTATTCATCCTGGAAGCACGAAGATGTATAGGGACCTGATAAAGTACTTCTGATGGGATGGCATGAAACAAGATGTTGCTGAATATGTCTCTCGATGCTTGGTTTGTCAACAAGTTAAAGCTGAGAGACAGAAGTCTAAGGGGATGTTACAACCGTTACCCATACCCGAATGGAAAAGGGAAAAAATCACTATGGACTTTGTCACATGACTTCCTAAAAAATCCAAAGGCAATAATGCTATATGGGTCATAGCCGATCGTCTTACAAAGTCTGCACACTTCATTGCTATTAGAGAGGATTTCTCTCTGGATCAGCTTGCCAGGATATATGTAAAGGAAGTGGTAAGACAGCATGGATTACCACTTTCTATTATATCTGATCGGGATCCGAGATTTAACTCAAAGTTCTGGCGAAGTCTTCAGCATACTCTGGATACAGAGTTGAGTTTCAGAACTGCTTATCATCCTCAGACAGACGGTCAGTCTGAGAGAACAATTCAAACCCTAGAAGATATGTTGAGAGCTTGCTCTATGGATTTCAAAGGAGGTTGGGATCAACACCTACCTTTGGTGGAATTTTCTTATAATAATATCATTTTCTCCAGTATTCAGATGGATCCTTATGAAGCTCTCTATGGAAAGAAATGCAGGACTCCAACTTGCTGGGATGAGGTTGGGGAAAGAAAGATATTAGGACCTGATCTCGTTGATGAAATGGCAGAAAAGTTCAGATCTATTCAACAACACATAAGAGTAGCTCAGATTCGACAGAAAAGTTATGCCGACAACCAAAGAAAAGAACTAGAGTTTGAAGTGGGTGATAAAGTGTTCTTACGAATATCTCCCTGGAAGAGGGTCATGAGATTTGGAAAGAAGGGGAAGTTGAGCCCTAGATATATTGGTCCTTTCGAAATACTGGACCGTGTTGGGAAGGTAGATTACCTATTGGCGCTACCACCAAATCTCTCTTAAGTTCACGATTTGTTCCATGTATCTCTCCTGAGAAAGTACATACCTGATCCTTCACATGTACTCAGCTCAGAAGTTGTACCGCTAGAGCAATATCTTTCTTATGAAGAACAAACGATAGAGATTCTGGATGATAGCGAAAAAGTCCAACGAAACAAGACCACTCGATTTGTGAAAGTTGTATGGAGGAACCAACAATTAGAAGAAGCTACATGGGAGCTTGAGGATATGATGAGAGAGAGGTATCCTCATCTGTTTGTTACAAAGTGACGAATTTCGAGGGCGAAATTCATTTTAAGGGGGGTAGAATATAACACCCGAGACTTTTATGTTATATAAATCATCAAAGGAATATTTTTCTACACAACACTTGCTTGGCTTGCTTTACACAAAATCGCGACCTTCCTCGATAGCTTGCGTCGTACGCAATACCGAGTTTCACTAAACAACGATATGCTATTAAAATATTATTAAAACTAGCCGTTATGAATAGTAATAACCACTTTTTGAAATTTTATAAATTTTATTTTTCAAAATGGACTTCATTTTTGGATTCGGAATATCGAAATTAGCCTAGGGTAAAATTTTGGTATTTTTCTGAAAACATTCAATTTTTGATGAATAGTGAAACCACTAAGTGGTAGTTAAAAAACTGAATTTTTCATAAAACTTAATTTTACCACTTCTGTGAGTGGAATTTCAAAAATCCGAGAGACACGGTTGATTTCAGTAAGTAAAATGTGATTCAATGAGATGAAAATATTTTTTTGGTGAATAGTAACTTTTTACTTTTTTTTACCATGGTCAAAAGTAAATAGGGTAATTAAGGGTAAAGATGATATTATTATTACCCTAAAACATGTACTAATTCTATTGGATAAGTGTAATTCGACCGAAAACAAACTTAGGAATAAAATATGACCATTTAGGCCCACTTGGATTAGATTAGGACAATTATTATTAATTTATTTAAAGAAGGGTTAAAATAGTTAAAATCAAAGATTAATAAGTAAATAATTTTTAATATGGAGTTATACATAAGATAAATTAGACTATAAATATTCATTAGAAAGATAAGAGATGTCCTACATAATGGTATTTTATTTGTAATTTTTAGACATTAAATAATTTCATTTATATATGACACAATGATGATGCAGTAATTATCTTATTAATGAAATATTGACATAATTGATGTTATAAACACCGAAATAAATGTAATTTGAGACTTTTTATGAATCCCACTAATTTTCTAGGTTCATATGACATGTTAGTATTGAGTTAATTAACTTTTTTTGAACTAATAATTCTGTTATGATTTTCACAAAAATCAATTACTAAATAGTGTCAAAATTGACATAAAATAGTTTTTAAAACAAATATTATATTGGTAATTGTTATTTTATTCCTAAAAATCTAAGGTTAGGTCACATGACTTAGATAAGGTTATATATATTAATAATAAACAACTTGGGGTTCGTTTGGCTGCTTATAGTAAGTTTATTAACCTTATAGTATAAGAACACAAGAAGACACGGTAAAAGTAAACTTATTTAACTTAATGTTAAATCTAAATGATAAGGTTAAAATAGGAACCTAAAATTATCTAAATTCTATTGGATGAGATTATTTCGACCCATCCCCACCTTAGCTTCGAAATAAATCAATTTGGATCTATTTAAAAACGAACTTGACTTTATAATAAAATAATATGTTTTGTTATTCCAAAGGTGCCCCTCTCCTCCCTTATAAAATGGAACCTCCTCCCTCTCTTCCTCACACCACTTTGAGCCTTGAAGCTCGTCCAAACCCTGCCACTTTCTCCTCTACACTTCCCTAGATACATCCTAGAGGTCCTGGGCTTCTTCAAAGACCAATTTTAGTGCCTTAAAAGAAGGTCTCAAAGAAGCACTTCAAAGAAGAGGTAATGTCCGTTACCGATTCTTTCATCTTTATTTCTTCTTCCACTTATTCTTCATTAGTTGTTTCATTATGAAGTAACAACATCAGTATCAATAATATACTGATATGTTATTATATGTATGAAACAACCCTATTTCACCATCTATCCATCCTACGGAAAAAGAAATCACCGCGCGTGCGTACGTACAGAATACCGTCTCCACGCCGTGGTGTAATCTATTTTCCACCACCAGCTTACTTGGATGGGTATAATGGTGTAAATAATGACTATATATGACTATTATAAAGTGATATTGATTCTGAAATAGTATACATACACTCCAATACAATTCCATGGTCGTAGGAACGATATCATCACTCGTGCGTACGTACGGAATACCGTCTCCACGATGTAATGCGACTCATTCTACATGATCTTCATTTAATAATGATTATATAAATGAATTGAATGAATGAATATGATATATATTACACTAATAACATTCTGGAAATTAGGTATCTATAACCTAAAGATAAGAATAAGAATTTATTCGACAAAACACGCATAAGAACAAAAAGTTATAAACACCCGAATAACAAGTAACAATGAAATATTACTACTAAGAAGCTAAGAAAATGACAATATATGATATCATAAAAATAAGTATGATTCTGGAATAAGTCAATAACATTATTTAAATCATTATACAGGAGTTTCAGACACTTACAAAGCAAGTCGGACCTAAGGTAAGGGAAACATCACAATCTCACTTTTATCCGAGATTGTTTTTACTTTGGTATTTACTGGGGTGTATTTTATCATCCACATTGATGTTCCCTCAATATGTAATATTATTCCCATCCTTCTAAAATATTTTATATCAAATTTTACCTTTCGGTTAGTTTTTTGTAAAATATATGAACGGAATCTTTTGTCGTTTTTCGTACGAGGTACTTTTTGACTTTTCCAACAAAAGTACGAACAATGTTTTTTTAACTTATACGACATGAATGGATTTTTAAAACATTATTTCCAAGACTATTCCTTTTCAAGTTTTCAAGTTTATTTTTAATCAATTTCTTTTAGTTTATAATTGTATGACATATTAAGAAAGGAAAAGTGTTTTTGAAGAAGAAATGATATTTTCCTTAAGAATTAATTTCAAGAGTTTTATCAAAATTATTTTCCATCTAAGATAATATAGGGTTCTGTTTCTATCCGTATTATTACATTGATTATATTGTGATGGAAATATATTTATGAATTCCTTTATCTTATATGAATTGTTTTATGATGTCACGATGTTTAAGATTCCCATTTTTATTACATGGGTTATGAAATGATGTATGATTTATGATTTTGTGGCACATATAAGAATGGTATCATTATGAGATGGGTGGGACCTATATCTCCCTCCAATGCATTGGGTAAAGATTTTATATCTCATGAGATAGACATGGCTGGAATGGTAGGTTATACCGGTTCAGTGAAACAGGACTGAAACGAGGGTTACTCAGTTCATAAAGGGACTTTGTCCACTAAGATAGTCTTGGCAATGAGTCTTGACTAACAATAAATGATTCTCTATGATTATGTGTGTATGCCACAAAGTTTCATGTTTTATGTTATGATTATTGTGATTACATTTCACTGCCATGATTTATCCCATGGTATGAAATTATGATCTCTTTTGTAGGTTAAGATTTCCAAAAGTTATGTCCTTGTGTATACAATGTGATTGATATTTCTTTTGTTTACCCTTACTGAGCATTTGAGCTCACCCTTTTGTATGTTTTCTTTCCCCAGGTCAGGAAGAAGGTTATTAAGTAGGATATTCCAAAAAAGGACTATAGATATGATGAAATAAGTGGGAGGAAAAGTTGATGCTTTATGAACCAGTTGTTTATGTTTCCCAGTTTCTAAAGACACTATACCTATACGGTCCTTTCGTGGTTTTGTTATATGTTGTAATAAGTATGATTCAATTTTGAAGTATTAACAATGTATGTAAAGTATGGGTCGTTATATATATGATCATATTATTATCTCATTATTAGTAATATTTCATTGCTACTTGTTATTCAGGTGTTCATTGCTTTATGTTCTTATGCATGTTTTGTCGAATAAATTCTTATTCCAATTTTTTAGGTTATAGATACATCATTTTCAGAATGGTATTAGTATAATATATATCAGATTCATTCATTCAATTAGTTTATATAATCATGGATTAATGAATATCATGTAGAACGAATCACATCGCACTGTGGAGACGGTAAGCCGTACGTACGCACAAGCGACAATATCATTATCATAATTATTGAACGGTATTGAAGTGGATGATAGAGTATCTCAGAATTAGAATCATGTAATAAAAATCATATATAGTTATTCTTTACACCGTTATACCCATCCAAGTATGGTGGTGGTGGAAAATAGATTACACCATGACGTGAAGACGGTATTCCGTACGTACGCACGCATGGTGATTTCATTTTCCGTAGGATGGATAGAAGGTGAAAAAGGTTGGTTTCATATTTATAATAACATATAAGTATATGAGTGATATTGATGTTATTACTTTATAATGAAACCAATAAATAAGATGAAGTAGAAGAATAAATAAATTTGAAAAAATCGTTAAAGGATATTACCTCTTCATCGACGCACCTCTTCTAAACCTCCTCTTAGGGCACTAAAGATGGTATTTGAAGAATACCAAGACCTATAGTATGTTTCTAGGGAAGTGGAGAAGAGAAATTGGTACGGTTTGGCTGAGCTTGAAGGCTCAAAATTGTGTGAGAAGGAGTGGGAGGAGGTTCCCTTTTATAAGGGAGGAGAGGGGCACTTTTGAAAACCTCTAAAATATTAATTTATAATAAACTCAAACACCACTTAAAATGTAACACCCCGAGCTTCCACGATACGATTCTCTTTCAATAATGCAATAGATTTCATTGTACAAATGTTCGAGAATCTTACACTCTGCGACCAATCAAAGCAGCCATTATGAATAGTAATACCCACTTTTTGAAATTTTATAAATTTTAATATTCAAAATGGTCTTCATTTTTGGATTCGGAATATCGAATCTAGACTATGTTTAATTTTTGGTATTTTTCTGAGAACATCCAATTTTTGATGAATAGTGAAAAATACTTAAAAACAGGATTTTTAATCAAAATAATTTATAGTGGTAATTTATTTTATTGAGTGGGTTTAATGTATAATATGAATATATTTTACCATTTTATTCAATGGTGGTCATTAAAATTAATTTCACTTTGAAATTGGACATAAACAATTGTCAATCTTTTGATATATATTGTTTCTTGAAAACACGCTATTTGTGTTGACAACGGGAATTAATTATTAAATTAATTAATTCAACATATATTATTTTAAATTTTTTAAAGTAGACATCATTTATGAATATTGAATATCAAATATATCTTAGGGTGAATTTTTTGTATTTTTTTGAAAAACTTCGATTTTTGATGAATAGTGAAACCACTCAGTGGTAGTTAAAAAAACTAATTTTTCATTTAATTGAAATTTTACCACATCAGTGAATTGAATTTAAAAAATCTGACATACATGGTTGTTATTAGTATGTAAAATTAAGTTTAATTGGATGAAATTATTCTTTGGTGAGTAGTAACTTTTAAGTTTTATTAATCGTGATTAAAGGTAATTAGTGTAATTTACGGTAAAATATAATGTTATAATAATATGAAATTACCTTTACACTTGTCGTACCCTTATTGGATGAGTCATGGACGGCCCAGAATATCCATGGGTCAACTTGGGGACCCCATGGAGCCACTTGGGTAAGAAAATGTCATTAATAACATTTTATTTAATGTAAAAATAAAATTGATACAAACATGTGTTGTTTTACTAAAAGAATCATTCAATGGGGTTATATGTGTTAAAATTTCGACCATAAATAATAATTGGAATTATAAAAAGATTTCCTACATCATTATATTTTTTTAATATAATTTTTATACATTAAATAAATTAAATTTTTTATGACCCCATGATGATGCAATGATTACCTCATTAATTAACAATTTAAATAAAATGAAACGATAATGTAAAATATAAGACATAAAATTGTAAAAAACCTATTGGATGAGTATATTTCAAACCCATATCCCCTTATCATATAAATATATAATTTTGGGACCTTTAAAATCCGAAACTCATTATATAATAATGTAACATTTCTTGACTTTCCAAGAGTGACCGTCCTCTCCTCTTATAAAAGGCCCCCACCTATACCACATTATTCACACATTCAAAGCCATTTGGATCAGCCAAACTCTTCCCAAATACTCTCCCAACTTCATTATATTACTCCTAGAAACCTCACATTGGTCAAAAGTCTTCCCAAGGAAGCCTTTGGCTCAAATCAAAAAGAGTTACCCGATTTTAAGGTAATGTCTTCTCTTATGTTCTTTTGTTTTATTTTGCTTCTACAACCCCTTAAAATATTATTATTCCTTTATTTTGTAACAACAACAGTATCATAAATATACTAGGATGTTTTTATGAGAAGTATTTGATTTAAACTTAAACAAACCTTCGTATAACGGTTAAAGAATATACAGTTTCTGTGGGTGGCGAATTACTGCCTCACGAAACGATGATTGTTCAATCTTATTTTAACACCTATCATGGTGGCCATTAAGATGTAACTATATTTATATATGGTATATATTATGTTTATGTTTTCCTTATGCTTCTGTATTTTTCATTAATGGAATACCTTTATGATTTCCATTATGGGTAAATGCTATAATTTTATTTTAGGAAGTGCGGACTACCGCCCCCTCAATGTTATTTGAATTGTTAATGCCATATGTGGGACGTATAATGGATGGAGTAAATGATATTATATATGATATTATAATTGAATTATAATATACCTTTATATCATTATGATTTCATTACACTAAATACGAAATAGAAATGAAAGTAGCGTTCTTGCGTACATACGGCTTACCATCTCCATTAACGGTGCATTTCATTTCTTACCTCTAAATGTTATGTAATATTATAAATGCATTTATATACTAGATATATAGGATATATATGATATATAAATCATGAATAAAATTCTGGATATAATGGATATTTTACCACATGAACAACTTGTAATTATAAGAAGTTTAATTTTGACTCAAGTACCAAAGATCGACAAAATGACCGTTATTAACTTAAATAATTACATGATGTTCATAACATGGTAATAAGTGATATAAAAGGAATAATGAACTTGAAAAAGGTTCTTATAAAAGTAGAAATTAACTCTAGTTTATTATTCAGGAGATTAAATAACGATCGAGTCAAGTCGGACACGAGGTAAGGGACTTCGTCTCAATCACCTTTCATTGAGGCATATTTTATTATATACCCAACTTTCATTTATATAGTGTATAAAACCATGTGACTTTTATGTTTATTCAAAATGAATCTTTTTATAAAAATTGTTTTACTAAATGAAAAAATGGAATGTTGTTTTTCATACGTATACGGCGACAATGACTTCTTCGCCGTCGTGACCATTATTTGAGTTTCGGCTTCCTCTAGAAGCGATAACATTTTTTTTAAAATGAAAAAATAAATAACATGTTTTACTTTTCTCTTATTTTTAAATTGAAAATGGTTTTAACATATCAATGTGTCGTATTGATATCTTGTGGTTGAAATGTGGAAATTTTATGTTTCCATTATGCATGTTTTATGTGATACAATTATGTTGTGGTTTATGATATGTTTAAACCTTTTCATATATGAAATGCATTGGACCTAGTATGTGACGGGTGGAGCCCGCTATAGCTCCTCGATGCATAGGTAGGTCTCATGAGACAAACTAGTGTCTTGGCACAAGGCCTTGACAAAATCTTATTTGTATTCTTGGCACAAGGCCTTGACTATGTGGTTATGATAGTTTGGCATTATGCATTCCATCATTATGAAAGTGGTTATTGATATTTCATGTGATTATTCGACTAGTAGAATATCCATGTGAACAAGTAAATGGAATTATTTCATTTTATTTTACCATATTATGATGATGTTCATGTTTAAAAGGATTATGTTTCAGTTATACATTACCTTAAATGTTTATGATTATTTATAAAAGTTTCTGCTATATTTTTATCCTTACTGAGAATCTGAGCTCCCCCCTTTCAATGTTTTAATTTTTATAGGATGTGAAGAAGTATTTTATGAATGAACTACATGGATAGTATGGGGGGATATGATGAAAATATGTTTTTTTTAGTTTTGTTTTACTTTATGATGTAAGGTAAGACTTAGGAATATATCTAGTGTTTCCAAGGCTACTAAATTCAGCGGTCTTTTGAGACTTAATCTTTTGTGATCATGCCAAACTAATGTAATAATACACCGACTCTGGGTAACTATGGTCGGGGTGTTACAGTTGGTATCATAGGCAGTTTAGTACTAACCTTAGTATCTAGATTTAGATAAACTCTGATTAGAGTACATTGACATAAGATAGACCTTGAGGATTAGTATAGAAGAACTTCCTAGAATTTTGGTATTATAGAGATTTTTTGAGTTTTCCGAGCAATACATCCCTATCAGGATACAAGAAGGTAGAGGCAGCTCTGGAACAGATGTACCTAAAGGGTAAAACTTGAAAAAAGCTCTTTGAGCTATACTTGAATAGGAACTAGTGCTTAACAACGAGCCCTGCTACACTCTTGGTTATGACACTCCTGAGGGATATGCTTAGGATAATTATCATTTTCTTTACAAACCATTGTGAAGAGTTTATGAGTATATAATTCCTCAAGGGAATTTTTTTATGATTATGGATTATATGCATAAACTGTTCAATTTATGTTAAGTGTTTTAAAATTATGGAATTATGTATTTTGATTCATAAACTGATCTAGTTTATGCCATTGTTTAGAAATGGCGCCTAGTGGATGGAATGGAAACTGTATCAAGGCACGCACTCCAAGTAGGGATTTCCCTCCTGCTCAAGATAATTATAGTGGAGCTATTATACAACTAATACTGATCAACTTATCACCATACTGGGACAACTCACTCAGGTTATGAATAATAACCTTACTCATATGGAGCACCCTGATCCACAACGTGGAGGATCAATGTTAGATCGCTTCATGAGGCAACAACAATGAACATTCAATGGGAGTAAAAATCCCTTAGTAGCTGAGCAATGGATAAATTCCATAGAGAAAATATTCCATGCCTTCGGAAGTAGTGAAAGGGAAATGGTTATCATGGTAGTTTACCACATCACTGGAGATGCTGATCAATGGTTGTAATTGATTCAAAAAACAAAGGAAGATGATGAAGTATCAAATAAGGAATAGAGGGAGTTAAAAGAGATTTTCATAGAAAAATACATTCCTCTTGACCATCGAGATGATATGGAAAGACAATTTCTGAGTCTGAGACAAAAAGAGGATGAGAATATCGCAATGTATGAAGCCAACTTTACAATGATAGCAGGGTATGGTGCAGATTATATACGTAACCCAAGAAGTAAGACTGGTCGTTTCTATGATTGGTTAAAACAATTTCTCTGTCCAGATTTAGTATCACAATCCTTATCATCGTAAGAACATATTGTCTCGTGTTCTATCAAGACAGAAAAAGAATTCTCTAAGTCTTATGACAACAAAGTAAAGTAAGAGAAGAAGAGAACGGTGGAAGGAGAGACAGATAAAGGGAAAAAGGGAATGTAGTATTTTCCATTATGCGATAATTGTGGGAAGAATCACCCCGGTACTTTCCCAAAAGGAATGGGAGTTTTTATAAATGTGGAGAAAAAGGTCACCAGGCTCGTGATTGCAAGGGAAAGAATGAGGCTACCAATGTTGAATGCTAGAATTGTAGAGAAATGGGGCATTATGCAAATGAATTTACTAAACATCAGAGAAAATTATCTCAGAAAAGGACAAGGGATCATGGCCAATATTATGCTGTTACTACAGTTGATGTGGAATAATTAATGTATTTGTGTTTTTGGACTCAAGAACTATATTATGGTTATAATAATAATGTGGTATATATAAGTATTGTACAGTAGTACTTGTTGTTTTCATTAAGTCTTTAATATGATGAAGTTAATCATACTTTTAGGATGTGAGAATAAGTGAAACTTTACTTTATTTGGAGAATCTGATGTTACAATTGATTTTGGAATTTAGATACCTTTTAGAGAAAGTCTGGAAAGAGGTATTTTGGATGACTATAAAGGTTGGAATTGATTAAGTTTAAATTTGGATAGTATTGTTTATGGTTAAAACATTTCTGAAGATTATTTTTGGAATATTATAATAATATAGTTTTAGGAAAAGGACAACCTGTTAGTCGGGGGATAACCCATCACGTCGGAAAAAGCTGTAGGAATCGAACCCACAGCCATAGTGCGACATGCCTTTATTACCTACCACTATCCTACACGAAGTCCCCAGTTATTATAAAATATATTTCCTAATCTAAATAGTATGTGTTAATATTTGGAACCTTGTACAATTAGGATACATATAATATTTTTGAGTTCTATTATCTTTTTGAGTGAAAGATGGGTTTGTGGTAAAAATTTATTAAAGACTGAAAAGTCTACATGGCAAGTATATATATTTCATTACATTCTTAGTAAATCTCCTAAATAAATTCATCAAATTTATGAAAGGTAACATAAAACAAAAATGTTGTCGATTATCATTTCCTATGGGGAATCAATGATCGTTTAACCAATCACAAGTTTGTGATTTTCTTGTAGTTAACTTTCTCATAATCATATTTTCTACAACTCTCCATCAAACCTTGATGGTTTGCTTCTCCTCCATATCCATGTTTTCATAGAATCCTAGTATGGGATATCTCGGGTGACCTTTGTACTTCTCTTTATTTCTTTTAAATTTATATTTTTATTAACCCTATTTTTGATATGGTTTTTCTAAAAAGGTATTTTCTACTTTGAACCTTTTATATTAGAAGAAAAATTTAAAATTGCAAGGATGCAATTTATTGAAGTAAGGGAGAATGTAACACCCCAGGCTTCCATGATAGGCTTCTCTTTAAAAAATGCAATAACTTGCATTGTACGCAAGTTCGAGATTCTTACACACCGCGACAAATCAAAGTAGCCGTTATGAATAGTAATACCCACTTTTTGAAATTTTAGAAATTTTATTATTCAAAATGTACTTCATTTTTGGATTTTTAATATCAAAATTAGCCTATGTTGAATTTTTGGTATTTTTCTAAGAACATCAAATTTTCAATGATTAGTTAAAAATACATAAAAACAAAATTTTAATCAAAATAATTTATAGTGATAAATTATAATATTGAGTGGTTTTAAAGTATAATTTGAATAAATTTTTACCATTTTATCTGATGGTGGTCATTAGATTTAATTTCACTTTGATATTGGACATAAACAATTGTCAATCTTATGAAATATATTGTTTCTTAAAAACACTCTATTTGTTGTGACAGCGGGAATTAATTATTAAATTAATTAATTCAACTTATATGTTTTGAATTTTTTTAAAATAGACATCATTTTTGAATTAGGAATATCAAATAAAGATTATGGTGATTTTTGGTATTTTTTTGAAAAACATCAGTTTTTGATGAATAGTGAAACCACTAAGTGGTAGTTAAAAAAACGATTTTTTCGTTTAAATGAAACATTACCACTTCTGTGAATTGAATTTCAAAAATACAACATACATGGTTGTTATTAGTTATTAAAACGTGGTTCAATGGGATGAAAATATTTTTTGGTGAATAGTAACTTTAAGGTTTTATTAATCGCGATTAAAGGTAATTAGTGTAATTTAAGGTAAATAAAATGTTATAATAATATCAAATTACATTTACAATTGTCTTACCCTTATTGGATGAGTCATGGATGACCAAGACAATCCATGAGTCAACTTCGGGACCCCATGGAGCCACTTGGGTAAGAAAATGACATTAATAACTTTTAATTTAAAGTAAAAATAAAATTGTCACAAACATGTGTGGTTTTACTAAAACAATTATTACATGGGGTTATATAAGTTTAAATTTAGACTATAAATAGTCATTGGAAATACAAAAATATTTCCTAAATCATGATATTTTTTTATATAATTTTTAGTTATTAAATAAATTAAATTGTTTATGACACCATGATGATGCAGCGATTACCTGATTAATTAACGATTTAAATAAAATGAAAAGATAATGTAAAATATAAGACATAAACTTGTCAAAAACCTATTGGATGAGTATATTTCTAACCCTTATCACCTTATCCTAGAAATATATAATTGTGGGATCTTTAAAATCCGAAACTCATTATATAATAAAGTAACATTTCTTGACTTTCCAAGAGTGCCTCTCCTCTCCTCTTATAAAAGCCCCCCCACCTCTACCACCTTATTCACACCATCAAAGCCATTTGGCTCAGACAAAATCGGCCCAAATAATCTCTAAACGTCCCTATATTACTCCTATAAGCCTCACTTTGGGAAGAATTCTTCTCAAGGAAGCCTTTGGCTAAAATCAAAAAGAGTTACCCAATTTTAGGGTAATCTCTTCTCTTATGTTCTTTTGTTTTATTTAGCTTCTCCAACCCCTTAAAATATTTTTATTCCATTATTTTGTAACAAAAACAGTATCTTAATTATATTAGGATGTTTTTATGAGAAGGATTTGATTTACACTTACACACACCTTCGTCTAATGGTTAAAGAACATACTATTTCTGTGGGAGGCGATTTACTGCCTCACGAAACGATGATTGTTCAATCTTATTTTAACACCTATCATGGTGGCCATTAAGATGTCACTATATTTATATATGGTATATATTATGTTTATTTTTTCCTTATGCTTCTGTATTTTTAATTTATGGAATACCTTTATGATTTCCATTATGGGTAAACACGATAATTTCATTTTAGGAAGTGCGGACTACCGCCCCCTCAAAGTGATTTGAATCGTTAGTGCCATATGTGGGACATATAAAGGATGGGGTAAATGATATTATATATGATATTATACTAGAATTACAATATTCCTTTATATCATTATGATATCATTTCATTAAATATGAAATTGAAATGAAAGTAGCATGTATGCGTACATACGACTTACCGTCTCCATGAACGATGCATTTCATTTCCTACCTCTAAATGTTATGTAATATTATAAATGCATTTATATACTGGATATATAGGATATATATTATATCTACATCATGAATATAATTCAGGATATAATGGATATTTTACCTCATGAACAACTTGTAATTATAAGACGTTTATTTTTGACTCAAGTACCAAAGATCGACAAAATGACCGTTATTAACATAAATAATTACATAATGTTCAAAACATGGTAATAAGTGATATAAAAGGAATAATGAACTTGAAAAAGGTTCTTAAGAAAGTAAAAATTAACTCTAGTGTATTATTCAGGAGATTAAAGAATGATCGAGTCAAGTCGAACATGAGGTAAGGGACTTCGTCTCAATCTCCTTTCATTGAGGCATATTATATTATATACACAACTTTCTTTTATATGGTGTATAAAACCCATTGAATTTTATGTTTATTCAAAAGGAATATTTTTATATGAAGTGTCTTACTAAATGACAAATAGGAATTTTTTTTGTCATATTTATGTGGTGACAATGAATTCTCCACAGCCGTGACCATTATTTGAGTTTCGGCTTCCTCTACAAGCCATAACCTTTTTTTTAAATGAAAAAAAAAATACCAAGTTTTACATTTCTCATATTTTGGTATTTATATTGGTTTTAACATATCAATGTTTTGTATTGATATCTTGTGATTGAAATGTGGAAATGTTATTTTTCCATTATGCGTGTTTTATGTGATACGATTATGTTATGGTTTATGATATGTTTAAACCTTTTCATATAAGGATTGCATTGGACTTAGTATATTATGGGTGGAGCCTGCTATAGCTCCTCGATGCATTGGTAGGTCTCATGAGACAAACTAGTGTCCTGGCACAAGGCCTTGAAAAAATCTTATTTGTAGTCTTGGAACATGGCCTTGACTATGTGGTTATGATAGTCTGGCATTATGCATTCCATCATTATGAAAATGGTTATTGATATTCCATGTGATTATTCGAGTTGTAGAATATCCATGTGAATAAGTAAATGGAATTATTTCATTTTATTTTTCCATATTATGCTAATGTTCAAGTTTAGAAGGCATTTGTTTCAGTTTTACATTGCCTTAAATGTTTATGTTTATTTATGATAGTTTCCGCTATATTGTTATCCTTACTGAGCATCTGAGCTCACCCCTTTCAATGTTTTAATTTTTCTAGGATGTGAAGAAGTATTTTATGAATGACCTGTAGGGATAGTATGAGGGGATATGAAGACAAGATGTTGTTGTAGTTTTGTTTTACTTTATGATGTAATGTAAGACTTATGAATATATCTAGTGTTTCCAAGTCTACTAAACTAATAGGTCTTTTGAGATGTGATCTTTTGTGATCATGCCAAAGTTACGTAATAATACACTTACTCTAGGTAACTGCGGTCGGGGCGTTACATAAAAACCTCCAAAAATGACTCCAATCCGAATATTAGAAGAGCTAGGGTTGTAATCTCATCAATCAATAAAATTTAGACATGTTGGTAATTTATTTTAAACCGTATCAACTTGATTTATCCTTATTTAATCTATTTAATTTTATTTGTGGTAATATTATTTTAAATTTTAAATTGTTATAAATATTTACTTATGTGTTGCTAATTGTCCATAACTGGATACTTTATGACATTTTAGTTCACATAAATTTCAATTTATAATTTTTAAATATTTTTTTGATTTTGAAACAATTTTATAAAATGTTATTTTTATAAAATAACAATAGCATCAATTTCAATAATGTTAATTTATTTGAATTTAAATAAAATACACACAGAGGATATATTCGAAAAAACATTTAATAGATTCAAAACATGTCATATTCTTCTATAAAAGTTTTGGAGAACATAATTAGTTCATATAATTTTTATTTTAATATTTTAAAACCATTTATTTGATATTTCAATCAATAAAATAATTTCTACATCATTATTGTGTCATCATTAATGATAATTATTTAATCCCTAGAAATTCAAAATAAATTCTCATGATGCAGATAATTATATTAGATTTTTTGAGACTATTTATATTTGATATTTTATGCGGTTTATCTCTAAATTAAAATTATTACACTTATAATATATAAGAGAGTGTCATGTTGTCACTTTCTTTGGTTTTAATAATAATTACTTCATTTTCAAGGTCAAATGTCCATGAAATGAATCTATCCCAAACCTTATGTGATATGGGTTTAATTTTATTAATCCAAAAAAATTGGCCTTAGAGTAGTTTTATAATCTTATTTTTACCCTTAATTATCCGATATACCATTAAATATAGTAAATAAAAAATTACCGTAGTTACTATTCATAACATAAAAAAAATAAAAGAAACCTATTAACATAATTTGGACCCACTGAATCCTAATATAGATTCCATTTTTCAAAATTCAAAACACAGAAGTTGTAGTAATTACTTTGAAATTAATCCCATTGTTAAGAAAACGAGTTTTAAAAGTTAAAACAATGTCAAAGATTAAAATGTTTTTACCTATGAATTCACAGTAAAATTAATGGTAATGTCCTAAATTATATTAAATGGTAAAAATATATTGTATTTATACTTTAAAACCGTTATATTGTATCATTTAACCATATAAACTATCTTGATGGAAAAATGTTTTTAAGAAAAATTTAGCATATTTTTACTATTCATCAAAATATAAAAGTTATCAAAAAAGAATCAAAACATTATTCAATGTAAATTTTTATATCCTAATTCCAAAAAAGAATTTTATTTTGTAAAATTGATCTTATATAAATGTCAAAAATTATATTTAACATGGGTGCGCCTTCAAAAGGTTGTAAAACTGCATTTTTGAAAAAAAAATCTTCTTTTATCAAAAATTGTTTTTTTTCATATTTCATTCTAGAAAATGTGTAAGAAGAATTATAATGTCATAAAATTAAAAATTAGGTTAATAATATTCATAAAAAGTGTTTCATAATATTATAATAATATATCATTGTTGAGTAAAACTCTATATTGCGTACAATACAAGATATCGAGGAAGGTTGCTCTTGCGTGTAACGCAAGGCAATCCAATGTTGTTTGTAGTGAAAGATTCCTTTGGTGTTGTGTATAACATAGGACATATATATATATATATATCTCATAAAATCTTCAGGTGTTATAGATTGAAGGTGGTAGTTGGGGATACAATGAGATAAAATTGAGTTTCTGTACTCTCAATACGTCACTGAAGATAGCCTAAACCTATAAGGGTTTTTAATATGAAAAATACTAAAATAAAATAATTACTATGGAAAAAATAATGTTGGTGGATTCCACTAGAATTTTAGTATCATAACTATGTTTCTAGTTCCCACCATAACCCTCCCAATGATATCTCTTTCAGTTACTTTCTAACAAAATTACTCTAGTGTCTTTCTTTTAGGGATCTGGTTTCTTTAATTTTGCTACTTCTATGGAAATTTTATTACCTGATGCTTGTAATTATAATTAAATACTTATTCACCCAAACACTATCCTTAATAAAATATTTTTATATATCATAAATAAATCAACTCTAACCTAAAAATTTAAAATTTCCATAGTTTCACATCCTATGTAGATTGAATTCACTTCGACTCCACCAGCAAACTCTGATGTTTCTCGTTAAATTATAATTCTCATTTATAATTTCACATTCATAATTTATAATTATTTTACATTCATTGTTCCATATAAATAAAAATATATTTATGGATCTATAAATAAATAAAACTAAACAATTCCATGATAAATATATATGTTTATTTTCAAAATTTTGGGTTTTATTTTCATGATGTTTTTAGATGTTAATTTATAGATCAAGTAATTGAAATCTAATCAATATATTCAGAAACTCATTATCCGACAAATTTATGATATATTTGAATCACAATAATTAAACAAGTCATAAGTTTCCCTAGAACTCTTACAAAAATATAATTAATGTAGCCCCATTATAATTTTTAAACATGATACATCTTCTTATTAGTGTTAAAAAAAATTAATGAAAATTTATTTTTGGGAATTTTATAACTATAGATTTTGAATTTGGTTATTTTTAACCCTAATTTAGAGTGTGATGCAACAAATCGTGAATTAAAATAATTTGTTAAGGTATCACATTTGTAGCTACAAATATTACCCTAGAGGATTAAACTCAACACTTCTAATACACCAATGAGAAGATTTATTTTTATCATTTAATTTAGGATGCATGAAAACTATAATATATGAGGAGATACACAAAATTATTCTTCTATTGTTGGGGATTAGAAATAGATTTTTTTTGAATCGATCTAAATATAGTGAATTTGAAAATAAATATAAAAAATATGAAAAAAATATATTATTAATATAACTTCTATTTTAGGTTATTTATTTCATTTTATTTTATCTATTATATAGGATTTTGAATTTTCTATTTGTAGGAACATTATTGTATGATTTTTTTCCTCGAATGTTCAATGAGTATATATTCAACACCAAAGTAAATTATTGATCTAAAAATTGATGAAAAATTTTGTTAGGAAACATAATATCTTAATGTGAGAGCATGAAAAAAATATTTTAATGAAAAAAAAGAATAATCATTGTATTATTGTTTGTTTTGGAAAAACATTTCTCCTATTATAGTTCAAAATTAACAACATTCATTATTATCAGTTGGTGTTGTGTGATAGAATTCACACCAATTCATGCCAAATATGATTCAAGAGATGCTTCTAGTTGGATTTACTCTCATGAAATATAGTATTAAATCTATTTATGGATAAAAATCCACATTTTTTAAGCCAATAATTTTGGTGAACAATTTTTAAATACAACAAATAGGGATGCAATTTATTTTAAAAAAAATAATTTATGGGTTTACTGAGCGAAGAACATAATTTTTATGGGTATAACTTGTAAATATGTGTGATATAATCCATTATAATGGAATGATCATAAATAAAATTTATCATTTATTATTTAACTTCTTAGTAAGGTATAAAGTGGTGGATTAGATTTTAGTGATTCCATAATGACCTATAGTTATATGAAAGGATTTGGCTTAATCCATCCTTGCATATCACATTTGAACATCCAAAATAATGATTTTATAAAATGAACGATAATATTTATAATTTTTTTAAAGTGAATATCTTTATAAATATTGGAAATATGTGGTAGTGTTATTGATAAATTTATAACACCAATTATAATAAATTTGTATACAAATTAAAACTGTGTATGGTTGTGTTATTTCCAAAACAAAGTAAATTATTGAAATAGTTTTGGGTGGAAGTATCATGGGACGGATATTTGAAGAAATTTTGAAGGAAATTTCCACTAACTATTTATAGTTTCATTCCGAGTATGGAAATAAAAAGTGGATAATTCATTATTTTAATAAAACTGGTATATTGATGTCTTATTTGGACATATTATCTAAAATTTAATTATTTAACAACATAATTATATAAAATTGAGTTTTTATATTCAATGCCAATAAAAAAATGGTTTTGTTTCTAATAATTATATGATAGAATGTTCATATACAATTGATGAACGATATATGAGTAACATGAACTATTTTTCTGAAACACAACAGAAAAACCTCCTCAAACATTTCAAAACCTTACATTAAAATAGAATCAAAATTATATATTGGGAGTACATCAATAAAAGGTAAAAAAATTGAGGCCTCAAATACTATTGGGATATAACCAACACCAATATAATAACCATCATCTATTTTCACATCAGAGTAATGAATTTTAAAAAAGGAAATATCAACAAAATGGATTTCATATCCATCATCCCGACATACCTAATAATAAATAACAAAAATAAGAAGCATAGTCTATGTTAGAATATATAATGTATATATTCATTAAAACCACTAAATTGATATATAAAAATCAACAATCATCAATTTAAATCATAGAAATTTGAATTTGAAAAATTTTCATTCAAATATCAAGTAGAATGTTATGGGAAACTTCTAGGAAATACTACTATAAATCAAATTAGGGGTCAAATAGGTATCCTTGAGAAGTGGGTTGGTTATTACACTATCAAAGAAGTCTATGGAAGAGGGAAAATTTATGAACATGGATATAAATCCAAAACATTCTACGAAGGTTACTAAAATGGATAACTCTAATCGAGAGAAATATATTTAAAGAAGGAAAAAACTTATCCTAGAAAAAGAATAGAAGGGTATCAAAGATAATGTCCATATACCTTTTCTGGATTTCATAGAGAAATAAAAGATATATCCCCAATTTATAATGTGTTTATATATTTTCCAAAAATTAGAATTCAATATACCATTTACGTATTCCATTTTCCAAAGGTTGACATATCACATGTTTATTAAGAAGTTACTATCTGAAAAAAGGAATATGGATGACATGGGTATCATTTACCTAAGTGAAGAATCATATGTGGTTATGTATCATAAAATTCAACAAAAATTGATACATTTGTAAAATTTCTCTTTATAATGATTGATTCGACTATGTGAATTTGGAAAGGCACTATGAAACATAGTATCATGTATAATACTTATTAAATTTTTTGTATTCATGAACCTCAAATTATATTAAATTAATTTCGTTTGAGTTTTTCTTAAATTCAATGATAAAACTCTCAAATACTAAAAGTGTGGTTTTAATGATTAAATATATATTTTCTAAATGGAATTAAGCATATTATACATGAAATATGATGTCAAACTACCCTATATAATCAGGGGATCATTAATTAAACCGAAAAGGTCTCAATTGATATCCGTAAATTAAAATTTGATTTTCAATGTATATGAAGAATGGGTGACCTATAATGTATTAAAAGTAAATAAACAAGAGTCTATTGTGGAAATGAAATATATTTAGGCCATTAACACCATGGGGAGAAATATTAGGTTGAAAATAGATTCTATTGAACATTATATATCATTGAAATAGAAATTTTAAAATACGGAAGAGTAATAACTAATGGAGGAAGAGTTAGAGTTTATGTTGTGCATGCGATGACATAATTCAAATGAACATGAAATTACTGATGGCTTAGATTAATAGAAGATTGATCCAATGCTGTCTTTGCATATTAAGACACCAAAATATTGACCCAAAATCCCCTACCTTATAGGTTTAAGTATGGTTATTTGTTATTGAAAGATAAATTACTAGTCATTGTGAACTCTTCCATTATAGTTGAACTATAAGAAGAATTGTTAAAAAGTTTGAAACTGTGAAATCAAGACACTAGATGTATTATTATTCATATAAAATGAACATTTATAAGAATTTATAATCATAATCTTCCCTTGGAATATGGTTTTAAGCCATCATAATTAATACAAAGAAGGTTAATATCTCCCATTAAATATATAGTTAAGAATAATTTAATTAAACTATTAGATTATATATTTACCCATATGATATAAGATAGTATGTGGATTGTCATACAATAAGTTACTTGAAAAGATAAATAATTTGGGTGATATATAATGAAAAAATGAGTTGATTTCAACATGAATAGTCTTGGTATAAAAATTTTATGATTAGTATGTGAATTTTAATAATGATTCATGTAATGATCAATTTGAGATTTCATCAATGGATCAACTATTGGATTAATTTAGTGGTGTAATACATTTATTTATTCTCAGATGGATATTTAGTGTATAATTAAATATTTATTTCCAAACATATCATGAAAAGATTATATTAAATTTATTTAACAAACATTTATCATATATAATGATATCATTTTGTCTATGAAACACCCTTACTACATTATAGTGGTATATGGTGGAGATATTCCATGATATAACAGAAACATATTGTAAATATTTATAAAAAACTTAATTATTCATGGAAAATCATTTCAAACATGTTTGTGATTCTTGAAACTAGTTATTGGAATGATATAAGTAATGTATATTTTTTAGAATTTGGAGAACCATCACACCATAATACAATGTGTTGCTTGTTTTGGGACACTATCTATATCAATTGATAGTTAAGGTGGGCCAAAAAAATATTAGGGTGATATTCAACTTTACAATAAAAAATATAATGTGTATTATTTGATATTTTTAGGATGATTCATTACTTTATCAAATATGTTTAATACACATCTCAACGATCATTCAAAAATTAACAGAACAATTTTCTAAAATAAATCTCCTTTCAATTTGATGAATCATTAAATAAATAATATCAAATATAGAATATGAGATTTGTTCAATCAATAATCATGGTTCACCAAATTTAAATGAAATATTTTATATTACATATGATGTTAATGACTTAGTGATTTTGGTATTTGTAAAAGGAGTAGAACCTATATTCCTTTTAATTATTTTTTGTAATTTTAACTTTTTTGAAGATTAAATGGGTATATCCTCTTGAAACCATAATTCAAATCTTTTGGAATTAAAAAAATTATATTTATCACAAGAAAATTGTATTTTCATCAAAATATATATTCTTAATGGAATATTATTATTATTCTAACAACCAGGATTGATGAACACGTACATTACATTTATTTTTCGGAATACATAATACACAACACAAAAAGATTCCCAATGACCGTATTAGTTCAGTTTCTTTGGAAACTTAGAACATAATCTTCTAAATTGGTGAAAGATCTTCAACATTTCTCATAGATATCTTCACCTTTTGTTTTCCTACCTAAAAAATTTCATTATATCATGGGGAAATGAAAACATAAAAAATGGTAATCTTAAATGCTCAGTAAGGATAAACATGGAGAACATAAAAATTTGAACAAAAAAAACATGAACATAATGTTTAAACATAAGAATATTGAGTCATGGAATAAATCTTGGATTTATGTAAAGAATATATCATAGAGGAATATTAACCCTGATAGAATATCATTGGAAGAAAACATGTAATTGTGGAAAAGAAATACATAGTGGACAAGGCATTGCTGTAAAGATCATCATAGTGGATAAAGGCCATTATTAACAGGGTTTACCTGTCGTTCCAAACTAGTATTACTAAACCATATTTACTTGTTATTCTAGTCATGTCTATCTGATGTGATATTAATATTTACCCAATTAATTTTAGGGAGATATAGGTACTATTCATCTCATAATGAAACTATTCTTTCGGGTGCCACAAAAACATAAAAACATTTTCCCTAGCGTAACCCATGAAGTAAAATGGGTTTCTTAAACATCATTTCATTATAATTGATATAAAACAAATAGATTTCCTAAATAACCTTACATCTAAACCAAATAAAATTGTAGAAATAAAAATGATTCAAATATAACCCAATTTAAATAGTGACATCTAGGGTGGAAAATAATTTTGAGAAAACACTTGAAATTAATTCCTAAATAAAATATCCTTACTTTTTCAAAAACGTTTTATTTTCTAAAATTTCTAGGAAATTTTAAAATAAAATAATTTAGTTGAAATAATATTGAAATCGTTTAGATGATGCTTCATGGTAATAATGTGTCATTAAACCGTAAAAATCCATTCATGTTGTTCAAGTTAAAAGAACATTCTTCTCGTACTTTTTCCAGAAAAGTAAAAATATACGTCGTACAAAAAACGACAAAAGATTCCATTCATACCATTTTTTAAAAATTTACCAATGGGTCAAAATGAATTTACAAAACTATAGAAGGATATAAAGAATATTTTGAAATAAATATATAGGAGTCATGAATGTGGATGATAACTATACCCTATTAAATACTTACTAATAATCAATATTGGATAAAAACAAGATTTGCAATGTTTTCCTTTACCTTAGGTCTGTTATACTTCATATGTATCCAAACTTTCTATATAACAATTTAAATAATGTTAAATATTTATTCCATAATCATAATATTTTTTTGATAACATTTATGATCCTATTTTTATCAGTTTTAAAGAAACATTTCATTCTTACTCATTATTTGGGTATTAACTACTTTATGTTCTTACGAATGTTTTGTCAAATAAGTTCTTATTCCTCATTTTAGGTTATAGTAATATCATTTACCGCATGGTATAAGGATTATATATATATATATCATATTTATTCCTTCAATTAATTTATATAATCATGGTTTAATTAATATTATATAGAATGAATCACATCGTATCGTGGAGACTATAAGTCGTACGTACGCACGAGCGACGATATCGTGCACATAATTATTGACTGGTATTGATGTGGATGGTTTATAATATCTCATAATTAGTATAATGTTATAATAATAATATATATTAATCATTTAACCCATTGTACACATCCATATAAGGAGGTGGTGAAAAACAGACTACACAACGGTGTGGATACGACAAGTTCGACGCACGCATGCGCATTGATTTCATTTTTCGTAGAATGGATAGAAGGTGAAATAGGGAAGTTTCATATTTATAATAACATATACCTATATTATTGATAATTATGTTATTACTTTATAATGAAAAAAATATAATGAATAGGATGTAGAATATGAAAGAAATTTGAATGAATCGGTAGATGATATTACCTCTTCTTTGATGTGGCTTCTCTAAATATTCTCTTATAGCACTAGAGTTGGTCCTTGAAGATGACCAGAAAATATTGAATGGAAATTGGTTTGTTGATACGGAAAAAATTTGTGTTGGGGGGGGGAGAAGGCTTAAAATGAAGTGAAGAGGTGGGGGAGGAGGTACCCTTTTATAATTGAGGTGAGGTGCACTTTAGGAATGTCTTAAAATATTCATTTATTATAAATTAAATTTCAATTAAAAGTATTCCAAAACTAAATTAATTAGAATATAATATTTTTTTTGTTTGAATAAACATTATTAAATAATTTTTAGATATGTTTTGAATATTTTTTAGCCTTATATTTTTGATTTAAACATTATTTTACCCATTTATATCTTATAGTGATATCTTGTTATTTACATATTGTGGGTTAATATATTTGCCATATCATGTAAAATGACACAAAAAAGGTTATTTATGACATATTTGGACTTATATTAACGATTTCGGGGAATCTTATATTTTTAGGAATTTAATATAATTTAATAAACTATTTTATGTTTCATGTTCTGAATTATGTAAATTTTGGACACTATTCATACTTCACTTTTTACAAATTCATAAAAATCGTATTTCATTGAAACAAAGGAATTAAATAAAAGAATATATGTAAATATAATCTATATAATTATTTTATGGCATCATAATATTCAAATTACATTTATTATTATATTTATAATATCACTTATCTGAATACATTTGTAATGAATCAATCACTACATCATAATTGTGTCATAATTAAATTTATTTATTTAATAGTATAAAAATTAAAAATAAAGTACCATGATTTAGAAAATTATTTTGGATTTATAATGACTATTTTTAGTTGAAGAGATCACTTATATAAACCCATATAAATTTCTTTTTCGTAAAAGATACATGTTTATGTTATATTTTTCTTTACATTAAATTAATTCTTATAAAATTTCATTTTTGCACAAATGTGGCTACATGGGGTCCCAAAATCAACCCAAGGATTCAAATGTTCAGAAATATCTCATCTGATAGGATTATGACATGTGTTAAGGTAGTTTAATATTATCATGATATTACATGTTACCGTTATTTATAAGAGTTAACCTTTAACCATGATAAATAAAATAATTACTGATGTTACCATTCATAATGTCCAAAAAATAAAAGGTATCTATTCTTAAAATTAAGAAATTATGATTCCACATATGGAATCAATTATTCCAAATTAAAAACACTACTATTTAAGTAATTAATTTAAAATTAATTCCAGTTGTCAAAACCAAAAAGTGGGTTTTTAAGAAGTAATAACTATCAAAAGATTGACATGTGTCTATGTCCAATTTAAAAGTTAAATTACTTCCAATGACCCATATTGGATTAAATTATAAAAACATAATCCAAGTACACTATAATAACAATTAAAAAGATAATCTAACTATAAAAATAAATTAGATGAAAAGGAAGTTTTGGATAAAAAATGAAGTATTTTTCACTATTCATTAAAATTTGAAGTTTATCAGAAAAATACAAAAAATTAAAAAAAAAACTAAATTTTTATGCCCCTATAAAGAATAAGAATTTTATAATTTCAAATTTAACTTATAAATGTGTCGAAAACTAGATTTAAATTGGGTGTGCCCTCAAAAGTTTAAAAAAATGCATTTTTCTAAGATACTAATTTTATCAGAAAAATTTATTTTGTTCTCATATAATGCTCTAGAAAATGTATATGATGAATGATAATGTAATATAAAAATAAAAATTTTGTTAATACTGTTCATAATGTCTATTTTATTTCCCATTAAACAAAAATATTTTATTAATATATAGTTTTTTAGTGAAACTCTGTGTCACGTACAACCCAAACTATCGAGGAAGTTCACTCATGCATGTAACACAAAAAAATTCAGTGTTGCATGTAGTGAAATCTTCCTTTGGTGTTTTGTATAAATATTCAAAACTTATATCATTTATACATTGAAAAAAATATGTACTCAGTGCAGCATGTAATTAATTATATAAAAAAACATGAAATTGTGTGCAAGACATGCCTAGAATAGTGTTTCATATTATGTAAGCTAGTACAATGTTACATATAGTAAATAATAATCTTGGTTTAGCGTATAACAAATTACATCAAATAAATTAAAATAATCTATCTCATAATATATTAGGGGGTAACATTTTACCCCCCTTAAAATGAATTTCTCCCTCGAAATTTGTTAGGGTTATAAATGGTTTACTAATTGAAAGTTTCTTTCCTGGAAACCCACATCATATAAAGGGATAGTAAAACATAATTTTAAAAATAAAAGTTTGAAAAAATGGCTACCCATAGTAACTTATGTCTGGGTTTCCACATAGGATAACATAGTTGGGTGGAAAAAATATGGACATGGAAGAGAAATCCAACCATCAAGTTCTGATGGATAGTGATAGAGAATAAGGTTTGAAAGAAGTTATCTACTAGAAAGACATAAGTATGAGATTATTTAATAGATAATGTAATTCATTTGATAATAAGGTACTAGGATAACATTTTTGGTTTCAAGATCCTTTTACTAATGTTGAGGAATTGTTTCATGTGGAGAAATAATTACTTGATGTCAGTACAATCTCACCATTGGTTGTTCTTGAAAAAATTTCCACTTTATCTCTCATTTAAAGAAATGAAGTTGAATTTTTCATTCATGAAGTGTTAGCAGATCATATGATAGAATGATAGGTCATTATATTTGGCTTAATAAAAATGTTACAACAGGTTGTAAAATATGTATATATCCTCCTATAGTTAGATAATACATTAATATAACAAAACTCAATCACAATAAAATATATAATATCCATATATGGATAATATGAAAATCCTTCTAAAAATGAAAAATATAAATCATTACAAGGATGTGAAGGAAATCAATATAACATTTGCCTCCCATATCTCATTTGTAAGTTCTTGGTTGTCACATTCCAAACATGTGAATACCTTATTCATGTATTCTCTTGAAATAAGATAATAACCTGAATTACTATAGAACTTTAGTGAAAACATGTATTCTATAAAAATTAATTATTTCTATACACCAAAATTACCAAAAATTAAAACCATGATATCACTTTTTCATTATATCAGTCACGAGCTCATTAATACCGTCAAACATCTCATTATCTCTTTATCCCTTCATTCTATGCATATCATGTGCATTCTAAAAATATTTCAATCACTTTTCATGGTTATTGGAACCATATAATTATGCAAATACATAGTAGTACAATACATATAAATTAAAATATTACACAATACTATTAATGAGATTCAACAACACTATTTTTGAATCCCACTACATATACACTTAATCGGTCCACCACATCATTCTTATACAAATCATCTCCAATAGTGATCGCATGTGACTTCCCTTTGTATTTTTTTTCCTTTTGTGTTTTTTGACATCTATCATCATTAACCCTTGTATCAGGGCATTGGTTAGCCTAATTCCCCATTTCCATGATCATGTTTCATTAAAGTATTGTTGGTGCATTCTACGTTGACTTTTCTATATTCACATAATTATAATATTTTCTCCCATAAATTCGACACTGAACTACTTGATGAAATTCTTTTATAAACATGAGACATTTTATAGTCCATTTAATAAAACATTTACCATGATTTTTTCGACAATTTGTGCATAAAGAAACATTCATCTTCTTTTCACTATTGTTTTGAGATTTTCCATAACTATATCTTTCGTTTCTTGTCAAAACCATAATATAGATTTGTAACACCAACTTCCAGTTCTACCTTGATATAACAATGACCAATATCTTCATATAAAATGAAGTATATTATATCAATTTCCCTTTTATGACTTGGTTTTAATCCACTGATGTATCGATCAACTTTACATTCATGTAGGAAAATAAAGCGAGAAGTATACCTTACAAGTCTTGTAAAATTCATCGCATATATACCAACAGATTCATCATAAATTTGATTAATCTCAGGGAACTCCTTTTAAATCATTGTTTGAAGAATATGATGTATGTAAATATTGAATAATAAGTTCTTAAAATCATCTCATTCAATGGATTCGATTTTATCTTGTGGCCTTGTATTCTTAATTAGAGTCCACCACTGGTCTACGTCACCTTCTTAATGATAAACAACCAAAATAAAATTTTCATGTTCCAAAAAGCATAGGATGGAAATATATATTCAATTGTATTGATCCCTTGTTCAACAACAAGTGGATCCGAAGACCCATTAAAATAAGGTGGATGTTTCCCCATTAATGACGCAATTGAATTTTTTCCCCTTCTCTGTTCATTTGGAAGTCTAAA
Organism: Viscum album; assembly: GCA_963277665.1. NCBI lineage: Eukaryota > Viridiplantae > Streptophyta > Magnoliopsida > Santalales > Viscaceae > Viscum > Viscum album. Next base: position 1,328,189,610 of record OY728162.1, read on the forward strand.
ATTATTCATAGCATGTGTATGTGTAAAATTATTATGTTTCATTACATATAATATAATATTTTGTTACTCAAGAGGACAATAATTTCATTACACAGTGCATTGATCATTAACACAATTTCTTCAATTCCAACCATCATATAATACTGAAAAAGAATATTATAAGAAGAAAACACATACTAGGAAAACACATACTAGGATAACAACATAATCAAGTAGAAGTAATAACAATATTTAACATATTAGTTTTAATCCTAGGATATTCATCATAATTACCATAATTATAGATTTTTAATCTATATTTATAACTATCCTTAGGGACATAAGTAGAAAAACCTTTGAAATATCTCTAAGGATCTCACTAAGTTTTTCACATCTGTGTTTCCAAAGGTTGAATAAACCCTCACTCTGATACCAACTCTAATAACATAGCATGACATAAATGTACATTACATTTATTTTACATAATACTTGATACATGACACAGACACCCACCCAAATACCATATTATTTTAGTGTCTTTGGAAACTCAGAACACAATCTTCTAACTTGGTGAATGGTCTTTAACATCTTAAATAAAGATCTACCCCGGTTTTTCCTACCTAAAACATTTATTTTTATCCTAGGGAAATAAAGGTAGGGATCAAATTCCCAGCAATGGTATTCATAGAGAGCACAAATATTTTTACGTAATAACATGATCATAAAGTTTAATCATCAAAATCATAAGTCATGAAATAAATCTTCGTAGTATGTAAAGCACAAGTCATAAAGGAATTTTAACCATGATAGAATAGAATTCTCATAAAACATGTAATGTTGGAAAACTAATAAGCACATAAAATTATTTCCATAGTAGCTAAGGAATTGCTTCCAAGACCATCATAGTGGACAAAGTCCATCAGTGTACTTGGTTTACTTGTCGTTCTAGCCATGTATTACTGAACCAAATTTACTTTCCATTATAGTCATGTATATCTCATGAGATATAAATCATTACCCAATTCAATGGAGGGAGATATAAGTCCATCCCTTCTCATAATGAAACTATTCTTACATGTTTCACAAAAACATGAAAACATTTACCATAGTATGACCTACGAAATATAATGGGCTTCTTAAACATCATTCCATCATAATTGATATAAAACAAATGGGTTTCTAAATAAAATTACATCATAAAAAAATAAAATCATAGAAATAACAAGGATATGAATATAATACCATGTAAAGAGTGACATCTTAGAGGGAAAATAATTTTGAGAAAACACTTGGAATTAATTCCTGAGGAAAATATACATTCTTTAAAAAAGACAATTTGTTTATCTAAAATTCCATGAAATTTTAAAAGAAAATAATTGAGTAGAAAATAACATTAAAATTATATAGAGGAATATTCATGGAAATATTTTTTCATGAAGCCGTAAAAATCCAATCATGTCATATAAGTTAAAAAATCATTTTTCTCATACTTTTTCAGGAAAAGTAAAAAAGTACCTCATACAAAAAATGACAAAAGATTCCATTTATACCCTTTAGTAAAAATTTTCCGATGGGTAAAATCGATATTTAAAAGTTATAGAAGGATATAAACAATATTTTGAAATATATCAATATGAAACATGGACTTGGATGATTGTTATACCCTAGTAAATACTTATTAATAAACAATCTAGGATAAAAACATGATTTGAAAAGTTATTTATTACGTTAGGTATAATATTCTTAGTATGAATATGAAACACCAATATAATGATTTAAATAATGTTTCTGATTTCTTCCAAAAATCATAATCATTTTTATGATAAAATTTATGATCATATTTTCATCCGTTTGTTAGTAACATTTCATTGTTACTCATTATTTGTGTATTAACTACTTTATGTTCTTATGCATGTCTTCCTAGATAAGTTCTTATTCCTCATTTTAGGTTATACTTATATCTTTTAAACAATGGTATTAGCATAATACATATCATGTCTATTAATTCAATTCATTTATATAATCATGATTTAATAAATATTATGTTGAACGAATCACATCGCACTGTGGAGACAGTAAGCTATATGTACGCACGATCGACGATATTATTCTCATAATTGTTGAATGTTGTTGATGTTTATGTGTATAGTATTTGAGAAATAGTATCATGTAATAATAATAATCATATATAGTTATTATTTCCACCATTATACACTTCCAAGTAAGGTGGTGGGAAAAAACAGATTAGACCAAGGTGTGGAGACGATAAGTCGAACCCATGCAGGCGCGGTGATTTCATCTTTTAAAGGATGGATAGACAGTGAAATAAGATTGTTTCATATTTATAATAACATATGAATAAATTATTTATAATTATATTATTACTTTATAATTAAATAATAAATGAAGAGTACTTAGAAGAAGAAATAAATTTGAAATAATCTGTAGATGATATTACCTCTTCTTCGATGTGCCTCCTCTAAATCTTCTATTGGAGCACTAGAGTCAGTCATTGAAGATGACCTGAAACAATATAATGAAAATAAAAAAGTTGATAAGGACAAAGTTCTGGGATGTGCTAAGCATTAAGGCTCAAAATAAATGTCATAGTTGGGTGAGGGGGTGCCCTTTTATAATTTGGGTTATAGACACTTTAGGAAAGTCATAACATATTAATTTATTATAAATTCAATCTCTATTATAAATGTCCCAATACTCATTTCATTAGAATCTAATAATATTTTTGTTTGAATACCATCATCAAAAAAAGTTTAGAATGGTTTTTAATAATTTTTTATCCTTATGTTTATTTTCTTAACCCTTATTTTACCATTTTTAATCTTACCGTGATTTCATATTATTGACACATTGTGGGATAATGTAATTTAAATATCATGTAAAAAGATGAACAAAAAAGTTATTAATGAAATATTGGGACTTTTAATAGCCATTTTGTATAATATTATATTTTTAGTAATTTATTACCATTTAATAATTTATTTTATGTTTTAATTTATGAATTATGTCAATTTTGGGCACTATTCATACTTGAATTTTAAAAATTAAAAATAACCTAATTTATTAGAAAAAAATGCATTAAAAAAATATAACATGTCATTATTATCCATAATATTAGTGTATGACATGAAAATATTCAAATTTCATTTATTTTAATATTTATAATATCATTTATTTGAATCCATTATTAATTAATCAATCACAGCCTCATCATTCTATCATAATTAAATTTATTTATTTAATATATAAAAGTTATAAATAAAATACCAGGATGTAGGGAATCATTTTAGATTTATAATTAGAATTTATAGTCTAATGTATCACTTAGAGAACCCAATATAATTTTGTTATTAATAGACAAATGTTTATGTGATATTTCTCTTCACTTTAAATTGATTCTTATAAAATGTCATTTGCACACCCATGTGGATCCATGGGGTAGCAAAATATACAAAGTTATTACCATAGTTGTATATATATCATCCAATAGGACTAGGACATGTGTTAGTGTAGTTTAATATAATTATAATAATATTATTTACCCTTATTTACCAGATTTACCCTTTAACCATGCCAAATAAAATAATTACTAAATTCAGTATTCATAATGTCAACAATAATAAAAGGTAACTATTCAAAAAATTTGGAATATATTATTAAAAATATGGAATCCAATTTTCCAAATTCAAAACACCTCGATTGCAGTAATTAATTTAAAATTAATTTCTTATTGTCAAAATGAAAAAGCACGTTTTATAGGAAGTAATAACTATCAAAATATTTACATGTGTTTATGTGAAATTTAAAAGTGAAATTACATACAATAAAAAAATGGATTAAATGATAAAAATATAATCCAAGTAAAATTTTAAAGAAATTAAAAAGATAATTCAACTATATAAATAAATAATATGAAAAGGCAGTTTTGAATTAAAATGCAATATTTTTCATTATTCATTAAAATTTAAATTTTGTTAGAAAAAATACAAAAAATTGAAGAAAAGTAAATTTTTATTTTCCAATTCCAATTAATAAGTTTATATCGTCAAATTTAACTTATAAAAGATTAAAAAACTATTTTTAAAATGGGTTTTCTATTAAAAGATGGTAAAATTTCATTTTTGAAAAAATAATTCATTTATCAGAAAAAATGATTTTTTTCACTTATAATGTTCTAGAAAATGTTTAAGATGTATGATAATTTTATATAAAATAAAAAATTTGGTTAATACTATTCATAATGCCAATTTTATATCTCATTAAATAATAATAGTTTAATAATATGTCATTATTTAGTGAAACATGATATCACGTACAACCCAAGCTCTTGAGGAAGGTCGCTTTTACACGTAACACTTGACAAGTTAGAGTTGTATGTAGTGAAGTATTTATTTGGTATTTCATATAAAATAATCCAAACTTAGTTCATTTATAAATTGAACAAAATATATACTCATTATTTCATGAAATGAATTCTATCAAACAATATTGAAATTGTGTGCAACCCAAGCCTTGAATAGTGTTTTATATACTGCAAGCTAATATAGTGTTGCGTATAGCACAAGATAATGTTGATGTAGTGTACAGAACAAGACATAAAATAAATTAAAAGAATATATCTAATATAATATTAGGGAGTTACTGTTGTATTGAGAAGAGACCTTGATGATTAGAGTGAAGAGTGTAGAATATTGAGCATACCTCATTAAGTGAATTGATAAAGGGGAAGTTATTAGATTAACACAATTGATTGATGATTAATATAGTATTGATATTGACATTGAGCTTCATAGAACTCTTAGAAAAATTATTTTAATCTATCATGTGTTGATTAAATTACTTCCAAATTGTTATCATGTTATGGAATTGTTTGAGATAATTCGTTCATAATACATATATGCGATTTCACATATTATTTATTGAAATCATGATCAAGGATGATTTGGAAGAGAAACTGAGTTATGTGGTATTAAAAGTATTGTATATTTATTATTATAAAGAAAATAATACTTTGAAGGTGGTATCTTGGAACTATGATTGGTTTCAAAATAGATAAAATATAAAATTATTCAAGAATCATGTCGCAGCCCCAGATGCTGTGCTGTGAAGAGTTTTGTGTAAAAAAAATTTGGGTTTGGATTTATTGGGATAAATGGATATAATTTTTTATGTGTGATAGTCTAGGAGACATATATGCTATGAAACTATAGGATGGATTCCCCAACCTGAAATTTTAAAATTTGATTACCTTTATATAAATCAATGTTTTTTTATAGATTTCACTATATACAACACTTAACTTAAATGGAACCACAAAATATTTTTATAAAAATATAAATATTAATCATGAAAATTTAATAATATAAATTTAATTAAAATTAATGAGTAGGAGTTACAAATTTATTAATTATTTATGGAAATAAAATAATTTCTACTTTTACTATGAATTAAATTTCATCAGTATATCTAAAATAGCTATGAAAATAATTTTATGTCTAACAAATTTTTTCCTAATATTGATGTTTTATTTCAAGAAACATTGAATATTATGGTTGGGAAATAATAAAATATATCGATCATATAAATAATATATTTCCAATAAACTAATTAGTAACTAATTGTTATAAGAATAATAAATAGTTAAAATTTTAAGAAGATATTTTTTTAATATAAACCGTTTCCATTTTGTTTTAGCAATTTTTTATCAATTTTGAAACATCAAAGTTTATAAATTTAATTTTAAAAAATAAAAATAATGCATTAATTATTCATAATAATATAATCTTATGAGTTATTATTTTTATTCTTCTAAAATAATTAATTTTTAGGTTAATAGTGAAAAATATTATTTTTCCAAATAACTTGACTTTTCAACCATTATTAGTATAAATATATAAATTTAAAAATAATTATTTTTTTATAGACCAAATATGTATTTTCTATCTGAATATATAATTTAAAAATGGTTTTTAAATTTACATACCCATATTTGATATTTTAGAACATAAGTAATAGTTTCTCAAAAATTGTTTTCAATAAATTATACATTTTTTTTGAAATCAGTAATAATATAATTAATAAGATGAATGGAATTAAATGTATTTAAAATTTATAATAAATGGATACAAATTTTATAATATTTTCAACTTTAGTTTTGGCCACAATGAATAATTTACCTTACATAAAAACTACTCACCATTATAAAAAATAAAATTATATATCTAATAATTCATGGGGTAAAGGGATTGAAACATGATTAAAAATGAATAAAAATATGTGTTGGGGTGATTATCACCCAGTGTTGAGGTTATTATCACCCATATATCTTCCCCAATCCATTATCTATAAATTTTTGATCCAAATGACATTATTAACATGTTTTCCATTTTTATTAAGTTAAAATATTTAGAAAAATGTCATTCCCAATACTTATATAAAAGGGGCCTATAATGACCCCTTCTAGAACACTGTGAAAATTTTGTTTCCTCATGATAACCTACCCTTATATGTCTCTTATAATAATATTTCACACTATTGTGCTTATGTTCACAAGTTATTATCCTATATGATCCATTTCTGAGATACCTTCCAAGGAAATCTCAAAGTGCTAAAAAGTGAGTTATCATTTTATTTAATTTATATATTTTATAATTTTATTTTCCCATAACAATATTAAATTCCCTATTTAATTGAATTATTATTAGTTATATACTAAAATTTAGTATTCTATTAGGTAAATAATTAATCACCTTTTACTATTCCATTAGGAAAGGAAAAATAGTATTTAATGTGTTGTGCGCACAACCATATCCATGACACAACAAGTATTTTTTCATTCACCACCTTATGAGGATGGTATAAAAATACAAATTTAATAAGTAATTATTAATGTTGTATCATGTTTATTATTATGAAGTAGTAAACCATATTTATATTTTCTCTCATTCTATGGAAAATGATATCATGAATTATGCCTATGTGTGGACTAGAACCTCCATGGAATGATTGATTTTTGTTTTTATTTTCATCACCACCTTATAGGGATAGTCATGGGGATGAGATTAAAAGATAAATTTTATTTTTATGGTATCAATAATGTTGTCGTTTTATGAATTTTAGATTCTATTAATGATATGATCACCAAATGACTATCATTAATTCAATCATTTCAAACTTGTGAACTAAGAGGAAAATGATCATTTCATTGTAATTAATAACATTATAGAAATTATATATTCTTTTTAATTCCTTACTATTTTGATACATCAAAAAAATAATAACATAATAAAAAATTATTCCTTCGTTATAGTGTTATTACAACTAAACCACCTCATAATCACCCATTTATCATGATTGGTTCATGTTTGTGTTAGTTTGACCACCTACATGATCAATATGATGTATTTTTATGATGAATGAATATTATATATTATTTAATGGTATAATATGATATAAATAAGTAAATATTTTTTTCCATTAATTTTTATATCAATAGTTTTCACATTTATTAAGAAAACACCTTCCGTTCATTAAGAATCATCGAAACATGATGATCTTCGATATAATCTTCATGGTTTGTAACCAAATCATGAATGTAATGAATTATATAGTTTATAAATAACATGTAATAACTATTATATAACCATCAGTTATAATTTAAAGATTAATTTTTTATATGTACTTAAAATTAGAACTATTTTTAAAAAACTGGTCAAATGAGATAAAGATTATGTACACACTATGTTGAAAATATGTACAAACTAACTAATATCCACATGTATAGAAAATATTTAAATGTAGTTTATAAATGGATATAATAATGAATAAGGTTCTTGATTATTACTTTAATGAACATAATTTAACTATATAAGACAATTGGTGCACATGTACAATTAATCTGGACTAATGTATGGGTTTTTATCTATAATTCCTCTCTATGGAAAATGTTTAGTATTATGAACCCAATTTAATTTATATAGTATATAAAATTTTTATAAGAGATATAATATCCTTAATTATATTTTTATTATAGTATATTATGTTCAATTACATTCACTCTATTTTAAGGGGTTTATATTAAAGTGTGGTCAAGCTGTAAGGTTTTTCTTGGTCTCAATCCCGATTCATTGAGATTAGATACATGTTATGCACCATGTTTTATTTTTTTAATGTTATATTGATTTTTTTCTCATGAATGATCTAGAATTTATTTTATTTTAATTCATGGGATAAAATATTAAAAATTATGTTCTTTCCTTCAAGAATATTTTGACTCATTAAAACCCCAATCTTATGAGATTTTGGTAACTCAATTTTCATTAATTGAGTTATGATCATTCACAAGATCGTATTATATTTAATTATGCTCCATTATAAACTGTTAACATATTATGTTGTATAGTATCTTTGTTTAATATTTTAACATACAAACTCCATCTCAAATATTTTATGCTTCTTGGAGTATGTTACAAGTAGGTGATATTGATAAGTCAAATATTCACTTCATTGATAAAAAAATGTTTCATCCTGCACTTATATTTATAATGCATTAGTTTTCCTACCCTAATATTCCATTAAATATAATTTTATAATCTTATTTGTTAAAATTATGTTTTAATACAAATTAATGTTTTTTTACTTTTCATATCATGTTAGTTTTAAAAAATGTTTTTTGAAAATAATAATGATCAGTTTTGATTTCACTTTATTTTATTTTTTTCCTCTACTAAATTATCCTAGATTGAATTTATGTCTTTTCAAGGATAAATTATAATATATTCTTTTTAAAAGTAAAATTTTTAAACATATTTCATGTCACATTTTCTAATGTAACCATTAAAAAGGACATATAAATTTTTATATTATATCAATGTTGAAATTGTATTCTAAATAATTTTTTATGATTTTTTTCTATTAACATTATAATTTTCAAAATGACACAACATAAAAATTAACTTATTTATATTATTAATAACCAAGGAAATAAGGTTCAAAATGGTGTTTGTAGAATATGGCCATGGTTTTGGGCATTGTTGGTGTGTAATCCATCGTAATACGTATGCATCATAAGGTCAAATTTTAAAACCATGGCTATAGTCCTATATCATCAACTATGGTGGTAGGAAAATTCTATTGGAATGGATCGAAAATGTAGTGGTAATACAAAGGCTATTTCCATGATTCTCAAACCATGGTAATATCATGCAAAAATAGAAAACAATACAATTTATTTTTTATCCCGAGACCTCTTGTGAATTCAATATAAAACCTTAACATTGACCTATGACCTGATATATATATATATATATATATATATATATTCATACACAGAATAAAACACACACACACACAAATATATATATTCATATACTAATATATAAATATTTATAAATATTAATTTTAAACATTAAAAAAGCTGTAAAAAAAGATGTGGCCTGGGACCTATAACCATGTTTTTTGTGAACCATAGTTATAGGTCTTGTCTATAACCATTGTTTTACAAAACCCATGTCCATAGATGTTCCGTTTATATCTCATTTAATTAGTTTGTGTAAACTATTCCCCCATATCTCATAGACCACTATGTTTTTACCAACATATGGCCATAGTTTAACTGTAACTATAGGAATAGTCAGTTCTACATTCATGGTTTTTCTAACTGTGGAAATAAAACCTTGGTCATAGGATAAATTCGTAATTAATATATTTACACTAATGGGGTTTATATTTCATGATATATACTAAAAAATATATATATGTGTTATCATTTGAGAGATTAGACTCATGTTATCATGTAATTTGAATCACATGATACAATTTGAAGCATCCTTTTTCAAGGGATTTATTTATTTATGTCAACACCCTTCCCTATTTCCTTGCTACAGTAGGGTTAATTTTTCTTACAACCAACTACCTTATTTCTCTTGATGTTTTCATATAATGATTTTTCTAGTATTAACATATCTATATACTCATTTATCTATATGTTTTGAACCTCACATTTTACATAATTTAGTCTCGATGATGTTTGCCTAGAAGTAATGTTGTTCTATTGACATGTGGAGATGTATTGTAAATTAATATGTTTTTGTTATATTATGGATTATTATTATAAAGTTTAGTATATATTTTTAATCATACAAATTCTTCCCTTTTATGGTTTATGGTAATTCTATCTATTTTATTGACATTAATAAAATTATTAGTGATCCATGTATTATTATTCTAATATGGGTGATTATTGTTGACTATGTATTTTTGGACCATCCACCTTATTTATCTTGATGGTTTATGATCATGTTATCCCTTTTGTTGACATGGAGAAATGCATTGATATTCTGGATGATTTTTGGATTCTAACATAAGTTTATTATCTATTTATATTCCTTATTTTTCTTTATATTAATTGCCATGTTTTTATTAAGCCCAGAGTTCCTTAGAGAATGGTATAAAATGCCTACTTTACTATTATGGTCAATGAATTGGACTATATAAAGTGATGTATTGGGCCCAAAATTATATTTCTCATAGATGTAACGACATGTACCAAGAGAAAAAACTGGTTGGTTTTTGGTATAATCCTCTTCTCATAATTGGACAATGTGTTGGAATAAGTCTTTGAGAACATGTTTTTGATATATAAAATCTTGAATTCTATTATTATGAAATTAGTAATTTCTGATATAATTGTTTTCATTAATTTTAATTTATATATCAATTTATCAATATTTTTATTATGGATTTTTTTTTATTTTCTATTCCTATCATATTTCATATACCAAAATTATATTTTTGACAGGTCCAGTTATATACTTCCCCTACTAGTCATTTTTTATCACACCTTCTAATGCTCCTATTTACCTCGGTTATGATGAATATAAGAACACATGACTTTTTTAGAATTACATCATGTGTAGAATACTTTATAAGAGATATTTCATTCTCATTAAGGATTACATAGTTTCATATATAGTGGAAATAAACTTCTAGCTTGATATCAAAACATGGATTGTATTATTTTATGATGAGTCCTAATTCAAAAAATATATAAACCTAAAAATATAAATTGATTTTGATCTATACAATAATAATTATTTATTTTATAATTAGGGATGGTAATATCTAAGCATCATTGTTGGTATCAAAGGAAAATATTAGATAACTTTGGATATTAGGATGTTCATGGACGACAATTTAACTGTTGATAATTGAGGGTTGATCATAAGTTAAAATATATAGATAACCCTTTCAGATAAGTATATTACTTAATGTTAAGGTGAAAATGCACATTTTATTTAAGTATTAAGATAAGATATCATTAGTGAAAATCATAAGAATAAGTTTAAGTATTTGATAAAATCTTGAAGTTATGGTAAAGTCTTATGTATGTGGATTCCAAATAAATTACATCCATATATTGAAAATTAATGTGGATGTAAGATTTTTAATAGATTTACCTAGAGAAAATAACCCCAAACGGAATGGTTGGACATTAATTTGACCATAACTTATATCTTAACAATGGGGCCAAACTGAACATTAGGTCTGACACTTCTTGGGGATAGGTTTTAATCATTCCCTTCCCATTTATAAACTATTATGTTAGAATTCAATATTCTTCGGTTATATAACCTAATAAAAATGTGACCACTGATGACATATATTAACATATGGAGATTTTTATGTATGGTGCATATTAATTGATATGTGTATTCTTGGATAAGAGATATGTTGTATTTTAAGAGCATATATTTCAATGAATAAAGGATTTAGAATATTTTAAGAAATTTCATAGTAATTTGTGATGTTTATTTTTAGTTTTTAGTTAATAATCATGAGATAATCCAAGAACAAATAACAAGGGATGAACCAAGAATGATATAGGCTAAACTAAAAATGATATAGGTTGAAATAAATGAATTACTGGATAATGTGTTGATAAGGCTAAAAGGAATTAAGATTGAATCCATTTTTTGTTATTTTTTACGATAATTTCCCCATATTGATAAATTTTTTTCACTCATGTCTACCCTTTTGGTATTATTAATTGATAGAACTATCAGGAACCATGGATGCAGGGGAAAAATAAAGATCACCTCAATAAAAACCATAAAAATGGGTGTTATATTGAGAAACCTTGTTACTATAAAAAACCAACTATCCTGAAATTTTATTAACAATGTGAAAAATTTATATTTTACAAGCGCACTAATGAAGAAAAATATTGAGTCTTGTGAAAGATCATGCGATGAATATAATGAAAGAAATAACATTAAATTTATTATATATCAAAAATGTTGGAAGGTGTGCTGGGGAACGTTTCATAAAGGTATATGTAAATGATATAAGATTAAAAATTAAAGTCATAAAAGTCACATGTTTAATGGAAATAGAGAAACTATAAAAAAATTCACCTTCAATTTTTAGTGAGTTGGGAATTACGAAAATCAATGTCCTAATCCAAGGACCGATAAGGAAAATAATCACAAAAAACTATGAGAAAAAAAATAAATTAAAATGTAACTAAAACCAATGTATCAAATAGTGGGTTTTCAATCAAAATTTTCTATTTTCCTATGACTTTTATTTTTTTACCATCTAATGGACATCGATATATAAATAAATACCCATAGTTGTTTGATTATCTTGTAAATTATTTTCAATGTTTTTTGTAAGTAATTTCTTATGGATATATATCATATTCCATTATTATAATTCCATGTGGAATTTTATATGGGTTATATCCCTTTATAAATATTTTATAATAATGTTTCCTATAAATAAACATCATTTTATGTCCAAAAGAAACCCATGATCATCTATCATTTTATGGTTAATTATGAGTTCACTATATAAATTAATATGATATTATGTGTAAAATTACAAGTAAAAATTTTATTTAAGTGTTATGGGATGTAACACCCTGAAATTGTAATATATTATTACCTTTAGATAAGTATGTGTGTCTGATGACTTTCTATATATGCAACACAAAACATAAAAAGAACCATGATATATTTTAATAAAAAAGAAAATTTATAGTATGATGGTTTAAACCCAATGATTGAGTTATAAGGAATTAATAAGAGTGGCCAATTTAGGAAATATCTATAAAAAAAAGTTATACTTTTAATGTTAATGAAATTCCATTAGTATTGCTAAAACAATATAGAAAAACTTTTTATTCTTAAAATATTTTTTTAATAAAATTGATGTTTTATTTAAAGAAACATAATATATTATTTTTAGATAATAATATTATATATCAATAATAGAAATGATATATTACCAATAAATTAATTAGTAATTTATAGGAATAATAAGCAATGATTTCTATCATTTTAATGAGCTATTTTCCGTCATCAACAATTTTTCACTATATTTTAGGATTTTATATAATTATTAAATTTCTAAATATTGGAAATTTAATTAAATAAAACCTATCATAATTTTTGTACTGATCATTATAATATAATTATAATATTAATTTTTTTTGGATTTTTCTATAATAGTTGATTTTCAGGTGAATAGTGAAAAATATAGTTTTTACAATCAACATGACTTTTATGCTATTAGTAGTATATATGTATAAATTGGAAATTATTTAAATTATTTAAAATAAAAAATATGTATTTTATATTTGAGTTTATTATTTTAAAAATGTTTTATTAATTCAAAACCCCATGTTTGATATTTTATAATAGATAAAATATTTTCTCAAAAACAGATTTTAATAAATTAATCATTTTGAATTTAAAAATAATTTTTGTCACATGAATGAAATTAAATTGATTTAATATTTTGAATAAGTGGGTACAAATTATCTAGTAAGGACAGTTTATTTTCACGTAAAAAGTGTATGCAACCTTAGGTAAAAACTACTCACCATAGTAAAAGCTGAAATGGTTAAAGTTGAAATTCATGTTGTAAAGGGCTAGGAATAATATAAAAACATGTTTATAAATGAGTGTATGAGGATTTAATTGACCATATATCTTCCAAACTCTATTATTAATCACTATTTTAGCCACTTCACATGATTAATCTATGATCCATTTATATTAAGTTGAATTATTTTAACATGTTTCAGTCCAAACACTTATAAAAAGGGCCTCAGACCACCCCTTCAATACTAGTCTAAAAGTTTGATTTAATCTTTAAAAAAACAATTTTTTCTTCCCTATGGCTTTATTTCACTCTATTGATCTTATGTTCATAAGATATTATAAAATTTCATCCATTTCTATGTGATATTCTAGGTAAATATCAAAGTGATCAACTTGAGTAATTATATTTACTTATCTTCTTTATGTACAATTTTTTTTTCCAATTATAATTCTCCGATCCCAATATAATTAAAGAATTATGGAATATATAAAAAATATAATTATCCAATTACAGTAATAATTAACCACATTTTATATTTTATATTTAGAAAAATGAAAATGTAATTTATTAGTTGGGTAGAATACCGCTACCCCAATGCAACGTGTTTTGTTTTACTTAACCAACATAGAAGCTAGTATAAACGGTGAAATTAAGGAATAATTATTATAATTATATCATATTAATTATTCTGAAATAATAAACAATATTACTAATTTCTCCCATTCTATGAAAACTAAAATCTTTAACCATTCGTATGTGTGGACTACTCCATCCATAGAACAATTGATTCCCATTTTCCTTTTCATTAATGAATTAAAAGGATGGCATTGAGTATGGGATTAAAGAATTAATATTATAATAATGATATCATATATTTTCTAATATTCTTAACTAGATAACCAATTAAGGATACGACTGATAAACTATTATCATTAATTCAACTTTTTTAAACAAGTGAATTAAGCAAAAAATTATCTCTTCTATGTCTGTAATGAATTTATATAAAATATATTCAATTTATACTTATTTAATTTTTTTATATATCACAACAAAAATAAAAAATAATCTCATTATTCCTCTTGTAGAATTATACTAAAACAAAACCTCCTTCTAATCATCCATTTATCATGGTAGATTAATATTTGGGTCAGTTTATCGACATACAAGAAACATATGATGAATTTATATCATGGATGGATTTGATAAATTATTTAATCTTATAATATGATATAGAGGTTTAAATAATGTTCTTTTTTATTTTATGTTTATATAATATCTTAACTCATTATTAATTAACCACATTTTTTTTGTTAAGAATCACTGAAACATATTCATCATTGATTTCATCCTTACAATTTGTAACAAAAAAACCATTGAATTAATTATAAAATTTATAAATATCATGGATGATCTATTATATTACCTTTAATTATATTTTGATGATTAATGTTTTTACAATAATGAATACCAACTCTATTTTAATAAAACTTGTTAAAAGAGATAATGATTACTTACACCCGATGTTAAAAATAGGTAAACACTGACTAATATATATATATATATATATATTGATTATACAACAAGAGTATGTATTGATATTTATTTTAGTAAAAGGTTCTTGGATATGTATTTAATGAACATAATTAATTTATTTTGGACATTTGACACATTTTCAAAGAGAATATGGACAATGGTATGTGTTTTCATGTCAAATTTAACTCTTTGAAACATTTTCTTATTATGAACATACATTAATTTATGTTTTTTATTTAATACATATATGAGATATAGTATCCAGAATTATATTCTAATCATTTAATTTTATATATAATTATAATCCATCTCATTTAAGGGTTTTTATTAATGTGTTACTCATGTCGAATGATTTTTCTTAGTCTCAATTCTGATACATAAGGACTAGATACATGTCATACACCATGATCTCTATAAATGGTTTTATATTGACTTAATATCCCATGAATGTTCAAAAAATTATTTCATTTTTATTTAAGGGTTAAATTGATACAAATTAATTTATCATCTTTAATAACCATTTCATTGAAGTATTATCATAGTTCTAAATGATTTTGGTAACTCAATTTTCATTCATCGAGTTATTATTGTTCAATAAAAATTGTTTTATATAAGTTGCATACATTTTACACGTTAATATTATAATATCTACTTCTATCACTGTATATAGTTTTTCAGAATATGATCAATTTCAAATATTTCATGCTTTATAGAGAATGTTGTTCGAAAGGGATATTGATAACTTCTCATTCCATTGAGTTATAAAGTTTTATATTGAAATTTTGTTTTTCAGGATTGGATTCTCACACCCTAAAATTTCATTATAGGGTATTTTGTAATACACTTTGTGGAAAACAAATTTTAATGAAAATTAATGTTTTCCCACTTTTCTTACTATGTACATTTTAAAGAATGATATATTGAAAATAATAAATTGGACTGTTCCTTTCACTTTCACATGTTTTTCCTTTCTATCCTCATCTATCCAAGTTAATATTTATGTATTTTCAAGGTTTCATTATGGGATATTACTTTTAAAATTAATGGTTTCTAATGTCTTTCACTTCTCCTTTTCAAAATATACCTTTGAGAGGGAAATTTAAATTTGTAATTTTTTCAAATGTAATTTTTTTAAAAACATCTTTTATATTTTAAATTCAATTTCACATATAATTTTAAATTTTTTTACCAAAATTGGGTTCATTTTTTAATGATTTATCCTATATTGTATATATTTTATTATTATGGTGATTTAACTCAGGGTATCAAATAATTCAATTCTTGTCATCCCACTCAAATCATTATTTTATGATGGTATTTTTTATTTTTTTTCAACACCATTATATGTTTCCTTGTTAAACTAGTTTTATATCCCTTAAAACAATCATCCTTCATTATCTGGATGGTTTATGATCATGATTATTCATGTCTTTAATTATCCGTATACTCATTTCTCTAAACAGTGTGAACATCATATTTTAAACAATTCAGATTGAATGATATTCACCTAGAAAGATTGTTATTCTATTAACATGGGGGAAAAGTGTTGGAATTTTGTATTTTGTTATTATAATAAATATTTTTATTAAAAATTTTAACACTCATATTTTAAACATCCACATTCTTCCTCTATACTACTTTTTATTATGTTATCTCTTTAATTGGAATGAGGAAAAGTATTAGAATTAGATATATTATTATTCAAATACAGTTTATTATTAGAAATTAGAATACATATTAATTAACCATATACTTATTTCTATTCATGGTTTTTGATAATTTTAAATTTTTTGTTGACATGGATAAAATAATTTATATATGTGATGATTATTGTCTACCAACAGAAGTTGATTATGTATTTACAATACATATTTTGCATTATATGTATTACCATGTTTCTATTAATATAGAGGTGACTCATACAAAGTTATAAAATATATTTTTGAATTTTATTTTTAATTTATTGGTCTTAGTCAAGTGATGGTTGGGTCCAAATTTACATTACCCCTCAATATAGAAAATTATTTCATGAGGGAAAACAGATTGGGTTTTTGTGTATTCTACTACCCATAATAAGATAATGTATTGGAGTAAGGCCTTAAAAATATTTTTAGGATGTCAGAATTAAAAATTCAATAGGTATACAATTTGTAATTATTAATGTCCATATGTTAAGTTATTATCAGGGATATATAATGCACTCATATTTTTTTGATTGATGTATTTTTCATATTTTCTTTTCCTACCATATTATGTTTACTAAGACTATGTTTTTAATAGATTTAGTTATATGTTTGTGTTAGTGAGCTTTTGAGATAATCCATTAATAGTTTTATATTTCCTTCTATTTTGAATAAAATTAGAACATGGTACATGTTTTTAAAGATAACACGTTAGTAATAAATCATGGGAGATGTTGAAGACTGATTATGGGTTAAATATATTCTTATATAGTGGAAAAAATGAACACTTGATACAAAAAAGTCCTTTATTAGTATATGATATTTCATAATTCAATAAATCTATATAATTGAAATGGTACATTAGATGTAAGATATGAAATAATAACTATATTCTTAATTAAGGATATTTATATATAGGCATCAAACTAGACACCACATCTCAATATAATAGTTCATACTCTAAAGGCTCCAAGCCATGAAAATTTTACATATTAATGCTTTGGAGGATGGATCCATAATTCCAATAACATTTTAGTCATGCTATTATATTTTTATTACAGATACGAGGAGATACAAAGGCCATAATGGTGGTGTAACTTCTTTTTCATATTTTGAGAACATTGAAGGAGATATATGATGAGATTTGTGGATATGATGAGAACACCAAAACAAATGTAATCACACCATAACAAATGTATAGTCTATAAATATGGGCTTAATCATCCATGTAAAAGTGTGATGAATGATTGAGATAACAAACCATATTATTATAGATCATTCCTTTAAGGATTTATCAAGGATTAAGGAAAATAAGAAGGGAACACAATTGATCCAAAATTTAGAGGTACTTGTAGAGGATGTGTGAGATCAATCAACTTGTTGATGTCTGTATAGATCAATCTTTTACCTATATTTCATGAATATATTAATACTATGAAACCTTGTTCTTGATGATAATATGATAAGAACATAGATAACCTGGTTCCAATTGAAACATCTCATATTTTTTTCCATGTGTTATTTTTAGAACTTATATGGTTGGATTTCCTGACCAGGTATTAAGACGATCTATATTTTCGAGGCCCGGTTTTACTGGAATAATTATTTGAAAAATATTATACTTATAATAGTATGTGCACTCAGTTTCCCTAAAATAGTGTAATTACTCTTTAATATGTGACCTGATAAGAAATCATATAGAATCATTGAGTTCACAGTAGTAAATTTACCCTAGTACTGACATAACTTTTATCGGCACGAGTTGTTTGTAGAAAAATGCATAGAGGGCATAGCTATAAATTACAAAACTTTATAAAAATTATTTTTGACGAAATTATATTCATTGTTATTAAATCTTCTAAAAAATTTAGGGTCATCCTTATATCACTAAATTTCATCTAGAGATGTGGAGAAGAGCCTCTGGATAAATAATTTGCGAACGATGATTGATCAATCGAACGATGCTCTCTGGATTCAATGAATCGAAGATCCATGATGACAAGATGACCATTCTACATAAGAAACCAATCCAAATGGAGGAAGGGTTGTTGTTTATATATGGATTCTTAGTTATTGTTTTCCATGATGAACATGTGTCAATTAATGAACATATTGATCTGTGGTTCAATCATTGTGGGATGGTTTATAATAATAGGGAATATTTTGGGAGGTTTCCTTATTCTTTTTTGTTTTTAGATCTAATTTCAATGAATTGAAGATTACATGAACAAAGGATGTGGCTCATTCCTCATGGTATTATTTTTACTTTTCTCTCACCTGTTCATTACGTTCTTTGCCATTTGACCCCATGGACATTATTCTACATGTAGGGTGGGTTCAAATGTGATTGAAACCCCTGATAGGAGGAAACCCTATAATAGTAGTCGATTCTGTATATATTGAGTCTCAAGGAGCAGGGATATATGAACTTTACAATTCTTGGGCATCTTAGGAAGATTGATAGTCAATGGAAGGTACCAACAGTGAAGATTCGGTGTGGTAGTCTTGTGAGGTGAGGTGTTGGCATCAGCAGCCCGAGCAGCGGTGATTGGAGGTGGTGGCTACTGGGGGGGGGGGGGGGGGTTGGATGCCATAGTACCCAGAGGCTATAGAGATGGGGGTGTAGAGATGGATTGACATGGGGCCTCAAAACATGAAGGAGCTTTGGGATGCAGTGGTGGTGGCGGTTGACTATGATGCGGCAAACAACTGCATAGAATTGGCCTGGCCAGGCCGCCCTAATGCTAGCATGTTGGGCCGAATGAACAGGCTAGACCTAGCGGGCTATGTCAAACCTTGGTCAGGCCAGGGGTGACTAAGATGCATCCATTCCTTGTTTGACTGCTGAGTTCAACTGCGAGCCATAGTCGCTCCATCCTCCACGTGGTAAAGGATTGTGGTCAACCGTGACGGCTGTGCGTGAGTCGATCAAGGTGTTCGACTGTAATGATTGACTTCCATGTTTGGTAAATAGGTCTAGTGACCTGTATTCAATCTTCAATCTGCTATAACATTCAAATTATGTCTCCTTATGATGATCCATTAGTGGTGTTGGGACTCTAGAGACGAGACAAATGCTTTGAGAAAACGTGGTGAGTTTTAGTTTGGACTAGTATTGGATGAGAGTGTTCTCTTGGTCCATTAATAAAGGTTTCATTATGATGTTTTATCCATATCACTAGATTTTAATCCCATCTATATGCCGAGTCCTAGATAGAGTTATGGTATCCCTCCATGGTACTAGATTAGGATCCTATATCACCCCTAGTATTTTTTTTTGGAATTGACATAACTTCTGAGAGAAGGGTGTTGGTCCACCATCAATCGGGGCACATCATTAGGTTTACCAGTATTCTTTAGTGTGCATGGGAAGGATCCCATAAATTATAATGCATATCATTAGGGTTAGTTGTATTCCCCTAGGTGTTTGGGTAGGATCCTCTATGTTTTCAGTTGATCCATATTGGGTATGTGGTATGCCTCAGTGGGTTGGGGGCGATCCCCACTTTGTGTATCATAATCATCTTTAACCAATATATTCTCTCTAAGTGGGGCCTAAATGAGATACACCTCTCAATGAGTTTCTCTAATGATAGCATGGATATAGGTGTGATTTCTCTCAGAATGAGATTGCTTTGAGCATAATCCTATGTCCAGTAATTGGTTGTGGCTTACCTCTAGATTGTGTGTCCTGGACCGAGTATATCTGTATATTTTTACTACATGTGTTATAGACATATAACTAGGTGAATCATATTGTACTTTAATTTTTTGAATTTTCTGTGGTATTACATTGTGGTTTTAGGGTGTCTTACTAGATACTGTTATACTAACACTTGCACGGTCTTTTCCCACACATGTCTTTTCTTGTGAAAATGATCGACCTTTTAACGGAGTGCTAGGTAGACCAAGACCAGTCAGTGATTACTGAGGATGAATATACCAAGGTGTGTTCATGTGGTTCAGATAGAAATATCAATACCTATTTTCTCTTATGATGCACTTGATTTATAGACTCTTTGTGGTGGACTTGTACTTGAACCTATTTACTTCTAGTTCTATTACTATCATACTCTATTGTTATAACCTAGTAGTATGAATGCATTTTTAACAATTTTTTTCTACTTCTAATGATTTTCTAGATTGGATATTTTTGTGTATGTGTGTGTATATACTAAGAAAAATGACTCCCATTAGTTGGATATTCCTACTCGGTTATAGTCACCAGCCCCAAGTCTAGTGGATGTGGGCTTAGGGTAGTCACAACACGGTCCCCATTGGAATGGGTCAAGACAGAGTGGCATCAGAGGTTTCCAGTTTCACTATAGGATTGGGAGCATATGGGGTTTGCTCAGGGAAATATTGCTGATTGTTTTGAGTTCGAATTTCAGCCTGAGGACTCTAGTGTTGGTGTGTCAGACATGATATCCATACACCAGGACCCTGATTAACTGCTTTTCGAGTCAGTAAATAAAAATTCTCATTATGGAAAAAAGTAATGGTTCATTCATCATATAGGAATGAGTGTGTCTTCCATGTACTTCTTGAGTCATATCTCTAGATATAATCCATTGATCGAGGTACTCCTTGATTTTTAATAGGACGCCTCCATTAAGAAATCCTTTTATGATTCCACTCTCAGATCATGAGAATGATCTTCCCAAGGATGAGTCATCAGTACAGGGGAATGTACTACAGATAGAACCTCAGGGTGGGTTAACAGTTACACAACCCCCCATCATGAATTAACTACTAACGTCACTAGAAGTTGAGGATTCACCCCGGATCAGTGTGTTTCACATGATTCAGAGGTAGCGACCCATAAGGTTTCATGATGTTACAGAACCCTAGTTGGATGTAGATTGTCTAGAGGTAGTAACCTTTTTTTCTGACTTGTGAGGATTCCTATGGACCAGATGGCAGAACACAATACACATCATCTTCAAGGCTCTGTGAGTTATATGGTGGTTCATGGTGACACAATATCATGATAAGATAGATGTCTCTGGGATAAACATTGACTGTCTCTTCAGAGAGGAGTTCTATCTCTCCACATTATGATCAATATGCAGATATGAGATTTTTTATCTGCAGTTGGGTAGTATAACTATGGGTGAGTATTTAGTGAGGTTTAGTAATCTTGTGCTCTAATCCATATACATTGTACAATATTATTTTTTCAGGGCTCATACCGTCGATCAGGGAATATGCTGTGTCATCAGGGTGTTAGTGGTATCCCTAAACATTTACACATATATAGGTGTACTTGAGTGAGACCTTCTAGTGGTATGTTTTCTATCATAGAATAAACTAATAGTGGGAGCTAGAAGTGGGAACTTGGTAGCTGAGACCTTGATAGAAGGAAACCAAAGGTAGTTATTGGGATTCATGTTGGATATCTGCTTTAGGGGGTTCTTCTGGGAATCATGGCCTACGGTGTAGGGCTCCCAAGGAGTATTGAGTTAGACTAGGGCTGGGTTGGGTTACCCATGCGGTGGTTGGGGACATATGGCATGAGTGTTCCAAACCCATCATAAAGCTTATCGAGACACAGTTGAGGAACTGCAGAGGCAGAGACAAGAGCAACATGGTCTGTAGGGTAGTGGTTGTGGCGGAGGAGTAGGAATTGAAATAAGATTTGGATGAAAGTTCAACCTAATTACACCACCAACCCTAGGTGGTCCATTCCAGGCTCAGGGTGTTGGTGTTCAAGGATGAGGCCAGATGCAGGAGATGTAGTCTTATTACCCCAGGGCTCTAGGGATGATACAAGGTATGATTAGTGTGTTTTCTACCAAAGATTCTATTTTTATAGAGACATGTGTTATTCATTTCATTCATTCAACAAACCTTGTTAGAGACTCTATGATTTTGGTTGAAATATTGACCCATCCATTACATTTGGAGACTACTACGGGAGGATATTTAATCCTTACATACTGGTACTAATTGTGTGACATAACTCTTGGAGTCTAATGTTTCGGTAGGGATCTCTTGGTAGGGACATTGATGCCTTATGATTTCATTATTGGTATGGAATGGTTAACCATATTTTGTGCTCACATTGACTATTATATGCATAGAGTGTGGTGTGTCTGTAGTAATGTAATGAGTTTTACCATTAATAGTGAAAAGAAATTGCATGCAGTGCGGGATAGACTAATACACTAGAGGGTGCAGTCGATTACTCATTAGTTGGATAGACTAACCATCAATGTAGGGGATGATATGAGTCCAATAATTCCTACAGTGGTGGAAGAGTATGAGGAAGTCTTTCATGAATATATTCCCATTTTACCTCCCTATACGAAGATGGACTTTTGTATTGATCTACACCCCGGTATGAAAAATATATATACACCTTTATATCAAATGGATCCCCCAGAGCTTTGTGACCTGAGGGTGCTGTTAGAGGACTTATAGATTAAGGGCTTCATGAGGACCAGTGTTTAACCCAAGGCATCCGCCAATTTTGTTTTCCAATAAAGAAGATGGGAGTTTGAGGATTCTTGTGCATTATCTACACTTGAACCAAGTGATTGTGAAGCAAAATTATCCATTATGGAGTAATTATGACATATTTGATCATCTGAAAGTGGAATAATGGTTTTCGATGATTGACCTCAGATCAGGCTCTCACCAGTTGTGCGTATAGGGGAGGATATTCTCAAATATGCCCATCAGATGTTGTTATAGTCACTATGACTACTTGGTGATATTGTTTGGCTTGACAAGTACCCCAGCAGTGTTCTTAGGAATTATGAAATGGATATTTCTATCTTATATTGATCGGTGTGTCGTGGTCTATATCAATGTAGTACTAGTGTAATTGGAATCTGAGGAGGAGCATGCGAGAAACTTCAGGATGGTCTTGGATACACTCCAAGAGAACCAAATCTATGTAAATCTCTTGATGTGTTAGTTTTAGATTTGAGAGGTCCATATTTTAGGACAAAACATCTAAGAGGATAGATTTTCAGTGAATCTAGTGAAGGTCAGGGCAGTTCATTATTAGTATCCTCCACCTAAGAGTGTTACTGAGGTGCGAAGATTCCCATGGTTGGTGCGGTAAGTTAATATTATAGATTTTTTACCCATATTCTCTAAATTGGAATCACCCTTTACAGCTTTGACCTGAAAGGGGCATCTTTTTGTGTAGACAGAGAAGTTCCAGTAGTGATTTCAGGAGCTGTGGCATAGGTCTATGAGTACTCCTATCTCAAAATTACAATATGAAGGTGTTGAGTATGTGGTATTCTATGATGTATCAGAGTCCAGGATTGGTTGTCTCCTAATTTAGGGGAAAATTTAATTTCATATGGTTCACACTAGTTTTGAGAACATGAAAAGAATTATGCAACCCATTACAATGAGTTAGAAGCAGTAGTATTTGTATTGAGGATGTGGAAACACTACCTGATGGGTAGTCAGTTTATAATTTAATCTAATCATAAGTGTGTCAAATATATCTTCTCTCAGAAATATCTGAAATTTAGATAGAGATTATGGCTAGACTTTCTCCACGACTATGACATTGAGATTTTATATACTCTTGGGAAGTTGAACATGGTGGGTAATGCTCTCAGTAGGATATATAGCTTACAATTTCTAAATGATGAGTCACAGTTGTTGGCCTCATTCCAGATATACATTGTGAATGGAGATCAGGAATCATACCACTAATTAGTGGTTATCACCACTGAAATCATAAAACAAGTCAGGGATGCACAATTTTATGACATCGACTATGAGACATTACATGCTCATATGTCATCATGACATGCACCTGATAGATATTCAAAAGGTGGAGAGCATGTTGTTCGTTTCAGAGGGTGCACAATTGTACCTTGAACATTGCTGGATGAGGTCTTGTGAGAGATCCACACATCCCATTTATTTTGGTACATCAAGTTGTGGGAAATATGTATCAGGACCTCTAATGCAAGTTTTGGATTCATGGGCAAATAAGGTAGTTTTAGAGTTTTTCGCTCGATGCCTGACTTTTCAGCAAGCGAAGGCTGAGCACTAGGTTTCAGCTGGTTTAGATCAACCTATTGAGGTACCAAAATGGAGATGGGATTACAAATTGTTGGACTTTATGATGGGTTTACCATTTACATCTAGTGAACATAATTCCATCTAGGTGATCATTGAATAACTCACCAAGTCATCTTTGAGAGTACTATTCATTTGAGAGCTTCAAATTCCTCTACATACAAGAGATAGTTTAACTCCATGGTGTCCTATAAATTTTTTTTTTCATATCATGATGCTCGCTTTAAATCCTAGTTGTGGAATGGATTGCAAGAGGCATTTGGGACCCATTTACACTTGAGCACAATATTTTACCCCAAGATGGATGACCAAACTAAGAATACCACTCAGGTTTTATACAACATGTTGTAGTCATTCATGTAAGACTTTTGATGTAGTTGGGAGGATCACATACCACTAGTGGAGTTTTCTTACTAGAAAATCTATCATTACACCATTAGAACAACACCATTGTAGGCACTTTTTGTTAAACCCTACAGGTTAACAATTTTTTGGACAAACTTGGTAGAGTCAACACTCATGGGCCTGATGTTGGTGTGAGATACTATGAAGAAGGTGAAGATCATTAATGAGAGGATGAAGACTACATAGATACATCAGAATAGATATTCTAACAGGTGATAGAGGCCTTTGGTGGTCAAGAAAGGAGTCTATGTGTTCCTTATGGTTTCACCATGGCGGGGATTAGAGAGATTTGGATAGAGCAGAAATCTATATGTGGGGTTAATAAATGATTTCTAGATACTATGTAGATTTGGAAAGGCGACATACCCCTTGGTTCTATAATTGTTGTAATTTCATGTATATGATGTATTACACATGTCAAAACTGAGGAGGTACATGCATAAGCCATTGCACATCATCAACTATCGTGAGTTGGACATCAAGGATGAGGTTACTTTTGATAAGTACCCTATGGATATCGATGATTGGTAGAAGATGATCAATCATGGGTGGTCAATTGCTTTGGGGAGTTTCTTGTAGCAACACATGAATCTTTAGTAGAACACAAGAGAGTGAGAGGATCATATTCATGCTCAATACCCTCATTTATTTGAGTAGTCCTCATTTTGGAACTTTGAGGACGTAACCCCCCATGGTTGGTAGAATGTAAAATCTCAACAATTTTCATGTATTATTTTTATAAATTCTATGGATTGATTTCAATATCAGGTACTGAGATGGCATGTGATTTTGATGCTTGGTTTTCCTAGTACAATTCTATTAAAAATATAAATCTTTTAATATCACAACCATGAGGTTTTCCAAAAAAAGTGGAATAAATCCTAAAAAGGTTCCCAAATCAGAAATACGAGGGCACCATTGAGTTCATATTTGTTAATTCATCCTAGGAATGACATTACGTTTGTCACTGTGGGTCATCTGTTGAAAAATTCATGGAGTTATTAACCATAAATAAAATTAATTTATAATTTTTTTGATACCGTGAATCTCCTTTTTGTTAAATATTTTAAAAAATTCAAGGTTTTCCTTTTATCCCAAAATTTCATCTAGAGACATGGATAAGATCCTCTAGAGAAATTGCTGGTGTATGTCGATGGACTGATCAAAAGACACTCCTTGGATTTGATTAATCAAAGATCAATGATGATGTGATGATCATTCTTTGTTAGTCACTGATGCAATTTAATATAGTGAATTGGTTTCTTTTTGGTTTCCCAGTTCTTTATTTTCACGGTGAACATGGTTCAATCCATGAACATTTTGATCCAGGATTCGATCATTGTTAGATGGTTTATCATCTTATGGATTATTTTTGGAGTTTTCTTTTTTTATTCTTCGTTATTCACCCTAACAAGAACAAACTGAGGCCAACATGAAAAAAATAAGAAGTTTCTTCTCATGGTGTTATTTTTCTTTTCTCCCCATGTTATTCACGTTCTTCACCAATAGAAACCTTTGGAAATGGATCTACTCATAGGGTGGATCCAGATGCGATAAGACCCCCAAATTGGAGACCAATAGACAATAGAGGCCGATTCTATGTAGATCAAGAACCAAAGAGCGTGGATATTTTGTTGTATCGAATTCCAAGTATCAAAGGTGGCTTGGTGGATTATAGAAGGGAACATCGGTGCAGGCCCCACATGGTAGTATGATGAGGTGAGGTGGTAGTGTCTATAGCCTAGGGTGTCAGTGATCAGATATGGCATCAATCAGTGTGATGGTGACCCAAGGTTGTACAGACGACCGTGGGACATGGAGGTGGTGAATCCAGGGATATGGAGATAGCGTGAAATGGGGACATCAGACTCAACTTAGCTATAGGATGTCATGGTGGTGATGGTTTTCTAGGAAGCATCTGGTGACCGTGTGGACCTGGTAATGCTAGGCAACCCGCGCGCCAGTGGCCTGGGCCTAGCGGGCTAGGATGGACCCCTATTATACCCAGTGGGTCGGGTCGGACCCATGTGAAACCCATGGAGACTAGGATGGAGTTAGGCTGTGGTCAACCACAACGGTCAACCGTGAACTACACTCACTCCAACTACCGCACGACCGCTAATTCTGGGGGCGCAGTGCACCGTGATAGTCGACCGTAGTGGATGTGGTGCGAATAGTCTGGGGGGTTGACCTGCCATGCAGTTGGTTTAGGAGGATATTGACCACACCCTTTGAAACATTAAACAACTATAACTTTCAAATGGTATGCCAGTTTAACTATACATCTATGGTGTTGAGACCCTATAGATGTGAGAAACATTTTGAGATAATGTGATAAATATTTTTTGGAATAGTATGGGTTGAGAGTGTTCCCATGGTCCTTTACATGAGGTATCAATACAACATTATTTACAAATAACTGGATTGTAGTCCCTTATAGAGGCCAAGTCTTAGATAAAGTTATGGCATCCCTCAATGAGACTAGAGTGGGATCCTCTATCTCCCATAGTAGAGTTTTTTGGAATCCACATAACATCTTATAAAAGGGTGTTTGTCCTCCATCTAACAGGCCACATTAGTAGGGTTAGTGGAATTTTCTAGTATGTCCAGGATGGAACCACTATGTTATGATCCATATCAGTAGGACTATAGGTATTCCACAGTGTGCCAAAGAAATATCCCAAAAGATTCGAGTTGATATAGATTGGGTAAATGGTATCCCATAGTGTGTCTTGTCTCAATCTATGGTATCCCCCATTTTTCATGGTGATATACCCTCTATATGTATCATAGACTTTGTTGACCAATACGTTCACTTTTTGCTGGACCAAAATATGATATCCCACTACATGACTATCTCTGATGATATAATGGATCATTGATCATGTTCTCCTGGAACGAGCGTGTGGAAGGTAATTGGTTATGGGTTAACTCTAGACTATTCATCTTGGACTGAGTATATCAAGATATTCTTTCTACTTGTGTTGAAGACATATACCAGTGTGGATCTGACTTTAATTTACATTTTGGTATTCATTTTTGCTATTACGCTGTGGTTTTTGGGTGACGTGATGGGTATTGTTATACT
Organism: Viscum album; assembly: GCA_963277665.1. Taxonomy (NCBI): domain Eukaryota; kingdom Viridiplantae; phylum Streptophyta; class Magnoliopsida; order Santalales; family Viscaceae; genus Viscum; species Viscum album. The sequence goes on from OY728162.1 coordinate 1,328,218,257, forward strand.
CACCCCAGAACAGGATTTTCCTATAAGTGTCGTGTCTTTTTAATATGACAATCTATTTGATAATGTGATAGGCAGACTTGGACCAGATTATTCTTAGAGAGTACGGAAATACCTAGGTGAATTTGTTTTGTTCAGACACCTGTCAGAGAGCCACTTTTATTATATATTGGACATGGTTAATAGACTCATTATGGTGGGATTTAATTTGGCCTTGCTTACATCCTGTACTTTTATTGTCCTACTCTATTGTGATATCTTTCTAGTAGTCTTGAATTTTTACTTAGTGTTTTTACGTATTTAGTATTTTTTTCTTGGAGATGTGGTTTTGTGTATAGGTAAATTGTAATATGCCTCCCATTTGTGGGATATTCGTACTCTATATTAGTAACCAAACCTATCCTATTGGTGGTGTTACTGGGGTAGTCATGGTACAAGCCCCAATTGGACTGGTCGTGACACAAACCATTGTACAACAATGTTTGTCCACTTGATAACTAGTTTGAGTGGAGAATGAATTTTTTTTATTTTATCTATTCTATATATCTACATATAAAATTATTTATTTATTTAGTTCATGATATTAAGAACTAATAGATAATTATAAAATTTTCTAATAATTGGTGTTTTATAAACTACTAATTTACCCCCTCTAATTTATGGTTTACATTCTCATGGGAAATTTATTTGGTATGAGAGAATATTAAAATGATTCCAAGTATTATTGAGGATATAAGTTTATTATATATTTACAAAATCCTTTAAATAAATCATATCTAAGGAAATAATTAGATACCATAGAAAAGATTTATCATATTCTATGGGATGGTTTTCCATCTATATGACGGGGGCTAGTTTCATATAATCATTCTACTATAATAGAAATTCATGATACCATTTTGAATGATGAATATATTTTTATGTTGTTATGACATACATTTTGACTAAAAAAGAATATTGAAGCTAATGAGATAGTGTATAATGTGTTATTGTTTTCCCTCTATGGGATGTAGTTTACATTTGTAATTAATGAAAAATGGAATTTAGAGGAAACTATGTAATATCCCTGATGAAAAAAAATTATAAATGAGTGATTATTGTAATCTTTTTCAGGATGATTTTGATGATTTTGGAGTGTAAAAGATAAATCCATGAATTTACACTATGTTTGAGGGAAACAAGTATTATTATGATAAGAATTTATATATAATTTCTCAATGATTCTTATGACGTGCAAAAACAGATAAGGATACTCCCAGATTAGCTAAATTCTATGATTTCATCCAAAGAGGATCAAGACATGTATGTGTAGATCATTAAACGCATCAATAATGTATTTCTAGTATATGATATGATGATAGGTATATCCTTAAGGTGAAAATGAAAATTTTAAAAAGGACACCATGATTGAATATTCTTATGGTTTGAAAAATATAGAATGTAATAGGTCTCATGATGAATAAAATTATGTTAAGGGTAATTCTATGAACTACGATTTTTTTTTCATTATTTTAAAAAATTTAATGAAATGAGGAAAATTTGAGATTACGGTTAATATTTTTTGAAATTATATAAATTTTTTCATGTTTGGACACTTTTTTAGTAGATTCCCTGAGATTAATAATTTAGGTTAGAGTGTTGATCAATATCAGTGACGATTAGTGATTTGTAAGGAATTGACCAGATGAAGTAAAGGAAAATTTATTCAAGTCTTGCAAATGAATGATTATTTTAAAAAGTTAATTTTCACTCAAAACATTATTACACACATTGTGATGAGTAAAGTTAAAAGGGGATATACTATTCTTGAGGATGATGGAATCCAAGCCTTCATAGTGAAATTAAATTTGCCCAAAGCACCCTCTAGAGGAGTATAAGGGAGAAATAAATAAGTTACATGTAATTATAAAATTGAATATTAGAATTATCCAAAATAACTCCAACTTTTAATGAACATTTTAGTGAGTTTGAAAGAAATCTCCAAAATTGAAAAAGAAAAAATCGATTTGCAGAAGGAGAATAAATCCATTAAAAGATAACATAATACTTCAAATGAAAAGTAGATTAATGATATTGACATATATTTTTCATAGATTATGTTTTATATCAATACCATTATTATATATGTGGACAATATGTTTAATATTACCAAAACGAAATTGATTACTAAGAAAAAAGTACTAATAAATTTTGAAGCTATGTTCGCTGATGATAAAAATCGGTTGAATGAATTACAACAAGTGGAGATAAAAAACATAAAAAAGAATTTTCAGAATGATATAAAGAAATAGATTATGTTATTTATTCTACCTATAAATTGTATATTATCCTATATTATCATGAAACATTGTGTTATATAGTCAAATATGTAATCTAAATAATAAAACAAATGAAATGAAAGGAAAAATGATAATCAATTAAACAAAAAAGGAGAAGAAATAATATTTTATCAAAATTGGTATGTGTAATAAATTAATAAAAACAATGAAAATTTTAATAATAATAAGATCTATGTTAATCCTTTGGGAAACATGAAGGTGAATGAAGATGATTCTAAATTTAAGTATGTTAAATAGATATAAAAGTTGTTAAATTTATTGTAATTTAAATAAGAATAGTTTGGTTGACCTTATTTCCAACTAAGTATATTTCAAATTTAATGAGGATGTTGGTGATATGGAATCTATTGAAACCATGACTATACATGAACAAACAGTCATTAAATCCTTTACTTTAAGTGAAGGAATAAATTTAGGGGATCCAACTACGAATTTCTAGAGTTCTTCCAAAATAACACCAAAAAGGGATGATATAATTGTATAATAATTTTGATTATATTGAGAAAACTTGTGGTAGGTGTCCTCCAAGTAGATATGAAACTAAAAAGTATGTCATTATAATACTAGAGTATTGTATGAGAAATAATATCTATAAATCCATTAATATTATAAGTAGTCCAGAAAAATAATTAGTGGTTGAGGTAACATATAAATCAAAAAATGGTGGAAAGACAGAGATATTTGAAAATGGTTTTTGATTACACATGAAAAAAAAAGAAAATATAGAATTATATCTAATGGTATAATATAAAAACATACTTTTAAAAAAAATGGATCACTAAATATGAAAATATTTGGATGAAAAAATTGGTCAGGAGAACGGTCACATTAAAATTGATATATTTGTTGAGGGGATGATGAATAATATATTGAGATCCTTTATAAATTATGATAATATGATGGAGTTTATATTTTTTTGTAGTGAGTTCATCAAAAATATATTGAAAAATAACACAATCATCAGGAATGTATAGTGCATAAGTGGATTATTTTTCAAATTTCCACGGGTCAAAATAATTATTTTGTGAATGTGAATGAGGTGATTGAGACTTGGTCTAGATGAATCATCCATGAGGGTTAAAAGAATATAGCTAATATTTGTAAAATATATAGCTATATGGACACTAAAGAATATAAATCATTAAATAATCACTAATTGTAACACATGTGACAATATAAAAACGTTGAGTGAGATCCCCATGAATATAGAGATAAAAATAGATAACCCTATTGAGTTGACATAGTCAGTTGTATATTGTTCGATGAGATTGAATTCAAAAAATAGTGATAAGTCTTTCATTACTTTTTTTAATGATTTTACTTGTATGAATTTTGTAAATTTAATGTCAAGTAAATAAAAAGCTCTTGAAATATTTATGTACTATTATAGGTGTAATGAAAATATAGTGGGATATGAAATAAATATTTTTTTAATTGACAATTGAACTGAATACAAGAATTGTGACATGGATCAATACCTTGAGAATCATATAAAAATATAGAAATATATTACTCTATACTCACCCAAACAATGTTTATTATCTAAGAAAAATAAAATTTATTTTGTGGTTATTAGATGTTCCAAGATATCAAAGATTGGAACTTCAAAAAAAATTGGATACAGACCACAAAACATTATATATACATTTTCAATAAATATTTTCTCAGAAAAAATTTACCCAACACACCTTATGATATATGTCTTGGGAAATAAAGAAATTAAAAAAATCTTAAGGTATTGAACCTCTAATGATACATCAACACTGATGAAATACTTCTGGGAAAATTTAATGAAAGAAACAATATAGGGATATTTCATTATATGATCCCGGTCAAAGGAGTTAACATTATTACCAAAAAATATATGGGTAATAAAAAATAAATATGATGTTAATTTTTTGGAAAATGAAAATTTATTACAAATATAATGGCCTATTGACGATGATATTAAAGGAGATCAAAAAGAAATTTTTAGGTATCACAGTATGATTTTAATGGTTCAGTTGATTTTCCTAATTCCAATGATGATTATAAATTTTAATATAATGGAAGGATGAGAGTAAGAAATATATAAATAATAACTAAATAAATAAATATATATATTCATAGAGAAGCCTAAAAACATCTTTGGAGATATTAGTAAGGGTGTCCAATCCCAAAGAAGTCAAGAAGTTCCAATCAGAGTAACTTCATTTCGCATATTTCCTGAAAAGGTTTTATAGAGTAATTAAAACTTTTTGATTATATAAAACTGATGGGGGAAGAGTTGAATCATATTGAGAATAATGACTCATTAGATTTAGTTTCACATCCCAAGGATTATAAGGTGAAATGATAAATGTGGGTTTCTAGAAACAAAATCAATTAGAAAAGACTAATCAAATAATATAAATCTTGTCTTGTATATAAGGGATACTATGAAATTGATGGTATATATTTCAGAGAGGTTATTATACTATTAAAAATCTTTTAAAAATTCATAATTTTGTTTTGATATACTTCAAAAATAATTATAAGGTGTTCCACAAGGATGTGAAGTCGTTATTTTTGAATGGTTAACTTTAGGAATATGTTTATATTGGATAACTGAAAGTTCTACAATTTATAGTCATGGTTATAGAGTTATTAAGATGAATAAATTACTTTATAAGCTCAAAAATAACATCAATTATGGTTTTATAAGCTGTAATATATCTTGAATAGACTAAAATTCGAGAAAGAGTTGGTGAATTATAACCCCTATCTCAAAGAAGATGACCCAAACACAGTTAATATGATCATGTATATTATTGAAATATTGTTTGATGGAAACAATGATGAGACTAGTTAGAACAATACTACCCAATTGTTGAAACACATTAATATGTAAATGATCATATGAATTCAATTTTTTGGGTTTTAAAGTTACACAAATAAAATTTTGTATATTTTTCTCACAAGGAAGGTTTGCTAGTCAGTTGTAGAAGAAGTTTATAATCAAAGAATACGGAGAGTCCACCACTCATGTATCACTCTAGACATAGTTTTCCTTCAATAAATATGGATAAAATATTTATAAAATAGAGTTCATGGTGATTATTAGAATCCCACTCTACTTTTTAGTGACTATACCCAGTAAATTGTTTTTATTTTTTATTTGTGCATAATTACAAACCAATCCTATGGAGTAGTATCATATAGTTGGAAAATAGACATTTCTCTTTTTCAAAGGGAAAATTTATTATAGATTATGGTATTAAAATAATATATCTTTATTTTTTTATTTCAATGTGTATTATGATGATGATGTAAATGAGTGAAATTTATCTTCTAGGGAAGTATTAATTATTTGAGGAAGACATTTTTTCTCTATCTAAAAAGAAAAAATCCATTCAATCAATGAATAATGGATGTTGAGTATGTTGAGACATCCTAATAAATGACATGACTAATACTAATGAATTCATAGTTAAAAGGCATGAGGTTTAATTTTTTATACACATTGGTGATTGGGTGTGATATTAAAATTATAATATAGTTATTCTTAAGTAAATAAGTTTTCATTATTACTTTCTCATTCCTATATGTTTTGAAAATCACAAAGACTTTTTCTTAAGGAAATTTATCTTTCTCTAAGAATTATTTTCTTAAGAAAAATTTCCTTTCTACAAGGAATGTTTTATCTTTACCTTGTTTTCTTATTTTATGTCCTTTAAAAATAAAGTTTATTTTATTAGTATGTCAAAAATTCAGCTCCATATCTAAAACCTCAGAATCTTATATTTTCTTGGATATCAAGTCTTTAGTTTTTAGACTCCGAATTCACTGAAATCCGACTCCAAATTCTCCGAAACTCAAACTCCAAATTCTATGAAATTTAGACTCAAAATAATCAAAAATTTAAACCCCAAATTCTCTGAAATATAGACTCTGAATTCCGTAGAATTCAGACTTTGAATTCCTTAAAATTACGACTCCAAATTACTCATAATTCAGACTCTTAAATTCCTTAGAATTCAAACTCCTAATTCCTCATAATTTAGACTCCCAATTCCACAGAATTCAAACTTCAATTTTCACTGAATTCAAACCCTAAATTCCTCAACATTAAGACTCTGAAATATCAAAATTCAGACATAGAATTCCTCAGAATCCAGACTCCGAATTCCTCAGAATCTAGACCCCAAATTCTTCTAAATTCAGACTTTGAATTACTTAGAATTCAGACTCGGAATTATTTGAAAAATATAATTCAAATATGCATGTTTCTAGAATGTGATTGTTTATATTTTTAGAATATGAATTTTATTTTCCCCTAGATTTTAGATATTCAGATTTAGTTAAACTACTTAATTTTCCTTACACATTATTTTTTAAGTATAAAAATATGTTGTACAATTTGTTTCTAACTAACCATTGGTTGAGTGACACATGTATAATTCCCTCTAAGATTCAATAAAAAATATGACTGTTGGAGGAGGAAGCGAATCATTTAATTTCTTCCTATAAATAGAAGCTCATATGAAAAAATCAAAATCAATTCATCGACTGATTTTCCTAGAGATTACATACTGTGAAGTGATTTCTAGGGATAGAAAGGATCACATTCTTTGTGTGTTTTATGAACACCTTATTCAATTGTGAACAACTTGTTCAAATTTCTTCCTGCGATTACAATTTTTTTAGTACAACCAAGGGATTCCATAGATATAAAGACATAGGTGTGCACTACCTTAAAGAATGAGGGTTTGAGGGGATAGCATGTTATATTTTGATATTCCAATAGAGGGGTTACCCTGGTGTGGTAAAGAATAAATATTCTTGAATGTATAAATCAAGATACATTTATCCAAGGTTGTTGGATACACTACTCTTTATTTTAAAATATGTCCTACTTTTTATTTGCCCTTGTTTCAAGATATATTTCCACTATATTTTGATAATGAAATAATTTATAACATTATTGTACTTTACATTACTTTTATTTAATATGATAATTAATATTTTATGCACTTTAAGGTATAATATTTCTCTATGAAAACTGTTCTTATGTTTCTTTTCCATATCCATGTTTCTTGACCATAAAAAAGTTTATTTAATAGTTAATAACCAATGAGGGTTTGTGAATTTACCTTGTTTAACTTTGATAAACATATAATTCCTTTTTATGATTAAATGAAAATGTTTTTAAACCTACAATTCACCCACCATCTTGTAATTGACCATCTACATACAATATTTTGATACGATAATTGGTATCAGAACATGTCTCTGAAATACTTATACTCATATATAAGATTTATTTTTTATGTATTCCTTGATTTAAATTTTCCTTTCTTAATATTTCTTATCTAAGTTTCTCATAATTATTTTTATATTTTTTATAATATTTTACTATTAACATGTTTTGTAGAAAATTGTTTTATTATAGATGGCATGAATATTGGTTTCATTGATAACATAAAGCTTACATGACCACAAATCATTGATGGTATTGATTATGAGTTCTGGAGAGATAGGATGTGTCGTTTTTCATCAACACTGGAGTAGAGAACTTTTTCATGCTCACTAGAGATTAAAAAATTCCTGAAAAAAGAAGTCAAAACCATCACCAATCAAGTGAAATTATAATATAAACTAAATTACAAGGCAATTAATACATTGTTGTGTTCTATGAATAGGAATATGAATAGTCAAATATCTTCTTGTGAAGCTTCCAACTACATCTAGAATAAACATGAAGCTGCACACGTTGGGACATCTAAAGTGATTGAAACTTGAAGAGCTATGTTATGATCTGAATATCATGGATTCTTATTTCAATATGGAGAACCTGTTTTCAAAGTGCAACAATGATTTATGAACACTGTCAATAGTCTTCAATATATCAGAGAGAAAGGTCTTGATGATGAAGTTCACATAGATAAAATAAATGACATCATTCCCAATGAGTGGGAATTAAAAAAGAACATCTATTGATGAGCACATAAAAGTATCTAACATTACACTCGATGAGTTATTTGGAACTATTATTCTGCCTGAAACTAGAATGAAGAGAGATGCTAATTTCAACAAAAATAAGAATGGTAATGGATGTGTAGCTTCCACTACTACATATAAAGTCAAGACTCAGGAAAGGATAACTAGATCTAAATCTAATAAAGTTATTGTTATATCGGAATCAAGTGTCAGTGATTAGTTTAAGAATGAATTATCCAATCTTGCTTGAGGAATGAATAATATTATGTGAAAGAATTATTTTTGGTATATATATAAGAAAAAAGATAGATAGGAGAAAAAAGATTCTAAAGTACCCAGTTATGTATGTAAAAGGTCTGGACATATCAGACCCGATTTTCCTATTCTTAAGAGAAGAGATAGAAAGGAAATCAATTCTAAGTGAAATATAAAGAATTATTACTAGCTTAAGGATAAGAAATTATTGAAAGAAAATGACACATAGAGTTCTAGTGGTGGTGATTATTTAGATGAATATTTAGATTAAGAATCTTCTGGTCAGAAGAATATTAATCTTATATTCAGAGTACTGATTGAAAACCATTGTCTTATAGCTAAGGTACACAATCGTGAATCTTTAACAAATATTTCTAAAAATAATAGTTTTATAAATGAAGAATATTTAATATTGTTAGAAGATGAATATTATTTATCAGAATATAATTTCATTCCTTTATTTGAAGAAGTTTATTAATTTTCAAAACAACATGAGAATGAGAATTGTAAGAGAAAAAACAAGTTAGTGAAAGAAAATTCTAGAATTTCTATTTTAACTAATGAAGTTTCTGATCTCTCTAAGGAACTCGATAAAAAAATTGATTTTGAATGTGTTTTGAAAAACCTAATGGATGTTAATTATGAGAAGGATAGAATATCTAAGGATCTTGAAAATATTTTTTTATGAAAAATATTTCAGATAATAACTTAGGTTCCAAAACTAATGACTTTGAGGATAATAATTTAGTCATTAGAACAAAATCTAATTTTTTTCTTAATGAAACTTTAATAAAAATTTTACTTTAGGAAAGAAGGAATTTGATAAAATGTATTCACAACTTCATCCTCATAGAAATTATTCTAGAATTATTTATACACATTCAAAACCATTTTTTATTAATAATGTTTTTCCCAAAAGTTATCAATTTTGTACTAAGTTTCAATATGGTGGACATTGGGAGAAAAAATATTCTTTAAAAAACACAATATTTAGGTTTGGATAAATATTATCTCTCTATGATAATGTCGATTCCCAATATTTTACTTTATGAAATTTCCGGATCGATGGAATTTTGGATTTCGAAAGTGTAACTATTTCATTTTGAGGGAAAAAAATTACTAATAGTAATGCATGGTACATGGATAGTGTATTTTCCTAGAATTTGACTGGTAATAAAAAAAATCTTTGAAATAATTATCAAAATGAAAGAAAAAAATATTGTTCAGAGATAAAGCTCTAGGAGAAATTATCAGTATATGTAACATTCTTATTCTTAGGAAAACATTGATTTAAAATGTTTTATTTGTTAAGGGTCTTAAGAAATACATCACTATAATATTTCAATTATGTGGTTAAGGTTACATTGTTAATTTCAGGAATGATAAATGCTCTGTACACAATTCCAAGGAAGAGTTTATTCTATCTACCCATAGACATGAGAATGTTTATAAACTAAACTTAGAATTCCTTAAGAGCCATGGCATACATTGACTTAGAGAAATGGAAGATGTATCTTGATTATGTAATATAATGTTTTGACACTGTAACTTTAGGAAAAAATGAGAACTCTTAATGTAAAGGCTTGTTAAGGAGCTACTAGATCATATATTTGATTCTTAAAAAGTTTTTTATCTTTATTATTATGGAAAGTAACATAAATATTGTTTCAAATCAATCGGTGAATTCTCAACATATGATGAATTATCATTAGTGAATATGGATCTTTTTGGCCTAACACAAACTGGAAGTATTGGAGGAAAATAGTTTGTTTTTGTTTTAGTTGATGATTACACCATATTTACATGGGTTAGTTTTCTAGAAAACACATCTGAAACTTTTTATTATTTCAAAAAATTTAGTGCCCAAGTTATAAATGAGAAAAACCTTCCATTTATAACAATTCATAGTGATGACAGAGAAGTATTTCAAAATTCATATTTTGAAACATTTTGTAATAATAAAGTCAGTACTCACAACTTATCAACTCCAAGAACTCCTCAGCATAATGGTGTTGTTGAAAGAACAAATCAAAATATTTAAGAGATTAAAAGAACCCTGTTCAGTGGATATTCTATTGATAAAATGTTTTTGAGTGAATTAGATAGTACTGCTTGTTATAATATATGTTGAGTTTTAGTCAGAAATTTTCTTAACAAAACACATTATGAATTCTTGATAGGTTGAAAACCCAGACTTTCATACTGGAAAATAATTGGATGTAAATTTTTCATTTTAATACTAAAGTTAATGTACATAAATTCACTCCAAAGTCTAATGAATGAATTTTTCTAGGCTACTCCACTACATATTAAGCAAATAGAGTTGTGAATAAAAATTCATGAACTATTTAAGAAAAAATGCATGTTAAATTTGAAGAAACTGATCAATTTGTTTTTAAACAACCCTAACCTATATCCTCAGATGTGTTTTCAAAATCTGATTATCAGCATTTAATAGAATATTATTCTAATAAGGAAAATGTTCAAGAAAATATTTCCAGTCATTTAATCCCCAAAATATGTTCTACCATATCTTAGTGAACAAATTTTACCAAACCCAAATAAGTTGTTTCTTAAGAGTTATTCCAGTGATAGTATCATTGGTGATTTAAATCAACCTGAAAGGATTTGAAGTTCCTTAAAAAATGATATTGAATATCTATCCTTCCTTTCCTAATTGTTACTAGAATGTACTGATAAAGATATATGTGATGGGGATTGGATTATAGCCATGCCAGATGAGGTAAACTAATTTTAAAGGATCAAAGTCTAGACCTTGGTTGAAAGACCTAGGGAAACTTCTGTAATTTGAGAAAAATGGGTCTTTAGAAATAAATGTGATGAAAATTTAATCATAATTATAAATAAAGATAGATTATTTGAAAAATTATATAATCAATAAGAAATAATAGACTATGAATAAACCTATTCTCTAGTATATAAAATTGAATCTATTCATATTTTACATGCCTTTGCAAATTTAATTAATTTCAATAATTTTCAAGTTGATGTAAAGTGTTATTTCCTTAACAGATATGTTTAAGAAAAATTTTATGTTGAAAATCCTCCAGGATATAAAGACACAAAACATCCTGAACATGTTTTCAAAAAAAAAAAATCTTTATATGGACTTAAACCTGACCCTAGAGCCTGGTACGATAAAATTACATGATTATTGGTATAAAAACAATTATGTTAAGAGAAATGTTGATCAAAATCTTTCTATAAATAAATAGAAGAAAAATGTTTTTATGGTTGAAATTTATGTTGATGAAATCATATTTTGATCATCTCTGTATTAATAAACTAATTCTTTTGCAAATCTCCCAAAATCTATGTTTGAAATGTGTCTGACGGGTGAGTTAACATTTTTTCTAGGTTTTCAAATTTCTCCAAAACCAGAATGAATTTATATATCATAACATAGGTATATAAAAGATCATATTAAAAAATATTGATATTAGAATACTAAATGTTTAGGAACTCTAATTGGTACCTCAAATTCTCTTTATCTTTATTAAGCTGGTAAACCAATAGATCAACCATATTTTGGAGGTATGATATGAAGTTTACTATATTTTATTTCTAGTCATCCAGACATAATTTTTTTAGTATTATTATGTGTAAGATAACAATATAATCTAAATTAATTTCCTTTAAAATAGCTAAATGCTTTTATCTCTATTTAAAAGGAACCATAGATTAATGAATTTTCTATACATCTGGAAATGCTTTTATTTTAATTTTTTTCATATATGGATTTTAGAGGATAGATAATGGATATAGAAAATACATTCAAAAAATTTCATTTCATAAAAGATTCATTAGTTTCTTGGTCTTCCAAGAAGCAACACTTGGATTCTCTTTCCACTCCTGATACAGAATATGTAGTAGGTGGATGTTTTTTTGATCAACTATTGTGAATGCAACACACACACTCAAAGACTATGAAATGAGTTTTACCAAAACATAGATATTGTCTGATAATACAAGTGAAATTTACCAAATACTAAACTGTACACATCACTCTCATGAAAAACACATAGAAATTATGCGTCATTTTCTTAGGGACCACACACTGAAATGAGATATCATTCCTTAATTTATCAGGAAAAAAGATAAAGTTGGTTATATTTTTAATAAATCATTACCCTTTAATTTAGTTGAATACATTAAACAAAAGATAGTATTGATAACCGTAAGTTAATCTTCTATATTTATTTATGTTGAATGACGACTCCTTACATTAAGAAACTCATTTTAATATGGGTACATTTATTATTACCAATTTTTGTTTTTCCTATTATTAATATTTGTTTCGTAACAATTTTTTTTCCTTAATCTATTTTTTTTGTAACCAATATTTTTCCATAATAAATTTATTTTTAAAACATATTTTTCAAAATTCAAATTTCGGAAAATTGAAAAAAAAACTTCCTTAACAAAATTTCTGGAATCTATGAAGAGCCTTTTCATACAAGAAAATTCATTCTAAGCAGACCGAAAAGTATATTTCCTTACAAAAATCTTTGAAATTTTATACTTGTTCTATATGTTAATTTTTAAAGAAAACTCTATCAGATTCAATTTCCATAAAACCAATTATTCCATAAAAACCTCAAAATTCTGGAACCTATGAAATCCTTCTTTAGAATTCATCTCAACTGTTTGGTCAAATCGTGCTTATTTCAACCGATGGATCAAATCAAGAATTCGAACCATCGCCTAAAAGCCTATATAAAGACACCCTAATACATGAACCACATCAGTTTTCAAGACATTGTGCACTGAAGCTCTTCTCTTATTCAAAAAATTCATTCAGTTTTAGAATTTTTCTTATACTCCAAATGTCTCTAGAAGCTTCTCTATAGATAAAGATATCTTTAACTAAGGAAGTCAAAGATTGGAAAATCTATAGGGAAATGTTGGTTGAAAAAAATTTATTTAGTATATATAATTCATTGATTACGAAAAATATTAAGATGAATTGATGTGAGGGTTTTTTTGTTTCCAAGGAAAAGAGTCAGGATCTATTTTATCCGAACTTACATAAAGAATTATATGAGATAGTTTTTTTTTGAGAATGGTTGAGGGGATAATTTTTCATTCTAGTGCTATGGGAAAAAATATTCCCTATCTTTTAATATGGCATCAAATATTCTTGTGATTCTATATTATGGTGAGTAAATTTTATTCTCTCATACGTTTCAAAACCAGTCAGGATGTTTTGAGAAGGAAAAGTCAATTGGGTGCCTTGGACTCAAAAAAGTAATGTCACATAAGATCAAACATCTTTCAACAAATTTTAGGATGTTATTTTTATGGGTATAGGTTTTCCTCATTCTGAGAAAGGGTCATAGTGAATCTTTAAAGAAAAGTGATATCTTTATGTTGGATTTTTTGGTTAACCTGAGAAAGGTAAATCTTGTGATGTAAATTCTCTTGATAATCACCGACTTCAAGTATAAGACGGTAATGTCTCAGATCATTACTTATCCAATGATCTTGTCGAAGATCATAGTTCTTTGTTTGGAATCCCTCAAAATTTTCTAATGTTCTAAACTCAGAACCTTCAAGATTATGATACTGAGTGATGATACATTCAGGAGGATGAAAGTCGATTTCAATACCAAATCTGGAAAATTTTATGATCTTCCAAAAAGTGACGACCAAGATGTAGTTTATAAAGGAAAATTATAAGAAACATCCATGAAATATTAGATGAAAAGAAAATATATGGAACTAGAAACCAATGAAAAATCTATAGTTATAGAAAGCTAATCAGTACCACCAAAGAAGAAAAAGATAAAACATTCCTTGATGAAGTGGTAGCAAGGTAGAGGGAATAGAAGAGTAACAAAGAAAAAATAGATTTAATATTTGGGCTAGATCCTAATGAGGAAAAGTCCTTGAAAGTTCAAGCTGATGAAGATCGTGAAAGGAAAGAAAACATAAAAAGTTTCCAAAAAACGTCTAAAGTCAAGATCGCTCAAGAACTTCTCAATGATACAAAAAAGGCCTATAAATGGATTTATGTTCCGGGATCCTTCCTCCAAGAAACCGTTTCAGTGGAAACCTCGGGAAAGAGAATTCACATTCTAGAACATGTTCTGGAAGAAGAGATAGTTCATGAAGAAAATGTAGAAGAAGAACAAGAGGAGGAATAGGAAGAAAATGATGATGTGATAAATCAATTTGAAGAATACCATGAGATGGAATGTCCTTCATACATGATTTCCATCTGGAAATCCAAGGTTGAATCAACCAAAATTCTTTCTTAGGGAAAAGATGATGATAGATAGGAAGAGGTCGATTAATATTTTAATGATGAGAGTAGATACAATGATTTTATCTAACCTAATGATGTTAAAGAAGATGCTGAGAAGGAAGTGGTTGATGATGACATGATATTCCAGCTCTATGATAGTAAGAATGAATCTCTGAAAGATGAGAATGTAATTTTTAAAGTTGATAAAGGAAAATAGGTGGTTAATGATAAACCTATGAAGGTTGTGATTGTTAAGGCTAAAAAGGATGTTGGAGGTTCATCTAAGAAGAATGTTGAGGATCTAGACAAAGAATCCTCTCCTACAAGGGAATCAAATTCTATATCCTCATCTTAGATCGTTTAGGAAAGTTTCTTCCAGTCATTGAAGGATTTACTGGACCCCATTCCTTTGGTTTTGAGTATTGATTCAAGATTTTAGTTGTTTTAACTATCATCAAATCATTAGTCAGATTCGGTAAGCATGTTCTTGAAAAAATTCATCAAGCTTGAGGCATATTTCAAAGCTTTTCTTATTGGTTATGATGCTCATAGGAGATCTTGTAATGAAATAAAAAAATGGTATAAAATAATGATTGAAGACAAGATAGTCTATGATGAATTCCATGATTCTATAGAATAATATTCTGATAAGTATGATGATAGAATAAAAAACCAATCAAAACAAAAGCTGAATCATAAACAAGTATCCCAGAAGCAAGAGGATAAGGATCTGAATGGGAAGTTAAATTTAGTTACTTTAAATTTTATGTGTGAAAGGGAACTTAGGGAATATTTTCAAGAAAAGTTCAATTCGTAAGATAAAATTGTAATGTATTAGGGAGAAATTCTAAAGTCTCAAGAGAAACAAAATCATAGTATGGAAATGAAAAATCTAGATCAGTAACAGTTGCTCAAGATGTTTTTTTGGATGATCATTAAGATCTCAAGAAGATAAAGGCTACCTAGAAGAAGATCATGCCAATGGAAAAGAAAGAATAATTATATTCAAATCATTCAGATATTTTGTTTTATTTTTTACCATGTAACAATTATTTCCGAGCATAATGAATTTTTTTCCTCCATTTGTTTTTTTGTATAGTTCTAATATTTCGGGTACCATTTTCTCATTCTATGTATTGTTGTTTGAAAATAACAAAGGGTGAGAGAAGAATGATAAAAATAATATTATTTAAAATGTAGAGAATGCCCAATGTAAAGGGGAGCTTAGGTAAGGGGAGAATAATTAAAGAATACTTTCTTATACAACAAAAAGTAACTTCTATATGAATGACAAGAATATGATCCTTAGGGATTTCAAAACCAAATAGGGAGATAATCATATTCATTATGTTTCTTAAGTAATGAGAGATACATTTTTATTTTAATTTTCAAAAAGAGAAATTATTTTCCCTTTATTATTTTTATAAAGGATGATTGTGCTTTCCCAAAAGGGGGAGATTCTTGATTAAATAAGGTTTCTTTAGGATTTTTTCATTCCACTATGTTTTTAAAACCACAATCACTTTTTCTTAAGTAAAATTATCTTTCTCTAAGGATTATTTTCTCAAGGAAAATTTTATTTCTCATAGGAATGTTTTATCCTTAGCTTGTTTTTTAATTTATATCCTCTCATGTCCTAGTTCATTTTATTACTAAGTCAAAAATTTGGATCCTTATCTAAAATCTCGGAATCTTATATTTCCATGGATATCAAGTCTTCTATTTTATGACTCTGAATTCTCGGAAATGCAGATTCCAAATTCTCTAAAATTCAGACTCTGAATTATCTAAAACCCAGACTCTGAATTCCTAGAAATTAAAACTTGGAATTATGTGAAATTTGGACTTCAAATTCTCTAAAATTAAGACACATAATTCTTTAAAATTCATACTCCAAGTTCACTTATATTCAGACTCCAAATTCCTCAAAATTCAAACTCCGATTTCTAGGAAAAACAGAACTTGAATATCCATGATTATAGAATCTAATTATTTATATGTTTAGGCTCAAAATTATATTTTCCCTAAGATTCTAGATATTAATATTTTGTTATGCTACATAATTTTCCATACACATTATTTTTTAAGTATTTAACAATGTTGTACAATTTTTTTCTAACTAATCGTTGGTTGAGTTAAACTTATACAGGTCCCTCTAATATTCAAGGAAAAATATGACCATTAGAGGAGGGATCCGACCATTGATGTTTTTCCTTTAAATAGGAACTCATTTGAATGAGCTCAAAATTGATCTATTGAATGATGATCTTAGAGATTACATTCTATGAAGTCATTTCTAGAGAGATATATAGTCTCGTGCCTTGTGTATTTTATGACCACCTTGTTCTACTGTGAACTTCTTTTTCAACAAGACTCGTGCGGTTCCAATTGTTGCTGAGTACAATTGAGGGCTTCTAGGTATTGGAAGATATAGGTGCTGAATAACTTAAAGATCAAGGGGTTGTGGGGATAGCAAGATATATTTTTATATTCACATCTAGGGCTTACCCTAGTGTGGGTAAGGCATACCTACTTGAAATTAAAAATCAAGGGACCATTATCAAAGTTTTTCTAATACCCTACTATTTTTGTTAAAATATTTCCATCTTTTTATTTGTTTTTTTCATGTTTTATTTCAGTTTTATTTTTATAATGAAATAATGTATAACTCTATTATTCTTTCATGTACTTTTACTTACTCTGATTATTAAGATTATATACACTTTAAGGTAAAATATTTATCTAAGAAAAGTTTTCTTGAGTTTCTTTTAAAGATCAATCTTTTCGGACGCTAAGAATGTTTTTTTCATAGTTAAGAACCCAAGAGGGTTTTGAGAATTTACCTTTTTTAATTTTTTTTAAACTTATAATTCCTTATTAAGGATACAAAATGATTTTAAACCTATTATTCACTTCTTTTTGTAATACAGCATCTACATACACTATTTAGATCCTACAGTGACCTGGATTTTTATTACATAAATATTACATCATTGTAAGCATTAATAATATAATAACATTAAAAAAAATATGATCCAATAGTTTAGTGTCCTTAAAAACATAGAACCATACATTATATGAACAAAATAATAAATAAACATTAATCTAATCACTCCATATTTAATTTTTAAATCTCACATTCTCTTTAGTATAAGTAATCTGCTGAGGATATACAACAAATAAAGGGGTGTGCTAAAAGCCTAGTAAGATGACAAATAAGAAACATGAATCAATATAACATGTGTGAGAATAATCCTCATCATCATCCAAACATAATAATGTGATCCTCGTCATAATCATGAGAGGAAGAATTAGATAAAGTCATGGAATGTGGAAATGCATAACAATGAAACCTCATGTCTTAGTGGTCAAACAACAAACATTGTTATACAAAAAGATGGCATCATGTTCATTCAGAAAATATATTGAGAACCATATTTTAAAAATTATTGGATCATGCTCACACATAATACATATCATCTCATGAGATACATCACATTATCCAATGCATTAGAGCGCTATATAATTCTCAGCCCATCGATCACATCATAACATTTACATAATCATGCATGCCACATAGAATGTATATAAATATAATTCATAACGCAAAACATAAAAAGGAATGGTTTTCCAAAAAAATAACTAATAATAAATAAACATTAGTTTCTCGAATAAAAAGGTAAAATACTATTTGGTATAAGATTCATCATTCTTGAGCAAAGAAGAAACAACTCAAGGGGAATCAAAATGTGTTTTGGAAAGAATATTTATTTTGTAAAATATTTTTATTTGACATTAAATAGTATTTGATACATTAATATCCCCTAAAATAAAAATTATTGACAAATAAAATATATCTAAGGAACAATAGATAAAAATTATACCAAAAAATTCATGAAAGAGGAATAACCCAATGAGAAGGAGTTGAGTTTGACTGACTGAAAATTATTATTTTTATTGAAAAAACACTTTTAAGGAAAAAGTGAGAAACCGTAAGTTCCAACAAACAACAAACATAGCCCAACAGGAAAAACCATAACTATCCTATTCCAAGAAAAAGAAGCAACTGCTAGATCCAAAGAAGAACCGCTCGGCAATCCCATGCAAGCATGGTCCCTCCTGATGGCAAGCCATCCCTCTGATCCAACCACATCCCAAATGGCCTTCTGAGGAAGAAGCAGCGTGCTCTAAACTGCCGAAGCTGATCTGGCCCTCCACCATTTCCACCCACAACATGGATAATAACTCAACAAAACATTAGTTAGGGAATAAATAAATAGAATAATTTAAAACCAATTGCATTTTACCGGAATCCATATCCCAAAATAGTTTCCAGGAGAAATTGGAAACCTTTAGGAACTAATCCACCCTTATCCGATCCTCAAAAGCAGAGGTCAGATGGTTTCAGATCTGCATGTACTCCTCAATTCTGAGCAACCCCCTATTGAATTCATTAAAATTTTATCTAGTTTTTCATAACCATATTGATGAGTTAAAGAGTACAATTTAATCATTCTCATAGTGTTCATTTTATTCGTTTTCATGATCAGTTCAACTGTATTCAAGTATGGAAGTTCATGTAAAAATATAATAATTAAAAATAATTAAACTTATATATCATTAATGATCATAAATAAATTTAAATGTACTTTTCTATAATTTTTATGATATGAGGATGATTTAATAGATAAAACATTAATGAAAATGATTTAATTTTTTTGGCAGTTTTTACAACCATCACGAACATGTATAATTTTATCTAATATTCTGTTACAATATTGGTTCCAAAAAATTATATAAATTATAATATATATAATAATATCTGATTTAACCATAATAACAGTTTTATAACTAGCCTTGATGGTTGTATAAGAAAATGAAAACTTGCCATCCCTGAAGGTGGTGAATCGATATGTCACAGATAGTGTTTTCATTTTATTAATAAAGGATAAGAGAATAAATTATATGATATATATTAAAATAATACAATAAAATTATAGTATATATTAGATATTGGAGTTATCATGATACAATGGATTGGGGAGGTAAGGATAGAATAAGAAAAATATAGAAATTAAAAGAGAAGGCTTGAGGATTTTACCTCTTTGATGATGTCTCCTTGAGAACATCCTTAAGGCACGTGGGATTGATATTTGTTTGAGACCAGAAGTTCATAGACGTGGAAAAACGTCTTGGGAATGGAATTGGGTAGAATTTAGGTAAGATAAATTGATTAAAAGGTGTAAGGAGAAGAGGTGTTGAGGGGTGTATTTTGATTATTTTACTTATCAGTTTATTATATTTGATCAATACAATCAATAGTGATGATTATTCTGACTAAATAATATAAAAGGTTAATGATAGTTCTATCCAGTGGGTTATTAACTCATCCATAAATCATACATGACTTAATAATTCATGTATTTGGTAAATACTGCAAATTATATTATTTCACTATAGACAAAAAATTCAACTATTTTAGAATAATCTCAAAAAATCACCCTAACTATTTTTTGACATGAATATTTAATAAATGTACTCCATTTTTTGAAATTTTTTATAAATATGAGAATTTATATTTTAAATTAAAATCATAATATTTTAATGAAAGACCTATTTTAATATTATAACCGAATTTATGATAATTTGAAAAATCAATTAATATGTCATAAAATTACCTTATAAATATGATACAACAAAACATTAATTTATGAATCTATAAAATGTTAATAAATTATATTTTAAATAATTAAATTAATTATAAAATTGTTTATAAACACTTAACTTTCAAAAATATAATAACAATTAAATTATAATTTTTAGAAACTTTATTTACATATACTATGATATAATTATATCATCTTTTCATTTATAAGACCCCAAAATATTATTTATTCTATAATATGTAGGTTTACTATTCTATGGCCATATTTCTATTCATAATTGTCATATTACTATTCTAACTGTTAGATTATTATTCCATTGGTATAGATTCCTTAATTTCAATAAATATCACTTATTTCAGCCTTAAATTATTAGAAAAATGTTTTAATTGGGTTCTCTATTCTATTTATGTGTTTTACTATATATAACATAATTATAAGAAAAGAAAATTTGCATTGATTAATGTTTGGGTCATTAAATACATCCCCCCTTTTTAAATTTCACCCTCAAAATTTTGTTTTACAAACTAAGGTGAAAATAGGCGGGGGAACATATACTTTATCGCATCCTTGAGTTTCCATGTTTCCTCTTTATAATTATGATTTTTAATGACCCCAGTATTTATCAATAGAATTTAACCCTTATTATAATAATTTAATATATTATAAACCCCTTAAAATTACATAGAGACCAGAATAAAATTGTTAAAAGTGATTAATGAATGAAATAAGTGGTATTTCAATAAATCAAGGAACCTATAACTATTGAATAGTAACGTGGACATTGGAATAGTAATATGACACTTAGAAATAATAATCCATCCAATCAAATAGTAACATAAATATTTAAGGTAAAAATAAAATTTAGTAATCTTATGAATGAAAACGTAATATATTTATTTCATAGAAGTCGTTGATAAATGTTTTAAAAAAGATAAATTAAATATTGGCATTATTATAAGTCATAAATATTGATTTAAAATATTATAATTAATTTAATAATTTTAAAAAATATATTTTCAAAAAATGTATTAAAAATTTACTAATTTTTTGTCTTGTGATTATAATTTAATTTTATGGGACATTAATTAGATTTTCAAACTGTTAGAAAATTAGTTTTAATTTTAAATTATTTATTTTTTATATAAATGATGATTTTAATTAAAAATTAAATTTATCTTCTTTAGAAAATTATTTTCATAAATTGGAGTTTATTTTTAGATTCCACACATTTAAAAATGGGTAGTGTTATTTTTTATGATTTTTTCTAAAATACTTAAATCTATGGTGAATACTAAAATACAGTAATTTACTGTATATAGATATTATAAGTGAAATACACTATTAATTGACTCATCAATGATATAAGAACCATATTTTAAAGCCCCCTTAATTATTTTAATATATTTATTTATAATTATCAAACTATTCAATGTCTTCATCTAAAATAGTAAAGTGATGAATATAATAATGAGAAAACACCCCTCTCCTCCACTATAAATACCACCCAACATCAAATGTTTTCCCAACACCTCTAAATATTTGAACCATGTCCAAATTATTATCATGTATCTTCCCAATTTACGCCCACACATCCATGATCCCTATGTCTCATAAATAATCCAAAACTATTTCCCTTTGGAGGATCTCAAGTAGGATAGATTTAAGAGGTAAAATCCTCTTCCAATTTCTTTTAATTTCGTTTTCTTTTATTATTCTCTCCTCACTACTCTATCCAAACGTTCATGATAACTATAGAGTGTTTTAAATATTGTAATTTTATATTGGTAATGCATGATCCATCTTCAAACCCATTTCTCCCTCTCCCTCTCTATATATCTCCTTAATTCTAAAAATATAGTCATCTCCCGTGATATTTAAATTTACCGACATCATGGGCGATGTGTTTTCATTTTCAATTATAATAATTAATTATATTAATAAAAACACTATAATGGTTGGTAAATAAAATAAAATATATTTTATAACCCTTTTTAGGTTATAAATCTAAAATATTTACATAATACATAATGATAAAATTAAAAGATTATGTTATCATAAAAACCCTCCATAATTAACCAAAACAATTATCATTAACTTTTTATCTAATAATTCATCCTCGTTAAATTTAAAAAAAATGAAATATATAAACATTAAAACATATTTAATTTTATTAATAAAATATATTTTAAATTATTGAGAATTATACCCGTTCTATATAAACTTCCATACTCATATTCAAGTAAACTAATCCTGAAAAACCAAGAAAACAAACACTTCTGAACGATGAAAATCAAAATTATAACTCATAAAAAATACCATAATGAACATAATTAATCTATAATGAATAAAATTATTTTATGAAAGGTTATTTATTTTTTAATTATTTTATTTAATTTTATTATCTAAGATACTAAATTGAAGAAAGTATTCAGACATAAGGTAAAACGAATTCTCGAACCGAATTCCCTTTCTCTGGGGTTTCCCAATTTCACCTCATTTTCAGTAAGGATATTACATTAATGATCATTGAATTTAATTTCATGATATTTGCCTTATCATTTATGAGATATACATGTTACCAACTCAGTTTTTTGATAAATTCAATGATATCACTAAAAGAACTCTTCTTTCTAAAAACAAAACTTTTAATTCCCATGATATTAGTTCTTATTCAATAAAAATTAATGATTATTATAAAAAGTATGTTATTCTATATTTCTTTTGCAAATTCCAATGTTTATTCATGACTGTATTATGTATGAAATAATACCCATTTCTTACAATGAGTTATTTTATGTGTAACATTCATATATGTTCAATGTGTCATTCATGATAATTTAAATGTTTTGATGTGATGGGTACACTCAGAATTTTGTAGTGCATTTGAATGATATGATGTGACGTGTGTGCCCAGAAATATATAGAACTAAAATTCTTGGGTTAATGTGATTTATCTCATGAGATAAAGTGATATATTCATAGTAGTTGTCCACTAAGATATGATGTTACATTTTTTTGCATTGTCAAATTCCAAACATATATTCAATACATCCCCTCATGATTATGATTATATACCTATGCTATGAAGGAAATTATTTTGATCAACCCATGCTACATTTATTCATGTTCTTATCTATCCTCTGACTAGGATTCTAGATCACCCATTTACATTATGTACATCGTCAAGTGATTAAATTTACTAAGAGGACACAAGGGCCACTAAGAATCTAGAGAATAATGAATTAAATAAATATTTATGTTTTATTTTTTAAATGTTATTAGTGGTCCTAATTTTATGAAGACACTAAACCATTGGATCTTGTATTTCTAATGATTTTAAGTTTTTTTTCAATTAAATTATGTAATAAATGTGTATCAAAATATAGGTTCAATATAGTTGGAATCAAAACATGGTTTTATTAATTTGGGAATTATGAATAGAAAAACTTAGTGAAAAACCTTATTATGAGACTAGGTATTTGTACGAACCCATGAATATTAATTTATAAACATCCGAACATAGGGATCCCACAGGATTTTCATTGATACATAATTTCACAAAGTAATAAATTATTTATTAATAACTTATTGACATAGGTTTTGTTCAAACAATTTCTATTTTAGAAAATGGTGGGACCTATATGAAACCAGGCCAAAACCCATGTGAGAGACACTATATTAATTTCATGAATGATATCCCTAAGGCCTTGGGAGGTGGAGTTAAAAATTTCGTGCGGATTCTTAGAAAAATGTCTTAGGTTATGAACTATAACATGAATAATGTAAAACATCTACATTCACCTAAGATTGATAAACTGGATATCATGTGTTTTATGCTGCAATGACCATCGATGTTTAGTGGATATTTTTATCCAGTAGCTGCAGAACAGTGGGTCAACTCAACGGAAAATATATTTTTTGGGATTCACTATTCTATGATGGAGATGGTGACTCCGGCCATTTTCCTTTTATATTGAGTGTCCAATCAATGGTGGGATTTGATTAAGAACACTAAGATGATGGAAAAAATTGAATAAATGGAGTGGCAATACATTTAGATAATGTTTCTTAATAATTAGTTCCCTTGAACTCTTTTTAAAAATATCGATATATAATTCACATAGCTGAAGTTAAAGGAAGGTGAATCTATGAGGACCTATAAAGAAAATATTACAAGTCTTTTAAGGCACACTTTATGTATTATTATCAACAAGGATATGAAATTGATTGACTCTTTCATCTATGAAAACCACACCTTATAAATACTCTAGAAATTATAGATCATGTGAGATTTTATGATGTCTTTTGATGTCATATAAAAGTGAAAATGGATTTTTAAGAATGGTCCCATGGTTATGGTGATGAGAAATGAAGGATGGGGTTTCAAATTGGGGGATCTAATGAAGAATTTGGAATGAAATCCCAACCACCCACATGTCAATAAGGTAGGAAGATGAATCATGTGAACTACCTCAAAGGGATTAGAAAATGATAATGTGTGGGAGATAAGGAAACTATGCTCATGAATGTAAAAGAGACTTAATGGGGACCACTGATACAATGGATGAAAGGAGAAAACCACCCATGGTCCAATTATCAACATTAGTGTGAAAGGGAAATATGAAATCTAGTGTACTAAACCTTGAGTCCTCTAGGGTAATCAACATAATCAGCCACCAATTCCAAATGAACAACGGAAGGCTTCTTCCATCACTACTACTGATGCGGAGAACAAAAATGAAGTCATAAAAGGTACATTTCCTATTCACTATAGAATTGAAAAGGTATTATTTGATTCATGTTCTATATATTATTTTATATCTTGAATGTTTTATTTAACTATTTAATCAAAAAACCAAAAACCTTGAAGTATAGATATTTTTATAATTTCATAGTGGTATGATCATTACAACCGATTTGTTGGCCTCTTCTCATATTAATGTATGTGAGAATATTCACCTAGAAAATATTGTGATACTTCCCTTGGTAGAATTTGATGATACACATGGGAAAGATTGAATATTTTCATAGAGAGAACACATCCACTATTTGGAAAATGAAGTATTTTTACATATTCTAAACCGTACCATTCTCCTATTGAAATACAAGGAAGATCAGGAGTTTCTATTAAAAAATCCTCAAATAGTTTTTGTGTTGATTTCCTAGGAAGAAGCATACCTTTCATAACTGGTTATGTCAAATGAAGGTATCATCCTAGGGTAAATGACCATTTTAAGGGAATATAATGATATATTTCCTGAAGAGTAACCTATAAATACACTAGACCATGAGGTAGAGATCTCAATAGAACTCATACCCAAAGCTACTTCTATCTCAAAATTACCTTATAGGATAGCCCCCATCAAACTGGAGGAGATACAAAAGAAAGTGTAAGATAATTTTGACAATGGGTTCATAGGACCTAGTTCATTGCCTTGGGGTGTGATAATTCTCTTTAAAAAGAAAAATGATAGATCAATGTGGTTGTGTATCAACTACCATGATCTCAACAAGATCCCCATAGTGAAAAAGTATCATTTTCTAAGGATTGATGATTTGTTTAATCAACTGCAAGGAGATCAGTATTTATCAAAGGTGGATATATATTCTGGATATCATTTTTAAAGTTGAAGAAGAAATATGTTGATAATATTAACATCCAAACAAGGTACTCACACTATGAGTTTCTGGTGATTACCTTTAGACTAACTTATTCTCCTAAAATCATCATCGATGTGATGAATAGAGTCTTTAGATATTAGCTGAATAAATTTTTGGTAGTGTTTATCAATAATATTATCATTTACTCTAAGAGCGCGAAGGAACATCAAGAACATATATAGATTATGTTGGTGAAATTAAGGGAGGATAATTTTCATGCAATGTTAGTGTGACTTTTTGGTGATGTTTGTCACATTATTGGGACATGTGATCACAAGTGAGGGAATTTCTATGGCCCCTTCAAAAAAAAGAGAAATTGAGGAATGGCCCATACCCACTAGTGTCATAAAAATTCATAGTTTTCTTGGATTTTAGGGGTACTATCAATGTTCTGTGAGAAAGGTCCCATGATTTTCAAGCCTACTAACTATGTTAACAATGAAGTAGGTAAAGTATGTCTTGATGGAAGAATGTGAGGAATTCTTCAAGAATTTAAAGAAGAGGCTGATCACTAGACCTTTACTCACATTAAAAACATATAGGGAATTTTATAATGGTATACAATTATGCTTCAATGAAATTATTGGGTTCTATACACAAGAAATATGAAAATGTTATTACCTACGCCTCACAATAGTTTAAGATCCATGATCATAAATACCTGACACCTTATTTAGAGCTAGAATCTATGTGTTTTTTCCGTGAAAATATGGTTAAACTACATCGATAGTGAGAAGCGTGACTTATATACGTACCAAATTATACTAAATTATATATTAACCCAAAAAGATCTTTTCATGCATCAAATGCAACATTTAGAGCTAATAAAATTTTACGATTTTCTGATTCACTATCATACATGATAGGTGAACAAGATGTTTCATGATATCTAAGAACACTTCTAGTAAGACAACAGGATGTAGGAGATTGCTGAGTATATATCATGTCTCTTGATATGTAATAATATTAATGTAGAGTGAAAAATGATCAATTGGATGATGAAAACATTGAATATACCAATGTTGAAATTGGATAATGTCCCCATGTACTTTGTAACAGGTCTTATAAAGACATCCAAAGGAAACAATGTAATATGGATTTTGGTAGACTGAATCAGCAAGACTGTCAACTTTATTACTACACTGAAATATTTCTCACTCAAAAAACATTACATGATAATTTGGAAATAATCATTGAGGCTACATTGGAAACCTATTTAAATAAACCATGATCATGATCCAACGTTCACATCTATATTTTCGATAACTCTCCAACATTCCTTGAGTACTGTATTGAATTTCCACATGACCTATCACCCTCAAACTAATGTCCAATCTGAAAATACTATTCATATTCTAAGAGGCATGCCATGAGCCTTTACAATGGAACTAAAATGTGGATGGTATCAAAGAATTTCATTTTTGAGTTCTCTAAAAATTATAGATTACACTCATGCATTTAGATTCTTCTATATAAAGCATTGTATGGAAGGCAATGTAGAACTCTGACCTGTTGGGATGAAGTGGGAAAATGAAATCTACTTAGACCTGATATTGTTAAAAAATGACAGAAAAGGTTCAAGCCATCCAGCAATATATCAATGTTTCTCTTGTCCAGAAGAATAGTTATACTGACAACTTTTCAATGGATATGGAGTTAGATGTTGGAGATAAATACATCCTTTGAATATCACTATGTAAGAGAGTCATGTTGTTTGGAAATAAAAGGAATCACAGTTCAAGGTATGTTGGTCCCTTTGAGATCTTTGAATACATTGGAGTATTGTCCTATTTTGTGGAACTTCCACTATGTATGGATAAAATTCGTGATGTGTTCCATGTATCTCACCTAAGAAAGTACAAACTAGATCCCTAGCATCTAATAAACTCAAATGTGGTACAACTAAAAGATGATCTATCTTATGAGGACCATCCTATAAAAATTGTGGACTGGAGATATAAGGTTCTACATTGAAAGAAAACCTACCTTGTCACAGTGTTGTGGATAAAACATAAGTATGAAGATGCTTCTTGGGAATAAAGGATGCGATTAAGTATAATTACCCTCACCTATTTAACGATATTTTGAGAGTGAAATTTTAAAGGGTTGGACGAATGTAATGACCCAAACATTTATCAATGGAGCTCCACCATTCTTATAAAATTGAAATATAATATATATCACATATAATTATATAAAGAACACAATATAATCATTATAAATAATGAATGAATGAAATAAGAGTTATTTTTAGTAATTAAGGAACCTATGCTGATGAAATAGTAACATGGCATTTTGAATAGTAATAGGACCCTTAGGAATAGTAATCTATCCAATATAATAGTATCATAACCTTTGAATGTAGAAATAAAATTTTGGTATCTTATGAATGACAATATGATATACTCGTTTCATGGAATAAATAAATAAATTTTTTAAAACAGATGAATTATGTGTTGTTACTTTTATAAATCACAAATATTTAATAAAAATTTATAATTAAAATAATAATTTAAAAGAAAATATATTTTCATAAAAAATTATTTATAAATTAATTAATAATTTTTTCTTATGATTATAAGATAATTTTACGATAACCTAATTAATCATTCAAAGTGTTAAAAAATATGTTTTAAATTTAAAATCATTTTTTCAGGTAAATAAAAATTTTAATTAAAAATTAAATTTCACCTATTTGTGAAATTATTTTTGTAAAATGATTTTTCTGTTTGAATTATATAATTATAAAAATGTTTGGGCTGCATTTTTGGGATTTTTCTATAATACATGAATTTTTGGTGAATAATGAAATTCGGTAATTTACGGTATATATACATTATAAGTTAAATACACTATTCTATGATTTATCACAAATTTAAGAACGATATTCTTTAACTTTTCTTTATTATTTTAATTTACTCATTGTTACTTATGAAACTAATCCTAGTCTTGAGACAAAATAAATAATTAATGAAATTAATAATGAGAAAACACCCCTCTCCTCCGCTATGAATACCACCCATCACCAACTATTTTCCACACACCTCTCAAACCTTAAGATTCATCAGAATTTTAATCATGTATCTTTCCAAGCCCTTCTCCTGTATCTATAATCCCTTGGTCTCATCCAAAGACCAAAACCATTTCCCCAGGAGGTTCTCTAGGATGAGATATTTAAGAGGTAAAACCATCTTCCTTTTTCTTTTAATTTCTTTTTCATTTCTTATTATCTAATCACCTCCTCCATCAAAATGTTCAAGATTACTTAATAATATTTTATATATTGGAATTATATAATGTTATAGAAATATCCATCACATAAATTCTTTTCTATCTCTCCATATTTTATTTAAAAATTTAAATGATCACTTGTGATGTGTCAATTTACCAATATCATGGATAATGTATTTTAATTTTCCATTAACACATTCAATTATTATCATAAAACCACTATAATGGTTGTTAAATATAGTAAAATATATTTTATGTACCTTTTTATTTTATAGAACGAAAATATTTACATAATACTAAGTGATAAAACAAATCGAGTTATTTGTGATCTAAAACCACCAAAATTAACCCAAATGATTATCATTGACTATTTATCTAATGAATTTTCCTAATTTCATTTGTCCAAATGATATATATTAAAATTTAAAACTATTTATTTTAATTAATAAAATATATTTTAATTTCTGGAAAATTTAACCCATTCTAAATAAACTTCAATACACATTTTCATGTGAACCGGTCATGAAAACCAAGAAAATGAACACTCCTGAATGATGAAACTAAACTATATAACTCGTCAAAAAGTCCAAAATGAACTTAATATAAATATATTTATTCAAAATAATTTCTAAAATTTTATGGATTTATTAATTAATGAGTATAATATGATTATCTAGGAAATTATTGTGAAGAATGAATTCAGACATATAGTAAGGGGAATTCTCAAACCCAATGCTCTTTCTTTCCTGATTTCACCCTATTTTCAGTACAGATATTCCATTCACACTAATTAAATATAATTTATTCATAATTATGTTATATTTTATTTTATATAAATGTTACCAATATGGTTTTATGAACAGTACAAATATTTTTAAATGAACACTTCTTTCTAAAAACACAGCTTTTACTTCTCACGAGATTGTTTCGACATCACCCAAAATTGATGATCTTTTACCAAGTATGTTATTCCCTCTTTCATTTGGGAATCTGAATGTTTATTCATGAATATATGATTCATGAAATGAAAACTATTTTTTAGTGGGCTATTTTATGTTTAATATTGATATAAATTTTATGTGGCATGCATGATAATGTAGATGTTATGATATGATGGGTGCACCTAGAATTATATAGGGAATGTGAATGATATGATGTGATTCATGCATCAATAATTATATATAGCACTAATTCATGGGTCAATGTGATATATTGCTTAAGATAATGTGATGCATACATTGTAGTAGACCATTAAGACATTTGGATCCTAGTTTTGTATTGTTTTTATTTTTTTATGATTAAAATGATGTAATATTTATGTAAGAAAAGGTAGGGTCTCTATATGATTCATTCCCTACACTTTGTCAAGGTGAGTTGTATTGTTGTGTATGAATATGTCTTGATTCTATAATATCTTCATTATAATCCCTCCATACGAGAGGTCATTCTCCAATTGTACCACATTCGAATTCAATACATATGTGTGGTTAGGTATACACTCCCTCAGGATAGAAACATGGAACACGTCATTAACATGAGCCATATTTGGTGTAAGTTCAAGTTTATAGGCCACATCTCTTATGAGAAAAAATTTCTCAAAGGGTCCAATGTTCCATAGACTATGCATCCCTTTGTTTCCAAACCGGAGTATTTTTTTCCCTGTGATATCTGAAGGAAGAAATTGAATCCAACATAAAATTCCAAGTCCCTTTGATGGTTTCCAGCAAAGCTCTTCTTATTACTCTTAGAAGCTTTGATATCTTTTTACATGGCATAAAACTTCTACACCATCTCTTGTACAAGATCAATCCCAATTAGTTATTTTCACCAACTTCATCCCAATAGGTTGGAGTTCTACATCACTTCTTATATAGAGCTTCATTTGGAGCCATTTGAATACTTGAGTGGTAGCTCTTATTATATGAAAACTCAACCAATGGTAGATGTCGATTACATCCACCTTTGAATTACATTGTTCAAAATCTTAGTATGCACTTGAGAATCAAAATATTAATTTTATATAGGAAATCAGTTTTAGTTTGATAGGAAATGTTAAAATTCAATTGAGTACTCAAATCACGTTGAATAATTGTCTATAATTTAGATGTGAACATTGGTTAATGTTATCATATGTTCAAAAGTGGTAACCCATGCATCCTCACCGCATCCTTCAAATATTTATTCGCATATTTTCCAAGTTAAAAATCATCTTGAATGGTTATAAATTCTGTAGTCCTGGTGAGTCGATCCAACACTAATCATATTACAATGTCTTCTTTTGGATGTGGCTGGGAGAGCATTGACAAAGTACATAGTGTAATTCTCCCATTTCCATGTGGGTATAGGAAATAGTTTCATCATCACTTTGGAATTGTTTTTTATCTTCTTTTACTTCATGACATATTAAACAACATGAGATATACTCTATAATCCCCTTTTTCATGTTATCCCATGAAAGGTGTTTTTGAACATCACAACACATCTTGGTACCTACAAGATGCATGAAGAAAGGTGATATGTGTTAATTACCAAATATCTCGTTATTTATCTCAGGTTATTAAAGAAAACATATCCTCATTTGAAACAAAATTAGTCCATCATCAGCTATGTGGAAGTCATGTAGCTTTCCTTCCTTTACTACATTCACATTATTTTGTAACTCGGTATCATCCCTTAATGCCTACTTAATATTCTCTTCTATAAATGTTTAGGAACAAATTTGGGGAGGCTATGATGAATTCCCTAACATTATGATTTCTATATCAATTCTTTCAATATCAATTAATATAAGGCCTTTCCCATTCTGCATCATAGATATGGAATCATGTTCTTTTTTTCATAGAACATCAGCTACTTTATTCTACTTCTCTGAATGGTGGTGAATAGAGAAATCATATTACATGATTAGATATAACAATATTCTTTGAAAATTGTTTAGTTCCTTATGTGTGTATATATATAAACTCTTATGATCGGTATACAAATCACACTTATCTCCATAGAGGCAGAACTTCCAAATTTTGAAGGGAAAAAACACAGCTTATTGCATTAGAGCATGTCTCAGGTAGTTCTTCTCATGGATATTGTATTCCCAAATAGGTTAAATAACTTAATGGGGTGTGAATCAGGGTGTGATAGATTAAAACAACTTACCCTTAAAGTCTTTATTATTAATTAAAAAAACTATTATCTATCTATTGGGTAGAAATGTATGAATGTAAATGAAATCATGTACGAGACCCAAAAAATTTACTTGGTTCACCCTCTTTGGGATATGTCGAAGGAACATAAAATAGAAATGCGATGATATAACACACTCACTAAGTCTCATTGTTAAAATAATGTTTCAAATAAATAATTATATGCCCATGTTCACTACCTTTAAATTTTTTGGAGCGGACCCACTATCCCTCTTGGTTTACAACTAATCAAAATTTGAAACCTCATTACTCTCTCAACTATGGTACACTAACTATTCCTTAAGACACACCAACTTTTCTCACTTGAATCGGTATATATTACACCTCATTTAGTGTATCATTAGGTTAAAAATTCATCCACCTGATTAATACCCATTTTCACTAAATTAATGATCAAATACTTTCCAACATTATCTTTTAGGGAAGATTTAAATGACTTTCATGCAACTCTACCAAATTCTGTTCAACTTTTTTTTATCAGTTGCAAAAATCCCAAATTTCATGCAAAATTCACATTTTTACAAAAATTCCCTTTCTTCTAAACATTCATATTTTTCATGTAACTCCCTTTGTGATTCAGAAAAAAGCTCATTTCTATGCACAACAAACATTTGAGTGATTTATTCATGAAAATATTTTTTCACGCAACATTTACTCTCTGTGTGCAACTCTTATGTGATTCAAAGCCATGATATTCCCTAAAGGTTGAGCTACTGAATGGGGGGGGGGGGGGTAGCTTCCTATTTATAGAACCAGTAAAATCTATGTAAAAAATAATCACTCACCTTCATCTTTATGTGTAAATTTTATGTGAGCAGTGAAATTTGCATTTTGATTATGTATTTAGAACATAAATCTATTTCACAAGAACACGCCACTCTATCTCTTTGTGTTGCACAAAAATAGCTTTCTCACACGTTCAAAACATGCACGCAATACTTTACTTTTTTATATTTTGATATAATGATCCCAAATCTTGTCTTGCACACAAATTTGATGATCATTATCACTCTTGAATGAAAGATTTTACATTATTGTGAAAATGAATCATTTTCCAAAAAACACATTTTTATATCCTTAAAAATTTGAAGCCAAAAAATTTGTAAAACATAGGGAAAAAACATCACCCTATATACACAAATTTATACAATGCCTTCAGAACATACACTCCATTTTTATTGATCTTTTTCAACATACCATGACAAAAATATCTCTGGAAATCCAAAATTGACAATGAAAATAAGCTTTTTCAATAAGTACAATCAACCCAAACAACAGTACAATGTTAGCTTGGGGGTTTTCCCAATAATCTCTGCCTTTGGGTTTATTGAAAATTATTATCACATTGATACATCCTTAATGATTCTTTTATCATTTATAAAAATTAATTTATTTTCAATTTCAGATAGGGGAAAAACATTTACTCAACACCAACTCTAATCCCACAAGATCTATGTCCGACATAAGAAACAATAGCATCATGAAACATTCATTAATGAATAACTTCATTTCTAAACCAATCAACTTCATTCACCATAAACCCTAGATGTCATGATATATAACCTTTTATCAATTTACTTTATCACTGTCTGATTAAAAATTCCCAATAATTTTATGATCCCTCATCAACTTCTCCCCTAACATGATTAGTAAAATTTCTTCCCCTTTTATAGTCATAAATTATCCCCCTTTATTGATGAACCTGAAGGTCCCTCCATTGTGGTCTGTAATAGGGTAAATAACACAGGTTAACACCTTAGAGAGAAAAAAATCATACAATATTGAGAAGATGTCCCACATCCACACATGTTTATGTGTGGGGAGTCAAATAAAATCCATGATATAGTAGATGAAATTAAAATGATTCTTTGGGTAATTCATTTGTCTATATTTCTACAAACTATAATTCAGTGGGCACATACCCCAACATCACTAATCCTTGCACAACCTTCTCCTTGATAAATGATTCTTTATTTCAACATTATTTGTACTTGAGTGATGGATGATATTTTTTCTATGATTTATAGAACTTAAATTATCACATAGGATTCTGATCAGAGATTTCACTTCAACTCCAATATGACCATGCTTCTTCTTTATCAACAATAATTGTGTGCAGGCATGATTTTTAACAATATATTCAGATGTTTCATTTTTCAATGAAAAGAAATATTGTTTCGTGATTTGAAAATAAATACACAATCCACTAAGATATAATTCACCTCCTAACATTGATTTTCTATAATATGCTTATCCAGTCAATCTGTACATATATTGCCCAATATCTCTCACTGAGATTAGTCATTGAATAGAAAAATTATTTCCACTTTCCCCTAAATATACCAATGAATTATTTTCACTTCAATAATGTGGGTTTAATTGGGATTTATTTGATTCCTTACTTCTTGACATGTTACAAAAAAATATCTGATCATATTTCTGTTAAGTACCACAAACATGCAATGATATACTAGTATTCTATGCCATTAACCACATTGATTTTATCATCTCATGATAGTTTTTAAGGTATCTACTGGAGTCTTGATCTCCTTGGTGTAATCATTTCAAAATCTTCACAGAACCTCTTTTTAATATTCTAATTGTAAAGAAAATATGTCATTCATTCATTATGTCACCTGTAAAGCAAGAAAAACGGTATGTTCAATGATCATTGAAATTTATAACTAACTTTCCATGAATTTGTAAAATATTTTACACTATGCTTTATTTGATCCACCTAATATTATTTCATATACATTCACTAACACCATCATCCTTTTATTACTATCACTATTGACATATTTATTTTCATCAACCCCACAATAATAAAAACCATGATTCTTAAAAAAAAAGATCTAGCCATGCTCTTGGTGATATATTCAAAACAAATAGTACCTTTTAAAACTACAAAACTCTATTTTCATCTTCATGAGTGAGAAAACTATCTAGATAATAAATATAAACTTCTTCTTCTAGAACCCCATTTAGAGATGTTGACCCGACATCCATCAAGAAATCTTTAACCTTCTTCACATTACTATGGCCATGAATAATCTGATTGTCTCTTGCATCATAATAGGTAAAAATGTTTCATCAACATCAATTTCATTTTATCTAAGATTAAATTTTATACACTATTCATATTTTGTTTCAAATAGTTGTGAAATATTCATTCATCTTATTGTGAAAGACCCATTTGGTCCTAATGAAATTCATATCAGTTGGTCTCAGAACAATTTGTCATGTCTGATTCATCTCAATTTGGTTAATCTATACCTTCATTTCCCAAACCCAGTTTTCATATCCAACTACTTCATCAAAACATTTTGGCACTACCTAAAATAGAAAGGATTCCTGTTGTAATGACTTCATTATTCACATGTGAACTACTGCTACTTAATCACCAATGATGGTTTTTCTATCAATATCAGCTAGAATCATTATTTTTTGAGTATATATTGAAGGTAATTATTCATAATAATCACTAATATCATATTCAAAATTAATATTTTTTACTTCAACAACCCATGAGGTACTAAACTCATCATCACTTTCATAAGGCAACTTTTGACAATTTTATTGAAGGTTATTATAATTTTCTACTATAGTAAAATCATCACTTTAAACAAACATTCCAAGCCTCTTTTATAAACATTTATATCCTTTGATTTTTCAAGAATATAATATAAATATCCCACAAATCCATGTGATTCCAATTTCTTATCTTTCTCCTTATTGATAATAAAACATCTACTTACAATGATTTGAAAGTATTTCACTTTTGTATTTTTCTCATACCACAACTCATATGAAGTCTTTTCTTCCATTTTACATAATAGAGCCATGATGGACATGTAGACTGATGTCAAGACTATATCATTTCAGAATATCTTTGGTAGTCCCTATTCAATAATGATTGTTCTGGCCATGTTGATTATGATATGATTTATCCTCTTGACCACCCCATTTTTACGAAGAGTTATCACTATTGAATCTTGATTTCTTATCCCTCTTTTCTCAAGATAATTTTATACATTTCTGTTTCTAAATTCTATAAGATTATTAGTAATAAAAATAAAGAATATTAAATCCATGCAAAATTTCATATTACCTTAGATAATGTTTTATGCAAATAAACACACCAATGTTTTGGGAAGTGAAAAATACCAAATATCATTATACTAAAATAATTAATGAAAATAACAAAATACCATTTCCCATCACTAGATATTAGTGAGATATATCCACATACATTGTTATTCAAAAATTCAATCACTATGGATAACTTTTGTTCTTTTTCCGTTTACATCTTTTTTATAATATTCCCTTGCTGACAAGAATCAAATATGTGAGTATGATCATGTGATAGCTTAGGGAGATCTCTATCTACATCACATTTGAGAAGATATTTTAGAGAAATTCAGCATTGTTGGACAAGTAATTTATGCCACAACTTGTTTTCTTCTTCTCTGGATAAAAACACATATCTTCTTTTCCACTTATAAGGTAGAGATTCCACTTAATTATTTTTCCCTATATAACAACTGAACCTTATCCTCCTTTTATGTTACACATATTCTTAGTAAATCTTATATCTTTACATAATTTACATATTTGACTGAATGTGGGAAATTTGTGACTAAGACATTCAACAATTAAGACCTCATCAAATCTTATTTCTTTACCCCCAAATATGGATATTCCCAAGCCAATTATCTTTAGACCACCATCATTTAATTTTTTTACAACATCTATCTTATAATATTTTAGTCCTATAATAATATATTTGTTACATATCATTTGGGATGTACATCCACTTTCGAGGTTCTATACACTAGAATGATCTTATTCTTTAAAGGAAATCTGCACAACCACTACCTACCGAACTATTTTATTTTGGATCAATGTTTTTTTACATCATACCCAGTATGGATTTATAATATTGATAATCATAAGAGTTTGAAGGAGTAGATTTATCTTTTAGAGATGAAAATTAATTTTTCATTTTCATCTCATTTGATGATACATTAACCCACTTCTTATGACTACACTAAGTATGATTCAACACATTTCTCTTCCTTGGTGATGAGAAATATGTTTTCATCTATCTGAATCCTTTATTCCCAAAATAGTTACCATCATGTGATATCATAGAATACTGATCTATTTATTTATTTATTCCTATGTTGGTCGTGTTCCCTTCGATACCTTTTCACTATGGAATAAATATTTTATGAATGTCACATCTTTCCATGGAAATAACACTTGATATGAGTTATATTCCTGTAAAATATTGCAAGACCAGTTCCACCTTAGGTCTTATGAGTCTTTTAATTTTTATTTGTACCAAAATCAAAATTATCCCATAGAGTGAGCATTTTTGATATAAAATTAATCACCACCTATTTCTATTATCTATCAAGCCCCATTCTAGCCACATTAGATGCATTTGACTGTTGATTTTATTCAGCTAGAACTCCATTACTCACATCCATATTTTATGTCACATGGTTTATCTTCTTTCTTGATTTCATATAGAGAGTCAATAGTTTTTATAGTTTCTCAACTTTTGATCAATTTGTTTCCAGAATTCCTCTTCATGCCCTTTGATACATTTATCTTATATATCATTGTGTTAGCCAAACCATTGATAACACTTTTATATTCCCCATATTTGAGCATGTACTCACAAACCAATTCAATGTTCTATAACATTAAGAACCTAAGATTTCAATTTCTTCATCCAACTAAAACTTCACTTCTTCTTACAGATGTATATAAATTTTGATCTCGATAGCAACTATATTTTATTTCTTTGTTTTGGAACACTAAACTTTTATCTCCTCAAGCGATAATTCTAATTAAATCTGCATATCAACACTTCCTTCAACTTATTATTCATCATTTCCTCTTATTTATCTTTACTGGAAGATACCTATAACATCCAACATAGAATTATTTCAATGATATTTTAAATTATTCATCTCAACCTTAGACTCTTCTAAACTATCATTTTTGTGTAAAAGATGATTATTGTTTTTGAATATATTTATCTGGATATTTTTATTACCTTTCACATAGGATGAAGACTTCATCATTGGAATTTCAACTTCATCATAACCATCTTATTAAAATATTTCATGGAACATTTCTACATGATTTCAAACCTTTAAACATAAAAATAATTCAAGGGAGAGTTTCCCTTTGAAAATTTATTTTCCCCTATAAATTTAATGAACCGAATGATATGACTTCATTTATCTCTTCTTCTTCCATGCCATCTTCAATAGTGATATTCTTCATGGCCTTGAATTCCATTTTTTTAGACATTAATGTTTTAATAGATTAATTATCATTAATTCACATATAGTAAGAAATAAGTGTTCTCCAAAATCTATCTAATTTTATCTTCTTTCGATCTTTATCTTCTAATATATATTCTTTTGGTTTAAATATTTTTGAAAGCCTTCTCATGATAAAAATAAATATTTTTATTTATTGCATAATATATCTTATATGACATATGTCTTCCACAAAAACAATCACAAAGTCCATGAATGCATCAATAAACTGATTGGGTGCATTATGAGATCCTCATAATTGTTCCATATTACCATTATCTATTATTCTCTGATGATTGAGTCACCCTCATAAATATTTAGAAACTTTTCCCACATAGAATGTGATGTGTTGCAAAACATAACCATCATATAGATTTCATTTTATAGGACACCCTCTAAATAATTTATTCCTCTAGTGTCGATATCTAATTCTCTTCGATCAGCTTCTAATAAATCACCACTATCCACACTAATCAAAAAACCATACATCGCTGCTATAAATACATCCATTTATAAAGATCAAATGTAGTGCTTCTACCAATTCTTCCATAATTGAAAATATTTTCCTTCAAAGATCTGATTTCTTTTATGATCGAAAACCTCCTTTGAAACCCCTTAGATGGAAACACTAAAATTAACCTTTGGATATGATACCAATGGTTATCCGAACTAGGTTTAATACCATAATGGGGGAGTGAATCAGGATATGCAAAATTAAAACAACTTCCCTGTCAAATATTGTATCATTGATAAGGAAAACACAATTCTATCAATTTACTATAGAAATATATCTATATAAATGAAGTAATTCATGAGACATAATAATTTTTCTTTTTTCCCGCATTGGGAAATATTCGAGCAATATAAAATGATAATGTTCTGATGTACCAAATTCAGTAAGGATCACAAGAAAAATAAGGTTCGGGATAGATCACTTATATTCGTAGGATAACCAACATTAAAATGTATAGAGTATAATAATTTTACCTCCTGGTTTACAACCAATCACATTTTGAATTCTCACTTATTTCTCAACTGAAGTTGGAACACTCCTCCCTTATAATATTCCTCCTTGAGGAAATAAATTAGTATATTTTATACCAAATTATGTGCATTTTTATGTTACAATTTCATCCACTAGATGAATACTCCTTTTCCTAGAATTAGAGGGAAAATCATTTTCAACTTTTTATTTGGTGTATCCTCTGGATGACTTGGACAATACTTTACCCAACTGCACACAACTTTTATCCATAGTCAAGAAACTTCCATATTTTGTACAACTTTTGGATTGGCTCGTAACTCCAACTTGTGAACAACATCCACACTTGGTACAAAACTCCTTTGGTCATCTAGAAACAAGTTCTTTTCTACATGATTCAACTATTACTGGGTGAATCTTTTATTCTTTGTGCATATCTCTTATGTGATTCAAATCCCTAATATTTTATAAGGGTTGAGATACTGAAATGAGGTGGTATATTCCTATTTATATACCCATCTCGCCCTATGTACAGAATACTTATACACATTTTTCTATGTATAAAACTTTAATGTGTTCATAAAACTTCTCATTTTGAAGTCATATTTGATGTGTAACTCTCTTTCATGTGTAAAAAAACTACATATCTTTTGGTCATTCACAAACATCTTTCATTAAATTTCAGAAGATCAGTGCACTACTTGACTCTTCCATTTTTGGATGTGATGGTCCTAAATCTTGACATGTGTGAAACGTTTTTAATCACCCTCACCATTGAGTGACAATGTATACTTTTATAGGAAAATAATTAATTTTATAAAAACACCATTATCCATACACCATATTTTAGACACCAAAAATTCAAAAAACATATGGAAATGGAGTCACTCTTTATATGAATCATTCTATACAACCTCCAAAGCATCCATTACTTTTTATTTGATATTTCCCTACATACATTGTCAACAATCTATCTAGTTTTTAACAAAAAACCATGAGAATCTATGTTTTTACCAAACAAAATCAACATAAAAACACTATAATGATACCCTGAGGGATATTTTACCAATAGATATTATACTACCATGAGGCATAGGCTGTCACATTATCATTATTAATGATTAAAAAAACCAAACCATTCTTTTATGCATCACTATATATCACAAAACATTCTCTACTGCTAGGTTTTGTTAGTACAAGTGTAGTGATCAACCTCTTTTTTAAATCCAAGAAGCTTTCCTCACATTGTTCCATCTATTAATATTTTCCAATTTCCTCGTAAACATAGTTAATGGGATAGACAATCCTGATAAATTTCTCCAAAAAATTCATTCATACCCTACTAATCCAAGAAAACTGTGGATTTCAACGACACTAGTGGGTCTAGGCCATTCATCAATTTCCTTTGTTTTTGAAGGTTCCAAAACAATTCCATCACTTTTGATCATGTGTCATAGGAAAGTGTCTTTTTTCATTCAAAATTAACACTTACTGAACATGATGTACAATTTATCATTCCCTAATATCAACTA
The DNA here is from genome assembly GCA_963277665.1 of Viscum album. Lineage (NCBI taxonomy): Eukaryota > Viridiplantae > Streptophyta > Magnoliopsida > Santalales > Viscaceae > Viscum > Viscum album. Next base: position 1,328,259,687 of record OY728162.1, read on the forward strand.
CACAATCCTAGGATATTCTTCATGTTCCTATATTCTCTTAGACTATATGATAATTTCATTGATAAACACTACCTAAAATATTTCAAGGTAGTGTCTAAAGTCTCTAATCATCCAACCCATGTAGATTTTAGGGGCATTAGTATGTCCAAAGGGAATCAGTAGAAAATCATAGTACCCATATCTTATATGGAAATCTGTCTTCTAGAAATCTTCCTTCTCCACATTTAGTTGAGAATATCAATTGCAAAGATACACATTTTAGAAGTATTTAGTTTCTCATAGTTGATTACACAAGTCATAAATCCCTAGAAGATGATAATTATTTATTATGGTGAACTAATTGAGATATTGATAATCGATAAGCAACCACATTAATCCATCCTTTTTTATTAAAAAGAGCTTCTTAACACCCCAAGTTAAACAAGTATCTTGTATAAACTTTTATCAAAATTAGATTGCAGCTACTTCTTGAACTCAACTAGTTCGATCAAGGCCATCCTATATGGGAATTACCAGATAAGAGAAGCTCTAGAAATGAGTTCTATATTGTGAACTCTAATTCATGATATAGGGGTAGTTTGTGTAAGCCTTCGGGATATAAATCACAACATTCCCTCACAATAGGAATTTCCCCAAAGTAAATACCTTCTTATGGCTTAACAATTTTATTTATTATTGTTATTCATAGGACATTAACACCCACAACATTCAAGAATTTTCCAATGGAGATTCATGGTCTTCCTTTCCATTGAAGTCGAGCATGATATGGTTCATAATTTGAAGATATATATATTTTTCTCAGTAGTTGTTGGGTGTTATACATAATGAGAGCCATTAAAAGTCCATTATAGTGTCAAATTACACCAAGGTAAGTATTATGAGATTTAATAGAAGACTATTACCACATACACCAATAGGAGAAGATCCCAACACTTGGGTTCTAATGATAACACCACAAAGCATTTTTACAGATATCTATACATCAAAGTATTGTGGATTTAATTCAATAATTATAGAATAATTGAATGATATAATGGAATATGTGGAGCCCTAATGAAATCATAATTTTTCAATTATTTGGTGAATAGGAAGTGTACCTAGTATGCAATTATTTTGTTGATCTACCTCCAGAGTAGTAATGAAATAACAATTCCCTTGATCCTATGACTTTAGTGGATGATGATTGAAATTTACATCATGGAGTCGTGGTATATTACACAAGCTTGCATAGTGTCCTTTATCCCTTTATTTTAATCATTAAAAAATGGGAGGTTATCTCCTCTCTCTATCACATTAGTTAGATTATACATATAATTTTGAAATTCATGAACCTGGTGGATATATCTTCCACACATATAGACCTTACCATCCTTTTTAGGAAGTTACCATGATGATTATTCCCCCATTTTGAGGATGTGAGTGGTTGATATTTTTTTCCACCATTTTCATTAGATACTATATCGTAAAACTCCACGATTCAATTGTAATCTAAATAGCTTTGGGACCATTTTATAAACTATATATCCAGGTTTAGATCACATGAAACAAAATCGTTATAAATCCCAAAGTTTTAAATAGATACATCCTTTAAATGGTGTTGTCTTCAACCACTATATTGTATATATATTTTTATATCAATGTTGGTAACCAAACACGAGGCATACAATGAAATACATCTGAAATTTTCATCATAATCCATGATATATTCACCTTTTTTTCCCTTTAACTCTATGAATTATGTCATTATCTTTGTGTGAAGTGTTGAAGGAAATAGTTTTTATCAAATATTTTATTCAAATATATCAAACTCCATATCTTTGATTGTATTATGTGGCATGGTGTTCTTACATTAATCGTCCTCTTTATCTAAATAATAGATGAACTGACTCACCTTCTTCATCATAGAATAGTGGATCACAAAAAAGATATTCCCTATTGAGTAAACACACTATTCCACAATAGTGGTTCCAAAGTTCCACTAATTATCAGTGTTAATTTCCTCATAAATTATTAGATAACAAGTTTCTCACTATAAGGTGAAGGAGGAATTTCACATTATTCAGTTTTTGTTCACATCATGAAACATCTAGGTAATAATCATAATGAATTTTTGTACTCTAAATCCCAACACATTGGGGATGTCATTCAAGAAATCGCTACATTGTACTACCAAAAGGTTGTTGGCATAATTTCTCTTAGTTCCCACAATTTTAAAAAATAGAAAAGGCGTTAATAGAAAATATGTAAAAAAATCATGAATAAATTATTTTTTACTTTTTGTAATTAACACTAAAGGCATATCTTATGGGATGCCTATATATAACATTTTTCTAAAAAAATCATCATGGGTGATTAAATATATATAGTCTTAACATCAGGGTTTTAAAAAATGTTCTCATATCCTATTTCCCAAGCTAACTAAAACATGATATGATACCAACTATAATGAGCCAACTTTTACATACATAACTATTACATAATTTTAATGATAAACAATATAATAGCATTTCAAAACCATGATATAATGGTTTAGTGTCTTGGAAAAATTAGAACCATACAATATATGAACTTGAAATAACATATACAATTATTTAAATCCCCCACTTGTATCTTTAAAATCTCAGGTTATACATTGTACAATTAATCACCTAAGCATACACATTGAAAAATGGAGTGATCTAAAATCCAATTAAAAGGATAAATAAGGAACATGAATCAATATAACATGGATGAGAATAATAAACATCATCATAACTTAATTATATGATCATCAACGTATTAATGATAGAAAGAATTAGATAAATGCATTGAATGTGGGAATTCAAAAAAGCATACATCATGTCTTAGTGGCCAATAAACAGTCATTGTTGTGAACAATGATAGAATCATATTCACACATAACATATTTGCATAATAACTATGAAAAAATTTATAATATTGTTAATATAAAATACATATAATCTCATAAGAGAAATCACATTACATATTTCATTGAAGCACTATATAATTCTGAGTACACCCGTCACATCATAAAATTTTCATAATCATGCATGGAACATTCATCATATATCAATCATATTCATGATGTGACCCATAAAAATGAATGGGTTTCATAACTATCTCAGTATTCATGAATAAAAATAAGTTTCCCAAATGAAAAGGGTAAACATATTCGGTATATGATTCACAATTCATGAGTGAAGGATAAGAAACTCATGAAAAGTCGAAATGTGTATTTGATAGAATGGTTATTTTCTAAATTTTTTGTATTTGGCATAAAGTAATATTGCATTCATTTATATCCCCAAAACATTAAGGGATAATAAATTATATTTAATAAGAATTGGTTATATATTTATAGAGAAATATTCATTAAAGTTAAATAACATAATCAAAAGGAGTTGGGTTTGAGAATTCCTTTATCTTTTATCTGAAATATTTATTAACATTAATATCCAATATAAAAAAATTAGATTTATTAATTGATATATAAAAAACCAATTATATATGTATTTGATTTATTATAATTTTATTTAGTTTATTTGTGGCCATATTGATGAGCTATATAGTTCAATTTTATAGTTATGTTATTATTCATTCACTTTGTTTTCATGATTTGTTCACTTGTATAAAAGTACAGAAGTTCATGTATAATCTGAATAACTCTTAAAAATTGAAATGATATTTCATTAATGAACATGTTTAATTTTAAATGGTCTTATATAGAAATTAGTTATATGGTATGAGGATGATTCAATATAATTTTTTTTAACAAAAATGATTTAATTTATTTTGGTGGGTTTTACGACCATCATGCACGTGTTTCATTCTATTTAATATTATGTAATATATTGGTTGTAGAACATTATATAAATTATAATAAGTATAATAAAATCTTATTTAACCATAATTATTGTTTTATGACCATCCTTGAAGGCGGTAAAGGAAATTGAAAAATCATCATCCATAAAGGCGGTGAATTAACATGTCACATATGATGTTTTTAACTGAAAATTCTATGTTTTTTATTTTCATAATTGATACTTTATATTTGAGTGGTAACCAAAATGACACACATAGGATACGAATTTAATGATACTGGATATGATGTTCAAAATTCCAAAAAACATAACAAGAACATAACCCAAGGATACATTGATCTATGATAGATATAATATTAACACAATAAGATTATATAATATATATGATACTCTGGTAATTAGGAAACTATTGATAGGGGAGATAAGTAGAGGATAAGAAGTGTAATGAAATTCAAAGAGAAGGATTGATGATTTTACCTCTCAGATGTTGTCTCCCTGACAACATCTTTATGGAACTTGGGGTGGGTCTTTTTGTGGAGACCAAAATCTCATTGAAGCAGGGAATAAGATTGGGTAGGAAATTGGGAAGAATATAGAAATGATAAAAGGATTATATGGTTTGATGAAAAGAAATGGGGAGGGTTGTTTTGATTATTATTTTATTCATTATTTTGTTATTTTGGGTCAAGAATATCAACAATATGGATTATTGTGACTAAATACTGTAACGGTATATGGATATTTTGATCCAATTGGTTATTACCTCATCCATACAACAAACATGACTCAATAATTATTAGTTTTGTTAAATACCGTAAATTACCATATTTGACAACCCACCAAAAAATAGAATATTTTATAAAAATATCAAAAATTTATCCTAACCATATTTTTATGTGTAATATTAAAAAATGGACTCGATTTTATAAAAATAATTTTATAATTATGAGGAATATTCCTTTTAATAAAAAATTATTATTTATTTGAAAAATTCCAATTTTAATTTTATAACCACTTTTAAAAAACATTGATAAATTAATTAAAGTCTCATAAAATTATGAAATAATTATGATACAAAATAGTATTAATTCATTAATTTAATTTATTAAAATTAATTTTATTTTAAATTATTATATTATTTAAAAAATTGTAAATATACTTTTCCCTTTCACAAAAATACCAATTAATATTTTATGATTTTTAAAATATTTATTTAATTATATTAAGATAGAATTATATCATATTTTCATCTATAAGAAACCTAATTTTTATTTATATTTTCATATGGGAGGTTACTATTATATTAGCTAAATTTCTATTCATAGTGGTCATATAACTATTCCAATGGCCATGTTATTATTCCATGGGTACAAGATCCTGAAATTCTCTAATTATCATTTCATTCATTATAAATTTATTATAATAATTTTTCATTGATTTTTATATTCTATATATGTATTTTTTACGCTATAAATCAATTATAATTATAGATAAGTTACATTGATAAATGTTTGAGTTGTGAAATATAATCATTTGTTTAAAGAATCATGTACACAATTCCATGTTAAAGAATGTTTATATCAATTAAAACATCATAAATAATAACTTTTAACCATTAGTGGACCCATTTAAATATATTTCATCAAAGGGTGAATTTGTGGATATCCTTAAATTTCCTCAAATGAATGATTCTTTTTGGAACATGAGATTGTGTTTGGGAGTACATTCTATAACAAAATTCAACTTAGTTTTATGGTTTATTTTCCCTATAAAAATGCTTTTCAAAAAAATGGTTATAATTCATAGTATATATTGATTCATATAGGTAGATAGTCCATTTCATCTTTTATGTTATGATCAGGGGGAATAAGTGAAAAGTTTTCCCAGCACAGAGAGACATGATGTATAGGTAACTAAATTTCTGAGAAGGGATATTTTGTTTATTATCATATTTCAATAAATATAAATGGGAGGGTTATTAATGTGACCATTTTGATTAGGTTGATAACTAGTCCTTATGAAATTAAATGATAAATGGGGAGTTTAGAATTGATCTTAATTGATAAATAATAAATATTTTAACTATCTTGATATGAAGTGTCAGAGAACTCTCATAAACATCATTTCATCTTATGATGTGGTTATTATATAACAACCAATTTAGAAGTATGGTATTATTTAATCATTATAAAAATTCAATCATTAGTCAAGAAGGATATTTTTTATTTTTTATTGATAACATGCCAATGGATTTTTTAGAAGCTAGTTGAAGTGAAGTGGGATGAAATTTAATGAATAATTATTTTCATATGAAATCATTGTATAACTATGGTCTTATTGAACCATGATTGATTTCATTAGATAAATATTTATTTTTATGAAAAAAATCACAATGTTACCCTAGAATCTATGTCATGAAGAGTTTTCTCCAAGGATTTATGGGGTTTTTCTTATGTCGTGATATGTGTTTATAATATTTCCATTTTAAAATATTTGTGTGATTTTATGATTTTCACACTAAAAGTGGAAATCCACATCACTATATAAGATTTCATGACTACAAGATTCTCAGTTATGAAAAAAATCATGGATAACTATTTTTGAGAATAGATCCCTGACCACAAAAACTCATTGATCCCAAAATAACATGTCCTCCATAGATATGAAGAGATAAAATAGAATTTACACAACACATTGTGATTTTACATTAAGGTGATATGAATTTCATAAATTTTTTTTTGAATTTTTTATATGAAGACCTGGTTGTAAAAGAGGGATTTACACTATTACACATGATTGATCTTTTAATATATGGAGACTTTGATAAGGAAAAGTGTGAAAAAGCATTGACTTAACCCATCTCACTTTATAGATATCATTCCAAGCAGTATTGAAATTAGATAGTGGAGAATAATGATTTTTAACACACAATCTAAAATCTAGATTTACTTGAGGTGGTTTTGATGGATGTCTAAATCATTCTTGTACTTGGAGCTTAGGATCACCTTCTAACTCCCAAGCCTTATTCTTATTGATATCAAGATAAAAACATGCCTAGTGAAATAAAAGTAATTATACAACTATAATTAGACAATTTATAACCATCGAATGTTTTGTGTGTTACAGGTATCTATATTTCATGTCACTACTTACTGTTAATTATGATCTTATGTATCATCCATCACATGGATGTTTTTTCTAGAGTTTTTGTTTTAGAAACCTCTGATTAAACCACTTATCAATAGTAGTTTAATATCTCATATTAAATTAAGAATGGATAAAAGAATAATTACATCGAAACAATGCCATCCAAAGGATGGTCTACACATCACTTTCAATAGAAAATCACCATTTATAGGTAGATTATCAAGGAAATGGGCTAACGATAGAAAGAAATGATATGAGATCAGTGTGAAAAATATTGAATCATCATAATCATTCTAAAAAATTTACTAAAATTTAATAATAATATGGAATTTTAATAAAAAATTCTTAGAGAATATATGAAAATCATGAAGACCAAATTGAATACATTTATCTTGGATTTGACTCTTATCAGGACATTGAAAACATTGTTGAAAGTAGTGAAATGTGATCATTAATGAATTGAAAAGAAAGTATAATTAAAATATTTTTTAGGTCAATATCTCTTTAAATGGATCATATTTTACATACTAATAATTTAATAATATAACTCAATAACATCTAGAATAAATGACATCACAATAATCATTGAGTTAGGCCAGTTTGACAAAAACATTCAGATTAATGAACAACCCCAGATAAATCCATTACAATAATAATAATTAAATAAATAACAGTATGATGGGAATTCAATTCAAATATCTAATGAATATATTTTATAATTGGTTGACCAAAAATATATAAACTTATACAATATGTTCTCATTGGTAAATTGGTGGAGATAAAATAGAATAGTGATCCATTAGAGAGTAATGGGAAGAATATTAAAGAAAAAAGATTTTATGAAGTATGAAACCTCAATTTACATCATAAGATATTAAAAAAATCATTACTTTTTGTATTTCCTATCATTATCTTCATCTCCATTATACTTTATCTATATTCCCACTCACATTTTGTGGAATAAAATGACATGAAGTATAAAGAGAAGATTATTGGATGTTCCCTAGTTGAATATAGATAAACCATAGTGATATAATGTTATATTCACTACATGAGACCCTTATTCATTCCTTTTAAAAATCAATTTAAATACCCTAACCTAAACTAGAAAATACATCATTACACAAGGATGATCACCCAAACTAGTTACCATAATGGTTTGGTTCCCAGAGGTTTCACCCTATAAAAGGATTCCAATACACCAAATTCAAAATTGAGAGATATAGAAATGAGTCATCATACGAATAGATAATCTATGATCCCTAATTTTGAACCCTCCACCTTTATGAATACCAATTTTTTATTTTCAAATAATAAAATAATGGTAAGTGATTAAAAACAAGGTTTATTGATGGGTAATTAACCCAATTCATTATATAGACTATGGTGAAGGATTATTTTTATGAAAATATCTTTGAAAAAGGATGAAAAACTATGGTTCCTCCGTCCCTACAATCTAGTGAGGCTATGTTATTCTAAAAAGGGAAAACTAGGTTACTCTACTCACCTAGGTATCATACCTGGGTGAATATTCCCTATTTACCCATAATGGATTATGTGACATTGTTGGAATCCTTTTCCATGTTATTCCACTAAAAATCTCAGTGTAACCAAATTTAATCCTTCTCCACTTGATATACATTATTGGTCTATTTATCACATTAATGTGTCCACAATGATCAATTTTTTGTTTTTATGATTAATTTCATGAATCATATAAAAGATCCCCCCACGGTATTATTATTATTATCATTGATCCACATGGTCTTATAAATAAAAAACTCTATTGATAATGATTACTAACCATAATAATGAAACCAATGGTATCTCTCTTGGACTTGATTTTTTATCTTTGTTTTTCCAACATCCTTGTACTTTCAATGTATCAAGGCATCCTTTTAATTGTGCATTTTAATGTAAGTAGTAAGAATTAAATGAATTTAAATCTAGTGTAATCCACTCAAAACAAATTACAGATAAATTTAGAGTGTATAACATTAAGTGGATTCAATGCATAAGAACTTCAAAAATTAATTAGTTGATAGCTTCCACATAGTGATACTTGTAACATTACCTTAAACTATATAATTAATTTTACTAGATTTAAAACCATAAATGGTGAACCATTGGTTATTGTCAAAGGACCTTAAAAGACATAAAATTACTTATTATAAGGATTTGAACTATATGGGTTTTTATTTCCTTCATATGGAAAAGTTGTAAGCCTCTTTCACAAGAATAATCCTAGAATCGTAATATCTTCCACCTACCTATCACACATGCATCCAGAGATATAATTAAATCTTATAGTGCCTTATTACATTGATTTGAACTACACAGTGACTAATGGTTAAAATTAACAATTAGAAAACAAAATCCCCTTATACGATGTTCTTTTAAATGTATATATAACAATTAATAACTTTGACTAAGGGATAACTAGAATTCATACTAGGAAAGGTTTCATTATCATGAATTAAATAACAATATATTACTTGTATATAAAAAAGACTCAAAATAGGAAGATTTATCCTACCATCCTCTTGATTATGACACATATTTCCCATGAATGAAAAACCAATGATATATATATAAAATGAAGAATTTAAAATAGGAAATGGAGAACATAATTTTGAAATCTGTTACTTATAAATGTTATTGATTAACCATGAATTTTGATAGGTGATACGATGTTCATTTTTTTAATTTTTCCACAGAATCCAACTAGAATCCTCAACCAATGAACCACGTGGAAGCAAAATCCATCTTCATCATATGGTAATTTTCATGGTATCTATGGATTTAATTTACTAATAACTAGTGTAAGATTGATCTTATGTGTTTTTTCAACTATAGAGACCTCCTCTCTGAGTTATTAACATAATTTATTTCCTACACAATTTATATAATACCAAGTCGGGAATTCAATTCAATAACAATACCCACTATATAAAATAATTCAATCCATAGAGATGGCCTCTTCCAATCTAGAGGGGATGAGGTTATAGAATACAACCACAAATTTATAAGACAATAAGTGGAGAATAACCTCTTTCACAACATCAATCTTCTTCAATATCTTTTATCCAGAGTTATGAAATTATCACATTCCTTATTTAGAAGAGGTTTTGGATGATGTATCTTGTGTCCAAAAATTTAACGCAAAGCTACATAATGGGATCATACTGAATATAGTCATCATTAATACTGATCATCCTCAGTTCCTTATTATATTGATGAAATAGATAAACTGTTCATACTCACCCATCCACATGAACCTTGAAGATAAACTCACAAGTTTAAACTAATAGCTGAGGTCTAATAGAAAGTTCATACGCCCACCTATGCCACTATCTTAGAGAATCACTATCCAATCTCGATGGTAGTATGTGGGTAATTTCATGTTACCATAAATATTAATCCTCAACATTCATCATGGTCAACTTTTATTCTAATATAAACTAATTCCTCCCATTAAAGGAGGATAATATATCAAGGTCCTACATACAATAACATATTATAAAAATTTGGATGTCCTCCCCAAAATTATTTATGGAGTTACTCCCCATGGAAATAAGAAAATCAACTTTGGAGGTCCTCCATATTGAAATGACTATGAATAAATAATCCCTAATGGATATCCATATGGTAATGTAAAATACAATAACCACAGAGGCCCCCTTCATCATACCAATAATTGATTAACTCTCCACAAGGAATAATTCATCAAATAAATAATGCATCCTTTTGTCAACAAGATTGTATGAAAATAATATGAAGGTCCTCCAATGATTAATTTTTGAAAAGGTCCTCCCCATGATTAAATGGCTAACAAATATGAATCCCCCATAAAAGTAATAAATAATTCTATTTACATTAAGGTCAAACTCATGGTTTCTAACATGGTGGTCACCCTTATTCCGAAAATCAATAGTCCAATAATAGTGAATTTCCTCCCTCATGTACCCATTATAGAGGTTTTTTCTAAAACATTCTACCAAGATCATTGCATCATGCTACATTGTAGATGGTCACGATATTTGTATCATATTCTCTATTTAAAATGGTACATTTACAATCACTACTAGTTTTAATGGTGTCATCAACTTGATTGAAATGAAATTATGGGATATGTGAAAATTCCCCCATGTTGTTCGTTTCCTAGTTTGATTCTACCTCATTGATTTAAGTCAGGATTCTGAATCGTTTCCCCTAATCTATCTTAACGTGAACACTGGATAACTATTTTGCTTGCGACCTAGGTTGGGAAACCCCCTTATTTTCAAAGAAATTGATTTTGTTTCTATCATGTTTGGAATTTGAATATATATTCCTTGCTTAGGGCTATGAGGGAATCACATGTTCACGACAAAAGGCATTTGTTGTTTTTAAAATATCATCTCGCTAGTCAAAAGGCCATCTGTGAATCAATTGAACCTAAGAGACACCCGAAAGAACTATTTTTAAATGATGGATAGGTTGTACATACCATTTCATGAGTGAATGGAATGATATGATATAATGAGAAATGAAATTTTATACCTAAAATTATGAATAGTTCCATGGATTCTCCAAATTCTAACATCAAGACTGAGTCCTGGTTGAAACAAACAGATGCCTTATATGAAACATAATTAATTTTCATGCAAACCTCACACAACCATCCAATTTTCATGAGAAATACATCATCAAACAAAAAATTCTTTATGTCCAATCCATGATGGAACAAGATGGTGATGTTCTCAACATAAGTTCCACGCCCAAGGAGTTGCGTGGAAATAAATGTGAATTTTAGCTATAATGAAACACCTTCAACCACACGTGGGGAGACAATTTATAAGATGAAGCGGTTCTCTGTTTCCAGAAACATTCATTCTTCAAAGAAAATGTAAAACTCCAACAAATAAAGACCACAAAAATAAGAAACTTTTCACAATAGAACTCATGTGGGACAAAACATTACTTGGAAATTGGTAGATAGATCCTCAAATAACTAATAGTAGGTCTAGCCAGGTTTGCATAACAGGAATCTTCCTACGCAAAACCCTAATCTCTGTACAACTCCAAAACTTACGTGAAACAATGCCTCTTGAATCTATAACATTACTTGTACTATATCCCACTACTTTCATGACTCCACTTAGGTGAAACATAATAAGGGTGCACACAATTCCATTTACACAGAACCCAATAGGGTTTTGTGAAACAACTTATTAGTCCCCTGAGTAACATTTCTTCTTCCTCTAGTAAATCAATTATACTATTAGTTTATTCTAAGAATAGGTACCCCAATGACCATTTCTACTAATCACAAGTACAATAACATAAAGCCTCTAGATTGATTACTTCATGGAAGTTACAATTCAATTTTCTTCCAAAAGTTGTATAAGGGTTTTTCACATAAACCCTAGGAGTGGAATATATGAGGGAAATTATGCACCTATCATAGTTGAGGATCCCAATTCCTGAACTTCTTGTCACATTGACACTGTCCCCCATGATGAGTGAGCCCATACATGTCTGAGCTATATGATATAAAACTGTATAGCTCTACATCCTAGTTATATTATGTTAAACTACATGAAAAACAACCTCTGCAGATGAGATAAAACGGTGGCTTTAATATGTGTTATAAATATGGGATTCCCCATGAATGATCATCATGGGATTCCACCCTCTCCCACAACGAAGTATAATACATACTTATATGAATTATTCAATGAATAATACCCAAATTATCTTTCTAAGCTATCAGATGTGAAACCCATTCAGGCTAGATTCTACTTGTAAGCACCATAGCATCCCTCGTCGATTCTCCTTCAATGCCAAGAGAATTATTACCACACAATGTTAAATGGAATGGATCGATCATTTAATATGAACATAGACTGAAACATCAAACTACATGGTTTTTGATCCCTATCCTTCAATTGGTTATGTAGGACACCTAATTCATGTTTAATCCTGAAATTTTAAAACTTGGGTGTGACATCTTCCTTCCTTGGGACACACCTTCCAACTCTGCCGTTAGGGTCATTTTTGATCCATCCATCACAAATATACCTCTATTAGACATTCTAATCTGTAACTAGGTGATACATCTTCTCTCCTAGAGAGAAACCTCCTAGAGTAATCTTCATTGGGCATTATATTCCAATAGTAAACCTAGGTGTGACATCTTCCCACCTAGGGACACTTCTATCATATATATGTTCATAGGGTTTTTTGATTCATCCAACCTGGATATGCTCTATTTGAAGTACTGATTCACAACAAGGTGTGTCATATTCCCTCCTAGGGACACACCTCCTTGATCCAATTCACTTGTGAATTCTTATCTACTATCCTTTCAACACATGTCATTTACCCTATTCCCGTATCAACAAGTTAATAAAATTGTTCCCCGATCTCTCTCAATAGGATGTTTATATCATTCTTTACAAGACGTTGAACTTGTAAGTTGGATAAAAATATCTACCTCACTTGATAGATGTGGGATTTCTGAGATAAAATTTCATGGAAGACTTGTGACCCTATCAAATTTTACCTAATTATGGACACAAGAAACATTGGGTTCTGCACCTAGGATGTCTCATACAAGATTCCCTCCAAGGAGGAGGATTTATAGGTAACTAATTTACCAAATGTCCAAACATGCCTAGAGATACCCAACTTGACTAATTTCCTGACTGAAGGTTACTTCCCTATAAAGATAGAATTAGTGTAATTAACTAGTGTCTATAAATATATGGAACTCGGAATGAGTTCAATAAACAAGAATTATTCTTTGAGGGAGACACAGAGTAGGAAATGAGATCTAAGGATGAATCAATAGAAGGATGAACCAATATACCATCAACCAATTTCCATCAAGGACAAGTCACTAACAATGAATATGAAGCAATATGACCATATTAGAAATATAATAATGCAGGGAAATAGAATACAGTGAAAATGAAATTCTAGAACCATGGAGAAAGAAATTGAAGTAGAAATTTTGAACCGAATGTTAAACTCTTCTCCTAAACCATGTGGACTAGTAATTTTGGACACCAGGTGGATGTTTCAAGTGATAGGATTCAATAATAGAAATGGTGATCCTAACATGAACCTATTCTCCTCTAACCATGGAGACTATTAGCACTTAGGTCATCCTTTAAACAACAAGTCACTAGATTCAAACACACAATACCAGTACTGATAGATGAATCCATATTTCTTATAGATTCAAGATATAAGAATCTAGAGACCTAGTGCATGTAGGTGTCGGGGTAGGAGAAACATTTTTTAAAAGCCCTTCATAACAATGCCTTCGAGATGACTTCCTCTGTAACTTTGGATACCCAGATCCCACACCTTAGCTCACCCTTTGTAATCATCTAGAGGAAGGTAATTGACACCCTTTTACTCTAATCTAAACAAGTGGGGGTTATTCCCACAATAGATATAGACTTCTATGACCTATATCCTTCACTATCTCACCTCCCATGGAGACTGGATTGGTGACAACCACCCCCATTCATAATGAAAATACTCATTCAGAGCATGTGGACACCAGCCATGATCTTTCGGGCTTGGTTTAAATCACCCGATGCAAAGGTTGAGTGAATAATCAGGACATTTCCAAATAAGTGGAATATTTTATGGCTTATTTGGACCCTACCACCACTAATTTATCTCACCAGATCAGTACGACATATGTATATTAATCCTCTATTTCTTGATTGAGATTAATGCCCCATCTTCCACTTAGGAAAGTGGTGTTGACTTTGTCAATCTATGGCACCATTGAGAGATTATATGGGACTTCCCACGATGAGGAAAACCATATTGGAGGTCCTACCTACTCTATCTACAACCAATATAGAGGCCCTCCCCATACTTCTGTTAGAGAAGGCCTAGGTCCTCCCAGTTCTACTATGAATCAAAGAATATTTTTCCTTTCTTCATCAACAGTAATCATAGAGGGCCTCCCAATGCTACCACCAACTAGAGTGGAGATCCTCCTTGCGCTATCAATAAGTAGAGCTTAGTTCCTCCCCATTCCTTCACCAATCATAACTAATGTCCTCCCCATGCAACCAGAAACCAATGTGGAGTTGGTCCCCACTCTTTTGATAACCAGTATGATTTTCTTCCCCTTACTATAACTAGAGAACAAATAGGTTCTCCATGTTAAACTACTATTTAAAGAATAGGTTCTACCAACATCAATACCAACCATATCATATTTGATCCCTGATTCATTAATAGTTCTCATGGAGGTCCTCCCTGAGATCATACCAATCAAAGAAAATCTCATCCCTAGTCCTCCAATAATGAGCTTGGATGTCCTCCTCATGCCATCATTAACTAGAGCTTAGCCCCCCTGCTCTATTGAAGGTCAGTAAAGAGGCCCTCAATGTACTTTTTCTTCTCAACATGGAGTCCCTCCTCGCATCACTACTAATCAATGAAGAGGTCATCCACACTATAACATCAATCCTAGAAAATTAACTCCATACTCCATTGATAACAAGTATAGATGTACTTCTAGTTCCGAAGACATACCCTGTCCAAGGTGGGAGGGCCAACACTAATCATCAAGAATGAAACCCAAGGAAGGGTCTCTACAAAAGATCATCATATTCTTTTGTAGGTACATACTTGTGAAGGATGTTATAGCCCACTTTCAGGGGCTCATAGTGCATCCATATTGGTCACCACAGATTTCTATCCTCTATATCTCTAAAAATACATTAGTGAGATAATACCATATAGAGTAATGCCTTTAGTAGGATAGAACTCTACTATGACATAGATGGATCTTGGTTCCCTCTCACATGAGAAATTCATGAACAAAACATACTATAGAGATGTAATGATGAAGATGGAACTTCCCCCAAGATACATTCCAACATGCAGTAGATGTTTAGCTCATGTATTGACTCCTTCCCTAGTAACCCAGTAGTAGAACTGGTCTATATCAGTGACACCACCCATATCCTAGCTAGTGGAAATCATGGTTTGGTCCATCCAAGATAGGGACCCATTATCTGAGAAATATGGATTTTAGAAGTCTCTAGACACTACTCAACATTCAATTGTGTTTTGGTTACCAACATCTTTAAACATCAACATCCTGTAGTCCTTTATTGAGGGACATGTTGTGTGTTTCTTCAAGATTATATGAGTGATGTTTCACCAGATTTTCATTCGATAGTGAACATGTCTAGTAATTTAGGTGCACCTCCAGGACATCAACCAGTTGTGCTGAAGGATTTAGATTACTAGGATCCCATTGGATTATTGCCCCTCTTCATACGGTTACTGCCAGACCATTCAACAAACACGTATAAACAACCACATAGTGATACTCCAATTCTTGAAAGTGGCATCTTGTCACATTTAGATTACATAATATGGATAATACACTACACTCCATTTCAACCCTATATTAGGAAAATATTTCATATTAATTGATGATTATGGCTCTCCTCCATCTAATTTCATGGTTAACATGGTTTTCAACAAAGTACCTAAGGATCATAAGAATAGGGGAATCAATAGATGTCATGAAAGGAAATATAGACCTGAAGGGGAAGAAAATGACCAGATAGGCACTCCAGCATGTGTCCTCACATGTCAGTAGAGGCGGGCACTAGGACTCAGTCCCCCTAATTATATATTGCCTTCCCATATACATATATATAACATAAAGATACAAGTCAAGTATTCTAATCTAATTTATGATGTGTTGTAAGAGGTGACAAATTGTATGGTATCCACCATTATCTAGCTATTAGAGGAGTATAAAAGGTTGATCATCGACCTCATTACTGAGTGGATCCCAAATTATGTAAATGTTCTATGTGACCCTATCTATCCTATAGTGGGGCAGTAAGCCCTCCTTTTATAGATTCCCTCAATAAATATTTATGAACCCTAACATATAGTCAGAGCTGGTGTTCGGGGATATGGAAGGTGACCTAGGTATGAGTCACCAAACCCACTCAAGTAGAGTGATTATCATCCTTGGGATCCAAGACATGATGCCCATTGGGTTAATGATCTATATTGCTTAGTTGATGATCCTATTAATTCAATGGTTCCAAGAGGCCATTTATATGATAGGGACCCTCACCAAGATTACATTATATTGGTTATCATTGCTCACCTCAAGGATTTAGAGACACAATAGGTGGAGATCCCACATGATAGAGAGTCATAAAATGGTATGGGTGGAAAATATCTGAGCACCATTGGTATCTAGAAATCCCATTTTTCTCCATTCAATGAGATGGGTTACCTAATGTTGGACCTATACCACATTATTTAAATGTGTGGACCCATTTTGGGAACCTTAGTATAATTGGTGGCCTCCAAGATTCAAAATTTTATTCAAACACTATAAGGACCAATATATTTGTGTTACAGGTGGCTATCATAATGTCCATTATTTGTTGGAAATAGCTTCAGATAGAGTTTATTTACTAGTTTAGCTCTATAAAATGAAATACATGTATTTCAATCCTTTTGATGCATAAAGATGGATAGATGATTGAATATTAGGAATTTTTGCTCAATGGAAGTGCATCACATATTCACTAGACATGAATCCATCCCCAGAGATGCTGGTAATGATGTTTGTGGGGGAATATTAAGGGTGATATAATCTATACCCTCACCTACCAAATATTTATAGGTGGATTTAGGGAGGTTTCTGATATGTCCTTACATCTATAATAATCTATAGAATAGAAAATATAGTCACATCCATTTCCACCTCCAGCACTGGTGAGAATACCTAAAAAATCAGAGACTACATCCAGAATACATGAATCTCCCCAAAGAGAGTAGAGTTTTCTCCCCTTTTTTATAATATTCTCATCATGATTAGAATCCTACCAAGTGCAGCCACTACCAGAAGAAAATATTCAAGAACCACCTCACTAATCATAGCTTCTTCAATGAGAAAATGTGACTCTGGCCCCTCATCTAATCGAGGCTCTCAGAGTACGCTTCTGGGACAGGAAGAACCAGACCTATCCCTTCATGAATACACGGGTTCTATGAAATTTTATCTCTTCTCTAAAGAAGGGGATCTTGTTGCTTCTAGAGTTAATGAATACCCTGGAGTTCAGATTCACTAGTTTCCCTAATCATTTTCCACACCACAAGTCCTTCAAACGTACCATAAACAGATGATATGTGCTCAAATATTTTCCTAAGGACCAAGTGGATCAGGGTTTAATCAACTTTGGTGAAGTTTCAGTGCATGTGAAACATGTATTCTCTAACCCTGATAGTGATAGTTAAGACTCTGGTGAATGGCATGGTGTTTTTATTCAAGGGAGATAGAAATATGATGACTGGTTGGCTCGCTGGGTAGTTATTCATGCTAATGTTGTTATCCATGCTCACTTAGGCAGACAGATATAACAAACCATACATTACATACATTGATATATCATCAATGTTGAATAATATTCATTATAGAGCATAACAAATCCATGATAGGACCTTATAGGTATAGTGTATTTAGAAACAATGAAACCTAATTTTTTTTCAACAATCATCTTAATTGCCTCCCAATTATTTCATCATAACTATACCCATTTTTTCATATCTTACGTAATACACTTCAATATGATCTGGGGAAAAGAAATATATGAATGGGGGAGCTCAGGTGATCCTAATGTATAAACAAGGGATATATATATCATATCATAATCATATGACATAAGAACATAAAATTGGAAAATCTCATCTTACCGATGAAAAATCGTGATATCATGCCTTGGGATAAATCATGAATATTTATAAAAATTAATAAACATAATCCCAAAATTCATAAAATAAGACATAATGTTTTTTTTTGAATATGAATAAGAATAGAAAATCATATCATATAAGTAAAAGATCATTTCTAATACCGTAATAGTAAAAAATGTCTATTACTAAACTGAGTTCAATCCTTATTCCAGCCTTGTATTATTGAACAAGGAAAATTTCTCATTCCAACCATGTCTATATCATGAGATATAATTATTTACCAAATGAATTTTAGGGATATATAGGTTCCACTGTCTCATAATGATTTCATATTGATGTGTTCCACAATATCACAAATCATTCATCATTACCCAAGGAAAATGGGTTTCTTTAAACATCATTTCTTTACTACCTAATCCATGTAAATAAAATGGATTAAAAAAATATCATTCCATCAAAAACACAATAAAAATATAGGAACATTATGTATATTATACCTGAAACATAACCCCTTTAAATATTTCCAACATTTATGGAAATTAATTTTAATATAAAACATGATATAAATTTTTCATGAAAATATACTTTCTTCTTAAATTTTTTTCTTTTCTCAAAATGCCCCAAAATTTTCAAAGAAAAGAATTTATTTAAAAATGAACATGAAATATGGTAGATGATGATTCCTATAAACAAAGATTTATGAAGACATAAAAATCCCTTCACTACCTATAATGTATAAAAACATTCTCCTTTTATTTTTTTTTACCAAAAATTCAAATATTACCTCTTATCAAATAATGATAAAATATTCCTTTCATACCATTTTAAAAAATTCACCAATGGTTAAAATTGAGTTTAATTATTTTTTGAATAATTGAATCAATATTACATATTTATGAATCATGGATGTGGATTATAAATATAACCCAGTATATACATACATATAAATAATCTCAGATTATAATGAGATTGAAAAATTATCCCTTACCTTTTAGGTTTGATTTCCTTTGTATATATCCAAACCTCCTTTATAATGATTTAAATATATATAATTAAATTATTTCAAAATCATAATATTTTTTATATGATATATTATCATATTATCATCTGTTTGATAAAAATATTTCAATATTTCTTATTATTCGGTTATTAACTACGTCATTTTATTATGCATGTTTTGTCAAATAAGTTACAGTTCTATTTCATTGATCATAATAATATCAATAAAAATTGATATTATAATAATATATATCATATTTATTTATTATATATATTTAAATAATCATTCTTTAATGATGATCATGTAGAATGAATCGCATCATATTATGGTGACGGTGGGCCATACGTAAGCTCGAGCAAATATATCATTGCCACAATTGTTAAATGTTATTTAAGTGAATAGTGTATAAAATTTAATAATAAAAATAATTTTATAATAATCATATACAGCTTTTATTTCTAAAATTATACCCATCCATGTAAGGTGTCGGTGAAAAACAGATTACACCACTGTGTGGAGACGATAAGCCATATGTGGACATGCGTGGTGATTTCATTTTTTGTAAGATGAATAAAAAGTCAAATATTATTGTTCCAAAATTTAAATAAAATATTATTGAATAATTGATACTATATTTATCACTTTATAATGAAACAACTATTGAAGAGGTAGATGAAGAACAAAGATGTTTGAAATAATTTGTAGAGGAGATTACCACATATTTGACATGCTTCATCTAAATCTCTTATTTGAGAACTAGAGTTGGTCTTTAAATAATCCAAATACTATAGAATATAACTAGGGATGATTATAAGGTAATATTTTAGGGGATGTTTAAGCATGAAGAATCAAAGTGTAGTGATGTGGTGAGAGAGGAGGTTTCATTTTATAATTATGGTGAGGGGCACTTTTTGAAGCCCCATATATTATAACTTCTAACAAAATAAAACCCTACCCAAAAAATCAAAAATATCCCAATTTAGAATATGAGATATTATATAGTTTTAATACCATCATCAAATAAGTTTTTTACACGTTTTATGTCAATTTTACCCTTATCATTTTTATAAACACTTAGTCATTCAATTTAATGTTTTACTTGGGTAACAATTATTTCAACATTAATAGTGTAATATTTTCATATTTGGTGTCAACGAAACCATAGAAAAATACATTATAAAATTTTAGGCCATAGAATAAATTTTATATATTTTTTAAAAAAAATGGTTTTTTATTTTTAAATAATTTAATAAAATATTCTTTTGATAAACAATCTATAGTGTCTACTTGGACACTATTGAATTCAATGATTTTAAAAAATATTAAGGTAAAAATTTAACTTCGAAATTTTTTTTATTATATTAAAAATAAATAAAGGAATATATAAAATTAATTAGACATATTAATTATAAAAAATTATATTTATTTTAATATTTTTAATAACATTAATTTATTTTATCTATTAAAAAAATAATTACTTCATTAATTTAAGGTAATTATTTAATATAATAATTTTTTGAATAAAAAAAAATAATTCTACGAAGAAGATAAATATAATATATTTCCGAATTATATTTATATTTGAATTTATCTTCTAGAAAATCCATCCATTAAAATGTTATACTTATTAAATTATGAATGCGACAACTTTTACATCACTTTAAATAAAAAAATATAAGGGTCAAAATCTATTCTATAAGCCTAAAAATGGTCACTAACTCAACCCTTGGATGTTTAGGGTTGATATATAGTCCACTATTAATATTTTTTATTGTGTTTGTTTTTTATGGTTATTATTATTTTAATAAAAATTGTTTTATCGATTTGTCATCAATTATTTAATTTTTTACATCATCAAAGTATAAATATTTTAGATAATTATAAATTTCTTAAAACATTAAAATAAATTAACATGATAAAGAAATATTTTGTAAATTTATATTTAGTATTTATAATTGAATTTATATTCTATATGACTTTATATAAAAAATTATTTATTTATTAAAATTTAAGTGATACATATTTAACTTTTCGTTAAATAAAAATACTAAAAATCATAATCACATCCAAGTGGAATCCAATGGAAACCATTTTCGTTCCAAGGATGATTGAGGAATACACACAATCATTAAATTATATTAAGATAATTGATAGGGTTTCTTTATAATAGTATTCTTACAATCTCCTAATTTACCCTTTTACCGTATTAATAAAAATTACTGAAGTAACAATTCATAATACTGAAAAATAAAATAATTATATTTAAATAATTTGTACCTAATGATTATAAATATGTAATACATTTTTTAAAATTAAAAACACAGATGTTTTATTAATTAATTTAATATTATTACAGTTTTTAGAAAGAAAAAACTAGTTTTAAAAGTTCAAACATTGCGAAAGACTGATACGTTTTAACATCTGAATTCAATGTAAAAGTAATTATAATGTAAAAAATTACATTTCATGATAAAAATATATTATATTTATATTTTAAAACAAATAAATATTATAATTTAATGATATAAATTATTTCAATGGAAAATTATTTTTTCACTTAAAATTTAATGTATTTTTACTATTCAACAAAATTTGAATGTTGTTAGAAATAGTTCAAAAATTTATCCAAAGTAAAATTTCAGATCCCTCTTAAAAATAACATGTTTATGTTTTCATATAAAAATAATTAATTTTTCCAAATATTAATATAAAATTGGGTTCGCCATTAAACGGTTTAAAATTATCAATTCAAAAAATATCGGTTTTTATACAACAAATGGGGTTTATAAATACACTATGACTAAAAATATATATTGGATGAATATAAAATTATTATTATATTTATAAGATACATATGTCATTAATTTAATTTAGCATTTGTAATTAAATGATTTTTTAATTAAAAAAATTGGAATATATAATTGATTTATATTTAACATAAATAATTGGTATCCAATGAAATTGTGATACATTTTCATAAGTCATTTATATTTATTACCGATAAACTAATGGACAGGCTATAACATTTATTTTATGATATGGTCATATTGCAGTTCATCAAAACTCATGATTTCATGCAATTAATGCTATTGAAAAATTAAAATCATTTAATTAAAATATTTCATACAAGCATCTGGGGGTTACATTCTACCCCCTTTAAACTGCATTATTTATTTCAAATTCGTCACTTGGATAAAAATATATGAGGATATATCTACCTCATCATATCCTTATGTTCGCATGTATCTTTCCCAAATTGATGGCTCCCCTACAAAACATTAATGTGGTGGTCTTGTTTTGTTGTACATTTTTGCTACGATCCAGAATAGTTATCGATTGTTCTTTATAAGAATGATCATGCTCAATAGGATCAGTTTCTGAGTTTAGTACAAGTGGAGAACCGGGTATGAACTATATTATGATAAATACATGGAATACATAATGAACTTGAGAGAAATTTGGTGGAAGTTTCAATCAATATGCCACCTTCCCAAGAAGATACGTAATTTCAAAAGAACCGATATCCCATGGGCTCATCTTGTGCTTCTTTCCAAATATCATTATCTTCTTTTAGGGAGATATTATTTAGAAACACCTCATCACCCACGTCCAAATATTGGTATTTTCATTGGTTTTTAGCATAACATTTTTTTTCAAATATGAGCTTCTATTATGTGTTGTGGAATAGATATGACCTTTTTGGATAGCTTTATTTTCCAAACTTCATCCTAGAAAGTTGGAGTTATGCACTTATTTCAATAGAGGGATTCATATGGATATATCTGAATACTATAGTGAAGGATATTATAGCATGAAAATTACACCAAATGTAGGTTTTGATCCTAAACACAAATAAATCCATAGGGAAAGCTCTAAACATGCCTTATAGAATTTAAATTTCCATCTTACACGGATCATCTATCTAAGGATGATAATAAGTGATGAAAAAAACACTAGGTCTAGATCCTAATGAAAGCTTCTCCAAAACATTGAGGCAAACCTCAGACCCTGATAAGATATAATAGAAATTGGTACTCTATAAAATCTTACAAATTCCTTTATATATATATATCCTATAATGCAGATCAATAGAGAATTCGGGTCTAATAGTAAACAAGTGTGCTGATTTCATATGTCAGTTAATTATAATCCATATATCATTAGGGAATTTAGATTTTTTGGGATGACCAACGCCAACATACATAAGGTTGGTTTCCCATTTTCATTCTCATGTGGGTAATGGTTGTATCATCCCCTTAGACATCTATTTCTCATCATTAACTTGCTAACAATCCATGCACTTAGATACATATTAAAAAACATCACTTTTTGTTCCATCCCACCAAAAATACTCTTTCAGGTCCATTTACATCATTGTGCTTCGATTTTGAATAGATTATAATTAACTATGATCCTCATCCAATAGAACATTCTTTAATTCTAGTATGGAAGGAATACAAACCTGATTCCTGAAACTTATTTTTCAATCACAATCAAATTTAAATTCAAGAACATGTCTCACCTTCTTTTCTATCTCTACAACATTCCTATATTCCTCCTTAATCTTCACTTGTATACATGTTTGAAAATTTAGTTGAAAAATATAATATTTTTCCCCTTCCTTTAAAATTTCAATATGTATACTTTGAAAATCCATAAATATTGGTTCTTTTGTGATTCTTATCATGGATAGGATAGAATGGTCCTTTCAACATAAAGTATCTACCACCTTGTTCACTTTCCCGGAGTGGTAATGTATTCAGAATTTGTAGTCAATAATCAACTCCAATCATCTTCTTTGGTGCATATTCGATTCTTTTTGTGTAAAAATATACATTAAAATTTTATGATCTGTATAAATACCTCACCTTTCACCATAAATATAATTCCTCCACATCTTTAATGAAAGGATTACTGCAGCTAAATCCAAACCATGAGTTGGGTAATTTTTATCATGGATTTTACATTGTCATGAGACATAATCTATCACAATGTCATTGTTCATGACAACACTAACCATCCCATTTTGGGACGCATCACTATAGATCCCAAATATTTCTCCACTACATGTTTGTGTGAGAACAAGTTATATAGATATCCTTCTTTGGAGATCTCTGAAATTATCTTCACATTACTCTATCCACACAAAAAAAACCCATTTTTCAGTAAACTTGGTGATTGATTAAATAATCATGAAAAAAACTTCAAAAACTATATATAATATCCATACAAATGTGGAATGCTTCATATCTTAGTTTTTGTTGTTGATCTTTGTCAACATTCGATAACTTGTTTTTCTAGATTCACATATGTCCTATATTTTGAGATTTTATGACTCAAAAATTAATCTTTCTAAATAAAAATTCACACCTGGTAAATTTTTCATATTTATTATCCTTTCTCATGGTCTTCTATACAATTATCAAGTGATCATCAGGTTCTTACTTACTCTTTGAATAGAGTAGAATATTATCTATAAAGACTAACAAAATATGAACAATATAATCTCTAAATACCATATTCATTAGATCTATAAAGATAAAAGAGGCATTATTAAGAGCAAAACGAATCACTATAAATTCATAGTGGTCATACCTTTTATGGAATTCCATATTTGGTATATCCTCTCTAATGACCTTTAATTGATGATAACATGAATGATGATCAATCTTGGAAAAGTATCGAGATCCGTGTAGTTGGCTGAAAAATTCCTCAATTTGGAGAAGATGATAATTTTTCTTGAGAGTGATCTTGTAATGTTCTTGATGATCAATGCATAATCTCATTGAATTAACTTTTCTCTTAATAGAAAGAACATGTCCACCTCAAGGTGACACACTAGGGAACATGAATCACTTTTCATGAAAAACTTGGAGTTGCTTCATTAAATCAAACAACTCAATTTGGTTCATTATATAAGGTGACATTCAAATAGGAATAACACTCGGTATGAGTTCTATAAATATTCAACTTCATGATTTAGTTGAAGACCATGTAATTATTTCGGAAAGAAATCACCAAACTCCCTTAAACTGAGTTTATTTTTAATTGGGAGTTTCTCCCCAACCATTTGAGATAGATAACCGTAATTTATATGAATCAGGACCCATATGATTAAAGGAATTAACATTGTACGTTCATACTAATCCTCACATTGATAGATGATCATAGTTTAATTTGGAATATAAAATTTGACTTCCCTTCCATGGAAATGTATATGGGCTCCATATAGTGAAATCCAATCAATGCCAAAAATCACATAAAATTTTACTATAGGAAGGATCATAAGATTTGCAGGGAGCACTATCCCCAAAACAACTATTGAGGAATAATTATAAACGTTTGTTGGGACCATTGTGCCATTATGAGTTTTCACAGCACACTGATCATCAAACTGTTGAGTTAATATAGTTATAACCTTATAAAAGACTTTATAAATAAAAGAGTGGGTGAATCCAAAATAAAATAAAACATTTTATACTTTATAGTGGGTGGTAATTATACCTTTCACCACTTATTTATTGCACTCCACATTGCCGATACTGATCTCATGTGACTTTCCATTGAATTTGGACTTAAGAGTTTGCTGACATCGATCATCATCAATAATCAATGGATGTGGTCATGATTAGCATAATTCCCCATTACCTTGCACCTGAAACATTAAAGTGTAGGAGGTGAATTTTGTGTAGCCTTTTATCTATTCTCTTTGTTAGAAATATATTTCCAATCACATCAGCATACAACTACCTAATCAACTTCTTTTCCAAACATGAAAATTTTACTGGTCCCTTTAATACAATTTCCTCTATCTTTCATTCCACACTTTGAGTATAATGGAATATCATCTTCTTTTAAGTTTTGTATTTATATTTGACCTTAAATTTCATTTTTATCTTCTTATCAAACCCATAAGACTTATGGGTTTTTCTAATCTGCATCTCAACCTTGATATCACATTGATGGATTTCTTCACAGCTATTTAAGACCCTTATGGAATATTCCTTTCGGAGACTTGGGTTAAATCCACTAAATAATCGATCAATTTTACTCTCTGGATGGATAATATTTCCAAAAGCATACCATGCTTGTTTTATAAAATTTCCATCATAGGTAACAACAGAATCATCATCCTTTGGATTATGAACATGAAAATCTGTATCCATCTTTTTTCTAAGAATACAAGGAATGTACTTATTGGAATTTAAGTTCTTAAGGTCATAACATTTTGTGGATTTAATTCTATATCTTTGCCTCATATTATTCCAACAATGATTAGCTTCTCCAACCAAATGATATAATACAAAGATGACTTTATCTTGTTTTGATCATTGGAGAGAAAAAAATCTTTTCAGTGGTATTTTTCCATTGTATAGCCACTAATAGATCAGAAGACCCATTGAATGAAGGTGGACACTACCTCTTGAAAAACTGAACAAAATGTTGTCTTGTCTTTTTCTATTATCAAAAGGTTAACTATACCTTTCCCCTGATACCAAATATAATGAAAAATACTTTAAATAAATTAATATTGATTCAATGTTGATGAATATTCATTACAAAATATAACAAATCCATGATAGGAATATACATGTATATTGTCTTTAGAAAAAGTGGAACATAAAAAATGGTTTATAAAACACCTTCATTATCTTCTGCTTATTTCATCATAACTAGAACAATTTTGGAAATATATTACTTAATACCCCTCTTCATAACTTGGGTAAAAGAAACATACGAAAGGGTATGCTCAGATGCTCAGTAATGGAAAACAAGGGAGATATTAATCATATCATAATCATATTTCCTACACACATAACATGTTAATAATTTATCCTCTATATAAATGATCGTGATATCATGCCATGGAAAAAATCATGAAATTCCATAATAATCAATTAAAATAATCCCAAAAGTAAAAATATAAGACATGATGTTTCTTGAAATAACAATAATCATATAAAATCATGTAAAATTATCCAAGTCTCATATCCAAGACCATTATTATGGACAACGTCAATTACTGAACCAAGTTCACTGCTTATTCCAGCCCTGTATAATTGAATCGAGATCATTTTCAGTTCCATCCATTTCATTCTCATGAGACATAAAACATTACCCAATTTTTTTGAGGGATATATATGTCCCACCCATCTCAAAATGAAATAAATCTTATGTGTTCCACAATAATATAAATCATTCCACCATAACATAATCCATTTTAAAAAATGGATTTCTTAAATATAATTCCATAATAAACACAATAAAATCATCGATATAAAAAGTATATTATATATGAATCATAACCCCATTATATAATTCCATTATTGATGGAAATTAATTCTTATATAAAATATCAAATTAATTCTTGAGAAAAATATCATTTCTTCGTCAAAACAATTTTCTCTTCTCAAAATTCCATGCAATTTTAAAAGAAAAGAATTTATTTGAATGTAAAATGGACATAGTGTAGAGTACGATTCACGGATATATGGAATTATGAAGATGTAAAATTATGTTCATGAAGTTTATGTTAATGAAACATTCTCCTGTTAATTTTTTCTAAAATGTCAATAAGTACCTCGTATCGAATAACGACCAAAGATTCCTTCAATACCGTTCGATAAATATTCACCAATGGGTAAAATTGGCATTAGATTTTTTATATGAATATAAATAATAGTAAATATTTTGGAAACATGAAAATGGATGATAAATATACCCTAGTAAATACTTTCGTATATACAATATAGGATAATAATGAGATTGTAAAATTATCACTTTCCCTTTAGGTCAAGTTTTCGTTTTATGAATCTGAACCACTTGTATAATGATTAAAACATTTTTATCAAAATAATTCAGAATCATATAATTTATTTGGATATCATATATGATCATATTATATTTTCGTTTGTTAATAACATTTCATTATTACTTATTATTCCGGTATTAACTGGTTTATGAGTTTATGCATGTTTTGTTGAATAAGTTATGTTTCTTGTCCATAGGTCATATTTATATCATTAAAAAGTTATATTAACAATATATATATATATATATAATATTTTTTCATTATATACATTTACATAATCATGAATTAAGTAATATCACATTGTTGAGACGGTAAGTCGTACGTACACATGAGCGATAATATCCTTCCCATAATTGTTTAATGGTATTGGATTTAAGGGTGTATAATATTTTAAAATAAATATAATGTTATAATAAACATATATATTTATTATTTACATAATTATACCGATCCATGTTAGGTGGTGGGGAAAAATAGATTACACTATGACGTGGAGACGATAAGTCGTACGTACGCATGCCTGGTGATTTTTTTTTTCATGGGATGGATTGAAAGTGGAATAATTTTCTTCCATAATCATAAAAACATCTTGTTATAAAATTTATACTATATTTATTACTTCATAATTAATCAAATTAGGAATATATGGTATAATATGGAATAGTTTGAAATAATTTCTAAAGGATACCACCTCTTCATCAACGTGCTTCCTCTAATTCTCCTCTTCGAGCACTAGAGTTGGCATTTAAGGCAGACCAAAACCTCTAGAATGTAACTGAGGATGTTGATAAAGGAAAAGGTCAGAATATTTATGATCTTTATGGCTCAAATTGAAGTGAATAGGTGAGGGAGTAGGTTACCTTTAATAATTGAGGTATGAGACACTTTCGGAAACTCCATAAATATTAATTTATAATAAAATATTAACTTACTCAAAAACATCCAAAATATCCAAATTTAGAATATGTGATGATATAGTGTTGTAATATAATCATGCAATAATTTTTTTAAAGTTTGAAATCAATTTTAACATTATTATTTTAATTAAGTATTAGTTATTCGATTCAATTTTTAACTATGGTAACAAATATTTCCACATTAAAATGGTAAAATATATACTTATTTGATTTCAATTAGACTATAAATAAATAATTTATAATATTTTGGTTTATATTATTTTTATTATATATTATATATGGAAATGTATTTGGAATTTTAAAAAATTTAAAAATACATTGTTTTGATAAATAATCAACAATAACAATTTTGATACTATTCAATTCATTGATTTTTAAAATATTCAGATAACCAGTTAAGTTTGAGCCAACTATTTTATTATATATATAAGAGGTAAAATTAATCTATTAAATTTATAATATATGTTAATTATCGCAAATTTTATTTATTTTTTAATATTTTAAATAACATTTATTTGTTATCTCTACAAATAGAATAAAAAATGAATCAATTTTGTGTGATTATTTAATATAATTATTTTTTGAATAAATATTAAAAATAAAATACTATGATGAAGATAAATCTATTATACATTAGAAAAATATTTTTATTCAAATATATCTTCTTTAAAATCCATCATTTAAAAGGTTATAATTATTAAAGTATGAATGCCACAACTTCGACATCACTTTAAATAAAAAATATATAATTGTCAAAATCTATTCTATAAGGTTCCAAATGGTATCTAACTCGACCCATAGAAGTTTATAGTATAAATATACTCTCTAAAAAATATATGTTCAGGTGTTTGGGTATTCTTTATGGTTATAATAATTTTAATAAAAAAAATTTATTGAGTTCACATCAATTGATTATTTTTTATATTTTCAATGTATATGTATTCAAGGAAATTTTTAATTTAAAAAAAATTACAACTATATTAAAAAGATAAATAAAAAAGTTATATTTAAAATTGTTATTTATAATATAATTTATCTTCTATATAACAATCTATAAAAAATGATTTAGTCATTAAAATTTGAGTGAGACATATTTAACTTTTTGTTAAATAAAAGAAATTAAAAGTCCTAATCTCATACAAGTGGATTCCAATGGATTCCATTTCATCATAAGGGTGATTTTGGTTGAAATAAACTTGTCAAATTATATTAATATAAGTGTTAAGGAATTTTTGTGATTTTATTCTTACCCTTAAATATCTAATTTACCCTTCTAACGTGTCATCAAAAACTACCAACGTTACTATTCATAATTCCAAAAAATAAAATAAATAAATTTACATAACCTAGGACTAATGATTACAAAAATGGATTCAATTTTCCAAAATTAACAACACAGAAGTTGTGGTAATTAATTTAAAATTATTCTCGTTGTCAGAAAGAGAGAGTGTTTTAAAAGTTTAAACATTGCAAATGATTGAAATGTTTTTACAACTAATTCAATGTAAAATTAATTAAAATGACATAAATTATATTGAATGATAAAATTATATTTTATTATACATTTAAAATATTAAATATAATAATTTAACCATATAAATTAGTTTGATGAAACAATCTATTGTCAGTAAAAATTTAGTGTATTTTTATTATATATCAAAGTTATAAAGTTATTAGAAAAACATAAACAATTAATAAAAAGTAAATTTTTATATGCCACTTCCAAATAAAATGTTTAATTAATCATATAAAAATTGTTAATGAAAGAAATTCCTAATTTTCTATGGGTTCTCCATTAACAGATGCTAAATATTTGTTTTTAAAAATATAGTCTTTTATATATCAAATTGCGTTTATTCATACACTATGAAAAAATATCTATTCAAGGAATATCAAAAATATTTTATTAAATATATAACATATATATTTCATTAATTTCATTTACCAATTGTAATTCACTTAATTTATTAATAAAAAATATTAAAAAATATTATTGATTTATATTTTACATAACAATTTTCTAGCTGATGAATTTACTATATATTTTTCTATGTTTGTTATATTTATTATTTCTAACCTAATTATTATAAAATAATGGTAATTTCATACTAAGGGTGTCTCCTGGTTCTTTAAATATTTCAATTGTATACAATGCAAGCTATTGAATAATTGAAACTATTTAAATAAAATATTTCATAAAAACATTCAGGTGTTTCAATAGAACTTCCTATAGTTTATCCACCACTTCTAGAAGCTTCCTTCAAATACATGTCACAACCCTCCATGTACTTGAAGAATATGAATTAATGGTGAAACTGAGATCAGATTCCCCTGCTAATTCCAAAATCATCTTGAACTCTAACCAACTTCACCGCCTGTGTTGGGATATGCACCAAGAGTCTGATCAGTATTGGGTGACCACAAAAATGAGGAGAATATGCTTTCCTATATAAATTACATTGTGATGGAAGAATAATTCATAATGCTCGATAGTGAGGAATTCCATGAAAACCCCATGGGTGCATTTGGTTGACACTGTCGAAGAAAAGGTTGTGGACATGCCATCTGTTAGAATGGTCATGCAATCCAAGACTTTCTTTCTACTGAGACCAACCATGATGATAAACATAGAGGTCAACTATATCTTTATTCCATGACCGATCTTCCTGTGACACCTTCAGAGAAGACCGTATTAGTTAATCAAGAAGTTCAACCACTCATACAACACAAACATCGATGTACATCCAAAGCCTATCCTCACCAAATAGAAATTCAGATGATAGTTTTTAAGATGAGATTATATAATCATTAGTTGAATATATTTATGAATATCCAAACAATAGTGGTCCATCCATTAACATCCATTTTTCTCCCTTCCACGGTGTGAGCCCCTAGGGGCACAAATATGCCCTCTGTATGGAGGTATGGCGCATTGAATCACCTCATCATCATACTTGCAAGACTTTCAATCTTTAAGAACCCATATTACTATAGGAAATGTGTGAGTCCATATAATAAATTTAAAAATCCTTCTATAGTTATAATTAGAGTGTATAGTTACAATAGTTTTTTCCTACATGACTATTACAACATTTTAAAGATAATCAACATAATATCATTACAAATAAAGGATCCAGAATGTGTTGTGTCTTGGGAAAATTCATCCTGTAAATAAATTTTATATAATAAAACATAATTTTTTTTAATTCTTTCTTCTCTGTATTCTTAATGAACATCATGTTCTCTTTATTACAATTAATCACCTAAGTATATGCCTCCATTATATGGGTGAACTAAATGACTAGTAGGTGGATAGATAAAGGATATGAATAAATATAACAAGGGTGAGAATAAAAGTAATCATCATATCCTAATCATAGGATAATCATCCACATCATGAGGGAAATGTGTGATAAATTCATAGAATGTAGAAATTCATAATAATTAAACATCATGTCATAGTGGTCAAAAACCACACATAGTTTTAATAAATTATAGTGTTATGTTCACACATAACATATGTGAATAATAATAACATCATCTTCGAAAAAATATAGAATCATGTTTATGGGTAATATATATTATATCATGATATTTATAAAATCACCCAATACATTTAAGGGCTATATAATTCTAGTCCTGCACATCACATCATAACGTTTAAAAAAATCATGCATGGCACATAGAACACATTATAATTGAAATCGTGAAAAAACCAATGGAATGGAATGGATTTCATATGGAATTACTAAAGAATTAATTAATGGATGAATTTTGTGGTTGCCAAATGAGAAAAAGAAAATATATTTGATATAACAATCATCTTTCTTGGGTGAATGAGAAAAAAATCAAGATGATTCAATTACATGTTTTGGAATGATGAGTTCTTTTGGAAAATCTTTGTACTTTTCATAAAATAAAGTAAGAAATAATTATATTACTAAAAATAAAAGTGAATAATAATGAAATTTTATTTAAGGATAATTATTGGAGTATTCATACAAAATATGTTATGAATAAGAGATAACCCAAAGAAAAGGAGTTGGGTTTGAGAATCATCTTGCCCTAATTCTAGTTTAATTTCATTTTTTTCCTGTTTCGCCTTATTTTTTCAATATTTGTTCAAATTCATTTATAGAATCATATAATTAATTATACAGGATTATAATATATATAAATAATTATTTATATATTATATATAATTAATAATATCCATCCAAGAATGTGGTTATAATAATTTTCATGGCAATATCTCCACATGAGGTGAACCGACCCTTAATGGGATGTTTTTAAAAGAATTGTAAAGGAAAGTATGACATTTATAGTCGTAATAAATATGATATTTTCAATGGTTTAACATCATTAGTATAATTTTTAAAAAATAAATAAATAATTTTACAGTATATGAGTTATAAATTAGTTGTAAAAAATAAGAATCAAAACAATAAAAGTGGGAAGAGTTAATAGAGACTTAATCTCTCTTTAGTGTAGATGTTTTTGTAAGACACTATAAATCCTCTAGGGAAGGAGTTGAATTTATCTAGAATGAAGCTATATATTCATAGGGTCTTGAGAGGGAGGGTATAAGATGATAAGGGTCGTTTTAATCGGTGGGGGGCTGGTTTTCCAAGGTAAGGGATATGGGTATATTTGGATTAAAATACTAAATAATATAACAAATCAATGGAATAACACATTATAGGAAAATTTTTACAATAAAAATATTATAAAAATATAAAATAATACGTTTAAGAAATTAATTCCCATTTATAATTCAAAATCATTGGTTTATTTAAAAAGAATTTGTAATTAAGGAAAACAAATTATTTTAAGGAATAACTTATGACATTAGGATTTGGAATGTTTTTTTGGATTTGGAAGTTAAGTTTATTTTTTTAATGACTCGTTTATGAAATTAATTATTTCATGGATTAACCAAAAGTTCTAGAATGTATTATTCGACTAGAAAATCATGAATGATGTTACTTTAGATTCACTGGTTATGGGAAAATTTTATTTTTTTCTAATCAACCAAAACATAAGTATTTTAGAAAACTAAACAAATAACTATTGGATAATTTTAACATTATGATTTAAAAAATGATATCCATTTTATCAAAATAATTTTCCAAAAAAGGGAATTTTAATTTTTAATATAAAAATTATTATTTTTTCAAAATACATTAAAATAATGTCTATTAAAAATGTTCTTATATTATTTTTTTGTTTTTTTTCATGATATTTTTTTTGGAATTATATTATTTTTATTTAGTTAAATTTTTAATTATAATATTTATTATTTGGAGTTGAAATTAATATTCCAACAGTCATATCCCAATTCCCAACTATCTAGTTAGTATTCCCAACAGTCAAGTTATTATTATAGTGGTCATGTTACTATTCAAATAGACACAACACCTCCCCTATATACCACTTATTTATTTCATTAAATATCCAACTCAATTCCTCTCAAGGATCATAATTTCAATTTTCTATAATGTTTCATAGATTATTAATATTTGTTTTCGTTCATATGTTACTAGAATTGGGGTGATGATTATAAAGGATTGTGGTGATCCATAGTTTTACATTTTAGGTTTTCTATTTTATATATATTTTTTATAATTATAATTTTTTCAATTATAATTTGTTTCAATTATGATTAATGTAACAGTATTGATTAAAAAAATATGTTTTTAATTTCTATATATTTTTAATGTTTATAATATTTTATAATACACCATTTATTTTTCTAGAAAATAAATTTACTAAAAAAATTGGGATATTTCATCCTTACCCCTTTAAAAATTTCATCCCAATATTTCAACTCATATTCTCAATTGAAAATAGATGAGGGTAATTCGGTTTCATTGTTTCATATAACATTTCCACTATGGTCTAATTGTTTCATCAAAAACTATTCATATGTGTGGTCATTCCTTAGTTGAACCACCTGTGGATTCTGTAATTGTGAGGGGTTTAGTATGTAATTCCTCGTGAGTGATACACATTATACACCATGAACATGATCCATACTTAGTTGACCATAATTTTGATAGTCCACTGCACTTATATGATCAAGGAACTCAAAGCTGCTAATGTTCCATGGGATAAGTTACCTTTTCTATTCAAACCACATGAAACTATTCCATAGTGATATTTGATGGACTTTTTTTCCAAACATCTTACTCTGAGTAACTCGAGTGGCTGTCAACATAGCTCTTCTTCTGACTCTGAGAAGATTTTATTTGTTGTTGGATGGCTAGAAAAATCTCGGTCATCACTTACAAATGATAAGGACAATGTAGCTCTCATTCCCCAACTTCTCACCAACATTTTGTTGTTCTACATCACTTCCCATATATAAATTCATATGGAGCCATTTAAATACTCGAGTTGGAGTTATTGTAATATGGGAACACAGAAAATGGAACATGTTGAACCCTTCCACCATTGAATTCCATCAAGTAGTCTTTTATCATGTCTTTAAGTGTATGAGATATCCTTTTTTATTGGACATTATGATGGGAGTGGTAACTATGATAATACATAATTCTATACACAAATCATGTGTAATATTTTTATAGAATTGAGTGGGGATCCTTTGATCTTTATTAGATACAATTGATTGTGATTCCCCAGGAAGCATCATCACTTCCTTCACATATATCATGGAAATTTGTTTAAGTGAAAAATATTTCAAAATAGTAATGATGTTGTTAGTCTTGGTGAGTCAATCCACCCCAAATCATATTGCATTTTTTCCTTTGTATGTATTCAAAATAAAAGAGAAACTTTTTGCGGTGATGTTCTCCCATTTCCATGTTGGTATAAGAAATGGTTTAATTATCCCTTTGATGTTTTATCACTATGATTTAGATTACATCATACCAACCACCATGAGATATACTAAAAGATCACTGTCTAATTTTTTTCCCAAAAAACGTGTTCTTGAACATCCTAGTTCATCATTGTACCACCATGATGGTTAAAGAAATGTGAGATATGTGAATTATGCAAAAGAATATTCTTTATATAAGGTGACTAAGGCACACAAATCCTCTTTCCAAACCAAATAACACCATCATAATTGTTGTGAAACTCATGTATCTTTCATTACCCTACTGCATTCAACTTATTTTGCATCTTCAAATCATCCCTTGGTACATCCTTGATCTTCTATTGAATGGATTTCTTGTCAATCATTTTGGAAAAGTGTTGATAACATGGAATATGATCCATGCACTTTTCAGTTGAATTAATGATGTAATCCTCACTTCAGAATATAATTTTTATTTTGAGTAGAAATATGTCTTTATGGAGGTAGGAGTAGATTGGATTTCCATGTTTCGTGACCCAAACTTTCACTAAATGGGATAGAAAATATCATTGTATGACTATAAATCTTTCATGGGGGTTAATGACGGTAGCCAAAGGACCAGCCTGAAGGTCCAGAACCATAACCCCATAGTGATCCTTAGCAGGGATGTGGGAGCTAAGCCCCTATGATAGGAAGTAGTGGGGTTTCCATGATGGTTCTCCTAGACGGTGTTGTATGCACACAACTTATATGTAATGATTCTAGAGAAGGCCTTGTGTGTGCAGCCCATAAGTTGTATCCTCCCATGTATGGGGCACCACTGCACACAAACCCTAAGCACTAGAAGACCCCTGAACACCCCCTACGCGGCACTGAAGGACGACCAACCCTACATAGGGTACCTGTGACAGACTACTGCACCATGGACATGCACGAGGTAACTTCTTGGACCAGGGTCCCATATTTTCCCATAAATAGGACCCTTGAGATCATAATTTTCAAAACTCAAAAATAAAATGAATCCAAAAAATAGTTGATCATAGAACCCCATCATATAGGTTTTGAAAAACCAATTAGGTAGTTCCAAAAAACCCAAGATTAGATAGAATAGAGGGTAATAAGTGCGATCAAATTCCCTTAAGGTTCTGAAACACAGGAAAACATCATGAAGAACCATTATCCCCTAGTGGAAAACAACATTCATGATTCCCCTTTCCGAATTAGGGAACTTTAGAGGCCTCATCTTAGGATGCGTGACGAGACCCCTGGTTCCTAGGATAAAGGCTACCCAAGTTTTGTTTCATAGGTGGTATATTTCCCAAGGTATATCCATATCACAAAAGCATATGGCCCATGTGAAAAAAACACTAGATTCTCCCAAGGCCTATGCAAAGAACCTTCATTCTCTATTCCAAGACCTGTGAGAGCTCCCCATTGATCCTTGGTAATCTCGAAGACCTAAAGCCTCAATTTCTTGGAGGGGTGGGTGAGTATCAAACAATGTTTTCCCTATGATATGGAATGATATCCCCCCAAAACCTTTTTTGGGAATCCCTCGTGGAGAAAGACCCTAGCCTTTCTTAGAAGGCTTATCCTTCTTCAATCCTTCCTCCTTTTCCTCACCCATGGTTCATATCTGGATAGATCACCATATGTAACTATCATGGATACAAAAACAAGAGGGGATGAGAGTCTAAAACCCCCCTCTCTCTCCCTTTGGTCCGAGGGTACAACATCATGAGGTATTGGGAAGCAAATCCTTCTCTCTTCCCATATCGAATTGGGTTTTTATCTCTTCCATCAATATACATTTCATATTATTTGATTTATCAAGATCCACCACTTACTCATTTTTATCACACTGTGAATGGCTCACATAATCTTAGAAGTGAGTGAAGATCATTGAATCCGTATGATGCCCAACCATTGGTCCTCATTAAAAGTGTAAGTCCCAACCATAACCTGTGAAATTATCTTCCAAAATTTGTCTCGAAGTCTAACCATTGGGAATACTCTTAGGGAATAATCCCCAAGTAATTATATGCCTCATACTCAGTATAATTCCATTTACATGTCACAATATTCATCCAACTTGCATCCCCTTATGGAATAACCCCGAACCAAAGAAAATTTGGGAATCCTCCTTAGGAATAATCCAACACCAAAATTCCTTAATTAGTAGGGAATCCTTTGGCTCCATCTTTGATGGTTTTTTAGTTTGAAGGCTTTAATTGGTTTTAATGGTGAAGTGGTGATCTAGTGAACTAGTGTTGTGGGGAGGTCTTGTATGTTTTCTCACTTTTTCCTTAAACGTGTTTGCATAATAATTATAAAAAATTCAGTCAGTTAGTAGGGAATCCTTTTCAGGCATAATCCCCAACGTAATCCACTTAAAGGGACATTTTCCACTATGATACAAACATGAGGGCATCCATTGGAGTGGGTCCTCCAAAAAAACAACCTAAGCATTAAATTCCTGTATAAATGGGACATTTAGGAATCCCACTTAGGTCAAAACCCATCACCAAAAATAAACACTATTCTCTCTATGCCACATTCCTATGAGGGTCTCATTCTACCAGGGGGACCATATCCCTTCCATTTTCCCAGGGAATCTTCAACCTGATTCGTGAAACAAAATTTAACTAGGAATCTCTTTACTAGATGTCATTGATACATGATGTTGAATTTTATGATCTGGTTTTTATCACATGACCTTAAAAGTTATGATGTTCCCTGTTAAGTGACACAAAACTATGTTGGTTCTGATTACTTTCCCACGTATACATAGGAAGTCCATTCAAGTGTTATGTCTCAAAAAAACCCACGTATCTCTAGATAAGATGCACTGTAGATCCCCCCACTATGTTGATGAAAACCAAAATCATCATAGTAACAACCAAAGAATCTATAATCAGTACATAAGACGATTACATTTATGTAGAACCTCATATACATACAAATATATCCATTATTGAAGAACTTCTTATACCTAAAAATGATTATAAATTCAATACATACCAATAATTGATTGTTATTTCAATGGTGATCCACTTAATACTTCATAATTAATGAAGTATTCATGACCATATCATAAATCAATAACAAATTACATGAGTATGAAACAATTCCCACCAAAAGGGTGTGATGAGCCTAAATTCCCATACTATTAGCCAATGCGTGTTATTAAGTATCATTGGCCAACCTCCTCAAAGAGTGCCTTGATTTGGAATGTTCATACATCATGGATATATTACTCTTGGGGTTTTCCAGTGCCATGAATAAAACCTGTTGAAATCCTCTTAACCCAAATGTGTATTTGTGTTTGATATGGTGTTTGTTCCACTAACACCACAAAACTCAATCCCAAACTTACATGACACATGTGGGGACAAAAAAAATTATGACGTATTATAAATAAATATGATTTCAATATCCATGCTGTAACGACCCAAAGTTTCATTAATGGAAAATACCTCTTGATCCAGTTAAATGTTTCTTTATGAAAAATGTTTTTTTATAAGATGTCAACTTTTTTAGTTTTACGTTAAGATTTGTGACCGTTAATTTTATAGCTGTTGAACAGTGATCATCTGACTAGTATAAATATAAGGCGTTAACGAACCCATTTCTACTCAGACAAAGGAAGCGATGGCCTCATCAAGTAGAATTGCCCCTTACGATGCCCATTTTTCGGAGCTCGGAAAAGAGGTGGCGTCTTTGGGCTTTGCCCTTGACCAAGCCCAAGCTGAGCTTCATCAAGTCAAGCTCGAACGTGATCGTCTACGGGAAAAATGGAAGTTGATAGAGATTACTACTCGAGCGATGTTATCCGAGCAACCCCAAGTGTCTGTCACCATCGCACACCTTACCCTTAGGTCTTATGCGGCTATTTTAAGGGGTTATGTAACAAATAAGTAGCACCATGTTCATGTACATTATTTTTTGTATATAATAATGAATATAATTTTTTTTGATACATTGTAATTAGTTTTTAAAGTACAAATGGTGTTTTTAGTTATTATTTAATTAAGAATTATATTTTATTAAATTAAAGGATTTTTGAATTAAATAATATTTTAATAAAATATTATTATTAATATTAAATTAATTTTTATTAAATATAAATGATCTTATAATTTTATGAATGCAAGTAAAATTTTTATTAAGGTTTGAAAGCCATTTCTGTCGAAACCCGTGAATTTTTTATAAATGTCGGTTTTTATTTTAAAAGTGAAAATTCACATATTTAGAAAATTATTTAGATAAAATAAATATTATTTTTGGAATCAGGACGTCGAAATTATCCAACAGTGAATTTTTCATAATTTTCTGAGACAATAAAATTTTTGGGTAAAAATTAAATACCATTTAAATATATAATGTGTTTTATGACATCATAATGACCCAATGATGATGTAATAAAATACCATAATCCTTATGTTCGGCCAATATGTGTTTTATCATTAAAATAATTAGGTTTTGGGTTTGTTTGACTTACTTTTCAAAGCATTAATGGAGCCCTCAAGACTTATTCAACACTTTGCCTTTTTAAATTAATTTCCATGGGAGTGTGACTCACCTCCACAGAATCAACCCTAATTTTTTAATATGTTCGGACCTTGGACTTGTAAAATATTGTTTTCCTATTTCCTTTTCCAGAAACCATGTGAAAATACCATGGGATGGTTTGTGGTTTGGATTATTTTAATATAAGGGGTCCCAAACCTAAATAATAATGAATTCTCTCACCTTTCCTATATAAACCCACCCAAGCTCCCACTTCCTCCTCACTCAAAGCCCTTGAGGTTCGTCCAAACTCTGCCCTACTCTCTCTAAAATCCTCTCAAGGTGCCCCAAGCTCCCAAGAAGCCTCTCACAAGCCTCTCTCTAGCCTTTGGAAGCACACTTCAAAGTAAGGGGTTTTCCTCCTTTCTCATTTTTGTCAATTTTATTTAAGTTGTATTGCCTTTTTTTATTTCAATTATGAATGTTGGGGTATGGTTTCGCACCTCCCCCATACTGCCCTCATATTTTTTGAATGATGGGAGAACCCTTTCTCTCTCATTAAATGCCTCCCATGTACACCCGTTACTATGCCGAAATTTCGAAAGGAACTTCTCTCTCTTCTTTTACATTCAAGCAATACTTTTGTATCATGAATCTAAATTCCATTTCTATTGTTGGGAAATGTATATATATGATATACTTACTGTCCATTACATGTAAATATGATGAGGAACTCCTTTCTCTCTCATCAACCTTTTTTATGAATTCTTATGTCACGCCGTTACGCTGCCGAAATCGCACCGATTTTCT
Organism: Viscum album; assembly: GCA_963277665.1. Taxonomy (NCBI): domain Eukaryota; kingdom Viridiplantae; phylum Streptophyta; class Magnoliopsida; order Santalales; family Viscaceae; genus Viscum; species Viscum album. Next base: position 1,328,301,277 of record OY728162.1, read on the forward strand.
AAGCCAATGTCTTTGTGTAGTGAATACCATGCCCATTTCTCCATCAAGGGTATTCACCTTTATGCACATTTACATATTGATTATAAATTTTCATGTATGAATTCCACATTCCTTTATCGTGGAAGAAATGATTATGTTTTATGAATCCATGTTTTATGATCCATGTGGCACACTTATGCATGAAATGAAATTTTTAAGAAGGGTGCACCCTTTATAGCGCTCCAATGCATTGGGTAAAGTATAGTATCATGATACGTCATGTGCAATGAGTGTTTACTCATGCTAATTCAAGTTCAACGAGGGTTTACTCGTGCTTCAAGTGCAATGAGGGTTTACTCATGCTCCATGTGTAATGATCCTTGGCTCATGCTAATTCAATGTTAAGTGCTGTTGCCACATTTCCATGTTATGATTATCATGCTTTATCATGCCTTTATGCTCATGTTTCTATTATGATCTATTGATATGCCTATTGCCTAACATGTATTTCACTCCTCTTGTTATTCATTGTTTACTCCCTTACTGGGCTATATAGCTCACCCTTTTCTTATGCATGTCCTCAGGTTATCCCATGCAATGCTAAGTACGAAGGAATGTAGTGGTCATGTAAAGGAAGTTTTCAATAAAGATGTTGTATTTCAAGTTTAAAGTTTTTATGTAATGATCCTAAGCCCCAAAGACACTAAACCTCTCGATCTTCTTTGTTGGATCAAGTGAAGTTTTATGTAATAAAGCATGTTTAAGTTGTAATAAAAAGCAGGGTTGTCATAGTTGGTATCAGAGGATAGGTTTAGTTATTTTTGGGATTAGGAAACCCTAGTAAAGCCTTAGATACAAGACTAAGCATAATAAAAACATCCCTAAGTTTTGGTAAATACTAATTAAGTGGTTTATCAAACAAATACATCCCTGTCTGGATAGGAGCAGGTAGAGGCGGCTCTGGCACAGATGTATCCTAGGGGTAAAACCCGAAAACACCGCTTTGAGCTAGACTCGAACGGGAACTGGTGCACGACAACGGGCCTTGCTGCACTCTTGGTTACAACACTCCCGGGGGATATGTTTTGATAAATTCACAATCTTAGTATGAACCCTTATTAAGGGAAAAATGCCCCTAAGAATATATGTTAGAAGGAAGATCATGAAAAGCCTGGATTGAATCCTATAGACTCATGAGTTAAAGAGATTAAATTTTATTTATAAGTCATCAACTTTTGTCTTTGGATTACCCATTATGTGTTACCCCTAACTTTCTATTATTCCAGCCAATGGCCGATAATAGGAGAACTCGGGCTAACAACCGTTGTGAAGATCAGTGTGATGATTGTACTTATGAGATGCCCAATCCAATGGGAGCGGGAATCGCGAACTTTGTCACGCTTCTCTCTCAGCTAACTCAAGTTTTGAATAGAAACACTGGCCAAGAGGAACATTCAACCCCCCCTAAGAAAGAACAAGTCGCTATTGAAAGCTTCATGAGACAAAGGACTCCTACTTTTAGTGGATTATCCGATCCCACGATTGCTGAACAATGGATCAACTCCATTGAAAAGATATTCTCCATCCTCCAATGCTCTGAAAAAGATAAGGTTCTCCTGGAGGCTTATCGTATGGAGGGTGAAGCTGATCAATGGTGGACATTGATCAAAAATACGAAGCCTGAGGAGGAGATCGAGGCTTTGGAATGGAAGGTATTCCAGAAGATGTTTTTCGATAAATATTTTCCACGCACCCTCCGTCTTAAGATGGAAAGGGACTTCCTTTCCCTCAAACAGAAAGATGAAGAATCTGTCGGAGCGTACGAGGAAAACTTCAAAAGGATTGCACGATACGCTTCCGGCTTTGTCGTTACCCCCTAATGCAAGGTTGACCGCTTCTTTGGTCGGCTGAATCCTAGCTTTTGGAAAGCATTAGCGATCCGTGACTTCGACAGCTATGAGGAAATTGTCTGATGTTCCCTCAAGGTTGAAATGGAGATAGGAGAATCACAGGGGTATCATGGGGACAAGAAGCGTAAGGTGGACTTCAATGCTGGTGGTCCGATGGATAAATCCAACGGCGCTAAGAAATTCCAGCACCCCACTTTCCAAAAGTGTGGAAAGAAGCACCCTGGAAATTGCCTTAGGGGGACAAGAAAATGCTTCAAGTGTGGAAGAGAAGGGCACCTAGCTGTTAACTGTCAGCAAGAAGGACCCGCGGATGCGACAGAGGAGAGGAACACTCCGTTCGAACCTCAACGTGTTGTTCAATGCTTCAAATGCAAAGAACCGGGTCATTTTGCAAATCAGTGCCCTAATCCAAGGGTTATCGGAGGCAATCAACAACCACCAAGACAGCAAGGAAGAGATTTTGCCATCACTTCTGCCGAAGTGAACCCCGACAACGAAGTGGTGACAGGTACACTAGTTATTCATTCAAGAATAGCGAACGTACTTTTTGATTCAGGTTCTACGCATTCTTTTATATCTCAAAAGTTTAGTAGAACAATCCCTGCACCACCACAAATCATGGAAGTAAAGATGTCGGTGAGTACGGAAAATGGGGCAATCATTGCATCCCATGAGTATATGTCCTCCCCTGTTATAATATATGGATTGAATTTCCCAGAAAACCTCGTCATACTCCCTTTGGTGGAATTTGATGCAATTCTTGGCATGGATTGGCTTTCCTTATATAGAGCCAACATAAATTGTCGGGAGAGGGAAATCACACTCCATATGGAGAATTGACCCCCGATTCTTTACAAGTGTCAGGAGGAAGATGAATCTCCTTTAGCTCCATCATCTCAAGCATGGATATTACTGCCTTATGAGCATGCATATCTAGCTCAGATGATTAAGTCCAAGGAAGAAACCGCCCTTGAAGAAATGCCTATTGTAAGGGAATTCGCTGAAGTATTTCCCGAGGAACTTCCTGGTCTTCCTCCAAGAAGAGATGTTGAGTTCTCAATTGAACTTATACCTGGGGCGCTACCAATATCCAAGACTCCATATAGAATGGCTGTTGTTGAGCTTGAAGAGCTGAAGAAACAACTACAGGAGAATCTGGATAAAGGGTTTATACACCCAAGTGCATCACCATGGGGTGAACCAGTCCTCTTCGTCAAGAAGAAGGATGGGTCAATGCGGCTTTGCATCGATTATCGTGAACTTAACAAAATCACGATAAAGAACAAGTATCCTCTCCCAAGAATCGATGACTTGTTTGATCAACTGCGTGGATCACAATACTTCTCCAAGGTTGACTTGCGGTCGGGATATTATCAAGTAAGGGTGAAGAAGGAAGATATCCCCAAGACTGCTTTTCGTACATGGTACGGGCACTATGAATTCATAGTAATGCCTTTCGGACTCACCAATTCTCCAGCAATATTCATGGACTTGATGAATAGAGTCTTTAAAGATTACCTAGACAAATTTGTGGTAGTCTTTATAGATGATATTCTAATATACTCCAAAACCAAGGAGGACCATGAGGAGCATTTAAAAACTATACTAGAGACTTTGTGCAAGGAGAAGCTCTATGCAAAGTACAGCAAGTGTGAGTTTTGGTTGAAGGAAGTCTCATTCTTGGGTCATATCATCACAAGCAATGGGATATCTGTGGACCCCTCCCAAACAGATGCAATTGAGGGATGGCCGAGGCCAACATCGATAACTGATATTCGTAGCTTCTTGGGGTTAGCTGGATATTATCGACGATTTGTGAGAAATTTCTCACGATTGTCCAACCCTCTTACCAAGTTAACTCGAAAGGGAGTAAAGTTTTCTTGGAGTGATGAATGCGAAGAAAGCTTCAAGGAGTTGAATAGGAGGCTTATCACTGCACCCATGCTCACTTTACCCACAAGTGGGGAGCTTTTTGTGGTATTCAGTGATGCTTCAAAGAAGGGCTTAGGATGTGTGCTGATGCAGAATGATAAAGTGATATCCTATGCCTCAAGGCAGTTGAAAATCAATGAGCGAAACTATCCAACGCATGATCTGGAGTTGGCGGCGGTGATCTTTGCCTTGAAAATCTGGCGACATTATCTCTATGGAGAGAAATGTGAGATATATACTGACCACAAGAGTCTTAAAAATATATTCACATAGAAAGAGCTTAATATGCGCCAGAGAAGATGGATAGAGCTCATCAAGGATTATGACTGTTCAATACATTACCACCCTGGGAAGGCGAACAAGGTGGAGGATCCCCTAAGTAGAAAGGATCCAGCAATTCTATCAATGATGAGAATTGAGAAGGATCCAATCTTCATAGACTTGATGAAGATGGACGTGGGAATCATAAAGAAGGGAACATCATCAATCCATTCACAAATGATTGCTCAACCATCTCTTTTGGAAAGGTTAAAGGATGCTCAAAAGGATGATGCGGGAATCCAAGAAAAAGTGGAAGCTATCAAAAAGGGAAAATCCTCAGAGTTTAATGTTAATGAAGAAGGAATTTTGCGGTTTGGGAAAAGACTATGTGTTCCATCAAGTTCGGAGCTGAAGAAGGAACTTTTGGATGTTGCACATAGTTCAAATTTCTCTATTCATCCAGGGAGCACAAAGATGTATCGAGATCTCTGAGAAAACTTTTGGTGGGATAATATGAAGAAGGAGATCGCTGAATATACATCAAAGTTCCTGGTGTGTCAGCAAGTGAAGGCAGAGAGGCAGAAGTCTAAGGGGATGATGCAACCATTGCCCATACCAAAATGGAAATGGGAGAACATCACCATGGACTTTGTCACCGGACATCCAAGGACATCCAAAGGCAACAATGCAATCTGGGTTGTTGTGGATCGTCTTACAAAGACTGCACACTTCATTGCTATTCGAGAGGATTTATCTTTGGATCAACTGGCACAGATATATATCAGGGAAGTGGTACGGTTGCATGGAGTACCACTATCTATTGTGTCTGACCGAGATCCAAGATTTACCTCTACGATTTGGAAGAGTCTTCAACATGCTCTGAATACTGAACTAAACTTCAGTACGGCCTATCATCCTCAAACTGATGGCCAATCCGAGCGGACTATCCAAACACTTGAGGATATGTTGAGAACATGCTCAATGGACTTTAAAGGAGGATGGGATCAACATCTTCCTCTGGTTTAGTTCTCTTATAATAATAGTTTCCACTCGAGCATCCAAATGGAACCATATGAAGCCCTGTATGGGAAAAGGTGCAGAACACCGGCTTGTTGGGATGAGGTCGGTGAACGTAAGCTGCTTGGACCAAAAATGGTCGAAGAAATGGTGGAGAAGGTGAAAACCATTCAGCAGCATATCAAGGCAGCCCAAAGTCGACAGAAGAGTTATGTAGATAATCTTCGACGATACCTTGAGTTTAAAGTCGGAGACATGGTGTTTTTACGCATATCTCCTTGGAAGAAGGTCATGAGGTTTGGAAAGAAAGGGATGTTAAGTCCAAGGTACATCGGCCCATTCGAGATTCTTGATCATGTTGGGGCTGTGTCCTATCGACGAGCACTTCCACCTACTATGTCCAAGGTGCATGATGTCTTCCATGTATCCCTCTTAAGGAAGAACATACCAGACCCTTCACATGTACTCTCTTCCGAGGTGGTACAATTAGAAGACGATCTTTCTTATGAGGAGCAACCAGTGAAGATCTTAGATTGTAGAGAAAAAGTTCTACGAAATAAGACAATGCCCCTCGTCAAGGTGTTGTGGAGAAACCACAAGTTTGAAGAAGCAACTTGGGAGTCGGAGGATATGATGAAGCTAAGTTACCCACATTTGTTTTAGTGTGGGAAAAGGAAAATTTCGAGGGCGAAATTTCTTAAGGGGGGAATGTTGTAACGACCCAAAGTTTCATTAATGGAAAATCCCTCTTGATCCAGTTAAATGTTACTTTATGAAAAATGTTTTTTTTATAAGATGTCAACTTTTTTAGTTTTACGTTAAGATTTGTGACCGTTACTTTTATAGCCATTGAACAGTGATCATCTGAGTAGTATAAATATAAGGCTTTAACGAACCCATTTCTACTCAGACAAAGGAAGCGATGGCCTCATCCAGTAGAATTTCCCCTCATGAAGCCCATTTGTCGGAGCTCGGAAAAGAGGTGGCATGTTTGGGCTTTGCCCTTGACCAAGCCCAAGCTGAGCTTCTTCAAGTCAAGCTCGAACATGATCGTCTACAGGAAAAATGGAAGTTGATAGAGATTACCACTCGAGCGATGTTATCCGAGCAACCCCAAGAGTCTGTCACCATCGCACACCTTACCCTTAGGTCTTATGCGGCTATTTTAAGGGGTTATGTAACAAATAAGTAGCACCATGTTCATGTACATTATTTTTTGTATATAATAATGAATATAATTTTTTTGATACATTGTAATTAGTTTTTAAAGTACAAATGGTGTTTTTAGTTATTATTTAATTAAGAATTATATTTTATTAAATTAAAGGATTTTTTAATTAAATAATATTTTAATAAAATATTATTATTAATATTAAATTAATTTTTATTAAATATAAATGATCTTATAATTTTATGAATGCAATTAAAATTTTTATTAAGGTTTGAAAGCCATTTCTGTCAAAACCCGTGAATTTTTTATAAATGTCGGTTTTTATTTTAAAAGTGAAAATTCACATATTTAGAAAATTATTTAGATAAAATAAATATTATTTTTGGAATCAGGATGTCGAAATTATCCAACGGTGAATTTTTCATAATTTTCTGAGACAGTCAAATTTTTGGGTAAAAATTAAATACCATTTAAATATATAATGTGTTTTATGACATCATAATGGCCCAATGGTGATGTAATAAAATACCATAATCATTATGTTCGGCCAATATGTGTTTTATCATTAAAATAATGAGGTTTTGGGTTTGTTTGACTTACTTTTCAAAGCATTAATGGAGCCCTCAAGACTTATTCAACACTTTGCCTTTTTAAATTAATTTCCATGGGAGTGTGACTCACCTCCACATAAGCAACCCTAATTTTTTAATAAGTTCGGACCTTGGACTTTTAAAATATTGTTTTCCTCTTTCCTTTTCCAGAAACCATGGGCAAATACCATGGGATGGTTTGTGGTTTGGATTATTGTAATATAAGGGGTCCCAAACCTAAATAATAAATAATTCTCTCACCTTTCCTATATAAACCCACCCAAGCTCCCACTTCCTCCTCACTCAAAGCCCTTGAAGTTCGTCCAACCTCTGCCATACTCTCTCTAGAATCCTCTCAAGGTTCCCCAAGCTCCCAAGAAGCCTCTCACAAGCCTCTCTCTAGCCTTTGGAAGCACACTTCCAAGTAAGGGGTTTTCTTCCTTTCTCATTTTTGTCAATTTTATTTAAGTTGTATTTACTTTTTTTATTTCAATTATGAATGTTGGGGTATGGTTTCGCACCTCCCCCATACTTCCCTCTTATTGTTTGAATGATGGGAGAACCCTTTCTCTCTCATTAAATGCCTCCCATGTACACCCGTTACTATGCCGAAATTCCGAAAGGAACTTCTCTCTCTTCTTTTACATTCAAGAAATACTTTTGTATCATGAATCTAAATTACATTTCTATTGTTGGGACATGTATATATACGATCTCCTTACTGTACATTCCATGTAAATATGATGAGGAACCCCTTTCTCTCTCATCAACCTTTTTTATGAATTCTTATGTCACGCCGTTACGCTGCCGAAATCGCACCGATTTTCTAAGCCAATGTCTTTGTGTAGTGAATACCATGCCCATTTCTCCATCAAGGGTATTCACCTTTATGAACATTTACATATTGATTATAAATTTTCATGTATGAATTCCACATTCCTTTATCGTGGAAGAAATGATTATGTTTTATGAATCCATGTTTTATGATCCATGTGGCACACTTATGCATGAAATGATATTTTTAAGAAGGGTGCGCCCTTTATAGCGCTCCAATGCATTGGGTAAAGTATAGTATCATGATACGTCATGTGCAATGAGTGTTTACTCATGCTAATTCAAGTGCAACGAGGGTTTACTCGTGCTTCAAGTGCAATGAGGGTTTACTCATGCTCCATGTGCAATGAGCCTTGGCTCATGCTAATTCAATGTTAAGTGTTGTTGCCACATTTCCATGTTATGATTATCATGCTTTATCATGCCTTTATGCTCATGTTTCTATTATTCTCTATTGATATGCCTATTGCCTAACATGTATTTCACTCCTCATGTTATTCATTTTTTACTCCCTTACTGGGCTTTATAGCTCACCCTTTTCTTATGCATGTCCTCAGGTTATCCCATGCAATGCTAAGTACGAAGGAATATAGTGGTCATGTAAAGGAAGTTTTCAATAAAGATGTTGTATTTCAAGTTTAAAGTTTTTATGTAATGATCCTAAGCCCCAAAGACACTAAACCTCTCGATCTTCTTTTTTTGATCAAGTGAAGTTTTATGTAATAAAGCAAGTTTAAGTTGTAATAAAAAGCATGGTTGTCATACATGCATTTCATATCCATAAAGATAAGTTATTGTTCAATCTGAATCATGGAAAGAGTATATAGTTATTTTATCCTAAGAGTGTCTGCTACATTATTTGGATTTTCTCGATGGTAGTGAATAGAGAAATCATATTCATTAATTAAATCTAACAATTTTAACTGATAAATTTCGAGCTCTGTTTGTGTAAATATTTATTTTAGAATCCTATTATTAGTATATATTTCACACATTTCATCATTATGGTAATGCTACCAAATCATTAGAACGAAGATCAAAACTGCTAACTGAAAATTATGTTTCAGGTTGTTCATTTCTTGGATATTTAACTATCATAGGGAATATGATATCACTTTACAATTTTTCATGAGTACACATCCAAAATAAATTCTTCTAAGAATCTCTATATATGACCAAATCTTATCTACTTGTTGGAATTGTGCGTACATGTCCAGTGATTAGCTTATTATTGATCTCCTTAAATGCTTCCTCATATCTTTCTATCCATACAAACATTACCCCTTTACATGTTAACATAGTTAATAGGATATAAAATCATGATAAATAACTCAAAAAAATTTATATTACACAACCAATGTAGGAAAACTACAGATTTCTATGACACTAGTGGGTCTGGTCTATTCCTCAATTTCATTTTTTAAGGGTCCACACAAATTCTCTCACTTGTGATCAAATTCCCCAAGAATATGACATGTTTCATCCAAAATCCACAATCACTAAGCATAGAATAAATTTTATCCTTAAATAATGTTTCCAACACAATACATATATGCTATTCATGTTCCTCCTTACACTTGGGGTACTTGAGAATATCATCGATAAATACTGTAATTTTTTTGAGGAAGTATTTAAAGAAACTATTCATTAAATCCATTAATATTATTGGGGTATTAGTAATTCCAAATGGAACCAATATGAATTCTTAGTGACTATTCGTTTTAAATAATGATGTCTTATGAATACCATCCTTATTCACCTTTAGTTGATTATATCCTAATAAAGATCTATCTTTGAGAAGTATTGTGATCTTTGTAGATGATTGAATAATTAATCAATCCTTGTAAGAGGATAATATTTCCTTATAGTGATATTTATGAGCTCCCAATAATATATACACAACCACATAAATCCATATTTTCTCTTGAAAAAGATTTCTAGAGCACCCCAAGGTGATGCACTAAAACATATGAACCCTTTTTCCAAATTATTTTGTAAATAATGATTTAACTCCACCAGTTCGATAAGGGACATCCTATTAAAGAATATTCAGATAGTATATTCCTTGGGTGTGATCTCAATCGTTAACACTACATCATGATCTGGGGAAGTGTGGGTAAATATTTCAGAAATATATTAGTGTGTTCCCTAAAAATGGGAACTTCCTCTAGGTTGATACCTTAATTTGACACAACAAATTGGGAAAGGTTTGATTCCTCATAGGGTATCAACAATCGTACTATTAAGGGATTTTATTAAAAAAAATTCAGATGTTCATTTCATTTGTAGAGGAGAATTGGATGGTTCAAAATATGAAAAATACATTTCCTTTTATTAATAGTTGATGCAGTTTCTTTATAATGAGATCCAATCCATGCATATTATAATTTAATATTCAACCAACATAAGTATTATGATATTTTATACAATAATCGTTTCACATAAACTTATATGAGATGAACCCATCTCTATAGTTACATTGATTTAACCTCTAGATGTTTTTATAGAAATATATACGTCAAGGTATCATGGATTCAATTAAAAAGTTCAAAAAATTATAAGATATAAAAAAATGCATAAAACTAGAATAAAATAAGATAGTTTCCATTATTTAGTGAATTGGAATTATACCTTGTATGACTTCATTTTTATGACCCACTTTAGTAGTAATGGTGGAATAATATTTTTATTAGTCATTTTTCATTGGTTGTTTCTAATGTTAAAACCCGAAATGAATTGCACTTTTGTGAAATATCTTGCATAGTTACCTTCCTCAATATAGTTGACTAATTGAACCTATAACACCATTATATATTTGGAAATATATTATTTTTAATTAATATAATCTTATTGATATTTTTTCATTTTATGAATCACTAAATATATATCTTGTATTATATGAATGCCCAAAGTTATTCTATCCTTGTAAGAAACAACATTTAGAGTTTGTGTTATTGGAAACACTTATATTATCATGAATTTCATTTAACAATATGTTTGTCTTTTGGTATACATAATTCCTAGTTACTTCAATAGCACCCACTACACACAAGACATAGTTTTACAAAATTACATTGCAGAATTTGGTATTATAATTAAAATTTTATTATAGTTGTCACCTAGTCGTGGGAATAGAAGTTATAAAAAAGATTAATTAAATTTTAAAAATATGATTTACACATGTATATAACGCTAATCATTCGGTTTTCAATTAGTTATAAATTGAATTTAGAACTATTTAAAAATAAATAAATACCTTTTATAAGAAAACTATTTTTCTATGTACATACAAAATTTTATCTAAATAAATTTAAGAAAGCCATTGTTGATGAATTATTGTAATAAATTTTATATGTTATGTCTATAATAATTTTTTTGACACCCATCTGATATATTTTATAAGTACATTATCAAAATAAATCAAATTTTATGAATAAAAATATGTATTTTTAAAAAAGGTAATTTTATCGTCTTTTTATAGAGAACCTATTTTAAATTTTTTTATCATTTATAACATTTCATTGAAAAAATCTCATTTTTCAATTAAAAATATTAAAACTTACTTTGGTTGATTTTTTGTATTTTTCTAAGAGGTTTTATTTGTTAATGAATAGTGAAAACACTGGTTTTTAATTAAAAACTATTTTATCATTTAATTCATTCATATAGTGGAATTATATTTTAAGTTGATTTTAATGTATATTTTATTAAAATTTACATGATTAAATGAAATATATGTACGTGGAATCAAATTCATACTGAAATTGGGTATAAAAAGAATTTGAACATTTGAACATTTTCACATTAAAAATCGATTGTTTCGTCCCATTTGTAGAATTATTTTTAATTTAATTTAGACAAAATATTTGAATAGAATTTGAAAAAATGGATGCCATATTTGTAATAAAAATATTTAATAATTTATAATAAGTTCAACTCATTTTTTTACGAAACATATTATTGAATGTAACTAAAATAAATTTCATTGATTAAGGTACAGATGAATTTACCTAGAGGTTAAACATTATCATAAGGGTCCAAATACCATATAAATATGTCCAAAATAATTTTAATTGACATATTTAAACCATAATTTATATTTTATATAAAATGAATTTTTATTGTGGCCACATTATGTAATGGAGACCTCTTAATGGTGTTTACTTTTTTACAAGAATGTCGCCCCTCCTCCACTATAAAAGGGAACTCACCCCCTTACTTATTTGAACTTATCAAGACATTTAGATAAAATAAAAAATGCCCTAATTATCTAAAAACATACCTCATATAATAATATTAGCCTCACTTTGATGAGGAATCCAACCAAGGATTCTTGTTGGTTCAAAATGAAAGGAGTTGCCAAAAAAGGAAACTATATTCATCAATATGCAGTTATATTTTACTTATTTATCCACCCACTGAGTTCTTAATATTACATGATTATACAATAACATTAGTTTCATAAATAAAAAAATATTGTTTATTCTAATATTTTACCTACACTTAATCACACTTCATTCAAATGGGTAACAAAATTACAGTTCGTGTGTACGGTGGACTACTACCTCGTAAAACAATGTCATTTGTTTTTTAACCACATATCATAGTTAGGGGTTCTGATAAAAATAATATTTTTGTATGATATAAATTATATTTATAATTTATTTATGCTTTATGAATTAATATATAACACATACCATCTTTACATTAATTTTTTGGGAATACAATAACTTCATTTTTGGACGGTTGGACTACCCCCTCCTCAAAGCGATCTGATTCATTCAGACATTACATAGAATGCATTAAGGATGGGATTATTAAATTTATATGGTATATATGACATAATAATTATACAATAATTATAATATAAACATATATATATGTTAATAGATTTTATTAAACTTTTTTATTTTTGTAAGATATTAAATTGGAAACAATGTTCATGTGTACGTATGACCTACCATCTCCATGAACGGTGTGTTCTATTTCATATTTTTATTCATTATATATTATTATAAATATTATATTCTTAATATATATTATATTTATATCATTTCTTACATTCTGAAAATAAGTATATCATGATCCAAGAAAAAGGTTCGTGAATTACAAGTCAAAACATATACAAAAAAGAAACCAGATACTACCCAAAATATAACATTAATATGAAATGTTAATAAATATGTAATATAAAGTAATAATGAAATATTATATTTTATGAGATATAATAATACGTTACATCAGTAGATATATAATATACATATATTTATTATACGTGATATTTTAACACGTATGAAGAAAGTCAAGACTTAATGTAAGGGGATTTCATCTCACTTTTTATTTCTATGAGATATGTACTTATTCACAACTAGATTATTTCTTTGTGGTGAATATACTGACATATGAAATGTAATATCAATAATTTATTTTAATTAATGAAATTAAATTTTTTTAATTTATTTTATTATTTAATAGGGATCATCATTTTTGAAGTTAATCATTTAGTAATGAAATTTCATCTCACTTTTTTATTTCCATGAGATACATGATATATTCACCACTCGCTAATTTAGAGTGGTGTAGATAGTAAACCATGACATTTTATATCAGTAAATTTTTTATTTAATGAATCTTTTAGTCTCAATTTATGTTATTCTTTTTCAGGGATTCTGATTCAAATGTTACTAATGTTGTAAGGGTAACTCTACTCTCTCTATTATTTATGTGAGACATATGACTTATGCACGACTCATTCAATTTGTGGGGTGTATATACAATACATGAACCTATACTATGATTATTATCTAAAATGTTTTAGGTACTTACATATCAAATTGATAATATACACTTTAGGGGGATTGTGGGTCAACTGTTACAAAGTCAGTATTGTAATTTTGTGTCAATTTTCCTTCTTTGGGAAATATGTTTTGTTATGCTCTTATATTCTTTTACGAGGTGTCTATACTAGAATATGAAATGATATATCATGAATATATATATATTCAAGATATTTATTCCTCATTATATATTATTATCATATTGGGATTTTGATTCAAAGTTACCAAAGTGGAAAGTGTTCATTGTTACAATCTCATCACTTATCGAGATAGTTTTATATTATGCTTCCATTCACGAAATATTAGGATCCCACTATCATGTCTTCTAATTGTTTTCCTATACTATATTTTATCATTATATATTCATTTATTGGTAACATTTTAATACACTTTTGTACCTAATATAATTAAAAAATGTTTTTAATAAAATATGATTACATGTCTCTCTTAAGTAGGAAAGAATTTTTGATCTAAAACCATGTATTCTAAATATTTATTCATAAATTATTTTAAATGATATTACAATAATATATTAAAATAAAAATGATTTCAATGATTTTTAAATATTATATTTAATATTTTCATACATTTTTTCGATGAAATAGACTTCAATATAACAATATATGTTCAAGAAGTGTTTTAAATGATTTTCAAATCATCCTTTATATGTTTACAAGTATAAGGTTTTTAGAAAATGATTTATTTTTTGAAAATGTTCTAATTTTTTTTAAAATGTTCCTCTTTGAATTATGGAAAATGGTTTCAGAAAAATGATTTTGAAAATGAATCGGGTTTTCTAAAATAGATTTTAAATGAAGGATTATTTTCTTTAAGAAATGTTTCATGTAGTGTTTCAAAATAATTTCCTATCTAAGATGAATACTTTGATATAGTTTATTATTTTTTAATTATATGATTTAAGTACACCATTATAATTCTTTCTCATACTGGTTTATATTTAAAATGTCATGTTGTTTATAAATCCTATTTTTATTCAACATGTAATACAATGATAAAATGTTTATGAAACCCGCTTTATTCATGGGTCATTATTTGATGAAGTGTTCATTAAAACAATCTATTTAACATAGGTTGTGATATGATGAAATGTTTATGATAACCATTTCATTTCAGGGTTTATGATATGATGAACAGTTATGATATATTACACAAATATATTTTATTTTGTTATATGATGGGTACGACCTATATATCCCTACAATACATTTGGAAAAGATTTATATATCATAAGATAATGATGAGAAAAATGTCTACAGCCTTGATCCATAGTTCTAAATAGTTGTGTAATAATCCAAAATGGGAAATAGGTGTGTCATGATCCATAATGGGAAATATTAGTATCATGATCCATCCTAGTAAATAGGTTTGTCCTAATCCAAAATGGAAAAAAGCAATTTCTTAATCCACTATGGGAAACAAGTGTTTCTTGACCCACCTTGTGGATGGTCTTGATAGTAAACCATGACACATGAAATGGAATTATATATTTATGATAGTGTCATATATATATGACATGAAATTTTGGTTCATGATTTATTTATTATGATTTATCACCCTTATGATTCATGACTTATAAACTGTCAATCTTTAAACCATGAATCATATATATATGATCTTTGATATGTATGGTATGATCGTAAAATAGTAGTCTCATGTTCTATTACTATTATTTTCATGTTATGATTATGTATCTCCTTTATTTACACTTATAGAGATTTTGATCTATACCTTTCTTTTGTTTCCTTCCCACATGTTATGATTTAATGTTTTATGCAGGATTACTAAAGGGGATGATATTTTTGATAGACTTTGAAGATAATTCACAAATTCAGAAGATATTGTCATCAATGTTTTCAAAAAAACTAAACTATTATGGTCATAGATCATGAATTTTTTATCATTCGATGAATATTCATATAAAATTTTGTAATATTCATATATGATAATATTGGGATGCTATAGTTTGTATCAAAGGAAATGTTTAGTAGGCATTTGGAATGTAGGCTGAGAAAACATTAGTTAGATCCCTAATTATATTTCTAAGGATATTTCTAGGGATGTATCTATGGATTACCCTAATTTGTCATATAATAAAAATAATGTTTCATGATTTAGAAAACCTATAAGTACTTTTTCAGGATTATGTGGGTTTCTTCTATGATAAGTGTATCTCACACTATAATTTCAAGACATAGAATATATCATGAACTAAAATAATTAGGTTAACATTTAATGTTTTATATGAGTAAATAATGTGAATTATTAAAACCAATTTCCAATATGGAAATATCATTAAGTGGATCAGTATGGTGGATTGATTATTTGTTATATTTCTAGAGATTAAGCGATAAAAATTAACATATGATTGGTATTGGATGTTCTAACAATATTTTTTAGCTAAAATATAATTTACCTAATTAAATTGAGGTTGAGGAACCTTAATACATGATTAAAATTTCAAATTATAGGAAAGGGGTATTAAATAATATGATGATGAAGCATGAGTAATGATTCAGGAATAAAGATGGTTGATTCAATTATATATGTATTAGAATTATAAAATTACTTTATATGAATCATGAAGTATGGGTTTTACAATAATTATTTTCAAGAATAATTATAATGGTGATGATGAGACAAAAAATTGATTTTATGTAAATGTTATACTTTGACATGGGGAATATCACCCTTAATATCTTCCTGATGTTGGGGTGATTATTTTTGGATAATGATATTTTGGATATGAATAAGTAAGTTGGATAGTACTAATTACATTAGAACTAGTTAAGGATTTGTTGGAAAAATGTTTTATGCTCTCATGGATGGATTTTACGAAATTATTTGATTTAAGGAATATATCCAATAAAATTTGGAATTAGGAAACATGTATGTTTTCAAAAATAATTTTTGGTAATTTAGGTTATTACCACATTTCAAGAGAATAAACTATAAAGGTAATCACATGTTTAGTATATTAAAAATAGATACCTTATGATATATGGGGGGTTAATGTTATGATGATAGTGTTAAATATAGCGACCTTTATAAATTTTTAGGCTTTCTACTTTTAGAAGTGTTGCAACATTAACCATTTAATGAGAGGTTTATATTAACATTCATATGAGGTTTGAGAGATTAATGTATTGTCTCACTACAAAAGGATTAATGGATACTGTATAACCCTTGCTAACAATTTTTCTATTATGATAACTAAGGGTATATGAAATGGATTATCAAAAAATATGGATTATATGATTGTTTTGGTCTTTATGAATAAAAAATTATCCTTTATTTTTTGAGTAAGAGATGAAGTGAAAATTTTCCAAGGCACAACAATTGGGATAGATTTTGTTAAAATCAAGTAAGTATATCTTCTTGTGGAAATTATTCAACATTAAGAAAATGGTCTTAAAAAAATGATATCCTAGTTCCTTAATTTAGGATGAATCAAAGGGTCCCTTATATCATCATGAATTTATGGCTTTGTGACCATAAAAATTATATTTAACATATTCTTTATCAACTTACATCAGAACGTGATAGGTATATTTCCATTCCATGTCAATGTTTTCACCTTCCTCATATTTCCCCATATGTGAAAACCTAGTAATGAGTTTCTATGAGTGAGTGTTATGTTTCTAACTTTCCTTTTTTAATGGATATTTTAGAGGTAATTTTTATGTTTTCCATTTCTATGAAAGGAAAATTCATATTTTAAACCCCTAATAACCCAAATGAAATTTTATGGTGAAATTTATTTTAAGGGTTACAGAATTTAACAACACGATATATTTTAATTTTATCTCTAAAATTAATTTAATCTTTATTATATTTATTAATTTATCATAAAAATTAATATATATTATTTTATATTAAAGCATCATGTTATTATTCCTTTGTACACAACAACATATTGAACTTGTACTACATGAAGTACTAATATTATATTTTATAAGTGGAAAACTAGGTTTTTCTTCTATTACACACAATTTTGAGTTCCTTCGATAGTTTTTGTTACAAAGAAGGCCTAGTTTTACCAAAAAATAATGTACTACATATATTGATATTAAAATATTTTTCTAGTTACCACATAACCTTTGGAATGTATGTTATGAATAAGATTAAATAAAATTTTAATATATTATTTACACATGAAGATAATGTGAATAATTTGGTTATTAATGATTTATAATTGAATTTAAGAACTACTTGAAAACAAATAAATTCTTTTTCAATGAGAATAATTTTCAATATAAGAACATAATTTTATCTCAATAAATTACAAAACTAGTTTCGGTGATTTTTTTTTAATAAAATTTTTATATTTCTTATTCAATCAATTTTTTAAGTGCTCCGATATATCTGATGGGTTTTAGATAAGAATATATCTATATTATGAATAAAAATTGTGTTTTTTTTCAAAAATGTAATTTTAACAATATTAAATAGATCACATATTTTAAATATAATATTTTAGACATTTATAATTTTTAATTGGAAAACTAATATTAAATTTTTATATCAAGATATTAAAATATAATTGGTTAAATTGTTGTTATTTTTTTGATAATTTTTATTTGTTTAATGAATAATTAAATCACTAAATTTTAACTGAGAACTCCTCCTTCATCAAATATTTTTATATTGTTAAATTATATTTTATATAATTTTTAAATTATATTTATACCATGTAAACATCAATTGATCCAATTTATTCCATTGGAATAAATTACACATTGTAATTTGGTATAAAAACAATTAAAAAATTTGAACATTTTTCACTTTAAAAACTCGTTAATTCATCACATATGTGGGATTACTGATATATTAATTTATCCCCCTTATGTGATTGGAATGTTTGAAAATTTATTCCCTATTTGTAAAATATAATTAATATTTTATAATATTATAAACTTAGTTTTATACCAAATGTTTTTGTGAAATTAATTACACTGATTATGGTAAAAACGAAGTTATATTGTGATTAATCATTATATTAAGAGTATACGTGCTCTAGAGAACTGAAAAAAATACATTTAATGGATATATTTCTATTATATCCTACCTTTTATCTATAATGAAAAATTATTTGGGGAACATTATCTAATGGATGGCTCTCAATTGTGTTTACTTTTTTATAAGAATGCCACTCCTCCTATACTATAGAAGGGAACAAACCCTATCAGTTATTCACACCTCTGGAGATATTTAGACAATCAAAACACTGAAAAAATAATATCAAAAAATACATCCTATCATCTTATTAGCCACACTTTGGTCTGAAATACCACCCAGGAAGAAATTTGGTGCTATCCAAAAGGAGTTACCCGAAAAAAGTGGTAACATATTTCAACATGAATTTTTATTTCATTTATTCCTCCACCCATTAAAATATTATCATTCCATGATTATATAATAAAATAAGTAACCACAATATTATCATATGTTTTTATTATAAGGGTTTGGCCTACACCTACACATACATCCATCAAATGGGTAACAAACATACTATTTTGGTGTAGGGTGGACTGCCGACTCGCAACATGAGGTCATTATGTTTTTCCTTTACACCTATTATGGTTGATAATTATAATGTAAATAATATTTATTCATAATATACATGATATTTATAATTCATTTATGATTTTTTTAATTATTATCTAACACATATCTTTATGCTTTCTATTTTTTGGGAATACGATAACTTCCTTTTTGGACGTGTGGACTACCACCTCTTCAAAGTGATGTGATTCATTCCTACATTAAATGGAATGTATTAAGGATGGGTTTAGTAATCATATATTACATGTATGAAGTAATAATTCGACTGAAATGATAATATATATATACACATATATATTATCTAACTTCTTTTTTTCAATACAAAAAGAAAATTAAAATAAAGATAATGTATATGTATGACCTACTTACTGCATGAACGGTGTATTTAATTTTATATTTATATATTTTATTGAATATTATAAATATTTATATACTCAATATAAATGATATTAATATCAATTTTTCATTATATTAGCTATTATGTCATGATGTAATTAATAAGAACATGAATAACAAGCCAAAATATATACGAAAAAAACTGGTATTACCCGAAACGTAACATTAACATGGGATTGTTAATAAACATGTTATGTAAAGTCATAATAAAATAATATGGGGAATGAGATATATGAATATTTTACCATTATATATGTATAATCAATTTATATTTATTATATGGGAGGTTTTAATGTGGATAAAGAAAGTGAATACTTAAGGTAAGGGAATTTCATCTCACTTTTTTATATGACATACACCCCATAGTCACTACTCATATATTTAATGTTGCGTATATATAGAAATATTATATTTTATATCATGACTTTAATTTTTTAAATTACTTTAAAAGTTTTAATTAGTGTTATTATTTCATGGGGATCATGATTTAAAAGTTACTCACGTTGTTTGTTAATTTCATCTCCCTTTTTATTTCCATGAGATACAAGCCATATTCACCACTCACTTCTAATGTGTGGGGGGTATATACTGACCTATGAAATTTTATTTCAATAATTTACATTAATTAATGATATTAAAATAATAAATTTATCTTATTATTTTATGGGGATCATGATTCAAAATTTGACGTTGTATTAAGGGGATTTCTAGTATCACTTTTAGTTTTGCGAGACTTATGCCATATTCACCACTCGTTTCATTCTCGTTATGTATATAATTTGGAAGGATGTATTATATAATTCATATCCTTAAATTTATTTTTATTTAATGATTCATTTTAAGAACCCTATTTCATGGGGCTTATGTTTCAGAAGATGGCAAATCAGAAGTGTATTTTTCTCTTAATTTACCTTTTTTGGGAGACAAGTTTTTTATGCACATATATTCTTCTACGAGATATATATATATTTCAATTCTACATGTTATATCATAAATATTATAATTATAATGATATTTTAATATTTATTTTAACATGGGTGTTTTGATTCAATGTTTCAAAAGTGGTAATATTTTATTGCTTTAATCTCATCATTTATTAGTATTGTATATGATTATGATTCTAGTTATGAAATATTATGATTCATATTTCTTGAAATATTATTATTTTATTATCCTATGGTTTTTAATTATATATGAATTTATTGGTACCATTTTACACTCTTTATTACAAAATATAATTATGAAAATGTTTTTATGAACATATGATTTCATGTCTCTCATCGACCGAAAATCTATTTTCTTCTATAACCATGTTTTATAAAAATGTTTTTCAAAAAAATGTTTTTAAATGATATTTCAATATCATTTTTTAAGAATATTATTTCAATGATTTTCAAATATTTATTTATATATTTTAAATCTTTTTTGAATGAAAAATATTTTCAAAAAAGTTTTATATCCAATAAGTGTTTTAAATTAATTTCAAATCTTCTTTCATAAAATAAAAAATAAAATTCATTACAAAAATTATTTCTATTTATAATTTGTTCTAAATTATTTTATAATATTCATTTATAAGTCTCTCAATATTTCATTAAATTTTTTTTTATAAAATTCATCATGTTTTAAAAAAATGATTTTCAAAGAAGGATTATTTTCCCTAAGAAATGTTTCAAGTGATCATAAAAAATATTTCTCAATATAAGATAAAATCCTCTGATATAGTTTATTATATATTGGGTATATGATATAAGGAAATTATTCTCATTCTATATACGAATGGTTTATTTTGAATATGTGATGTTGTTTATGAGACCTATTTTTTCGATGGGTTATACTATGATAACAATATTATGAAACTTGATTTCTTCATGGATCATTATGTTATAAAATTATTATAAATCCTATCTATTTTATATAGGTTATTATATGATGATATTTTTATGATACACATTTCATTTCATATGTAATAATATGATTAATGGGTTTCATCATGTGTCACATATGTGTATTTTTTATATGATATGTTAGACCTATACATCCCTTGAATTCATTGGGTAAGTATTTATATCTCAAGAGATAATAATGGGAAACAAGCTGATGATATTTATCCACAATAAGAAATAGGTGTGTCCTGATCCACAATGGAAAATATGTGTGTCCTTATATATAATGGAAAATAGCGGTGTCCTAATCCTCCATGGGAACATGTGTGTACTGATCCACCATGGGAAACATGCGTTTTCTGGTCCACTTTGGGAAATATACTTGTCTTGATCCACTATGTTGTTGGTCTTGGTAGTTAACCTAGAAACAAGAAATTGTTTTATATTTTTATGATGGTTCAACAAATATATTACTTGAGATTATGTTTCCTGATTGATTTATTATGATTAATCACCCTTATGATTCATGACTTATGAACTACCAATCTTTATGACATGACCCATGTACATAATCTTTTATATGCCGACTGTGATCATCAAATTTGATTCTCAAGTTCTCTTACCCATATACTCATGTTATGATTAAGTATATCATTTATTTATCATTATTGATAATCTTATCTGAAAATTTATTATGTTTCTTTTCCATGGGTTATGAGGAACGTTTTTTAAGTATGATTAATATATTGGGAGATCATTATGGGAGAATTTGGAGATATTTCACTAAGTTAGAAGTTATTGTGTACCAATTTTTGAAATATAATAAACTATTAAAGTCCTCATTCATGTATGTTTTTTAATGTTATGAATATTCATATAATATGATGTAATATCTATGTATGTTGTTCCAACGTCACTATAGTACCATGCATGGCTCATTTGGAGGTTCCTTTCCTCCATCAAGTTGTTTGAATTCTTCATGTATATTTTCAATTAAATAGATTGGAGTCATTCTATCCCACACTTGAAGCATCTACCAATAACTTTGATTGAAATCTCAAGATGTTTATTCCAGAAAATATTATGTGTGGGTATTTGGGTCCTCTTTCCTCTTTTAATTTACCTACCTGCTTGAATCTACATTATTCTCTTCTTATCTTTATACCCATGAGACGATTATACAAATTCCATCTCTAATTTTAGATCACATAAAATAAAGTATGCATAACTCCCAATGTCTTGGATAGCCATATCCTTTCAAATGTGTGGTTTAAGCTAATAAAGAATATATATTTTTCTACAATTATTTATAAAATCTCAAGGGGTATTTTCCAAGCCGTGTGCAATTTTCCTTATAATACCTGAAATATTCACCTTTCTTTTTCTTCAGCTCTATGAATTATCTCCCCATATTTGATTGAAGCGTTTGAGGGAAATACATTGTAAGAAATATTTTCTTAAATTCTTCCCACTATATCTCATGTATTTCATCCTTCTTATTGGTGTTCTTAATAAACACCCATTATTGATCAGTTTCCCTATCTAAATGATAAACCAATTGAGTCACCTTCCCTTACATAGAGAAATGAATCTTAGATAAGATCATATCTACTAAGTTACCCCACAATTACATGATATGTGGATACCAAATTCCTCTATATTTCAGTGGTTATTATTTCATAAAGTAGTCAATGGTTAGTTTATCACTATTGGGTGAGGGAGTGTTGAAATTGTGCGTACCCTAGACCTAACTATGAAGTACTTTTGATTACCATATCATGTGTATATTTAGTTGGACATGATTTAATATTACCATTATAGTTTATAATCTTATGCATCCACTATTATAATGGTAATTTCCAAAGATTAATTATCATTTCGAGAGCTTATAAAAGATCCTAGGCTATAATGTTAACCTCAAGATGTTATAACATTAATTAGAAATATATATTCTATAGTCAAGATACATCTCACTAACTGGACATAGTAGATGTATGACTATCAGGTCCTAGGGGATAATAAGAACTGATACATATTCTCATAATGTTTACACATGGTGATCTTTATTAGTGAGATCATGAGGACATACCCACTAGTAAGAACACCAAATGTTTTTTGGTGTCATTGGTTGTTCCTATCTATGAACATGTGTATTGGTCTCCTAACTTGTGAGCATTACCAATGCGTACTATTTTATTACGTTTTTTGATGCCAGACAAAAACCATGGAAATGAATTCGTGGTGAGGTAGTTTGTGTTGGGTGCATAGTTGGTCGGATGACATTGGATGAATGGTCAAGAAAGGATTTGTCACTTCCAAGATCAGGAAGTTATATATCTCAGGCCTAGTTGATCAGGATGTTTCTTCCTTCATAAGTCTTTTTCCAAACCAATAGAAAGGAAAATCAATCTGGATAGATCAAAAAATAATAAATCATGATATGGACTATGACACAAGAATGCATCCTAGATTATGAGATATTTAATGACAAAGAGATTATAGTACACTGCCAATGTTCGTAAGATGGTAGTTGTTACTATTACTATCCTTATCTCTTTAAAGGGTCATGATGGGTTGTTAGAATCCACTCCTTGTCTGTGAATTTATTCACTACTATCTAGATAAGGGCCTAGAGGGTAACACAATATAGCATATTTAGGAATACTCCATATTCAGTCGAATAGTTATATGGACATGGTGGGTGCGACACAGGGTCCGAGTGTTGTCCAATGTATCGATCACCAAAAAAAATTAATTAATTAATTTTAATGTAATGAATATTTGGGATTTCATTTATTTATTTTATTTACATGTTTAGTAAATACAAGAAAATATTAATTGAACAAATATTATTTTAATATTCAAGGTTCATTTATTATTAAGAGGGACAGTGTGTCGAGTTAAATTGCTCGGGTTTAATCGCGTAATATATTTTATATATATTACAAGTATGTGATAAAATAATAAATAATATTGGCGAAGTTTATTTTGTAAAAATTATTTATTTAATGGACATTCAAATAAACGTGGGTCGAGGAACCCAACCAGGATTTTTGGAATTCCACTATAAATAAAAGAGGAGGCTCTCTCTGTTGGTGTGCAATTCACTATTCACTCATATCCTAGAGTGAAAACCAGAGCCTATCTCTCCCCCAGCTCTCTTGAGAGTGACGATCTCATTCTATAGATCTTGGATCAAGATATTCCTCTAGAATCGAAGTCATCTCGATGTGGTGATCGTCGGGACTTTGAAAGCATCGTCGGATTGCTGCGCTAGCACCCGGAATTCGACAATCGACCTTCCATCGAGTTTTGGAGTGCCTATGGATGATCTAGAGGGATCCTTCTTTGGAACTTTAAACCAATGATCACCATCAACTAGTTTTAGTTGACATAAGATTTATATTTGAAACTAGAACGTTTTCATTTTAGTTTTGTGATCCAAATTATGTACGCGAGATACTCGGACCTTTCCGGGTCTTGGATCGTCAGCGAAGACATGTTCTTTCATCCCACTGAAAAAAATGTTAAAATCCATTGTCCACCGGCTTCCGTTCTGGGCCCCGAAACCTAATAATGGTATCAGAGGGAGAGCATATATTTTATGAGCCTAGAAAATTAAAATTGCATTAAAATTAAGTATAGGGTTCGAAGATAGTCCCAAAGGTTCGAATCGTGCATCGATCCGATGCGTAACGACCATGTTATGGTCTAATTAATTTTTTTGGATTGGATTGAATATGCGATTTGATCTTAGGTTATGAATGTTATTTCATCTTGCTGAAATGATAAAGTTTCAATCTGTTCATTCGAAATAAATTTCATTGTGCAAATTGTAAATTTTACAATTTTTTAATTTGAATAATATTTTTGTAATTATAATAAGTTTTATTTTATTATTATAAAAATAATATAGTAATGAATTATTAATTCATTATAATAATATTATTATTATATTAGAAGGCTGTGGAGTAGCCTGTAGATTTTTTTGTGTAAAACACATAAAATATTTAATTGGGAGATGTTGCCTCATAAGAAAATATATGGGTGGAATAGACTTAAAAGAAGTCTTAAAAGAACTAAAGGGGTGAGACAGGTCAAGAAAGCAAAAAAAATATTAAAAAGGGGTCTGCACGGACCCCTGGTCTCCCTACCACACTAGGTACACTACACACCAGAGACCAGTGCACCATTCACCACACATCATCCCCTGAGCCTCCATCTTGCAAGCTTCACCCCTTCCGGGCTCCACAACCTTACACCTGCACCGCCACAGCAGGCCTCCCGCTTCGCCCCTCCCTGCCGACCATCTCTCCTACACCTACACAGTAGGCACACCTCCTGACCAGTAAAGGACCCAGCCTCCTTTGCCTCCTGCAAGCCGCCCTCGGCTCTCCTCTATGGCATCCCACACATTTTGCTAAACCTGGTAGCCGCTCGCCCCTCGCAGCAGAGGTCTAGCAAGCCGATCATGGTGTCCGACTCCTATCGCGCCGCATAAGGCAGACTGCTTTGGGGTCACTGACTACCTTTTCCCCTAGCCAAATCCATGCCTCCCGGTGGCACCCCGTGCTATTGGACTCCTCAGTAAACAACCCACTCGGCTGCTGCCTGCCTCAACTTGCCACCTCCTTTGTAGCTCGACCCAGATCCGAGGTAGCCGCTCAAGCTCGAGCTCACCAACATCCCGGATTCCAAGCATACTCCCTCTGATGGTGCTACGA
Organism: Viscum album; assembly: GCA_963277665.1. Taxonomy (NCBI): domain Eukaryota; kingdom Viridiplantae; phylum Streptophyta; class Magnoliopsida; order Santalales; family Viscaceae; genus Viscum; species Viscum album. The sequence continues at coordinate 1,328,327,397 of OY728162.1, forward strand.
CCCAAAACGCAGGTGCACCCAGTAGGCGCCCTGAATCCTCCCATGCCGCAGCCTAGCACTACACCGACCGACGACTCATGTTCTTCCATGTTGGCCCACTCCCGAGCGGCCCGCTCGGCCATCCCAGTGCACCGCACATCGCCACGCCATCAGTCGAGGTCCAGGAGGTAATTTAATTTTGTCTGCAAGCCTTTCCGCTGGACAAAAACTTTATCCCACTAGTCCCCCTCGCCTGCGCGCAAGTAATTTTGTATATCGATGAATGCAGTGTGTGACATGGACCCCATCAAGATGAGGTAGTGCATGTTGATCAAGACGATGCAAGATGACACATGGACCCTACCAAGATGAGGCAATACTACAAGACGTGTCCTGGACCCCGACAAGACAGGGTGATATTCCAGATACGAAGTGAACATACAGGACAAAGGGAAAGCAACATCATTAGCCAAGCTTCAACTCAGGTATGATGCCCTTAGGTCATTTAGATGCTCAAGGCCAGTCAGCTAGTATTTTACCATTATGCATTTATTTATTTTTTATTCACATTAAAACATCGGGAAATACATAAAATAATAGATAATAAAATGCATAATGAAGCGGTGTATGTTTTCAATTAAATTTTAGTTGTGAACACGACAACATAGAAAGAAAATTTTAATATTAATGGATTATATTAATCGAGTAAAACCAATAAAACCATCAAAGAAATATTAAGTCACAACATCCCTCCATCATTCAAGTATGAACAAAACTTATTGTTCGAGGTGTCGGTCATGCCAAAGCTAAGGGTGCCTCTTACTACGAGAAAATTATTATTAGGGTGGTGGGTTGAATTATCTAAAATTGTAGCAAATAAATAGCTATATCATGCTTGTTGTAATTTTAGAGGCAAGCATTGAGTATATCATTAATGATTTTTGAAGCTGGGACTTCACTCAACAGACGAAAGAACCGTGAGTTAATGCGGTTGGCCAGCCAAAATCCCACCTTGGACCCTCCGAGTTGTGGCGCAGCCATAGCTTGAAGACTATGAGGGAGGCTCATGGATCCTAACCAATAGAATACTCAAGAGTATTCTGATTCTAGTACAAAGGGTTCATATAATTCAATACATTAGTGGGAGACATTTAATGATTAAATTAATTAGGAATGTCACATATGGTAATCAACATTAAACGTACAATATACTAAAGTCTATTTGTAGATAATGACAAGAAATACCAAAATTAAACTGTGATATGTATTGGACTAAGATAATGTTTAAACCATGCACAAATTTCCAAATTGTATAGGTTCTTGTGAACATTAGTACCATAATAGAAATTCAAGCTACTTATGTCCCAACCTGTTAAGACACCTCAGGAAGTGAGGGTGTAAAACTACTTACATGAGACTCATGAATCAAGCATATGATAGTTCAATCATAATGCTATCATCAAATTCATATGTTAGTTTTCGTAGCCACATCATGACATGGATGATGTTACATGAAGTCTCATCTCTATGAAATTTACGAGGAGAAAGAGAAGAAATATTTGAATGTGATTATTGCAATCGGTAACAGTAAAGTGAAAGACAGTTTATAATATTTCGTGTCATCCCATTCTTAGACCTTTTTACAACCCCTTACTCTAGTTTCGTTTAAGGATATAAAAGAATGGTATAGAGTATGCTCTTCATCACCTTTAAGGCAATATTCACCATGTAATAAGAATATTGGAGATAACGCCATCTTTTATTCTTATGGTGAATAAATTGAATTTCAATGAGTAAAGACCTATGGAAAGTTATGCAAAAGGATCATTGGAAATGTAATTCAAATAAAATTGGTTGGTTATTTAGAAGGAGGTTTTTTGAATCACATATTTTTAGTAAATGTTTGGATGTTTGAAAATGAAATGAACTGAATTCTAGAAGAAGGTACCCGCTTCTCGCTCTATTGTATTCATCAAATAAATTACTGTTGCTAACACACTTCTTGGGTATTAAATATAATATGTTTTTCAAAAATATTTATTGAAATATAGTAACCATGTTGAGAAACACTACTAGGTGTAAGGTGTCTTTTCAAAGCTATTGAGAGAGGGTGATTCCTAAGTCAGTTGTGAGAAACATATATCTTTTAATTTCCAAGTGATTGATTCAAACTGAACAAGTTGTGGAGTATAAACAAAAACATTTATCTCAGGTGCCCAATTGGATATAATGAGACATTATTCTACATATTGGAATGAATGTTGTTTGTGGTAACATACTCATCAAACAATACAAACATACTTGAATCAAAGGCAATACATGATGAATATAAAATATAAGAGCTATCCAGTTGTGGCAAGAAGTTTTTTTGTCATGTAAAACTAAAATTGGATGTCAAGAATATTCCTAGTATATTATTTAGATGTGGCACAACAAAAAACCTTTGGTATTATTGAGATCCTTAGTTTAGACTAATAAACAATTAAAAATAAAGGTATCCACAAATATTTTGAGGTTTGTTCAACAATTGAGTGTAAACTATTCCAAAGGAATTCTATAGGTAAAGATACTTCATATGATTCTTTTAAATAGTAAAGCATGTAATAGTGAAGTATATTCATGGTCAGAAGCTATAATTTGCTTCGGATCGGCATGCCAAAGAATATATTGACTATACAATGATCGATCATGATAATTTACATTGGAGAAATTCCTAAAAGCATGTTACATTATATATATCACCATATTGATTTTATTAAGGGGGATCGATGATAATTCATACATATTTACATTGATCAAAAAGATGTAGTGTGGAGCAATTCCTAAAAGCACATTTTATACACCAATGTTATGATGTAAGTTGTATCAATGTTACTACTTGTAGAAACTTCCATTATATTTCAATATGTACTTTTCAAATAAGGAAGAAATCCCATAATGTATATGCCAACTAAAATGAAAAATTTATATAATATGATTCGTAGTATGATGAATAATCCATTATTTCATAGATCATGTGTTTGGATTAAAAGAGTTTGTTAAGATACAAAGAAACACATATCAAGCTGAAAACATGGTGCATCTAAGTAATTATCCTAATAGTTTCTTAGGATATTACATAAATCCCTAAGATACAAAAGATGTAGTCAAGAATTATAATACAATTCAATATAAGAATTCACATCTCTATTAGAGATAGTGGGTTCTGAATTGACTTGGACTTAGTCAACGATCGATATTCACAAATGGTTGACATAGGAACATGTTCTAGATGTACATGTGGAATAATAATGTTCTAGAGACACATATTTCGTAGGAAGGATGAAACCATAATGATGGTTATATATTCACCGTAGTCAGCGATAAATTATTCATTAAGAATAATAAATCCAAAAATCAAGTATTAGATGGAAATGAGAAAATATTGACAAGATAAATTAAAATTTAGTAATGGATTCAATTTATCAAATTGAAAAGGGGCTTATAAATTGAATACTATGGTCGATATTCATATGAGATGATACATGTCTGGTTCAATCCTGGTACCAATATGGATCAATTGGTTATACCAAGTCAATATGCCTAAATCCCTTAGATTTTTACTTGCCATAGATAACTTCTATGATCATTTTATTGGTCATTGGATGCGAAGATCATCTTTGGTAAAAGGATTCTATAAGACGCAACCAGAAAGAGATGAAGACATCATATGATTCCAATAAGGGTTGCAGCTTAATAAAATAAAATTATGGATTAAAGTTAGCAATATTATCTTAGATCATTCATTATTAATGAATCTTTTCCTAGTGTCTACAAAAGGATAGTGGGAGTGCCAAAGTTTTCCAAGTGAATTATGTTCTGCAACATATGGAAATCAGATTTTGGTCATACAGTTAGATAAGACCATGTTAAATTTAATTGTCCAATAATCGATATAATGTAACAATATATGTTATAGGGAATAAGATAAACTAGGGTATATCTAATGGTTTAGAAGACTTAGTCAATCGTACATATTGTAACATTGTATTTAAAAATACCAGTTGGAACAATTCAAGTTCAAAATTGTTGTCAATTTCACATGGCTTAATCTCTCAAGGATATCATATTCAGAACATGGGTAGAGATTAATGTTGTGAATTGATACCACATGATTCTGTTATGGATCAATCACATAATCCATGTTATGTACAATAATTGATATTTCCCGGATATACTTTATAGTATGAAAATATCAATTATATCCAGGAGCACTATAAGGGATGCAGTCATAGCTATCATCTTGTACTTCGATGAGTAAAAATGATATGTGCCTAGTGTGAGGATAAGAAGGTATACTAGTTATGGTGGTAAACATGTTATTAATCCTTTGATCAATATCATCCATTATCATAGTTAGGAAAAGGTGATGAGCCAGTCAAGCTCGTAAAAGCTAGTGGTATCCATATTTATAAATACAGAGTATGTTGTAGCTTCTAAAGAAGCAAAAAAGATTTCATGGAATCACACCTACTGAGAAAAGTATTATCATAATGTGAATTATGATATTCTTACTATCCAAGTTTTCAGGTTATGAAAATGGAAAAAATAGATATACTCAGGGATATCTTATTATGAGATGTTTTAATCAAGCAGATAAGGTCACATATAGCAGATATGCCATATGGAGGAAAAGTGGCAGTCCTAGTAGTTAAAGCCATTACTCAATAGAATAATTATATTTATCATGTGAGTAGCTAACAAGTTTTGTTAGAAAGTTAGATTTATTTCAAGAGGGAGTTTTGAAATAGTGGGTTACCTAGACCCAACTATGATGTACTTTTGATTCCTATATCATTTTTACAGTTAGTTAAACATGATGTAATTTCACTATTATATTGTAGACTCTTCTACATCCATTATTATAATGGTAATGTGAAAAGACTAATTTTCATATAAAGTGGTTATAGTAGATCCAAAGCTATAATTAGAATCTCGAGATATTATGACATTAATCATAAATATATGTTCTATAGTCTATTTAAATCTCACTAACTGGGCAGAGAAGATGTATGACTATCTGGTGATGGGGGCTCATAAGCATTGAGACTTCTTCTCATGAAGTTCACACTTGGTGATCTCTAGTAGTGATATTATGAGGACATACCCCCAATAGGAAGCCCAAATGTTTCTGGGTGCCATTGGTTGTTTGTATCTATGGACATGTGTGTTGGTCTCCGGACATGAGACCCTTAACAATGCATACTATTTGATTACATGAATTGATGCAAGAAGAAAACCATGGAAATTAATTTGTGGTGAGGTAGTGTGTGTTGGGTGTGTCGTTGGTGGTATGACATGGGTTGAATGGTCAAGAAATGATTTTTCACTTCCATGTTTAAGATGTTATATATCTTAGGCCTGAAAGATCAGGATGGTGCATCATTTATAAGTCATTGGCCAAAGTAGTATAAAATAATATCAATCCGGATAGATCCAAAAATAATTAATCAATATAAGGACGATGACACAAGAATGCATCCTACTTTATGAGATATTTAATGACAAAGAGATTATAGTACACAATCTGTGTTCGTAGGATGGTAGTCATTGGTATGACTATCCTTATCTCTTTAGGGGGGAATGATGGGTTGCTAAACTCTGCTCTTGTTATGTGAATTTATTCACTACTATCGAGATAAGGGCCTAAAGGGTCACACAATATAGCATATTCAAGAATGCGCCCTATTCAGTCGAATAAGTATATGGACTTGGTGGGCCCCACCATATGGTCCGACTGTATTCCAATGTTTCGATCACCAAAAGAGTTAAATTACTTAATTAATATTCATGTTATGAATATTTGGGATTGAATTTATATATTGTATCTAAAAGTTTAGTAAATATGGGAAAATATTAATCAACCAAATATTATTTTAATATTCAAGGTTCGTTTAACATTAAGCGGGACATTGAGTCAAGTTAAATGGCTCGGGTTTTATCACATAATATATTTTATATATTTTAAAAGTATGTGATAAAATAATAAATAATAATTTTTCAATTTAGTTCATCAAAATTATTTATCTAGTTGACATTGAAATAGACGAGGCTGGGGAACCAAACCAGGTATTTTGGAATTCCACTATAAATAAAAGAGGAGGCTTTATCCCTTGGTGTGCAATTCACTATTCACGCATTTTTGGGAGTGAAAACCAGAGCCTATCCTTCCTCCTGCTCCTTAGAGAGAGAAGATCTCCATCCATGTGTCTTGGATCAAGATCTTCCTCAAGCATCGAATTTATCTCAATGTGGTGATCATCGGGATGTCGAAAGCATCGTCGGATCACCACGTTAGCACCTGGAATTTGACAATCGACATTCATGTAGATTTTTAGAGTGCGTGTTGATGATCTAGAGGAGTCCTACTTTGGATCCTTCAAGCAACTATCACTACTGACTAGTTATAGTCGACTGTGGAATCGGATTTGAAACTGGAATGTTTTCATTTCAGTTTTTTGATCATTATGATTAGGTGAGATCCTTAGACCATTCTAGGGATCAGATCATTAGTGATGAAAAGTTATGTCATCCTGTCGACAGAGATTTTAAAATCCCTAGCCCACCGGCTTCCACTGCATGCCCCGAAACCTAACAGGGATGACGTTCCATGTGGTTCAGGTTATTATTCATTTCCAAAGACATCTAGGTAAGAATTTACAGGAATTTATTTATCCCACCTCTAATAGAATTAGTGATGTTTTTTGGAAAATAATTGCATTTCCCATCACATGGAATGTTGTCCTGAAATCTTTTAGTTCCTACTATTTTTTAAAATGTAAATTTTTTGAAAAAATGTAAGTAAAGAAACAATGAAAATTTAATTCTTTTATTAATCTATATCTAAAAGAATTTCTTTATTTTGTCCCAAGGTTTATTATTTTCAAAAAAATATTATTCTCAGATATTTTAACTATACATAGACCTTTACTTTTGGTTTTAACTCTTGTTTGATAATATAAATTTGCAAATTATCTAAAACGTGCTCTAATACCAAATATAGTGACCCAATTTTTTTAAATTACTATTAAATCATTTTAATGATAAAAAAAATAGTGTCACAAATCTGGAACCCATATGATTTATTATCTTAGTAAAATTAAGATTATACACAACTATTATATAATTAAATAGAAATATATTTTAATTCATTAAGATATATATTCCTAGTTCACCTCATGTTCTCCATATTACACATAATCACATGAAGATATACAAGAATGAACGGGGTGATATAAAACCACAATAAGAGGGTGAATAAAGGATATTAATTAATATAGAATAGGTGAGAATAAACATCATCATCATTATATCATAAGTAGAGGATCACCATCAACATCATGAGGGAAACATATGATTAAGGTATTGTATGTGGAAATGCATAAAAATGAATACTTCTGACGTAGTGGTCGAATACCACACATATTTGTGAACAAATCTTACATCAATTTCACACATAACATATGTGAATAATCATAACTGAAGGACCCTGGGACACCCTGAGAGAGGAGGGGTAAATCAGGGTGACAACTTTTTCTTTTAATGTGATGGATCTTGTTTCCATGTTGGTAGGAACTTGTATAACCTGTATGATGAATATGATCCGAAAGCAAACATAAACATGCACAGATAAGACACATCACTTTTTACATGGTTTACCACTAAGGGCTACATCCAAGGAGCATACACCGACAAGTTGTCGATTGTACCAAATTCCACTAATCATCACTAGCTATGGACTAAAATGGTTCCAGCAGAGTCACTCTGTCCCAGGCTCACTACCTTTACAATAGTTCAAAGATATCTCATAGGGTCCCTCGAGTCACTCCCGTTGACTCCCCTCAGCTCATTGCCATTGGTGAAGTCTCACTCAATTTATAGACATGACGATATCTTCATCATTGAAAAAGAATCCATCCTCTGTTGAATGTAGATGCTCCGTTTAAGTCCAAATTTCACTCTTATACTAATCCCACTTTGCACTGAAGGTATCAAGCAATCTTGCAGTTTTTGTGCAGCTCTAATAGAGCCGGCGTACAACAACCTCACCTGGCGCGCTTCTCCAAGACCAACATGGAAGTTTCAAGACCAGCGCCCAAGTGAATTGCGCAGTACGAATTTGGCGCGTAGGTGACACCATCCCAGTTGCGCGTCACTGCCTCTTTCAACTAAAAAATTGTGCGACGTTGCACCTTTAACTCCCAAACCACCTTGGAAGCGCAACCACCAACTACCAGGCATCCTCTACTTACGTGACCCTACTACCACTTGCACGACTCAACCACACACCAGACGAGAGCTTGAAAAATATCTAGGTATTGAACTTCATTCCAAATGAGTAGGGGTGATCCTCTATTTATAGGCAAACTGGACCCCCTGGGTGGTGGCGCGCAAGTGTCCTCACAGTGCGCAAGTCCATACGTGCAGCTCCAATCGCCCGAGCCTTTGTCGTGCTACTCACATGCATGAATACACAAATACTTGCACGACCTACTTTCCTTTTCCATATTTTGAAGTTCTGATTATGAAGAATAACCGGAGCAAAAGTTTCTAATCTTCTAAGGCATCAGCACACAAGTCCTTTCTTGGTGTGCAGTTCACTTGCGCGACCAGCCCAAAAATTTCATGACCCTTATCCCTTTTCCATTTTTCCATGTTCAGATCTTGAAACACATATGGCATGCAAGTTCCTTTTCCAAAAACACATTTCTCCATTTGTCGATTTTTAGGCCCAAAAATTTGGAAAACACTGTGAAATGGATCCACCTTCAATACTGTTGTCTACTTGAACTATATAATTACTTTGCTGGTAGACATTCTGAACTTCCACTGAGGATTGACAACAAACACAAAACATACTCCAATTCATGCATAAAAGACCATGGTTCCAACAATAACATCATCTTATGACCAAATATAAAATAAGGTTAATGAATAATAAACATTATCTCATTAGATAACTCAAATTACTACTACATTGGGGGAGAGAAAATTTCAGTCCCTCTTGTCACATCATAACATTTACATTGTCATGCACACCACATAGAATGTATTGAAGTCATAATCATGAAATATCCCATTGAATGGAATGAGTTTCATAAGGATTTAAAAAATAATACATTCATGGATGTATTTTGGGGTTACTAAATAAAAAGTAAACAAATATTTGGTATATGAGTAATATTTATTGAGAGAAGGAGAAACTACTCAAGAGGATTAAAATATGTGTTTTGGGAAGAAGAGCTATTTGTCGAATCATTGTATTTTTCATAAAATCAAGTAGGAAACATGTATATAAAAAAAGGAAAATGGAATAATGATTAAATTATATGTAAGTATAATTATAGGAGTTTTAATACCTAATATTTTTTAAAATAGGGATAAATCACTAAATAGAGTGGGGTTCGAGAATCCCCATACCTTTATTCCTACTTAATTTGATCACTTCTGCACCTAATGAATAATAAAAGTATATTTATATTAACCCAAAAGAAGAATTGAATTGAAGTAATTTATAAAAATATTTATAAATTATAGTAATTAGATTATATTTTTTTAATTTCTATAGTTGAAATTGAAGCATTTTGTAATTAATATTTTCTTAAAAATGCATGTTTCTATTTTATTTCTTTATTTCAATTTTAATTCATTTATATAAATGTATAATTAAATCCATAATATTATAATAAATGTAATTAATTATTAATATATTTTATATAATTAATATTATCCTACCATGATGTGGTTATAATAATTTTCTTGGAAATTTCTCTGTTTGTGGTTAATTGACCGTTAACTAGACACTATGTAAAGAGAGGAAAAAAGATGTATAAAATATATATATTTAACTAATATGATAATACAATTAGGTTAAAATAATTAATATAATTATAACTTATTGAATAATTAATTTTATAGTATTTTATTTTGAACGGAATGTGGAAAAAGAATAAATAGTAGAAGAAATAAAGGAAGAGGTAATAACGAATTACTCTTTCCATGGTGTATCTTCTCTTGAAAACCCAATAACTCTTTCTTGATTGGAGTTATATTGCTCCATAATGTGTCTAATTATACTATGGGGCTCAATATAGTGAATTTGGGCACATATTTGGTTTTCTAATGGGTAGGAGGAGTGGTTTTCCAAGCGAAAAGAGATATGTTATTTATACTTTAGGAGAGTGGTATTTTAGAATAAAATAATAAATTAAATTATATATAAAAGGTAATACTAGTAATAGTGAACTTTTGAAATTATAAATCATATATAAATATAATATAATTGGTTGAGGACTCTATGTACCATTTATAATTTTAATTCATTAGTCTTTTTAAAAAAGAAAGTTGAAAGAAAAAAAATTGTTATTTTAAGGAATCACTTTTGACTTTAGGTTTCAGAAAGTTCTTTTTTTGTCTTCGATATAATTGTTATTTTATGTTAATGAAACATTTTTTAAATTAAATATTTCATGGAATAAAATCATGTTCCATAAAAGATTATTTCATTATCACATCATGAGTTATGTAATTTAAGATACATTAGTTAAGTGAAAACTATATTTTTTCTTTTCATCAAAAAATTGATTTATTTCAGAAAATTAAAAAAATAAACCTTGGTTATTTTTAATTTGTTCATTTAAAAAAATATATTCATTTTATAATTTTTTTTTCAGATTATGTTAATTTAATTTTTATTATAATTTCCTTCAAAATACATTGAAATACATTATTAAAAATTTGCTTAGATTTTTTTGAGTTTTTAATTATGAATTTTTTGGGTATTATAATATGTATATTTATTTAAATTTATCATGATAAAAAATATTTATATCAAAATTTATTATTTTAATATAATATTTCTTTTCAAATAGTTAGGTTACTATTCCTGAGGTTCAAGTAACTATTCTCAACGACCAGGTTACTATTCCAATGGTCAAATTATTATTCCAATGGTTACATTACTTCATATATATATCACTACATTATTTAATCCATTATTCAAATCAATTCATCTCAAGAATCTATATTTCCATTATCTATAATGTCACTTGGTTTATTAATATCTATTTTCTTTTCTATATTGTTAGTAGTGGGGGCGTTGATTCTTGTAGATTGGGGAAATCCATATTTTACCATTTCAGATTTTATATTTTATTTTATTTTTACAATTATAATGTTTGTAATTTTAATTGGTTTCATTTCTAATTAATTTAAAAATATTTATTAATGGAATACATTTTTTTGGTTTTGTCTATATTTTACATGTGTATAATATTATATAATACAATATGCATTTAGTTATGAATTTTTCAATAAAAAAAATTGGTTCATAATAGAAGTAGCTATCGTAGAGGCCTACTAGGAATAGGAGGCCATGTGACGTGAACTCAAAACCATCATCTTTCTCTTTGGAGAAGATGAGGGAATCCTCATGTGGGGAAACATACCCTCCCTATACATTATAAGCCATTCCAAAGGTGAGGAAATACTCAACTGCCTAGTACCTGCTGGTTCCTTGATCAAACCCATTTCAACCCTTATAGTATATAAACTAGACATGAATAAAGCAAACCTAACTCCCTTCAACCTGAAGATTCACGGTATTGACACAAGTTAGTAGAATCTACGTTGTAAGGTTCAGATGATGTTTGGTGACTTAATATAGAGTACTGATTTAATGGTAGTCTAACAAGTTACCAACTACAATGCACATCTGGGTAGTCCATGGATTCATTTTCATGAAATAGTCCCCTCCTTATATCATCAATACCTCATATACTCTCTCAATAGTCATGTAGGGGTGATCCATAGTGATACACCCCCATTTGACTCAAATTATGTCTTCTATATGGATGTTGACTACAGGAAGAGAAAGGGGAAGTAGGTTCATGCGAATGAAGCTACGAAAATAAATGTTCTATTTTTTCTTACAACTACAACAGTTACTGAACTGGTTAACATGGCTAACAGATTCATCTTCATGATCAATCTGTTAGTGGCTATAACACTAGGAATAGGTGGTTGTTTTGTTGTCTCTATGAAATATGTTTTTGAAATCCCTATTAAGAAATAGAGTCTAAATATTACTTAATAAATGTAAATGATACAATCTTGGGTGATTAATGAATCCCATACTCCTGTTATGTTCTAAGAGTCTCTCTCTATGTCTACCATTTCATGACATACCCTCATGTTCCATAGGAAATGAATGAATTTATAGAAGGTGACTTACCGTCATTTCTTCAGCACTAAGAAAAGACATCATGGTTAATGGATGTATGAAATTGACTCGATAGCTTAATCCAAAAAAGCTTTAATAGAGACATAACCCCTTAGTGAGGATTCCTTGTCCATCCAATTAGGCACTAGTGATTCCCTTGAGTCGGCTGTCTTGAAAGTGAGGACTCCACAAACTAATTCTCGTGTCACAGATGATGAAGAGTACTTGGAAGAAAATCCTCATATATTTGGAGTGGGTGTCTCCACCACCATTTATGATCTATTCAGGTAATACTTGGCACAGAGGAGGATCTGAGGCTGATGCTGATAAGTGAATCCATGTCTCCAAAAGAGAAGTAGAAGTATGCGGCCTTCTAGATACAACACCTTGATGCCTTTTCATGTAGCTATGATAAGATTGTAGGTCTAGACCCTTAAGTCTTAGGTAACCATCTCACACTCCCAAAAATTCATCACATGTTCATGAACCCTCCAAGAAAGATGCATCCCTAGAATGGTTATATGGTGAAGGATAAGGTTGACAGTCTTATCAAATCTGGCATTATCAGGGAGTTCCTATGTAACAGCCTGGGTAAATAAAGAATAATACATTTTCATATTTATTAATATTTTTGAATTAAATCCTGATTTTAATTTAACGGGGATTCTATGTTCGATGGCTTAGCCGATACACAACAACAGGTTTCTTTGAAATCTTACGTTGCACACTAATAATATAATATTATTATTTTATATGGTAATTAATGCCAAGCCATTAGATTGGTGGAAATGAATAGAACTAAATAAAATATGATTATATATGTTTTTTAATTGTTTTTACATTTATCCAATAAAAGTTAGAGGCTTAAAATAATAATGTAATAAGATTTTGAGCATAAACACTTTAATATTCATTAAAGGGCCGATTTACCGTCTTTTGATGGAGAACCCTCATTAAATATAGTTTTTGTCTTTTTTATATGTTATATTTGACAAAATAAAATTCTTCTTTAGAATCGGGACATCAAAATTTACTTTGGGTAAAATTTTAGTATTTTCCTGATTAAATTCATTTTTTGATGAATAGTGAAAAATACTGTATTTTAATTCAAAACTGTGTTTAAATATAATTTATTTATATGATTAGATTATATTTTTAATTTGTTTTAAAGTGTAATTAGAATATATTTTTACCATTTAATCCAATGTTGGTCATTGGAATTAATTTCACATTGAAATTGGATATAAACTAATGTTAATATTTTGATAGTTATTATTTCTTAAAAACACGCTATTTGTTTTAACAATGGGAATTAATTTTAAATTAATTAATTCCACTTTTATGTTTTTAATTTTTCAAAAGAGACATGAATTTTGAATTTTGAATATCAAATAAATCATTGGCTGAATTTTTGGTGTTTTTCTGAAAAACATCAATTTTTGATGAATAGTGAAACCACTTACTAGTAGTTAAAAAAGCGACTTTTACATTAAAATGAAATTGTTCCACATCTATGAGTTGAATTTCAAAAATCCGAGAGACACGGTTAATATCAAGAAGTAAAATTTGGTTCAATAAGTTGAAAATAATTGTTGGTGAATAGTAACTTTTGACTTTTATTTACCGTGGTTAAAGATAAATAGGGTAATCCAAGGTAAAAAGTATATTATAATAATAAAAAATTATGTTAACACTTGTCCTAAACATGTTGGATGAGTCATGAACGACCATGGTTATCTTTGGGTCGATTTAGGGACCCCATGGAGTCACTTGAGAGTGATAATGACTATTTAGATTAATTAATTTAAAGTAAAGACAAAAATCACACAAACAAATATCTTTTAATAAATTAATTTTTACATGTGGTAATATAAGTTATATTTTCGACTATAAATATTCATTAGAAATAAAAAACTATTTTCTACATCTATGTATTTTTTTTATAATTTTTAGACATCAAATAAATTCAATTATTTATCACACAATAATGATGCAGTGTTTACCCAATTAATAAATGATTTAAATAAATAAGATTATGATGATTAAACTAATATCCAAAAAATGTCCAATTATGATTGGATTATTTTATTTCGAATATTAGTCATATTATCTTCGTCTTTAATGTGTTTTGGTCCTTTTGAAACCGAAGATAAGTTTATAATAAAATAATAGTTTCACACATTCCTAAAGATCTCATCCTCTCCCTTATAAAAGGAGACAACTTCTAACCAATTAGTCACACCTCTCAAGCCTTTTGGCTCATCCAAAATCTGCACAATTAATCTCCCTACATCCCTTTCCCCCACCTATAATCCTTACCTTAGACATAAGGAACTTCAAGAAGCCTTTTTGGTTCAAACCAAAGTGAGTTATCCAAATTAAAGGTCATGATTTCTCTTAAATTCATTTCTTTTATTTTACTTCTCCAACCCCATGAAATCTCTTTATTCCTTTCTTTTGTAACAACACCAGTATCTTCAGTATACTAGGATGTTTTTATAAGAAGTATTTGAGCTTCACATACACACACCACCATCTAATGGGTGAAGAACATAATGTTTCTGTGGATAGAAAACTAACGCCTCATGAAACGATGATTGTTCGATTATCTCCTACCGCCTCTTATGGTGTCCATTATGAGGGAACTGTATTTATATATTATGTATTTTATGTTTATGTTTTCTCTATACTTATGTAATTTTCATTTAAAAACACACCAATATTCTTTCCAATATGTGTTACCATGATAATTTCATTTGAGGAAGTGCAGAATACCGCCCCCTCAAGGTGATATGATTTGTTCATGACATTCATTGAATGTATAACGGATAGAGTTAATTAAATTATGTAAAACATATATCATATAATATTATACTGTAATTATAATATACCTATGTATGATTATGTTTTAATTCGATTAAAATAAAAATATAAAGGAAAGTAGTGTTCATGCGTACGTACGACTTACCGTCTCCAAGAAAGGTGCATTTTATTTATTATCTCCAAATGTTTTGTACTGTTATAAATACATATATATACTGGATATATAATATATATATATGAAATCTAAATAATTTATACCATTATTTAGATAATGGAATTTTTACCACATGGACAAATTGTAATTATAACATGTTCATTATTGACTCAAGTCACGAACATCAAAAAAATATCCAATTAGATCACAAATAATTGACTAATTATTATAGAAAGGTAATAAGTGATATAAAATGAATAAAAAAATTGAAAAGTTTTCTTAATCAAGTAGACATTAACTTCTGTTAATTATTCAGGAAGAACAAGGAACACACAAGACAAATCGGACTTGAGGTAAGAGGTTTCTTATCTCAGTTTTAATTACATGAGATTTCCATTGTTCACCACTTATTTATTGCAAGTGGTGTTTGTAATGCCCCTACTTGTATTCATTGTGTAATATACTTTAATTCATTGATATTTACATCATCATTGTATGATTCTTCTTTCATGGGTGTATGTTTTATAAGTTACCAAATCGATAAGGGAATTTGAAATTTCAATTTCCACTCATTTTGCTTTACGCATACTTCATTGATTATTTTAATCCAAAATTATGTGTGGAATCACTATTCATTTTCTAATGTCATAATTTCCACTCCCCTTTCTGTGGATATAATTTTGATACACATAATAACTCCATTAATAATTTCTCAAGTCATCAATATGAACTTGATAATAGTAATTTTAACTCAATATCTATTTGATGAGTTAAATATCCAATTCATTGGTGTTGTCTTTAAAAGAATATGTGTGAATGTCCTTTGATTGATTTACATTGAATATCCAATCATATTGACTGTATTTATATTTTTCACACATAATTATGTCGTATATTTATCCATAACCTAAGGATGTGGTCTTCATAAGAGATTTCATCTTAAATTACATTCCATTTATACTTATTTGTTGTTCTACCCCAAATAACTTTTATATGGTGTATATATTGTACATTGACATAGTATATCATGAATCCCGTTATTCTCATGATATTACATATTTTTTATTACATCAATTATTTTTATTCAAATGTCTCTTTTTTGGTTAGGAACTCTAAGTAAAATATCATTTGTAATTTTTTAATGATTTATTACTCTAAATCTTCCTCCTTAATGTCCATGTTTTAAAAATGGTTTTAAGGATTTATTTATATGGACATTAACGTTTTAAAATAAAAATTCATTTTAAATGTTTCAAAGTGGTATCTGACACTTTGATTCAAAAAATATATTATTAAATGGCTTCTTGACAAATAGTGTGACTATTAAATGATTTCAAGAAAAAGGTGGATATTTCTCTCATATAGTTTTGATGATCACTTTCATATATGTAAATATCATTCATTTTTCTCAATTCAGGCTAATCTTTTACAATACGATCTTCTGTACTGTATCTAATGAGTTATGTTTGACTATGGATGTGCTATTTTTATACCATTCCTGGTTTGTCTATAAAGTATTGACATTTTGTATGTTAGTTTTAATACAATTGTTTATGTTATGTTTCGAAATTTTCATATGAGGAATGTATTGGACTTAGTATGTGATGGGTGGAGCCCACTATAGCTCCTCGATGCATCGGTAGGCCTCATGGGATAACTAGACATGGAATTGGCTGAGGACCTTCCCCAATTTGATTTGTGGTTTTGGCTGAGGCCATAATAATTTTTAAATGTCTTGGACAAGGCCTTGACAAAATGTTTCAGAATTTTAGACTTTATACATTCCATCATAATGAAAATAATATTGATGGTTCATGTGGTCATTTGACTAGTAGAATACCCATGATTATGTTTTATTATGGCATTATTTACTCAGTTCATATTCCTTCCACAAAAGTATTCATGTTTATTATTGGTAAAGTAATGTGGTTTCAATTATTCACCATGCTTAATATTTATGATATCTTCCACTGTATTTCTTACCCTTACTGAGTGTTTGAGCTCACCCTTTTTTTATGTTTCATTTTCCCAGAATTTGAGGAAGTTAGTTATGAGTGACTTGGAGGCATAATCTAGGAAACATGGATGTTTCCAATGGAATAATTTAGTGTTGTTTCTCTTTTCAAGTTGTAATTTTGACCTATGAATGTATCTAGTATTTACAAGGCTACTAAATTGATCGATCATTCAAGACATGATTTCCTTGTGTCATGCAAATTTTATGTAACAATGCACAAACTCTGGGTAACTGGGGTCGGGGCGTTACAGTTGGTATCAGAGGAAGTTTAGTACAATCCTTGGAAGTTATATTTAGATAAACATTGATTAGAGCACATATCCTAAGATAGACTTTGAGAATTAGTATAGAAGAACTTACAAAAATATTGGTATTGTATAGATTTTGTGAGTTTACCAAGCCATACATCCCTGTTTGGATACAAGCCAGTTGAGGCGGCTCTGACACAGATGTACCTTGGGGTAAAAACCGAAAACACCGCTTTGAGCTAGACTCGAATGGAAACTGGTGCACGAAAATGGGACTTGCTGCACTCTTGGTTACGACACTCCCAAGGTTTATGCTTAGGATAATTTACATTTTCATTACAAACTGATTTGAAGGATTTTAATATAATATGATAATAAATGACCTTGGTTAATCCTAAGGTGTTTTAGATTTGAAAGGATAGTGTCATGATATTCTCTAAATGATTTTATGACTACTATTACTCACACAATGCTTTCTAGTTTAAGTTAATGGCTGGATTCAAAGGAGTCATATTAATATTGAGTATTATGTACAAGGTGGGAATGATGGTGGAAATGAGAAACAAAATGGAATGTTGATCGGCGTAAAAGATATCATGTTCATTCCAAATTAGGTTTCCAAAAATATGATCAACAACATATATATTAACCAACTATCGGACTCAACAAATAAGGGAAAGGTGATGAATGATAAGAGCCCCAGCAGTGGAGACCATGGAGAAAATAATCTTCAATTTTCATCATGCAAGAAATGCGGAAGGAGACACCCAGGAAAGTGTCTCAATGGAACAAATAAATGATTTACATGTGGGAAAGAAGGACATAAAGTGAAGAATTGCCGAGAAAAAATCAAGAGTACTATGGAAGAAAATAAAAATGGTCCCAAGAATCTATTTATAGTCATTTGCTGTAAATTTAGGGGACCTAGACATTTCCTGATAGAATTCACTGTTCTATAGGATATTTTATTGGTCAATGAAGAAGCTATGTGAAAATAAATGGATGGAGAAATGTTTTAATGTATTAGTGCTCCTTGATGATGGGATTACTTTGAAATATTTTTCTCTTTTATTTTTTACCCCTATAGTTAGTCATGTGAGAGTGATATTTGAGGAAGACTTATCTTTTCTCTTGTGGATATAGTTATAAATAACCATTTGGTTTTATATGATCATTGGGTTTGAGGAAATTACATGTTATTATATTTTGGAATGAAAATGCAAGGTATGAGAAAACATTTGTGGTTTAATTATGTTATGGTTATTCTGAGTAATTTATCACATTTTGGTAATGTTATAAAATATAGTTTTTAAAAAAGTACGACACACAGACCATGTGACAACCCATCGCGTCAGACAAGGTAGTGGGAATCAAACCAATAACTAGAGTGCTATTGGGATTTATCGCCAACCACTGGACTACGTGAATCACCATGTTTGTGTGACTAATTATTTTTAGGTAAGTGATTTTATTGATAAATAATGGGTTGATTTGGGGTCTTATCAATTGAATACCCTGAGTATAGGAAAATGATTCGATGATTAAGTGATAAATATTATTTGGGAGAAGTTCGCATTGTTGGGAACACTATATGCCCAAGGAAAATAGAATACTGTGGGATTTTATTTGAGAAGTAATGGTGGATTTTTATCTATTTTTTTATTGTGGATTTATAGTGATTTGGGTTATTTATGGAAATTATTAACCTATAATAGAGAATATGTGATTAGGTTAATTACTTTTAAATATGTGAATTTAAGAGTAGTTGATGTAATCTGGAGATACAATTTAACGTGGAAGACTGTGTAATAAAATTCTACTATATTTTGGGTTTCAAAAATAGTTTAGATTATATTGATGGATTTTAAGGACAATTGTTTATTGAATGGTATTTATTGAACTTTGGGTATTGTTGGTTTAATTTTAGAAATTAAGTATAGTATTTCGTTCTCTTAAGGATTATCATTTTTGGGGATCATCTGATCTTGTACTAATCATTTTGGTGGTGGTTAATCTTTAAAGACAAGGTAAATATATTGTTTATCTATTTTGGATCATGTGATTCTTTAGAAGTAGATTCTAGATCTTCCGGTGTGACCAAGTCATCATGAATACTCATCGTTTGAAAAAAATATGAGTTGGTGGTAGAAATTTATTAAAGTATGAAAATATATTTAAAAAGTAAGTATATATCTTTATGTTCTTATTCAATCTCATAAATAAATTCCTCAACTTTATTAAATGGAACTTAAAACAAAAAACATGTTGTCCTTTTAATTTTCCTCTAGGTAAACTAATTACGATTTGTACCATCACATGTTTTTTGTTTTCTTGTCGCTAACATTCTCCTAATCAGGTTTTATATCCCTCCATCAGAACTGGACACATTGTTTTCTCCTATATATCCATGTTTTCAAGGAATCATAGTATCTGTTCTCTTGGGTAACTTTTTTTACTTCTCTTAATTTCTTATAAAGTGATATTTGTATTAACTCTATTTCCTATGTGGGGCTTTTATTGAAGTATCTGAGCCCAATTTTAAAATTGTGAGGATGCAATTCCCAAAAGAGGGGAAGGATGTATCATCCTGAGTAAATAAATAATAATACATTTTCGTATTTATTAATAACTGTGAATTAAATGTTAATTTAAATTTAAAGGGGATGCTATGTTCGATGTCTTACCCATTAAAAAACAACAGTTTTTTTTTGAAATCTTACGTTGCACACTAATAATATATTATTATAATTTTAAATGGTAATTAATGTCGAGCCATTGTATTGGAGTAAATGAATAGATCTTACTAAAATATGATTATATATGTTTTTTTAATTTTTTTACATTTATCCAATAAAAGTTAGAGGCTTAAAATAAGAAAGGAATTCGATTTTAAGCATAAATACTCTAATATTCATTAAAGGGCTGATTTACCGCCTTTTGATGGAGAACCCTCTTTAAATATATTTTTTGTCCCTTTATATGTTATTTTTGACAAAATATAATTCTTTTTTAGAATCAGGACATAAAAATTTACTTTGGGTAAAATTTTGGAATTATTTTGATAAAATTCATTTTTTTGATGAAAAGTTAAAAATACTGTATTTTAATTCAAAACAATGTTT
This sequence comes from Viscum album, assembly GCA_963277665.1. Taxonomy (NCBI): domain Eukaryota; kingdom Viridiplantae; phylum Streptophyta; class Magnoliopsida; order Santalales; family Viscaceae; genus Viscum; species Viscum album. Next base: position 1,328,347,999 of record OY728162.1, read on the forward strand.
TAATCTAATTTATTTATATTCATATATTATCTTTTTAATTTGTTTTAACGTTTAATTAGAATATATTTTTACAATTTAATCCAATTTTGGTCATTGGAATTAATTTCACTTTGAAATTGGACGTAAACAAGTGTCAATATTTTGATAGTTATTATTTCTTAAAAACACACTATTTGTTTTAACAATGGGAATTAATTTTAAATTAATTTATTCCAATTTTATATTTTTTATATGTAAAAATAGTAATCATTTTTGAATTCATAATAACAAAAAAATCTTAGTCTGAATTTTTGGTATTTTTCTGAAAAACATCAATTTTTGATGAAAAGTGAAACCACTTAGTAGTAGTTAAAAAAGTGACATTTACATTTAAATGACATTTTACCTCTTCTGTGAGGTGAATTTAAAATATCAAAGAGACATAGTTAATATAAAAAAGTAAAATGTGGTTCAATAAGTTGAAAATATATTTTGGTGAATTGTAACATTTGACTTTTATTTACCGCGATTAAAGGTAAATATGGTAATTAAAGGTAACAAGTATATTATAATAACACAAAATTACCTTAAAACATGTCCTAAAATTATTGGATGAGTCATGGACGACCATGGGCATTTTGGGTTGATTTTGGGACCCCATGGAGCCACATCAGAGTGAAAATGACTCTTTAGATTAATTAATTTAAAGTAAAGACAAAAATGACACAAACATATATCTTTTAGTAAATTAATTTTAACATGGGGTTATATAAGTTATATTTTAGACTATAAATATTAATTGGAAATCTAAAAAGATTTAATAAATCATGTTATTTTTTTAGAATTCTTAGACATCAAATAAATTAAATTATTTATCACAGAATAATGATGCTATGTTTACCTCATTAATAAATGATTTAAATAAATAAGATTATAATGATTAAAATATTATCCAAAACATGTGAAATTATTATTGGAAGAATTTATTTCTAATATTAGTAATCTTATCTTCGACTTTAATGTGTTTTGGACCTTTTGAAACCGAAGATAAGTTTATAATAAATTAATCGTTTCACACTTTCCTAAAGAGCCCCTCCTCTCCCTTATAAAAGGAGACCACTTATAACCAATTCTTCACACCTCTCAAGCATTTTGGATCATCTAAACTCTGAAAAATTAAGTTCCCTACATCCCTATCCTCTACCTAGATTCCATACTTTATGCATAAGGAACTTCAAGAAGTCCTTTTGGTTCAAACCAAAGGGAATTACCCAAATTAAAGGTAACAGTTTCTCGTCAATTCATTTCTTTTATTTTACTTTTCCAAACCGATGAACTCATTTTATTCCTTTATTTTGTAACAAAACAAGTATATTCAATATACAAGGATGTTGTTAGAAGAAATATTTGAGTTACACTTACACACACCTCCATCTAATGGGTGAAGAACATAATGTTTCTGTGGATGGAAAACTAACGCCTCAAGAAACGATGATTGTTCGATTATCTCCTTCTGCCTCTTATGGTGACCATTATGATGGCACTGTATTTATATGTTATTTCTATTATGTTTATGTTTTCTCTATGCTACTATAATACTCATTCAAGAACATACTAATATTATTTCCCATATGTTTGACGATGATAATTTCATTTGAGGAAGTGCTGACTACCGCCCCCTCTTGGTGATATAATTCGTTCATGACATTCATGGAACGTATAAAGGATAGAGTTAATTAAATTATGTAAAACATATATCATAAGATATTATACTGGAATTATAATATACCTATGTATCATTATGTTTTTAATCCGTTAAAATAAAAAATAGAAATGAAAGCAACGTTAATGCGTAACTACGGCTTACCGTCACCATGAAAGGTGCATTTCATTTCTTATCTCAAAATGTTATGTAATATTATAAATAAATATATATACTGGATATATAATATATATATGATATATAAATCATTTATATCATTCTGTAGATAATGGACTTTTGACCACATGAAAAACTTGTTATTATAACAAGTTCATTTTTGACTCAAGTCCCGAACATCAATAAAATATCAAATATGAACTCAAATAATTAACTAATTATTATAGAAATGTAATAAGTGATATAAAAGGAATAATAAAATTGTAAAGTGTTTTTAATCAAGTAGATATTAACTTATTTTTATTATTTAGGAAGAACAAGGAACACACAAGACAATTCATACTTCAGGTAAGGGGTTACTTATCTCACTTTTAATTGCATGAGATTTCCATTGTTCACCACTTATTTATTTCATGTGGTGTGTGTACTACCCTTGTTTGTATTAATTGTGTAATATAATTTAATTCATGTATATTTACATCATCATTGTATTATCCTTCTTTCATGGGTGTATGTTTTGTGAGTTAGCAAATTGATAAGGGAATTTGAAATTTAAATTTCCACTCATTTTTCTTTACGCATACTTCATTGATTCTTTTACTCTAGGATTATTTGTGGCATAACTATTCATTTTATTATGTCATTATTTACACTCCCCTTTCGGTGTATATAATTTCGAAACACATAATAACTCCATTAATAATTTTTCAATTCATCGATATGAACTTGATAAGAGTAATTTTAACTCAATCTCTATTTGTTGAGATAAATATAAAATTAATTGGTTTTGTCTTTATAAGAATATGTGTGAATGTCCTCTAATTGATTTACACTTAATATCTAATCATATTTAGTGTATTTATATTTCCCACACATAATTTTGTCGTTGATTTATCCTTAACCTAAGGATGTAGTCTTTATAAGAGATTTCATATCAAATTACATTCCATTGAGATTACATTGTTGTTATACAAAAAATCACTTTTATATGGTGTATATAATGTACTTTAACATAGAATATCGTGAATCCATTTATTCTCATGATATTAAAAAAATTTACATCAATTATTTTTATTTAAGTGTCTCTCTTTTGGTTAGGAACTCTAAGTAAAATATCATTTTAAATGTTTTAAATATTTATTACTCTAAATATTCCTCATTAATTTTCATGTTTTAAAATGGGTTTAAGGATTTATCTATATGGAAATTAAAATTTTAAAGTTACAATTCCATTTAAAAGATTCAATGTGTTATGGGACACTTTGAATCAAAAATATATTTTTAAATGGCTTCTTGAAAAATAGTGTGACTTTTAAATGATTTCAAGAAAAATAGGGATATATCTATCTAATAGTTTTCATAATCATTTTCATATATGTAAATATCCTTCATTTTTCTCGATTGAGGTTAATCTGCTACAATAAAATCTTCCATATTCTTTTGACTGAGTTATGTTTCACTATCGATGTGCTATATTTATACCATTCATAGTTTGTGGATAATGTATTGACATTTCATATGTTAGTTTTAATACAAATGTTTATGTTATGTTTCAAAATTTTCATATGAGGAATTTATTGGACTTAATAAGTGAAGGGTGGAGCCTGCTATAGCTCCTCGATGCATCGGTAGGTCTCTTGAGACAACTAGACGTGGAATTGGCTGAGGCCCTTTCCCAATTTGATTTATGGTTTTGGCCAAGGCCTTAATCATTTTTATATGTCAAGGATGAGGCCTTGACAAAATTTTTCAGAATGTTCGGCATTATACATTCCCTCATTATGAAAATAATATTGATGTTTCATGTGGTCATTCAACTAGTAGAATACCCATGATTATGTTTTATTATGGCATTATTTACTTAGTTCATATTCCTACCATAAAATTATTCATGTTTCTTATTGGTAAAGGAATGTGGTTTCAATTATTCACCATGCTTAATATTGAATTTATCTTCTGCTGTATTTCTTAACCTTAATAAGAATTTGAACTCACCCCTTTCTTATGTTTCATTTTCCCAGGATATGAAGAAGTTAGCTATGAGTGAATTTCAGGAATAATCTAGGAAGCTTGGATGGTTCCAATGGAATAATTTTGTGTTGTTTCTCTTTTCAAGTTGTAATTTTAACCTTGTGAATGTATTTAGTACTTCCAAGGCTACTAAACTGATTGGTCTTTTGGGACATGATTTCCTTGTATCATGACAATGTTTTGTAATAATTCACCGACTTTGGGTAACTGGGGTAGGGGAGTTATATCCTATACCCTGGATGGTTACCCAACATTGTCCAAATTAGGGAAAAAATTGGAATATTAGAGTCTGTATTGATTTCTGGGACCTCAAAATCCATTACCCAAAACATAATTTCCCCTTTACAATGACAAAACTATTCATTGTTGCTATTATAGGTCTCAAATCTCCCTCTATTATGGATAGATACTCCCAATACAACCAGCTATAGATGCCCCCCTATGATTTGTAATATAATGCCTTTAGGGTTCCATTAAAGTATTTATTATATCAGTTGATTCTATTTGAATGATATAATTTAATAGACATTTTTTAGTGAGCCATGGATCACTTATTCAATACAATATTTGGGACATTGGTGGAATGTTACATGGAAGACTTGGTGGTCAAACTGTTCCAGCATATGGACTATCTTAAATTCCATGAGAATTTTTTTGGCATACCCTGATCCTAAAATTTTAAGATAAACCCCTTGATGTTTTCATTTAGGTTTGGCTCTAAGAAGCTTCTCAGATTCATAGTAGGATATAGAGGCACTGATTTTTACTAGAAAAGTTCAAGGCCACCAGCCAAATGACTCCCCCGAGTAACCTATGGGATCTATGAGACCTCCACTAACAGATATACTATATAGGACAATTTATTATGGATCTGATAGGAATGTGCAATCCCTTCTCAAGGTTCATGATAGAACACACCATTTACCAATGGGGTGAGAAGTGCTAGGATGACTTTGAGTACATTATGTAGTATATTCTACAGAATCTGGTTCTGATGCCACCCATTTTGGGAAAGCCTATATTCCTTTATGTGATCTCATGGTAATGTTCCTTAAGTTTCATTATTACCATGATAAATAATGAAGGAATAGATAATAGTTTATACTATCCCAGTTTCATGTTCCATAACATGGAGACCAAATACTCCCATATTGATAAAAGATGTTTCACACTGGTTTTTGTGGTAAAAACATTGTGGAATTATCTGTAGTTTCATGAGATAAGGATGGTGTCCTGAGTGGACTTACTATAGTTTAACTGCAGTCACCCCATACTAAGAGGATGATTGGTATGCTGGGCAGCAATCCTCTTGTATTTTGACATCATGTTCATCTCAAAGATGTCTTTTAAAGGCCATGAATTATATTTTTTAAGCTCACCCATGTATCCCCTAAAGAACTACCCAATGATTCTTATATCCTAGATGATTATATCCACTCATTAGATTATAATATGTCATGTTTGTTGATTAATTTCAATGTTGCCAGTAAGAGTACGACCCGTGGAAGTCTCAATAATCCCAATATCAATAGAGTATGTTGAGGATCATATCCATTAGTGATGCATTGTCCGTCCTACCTTAATAATTAATGTTTTCATAAGGATACACCTATAATGAGGCAAAATATCATGCTCTCATCACTAGTCTTGAACCAGGCCTTGATGTTGGTGTCCCCTACTTTAATGTATATGGAGACTAGAAGTTAGTCATCAAAAAATCAATGGTTACTATTTCATCCAAATGAAAGAGATCGTTCCCCTACTAGAGCATACTCATTAGCTGATGGCCTTATTCTCATCCCAGGTGGATGTAAATAAAATTCCTCAGTCAAAGAATGGTTGAGCTGATGCATTGTCTAGTTTAGACCTGTCCCACGTAGAACCTGACCAGGTTGATCTAGCCATTCATGTGGAATATCAGATAGTCATAAAGCGCTCTATCATAGATGATAATGAAGATAAGAAACATGTAGTCCAATTAGATTCCATAAATTATACTCTAAGAACCATAGCATCCCCCCCACAGTATAATAAATAATCAATTAGAAAACTCCCACCATTGAGTATATCCAGCATGACATTATCCCTCAAGATTGAGCTATACATGAGAAAATCCATTGTCAAGTGACACTTTTCACACTATAGAGTGGTCCTCAAATTGAGAAGTCTCTATATAGACATGGTTTCTATGGAATTATAATTCATATTATCCATGGATACAAGATCCCCCATGTTATATAGGAAGTCAATTTTGTATCCTATAGTTCCCATTGGGCAGTATTAAAGGTCCCCCACCAGATTCAATGGTTGAGATACTTTTGGTCTACAATGGACCACATCTAAATAGATTTTCCCAAAAAGTGTCACTCTTATCAAATCCATTACAAATTTAGTCACTAAATTCCCAAGATTCTAAACACCAATAATTATTCATATCCCTTTCTAGTATGAGTATGTGACTTTGTTGGGCCATACCCTCTAGGGGAAACTCACATGTACAGGTTTATTCTAACCAAAAAAACTTCTTCTCCAAGTAGGATGATAATATTTCCCTCATGGAAGTCAAATACTTGTCTTTTTTTAGTTCTTGATCTCCCACATCATCCATCACTTTAGATTCCATTAGAAAATTCTCATCGACATTGGAAATATAATTCGTGCTATCGAGATAATGAAGTTGTACTCCAAGAAGAACATCAGGTCCCACTATAATTCATTCTACCATGCATAGTAAAATGGGAATATAAAGGCATTAAACAAAATTATATATAACATTTTATAGAATATGGTGGGTTAGAACAAGAAGATTTGTCCAGAAAAGCTCATGAATGCCCTCTGGGATTATGTGATGGTGACTCAGAATTCCACCCATGTGACCCCATACTCCTTTGTATATTGAATAGGTGTGTTCTTTACTATTGAGGTTTAGTATTCATAACTCTAAATATATATTCATGACCAGTACATACTATAAAAATGGAAGAAGTCTATATAGTTGAACTACAATATATCAAAGAGAATTGACTCCAGGCCTTGCACAATCTTGAGAGGCACCAGAACAAGATAGAGATAGAGGTCAATATAATATTTATCCACCACTACTTCCTCTGGGGAGACATTTTATTGACACGTAGAATTATGTTGATACTCATAAAAAATCCAAAAATGTTTTAGCACATGTGGGAAGGACCATACATAGTTCCTATGGTATATTCTAATGGATCATACTCTTTGATCACTATGGATGGACGACATATCACACCTCACACCAATTCCATGTGTCTCAAGTAGTACTTCACGTGAGGAGTCCAATTCCAAGAATCATGACATTAAACTACATGTGGTTTCCCCTAAGAATGTATTGTGTTGCATTGGGCCTCTTTGGAACCCAATTCATGTCAGGTTTATTACTCTATTTCACTAAACATTTCCGTTTCGGATACTGTACCATTTGGTCAATCATTATGACCTTAAAAAATTTTCCCTTTGTCAAAACTGTATGACATTAAACTTAGATCCCATTGGTCTAAAATGTATGACCATATAGTAAAGGTCATAGTACATGAATCATAACATTTAACAATTTTAACTAGGTCTAATAATTAAGAACATAAACTAGTTGAAACCCATAAATTATGAATTTATGACATTAAACTAATAGAACATGTTGAATGGGTTTTATGAATTGTAACTACAAGGCCATACATCCTCAATGTATGATGTTAAACTCTGAACCTACCCTATATAAAATCACGACTCTTTGTATGATAATTATGAGTTGGTAAAAAACATTACCCCATGTCCGGATCATGGGGCTCCCCATTACCACCATGGGATCCATCAATTTATCTAGTATAAAGAATTCCTCCCACTAATTTCGGTCTTCTACCACACTATGTACCCAAAATACATGTGGCTTGATTCCCATCCTCATGGGATATGTACCGATTCCATGACTTTCTATCATTGATCATAGAAAAACATTTATTGATCCTTCAACCCCTTGGCTCAATTTATGGTCCAAACATCATGACATTACAATTTTTTTAGTTCATCTCCAGGTGTGTTTTATGTATGCGAGCCTCCTATGAGCCACTTTTTTTTGTTGAGTTTTACCACTTCCGTGCTTCTTAGATACCCCTGATACCAACATCATTCTTTTCTAAGAATCATTATATTAAGGTTTTTACCCTTCATCCTATTCCACAGTGAAAGTATCATGACCATAAACAATATAACATTTGTTTCTTAGTAATTGTCCTATACATGGGCATATTATTTCTATTCATGTAAAGTTATACATCTTTTTTTCAATGAAAATGTCTTAAAAAAATCATTTCCCTAGTCCAAGTATCATGACTTAAGCTATTTTAAAATCATCCAAGCATTATGAATTTATACTATTTTCTATACTCTAGGTAGTATAAACATAACATACGTGTAATTGGATTTAGTATCACTTTATCTAGTGTAGGGCCCCCTTCCCCAACTTTCATGAGAATCGTCAAATCCCACTCCCCACAGTCCATGAATTAAAACCATATTTTAGTTTCAATAGGTCTAAGCTCTATGACCTCAATCTAGGAGCCTGTGTCCAAGTAAAATGACCCTAAATTGTGTATTTCCTCCCCTTATTCATGTAGATTTATTAATCTCTAATATTTTAGGAAGCCTATGCCTCCACTAACATTATAGAACTACATTTGGATTGATTCCCATCGTTGTTGGATAAATAGAGATTCCTAGACATTCCCTCTCTAGGCCTAGTAGCAAATGAACCACAAAAGCATTCATTAAATGAAGTGTTATCACCCCAAAATATCTAATGAGACTCCTTTTTAGCTATAACCCAATTCATTTAACTTGACCAATTAGCAGGTTGAGATTCCCAGATGGCACGATATGAAGAAGAAAATGATGGCCACCTCAATGTGCAAGCCCCACCAACATCCAAAACACATGTTGTTAAACTGTGGTCTTAACCAATAAAAATTAATGACCCCACATAATGATATACTATTTTACATAGTACTGGATGTTGATTATATATAGAAAAATATGGGATGAAGAAACACTAATTTCTTTAGAACACAATGTTAAACTGTATCTTTATGCAGTATAGAATCAAGATGCCTCATATCCTAAGATGTGATGATTTAATATCCTCAGTTGAGAGAGTACCCCCTTTAAGTAATCTGTCTCTAACCACACCATGTTCCATAACTCTACGTTTCTTGATTCCCTTCCTCATTAGATATATAGTGATATTGAAATATCTCATCATGTGCATAACCCCCTAGTGTTTTGATCTCATCTTGAGGTATGATTTAACATATTTTGTGTGATAAAAAGTCCCATAGAACATCCTTTAACATTAGTTTGAAACACATTAGTGTCACTAAAATTTCATTTAGTCACCCTTACCCCCATGTCAATGTTACATGACCTTAAACAAGAAACCATCCATATATTCTCAGCTACGTGACTCTAAACTAGTAACAACCCAAGTCTAGGTTCTATGAATTTAAAATTCTGATTCCAACAACCTTAATGCATGATGTTAAACTAAAACAATAATCAAACTAAAATTAAGATACATCATATGATAATTATGGAAAATAAAATAAATGTTTCCCCTTCTAAAATTATGATGCCTCATATGATGAACATGGGATGTAAGGAAATACTATGTATACAACTAGGAAGCCTTATATGATAATTATATGATATAACACAACATAAATCATATCAAATTATAATTCCTCTTAATGTGAGATGATCTTATATCATAATTGGTGTGGACATAACCTTATCATCATTGGCCACCTACTAGGCCTTATCTTTGGTGTTGTGTGCTTTCTCTGATTTGGATAACCATTATCCTTCTGATCTAAACAGGACCCTAACAGAATGGTCTCATGAAATATTGGCTCATCTAGTTTCCTAGGATGACACCTTGAAAGATCTTCTATATCAAATAGAAGATCACATGTTCCAAACATGGTCAATGGTTGATCATTCATTTGTTCAACTCATCTCCAACCAATACGATTATGGGACCTCTGTTTCAAACATGGGAAATTGTTTTCTCCATCCATTAGTTGGTCTAGTATTTCACTATACATGTTTGGGAAGTCATGATCTCCCTCATGGGATTTTACTCCCACTTTAGTCTCTCATTTTGTTCTCCCTTATAATCAACTGGGATTCCATAACACTCAATGTTCCTGCACTAAGCTCAAATCATGTAGTTTTAGATATCAATAATGGGTTTTCCTCAATCATGTATGAGACACGTGAACTCCCCAATAGTGCTAACCTAATGAACATTAACTACAAGTAATGGTAAAAATATCTCAACCAAAAACTGTGTGTGAGTCACCCTGGGAATGTGTTGTGTGGTGCTGGGACTCCTTGGACCTCAATTCACATCATGTTGTAACTCTTCCATGCTATACATTTTCTTCTATGGTATTCACTCTACATTCCTAACTCTACGAACTCAAACTAGAATCCCCAAGACCAAGCATTAGGATGTTAAAATGTTTACGCGTCCTCAAAGGAATGTTCTATGGGGAATTAGGCCTCTTTAGATTGATTTACATTGGATTTTTAACTCTTATGTACAACACAACAACATTTGGGATGATAAAATTTTCATTCCAAGAATCATAACCTTAAACTGAGTGCAAGTGACCTTAGAGATATTTTGTGTTGCATCAGGTGGCCACCTAGGTGCCTCCTTTAATTTTGGGTCATCTTCTTTATATTCCATGCATGTTCCTTATAGAATCTTCACAAAATGTTCCAAAATATATGACCTTAAAAGAAGATTCATGGTCCATGAATAATGTTAGTAATCTATTTCCAATTGTTCCAAACTCTAAGAAGTTACACTAAGAGCGAAAGACTAACGAACATGAAATAAAATAATTTTTAACATTCCCTTAATGTTTCACATGGAAATGACCTCCCATGGATCTCCTTTCAGGTCAGGTTAGTACTATATTTTTTTATAAAAAAACCTTCAAGTGCTCTTTTGTCTAAATTCTATGATCTTAAATCAAGAGATAAGAGCCCATGGTCCATGCACAAAGACCATAAATTGTGTTCAAAAAAAGTGTCTTCAGAATATCCTATGAGTTATGAGGATTCCTAGGCTATTTAATTAAAATTAGGTTACATTTCCCTTATTACACATGTATCTCGTGTGTGACAAAATTTCATTACAGGAATCATTCCCCTATCCGATATGGGACTCACCCCAAATTATTTTTCTTGGTGCAGGGTCTTATAGGTTCCCTTTTCTTATAGGCCCCTACAGGGAGTACCTTCATCATGCTACCATCACATTCCCTTCACCCCTATGGATGGGTGGATTTTATTTACATAGGTTCTAAAAACTTCCTTTTTCATGATGTTAAACTATAAACCTACCCAATTTTAGGGACATGAGATTCTCTCTTGACTTATTACGAGGGAAAAATAATGTGTAGATCAGTGCGTAATCACCATAAACTATGTCCCAATTGCATGATATTAAACTTTATGATACATCATCCTCACCATATGATGTTAAAATATGGGTCCCAACACCTCACCAGATGATGATAAATTTCCTATCTATAGTCCATATTTCATGATGTAGAACTATGATGCATATTAAGAACATTCCTGAGAATACCAGTCCTGTAGTGTAGGTCACCCACTACATCATTCATGTTTTTGAGCACTCCTCTACATCTGAGGTGAAAATCCCCATAGATGAATATTCTAACCCTTTATCTGATCGATATGCCTAACCAATGTGCTCCATGTCATGGTGGTGTAATTCCATGTGTTTTGGAATCTATTTGAACACATAATCACATTATCTCCATGCATCATATTTCCAATTATTTAGATCCTCATCATACTCTGCATCTGAATGGGCTCTCTAACAAAAATGGTGCATGTACTAAATGTATCATCTACCATCTTGGACTAACACCCTAGAGGACTATATAAAAAACACTATGACCAGTTCTATGTTTTGAACATGGTCTTCATTCGACCCTTAGTTTTTTTCTCCATCATCGACTAAAGGATACAAATTATGTGTTCCAAACATCATTAATAGTTATTCTATATTACCTTTCCACTCCCATTGTTTTCCAAATTTTTGGAGTATTGATTAAAACACATCATTCCCCATTATTTGGTTAGAATCCAATGCCCCTAGAGTTTCCCCATTAACGTATTAGCACACATTGAAAAAACAAGTTGTCTATCCAGAGAGCCCCATTCAACATCCATAATTCCTTCCAATAAAAACTCCCTCATATGTAATTCATTCAAGAAATGGTAACCCTTGGTGCTTAAGTAATATTAGACACTATCATATAAGTGAGCGATATCATGTTTTTCCCTTTTTCACACACTAATCAAAACCCATGTGGGATAAGGTGTTGGACATTTATTATATCTCAAATATGAATAAAGTGAGATACTAAAAGGTGATGAAAGAAATATATACATGCATGTAGAATCTATTAAATAATAAAACTTCATAAATTGGAGATGTTCATTCCCAAAATAGATACTTTATAATGTATGTCTAAAAATGAGTTAGGGATCTATACTGGCATATATGTGCTCCAGTCCCGCAAACCTCTAGCACGTGGATTGAAAGTCCTACTACCGCCTCTCAAGATCTGCTTTCTCATCTTCATCTACAAGACAAATCTCATCTTCTATGATATTCACTCGATCCCACTTATCCTATTACATAGCTATTTGAGATATTTCCTTTGTCACTTAATCCACAACCACTACTAAATGGACCCTAAATTGGATTATAACCTCTACTTGAGCACTGTAGAAAAATGAATTTTTATTTTATTACTATTCCAAATTTTAAATTTATTGGTTGGATCCATAGAGTTTTCAAGTACTATTAAATTTATCCTTATAATAGTATACCCCTTGATGATGGCATTATTCACACACCTATTCACCAAAGTAGTCAGAGAACAACTAATAGATATTAAGAGTGACGACCTATCTGGTGTCCAAGTTACATACCCATTAGTAAAGAGTCCCCATCTCACTCAGTAGATATCGTTTTGGGGTAACAGTGATGAAACATAGAATTCTCTTCCTTTCAATGGATCGGATGTTGGGGTACTCTTCAGCAACATTAGAACAACAATATTCTAGCATTTCAGGTGATGTGGGATCATATTCTCGGAATGTCACTAGAAAATAAGTAGCGGGATCCTCATTTTGAATAATTTTAATTGGGTTGGAATCAATATAAAGGGGTTGTTCCTCTTCATCTAACCCCCCTCAGTGATACCACCTATTCCAGCCATGAGCTCCACCCTACCAGTTGCGTCACCTATAACTGCAGTAAATTGTCCCCCTCTGATCATGGTCGAATCAGATAAAATGACCAGATCTGCAAGTTCCATCATATCCATTATAAAAGGTGACCCATATCTCTTAATATGGACACTTTATAGTTCCAAACCCTTTCAAGAACTACATAATGGAAAATGAGGAAGCACTTTAGTAGATTTGATCAACAATGAAATGTTGGGATCATGTGAGAGATAAATACTTTGATAAGATAAGCATCTCAAAACGTGGTCCTTGAACCTTTGAAAGGATATACACCATAGGATACCCCTTTATTCATGTATTCACTTCAATGAAAGGCATTACCCCTATACACTTGGATGAGTATGAGATGCATGAGAATGAAAAACACATTTATGCAAAGGATCTATTAAAATTTTGAAGGAAACTATGTGAATTGATTCTGCCATAACTTGTGAAAGAGGGATACCAATATTGAGATTCCCTGGGAAATATTCTTCACTAAAATATATTCCTTCATTGGGATTCCTGGCCGTGGTCCCCTATAGATGAATGGGAGGACAAGATTCTCCAAGACCACTAATCAACCCCCTTGACTAGCCCATGAATCATAGAAGATTTGGGCATGGTCCTGGAGTGTGGTCTCTATCACATAGTGAAGAATCCTAATCCCTTCTAACATGTACAAATTACCCATTAATATATTTCTCATAAATAAGAACAATTTCAGTTACAGATTTTGAATAAAATAGGGAAAGGACCAAAGGAGACAATTAAGTTGGTAAGCTTACCTCAAGGAGTTCAACCAAGATGAAAACATCTAATGTGGTAATATCACCACTCTATCATGGAATGACCTACTTAAAGGAAAAACCATAGGATTCTCCATCGCTAGATCATTGGGTTACAACATTGTACAATACCTACTAAGAAGATTCACCAATAGGTGGCATCTTATCACATTCTAGATCACCGTTGAACATCACCCAGATCACTGGTCTAAGAGGAAGATCATGTTTTACATGATGGAGAGAAAATGTTTCAATGGATACTATATATTAAAATAATTTATTGAAGGAAAACTTGGTAATCATATTGGCATGCCCCACCTCTGGAAGCTCAATCCCTTCCCATTCCAGCCTCTTCCACAACTTCTACACCATTATATTCATCTTTAACATCCCCCAAACTTCCCAAATATTGGGGAAAGTGGCATGAAATATGTTATCAAAAAGATACCTTAACTTATTTCCCAGGGCCTCCCTAACTCTACATATATTTTCCTAATATATCCTTGTTTTCTCCCAAAATATATTATGTGGAAGGCCCACCCCTCCAAGAGGCGGGGGTGGGACAATGTCTTGTGCATCCTCTACTACAACTCCAGACTGACCTTTGCCCAATGTCTAGCTCTCCACTTATATAGTATCCCACCAAAAACCTTTCTTCTATGAGACCTCAATCGCCAGTATGATCACTCTTATGCATTGATTCAATATTATTCCTGAATAAGTCACCACCCAGTTGTTGTCATAATCTTGTGATAGTCCAACATTCCCATTTTTTGGTGGAAGCATGATGATATCCCCTGATACCTATTCAATGAAAATCCACAGTAACTAATAAAGGATATGTTGATTACGCTCTTTGTGGACCCCTTGTAAACTCTCCTCATTTATAGATAGATGCATTTGAATATCCAGGAAATCCATGATGGAGTCTATGGATTTTATTAGGTGTCACTATCAAATCTGGCCATTAGGACTCTTCATTGGAAGGACTACAAGTAATCCCCCTACACCAATGACCCCTATAGGTTTTCCTCCATTGTACCAACTGGGTTATGAATCAGTGGAAGTTTAAAGTTGTGTAGTTTTCTATGTTACCCATCACTATAGTATTATTAATCATCAATGGATATACCATGGCTCTGATTAGTAGCAAGGGATGCATAATAGCATTTGTTGACTATTAATATTCAAAAAACTCAAAGCCTCTAAAGCAAACCATAATGAAACCATGCATGAACTCGAATAGGTCAAAATTCATCCTAGAAAGGTATCCCCTTTCCACATGGACCAGAAGGATGTATAGTTGGGATAGAAAAGGTAAACCTAACCTCATTATGTTTCTAGCCTCCATGATCACTTCCACCGTCAGCATCCCAGTTGGTAGGCACATGTAAGTCTCTCTAACAGTAGATTCCATCGACTGGGGAATGTGGCAAAGAATGAGGTACAATGGGCTAGTAGTTTCTAGTCACCCACCATATTGTAACCCCACTACTCATACTCCCCTTCCTCCAAGATCAGCTAGCATGATCCTAACCTCTTCCTTTTCGACACCACTAGAAACTTCTTCAAACACTTTGACATATTCACAACTGGTTCCTTCTTGGAAAACATTCTCATACATGTATAGAATCTAATATCCTTATGGATGGGGGGATCATGATGTAGTTCTAAAATTAATGTATTTTTAATTTTTTACCCTATGAGAAGAATCAGCAGCTTATTCATCCAAATGTTCAGCACTAGAAGAAACTCATTGAATTGGAACCCATTTAGTGGGCTTCCACCAATTTAGTGCACACCCCAAATTCTGATACCCACCACCTCATGGTGATAGTGGAAGTTATTGGTATATGGAGACTATTAGTTTAGTATCTCTGGAAGTAACTCCTCTTCATGGTATGTGTGTAATTGGTACATCCATAGTAGCTAAAACATGTTGATATGACATAAATCAGCCACATTATCAACATTGCTGTAGCATACAATGTACTCCATGGCCTAGTCATTAGCAAAATCACCACTGGCCTACAAATCCCAGTCTTTATTCCATGCCTTGATCTATGGTAACTATTATTGTACACCAACTCTACATATAGACTATTACGTTCTGATGAACCTGATAATGGTGACCTAGAATGGTGATATTCTAATAATTGAGATCATCCTATTATGAGAACCAAAGATTGTGGCCTTTTTACATAAATTGATCGTATGCTCACCCCATCCATCATCCCAAAGTGAAACAACATTATGTAGTTTCTAAATTGATAATTCCTATGGGATTAAATTATCATTCCCACAGGTGAATGGTTTTCAGAAACTATCCTCCTTGATCAAGAGATCTCATGGTTTCCTACCATTTCATCTCCACAGGTAGTGGTAGGAGCTTCGATCTGAACTTGGTTGTTTGAGTTAGGTATTTGGGATTGTTTGAAAAATTTAAAGGTTGGTGTAAAAAAATTCATGTTGATGGAACAAAAAGGATGATATGGCATTAAACTTTTTAAATGTACACGAAAAGGGCCTCTTGTCCATTGTAGTGTTTCATGGAATAGGGAGTTGTGAAATGGCATAGGTGTTTCTCAGGTTGCCGTGCATTATTTGAGTTCCACACATGAGTGGGTAGGTATATCATGTGAGAATTATGATTACTATACAATGTTGAACCCTCCAATTTATAGGATCTAATTCATGGTTTTTGTGTAGTTAAAAAAGAAATTTCATGAACATATGATATCTTTGAGAACCTATATGAAAATGAAACACTCTCTTTAGCATTTCCATTAGAACCTGACCTTCTGAATCCTTTTCATCTTTGATTTTGCGGGGTACATTAATGGAAATCAATATATTATCTCATACCCCAAAATTCCTTTTTTTGATGAACAAAATATTCTCTCAATCCGGAAGGTCTATTCTATGGTGGATAAAGATGTGGTGTGTAACATTCAGTAAGTGCGTGCAAAGATAAAATCCCATCCGCAATAGAAATGCACACCATAAATGATGAATAGTTTTGTAGATGGTCTAAAGGACAATATCATTCATAAAGTCAGTGCACATAAAAGGGAATCCCTTCATGAAACATAATCTGTTTTCGTTCAAACCATCACAAAACCATCCATGTTTTAAACCAAATACGTTGTCAAATCATAAAGGTTGTGAATCCAATCACGTTGGAAAATGGTTGGAGAAGTGTGAAAATAATTTGATAATTCCAAATTTTTTTGCAACAATATCCAAGGATTTAAACTATATATAGAATTGGTCCACCCATGCTTTGGGAGGCTCTCTGAAAGGCGTAGTGACCTTCTACAAGATACACCTCCATTGTTTTTGCGATATTACATATCTCCATCAATCATGGACCCTCAAAGGAAGATAATATGTTTGAAAGGCCTCATGTATGTTCTATAATGACTTGGTCTATGGTTTATGGATCCTTTCATAACTATTATTGAGGCTGTTTGGGTGCACACAAATAGAATATTCCTTCACGCAATCCAGATCATCGCGCCCCTCTAAAATTTGTGTGAAACTATTCTTCTTGAAACCAAATGTATCAATTATACTAGATCCCACTACTTCTCCACCTCTACTTGTACCCAAACTAATAGTTATTCACACAACTCCAATTTCATACAACCCAATAGTGTTTTATGCAATAATATCCCAATGCCACATGATGTTCCCTATTCCTCTAGTTCATCCATTACCGAACATGTTTACCCTAATCATAGGAACCCTAATGACCATTTTCTATATCATAGAGACCCAAATGTTTGTCCACTTGATTCATTACTCCTCTATAGTAGTTCCAATTTCATTAACCACCAAATGGCACACGAACGTTGGTCACATAAACCATAGGAGTGGAATATTTGAGGGAAATATAAACCTATCTTCATTTAGGGTCCATATGTCGGTTCTTCTACTCACATTGAGTTGGCCCCCCTTTAGGGGTGATCCCTACCTCATCTGAGTATGATGATGTCAAATAGGATAGCATCACTTACTAGACATATGAAATTAAAATATATGATAATTCTCTCAGAACATAAAAAAATGCAGTCTTACATTGTGTGTTAAACATTGTATTCCCCATGTGTGATAATCATGGGATTCTACCCTCTTCCACCACGGAGAATGAGACACCCCCACATGGTAGATTCAAAGAATAATCCCCACTCCATCTTTTAGAAAAATTAGATATGTCACCCATTCAGGAAAAGTTCTACACATAAGCCAGAAACCATACCTCATCAATGATCACTCAATGCCATGATCATGCATACCAAATGATGTTAAACGATATGGATCATTCCTATTATTCGACCTCAAAATGTTGAACCGAACAATGTGGGTTTTGATACCAATCCTTAAATAGGATAATTATAATACCTCAATGTGTTTCAACCCCAAAATTGATAAATTTAGGTGTGAAATCATCCCTAATGGGGACACACATCCCAAATACACCTCCATGGGGCATCCTGATCTATCTATATTGGATCCACCCCTATGGGGTATTCTGATCCAAACAACGTGTGAAATATTCCCTCCTAGGGAAACACCTCCAAGATAATTCTCCATTGGGAATTTTGATCAATTGATAAACTTAGGTGTGATATCCCCCTAGGGAAACACCTCCCATATCCACCTTAATTGGGCAGTCTGATCTATCCATCCATGATTTTACTCTATGGTATATTATTACCTATAACCAGGTGTGATATCTTCCCACCTAGGGACACACCTCCTTGATCTTCCTCACTAGGGTGTTTTGATTTGGTATTAGATCCCTACAAGAAATTAAACATGTGGCCATATCTACATAATGTTAAACTCATTACAGGTCATTGTCAATTGAGAATGTAGAACTATCTTCATAGGACGTATAAATTTTGTCCTAGACTAGATGACCTACCACATTACATATATTGGGGATGCCTAAGGTAAATAATCCTTGGAAACATATTCCCTTTGATGTCAATTTCCTCATGACCAGCATGGGATTAATATGATACCATTCCTAAGATGCCTCATATGAGATTCCCTACATAGAAGAATATCTATATGTGACTATTGTATCCAATGCATAGAAATTCACAGATATTCCCAACATGACTACTCTCCTGACCGAAGGATACTAACCTATAACGATAGAATAACTATAATTAATTTGTTTACACAAGGATATGGAATTGAGAATGAGTTCACAAACATGAATTAATCATTTAGGGATAACTAGACTAGGGAAAAATTTCAAAGGAGGAATCCATATTTAGAGGAACCAAAATAGCATAATCCAACTTGGATCAAGGAGAAGACATCGCCAACAAAACTAGTGATATAAACCTAAATTTGAATGTGTGAATGAGGGGAAATAGAATCCATATAACAATACACATAGTCACCCTAGTGAAATAATTATTAAAGGTCTCTTTGGCTCATCACATAACAAAGCTCATGCTTATCACCCATGTCATCCTATGGTCATCACACAAATAAACATATGCATATCACCAAAGGAATCCTTGGATCATCACCAGTGGTATACCATTATTATAACATGATGAATATTATACTTATCATATGATTTAATGATTTCATGTATGAAAATATGAACCTGGATAAGTGTACTATAAGAACTCTCACTTTTTAGATCTAGAGGAGGACACTCTTGGTTTGGAGTCCTGTTGGGATGCTCACGATTTAGATTTTGGTTGGGACCCTCATATATTAGGTTATTTAGGGAAACTCATAGTTTATTGTCCAATGGGTAAGAACATAGTATAGATTTATGGATTTACACTAACAGTTTAATGTCTTATAGGGACATTCATGGTTTAGAGTTAGTGGTGGATACTCATTACTTAGATTCCTATAGAGACACTTGTATCTTAGAATTCTATCAAGATGCTTACAATTTGGATTCAAATTAAGACACACAAAATATTGAGACCACTAATGACTCTAATAATTTATGTTCATGTGGGGATGTTAAGGGTTTAGTGTCATACGGGGACACTCGTAGTGTAGAGGTCTTTGAGGATGATGCACTTACACTCATCATGTAAAGGAAGGAAAAAGTTAACATCTATTGGAAATGACACACATACACTCATAAAATTATTTCAAACTTAGGATAATATCCATTGATGATGATGAGAGGTATGTTTTACTCAATGAAGTTGACCATTCTTTAGAGATACTACATCCTAGGGGGAGATGGGATAGTGGTGATATCAAGATCAAAACACAATGACAAATCATAAGTATCCTACTATAATAGGAATTAAAACCCACATAGTTCAAGTGTCATATTTTAAGGTTGTATTCTAATACCACCCAACATAGTTTCACATTTTTGATAATGATACATGGGATTTTAAATCAATGAAATTATGGGAATGAGAGGGGATATGGATTGGATATTCTTGGAGGTCTATAACCTATTGGATGACTCTGGTGATAGCATGAAGATTTTGTGGACTACACCTATTAGAAGGCATCTGTTACTTCTTATTATTGAAAAAATAATGTGTTTAGGGATTATTAATATGTTTCCAAAAGGATCCTAATATGGTCAATGACACATGTGATGATAGGAATTGGTGCAAGATTACATATTTTACAAATCTCGTGGTAATGCTTAAAATTAATAAGGGTATGTGTCATGGTTATGAATGTGGTATATGGATCCTACTTAATGGTGATGATTATAGATAATAATTGACCGGTTATTTAGAGAAAAAGGAATTGATGTTACCCTTCCCATGCATAGTCAAAAAGATATTAGGGTGAATTTCAATAATACTGGTCATTTGTTTGGAGTTTTCATGAGTAAAAACATATCATATAGGGGTAAGTCCCATGTTACATGAACATTGGTGAATGTTTGTTTAGTGAAAGGTAGGAATTAATTGGATACCCAGGGTATGGGTTTATTATATGAATGGTGTTGTAAACAATTATCGCTTTTCTAAGACGTAGTACATTAGTGAAAAGTTTATTTTTTATGCAAGGAATTTGTTTTTGAGTCTATCAAACAAAGGATAATACATTGAAAGGATTTTGTGGGGGACCATATTATAGGTGTATCACATGTTAGAGTCCACTATTGGTTTTTAGGTTTCATGAATCATAAAGGTCAATGTAAAATTAGTTGAGATCCATAAAATTAGAAATACTGATGTCAGAACCAAGGAACACATAAAATAAAGAGTATTAGAGTATTTATTGACGTTTAGCTCATGAAAACTACTTGATAAAGGAAGTATTAAATATGTGTGATACTCTATACTTTCTAAAAACCTCTATTTATGGACTCAAAGATCATTAATATGTGAGAAAATCTAACCATTTGTTATAAAATTCAACTTTTGGCTCTCTTTTCACTAAGAATATTTATAGATTATTTTATTTGTACTAAAAAATATCCCCTAAAAATCGGGTTTGATAAGGAAGATATTGATTGATTTCTTAGGAAATGCTGTAATTCAAGCTTTTTCTTGTATGGGATCATGAAACATGGGTTAACCTTTTCTTATAAATATATGTAAGGGATTATATGGGACACCAAGCACTTCATGAAAATTTTATAGTTATCTCTGTTCGTAGAATAATTTTTTTCACAAAATTACTTTGATGGAAATCCTTGTATTTTAATTTGGTGATAATATTATATGATAAGTCTTCTATTTGAACACTTTCATAACGATTGCTTCACTAACCTGATATAAAATAGTTGCACGATTCCACTTTCATGAAGTAGAGTTGTGAAAACAAGACATTGATTTTTTTTTAAATAACTCACCCAATTGATGGTTTATAATATGAAGGTGTTAATACTAAGAGGGGTGATATAACAAAAAATATAATAATTATCCCAAGAAATAAGATCTTGTGTTAGAATCAGATACTTACTAATATGATGAATAAGGATTACTAGGAGTATTCACTATGAAATATGACATCATTACATTTGTTTCAATTGATATATGACACCATCACCCCAGAAACCAACCTCAACACCCCCGACCACATTTTTAGATGGTCAAACCAACTCGACCTATGGAATATTGCTACAACCAGTCATTCTGTGAAGGACAATAACCTAATTAATTCCATCATGCTCTGAAATAAAACCAATAAAATTAATGTTTCACTTCCAAATGTGGAAGTGTTACCTCCTCACTGATATAATATCTATAATTTCATTATTGTGGATATATTCCAAGGGAAAATTGTTGATTAAGACCCATACATAGGTAGAACCATGACTAACAAGTGGTCACATATCAATTTGGGCTTCCATACATGTGTGTAATTTGGATAATAGATTTGTGGAATCATATTATATGAATTTTTGTGGACCTCATTGTCCCATCTTAACTACCACACATATAATATTCTAAAATTGATGAGCTAGTGGTCCCCAGATATAAACACATTCCACACTTACTAAAAGGATCTTCGATTTAGTCTACGGTACCTCCACTATATAAGAGTAATTCCCATAATTTGTAGAATGAATGATGAATTATTTAGAGCAGTTGACACATGGGGGGATAGAGAGAAGACACAGTTTCATGTGAGGGAATTACTAGTATCATTGGAGAGAGTGTTAAATCACAAATATCACATATATGTCAAAAGAAAATTTAATACATGGTCTTATCTCTTCCTTAACATGTCTATATAATTAAATCTAGGGAGGCCTAAGCTATGTATAATATCTCAAATATGTGCCAAACCTAAAAATTTTGATCTATTTTTAGATGAGGGCCAATATGTATAGAGGGGATTCGGTTTGAAGAACATGTCCCAAGAGAGATAGTCAACAATGTTCATGGATTCATCCATAAATGAATAGACTCTATAAATTTGTGAATCACATATAGGGGAATGTCCAGATATATTTATCATGGTTCTAATTCCGGCACACTGATTCCAAAAAACCTCAATACACCAATTCTGAAGAGGATTCATGCCCTAATAAGGATTGAAATTCTCATGTTTTTAATGACCTATTTTACTTTTTTATGAGTGTGACTCTATGAATTTTAGGCGGAATAAGTTTCCATCTTTGGTTACCCAACCAATGAAAATATTCAATTTATTAGTGGTAAAATATTTCAGAGTGAGGTTGATTTTTTTGATGGAATGAGATCTGTTTTCGTAATGAGTCCCCATGACCGGTTCTCCGAGCATCCATTCACAAATCTAATAAGAGAAATAAATAATAATGTGAATTAAATAATCAAGAAAATGTTATAGGTGATATAATTTAGGGTATGGTGTGGGTTTCATTAATTTATCGATACATGATAAAAGAAAAATATATGCCACACTACGTTTCCCTTCAATAATACTATATTCAGTGAATAAAATTGCAAGTATACACCATGATCCATAGGGTTGGATGCACCATTATCATAAAAAAATTAGTATAAACTTTCTAATGAAAGATCTGGTAAGTGGATTATCTTGATAACAATAGGTACTCAAATTTACCCTTACTAGGATATTATGTTGGGGTTAGGTCCAAAACGGACCTATGTACCCTGAGGGGGGGGGGGGTGAATTACGGTTTGAATAATCTTTTATAACTTCTTAATTCCCCACTAAATCTTGACCACTTTATTACATGAGTCACTTCTTATGCTCTTTAATGTTAATGTGGATCATATCCATTCTAATGTGATCTGATGATAATGCACAGAAAGTAAATTAATAAAGAATAAATAAGGACACAGAGATTGTTACATGTCACACCCTCACTAGGGAACATCCAATGAGAAAAAATATAGCGACCCACTATTAACATACATGGATATTAGATCATTTGTGATGAATAATTAGTAAATTAAAAAATAAATTCCATAGGGAAATATTAGTTTTATGTCTTTAGAAACTCGATAACCAAATTTTCTATCTTGGTGAAATATCATCAAAATATCCCATAAATATATACACCTATAGTACCTCAACCTAAAACCATTCTTTCTAACTCAGAGAAAGGAAAAAAAGAAAGGGGGTGAGTTCAAATTCTTAGTAAGGGTAAAAAGTGAGACATCTAAGTGTAAAAATGATGATAAGGGGTATGAGAACATGATCATAATGATATAAGATCATACCCTTCATATCAATGATCATAAAAGAGATCATGTTCTAATGATTAGTACTTCATAAGACATGAATAATAATTAAATAAAAATCATCGTCCATGAAATAATAAAATAGGAATAAGATATGCAATTTTGGCATACATAAACATGTGATATAATTCCCTATAATTAAAAATGAACTGATAGAACTTATCATGGAACTTAATGGGAACTAAACCCCCTGGACGGGACACACCACCATCCCAAATCGCTGTTCTACCCTTATAAGGGATCAACTTTACCAATCATCCTGTAATAGATCATGTTTCCCTGTCTTCTATCATCACGGTGGCTACACATACTGGGAGGGAAAACCCACCATCCACAGTGCAAGATCATTATTTGAAAGGGATCAGGTTTCCCCATCATCCATCATCATGGTGATTAAACATACTGGGTGGGACAAACAACCATCCAATGAGGATGTCCTTTATTTTTAAGGGATCGGGTTTCTTTTTCTTCCCATAGTGGAACAAGCCTGTCGACATGGTTACCATTAATATCTCATGAGATATAAATCTTTACCCAATGCATTTTATGAAGATATAAGTCCCCCAATAAGACAATTACATCATAAATACATGTGTCACAAAATTATAAAACATTATTCGGTTTCCCAGGAAATGAAATGTGTATTATAAACATTTAAACATATCATAACCTATGGAAAGATACATATTTCATAATTATTTCACTATAAACATAACATGTGAATAAAGTGAGTTTCAAAAGAATATAACCTGTGAGGGAGAAATGGTTTTCATAATCCTATTACAAATAAAGAATAAATGGGTTTCATAAAGGCCACGACATTAATCATAACTCATTCATAGAACGTATATGAATGGAACCATTAGATCATTTCCTAGAATGGCATGAAAAACATAAATAGATGAAATATTTGATGGAAAATTATTTTTAAATATACTCAAAAAACAATTCATGAGTAAATATCCATTCTTGTCAGAAAAGTTGTTTTTAATATATAAAAATATTTGAAAACCATTTATTTTTAAATAAAATTGAAATATATAAAGAAGACATGAAATAATTTTGAAAATACATTCCTTGAAAACATTTCAAATTTGCTTCACAACATTTTCAAAACCATTATTCTTTGAAAAAACATAAATACATTTAATGAATGCATGAAAATTTCTTGAAAACCATTTTATTGAAAATATTTTAAAAACATATAAATAAATCTTGAAAACATTTTATAAATCATTTCTTTTGTAAATTTATAAAGTCTCTTGAAAAAATATTGAAAATTCGTTTTTTGAAATATATAATCTACCTTGATAATATTTGGAATATAAATTTTCTTTAAAACTTATAAAGAATCATGGAAACTTTTTGAAACTCATTTTTTAGGAAAACCTATAAATATGCTTAAAAATGATTTGAAACTCATTTTTCTTGAACAATTATAAATAACCGTGAAAAAATTTTGAAAATCATTTTTCATGAAATCTTATAAAGAATATGGAAATGATTTTAAAATAATTTTCCTTGAAAACTTATAAATAAGTTTGAAAACGTTTTTAAAAACATTTCTTCAAAAGAACATTGAAATCTTGTATATAAGACATGAATCAATTTGAAAAAAAAATCCCTTGAAAACATAATAATAATATTAAAACCATTTTGAAAACATTTTATATTGAATTTTATTTAAAAACATTTTCCTAAAGATTATAATTTTAAACAATGAAATGGGATCTTCGACGAAATGATGGCGGTTAAATTTGTACATGTCGTACAATATCAAATGAACATTCCTTTTTCCTGGTAAAAAGGATAGAAAGGTTGATTCATAAAAAAGAAACAAGAAGATTCCATTTAATATATTGATAAAAAACAAAAAGTGTAAAAGTTAATTTTAGATATTATAGGAGAATGATATAATAATCTTGAAAACCCTATTTGGAAAACATAGTTTTCTGACCAAAGTGTGGGTAAAGTCAGGATTTCCTTATAATAATTTATTAACTATCTCATTTACCAACGAGTATAGAATGGTATCAATACATAAGTATATCATTAAATTTCAGTGGATATGGAAACTCGTGAATATGATTGAAATATGAAGTGTAATATTTCATCAACGGAAGAATAAACATAAGAAATCATGAAAAAGGAATGATGTTGTCATAATAAACTCTAATAACATGGTATCTTGTGATCATGATCTCCATAAAAGAAAAGGAAAATATATAAAGCATAAAATGTCATGAAAATATAGAGATTAATGATATGGAATGTAAAATGGAAGCATATGAACCTCGAAAATTTTTTAGGTGTATAACAAAACATGAGTCTCAAAGAAGGTAAATTAAGACAAAACATGTTTACCGATTTGGTAACTTTTGAAACATAAACTCCATGAATGAATGATCATAAAATTATCATGTGAGTACCCATAAATTTGTTTGAAATATACATAGAATACTATAATATCATGTACATACACAAAAAAAAAATATACAAGTGGTTATCATAACATTTATCTCATGAAAATGAAAGTGAGATGAAATCCCCTTATCTTGTTTCTTGACACTCTATATTCATACAAGCTTCCTCTTAACTGGGTAACTCATTTTGAATTGTGCCAAAAGGATTCATTGAGATATTTCTTCCCAATGGGATGATTCATGGTTGATGGGAGGACAGTTTGGAGGCTTAATGGGAAGATATTTGATGAACATAAAAGGTTTTAGAGGTGTGAGTAATGGATAAGAGGTTGTGACCTTTTATATGGATGGAAAACGACTCACATGGAATTTTTAGGTACAAATTAGCTGTTCACATGTTATTACAAAAAAAAAATCCTTAAAAAACCAACCAAACTCATGAATAGAATGATTGTGTCTAAACTATGGATAGACAGTAGGGTTTTGGATATATTTTTTTGTCATTTGGACCCATTATTTTACGATTTAGTCACTAATTAAACTTTTTTTGGGCTTAACCACTGTTATTTATCTTAATTGATTTTAATAATCATTTTAGACAAAAAATATCATGGTATTATTAGACTCTAAAAATTAGACTGAATAAAATTATGCATATCAGATTTTTTAAATTACACTCACAGAATAATAAAAATTATTATTAGTGATAATTCCATGAATGGGGTGAAGAAAAGGGGTTTTAAAAAATGAAAAATTTCAAACATTTTTTAGGATTTTATTCTTATTTTAAGATTAAAAACATTTATAATTAATTAAAATTTATTAATATACTAAATAATCATATAATTTTTCATAAAAAATATTTATAACATCACTTTTTATTAATAATTAATTGTACAGAAAAAGCATTTTTTTAACTTAAAAGTAGTCTTTTTAAATATTCATCAAAAAATGATGTCTCTTAGAAAAATACAAAAAAAATCACCCCAGACTAATTTCTAAATTATGAAATAAAAAATGTAGTTTATTTTATCCAATTATATTTCATAATTTGTCTGTAATTACTATAATTTTTAAAAGTGATTCATTCATGAAAAAAATATTTCTAATATAAAAGGACTTCACCAAAAATGTTATCTTTCATTATCAATATATTTTATTTATATAAAAAAAATGAAAATTATTTATTACTTTGTTTAATTTGTAATATATAATTATTACATTTGAATAATTAAAATAATAAGAAGAGGTGTTTCATTGATGTTCGGTGTAGCATGCATCATAGGCCATTTCAGTGTTCCTTGTCATGCAAGACAAGTTGGTATTTAATTTAGTTAATGAGGAGTTATAATTGTGTGTGAATGAAATGTTTCAATTAGTGTTTTAGTATATATATATGTATATAATTATTTATAGTGTCATGTGAAATGAAATGTTCTAAAAATCTAAATTATTTTGAAAAAAATTATAAAAAACTTATGGTGTTACATTCTACCAACCTTAAAATGAATATCTCCAAAAAAAATCACATGTGTTATCAATAGTTTAATACTTGATTGTTTCATTCATAGAAACCCACATCATAAAAATGGTTACTACAACATCCCTTAAAAGGGAAATTTGGAACCATAATAGTAACCCAAAGTAACTGTTGACCTCACCAGTTTTAAAAATCCCAATTATGCTTTCATATACTTTGACAATCTCAATCTAATGATTTTCTATATATTAATACTTTCAATCAGTGATCAAGATGATAATAATATTAAAATTATCCCTGAGATATATTAATCCATGTATATCAATTTTTATATGAGTTATGAAGTTCTTCTAACCCATTTGGATATGTTTTGCATAAAACAGACAAGTGTTAAGTCACTAATATGGTATAGCAACTCATATAGAGCTACCGGTACTCAGTCAACTGATAGACTTAGTCTACCGATAGATAGAGTCACCGATAAGCTAAGGCTATTGATATGTATACAGGTACTGATAGAAAAGGTCTACCGATATGCATAAGTCCCCCGGTAAGCAATTCTACCGACAGATTCAGTATACCGATATAGAATACTAAGAGCTACCGATACGAGCTACCGACCGACCTACTGATACACAGACTGGCGGCTGATATGAACTGATTGACATAGTCTACCGATACAAGTATAGAGCTACTGATAGAACAAGTTTACCGAGCTACCAATAGAGTAAGTCTACCAATAGAAGGAGTTACTGATACCTAGAGTTACTGATACCAACAAGCTACAGATGCAAGTTCAAAGAGCTACCAATGAAAGGTTCTGCTACACAAAAGACCACCATACTCATTTAACAACATGAGATACTAATTATTGACCAACCAGTCAAACTCTATACTCTCAATACATTATATTTATTAAGATAATGGTTACATGGGATGTTTTTAATGTAGTTAATGTTATTTAATGATCTCTGTTGTTATGCCCGGGAACCGTACCTAGTACCCATGAAAAATGCAATCATTCCCATTTGCTGGAGCTGAAATCTATAAAAGGGAAGATAAAGACCTATCTGAAAAGAATTATAAGTAGAGAACACTAAGTGTTCTTATGACAAGCATCAAGGAACTAAGAAGGAACACTGGTGAAAAAGAAAAGGGATGATCATCATTCAAACATGGTGCATTCGTGAAAGGCTACATACATACATCAAGGACACTGGACATACACGAAGCTACTCATTTTCAAGGAGAAAACAAGCTGCACCTTCAGTGAAGAACTACCGAAAACACTTCATACACTCAAGCTAGCAAGCTGGACCAAGAATCAAAGAAGAAAACGGAACTCTGTTTTCTGAGCAGAAACCAGAGAAGGACTCAGATGTTTTTCTAATCAACCAAATGAGTCCAGAGATGCACTGCCAGTCACTAAAGCTTTTCTAAACTCTTTCTCACTTTCATTAGTGATTCTATATTTACATTTAGAGCAGTGTTTATACCGTTTTTATTTTACAGACACACTATATCCTAAGCTAAACTGGAGGATTCTTAAATCCTCACTCAAAGTTTATAACCCTTTGTTTCCCACTGTGGATCGTGGTAGAGGTCAAGTAAGACCTAGATAGTCTGTGTGTTGTTGTTTGTGTTTCCCACGTAGAACTGTGGTAGAGGTATTTGGACCTGGACAGTAGTGTACTGTTGTCTTCCACCGATCCAGTGTGTGGATCAATTTATATAAATTCTTAAGAGGACTAATTCTCGGCTTGAGACTGAACCTCTTGGTTACCTCTGCTGTGCTTTTTAGATTAAGTCAAAAGCATACTATATATATTTATTTCATAATCCGCTGTTATTACTTTGAAATACAAAACTATTTTAAAGCTACATTAATAGTTAAATAATAAAGTGTTTATACTTATTCTAAACCAGTAAGTTAGTTTCAAAAGTTAATTTAATCTTCATATTAAGTCAACTAAGACCTAATCAATATTTGAGAAACTAATTGAACTTTTACACTCTGTATAGATTCACTACAGTTTAAAACTGTTTTTAAATTGGGGGATTTTAAGAGAAATATTCAAAATATAAAATTTTATTGGAACTAAATTCACCCACCTCTTGAGTATCCACTTCGAATAAAATTTGGTATGAGAGGAATTGTTTCTTTTCAATGTTTTCAAAACAATCTGTTTTCAACTGTGATTTTAGTTTCATCTTTAAAGATCATAAATTTATGTTTGTTCTAAATTTTATCTCTTTAAAATTTCTTTTCTAAAACCTAGTTATGGACAATAGACTAGAGGGTGATGCTACCAAAATTCCACCTTTATTTAATGGCACCAAATATGCCCAGTGGAAACATAAGATGAAAATTCTTTTAGAAATTATGGGTTTTGATATCTGGACTGCTATAGAGTCTCAATATAATATTCCATAAACTTAAATAACAATTTGGGATGAACCTAAAATGACTGCTTAAAATAATAATTTTAAAGCTATGATTACCTTGTACTGTGCTTTAGGAGATAAAGAGTATAACATAATATCTTCTTGAAAAACTTCTTATGAAATATGGGATACTTTGGTTGTTTCTCATGAAGGAACAACCAATGTTAAAGAAATGTGATTGAATAATTATACTATTATATATGATAATTTTAAAATGAAAACTGATGAATGTATTTCTGATATGTATCCCAGGATTAATTAGATAGTCAATACAATGAGTTCACTTGGAAAAGCTGTTCCAGCTATGGAACAAATTATGAGGATACTGAGATGTTAGCCAGAATGATGGAGGGGCACTTCTGTTTTAATCAAAGAATCATGTGACATTGGAGCACTGCCTGTAAAAGAGATTATTGGTAAATTAATTATGTATGAAGAAGAGCTCAAGGTAAATAAATGGGAAGATGATGAACCTAAGAGAAAATCTATAGCTTTCATGTCTAGTGCTTCTAAGAGAAAAGACAAAGAAGACAATGCAAATACAAACTGGAAGTTCAACCAGCGAAGATTCTGATTCAGACAGTGATGTTGAAATGGATCAAATAGCTAGGAGATTCAAGTAGTTCTATTGGAATAAGAAATTATTCAGAAAATATTACTACAAAGGAAAGTATGATAATAAGGGGCATTGGAAAAAGGATTGAAAAAATCCTAACAAGGAGGAGGACATAGTCTGCTACGAGTGCAAAAGGAAAGGAAACATCAAGGATGGTTATCCAAAACTAAAATTAAAAAAGAAATATTATTATAAGGAAAAGAAGTACAAGAAATCTATGAATGCTACTTGGAGTGATTCGGAGGATAGAACAAGTGAATATTAAGTTTTTGATTCTGAGAATAATTGTGGCAACATGTGCTTCATGACCAACACATCAGAGGTACCTACTTCCCCTGTTCTAAATGATTATTATTCTGGAAATAACAGTGATTCAGACAATGATGGAAATATGTCTAAGGCTGAAATGTTTGAATACTGAATTATGCTGGGAAAAACATGTAATGAACTTAAAGACAAATATAAGTCATTAAAGAAACAACATGCTCTCACTGTCACTGCTAAATCTGCCTTTGATATAGAAAAAGAAAATAATGCTAAACTGTTAAAGGAAAACACTGAATTGAAAATTTCTAATGAGAAACTTAGAAATGACTTAGAATAGTTCAAAAATGGAAAAGATACACTTACAAAAATTTTAGAAAATCATGTTTCACCTAAATACACTACTGTTTTGGGATACCAACCTAGAAAAAGACAGTTCACTAATACCTGATTTATTCCTATGTCTGGACAAAATTTTGCTAATTCCATTCTGGAAATTCGTATGCATCAACCAGTTATTCATATGGTTATAGATTAAATAATGTTTATCTTTCAAAATATATTGATTCTTTAAATTATATGAGACCCATAAGACAAATATGGGTACCTAAAGATTTGATTGCTAACCTATCTGGATCCAAGAAGATCTAGGAACTAAAATCCTTTCCTATCTAAACATGTTTTGTAGGAAAAATGTCTGAAGAGATCTCACAAGAAGGTATGGTACTTGGACTATGGATTTTCAAGACACATGTATGGATATTATTCTTTCTTCAAAAGATTAATAAATTTTGATGGAGGCCACGTCACCTTTGGTGATAATTCTAAAGGAAAAATCATCTACCTGGTCTAGATTGGTAACATTGATTCAGTTTTAATTTCTATTGTTTTATTTGTTGATGTACTTAAATATAACTTATTAAGTATCTATCAGTTATGTGATGATGGATTTAATATGAAATTTGAAAATGGTTCCTGTAATGTTTTTAATTCTAAGAATGTTTTAGTATTTTGGGCTTTAAGAAATAAAAATGTTTATGCTTTTGATTTAAATTCTTTAGATAAAAAGTGTTACTTGTTTAAATGCTTTTCGTAGAGAATCTTGGATTTGGCACAGAAGATTAGGACACTTCAATATCTATTCACTTAGAAAGATGACTAAGAAAAACTTGGTTAGAGACCTACCTAAACATCAATTTCGAAATGACAAAGTTTGTAATCCCTTTCAAAAGGGAAAGCAACATAATGTTTCTTTTAAATCAAAGAAAGAAGATTCAACTCCTCAACCTCTCGAGTTGGTTCACATGGACTTGTTTGGACCTTCAAGATTTTCTTGTTTAAATTGGAATCACGATGTCTATGTCCTAGTAGATGACTTTTCTAGATATATTTGGGTATACTTCTTAACTCAAAAATGTGAAGCTTGTTCTTACATTGTTAAATACTCCAAATCTGTAGAAAAACATAGTGTACTTAAGATTAAAACCCTGAGAAGTGATCATGGCCATGAGTTTGAAAATCAAGAGTTTGAATCTTATTGATCACACAATGTCTATAGTCACAACTTTTTTTCTCCTAGGGCACCTCAATAGAATGATGTAGTAGAAAGAAGGAATAGAACCCTTCAAGAAATAGCTAGAACCATGCTTAATGTGTTTAATCTGCCTATTTAATTTTGGGCTAAAGCTGTGAATACAACCTGTTATATTATTAATAGAGTCTTAATTAGACCAGTTCTCAAGATGACCCCATATGTGTTATGGAAGAATATAAAACCTAAAGTTAGTTACTTTAGAGTCTTTGGATGCAATGTTTTTATTCTTAATACAAAGGATAATCTGGACAAGTTTTCTTCTAAAAGTGATGAAGGAAATTTTCTTGGATATTCTTTAGATATCAAAGCATATAGGGTCTTTAATAAAAGAACCAAATGTGTGGAATAATATGTTCACATAAATTTTTATGAAACTGATCCACATTAGCCTAAAACCTCTCTTGAAAATCTTGAAGAAGATTTGAGTGGTCTAGACCTTAATGATAAATCTAATGAACCCACTGTAAAAATATCCAATTCTAAACATATTCTAGAATCTTCTTCTGTTGAACCCGAACATGGAGATGAACCTGAAATTTCTTGTCCTACCTTTACTAGATAACAAGGATTCTAAAGAATCATCCTTTGGATGCTGTTTTTGGTAATCATGATAGAGGGACACATACTAGAGCTTCTCTAAGAAACTAGGTTAAACATCAAGCCTCTCTTTCACAGCTAGAACCTAAAAATGTCAATGACACTATCAATGATGAATTTTATGTAATGGATATTCAAGAAGAGTTAAATCAATTTGAAAGAAACAAAGTCAGGGAACTAGTTGACAGACCTTAGGACACCATAACAATAGGCACTAAATGGGTCATTAGAAGCAATGTTGATGAATCTGGAATCATAGTTAGAAACAAAGCTAGTCTAGTTTCCCAAGGATATAGTCAAGAGGAAGGTATAGACTATGAGAAAACCTTTGAACATGTAGCCAGATTAGAAGCTATTAGGATCTTACTTGCCTATGCTGCTCATCTGAATTTCAAGTTATAACAAATGGATGTTAAAAGTGATTTTCTAAATGGTTTTGTTGTCAATGATGTTTTTGTTGAACAACCACCTGGATTTACAAATCCATATTTTCCAAATAATATTTTTAAACATTCTAAAGCTCTATATGGTTTAAAACAAGCTCTAAGAGCTTGGTATGATAGACTTAGTAATTTTTTTATTTCTAAAATTTTTACTAAATGTACTTCTGATCCAACTCTTTTTATTAAAAGAATTTATACAGATGTTTTAATAGTTCAAATCTATGTTGATGATATTATTTTTGGTTCTTCTAAACATTACTTATGTACTGATTTTTCAAAGAGTATTCAAAATGAATTTGAAATGAGTTTAATGGGAGAACTCAAATATTTTCTTGGATTTCATGTTTTCCAAAATGAAAATGTTATTATTTTGAATCAAAGTAAATATAAAAAGGATCTTTCAAAACGTTTAGGTTTGGATAGTATTAAGAAAAGTGATACTATTATGAGTACTGTTTGTAAATTGGTTGCAGATGAAATTGGGAAACCAGTGGATCAAACCAATTACAGAGGTATGATTGGAAGCTTACTTTACCTTACTGCTAGTCGACAAGATATTATGTTTAGTGTGTGTGTGCAAGATTTCAATCTAATTCAAAAGAATCTCATTTACTTGTTGTTAAAAGATTTTTTACATATCTTAAACATACTGTAAACATAGGTTTGTTTTACCAAAAAGGACAAGCCTTTGAGTTAATGAGTTATTGAGATTCTAATTTTTTTTGTTGAAAGTTGGATAGAAAAAGCACTTCAGGAACATGTGACTTATTGGGAAAATCCTTAGTATCATGGTGTAGTAAAAATCAAAATACTATAGCATTGTCCACTGCCGAAGCAGAGTACAGAGCTGTTGGTAGTTTTTATGCACAAATTCTGTGGATGAAACACACACTTTTGGACTATGGATATGACTTTAAGCATGTTTCTATCAACTGTGACAACACTAGTGCAATAAAAATTTCTAAGAACACTGTGTCCCACTCTAGGACCAAACACATTGATGTAAGGCACCATTTCTTGAGAGATAATTATCAAAAGGGTGATATTACTCTTGATTTTATAGGTACTGAACATCAATTAGCTGATATTTCCACTAAACCTTCGAGTTCGGAGAGGTTAAGTTACATTATACAAGAGTTTGGTATGCTTAACCTTGATTGGTAGCTAATATCACTGATGTGAAATTCTCACCGATGTGAAATTCTCACCGATGTAAAATTCTCACCGATGAAAAATTCTCACCGATGTAACCTCAATGATTGGAGTTCTCAATGATAGACCATACTGATGAGTGCACTATTTTAAACTTCTATCAGCCATCAGAATATGAATCATTTTTGCGTTATATCATTTTATTTATTTATTTTATGATTCCTAAATGATAAAACTAAAGTCTGAGCTACTTCTAAATCCACCGAGCCTCATACCATTACCCTCAAACCATAGCTCCCAAATCCTTAGAGAACCCTAAATCCCTCAAATCCGAGATGGAAAAACAAAACTCCCTTCTGTTAGAGTTATTGCTGATGAGCTGAAAGAAAAGAAGCAAAAGTCTGTGCTAGAAGAAAGTGGTAGTGCTAGCCGGACAAGATCAGGAAGAAGACCAGTAAATCCTAATCTGCAAAATCTAGTTATTGTGATTGAAAAGCATCTGTGTGTAGAATGGCTGCTACATAGCAAGTCCTTAGTGCTCGAAGTGCTTGATGATCAAAAATGGGTGGAGTGTTTTTCGAACAGCAATGGTCCCTACTTACCAATGTTAGTGAAACAGTTTTACGAGTTTGTAACTTTTGAGAAATCTGAGAATGAAAACTGAGTGACTTCGTTTGTGAATAGAAAGGAGATATCGTTTTCATCTGTTGAATGGGATACGAGCATAAATGTTCCACATGAAGCGGTATCAAGATATATCTCGAGATCCAAGCCACCTAACAGTGATAATTTCAACTATGAGACTGTTTTGGAAGAGCTTACTAGTGATGGAAGTCAAAGACAAGTAGTTACTGCAGAAATGGATGGAGAGAACAGATTGTTGTTCAAATTTGTTCAACATGTCTTGATACCAAGGATATCAGACTTTTACAATTTGAGATATCAGGATATCTATCCCCTAAATCTTTTAAGACATTGTGTAAGAGTTAATTTATGTAGATTGCTGATGATCCAAATGGAAGACATGACAAGGTCGAAATCAAAGACAAATTCCCTGTTCTTTGCTAAGTTAATTTCTGGGATGATCATGGTAAAAGGGGTAGCAGAGTCTCAAGATGAGATAGTAGTAGTAAAGAATAAATTTTGTATCACATCCACAGTGTGAAAATACATGAGGATAAATTGGAACCCATTGAGAGGAGAATGGGTCAATGATTACCAGAAGGTATATGAAAAATTCAATCCTGTGGATCATCCCTCAAGACCAAAGGATGTGAGGGATCCAGTTCTGGGACCTGATGAAGAGGAGCCAGAATATAGTGATGATTTAGAAGAGGAAGAGTACTCTGCGGATGAAGGAGGAGACCCTGACTTACCTCCTAGACCAACTCCTGAAAATCAAGATGAACATAAATCAGATAAGGAAGAAGCTTCTGTAGAGGATGTTGAAGTGACTGCTGTAGAGAATGAAGAATGTGTTCATGAAGGTGAAGGATCTCTGTCAGCTAATTTGAGCCTGAGTCCAGTGATTGGTCAATATTTCATGCCTGTTACAAATGCAAATGAAGTTGACATACCCTTGCCTAGTTTAGAAGACCCTTCAGATATTGCAGAGAAAAAATTGATAGTGGAAGATTCTCCTGAGAAAGGAAGAACTACTGAAAATGATATTAATGCTATTATTTTACTTGAGGATGCCCCAATTGAGGGGGAGCATCAAACCAATGTTGTAAGTGTTACAGTGGCTGCAGGAATTGAAGATTGGGTAGAAGACCCAGGTTTTATATTCTATGGTATAGACTCTCCTAATTCTGACAACGAATCTTCTTTCACTAGACCTAAGATTACTATAGATGTTGAGACTGAGTTACTACCTAATGATGTGGTTAGAATTCATGACCTCGATACTTTAATGAAAAATCTTCAGGACAGTTTTGTGGAAGTGGTAATGAAAATGGAAGATTCTATGGTATCTTTAGTTCAATCGATCATGACTGACTCAGTGGCCAGTTTAGCATCTGAAAGAGTACCAACTACAGTTGGACCTAATGATAAGATCACCAGGGATGATCTGGAATCCTTGACAGATTAACTGAAAGAATATTTTAATTCATCAGAGTCTAAGATGAAGCTTTGATTTGCTAAAGATATGGGGTTGTTGGAAAGATTATTTTAACTCTATCTAGGTTGTAATTTTTCAACCTTCATGGAAAAAATAGTGGAAGAAGATAAATACTGCTAGGCGCAAGTTTATAGACTTGAAGAAGATCTTGAATCTCTAAAGGAATCTGTTGTTTCTTTAGACTCTTACATGAGCTCAAAATCCCAAGTAGACAAGGACCTAGCCTATGTCAAGAGTGTGATAAGATAGATTGTTTCAGTGTTCGAAAGTTTTAAAACTTCCTTGAAATATCATGCTAAAACCTAGGATTCTCAAGTTCAAAATCTTATCAGTGGGTTGACCAAGAACTTCAAGTAAATAGTAAACTTAACTCTTTGTTATATTTCATCTAAACCCTCAGTGGATTTGAATCAAATTCGAGCTGTGATGAAGGAGGAGATTGGTTCAGCTTCAAACAGTGGCTCTGTAGACTCATCAGAGCTTAGAAAAGTTGTGCTTGCTACTCGAGATTCAGGTAGCAAGATAATGAAGATAGTCCAAGACTATATGAGGGAAGCATCTTCCTCTCAGAAAGAATGGAAATATAAGGTGGACTCCTATTCCTCTAATATTTTCACCAAGAATAAACTCAACAATCACTTCAAACTTCTGTTGGAAAATACGAAGCTGCCTCCTATAAATCAAGCTTTCAGAGAACAAGTTAGCAAGATAAGGGAATTGACTCTAGTATTGGACAAATTTATGGAGAACAAGGATGACTTCATATCTAATATGGAGAGAATATGAGGAATAATTATGGATTTCAGAAATCTGTTGCTTCCTTTTCTGCATGTTGATGCTAGGCCAGTGATTGTCCCTCCTGCCTTACCAGCCTATGCCTCTACAGCTTCTCCAGTTCAGATGACTCCTACCCAAGAAATTCGAAGCCTCACTCCTATGATCACTCAAAGATCTCCTCAGTACAGACCACGAACAATTTCTATGGCTCAGCGTCCAATGATCGTTTCTGGGATTCCTAAGCCCTCTCCTCCAACCACTTCACCTGAATCCTCTTCTGCTCCCAAGGGAAAATCTCACATTGAGGATGTGGAATGAAAAAGTGGCCAGACTGTTTGATAGGAATCCATTGTATTTTGTTTATTTCTTTGTACATTATTTCGGACATGAAATGAATCTAGTTTTTATCTCTTTTCTCATTTTTATTTTTATTCCTCTTCTCTATGGTTTCCCACTTTTTGATTATCAAAAAGGGGGAGAAATATTTTACCAAGAATTTACAAAGGGGGAGAAATTCTTATCTAAGGAAGAGATATCTTGCCTTTCCCCTCTGATATAATTACATTTCATTCTCTGATACCATTTTCTCGAACTCTTTGATGCCACTAAATTTTACTTTTTATATCATTGAATTTAATTTTATCTCTAATACTATCACATTTTCTTCCACCACCGATCCATTATGTTCTATAACATACTCTTTCTCTAAGATAATTGCATTTAATGATATATCCTCTAGTACAACTGCTCACTATTTTAAAATGATAATATCATAAGTTGTGATTATCAAAAAGGGGGAGATTTTTGTCCTCACCTGTTTTAATAATCCCAATTATGCTTTCATATACTTTGATAATATCAATATAATGATTTTCTATATATTAATTCTTTCAATATGTGATAAATATTATAATAATATTAAAATAATCGCTAAAATATGTCAATCCATGTCTATATATGTTTATATGAGTTATGAAGTTCTTCTAACCCATTCGGATATGTTTTTCATAAAACAGAAAAGTGTTTAGTCAATAATCTTGGTATAGCTACTGATATAGAGCTACCGATACTTAGTCTACTGATAGACTCAGTCTACCGATAGACAGAGTCACTGATAATCTAAGGCTACTGATATTTACAGAGCTACTGATAGAATAGGTCTATCGATATGCATAATTCCACCGGTAAGCAAGTCTACTGACATATTCAGTCTACCGATACATAACACTAAGTGCTACCGATACGTGCTACCAACCGGCCTACTGATACACAGACTAGCGACTGATATGAACCGACTGACACAGTCTAACGATACAAGTATAGAGCTACTGATAGAACCAGTCTACCGAGCTAATGATAGAGTAATTATACCGATAGAAGGAGTTACTAATACCTAGAGATACTGATACCAATAATCTACCGATGCAAGTTCAAAGAGTAACTAATGGAAGCTTCTGCTATACAAAAGATCATCGTACTCATTTACCAACACGAGCTACTAATGATTGACCAACTAGTCAAACTCTATACTCTCAATACTATTTATTTATTAAGCTAATGGTTACATGGGATGTTTTTTAATGAATTTAATTTTATTTAATTATCTCTATTTCCATGTCAGGGAACCGTACCTAGTACCCATGCTAAAGGTAATCATTCCCATTTGCTGGAGCTGAAAGATAGAAAAGGGAAGATAAAGACCTAGCTGAAAAGCCTGAGAAGTAGAGAACACTTGGTGTTCATATGACAAGCATCAAGGAACTAAGAATACACACAGGTGAAAATGAAAAGGGATGAAAATCATTCAAACATGGTGCATTCGTTAAAGGATACATCCATAATTCAAGAACAAAAAGAAAAGGGCTGAACATAATTCAAACATTGTGCATTCATGAAAGTCTACATCCATAATTACAGAAAACTGGACATACACGAAGCTACTCATTTTCAAGGAGAACACAAGCTGCACCTTGAGTGAAGAACTACCAAAAACACTTCATACACTCATGCTGACAAGCAGGACCAAGTGTCAAAGAAGAAAACGACACTCTATTTTCTAAGCAGAAACCTGAGAAGGACTCAAGAGTTTTTCTGATCAACCAAATAGGTCCAGAGCTTCACTACCAATCACTAAAGCTTTTCTAAACTCTTTCTCACTTTCTTTAGTGATTCTATCTTTACATGTCGAGCAGTGTGTGTACCAAGTTTATTTTACACACACTGTCTCCTAGGCTAAACTAGAGGATTTTTAAATCCTAACTAAAACTTCATAACCCTTTGTTTCCCACTGTGGATAGTGGTAGAGGTCATGTAAGACCTGGAAAACCTGTGTGTTGTTGTTTTTATTTCCCACATAGAACTATGGTAGAGGCCTTTGGAGCTGGACATTAGTGTACAGTTGTTTTCCCTGGATCCCGGGTGTGGATCAATTTATATAAATTGTTGAGTGGACTAAGTCTTGGCTTGAAAATGAACCTCTTGGTTACCTCTGCTATGCTTTTTAGTTTAATTCATTATCATACTATATTTATTTATTTCATAATCCGCTGATATTACTTTGAAATACAAAACCCTTTTAAAGTTACTTTGATAGTTAAATTAGCAAGTGTTTGTACTTATTGTAAACCAGTAAGTTAGTTTCAAAAGTTAGTTTAATCTTCAGATTAAGTC
This sequence comes from Viscum album, assembly GCA_963277665.1. Classification (NCBI taxonomy): domain Eukaryota; kingdom Viridiplantae; phylum Streptophyta; class Magnoliopsida; order Santalales; family Viscaceae; genus Viscum; species Viscum album. The sequence goes on from OY728162.1 coordinate 1,328,388,788, forward strand.
AACTGAGACCTAATCAATATTTGAGAAACTAATTGAACATTTAAACTCTATATAGATTCACTATAGTCTAACTTTGTTTTTAAATTGTAGGATTTTAAGAGAAAACTTTTTAACATAAATTTTTATTGGAACTCAATTCTCCCCCCTCTTGAGTATCCACTCCGACCAAAAATAACATATAAATACGTTCCCACATAAGAGAACATAGGATGAAAGTGAAAACATGGATTTGGTAGAATAATCTTACCATAATTTTATGATGGAGAGTGATATAGAACAAGGATAGGATAAAGTTAACAAAAAAATCCATAAATCTGTAACAACCTAAGGGACCTTCTGATTCATTGAAAACGTATGAATAAGACAACATTTTTGGTTTAAATAAAATGGAAATATTTTTAATTAAATTATTTACTTTCATGGTTTTTAGAAAACATATAACTTTATTGTTTGTAGATCCAATTTACATCCTTATGCATAAAATGTTACTTTTTCATTCGAAAAGTACTAACAAATCATGAGTTCCATGATATGTCATTAAATTTCTCATTAGGTACCATCCACACAAGGTATGATGAAAAACATATCAAATATGCATAAATAATTATATGAAAGAGAAAACATTAATATTATTGACATAATCTAAATTTTGACATAAAAGTTTCATAATTGATTAACCGCATAACCTCTATGAATTATGGATTCATGTATTGATGAAGTTTTTTATGAAATCAGCTTAACATTAATTCCCACTATTGGAAATATGACCAAGACCAATGCATCTATAGCAACGGTTTCTAAAAACTATTGGTATAGTTTCCCTTTCTCAATAGTTTGGCCAAACCATTGGGAAAATCCCACTTTGTGGCCACTTTCCCCATTGGTTTGGCCAAACCGTTGGGAAAGGAAATGTCTTTCCCAATGGTTAGGCCAAACCATTGGGAAATTCCCACATTGTGGCCACTTTTCCCAATGGTTTGACCAAACCATTGGGAAAGGGTGGGTACCTATCCCAACGATTCTCCAAACCGTTGGGAAAGGCCTATCCCAACAATTTTGAGAACCATTGGGATATGTACCCTTATTCTTTAAGAATTATTTTTGTTGAATATGATCAAATAAATCAAAATATAAATTTTAAATATATATATATAAATCAAAATATATTAATAAAGGTAATTGTAAGATAGTGCTAAAGTATTTAATATAAAACCCAGAGGTTGTGGGGTCAAACCTCTGCTGTATCTTTTTTTAATATACATATACCAAAGGTTTGGGATACTGTTGGGTGATTTTATGTGGGGATTGACCTATCACAATGGTTTATGGAAAACCATAGGAAAAGACTTATCCCAATGGTTTTCAAACCATTGGGAAAGATAAATACCAATGATTTTCAACCCGTTGGGATAGGTATTTCCCAACGGTTTCCACAAACCATTGGGGCAGGTCAATCCCCACGCAAAATCACCCAACGGTTTTCTAAACCATTGTTACAGGCCATACTAATGGTTTTGGGACCTATACCAATGGTTTCAAACAATTGATATAGGTTATTTTTCCATTAGTGTCCTTAAAATATCACAAAGTAGCTCTTGGTTTTCACATTCCAAACATGTGAATAACCTCAACATATATTCACTCAAAACATTGTAATAACCTGAATTACCATAAATACTTTTGGAACACATGCATTCATTCTTATTCAAATGATTACCGGATGCATCCCTTAAATATAATAAGTTATAAACTTCATCCTTGATGATATTGAACATGTTGTCTATAATCAGTTCCATGGAAATTTGTACCGTCCAATTTAATTATTCATATCTAGTATATCTTTAGAAAAATATCATTATATTGGTGTTACTAATTAATCAAGGATTTACTTCCCTTAATCAAAATATCACTTGTCCATGATATCATGTTTCTACTCTCTCATGGCCATTCAACATATTGTTGTAAATCCTTACAAAAAACATAAACTAAAAAAATCCATACATAATTCATCATTATTAATTCTATAATCGAAATAAATAAACACATTAACACTTAAAACTTTAATGTTTGGAATAGAGTAGTTATTTACTTGATTTAGAAGTAAATCCTTAGCTCATGGCATTGGGTTGGGTAATTCTCATGTTCTCCATAGATAATACAATGAAATCTGTGGAAAATCATCACTCTATGACCCTTTTCCCTCTCAAATAAGATGTCCCCATCTATTTTAGGTATTACTCAAGGTTCTTCATCACTTCTTCTTGACATTGTTGAAGCTGGATCATCATTCCTCTATATTCCTTACCATGAAAGTACATCTTTCTCTTATTCAAACTGTTAGAAATATCCCCAAATAGCATTTTTAATCATATACCATGATAGATGATTCATCATAATAACAATATCTTTATCTCCACAATTCATCCCATTTGAATGCTCATCTAAAAATATTCCAGGCCATTCAACATTAATCCAATTTCTTCTGGTTCTTTTTATTAACTAAAACTAGAAGAATAGTGTGAGAAATAGTTATCATAGAAGAAAACCACATAGCCATGAAAATAATTACATATAGGATATCTAAATCATAACACATACAAAAATCTATAACACCATAGTTTTATCATAGTTTATTCATAGCTAACATATATCTAAATACTTAATTATGGTTTGTGATGAGTCTCTAAATTTCTAAAGCATATCCCTCGAGAGTGTCTTACAAAGTGTACATCAAGTCTAGTTGTTGTGTACCATATTACCCTGTGTTTATCCCAGAACATCGTTTTGGAGTTGTTACCCCGTGGTACACCAATGTCGGAGCCACATATAGTCATAGTATAGAGACAAAGATGTATTTCTTGGAAACCACTCATTCTATCATTAACCAAAATTGCAGGAATATTTCCTAAATGTTAACTCATCCTTTTACATATCCTTTGATAAATCTATAGAAATATCCTTATAAGTAAACGTACAGATCTCACTAATGTTTTCACATCATTATTTCCGAAGGTTGAATAAAACATTCTTTTGATACCAATTATAGCAACTCAGACTTAACACACATGGATTTGACATCATTTTAGATTAATATTTAGTACAATATAAAAATACACGCTTAAGGACCGTACTAGTTGTGTTTCTTTGAAAACTCAAAAATAAAATATTCTATCATGTTGAAAGATTTTAAACATCCCCCCTAAAGATCTCCACCATTAGTACTTCTACCTAAAACCAGTATTAATAACCAGGAGAAATGAAAAATTATAAAAGGGTGAGCCCAAATGCTCAGTAAGGGTAAACATAGGAGACATGTAAACATAAACATGATCATAAGGGGTATTAAAACATGACCATGATAATAAAAGATCATTCCATGAATATCAAAGATCATAATAGAGATCATGGTATAAAGATTTGTAGTTCATAAGACATGAATCATAATGAAATAAAGAGTACATGATATGGAAGAAAAAAATAAGAATATGACATGGAATTGTGGCATACATAAACTTGGTATATCATTACATGTATGACAATATGTATTTCTAGAAGATATTAGGGTACTTGATGGGAACTCGACCCACTGGACGGAAGACACCACCATCCCAAATCATAGTTCTTTTCTTATAAGGTATCAGGTTCCCCCATCTTCCCATAAGGGATCGATTTTCCCATATTTTATCATCACAGTGACTACACCTACTCAGCGAGACCAAACACCATCCCAAGGGAAAGTAAATTATTTGTAAGGTATCAGGTTTCCCCATCTTCCATCAGCATGGTGACTACACCTATTGGGAGAGAAAAACCACCATCCCAAGTAGAAGTCCCAAGTATAAGTCCTCTATTGGTAAGATATCAGGATTCCCCATCATCCCATAGTGGATCCATCCCGTCAACTTGTTTCCCATCATGATATCATGAGATATAAATATTTACCCAATGCATTGGAGGGATGTATATGTCCCACCCATCGCATAATGAAACCATACATACATGTTCCACAAGATCATAAATATTCATATCATTACCCATGAAATGAAATAGCTATCATAAACATGTAAACATATTAGTATATATGGAATGATATAGGTTTCATACTCATTTAATTATAAAAATAACATGTGAAAAGAAGTGAGTTTCAAAATCATATAACCCTTGAGAGAGAAATGTATTACATAAAGATATTACCAATGAAGAATAAATCCATTTAATAAAGACCATGGAATAAATCATAACTCATTCATAGAAAGTATATGAAAGGAACCATTAGATCATTTCCTTGAAATTTAAAAGTGATATCAATAGATGACATCTTATATTGAAAATAATTTCAAAATATATTCTAAAAACATTTCTTGAGGAAAATATCCTTTCTAATTTGAAAAATGATTTCTAATACATAAAAAAATTGAAGATCATTTTTATAAAAAATACCTTAAAAACATATAAAGAATACATGGAAATATTAGGAAAACCTTTTTCCTTGAAGAACATTAAAAAAATCTTCAAAACATTTTAAAAAACTTCTTCTTGGACAACACATGAAAACTTTCAATTAATTAATGATAATATTTTGATAACTATTAATTGAAAATAATTTTTAAATGATAAAAATAAATCTTGAAAACGTTCTGTAAATCATTTTTTTAAAAAAAATTAATGAATTATGAAAATGTTTTAAAAATCATTTTTCATGGAAACTTATAAATATGCTTGAAAATGTTTTGAAAATTATTTTTCTTGAAAACATATAATGAATACTCAAAACATTTTGAAAATAATTTTTATTGAAAACTTATAAAGATAATTGAATTTGTTTTTAAAACAATTTTTCATGAAAATTACATTTTAAAAATATTTTCTTAAAGATTAACCATTTTAACAATGAAAATGGTGCTTCAAAGAAATGACATTTGGTAAATATATACGTATCGTATAAGCTTAAAAGAAAATTCCTTTTTCATGGTAAAAAGGATAGAAAAATTACTTGTTTGGAAAGTGAAAAGAATATTCCATATAAAAGAATAGTACAATACAAAAAGGGGAAAAATTTATTTAATAATATTAATGTTGAATGGTATAATATAATTAGATAACCTTTTTATAAAACATATATTTCTAACCGAAGAGATGATAAAGTAGGTATTTCCTAATAACACTTTCTCAACTATCTTATGTAACAAAAAGTAGTAAATGGTACCAATACATGATTTTATCATGATATAACATAGGATAAGGAAACTGATCAATATTCTGGAGATATAGATGATAATATTTCATCAAATAAATCATAGAAATGAAAAATCTTGAAAACAAAATGAGATGGTCTTAATAAACTCTTATAACTTGGTATCTTGTGATCATTATCTCCTCATAAGGAAAGTAAGTTACATAGATCATATAATATCATTAAAATATTTAAAATCATGATATGTAATTTAAAATGGATGTATATGCACCTCGAAAAAGAGTTTAGGTTCATAACAAAACATGAGTCTCAATGAATGAAAATTTAGACAAAACATTTTTACCAATTAGGCAACTTTGGAAACATAATCTCCATGAATGAAGGATCATAAAATTGGCATGTGATTACCTATAAATTTAAGTAAAATATACATAGAATAAAATCATAGGAAGTATATACACCACAAAAATGAAATAATGGTGAACATAAAATTTATTATATGAAAATTAAAATTGATATGAAGTCCTCATACCTTATATCTTGACACTATCCATACTCTTAAACTCTTCCACTAAAAATTTATAGAAAACCTAAAAAGATTCCCATCATTACATAATAAATCATGCAGTCATGATAACATCCAATGATTCACCACTGATTGAACACTTCTACTAATCCACTATGTTTTTCTTAATCTCATTTTTTTCCTTTAGATTTTAGTTTCTGCTGACCGATAACTGTTTGTGATAAAATGTAACATATGATTTCAATATATCACTACTTTATTTAATCATAAAATTAATCAAACATGGCAGTTAGCCACTGGGAAGTGTCAATCACTTAATATTTCCCACTCCATCCATGCCTTGAGGTAATTTTCAATCATGTTCTTGGATTGAACATATAATGTGAGGGAGGAGAATCTAAGATAAATGTATCTATCCTGCTCTTATGGATTAACATCAAACAATTCAACCCATTTCCTTTCAATTTCATTTTAAACTCGGTTACAATTAGTAAGTGGTTCTTTTTTTAGTGAGTTCTTACTCTTTACCCCACTTTTATTTATTCCATAAACAATTGGATTTAATTAATTTATAATTATTTTTATATTTTTTTTATTTGGAGTTATTTTTATTTCCCATTGAGATATACCCATAATTGTTTTCTATACAGTGTTCTTAGTTATGAGGACTCCCATAACTCTCTTTAAAGGTCCACTAAGACTTACCATCACTCCTTAAATTGGAATCATGACTAGTATTCAAAACATACATATAAATTTCCATATTATTTAAACATATCTCCCATTTTCCACTCTAATATTGTTCTATAGTTGATTCTCTTTATTTTTTCCACTAAGGATGTGTTTTAATTTTTAGGTTATTCTATGTAATATTAATATAATAAAGTTATTAGGCTGAGATGAGCCTTTTTACTGATCTCATTGAGACACTTATTCAAATTGTGTTGATGTTTATTTCACATGGTGTCCCCAATAATAATTGTCATTTTTTTCTTTGGTGCTTCACTCAAGACATTTTTATTTATGAAATTTCAAAAATTGGCGAAACCAAAATTATGTTGTTCTTTTGTTTTGATAGTATTTTGAGAAAAACCAGAAGATTAATATTGTTTATTGTCTTTATATTCACGAAGTTATTAAAATTTTATGTTCTCAATACCATGTGATTAGTCCATATTAATGGTTTCATCATTTGATAAAATATCAACATTGGCTCGAAAGCATTATGTCACAGAAAAAGTAGTTGTAATGCTACAAAAAATGTGATGAAATTAAAAATCATCAAATCCATCCAAATATCACGATCCCACCTATAAAATTATTAGAAACCATTTTATAGTTATTGAATCAACAATGAAAATTTTATGTAGAAAACTTTGATAAGATTTTGGTGTGGGAATTCCTTCAAACATATTAAGAAATAGAATCATGACCAACATTTGTTTTAGATGAGGATTTCTAGAACACTAATTAAAGATCCATTTCGATTTACCATAAAATTTTAAATCATTGTTGGAATGAGTATTTTAAACATCCATAACTACTTCAACATTATTTAAATATTTCTCACAATTTCTAATGTATTTTTAATCAAGAGTTGATTCTCTATATTGGCTCTACTATGATTCAGTTCTGTTGTTAGGAAATCCTAGGTAGGTGGGATTATACTCAGATCACTAATATGAGACGAGGGTTTATTATTATCCCTCTAGGAAACATCGTTAATGATAAAGATCTATATATAATTAAATCCTCATTACCATTTATTAAATATGGATGAAACATATAATAGGAAATAAAGAAAGTGAATTGGGTCATAAAAAGAGACATGCCCTCATCCATATGGGAAAACTAAAAATCAAAAAATGAAGGACTATTTCCATAATCATAATATAATAAACATCATCAATAGTTGTTTCCCATTTTAACTTTGAATATCCGTGATTTGGATCCTAATAATTTTTCTTTCTTACATTCTTTTTCATGAATTTGTTGGATCTATAATTTAGTTTAACATAATATGGTAGAGACATTCCTAAGAAGATTGGAATAATACTTCACCAGGATTATTTTTGTAGGGATCGGGAATAAAACTTTAGTGATGAACATATTTCCTATTAAATTTAAAATATTATACATAAAAAATAAATATAGTCACCACTTCTTATAGAATATAAGTGAATGGTGTCTAAAAAACCATCTTCTTCCCCTTGTCAATTTCATAATAAAAAATATTTCCTAATTTGCCTGAAATTTATGAAGAGATAAATACATTCTGAATCTATTGATGATAATCCATGCTCTACTGAACATCATGTTTCCCAGACCCATCATCCTGTAGAACATGCTCTGAAAATTCTATGGCCTATGGTTTCACAATAAAACCATGGTCATCAATTGGTGAAGGGGAACACCCAGGCATGACACCATTAGCCTCTACTACTGTACCACCTCACTAGAGTTCCTCCCATCCTTGCCAATAGATTTATTTGATAGTAAACATTGATATTTCAACATACAGAACATGTTCTGATGTAACTCTATGCCAAATAAAATTGAAACCCTTAAAAACACAATCACTGCTCATACGATCTGGTTCCTCAATTATAATAGTTGGCTCACTAATAAATTTTTTATCCAGACTCTACTTCCCCACACCATCTCTTTTAAAGTAAAACCTAGAAGAGTGAGATACTTGAGCATTGAAGTAGAGGATATGTCACCCACAGTTCCAAACGTGGCTATTTTAGACTCATTCATGTTATTGTTCTTCTATTAATGAGTAAATAAATGGACAGTATTATCCAATTAACTCCTTTACTTCTCCTGATTCATCCCTAGGGATTTATTCTTGTACACTAAATCCCCTTCAATATGAGTTTTATTATCCTGAAATTCCACAATCTAGTTCCTATGCTTCCGGGGTAAAGTATTCCCTTGAAACATAGATAAATATCTTTTTCCATTACAACCATAGTCTTTTGAATGATTCTCCAAAAAACCATATAAATCACTTACATTCTTCATATAATTTTCATCAAAATGGACAATAGATTTTCAATTTTGAAGGAACTCAAGAAAAATTCTCATAACCAATCTTAATTTTTATATAATCAGTGGGAGTAGTAAGAGTAATATTTTCAATAAGATTATAACTCAAAAAAATTTCAATGAATAATATCGCAATGTGGCCATACCATGCATGTTCTATCTTCTTATACATTCAAATCAGAATGCTAATGGTAGTTGAAATATCATGCACGTTTTTTTGATGCCATAAAATTAAATTTAAAACCCCCATAATAAATGAGGGGTCCAAACAAAAATTCTAGCGTTATCTAATTGAAGAAATCAATAATAGAATCCCCTACCTAAATAAATACAGTTCCAATATGAAAAATCCCATAAATAAAAATTCCTACAAACATGTCAATCAATCCACCATGGATTCTAACCTTGGGGAAGAACAACCCTATAAATTATTGAGTTCTTACCCAAATCCAAATGTTTTGAGAAGGATTCATGATCATCATTGAGATGGTACAATTAAACTTTCCTATGGATCCTTCCCTCAAAGGAACCATTAAACGCTGTCAGAAGACGCTGATAAGAAACATCCATTCGTTTAGGGATTTCACCTTATTTACCTCCTATGACTTATGCACCTTCAATCCGATAATGATAAATAGTAATTGATGATTGATGAGCATTTGTTTCATCATCCATCACCATCTATTGAGTTCAGTTCACTCGAACCTCCCCCACCACATACAACCGACCCTCGTTCAACTCGGACGACCATGTCAGAATCGTAATTTTAGTGGATATGGCCGCCTCAGTCACCTCAACCACAAAACCAGATCTGTGAGACCTATTTGACACTTCATCGATAATCGTAATTGACTATATATTTCTTCCAACACCACCATATCCATTCACTCCAGCCTCCACTACCGCATACAATTGAGTACCATTGACCATGAACAATATCAACACATGTAGAATGTCAAGGGAAAAGAATCGTTGGTCCCCCAACCACAAAACTAGATCTGTGAGACTTGTTTGATCCTTTCATGATAATCCATACTGATCAAAAAGTTCCTCCAGCACTATAATCTCTAGCAGAAAAGTCAACACTGAGGTACTTTAATATCTATATAACCAATAAACACTAGAACTTTAGATCATTAGAATCACCTTTTAATGGAGAATTCCCAACCAATGCCATATTTAAATCATTGGGACACTTCATCAATTTGTTTCTTAATTTGATAAAATATCATCATCTTTGGTTAATTGAAAACCCACCTATACCACCATGTAACAAGTGAATAATTGTAAAAAATAAACTCCTCCCTCTTGTTGGACTCCGACGTAGAATGGTCATTGAAAATTTCAAGAATTGTTTCCCTCTAATCTCACACAAATTTAATTCAATAACTGAGAAAAATATCCACTTGTTTACCCCATGTTGTTTCTTTTCATGTTACCCATTTGTTAAATTATATCTTGTGCGGAATAACCACCAATAACATTCTATTATTGGGTTCCCCTTATTAGAATTGACTATAATTTTCTCAATTCATTATAAATATCTTATGTTAATTTATTTATTTATTATACAAGATTAATAATTAATGAACTGAATATGATGGATATGAATGAAAAATGTATGGAATCTAATTATATGAAAAAAGATAATGAATATGGTGTTAAAATTTTCATCATGTATCTAATAGGGAAAGCTTAAAATGATTCTCAAATCCTTTTTTTGTGTTTACGTTGTTGTTATTCAAAAAAAGTTCATTCAGAGGAGATAAAATGAAATTTTTTATCACTAAACATATAAGATATATAAATGATCGTATATAAAAGCACAAAAAAATAATGTACATACTAATTGGGATGATATAACAATTTATGGATCATTTTATGTGAATACCGATAAAAATGTTGGTAGAGCTTTGTGGAAGAAATGAAAATGGGAATTTAATATAACATTTGTGATTGCTTAATGTTTTTTGATTATTAAATATTTGTTCTAAGAGGCCATTGTATAATAGCTGTAATAAATATAAAGTATTTTTTAGTAAGAAAGTTGTATAATTTGAAAGGATGTTGTGGATGAAGTTATAATATATTTATAGAATTACTTGGCTTTCTGAATTCTATGATACCAAATGAAACTAAGATTCCTTTTTGAATATATTAATCTAATTTAATTAAAAGTTCAATGGGAATGATCTTTGAAAAGAGTCATGAATGTAAAAAGGACTATATATTGTATCAAAAGGACTATAAATAAAACTTAAAATACCCTAATTGTTCTATGATTAAATACAAGAATCATGAATCAAGTTATTCTAAATCTTTTTGGTAATTTTTTATTAATAAATTATTTGAATGTTTATATGGATGATTGGAATATAATTGAAAATTAACATACAATAATAATAAAATAATTCATTGTGGTAAACTATATCATCCAGTGGACTTTCCTCAACTAAATAAAATTAATTATAAGTATCTTAGATTAATAAATAATCAAATAAACCTATGTATTTCATTATCTAAAAATGAAACAAATCCATTTGGTGTATATATTATTACTCAAAATATCCGTCTAGTTTTTCTGGTATAGTATAATTTTAAAATGGTTTTATGCATGATGCTCAAATACATTATGTATTCTCTGGTCATATCTAACCCAATACTACCAGAGTATAATATTGATATCTATATAGATCCATTGATCGAAGATATGAAATTGATGTGTGATATAAGGGTTACATTGTTTGATTCTTAGAGAATATATGAATTCATTTTGAGAGCCATGTTGTATAGGGTAATAAAATAATTACATTCTTAGGGAAATGTTTTAGGCTATAACATTAAAATAATGTTGGGGTGTCCCATTTTTGATGACTTCACACCCAGTTTGGTTGAATAATTCCCCTAATATTTTTTTTGAACATTGAAATTTATACCCAAAAAATATATATTTATCCTGGATGTAATTATTTTATGGGAATATAAAACATTGTATTTTTTATATCCAGTAATGGGTTATCAAATATTAATGAAATTAAACGATATTGACATTGTTTTTAGTAATACTTTTTCAAAAAAACATTATGGAATTAGGTTGGGAAAATATTATTTTTCATTGAAATAATTTAATAGAATTGTTTGTACATTAGAAATTTCCTTAATTTCATACATGTGAAAAAATATATTTTATAGTGTTTTTTGGAATGTTACTAAATTTTACTAAGAAAATATAGAATAAATAAAAGATTAGACAAGATTGATATGAGGAAAAGAGAAGAGTTCACACTGGTAAAGGGTGAATGTCGGACTTTTCTTCCCCAATTGCTTAGACTCTATCCCGAAATGTAAAATTAAAATTTATCAACTTTCTTAATGGAGTAATATTTTCAAAGGGGTATTCATCAAATATCAAGAATGGTGTGAAATTACTAATTTGAAGTAAAATTGACTAAAAGATAATGAATTTTATGTTTTGATACCAAATTTGATTCTAATATCTTTAAATTATATTCTTTATAAAAATTTATGAAAATAATTAACAAGATTATACTTGTTTTTCAAATCCATTTGTGGTAAATTTATTGATCATATAAAGAATTAAATCATGAATGAGGACATCCCAGCCATATTATGTGAATTAGAGATGTTCCTACCACCATCATTCTTGGATACAATGGTTCACTGGGTTAGAGTGCTTAAACTATGTGGTATTTTTCATTAATGATAGATATACCCTATTGAATGGTATACAATGATTTTAAACGAGTATGTAAATAATCGATGTCAGTCAAAAGGTCATATTACATAATGATATATTGATTAAGGGGATATTGAATTAGGTACTAATTTACTATCATATTTTGAGAGCATCGGTCTCCCAAACTCTAATCACAACAAACACCTTATGAGAACAGGGATTTCCGAAAGAGATTTCATTACAATTGCCATCATAAAGTATGTTAAATATCACCTTGAAAATTTATATAATATATTATTTGTTTATACATACATTGAATTCCAAAGAGTAATTTTGAGACATTTTAATCTATCAATGGTGGAAGGATGGATATCAAATATACATAATCAATAGTTTATAGGATGGTTATGAGATCATATTTATAAGGAATTATCTGAAAATATGAATTCAGTTTACAAAAAACTATGATAGATAGTCATGTGACCAAATTAAAATATTATACCTTACACTAGTTAATATATTAATCTTTAAGCATTCTATAGAATGAAACATGATGAACGTAGCAAGATGTGAAGTAGTGGTGTTGTGTTGTGAAGAAGTGATTCAAATATCTAATTCTAATGATAGAAATAAAATTATGAAAATATACCATATGTCATCAAAATCATATACATATATTTGTTTTATTATACAACATTTTAAGTGTCATTTTTCCATTGAAATGGACAAATAATTGGTTTGAAATGATATTTGATGGATTGGACTTTATGAAAGTGATTTTCAATGTGTAAGGGAATAAGTATGATCTATTAATAATGGAATCGTATATAGTGAAATAATTTTATATCGTAGATACTATAAGAAAGAATTACTCAATTGTATTATTGGAGACAAACACAACTACATTGTCTGGAGGAAAATTAATTGAGGATAACCTATTAAATGGGAGATCTCAACCATTTCACGGTGGATAATATGTTGAAAATGTATTACATGATATAGGGGGCCATAAATATAGTATTTATATATAATATAGATGATCCAAATCCATTCAAAATTTATAAGAAAAAGAGTTATGTGGGAGGTTAATGTGTTTTTAAATATACTTTTCTTTTCCTAGTAGTATTATGTGTTTCATAATGCATTTAAATAATCTAAATTAATCATTTGTCTTCTTATGTACATAATGACTTATGCACATGATTGTGTTACTGATAACAAGAACCAATGCATAGTGGATACTAAAACTATGGAATTATTTTCGGATAAACAACATGTGGATGAAAATAAAAAAGAACAACTTAAAATTAGAAAGGCAAGAAAGAATAGTATAAAATTTGGGGATGGATATAGTTAACACAGACAACCTATTGACCCCAAAAATTTAGTTTTCATTAGTTATGTTTGTCTAATAATTAGAATACATGTTCAAATTAATATAGATATGTCCCACCATGTCATGCATGTATTAAATGAAACCGTTTGGGAAGATATTAAGGTAATGTTCAAATATTATCAAACAATTTTAGTAAGAATTTATATATTAAAACATTTATTTAATATTCATTATCCCTTGTAGATTTAATTTATTTTAATAGATTCTATTATGAAATATGAATTAATGGTCACTAAAACATCTAATATATGCTTCTGGACACATTTTACAAAGCATTATCAAAGAGATGCTAAGGGGAAAGTAAACCCCCTCCCACCAGTTATGTATGTACATGTTATAAAGTATTTAATATAGAACAATTTCATTATTCTTCATGATGAGAATACATTTAGGAGAATTTATGTTGATAATATATTATATGGAATTATTAAGATTATACACATTGACTCAAATTTGTTAATTTATGAAACATAAAAGGAGTGATGAAAACAGACAAGAATTAAAAACAATGTTCCCCTAATAAAAAGAAAGGATGTGGTACTATTCACTTGAATGTAAAATGGATTGTAATTTAAATATACAAAAAAAAATTGTGATATCAAACAACATATCTTCTTTTTTAATATGCAGATTGATAAATCAAAATAAGAATCCACTTCCATCCCACATAATGTGCTATCGATGGAGGCCCGCAAAAATAAACACGAAAATCTAATTGATGAAAAATCCTAAGAATATTGGGAATCACATGTAACTATAAAAAATAGTAATTAATTACACATTATAATATAATTGAATAAAAATATCTATTTATGTAATTTCCCAGATTTGTTTTATATATTATTTTTAAATAATATATGGAATTAATTTGTGACTTGGTGCTGAGACGACATGTGATTCTGAGGCCCGTTGTGGGAAGAATAAATGTTTTAAATTTATTAAATATAATAAAATGGAATGTGAGAGAAATTTTCATTAAAAGTGGTATAATATATAAATGGCTTCTTGGATTAGAAATGTAAGGTAACCCTTGTGTTCAGATTAGCAACATTACCGTAGGTGATCACTATCATTGTCCAACATGGGTCACTAGTGAGTGATAGTTTTTTGGATGTTTAAATAAAATTTTAAATTAACGATTTATTTTATTTTGACATTATGGTTTTGAAAAAAAAGTTTTTTAATAAATAGATCAGTAGGGACCCAGGGTTAGAATTTGTAGCCCTAGAAAAATCCCAGGAAGCTGGGAGAAAATTCTTGGATAAACCCCTCAATGAACGTCGAAAAGATGGTGGATCATGATCATTCATAAAGGATCATCATAAGTAAGAATCCTAGATATTGAATGATCCAAACCCTAAGTAGGTCATTTTATTTCAATTCCCTCTTTTCCCCATTTTTTGATTTAACAATAACACAGATCAACCCCCAAATAAGTTGAAACACAGTTCCACATTTCTTGCTGGAGGGTTTTGATTGCTATTATTATCTGGGGATGATTATTTTATTGTTTTATTATCTTTATAATTCTTATGGAATGGATAATTGGTAGAATCAAACAATGTCCAATATTTGTTCCATTATTCTTTTCTCCCCTATGTTCTTTGTGATCATCATGTTATTCACAAAATATGAACGGATGATCATTGCACCTATTTTTTTGGAGTGATGATATGAAATTGGAGATCCAATATCATGATGATGTATTAGAGTTTTGAGGAAAAATGATTTATATGGATCAATATTTTTATAGAGATATCATACTTAGAGAAACTTTTGAGCCGATGATTGGAATCAGAATTCAGAGCTGATCATAGGCCTAAAACCCGCCAATTCAGCGTTTATATGAGAGAAAACTTGAATCATCCATTTTGTGGTGAGAACATCATCAGATCAGACATTATAGAATTAGTTGAGGTGCATGGAGGAAGAACTATCAATTTAGAAATTTCACAGAACACGGTGTATAGTTCAGACTACATAGTGTGTGGCCCCCAATCAGTGGCAGTTAGGGTTTTTTGAGGAAGTAAAGCTTCACATGTATTGTGAACCCTATAAAATGTCATATGGGACCTTTCTCTATGCTTGTTGTTTCACTCACGCGGTACATATACATATGGTGTAGAACCCTACTTTCATACATGGCGTGTAACCCACCACCTGTACAGACTAGATACACGGGTTACCCCATGTACTGGTACATGGGCATGCAACCATGGATTGACACAATTTATTGGCACATGGATAGAGAAAACTGGTGGACCCTAGATAATAATTCATGGTGTTTGAGTCTTCTTAAATGCCATGAATACCTTTTCTATAGGACATGTTTTGATGACACGATCCGTTGAACATGGGAAGCACCCAAGGTTAAGGGTCACGACGTGTGACCATACTACACACAGTGTACCCATTCTTACGTGGATTGAATCTCTTGTCTATCATATCTCCAACAAGTTTCACTTGGATTGGTTCCTTGATTATTCTTCTAAAGTTAAGTTTGAATAATTTCCCATTCATAGGATTTTGGTCCATTCAACAAGACATTACTAGATATAATTTGGAATCCCCTCTGAGAGGCTTAGAGCATGATCCTATATCCATTCTATTACCCTATGTAGGGTCTTGGTATCGGCATGACCAATCGTACTAAAATTTGATCCTCTACATAGCAGGTGAATTTGGGTGATTCATGGTATCACCCCATGGCCCAAGAAGGGATCCACATTTGTGTATCATTATCTTACCCACTTGTAGAGTGGGTACTCCTAGAGAGAGTGTATTTTATAACTCGTTATATTGATCTGTGTATCTCTTTTATGAAAATTCCTAACAAACTTCACTTCTTAGGCTGCAATCATATGTGCTATCAAACTTAGGAGTCTGTTCTTCATGATGAGTTTCTTTGTGGAATCCTTATACTGAATCTCTAGTTTTGGTATGCAGTCATTGTGACTTACCTCTAGACTATGGGTTGAGTATTGAGTATGTATATGTTTTTATTATATGTACTTTAGACATATACTATCTATAGATAACTCTACCTTTACATTTTTAATTTTTTTGTGTTTTAAAGGTGTCATACGGAGTAATCTTATACTCAGCCATGCACGAGCTTTTCCCAGAAATGTCTTTTCTTGTGTAGCTGAGTGACATTTTCATGGAGTATAGGGTTGACCAAGACCAGAAAAATCACTATGGATTTAGACAAGATGAGGAGTTCCTACATCTTTGAGCATCAGTCCCAGTACCTTGTTGTTTACTT
The DNA here is from genome assembly GCA_963277665.1 of Viscum album. Taxonomy (NCBI): domain Eukaryota; kingdom Viridiplantae; phylum Streptophyta; class Magnoliopsida; order Santalales; family Viscaceae; genus Viscum; species Viscum album. Next base: position 1,328,405,917 of record OY728162.1, read on the forward strand.
ATTGGACATTGTATTTTCACTCTCATTCATTTAGTGTCCTTGTATTCTAGGCTAGTTTACATTACATCACATGACTTTCATACCATACTATGTTGGTTGGGTTTAGTGGTGAGCATGAATTTTGGTCTACAGTGGTCTTTAATTTTCATCATTTGTGGCATGGAGACATGCGTGTGTGTACAAGTACATAAAGAATGACCCCCCATGTTAGTGATATGCCTACTCAGTGCTAGTCTGTATCCCCTGGCCAATTGAAGGCGAGATTTGGGACACCTGACATGGGCCCCAAAGGGATGGGTCCTGATAGAGTTTTATTTGAGTTGGTCAGTTATAACCTAGTACCAAGAGTCTGTGAGATTGGTTTGGGGAAAGAGTGAGAAGTGTTTCGAGTTCAAATTTATGGCTAGGGACTCCAATATTGGTATAGGTGGCCGACATATCCATACACTAGGACGTGGATAACCTTATTCTCGACTTAGTACATGATAACATTAATTACATGAAAAAATGTGGAACATACACCATATAGGAATGAGTTTTCTTTCCATGTCCTTCTTGAGTCAGATCTCTAGATGAACTCATTGACCATAGTACATAATGATTTCTTATAGGATTTCCTTGAGATGTGTACCAGCTAGGATTCAGCAGCACAATCATGAGGATGACCCCCACAGTGATGAGGCTTTAGTACAAGGACTGGTTTCCAAGATGTTACCTCCAGGTGGCGCAATAGATATACCACAACCAATGGAGAAACATGCGGCACCTATAGTACTAGAAGGCAATGAGGACAAGTTGAGAATGCTACATGAGTTTTAGAGATAGAGACCCCTTTGGCTCCTAGGGGAGCTCAACCCTTAGGTGGCTAAGGAATAACATAAGGTGGTGAACAGAGTTTTTTGACTTGTGAGGACACCAGTAGACCATATGGGTATCCTGGAAATGATACTTCTGTAGGGTTTGGTAGGGAGACGTTGTAGTTTGACCACACAGAATCAAGGATATGAAACTCATTCATGGTTGCAGTTTGAGCACCACTTTAGAAAGGATTTATCTCAAGTTACACTAAGGGAAGTGCATATACATGATCTTCATCATCTCCAAATGGGAAGCTTGATGGTGTCTAACTATTCATCAAGGTGTGTTAACCTCTCTAGATACATGATAGATTGGGGTAGGGATCAGTACTTCACGGCTCAAACCATCAAGAGGGGTCTATTTACGGACATTTGAGCCAGTGTTATACCTATATTCTTTCCCAATTATGAAATATTTCATGTGAAAACACTAGTGGTGGAGAGATTATTAGCCGAATAGATGAAACCAGTGATAGTCAACAATATGTAAAAAGGTGTACTGACTTTGGCTATTTGGAGACAATGTCAGACACCAGGATCTGAATGTGGGAGACATTATATGAGGTACAAAGATAGGGGATATTTGGTTCAGGTCTCTTAGTATTGATTCAGTCATCCTAGGGAGAGGTGATTCTACACATGAAATGGTAGGGGATATCTCACATGATATATTCCAACCCATCGAGCTGCTGATATTAGGATGATTGATAGAAAAACAAGGAAGAGAAAATGAGTGGAGTGAGAATATTTTCTAGCTGGAATACATGGTAGAGGTGTTGGGAGAGATGGAAAAGGTGGTATAAATTTTTAAATACTACCGCCACCACTCCTGGGAGGTCCACATACGGCTCAGGGTGTTAGAGGACAGGGATAGGGGCGGAAACATATGGTCGAGGCGTATGTCCTCGAGACTCGAGGGATGACCTGAGGTATGATTTGAGCCTTTTATACCTTATATTATGTACTTATAGACACATTTTCTAGTCATTATCTTCACACCTCATACCTTGTATGAGACCTTCATCTTCCGATAGAACTGTTGACTTGACCATTAAGCATGGTGACACCTATCGGAGGAGACTCGATGATTAAAAACTTTTGTCGATAGTGTGATATAACCATTGGATGTGATATTATTATTTGTAACCTCTTGGTGTTTGCGTTGGGGCCTTATGAAATCATTCTCAGTATGAATTGGATATCTTCAGTCCATGCACATATTGAAATTTTTAGGTGAATGGTGTCGTGTGTCCACACCATTGGGATAAGGTTTTTCCTCTCTTGTTGAAATTGAAAACCCATGAAACAAATGATTGGATCACGCATAGAATGGTTCAACCAATAACTCATTAGTTGGCTAGACATACCCTTAAAGTAGTAGATGTTATGACCATTTAGTTCTGAGTAGTAGTGGGGAGTATGAGTAAGTTTTTTGAGAAAATGTTCCATGTTTACCTCCCAATAGTGAGATCAACTTCTGCATTGACTTATACCTTGGGTTGGTGTAGATATCCTCACTAAAATATTAGATGGCTCCCGCAGAGCTATTCGAAAAAAGCATTTAGCTAGAGGACTTGTAGTGGAAGGGATTCATGTGGAAAAATAACTCACCCTAATTAGCTCTTATTTTGTCTACCAAGACGGTAGAAAGAAACATGCAGTTTTGTGTGGATTATCTATTATAGAATTAGGTGACCATGAATAACATGTATCCATACCAAGGATCAATTACCTCTTCGATCAGTTGAGAGGGGCATGAGGTTTCTCAAAGGTTGACCTTTGATCTGGATATCACCAACTGTGAGAACAGGATGAGGATACACTGAAGTAAGCTTTCAGATGCATCCAGAGTCATTCTAACTACTTGGTGATTCCCTTTTCCATGACGAACTCCTAGATAGTTTTCATGGGACTCATGAACCAGATCATTCCAGCTTACTTTGACTGGTTCATGGTAGTCTTCATCGATGACATACTTGCGTACTCGACATCCGAGGAGGAGAATTCAAGACACCAACAGATGGATCTGGACATACTCTGAGATAACCAATATTATTGGAAAATATAAATGTTCCAGTTAAGGATTCAATTGGTTGACTTTCTGAAACATGTTATCTTAGTGGATTTATTGCCAGTGGATTGGACCTAGGTGGAGGTAGTGATATCATTGGAGCCACATATGACCATGATGAAGGTACAAAGAATCCTTTGTATGATAGGATATTATTGGATATTCTAACCTGATTTCTCTAGGATATCAACACCTATGATTTATTTGACCTGAAAGGGGAAGTCTATCATATTGATAAAGAAGTGCTGGAAAGGTTTTTAGTAGTTGAGGATGTTTATTACGAGCACTCTGATATTTTGATTGCTATAGGAGGGTGCTGAGTACATAGTATTATTTGATGAATTTAGGAAAGGAATAGGCTATTTCATGAAATAGAGGCAAGTGTAAATTTACTATGGTTCAAACCAATTGATACCACATGATAATAACCACAAGACCCATGATTTTGAGTTTGTAGTAGTAGTTTCCAAATTGGTTTTGGGACACTACCTGAGGGGAAATCAGTTTACCATTAACTCTGATCATAAGAGACTCAAGTATATATTGTCATATAAAGATATGATCATGATACAGGGGAGATAGATATAATTCCTCTAGGAGTATGAATTTTAGGGTTTCTATACATCTGGGAAGGGGAATGAGGTGGAAGATTCTCTCAGTATAAGATATATTTCACTATTTTTGAATGGGGAGTCAGAGTAGTTCTCCTCTTTATAGTTATCCATTATAGACGAAGATGGAAAATATTATCTCTTGTCAATGGTTCTCACCCCTCCACTCTTATAGAGAGAAATGAATGTATATCTTGGTGATGCAAACTGCAGGACCCTATGTGCTCCGATGTCCATAGGGCTTGTGCCTAATGGAAATTCACATGGTTGTGAGCACCTCATCCTTTTTCAGAGGATGCATAGTTGAACTAGTAATGTTGTTGGAGGAGTTTCTGAGGTATTTTCAAACATCCACTTTGGAGGTATACCCTAGTGTGGTGATGATGTACCCAGACCTTCAACGACAATTTTGGTGGATATGAATGAAGAAAGTGGTGGAAGTGTTTTGTTTCTGGATTCCTTACATGCCCGTAGGTGAAGGATGAGCACCAGGTTCCAATGAGTTTGAATCAATCCCTTGAGGTTCTGTATGGGACGTGGGATACGATATCTATGGACTTTATGACAGGTTTACCAAAAATGTATATAGGACACGATACCATATCGATGATCATCGACCAACTCACCAATTCGACCCACTTCTGACCTATCTGAGAGAAACTTTCAGTAGAGATATTGGGATGTATCTATGTTCAGGTGATTTTTTGACTCCATCATGTCCCATCCATGATATTTTTTATCGTTATGCTTGTTTCACAATGTGGTTTTGGAAGGGATTGCATGAGGTGTATGGGACTCTGTTATGCTTGAGCCTGACCTTTCATCCCCAGACGGATGGTGAGACAGAGAGAACCATTCAGGTTCTATTAGACATGATATCGTCTTGGATCTTGGACTTTTTCTGTAGTTAGGAGGACCACCTACCCCCGAAGGATATTTTTTGGAACATCAAATACCCCTACATAATTAGTATATCACCATTAAAGGCTCTTTATGGGCAACCTTGCAGTTCCCCACTCTACTAGACTGGAATAGGAGAGTTAACACTCATTGGCCCAGAATTTGTGTGAGCTAATACCGAGATGGTGCAGATCATCCAATAGTGGGTGAGGAATACACAAATACATCATAACATTTGTGATGATATACAATGGAGACCTTTTTTTATTCGAGGAAATAGATAATGTCATCATTTGAGTCTCACCTCAATGAGGGTTTCATATATTTGAACGTGGTGGTAAGTTATCTCTATATCTTATCATCCATTTTTAAATACTATGTAGAGTTCTCAAGGATGAAAATCACAAAGATTTACTCCCATAGTTGAATTAGGTACATTATTTTATGTGTTGCAGCTGAGAAGGTACATTCATGACCCATCACATGTCATCGACTTAGGCCAGTTGGACATTGATATCAAAGTGGATATTTCTAAGTACCTAGTAGCGATTGAGGATAAATATGAGAGTATCTTCTATAGTTGAGTGATCACTTTTTTGAATTTCAAGTGGTAGTATAGGAATCTCGAGGAGATCACATGGGGGCAAGAGGCTCATATTCATGCATTGTACCCACATCTTTTTTATAACCTTTGTTTTTTAGTTTTTGGGGACATATATCCCCATGGTTGGGAGAATTTAATGACATATATTTTTTCCAGATATTATTTTTAAATATTATTTGGAATAATTTTGAGACAACGTACAGTGATGGTGTGTGATTCTGAGGACCAATATGCCTAGAATAAATATTTATAATATGATTTATATATTTAAATAGCACATGTGAGTGGTTTTACAGAAAAAGTCGAATAACATGTAATGGCTGACTATATCATAAAAGTACGGGAACTATTGTGTTTAGTAAAGTGATATTACCTTAGGCGAGCCCTATCAATGGATGGTGCAGGTCGACTATGAATGTTTGTTTTTGGACATTTAATGAATAAAATTAAATAATGATTTATTTTATTTTGATGTTATAGAAATGTAGTGACATTTTATTTTAAATAAAAATCTTAGGTGGGAAATAGGGTTAGAAATTATAACCCTACAGAAATCACTGGAAGCTATGAAGAATAGGCTATGAGAAACCTCTTGACAAATGATGATTAGATGGAACATAGTGACAATTCTAGAGGGATCTTCATCTATAATGAATCCTCAATAGTGAAATATCTAAAACCTAGGTAGGGTGATTTTTTTTAATTTTTTCTTATCCCTATTATTGAATTTCATTATGAACTCAGTCCACCCATGAATAGGTTGGGCCACGGTTCCATCATTCATGCGGGAGGGTTTTTATTGCAGGTATTATTTGAGGATGATTATTTTTTTATTTTTTTAGCTTGATCATTCATATAGAATGGATCAAGGTTGGAAAAAAAATTCCTAACTTCATACCTTAGGCTGTTCAGTTGTTCTTTCCTCCTTTATGTTCTTCATGTTCTTCGTGTTCTTCGAAGAGTTTGAATGAATGAACGTTACGCCTCATTATCATGGAATAATGATCCAAAATCAGATATTAATCCTCATTATGACCTCATAGAGTTTCAAAGATGATGGAGGTGAATGGATCGATGTATTTTCTAATATATTTTTCATCAATAAATTTTTTGAGTAGATGATTATAATTGGTTTTCAGATCCAATTTGATCCACAAAACACACCTATTTGGTGATTCAATGTCTATTAGACCCTAGATAATCAGTTATAAGGCAAGTAGATTATCATATGAAACATTAAAAATTCAACTGAGGAACATATAGGAAGAACAAAAAATTCATAAAATTGCACAGAACATGACATGTAGTCTAGACTATATGTTGTGTGGCCCCCACTCAGCTGTATCTAGGGTTTCAGAAGGTAGTAAAGTGTCACATGACATGTGATACCTATCACAAGAAATATGGGCCTTTTCCCAAGGATCATTGTGTATCTCAAGAGGTACACAGACCCTAGGGGTAGTACATGACTTTCTTACATGGTGTGCACCCCACCACATGGCTATGCCTAGATAGGATACATTGGTTACCCCATGTACTAGAACATCAGCAGGAGAACACAGGTTAAAACCTTCTACTGGCCCATGGCCAGAGTACATAGGTGGACCCCGAATAGTTGGACATGGTGTGTGATCATTTCTACATGTTGTGTTTTATTGAAAGAGGTTGTTGTACACGGGGAGTACCTGGGGTCATGGAACATGGCTTGTGACCCTACCAAATACCACATACCCATTTTTACATGGCTCGAACCTCTTAAACAACATATCTCATAAACATTCTATTAGGTTTGGTGCCATTAATTCTTCCTCTAAATAATTGTTAGTATCATTTCTTATTAAAAAGAGTATGGTCCCATCCAAATGATTTTAATGGATATAGTTAGGAATCACCTATGAGTAGACATGAAATGGATTATATATGAATTCATTTACCCTATGTAGAGTCTTGGTATCGGCACAAAAATCCTAACATAAATCAATCCTTTACATAGTATGTGAATCCAGATGAGTCGTGGAATCACCCCTTGTCCTTAACAGTGATACTCATCTGTGTATCATGATCATCTCCACTCAGGGAGTGAGCACACATAGAGTGATTGAATTTTATCTCTCTTCATATTGATTAGTGTATCTCTCTCATGACGGTTCTCAACAAATATTACTTCTCGGGTAGAGATCATTAGTGATATAAAAGCTCAGAACTATGTGATTCTAGATGGGTTACATTGTTGAATCTTTAAACTGAATCTCTAATGTTGGTATGCAGTAGTTGTGAATTACCTATAAACTAAGGGTTGAGGTTTGAGTATATCTAGATATTTTGTTGTTATATATACTCTAGACATATAATATGTATAGTAGAAAATAACATTACTTTTTTGTATTTCATTTTGTTTCATGTTGTGCTATAGAGTATTTTTATACACACCCCTATATGGGGTTTTCCCGCACGTGTCATGTATTGTGCAGACAAGGAACCTTTTGATGATGTTCAGGGTGGAACAGAAAAATACAGATCATTGTTAGTTATGATAGGTAGAGGTGTTCCTACGACTTTGATCAATAGTCCAAAAACCATTTTTACATGTTTGGATTTTTAGTTTTTAGACTTTTTCTTTTGGTGGGCATGTATTTGGGAACATTTTACTTTTCTATGCATTAATTTCTTTCGTATTATGTTGATTTGTTTTAGTAGTATGTATGCATTGTTTTCTTTAGTGAGTTTTACTATTCTTCATTTTTTGATTGCATATGCGTGTGTGTGTATATGTACTTAGAAAATTCCTCCCATGTTAATTTTATGCCTACTTTGTGCAAGTCACCAGCCCCTGGCCTATTAGAGGCCAGCTTGGTGAGTCACAATATGGGCCCCAATGGTATGGGTCAAGAAAATTTATGTTTTTATGTTTTTATATCGTTCTGACACAAGAATCAGTAGTGACTCTACCTGAAGAAAAACTAAATTCATTATCATTGAAGTGGATGGAACAATATTTCCATTTTAGATGTGTATGTTCTAGAGTGTTATATCAACCATATTTCAAGAATATAAATCTATAATAAGATACATATCTTATGATTAAAGGAAATAAGGCACACTAAATTCATTGAAATACATTATTGTACCATCTCATTTGTAGGACCAATAAATGAAAAATGATCGAAGAGAAATAGCGGTGGAAAAAATATCATCATATAATGATCCAAATGACCACACTATCTTTGATGTTATTCATTCCATTAACAACCTACCTTAACCAAGGTAATCAATTTTTAAATTACTCTTTATAATAATTTTTTATCAAACAAATTATGATAACTTTATAAAACATTAATTAAGTTGGTTGAATTTGTATGTTATTTATATTTATCAACACCCATGTGACAACTTATCCTGGGGGGGATTTATAATATCCCAATAGACATTATACACAACAAAAAACTCCAAAAAAAGATCACATGGGATTGAGGTAGCTCAGGATACTAGAGTTGAGTTTCATATTCCGCTTGATGATCTGGATGTTACCTTGGTTTATAATGGTATTGAAACATTTCTAGAATGGAAATATATTATTATAAACGTATATGAGTTTTGTACATAATAATTATTTTCATATGAAAAATCTTCAAAATGTTTTGAAAGGAGGGATGAAATGTGGTATAGTATTATATATGGATAAAATGATGGGGAAATGGAATGTCATATTAAGCTAATCCATATAATTGACCAAGAACTCAAAAGGATATTAAGAGATTCCCTCATCCCCTCTAATTTCTACATATATTAACATTACAAGTTCATGAATAAATAATATTCAATGGTATAAATATGTCATACATTCAAAATGAAAATGGAATATACGGAGAAGTTATTATATACATGGTTGGTTTGGCAATTATAAAAGATATTATCATGTTTTAATGTATAGATGTCTCAGTTGTGAATACATACATGAGGGAAATTTTCAAAAATCCATCTATCAAAAAAATGATCTACTATGTCCATTATAGTTAATAACTATTAATAATTTCTAAAGGAATATATATTAGTAATATATTATTGGAAAACCCTATAAAGGTATATTTGGACTCATTACTCCCTCTATAATTTCCAAAAAATAATTTTCATTGAATTTTAACGAAATAGAAAATAGAAAATATGATCTTAGAGTGGGGTTTAAAAAGAAAATAAAATCCAATGCACTCTTATTGATGAAAAAAAAATTTGGGGTAAAAATATCGAACCTAATCATATAAAATATATTTTTATTTTTTTAATTACTTATTTTTTTTTTTAATTTTAGGAAGCCCTGGATGATGATCACAATCAAATTAGATACCCCAAAGGTTTATTTTTTTGATCCAACTCATGGATATCGATCAATTCGAACACACATATTGTCTATTGTGAATTTTTAATGCACTATGATCAAGATTCTAGAGGTAAACATTGAATAATATATTTTTTTTGTATTTTAAATAGTTTTTTGTTATGATTAGAAAATATATTAATATAGGCCAAATAATTGTATGAGTCGATGACTAAACATAAAAGCGCAATAGTTTTTTTCAAATTATAATATATTAATTTAAATATATTTACATTTAATTATTAAAACAAATTTCAAAACAATTTACTTATTTTTTTAATTTTTTCATAGTTTTCAAAGAAAAATAATGTCAATTATTGTGGATATTGCATTATAAGATTTATGAAAGATATTATATACCATAAAAATACTAGAATTCTCAAATAATTAATTTGTGAAGGTTATTATAATTTAATGAAAAATATTTTTTAACCATTTGTTTGTCTAGAGTTCCTCAGTACAGGCAATATTTCCAATAAACAATGTATTGAAAATAATAAGTAAATTTGTTTAGATATGAGTGGATGGAGTAAATGTTGTTCTAATTTTTTCCTACATTAAGTTTAGGTGATTAGATATTATGTTTTTCAGATAGTTTGTTCTATGAAAACATATATATATTTGGGACGTGAAACATCACTATTGAAATTCATATGCATTATTTTTGACCTTTTTGACTAGGATAGGTATAGAGGGTTATGCTCTGTAGATTCTGGCAGAGCCATCAACCTGTATAAAGATTCTCCTTCTCATGAGATATTGAAATTCAAGGATTGAACTGATATATTTTAGTTACATAATTGGTATAAGAGTCCATATACCAATAAATATAAATACATATTACAAATTTCTGAGGATGTTACTTTCAATCGCATAGACACATCATTATCATTTTGTTTCATCAATGTAAAAGTTTCATTTTAGTTTAAAAAACATGTCACATAGACAATACTGGAAAAACAATATTGGATTGTTTTCAACCCTTTGTAAATATATAAATAATTTATTTTTAACGTATAGTAATAAAAAACACATAAATATGACACACAATGTTGTCAGTATGAATCAAAGTGCGTATTTTCAAAATAAAAGTGCCATTTTAGTTTAAAACATGCACCGCATAACCAAAACTACGAAAAAGTACGCAGATTATTTTTCAACATTAGTACATTAAATAATAATACATTCTTGAAATGTGATAATTGACCCCAAATAAATCTGATGTATAATGAAACCGGTATTAACTGAAGTGCATGTTATAAATATAAAATAGATTGTTTAGTTCAAAAAGTGTATCACTAACAAAAAATTAGAGTACATGCTCAATTTGTTTTCAAACACTAGGAGAACAATCCATATGTCAATTTTTTTGTATAGTAATTGATCTCATTTTGATTCAATGAACTATTTGGTCGGTATGATTCGATCTATGTATTTTTAATATAAAAGATTCACATTGCTTTAAAATGCACATCACATAACCAAAATAGAGAAAACAAGATTATACTATTTTCAACCTTCTAAAAATTGATCCAAAACTTATTTGGGACCTATTGTAATTGACTACAAATAAATATAACATAAAATGTTTTAGTTTGACTCAAATTTCATGTTTTTTATATTACATTTTCATTTTAGTTTAAAATATTCTCCACATGGATAATAAAATGAAAATGAGTTCATATGGTTTTCTAAATTTTTAAAAATAAGCCGTAATTCATTTTTAATGTGTTGGATTTCACCTCAAGTAATTCTAATCAATGATGTGTTTAGCTTGAATCAAAGTGCATGTTTTCAGTATAAAAGTGTCATTTTAGTTTAAATCATTTTTCACTAGAAAAAAATGAAAAAATAGGATTGAGTTTTTTTAAATGAGGAAACAATCCATAATTCATTCGGGATGTAGGAAATTGACCCCATATCAATCCAACACATGATGTTGTCATTATGACATGAGTGTGGGTTATATATATGAAATTTCTATTTTAGTTTACATCATGCATCACATATCAAAAGTCGATAAAATGATCTCGAGATATTTTCTATCAACATGAATATGGTACATAATTTATTATTGATGTGTCAGAATCAACCACACATCAATCTGATACACTATGTGCTCAGTATGAATCGATGTCCATGTTTCCAATACAAAATTATCATTTTATTTTAAAACATTCAACACAAACCCAAAACCAAGAAAACAAGCATGGATGTTTTTCAAGATTTATGAAAACAATCCATAATTAAATTTTGAAATATAGGAATTGACCACATGTAAATATGATGCATGACTTAGCCAGAATGAGTTAAAGTGCATATTTTCAATAGGAATGTGACATTTTTGTTTAAAATGAACATCACATAGCCAAAACTGAGAAAATTAGATCTTAATTTTATTAATATTTATTTCAATTATCCATAATTAATTTTTTATGTGTTGGAATTGACTAAGCATAAATCTGACACACAATGTGGCCAGTATGGATCGATGTGCGTGTTTTTAATATAAAAGTGTCTTTAATGTTTTGAATATGCATCACCTTGTCAAAACAAAGTAAATGGGTTTGAATTGAATTACAATTTTAATAAAAAGCTCCATAGTTCATTTTTTAATTTTACTAACCAATCAAACAATTATACGATGTACGATGTGGATATTTTGTCTTAATGTAGAACTTTTCATTATAAAAATGTTATTTTAGTTTAATATGCTCATAACTAGCTAAAAATGAGAAAATGAGCGCTGATTTCATTTAAACATTAATAAAATGATCAATAATTTATTTTTGATGTCTAAATATTTACCAAAAATCAATCTGTAACATGATAAAGCCAGTATGACTCAAATTGTGTGTTTTCAATATTAAAGTTCCATTTTAGTTCAAAATGAACCTCACATAGAAAAAACCTAGAAAAATGAGCTTGTAATATTTTAACACATTAAGAAACTAATCAATTATTCAATTTTCCATGTAGAAATTATCTTCACATAAATCCATCACATGATATGGATGGTATGACTCGGATTATGAGTTTTCAATATAGAATAGTCATTTTAGATTAAAACACGTGTCACTAGGAAAACACAATAAAACAAGGTCATATTGTTTTCAAAATATAAAAAATGATTCATTATTAATTTGTGAATTCTATTAATTTACTGCACATCAATCTAATACATGATGCGGTTGATATTACTCAAAGTGTGAATTTTCATTATAAAAGTGCAATTTCAGTTTAAAACAACGCCACATAGTGAAAAAATGGGAAAAAGATTTTATTGTTTTCAAAATAAATGATAATTCTACATATTTGATTATTAATGTGTAGGAATCACCCACACACTATGTTGAAACATGTTTTTGTTACTATTACTTGAAGTGCATGATTTTTATATAAACATTTAATTTAGTTTAAAATGTACATCACATAAGCAAAACCATGAAAACGAGCTAATATTTTTTTCAATCATTTGTAACATAATTCAAAATTCATTTTGGTATTTAGTTTTCAAAAACCCATCAATATTCTACACGATGTGATCGTTATGACTCAAATTTTCTGATTTCAATATAAAAGTAAAATTTTATATTAAAACAATCATCACATATTCAAAATTGAGAAAATGATATCAGGTTTTTTTAAATAATATGAGAGAGAAACATAATTCATTGATGAGTTTTAGAAATCTACCACACATCAATCGTACCCATGATGTGGTAGGTATGACTCAATGTGCGTGTTTTCAGTATAAAAGTTTCATTTTAGTTTAAATGTGCATCAACTATCCAAAACAGAGCACACCAGCTCAGATTGTATTCAAAATTTAGTATAATGACCAATAATTCATTTTTCACATTTAATAATCATCTGCATATATGTATAACATAAATTTTAGTTAGTATTCCTTTAAGTACGTGTTTTCAATATAGAAGAGTCATTTCAGTTTAAAATGCACATCTCATACCCAAAATTGATAAAATGAGATCAAATTGTTTTTATACATTTGGAAAACGATCCATAATTCATTTGTGACATATAGGAATTATCAAAATTTCAATATGATCCATGATTAAATTATAATAACATTAATTTATATATTAATTAATTAAATAATTGATCATATATGGATTATATAACATTACGATTATAAATTTTTTTATTTTTTATTTAATGATACAAAAATAAACATTGGTTTTCTTATAAGGAATTTTTTTTTGTGGAGGGTGATCTTTGGAGAATGTAGGTTATAAGTGTTTCACTTTTTTATAATGTTTGTAATATTTGGAATTTATTTAAAATATAAAACTACAAAAAATATAGGTTTTTTTGGTGGTTTTTTCTTCTAGTAGTGGCAGTTTGAACTACTATCTAAATTAATAGTAGATGTTAAAACCTGTCATGTATTTTAGGATTGGAAATAATTTCACGGTGGTTTGTTACATTTAGTGGTTGTTTCTATATGTATCATTTTCAAAGTATTTAGTAGTAGTATTTCACTTTATTTAAGAGTGTGTTTTTAGTAAAACATGGAAATAAAATATATATAATGAACTAACTGTTGCTGAAGATGTTAGTGGTGGTTAGGGTTTGCATCAGTTAATATTAACAGCCGCTAATTAATATTCTCATTAATTTATTTAGTGAAGGTCCTTAAAACCCATAGCTAAATAATTTTTAAAAACTGATTCATTGAAATATATAATAAAAATTAAAAATATATGGAATATGATGTGTAATAAACTAAAGCATAAATTCATAATAAACTCATCAAACATACATAATTTGCGATACATAATATAGTCTTCAATTTGTATAACCTCATAAAACTGATAACCAAAGTCAACCCATACCTTAGTCACCAGTATATGCATATAAAAGATGTCCAAAAAAACCCATTCCCAATATACATCCACCCCATGACTTCAACTACATTTTTCTGGCTCCACATCATCTCATCAAATAATACTAACCACATCATCTCATTGACTATTAAAAAAATTAAAAACAAACATAATAATAATAAATTATAATCAAATCATTGATAAAATTTAATCATATCGAGGAAATTAAGAACCATAACAACTACCTTATGATGAATGTAGTAAATCACAATGGTCAACCTTCTACCTACTATCATCATCAGTCACCTATAATAAAAACCTAAACATTTAAGAAATGTAATGTGTAAGATAAAACATATAGATTATTTTTTGAATGTTTCACATAGAATTTGATATTTTTTAATCAAAAGGAAAATATTTTCTCCTAAAAAATATAATATATCATACAAATCACATTAAAGGCACAAACATTCCTTTTTATGACAAGAATCAACACTTGAAACTAGAAATGGATAATCATGTAACATATTAATTAATTATTATATAAATGTGTGGTGTAATAAAAATTATCTTAATAAAAATATTTAAAAGGCATTGATATGAATGTGTGTATTATATTTTAAAAATAACTAAATGGAAGTTTCCTCATGATTTCACATCAATCAGATGTCATTTTCTATTGTTTTTAACTTTACACCTATGATTTAGTGTTTTAAAACCCAAAAAAAAAACATTTTTGGTAATCTTGTAAAAAATGTAATTAAAAATGATAATTCATTGGTTCCTTCATTTAAAAAAGCAATCTATGGTTGTTTTATTCTTATTTCATATAAATATGATGATGTTTATCTAGTTATGACCCCCGAAAAATGATTCCAAAGGCTTTAGTACCATTAAAAACATTCTACCATGTTGTTCTGACAGCACCACTTGTTTGGTTGATGTGTAATATATTCTTAAAAATCAAAAATAACTCAACACTGGTCTTCCCAAGAGTTCACATTAATTGGTGGCCATTTTCTATGGTTGTTATCATTAATTTATTGTTTTAGTATTTACAAAAATTAAACCCATTTATATGTAAATCCTGAGACAACCATAACTCAAAATGACGTTTCATTGGTTCCTTCATTTAAAAAATAAATCTAATTTAGTTATTTTCAGATTTATTGAAAATTTGAATATGTTTTCTAGGTTTTCACCACTTAACGCTTGATTTTAATGGATTTGTCACCTTTAAAAACTATTTACTGACCTATTCTGACCATACTACTCATTTGATTTATATTTATTTTGTATGTGCACATTTTAGAATCTCAATAGTGGATTTACCATGATTTCACATAAATTTGAGGTCATTTTATATGTTTTATACCGTTATACACACATTTTAGTGTTTTAAAACACATAAAATGTGATAACATTTATCTTGGTAAAACTGTAACTCAAAAAAATGTTTTTTTGTTCCAAAATTTCAGAAATTAATCTACGGTCATTGACCAAAAATTTCATGGAAATATATCGATGTTTCCATAGTTTTTCAACCCGACATAAGTTTTTAATGTCTCAGTAACTTTAAAAACTATTTACCTAGCCATTCCGACCACACCAAACATCATATAGATGTGTTCTATTCATGTACACATCAAAAATAAATCAATGGAGTTTTTACAATGAATTCATATCAATATGAGGTCATTTTTATTGATTTTGATAGTTACATGCATGTTTTAGTGTTTTAAAATAGTAACAACATGGTTATGGGCTTCCAAAGAAAAATGTTACTCATAATGATTCTATATGAGGTCCTAAATTAGAAGAATCGATATAAATTCACATTCCACTAATTTTATACTAAAATGATGTAGTTTTCCTAATTTTGTCCACTTGACGTATGTTTTTAACAGAATTGGTACCTTTAAAGAGTATTTACTAAGTCATTTCAACCACACTGCATATTGAATTGATGTTTTGTCTTCACATACACAAAAAAATAACTCAACTATCAATTTACCATAATTTAACAATAATCTGAAGTCTTTATCTATGGTTTTGATTATTACATGTTCATTTTAGAGTTTTAAAAAACTATGAATGTATTTATAGGAATTATAAGAAAACTATAACTCGGAATGAAAATACGTTAGTTGCTACATTTCACATATCAATATATGTTAATTTTTCTATGATTTCATATAAATATATTTATTTTTTCTCGTCTCTACCCCCTCCACATTCTTAAAGGCTTCAGTACGTTTAAAAACAGATTACCGACCCATTTCAACCACACCACACGTTTGATTGACTTTCATTCTATGTGTATAAATATATATATATATATATATATTACCATGATTAAACATATATATGAGGTAATTTTGTGTTTCTTTTGACTTTCACTGGCACATTAATGTGTTTTAAAACACTAAAAATTCATTTATATGTTTCTTGGGAAAATCATAACTCAGAATAACATGTCTTCAGTTCTTACAATTCAAAATCTATCAATGGTAATTTTCATTTTTCCTCAAGGGATTTCGAGGTTTTTTTCATTGTTTTTGACCCACTGGAAAATGTTTTCAAAGGATTCAATACCATTAAAAGTTATTTACTAATCCATTACGACCACACCACTCATCATATTGATGTGTTATCTGTGTGTACACATCTAAAATAATTTAATGGTAGTTATCCCATGAGTTCACTTCAATATTAGAAAGTTAACAATGGTTTAGACCATTAAACTTTTGTTTTAGAGTTTTAAAAACCTAAAAATGTATTTATAAGAATCTCGATAAAATCATAACATAGAATTATTGAAATAGATTTCATTTTTTAAATTCCTCAATGACATTAATTATGTTTTCCATGATTTCTAAATCAGATAGAACCATCAATGGATTTCACAATTCAATATCTATATTTAATTGTGTCTCTTGAAATATGAATTTATGGGAATCATCATTAAATCTATGGTGACACAACAAAACACACTTTTCTTATATGATCTATTCATTGAGGTTCAATGTCAAAATTACAAACTGGAGAAGCCATACTATTATGATTGTTCTAATATGATAAATTTATTAATTTATGTAATTCACTAATTTTTTATATTGTATTAGTGAACATATTGAATAGTTTTATAATAGAATCATCATATGTTTCCATGAAAACATCCCATAATTCTTACAATTATTGGATTACAGTTTTAAGGTGTACATCAATGTCCTTTCCAATCATTTTATTTCTAGGAATAATCATCAAAATAGTGAAATAATTCTTCTTAAAACACAACCTTGCTGGTAGATTATAGGGGATCCAAACAACTGAAAAAATGTTATAATTAGTTCATAAAGTACCAAAGTGGTTAAAACCGTCATAATTTAGTTCCAAACTAACATTCTTATGATCAAAATAAAACCAAAGATATAAAAATTAAAAAAATCCATGATGTTCTATCTTTTGGATGCCTCATTAATCAATCATTAATATCCTAAGCATTCTTCTTCATGTCATACGAAATCTTAAACTACATGAAAAATGTTTGTATGCAATTTTTCTGAGTAAATTAATGAAATACCTTTGAAGGAGTTTTCTTCTAGAAATTCTTGTTGGGTTTTCATTGATTTATAATCTCATTCATGTTCATTGAGTTCCATGTTGTAGAATGACATCTTATGCATACTTCTTTATCAATATCTACTCCATAGTAATGCATGGAATCATTAGGGAGTTAATGTATCATTTCATAATCAAGTCCATGTTTGTTTACAAATTTATTCATCTCATGGAATGATACATAGATCTTAACTTCACTAATTTCATCATAAAGAAACTATTAAAAAATAAAAAATTCATAATGGTTAATTCTAAAGAGACACTTGATATAATACATCTAATGTAGAAATGGAAACATTGAATACATGACACCCTATTTATATAGTTCTTATTTTCCATCTACAACTAATTCACGAAACACATTATTTTGGTCATTGATGTTTTGAGCATGATAAACCTGATCAGAATCAACTGAAGGTTTTTTTCTATAATAATCTTATACATTATATCCTTCAAATCCAAATTCAAAATATATCCAATTTTGAATTAAATTTTACTATGGTGGGTCACTTTGTGGTTCATTTGCAAGATATTTATTGTTTTTACTTTCCACAACATTTGATTCACCATTCCAAATCCAACATACATATTGAACAAGAACTATTTCAATATCAAATGGTTATATAATTTATTTATATTCAACTGTCATAAGAATTTGAAATCAGGACACTGATGTTTTATTCTACCATCTAATTATTGGATTTCAATTTCATAATGTATAAATTCATCCAAATCAATCCCATACCAAGGTATGGTTCAAGATAAATTAATCCAACATTTTTCTATAGGTATTTGATAGTCAGCCTTCTCCATATACATTAATAAATAATGATATAAATTGTCAATCCAAAAAAGTACCATCAAAATTAAACAACACAAAAATTCATCTTGCTTGATCATCAACCCTATCCTATAATTCAAAAATATATTATATAAAAGCATGGTGAACACAGAACTATTCTCATTTCGTTATTACTCATAAACATGCATCCAAAAGTAGAACAAGCATACTAAAATAGTAGTGAATAATTAATAAGACCAAATGGATGACTATCCTATAATCCACCATTATCCAAAACTCACAAAGGCTTACTCACCATGTATTAAATAGTCTTAACTGAATCATGTGGTTAAAATCAATTTATAATCTCATGGATGAACAACCATTCATTATATAAATGATTCACGATCCTCATTTGTAACAAGAATTAATGATTGTTATGTGTGCATGATTCCTGAGTGATAACATTTATCATTGTATTTAAAAAAATGATATAATGCATAATTATATATTAAAAAACATCATATAATATTTCAAAATTGAGCCTTATGATTGGGGATCACACGTGTTGAGAAAAGGGGAAGAAGGGCTTCCATTTGGGATCATCGTCAATGAGCAAGGGGGTTGTTATAGGTCATCGTCGGGCATCACATGGTGTCATGATAATGAGGATTAGAGGTGAGGGTGGGGATAGGGGTGGTCATCATTGGGTCTAAGGGGCATGCTGTCCTGGAGAAGGGTAGCTGGGGGGAGGGGCGAGTTGTCAAAGATAAGGGGGTCATAGTCAGGGAGTGGCGAGGCCAAGGGGGAGGGTAGTTGACAATGTTGGGGAGAGGAATGACATAGGGTGGAGGGGTGTTCATTGACATTGGGGAGAGGGGATGTCGAGGGGGATAATAAACAGTGTTGGGGAGTGGTATGATTCAGTGGGAGGGGTGGTCGTTGGTGTTGGGGAGAGGTGCAGGTGAGGGGGAGGGGCCATTGACGGCTTTGGCTAGAGATGCAGATAATTGGGAGGGGTTTTAGTCTACGTTTGGGAGAGGGATTAGAGGGTATAGGGAATTAGTTAGGAGGTGGTCGAATAAGTTTTTTAATATTAGTGAGTATTTAAAGAAATAGTTCTCTAAATATTTTAAAAATTGCGATAGGTTTTAATATAACCAGTGCTATATTTAATAAAATTGGTTTTGTGATGGTAATTAAAACTATAGTTAAGAAATCATTTTTCTAGAATCAAATGAATATAAATATTTTGTATGTAAATTTTGAATTGAAATTATAGTACGATGTTATATTGGTATTTAATTCTATTTCTACTACAATAAAAATGGGTTTTCACAGCACCAACCTTTAACAGCACTAAAAAAGAACTGATAAAGGGAACCTTTAACAGCGCTACAAAAAGGGTTATTAAAATCACCCATTTATCTGCACATATTTAGCACTGATGAAGATAACCAAACTATCATTTCTTTTTTATAAGCACTGATAAAGACCCCCTATTATCACCATTTTTTACTAGTGCTAATAATAGTATACATTCAAAACATTATAGTTCATTAAAAATAATATATTAATACATAAATATATTTATATTGATATAAATAATAAATATAGTTTTAAAACATGTTTTAGTTAGATAAAATAATACATTTATGATAAATATATAATATAATTAGTGAAAATGGATTATAAAATAATTAACATTTTAAAAATTAATAATTTGTTAATTATTATCGAGTAATGTTCATTTAATTAGAATTTGAATAAAAAAAAAAAAAAATATAATATAAATCGAAAACGTATCTTGAACTTCTGATGTCCATAAATTTTGATATGGGAGTTTGTTTGATCTCAACCACATATCAGGTCAATGCCTACGATGACCTCTACGCCCTTGGTGGTACAAATAAACCAAGATCAAATTTTTCAAGTTGAAAAACAGCCTAGAAGGCCACCAAAATAGATTTTTTATTTGGTGACACTAATTTTTTAACATTTAATGGATTTTCAACTTTGTTTAAGGAGGAATTATTGCTTTTCATTTGTTAATACTGAATTAATTAGTAGAGATAACATTCATATTGATATTATGGTTTTGAAATTTTATTTTATTTCATAATGAAGTGTTATTTATGATTTAATATGTAGCAATATATATACATAATTTTAGTATATTCACCCCTAAAAATTTAATTTTATAAATAATTAATTAAACATACTTACATATATAATATATATCTCAGTATATTAGCCTTGTCTAAATACAAAATAATACCCATTTTATTTAATATAAAAATGTATGAATATTTATATACATATACATATACAATTAATGAATATATAATGTATATATATAAATATATTTTTGTGCATATTAAAATATACATATATGTATATAATTATTAATATATAATATACGTAAATAGATACAAATAAGTATTATTATATTTATAGACATACAAATATTTATGAATACATATATATTTGTATTTATAAACACTCACACACACAAAATTTTATATATGTGTGTGTGTGTATATATATATACCTATATGGATAAAAATGTAATGATATATATATATATATATATAATTGTACATAAGTCATAAAATGAAAGGATAAAAATTATAGGTGTGTGATAGAGTCGCGGACGCATGAGGACCGGGGCTCAGGATCAAAACCCAGAAAAGGCAAGGGCACATGGGCGGCGGTGAGCTGTTGTCTACCACTAATAACAGGTGGCGGAAGAGGCTAGTGTATGTTAAAGGGGGTTGAGTTCTGGGGGGTCCACCTTCAAATTATAGTTTTTTGAAAAAAAAAATAAAAAAATATATTTATTAGCGTTTTCGTAGCATTGATAAAACAACCCCCTTTTAATAGTTCCTTGATTATCAGTGCTTTTCTAGCACTCATAAAGGCCTATTTTAGTGCTGATAAAACCCTATTTTGTGGTAGTATTTTCTGTCTATTTATATTTATGTATATTTGTATTATAATTGGGTTTTCTTTTTTAGGGTTTCTCTGGGAATGCATTAATTGTATGGCCTTTATTAGTGTCACTAAATGTTCCCTTTAATAGCCCAATGAGAAATGCTGCTAAATTATTTCTTTATTCGTGCTTTCTTTTAGTGCTAATATTGTTTGTATTTCTCAATTATTTAAAACGAATGATAAAATCAACATGCTTTTAACACTATTGAGATCTCCCTCGCTAGTTTTTGTTGAAAAAATCATTTCTAGTACTAATGAAATCTTTTTCTATAGAATTATAAGTGAAAAATGAAATAAAATTTAAAGTTGAAACACACATTATCAATTTTCCCACAATCTGGAAATATCTCCAGAGAGGTGGATTTGAAATGGAAACAAAATAGTAGAAAACATACATATTACTACAGGGAAGAGGATAATTTCACTAATTTTAGATAAACTAAATGCAGTATGTGTGTAAGAGAGAGGGAGATAGAGATAGAAGAGTGTAGTACGTAAAATGCGAAAAATAAAACGATGAAGATCATGAGAGGGAGTAGAACCATCCTTCGATTTTTTAGGTGTTTTTAATTTTTTTAAATGTATCCAAGATAAAAAATAAAAACTATTATTGAAATCCAGTAACGGGGCTCCCAGATTCCCTCCCCCATCACTTTTGGCCTAGCTTGATAACATTGAAAAGGTGACAGGGGTGCCACCTTTCTTATTTACATTGGGGAAAAGGAAGCAACCCTACAACCGCTATTCCCCTAACATAAAGGTAAAGGGAGTCACCCCCATTCCACATTTTTCTTAATGCCCTATAAATGGGCACCCCATTTTCTTCAAATCATTTTCCACTCATATCTCTTCATTTAACTAATTCCTTCTCTAAAAAAAGACATTTTCCCATGTGAGTGGTTTACATCTCTAAAATAAGTGGTAGTTTTTTTTTCAAAGCATCATTTAAATGTATTTTTATATTTATTTCAAATATATTAATCTATTAATTGAAATATTTTTATTTATCAAAAAATCATTTTAAGTAGGTTACATAGTTCGAAATATTTCTTTTATTAAGTAATTTATTTAGATATATAAAGTTTTTAACAAAAGTTAGTAATAGTAAGTATTAAGTATAGATTATGTATATAATAACATAAGAATAAACGTTCTAATATTTTGGTAGCATAAAAATTATGTGGTAATGTAAGTAATAAAATAAATTTCGGCATACAGAAAAGTTAATATGTCTCTGGAATAGATGTACCTAGGGGTAAAACATGAAATTACCGCTTTGAGATATACTCGAACAAAAATTGGTGCACCAGAATAAGCCTTGATACACTCCTTGTTTGACCTTCTCATGGAATAGGCTTTGGATGATTCATATTTTTTATAAACTATTAAAATACAAAATAAAAAAAAACATCAAATAAATAAATTTATCAATGATAAGATGATAATTATGTTCATTTAAAATAAAGTGGACTTGAAACAATTCATTAAAGAATGTATGTTATTATAAGTAATTGGATTATTTTTTGTTAGTTTTAAATTTGTTATTTATTATGTAGTTTACATAATTATATATATTTTATAAAAAAATGTTTTTTTATTAATGAATAAGTATAATATAATTAATGAATAACTTAGGATTAAAAAATGAATACATATGAATAGTTAATTATAATTAATTAGATTAATGAATCAATAAATAATGATTAATGTGTGATTAATGAATGATTAATTATTGAATAACATATTAATTATTAACTAGTGATTAAAGAATTATAAAAAATCATTGTAAATATTAGTTAGACTATCAAAATCATGATCACAAAAAAAATTTGAGGTAGAAAGTCATGTTTGCCTATGTGTACTACTACAGGGAGTTTTTTCAAACAAAAAATGGATATTCTTATAGTACAAAACCAGTAAAACTTGTTAGTATAGATGACTATGTAATCCTATGTTAACATAAAGATAGAAATCATGGTTATATAATACTATGATCTGACCAAGAGATTAATTTATGAGTTATAGATATTTTTTATTCTTGACTGCATTGTGGCATATATATTGTCTATTAGTTGTTTATTCCTAGTGGGTTCAAGAAATTAATTTATTTTTTTGAATGATCTACTGATTCTATGATGGATTTATATGTTGATGTTTCTACTATACAACAAAAATATCAAAATGTATGAATATTTATAATTACAAGAGTGTTTTAAGAAATTCCACCCCATGAAACTACGGTTATTCTATATGATATGGAAGAGAAAAACCTAGATGAACAGTCAAATATACATATAAATCTGATATCAGATGAGGATTTCCATAATGATGTAATAGAAAGTGAAAATAGTGCTAAAGGGGAGGTAATAGGGAAATTTGGGGAAGAAGTTACTAGAAATAAATTAGTACAATAGTAGCCTCAACCGAAATTAATTCATCCTCCACTCCATACATATTTGTTAGAAAAAATGTCATGTGTTCCTGCATTAATCTGCAATGTTCTCACAGTCACAACTGATTTTCATGGAGTTATACCTGATAGGTTTAGTTACATGGATAAAACATTATATATTTCAATGTATTTTTCGTGTAAAGATTCATAAAAAATACAATAAATACATTTCACATTGATAGGCACTATATATATATAGTTCAGGAATCTGAATGTAATAAATACCTCTTTCAGTGTGACAAGAATACAGATTATTTTAGATTCTTCTTGAGGGAAATTCGAGACATTACATTTAGAGGTTGGAGAATCTCATGAATTGAGAAATCTCATAATTGGCATTCATCCAATCCTAACACAATATCATAACTCATTGGATGCTGATTTTGTATCATTCATTATCACTGAGATGATTATGAGAGGACAAGATGTTCTTATATACCTTTTGTAAGATAGGGTTCGACAAAAATTTGTTTATAATGTTTCCTATAATAATAAATTGATAGAGAAAGAGAAGGCAATTGTGAAGGACTATGCTAATTGTGATGACCCGTATTAGGTGTTTCCACAATTTCAAGCCATACTGAGCCACAATAACCAATTTGTTTTCGATCTTCATACAAAGGAACATGTGTCTCATGATAACTAACTTGATCCATCTCATGATTAATTTGATCATTTGATCTAGGAATTCTTCCCTTGTATCTCCACATTTCTTTTCAGCAAATAGTTCATTCAGATAGATGGATCATTTCTATAAGAAAATACAAGGTAATATTGTTGATTACAGAAAACAAAGATTACATTCGTTCACTTATTTTTCTTCCCATTTCAATTTGCAGAGATGGAAAAAAATGAATCATGGAGTTTGTTTTTGGCATGCATCATCAACAATTTCACTAACATTCAGGGTTTCTGTTTGATATCTGATCAGCATCAAGCAATCAGTGAGGTGATCAATACCAACCTTGATACATGGAAAACCCTAAATTTATATCATTGGTACTATATTAGACACAATCCATGAAATGTGAGGAAAACATTCCATAACCAACATCTTAAGACTCAAATCTTGAGGATATGTATGTAATTTCTTTGTTATTTTTAATTATTTTAATTTAAAGATAGACTCATTTTATTTGAAATGTGATATCTTATATATAGAATATAAGTTGGATCAATGATGGTTAATGAATGTTTCTAACAAATCTATAAGTATGGCCATGAAGTGTATGATTATATGATGTATATTTCAAAATAATAATGGACCTTGACATATGACAGGGGAAGGGGTATGGTCACATGAACAAAAAAATTGTTGAGTGAATCAATGGTGTATTGAAGGGTATTCTCATGTTACCGATAACTACCCTAGTTAAAGATAAATTATATCATTGTGTGAATTACTTTATTCATAATAAAAAACAAGAATCATATGGATTTCAGCTAGGGATAAGGTACAAAAGTCACATTCAACAAGAGATTGAAGAGAACATAAAAGAAGATTTTGTTTATCATGTCATCCTTTTCTACCGAGAATAATCTTGATTTAAAGTTCAAGAGCGTTCAAAACACATCACAAATTGCATCAGAGAAAAAATGGTGGTATAACTAGAAACCAGGCAATATTAATGTATAATGTTCTACACCTTATGATTTCCATGTCCACATGCCATTGTAACATTTGTATATATGAACATATTCTGGGAATAATATGTTGATCAATTGAACCGGTTAGACACCATTTATAACAAATATTCTATACAGTGGACAACTATTTTGGAGTTTTGATATTTCCCAATTCTTGAAGTCTAGCCGATAGTGATTCTTGACATAAACAGGTAGGGTAAATGAGGGAGACCGACGTTTAGGAGGATGAAGAATGAGATGGATGGGCCTCATGAACAAGGGTAATCTTTAAGGCACACCAAATGTCATTATGAAGGACATAACCAAAAACAATTCCCTAATAATGTTGGATTGAGTTCAAACATTCAGTCATAATGATTTATTATCTCTTATGTGAACTGTTAATATTGTTAATTATATGGTGTTTTAATAAGATTCTTCATTTTTTATAATTTTCTGATATTTTAATATACTTTTACTATGAAATTACAAATCTTCATTCATACTCAAATTACAACGAATATGAAAAGTGAATTTGAGGTGACATTAACGCATAATCAATCTCACTATGGATAAACCGTAATGCATACATCTGATAAAATAATCATGAAACATGCCATCTTGTGAAAAATAATACCTAAATTACAAAGAATACAATTTTATAATAAGCATTTATATAAAAAATATAGAATGTTTATATATATAAAATTATAAAACCATATATTAATAAACACCCTTTTTTTGGTAAATAAATATCATAAAAACACATTAGTAATATTATTTAAAAAATAAATACATGACATTTTCTTTTGGTAATAAATAACTTCATAAAGATGAGAATAAACATGAAATTTATTACATTATAAAATTCATAAAATTATACTGACCATAACATTATATTTAAAATTTACACTTACAAACCATTTCCCTTGTTTATGTAGAGATGGAGGTTACCATACTACTCACTCAGTAGGCTACCCATGTATCCAAGGTCATGTTATACGGTCATGAGGTTTGATCGATTATCTTGTGTCGAACACATCATTTTCATCACAGTGGGCCACCACATTCCATTATACCATTCCAGTGCCATGATGGCATCTATGGAATTTTCATATCGGATTTCACATTTTCGACCATCACTATCTTGCTCCTCTCATAGAGAGGTGGAGACCCAAGACACACAAACTCTACCTTCCTAAGAGAGATATGACCATCACCCTCGAGTATGTGGGAGTGCGTCTTAGTCTTCCAATCTTGGGGGACTCTGTTATTGGACTCACTCATGCATATTGGCAGGAACTTCCTTAGTGATTGTTAGGCATTGACATTTTGTTCGACTGTTCGGATATAGATGGAGCATCAATATCTATTCCCTAGATGGAGGAAAATATTCCATATGTACTTAATGATGCTAATGGCCAGACTATCATGTGTTATGCTCATGCATATATATTACATTTCATTGGAGGGACATTGTGCATTGATCACTATAGGAAGCATGTGTACATTATGTATCTACCCGTACTAGAGAAATTTGATCGAGTTAGGACATAAAACTAGAGATGTCCCTTCTTGTAATACACATTATGATCATAATGCATGGTATCCCATAGCGACCAAAAATATCTCAGGGATGCGCCATCCTTATTCATGTATGGGAATAAGGGCACATCCCCCCATTTCTGTCTCTGTTTTCTCATCTGCAGCAACCTATAGTGGTATGAAAAGTCACTCTATGTGGTCACTATAATTATCAATCGTCTCTGTTAGTTTGTGATAATACAAGGAGTTACTGAATTTAATTTATCATTATTTTTCAATTTTGATATTTTATTTTATAGGTGGTCTCAGAGAAAAAATTTCCTCACGGGTTGGACACACCGTTGGGGTGCATATTTCCTCAAGATGAACTACCTATTACGCAAGCTGGTATGTAAATACAATATATCAATGTTTAAAAAATTTAATAATGGATTCAATTTTGGATTTTAGTATAGATATTTTTTGACAGAGGTCACATGTTATTTTAGATAACATGGATGCCATACTAGACTCTATTTGACAAGTTTCCTGCATACTGCATTACTGGGAATGATGATGCTTTTACTTTATTTCCCCTTATTCACTAATATATTATTGAGTGGAAACATCTTGATAGAGTCATGCTCTAGTTGTGATGTGTTAAGATGATTCCTTCACCGCCATGACAGATATAGGAGCTTCACGGCGTGAAGCTAACATGTGGAATGATCATGAAATGCATCTATTATGTGTCGACTATCATGACTGCTGGGGTAGACATGCCGAGTTTCATATCCAGTGTGTACCTAGGAAGTGATTATTTATTTTATATAATGTCAAGTATGAACCACAATATAGGCTTAAATCTATATTATATCTTTCTTGACATGATAGAGATCTTCATAAGAATGTAAGATAATAAATTTCGGTTTGTTTTTTATTGTACTATTTTGTAAATAATTTTGAATATATTTATATGGAACTCAAAGAGATCATATTATTTGCATTAGTGATAAAGAGTTGGATGGTGTCCTTACCCAGGAAGTTGTTCATGCTGAAGCTCTGGAGTTGAGGTCATCTTGTAGTGCACTTTCTAAGAGCATCTTCGAGAGTCAAGCCTAGAGAGGGTAGTTTATACCCTAGGGGAACATCATCCAGAAACTATTGGTGCTTAGGAACTACGAAGACAATGAAAACATATACCATGTCGGGATACACGTGAGGCCTCACTTCTTCCACAGACAGAGGGTGGGCCTATATAAATATAGCCTCATCCTATTGATGAAGTACTTCAGGCAACATGAGATCTATCATTTTAAACAGGATATCCATAGTTCTATCCATCTTGGAGTCTAGGTCCATCATAGCCTTGGGGTCTAGATCCATTGCAGGGTAGGTGTAATGCCCCGACCTTAGAAGCCCCAAGTCGGTGCATTATTTTAATACATTGACATGATTACAAGGAATCAAGTCTTGAAAGACTGATCAGTTTAGCAGTTTAGGAAAATATATTACATTCATGAATGTTACATTACACATTAGAAAATAAAACATAACTTAAATGATCCTTTTAGAATGTCATTAATCCCCTACCATAACCCTACAAATCAAGCATAACACACTTCTTGGAATCGTGGGAAAATTAAAACATCAAAAGGGGTGAGCTCAGATGCTCACTAAGGATAACAATATAGCAGAATCTTTCAAAAATAAGCATAAACATTTAAGGTATAATATAAGACTAAAAGAAAAACCTTTTAAACTTAATATTGAGCATAATATGACAATGATACAATAACATAATATCATTACATATTCACATGGATATTATAATAGTTGAATAATAACATGCAATATCAGTAGCCACATTCCTAATGAGGGAATGCATAATGCCTGACTTCATAACCACATAGTCAAGGAATTCTTCCAAGACTATAAATAAGATTTTTTCAAGGCCTTGTGCCAAGATACTGGTTTGACTCATGAGAAATTCATATGCATCGAGGAGCAATAGTGAGGTCCACCCATCACTTACTAATTCCAATGCATTCCGCATATAACAAGGTTTAAAGATTACATAAACATTTTTATTAAAACTAGTATACGAAATGTCAATACTTTATCCACAAACCATGAATGGTATAAAATAACACATCCACAATAAAAAATATCACAAAACATTGTATAAAATATGGAATATTTGTACCATAATAAATCAACATCAAACAAGTTTAAAATCCATCAAAGGATGTTGACATGGAAGAAAATGATTTGTAAAACTCTTTGAGAGAAATAACCCATTTTCAAGAAATCATTTTAAAAGTAATAAAATTTATAAAGGATTTTGTTTAAAATATAGTTTGGAATAAAAGTGTCCTGTAAAACTTTGAATCTTTTGGAAGAAATTAACATTTTAAAACATTCATGTCCATATAAATAAATCCTTAAAACCATTTTAAAAACATGGACATTAATGGGAAAGGTTTAGAGGAATAAATATTTAAAACATTTAAAATGTGGTTTTAGAATATAGTCCCTTAAAACTAATCTCATTGAAAAAACTTGTATGAATCATTTACATAGATAATAAATCTTTCCAAGTAGATACATACATAAAAACAACCTCAGATAATAAAAAGATTGTGATATTAACCGTAACCTTGTACTTTCCTTTAGTCGATGATACATTTAACCTTCTATAGAAAGACCATAGTATGTTTTTAAATTATAACAGAACCATATTAATAGTTATGATATCATATAAGATTCATTTTTTACTTTATACTACACATTAAATAATAAGTTCTATGTTAAATTAACATTTCAATTAATAATCGCTTTCTTTATCCAATATGTTTTGACATGTTACTCTTGATTGTATCACTTAGATAATAATTTAAATTCTTCCAGAATATAAAACATGATTTATATATCATATATATTTAGTATATAAATATGTATAATAGAAATTTATATGAAATGGAAAACACCGTTTATGGAGACATTAGGCCATACATACACATAAACGTTGTTTCCGTTTTCATATCGTATTGAACAGAACATAGGGAATAAGATATATGTAGGTACATAATATAAATATATCTCTAGTAGAATTATTATTTCATATATTACATACTTATTAAAGATATATATTTTTAATCATCTTTGAATGGTGAACATGGAAATGAATCACATCGCGTCATAGAGAAGGTAATCTGTACGTACGCATGAGAAACAATATCATTATATTGATGGTGAAATCATATGTAATTGGATGGTTTTTCATATGTAAAGAATCATTAACCTGTTATATTTATAGTTTACATCAGTTATACTCATTATTATACCCATCCATATAATGAAGTACTTGAATAACAAACTACCCCACGACGTGGAGACGGTAATCCGTACGTACTCCCATATGGTGACTTTTTTCATTTATAGGATGGATAATGTATTGAATATGGTTGTATAATTTTTATAATCATATCACACTATATATAAGATACTGGATTTATTATTTTATAATGGAAATAATAAAGAAATAGGAAGTGGAAAAAAAAAGAACTTGATAGAGGTGATGAAATATTTACCTCTTCTTCGGGTTCGTCCTTTTCATTTGATCAAAAGGGCTCTATAGGTTGGATTTATGGCCAAATTAATTCCTCTAGGATGAAGGGAGATAAGTTTAGAGGGTATTTTGTTAGATTTTGGATGATCCGTATTGCTTTAGAGGCATGAAATTAAGAGAAGGGGACATAGCCTTTTATAAGAGAGGTGAGGGTCACATTACGAAACGTTTGATATATTATTTAATAATAAATACATTTTTGGGTTCTAATGGATTAAAAATGATTTATTTATATTATAAAGTTTGGATGGGTCAAAAACCACTCAACCCATTGGTTTTATATAGGTTTAGTTCACCTTATTAACCTTATCTTTTAGATTAAACTCTTAGTTAAATAGTTGGACATTTACCATGTCTCTTTGTATTTTTATTTTATATGGTTAATAAACCTACTATAAAATTCTAATCGAACCCCAAGTGGTTTGGTAAAATCCAATATATTATTATATAAGACTCTTATCCGAAACGTAAATTTTTAGGACTATTATATCAACTAATAATATAATATTTTTTTAAAAAATTCTATTATGTCAAATTTGTCACTATTTAGTAGTTGATTTTTTTGAAAGCAATAAAAAAATTATCACTTAGAATAATTTATTTTTGGCAAACACAAAAATTTCATATTAATCTAGAAAATTAGTGGAATTTATCAGAAGTCTCAATATACATTTATATGGATATTTATAATATCAATTATTTAAACATTTCATTAATAATTTAATTACTGCATAATCATTGTGTCATAATTAAATTAAATAATTCAATGTCTAAAATTTATAAATAAAATACCATTATGTAGAAAATATATTTACATTTATAATGAATATTTATAGTCGAATATATATTGTGTGTAACCTTATATTAAAAATGGTTTTGTTATTAAACATTGAATTTAACTCTTTTAACTCTTCTTTAAATAAAATAATAATAAATGTCCTATTCTAATCTATGTGGACCAAAGAGGATCATATTTTATTTATAAGGTTGTTTTTGATCAAATTAAACTTATATAATAGAATTAGGACATGCGTTACGGTATGTATGATATCATTTTTACCCTTAATTATCCTATTTACTTGAAACCGTGGTAAATAAAGGTAAAAAATAACTATTGTAAAAAAATTATTTTCATCTTATTTAACAAAATTTTACATACTGATATTAACTGTGTCTCTTTAATTTTCAAAATTCAACTCACATAAGTGGTAAAATTATGTTTTATGCAAATTTGCAAATGCTTTTAGGAGGTGGGTAAAAGACGGTAAAAAGTAAGATAAACTTTTATATATCTAAAATTATTATAAAATGACTCCAATGAATTACATTGAACATATATAGGTAATATATATATATATATTAACCTAAAATTTATAAAAATAAAATAACTAATTATTTAAATAAAATGTTGGGTTTAAATAATAACACAGTGTTTTTTACAATTCATCTAAAATTGAATGTTTTCCGAAAAATACCAAAAATATAACCTAAGATATTATTGATATCCTTAATTCAAAAATGATTTATATTTTACAAAATTAAAAAAATATAAGTTTCATTTATTAATTTAAAAATAATTCCCGTTGTCAAAACCAAAAATCAGGTTTTTAAAAATTAAAAAATATCAAAAGGTTGACATGTGTTTATGTCAAATTTAAATGTGAAATTACATATAAAAACCTAAATTGTATTAAATGATAAAAATATAATCTAATTATATTTCAAAACCATTCATATGAATAATTTAAAACTATAAATTACTTCAAATAAAAATGTTGTTTTCAATTAAAACATAGTACTTTTCACTATTCGACAAAATATGAATGTTATCAGAAATGTACCAAAACATTATCCAATTTTTTTTATGTCACACTTCTAAAGAATAATTTAATTAAATTAAATGTTCAAATATTGGTCTTAAAAAAGGTTCTCCATTAAATGGATTAAAATTTATTTTTTTGAAAAATATTGCTTTTTATCCGAAAAAATGAATTTATTTGTATATTATTTCTAAGAAACACATAATATGGATATTAAAATTATATAGAGTATATAAGATTAAAAATGAAGTTAATATAATTCATAACCGCTTTTTTAATGGATAGTATAGTAAGTTGTGGTGTGATAGAACTTGGTGTTGCGTGTAGTGAAAGCTATTAAATTACTTTAATGAGATAACATAATATGAAATCTTAGAGTGTTACACCTAATTCCTCTCCATATATCACCAACCCCAAAATCCTATAGCCGATGAATTATTTTAATACATTGTCATGATATAAGGAATCATGTCCTAAAATATCAATTTGTTTAGTAGTCTTGGAAAATAGATTACATACATGAACTTTATAGTACAATTTGAAACAAAAAATGCAACATAGATAATTCTATGAGAAATTCGTTATTCTCCTAGAATATACATTAATATAATTATTTATAAAATTCATGGAATCCTCATAAAAAATCTAGAAATGGGTGAGCTCAAATGCTCAGTAATGATAAACAATATAATGGAAGTTATCATAAATAAGCATAAAAGTTTATGGAAAGGTATAAAATTAAAACAAAATACTTTTAAAAATTACCTTAAACATAATATAGGAATAATAAATCAAATAATTTCATTTAAAAATTCACATGGATACTATATAATCTTATTATCACATGTAATATCTATAACTAATCACATAATGAGGAAATTCATAATGTAGGATATCATAACCATACTCTCAAGACCTCATGAAAAGACCATAACCAACCATCAAGGCTTTATACCAAGACACTAGTTTGTCTCATGATACCTTCAATGCATCAGTGGGTTATAGTAGTCCCCTCTTATCACTTAATATGTCCAATACATTCATTATATAAAAAGGATGAAACATAGCGTAAACATTCATATTAAAACTAGCATACAAACTGTTAATATTTTAGCCCTAAACCATAAATGGTATCAAAATAGCACATCCATTGTCATATATATTATATAAATTCAACACAATATGGAATATTTTATCATAATAAATCAATATCAATTAAGAATATTATCTAGAAAAGGATGTGGACAACGATGCAAATAATCCAATAAAACCATTGAAACTCATTGAGAGAAATATTCCTTTTTTACAGAGAAAACATTAAAAGTCACATAATTTATAAAAGTGGTCATTTAAAGATTTTTTTTTCAATCAATGTTTTTGATACCACTTGAATCATTTTAATGTAATTAGCTTTTTGAAATATTCTGTTACACATAAATAAATATTTAAAACCCTTTTGATGACATGGAAAATAATGAAAAATATTTTGAGGAATAAATATATAAAACATTTAAAATGATATTTTATTTAATGTGTCCCTTACATAAAACCCTAAAAATATTCATTTTTTAAACAAATACAATAAACATTGATGTGGATGATAAATACGTCCATGTAAATACATACTCATAAACAATCTTAGATAATAGTGAGATTACAAAATTAACCCTCACCTAAAACATTGGTTTTGAAGAGGGCGAGTGTAACTCCTGTATAATTGATAAAACAGGTTATTAAATTATACTAGAACCAGAACCATATTTATGATATCATATATTATCCTTTTATTTCATTTTGTTAATATTTTTTCAGTATTACTACTATTTTGAGTCTTAACTACTTCATTTTACTATTCATGTTTTATCATGTAAGTCATGTTGGTTTATTATAGGAAGTATTTAATTTATATCTATAATGATATTAATCTCATAATTATTATTTTTACACATCATCTAATTTTTATAATCATTTTTGAATGGTTATCCTAGATAACTAATCTCATCGCATTGTGGAGAGAGTAGGCTTTACGTACGCACGAGCGACGGTATCATTTCATTGATGGGTAAATGGTATGAAATTGGATAGTATATTTATTATAATGATTTATTATCATGATTTATTAATTATTTAAATCCCATATAATCATCATCATATTGTTCCTAACAAACTGTGGCTCAATAAAAAATTACACCATTGCGTGGAAACAGTAAGCTGTACGCACACACACATCGTGATATAGTTCTTTTGTTGGATATGAAAAAGGGGAATTTTGTTGTCCCATAATCATAAAAACATTATATAATATATTATATTCTCTAGTTATTATTTCATTGGAATAATAATTTAATAAAAGTAATATTAAGAAGAAGGAAATTTTAATGAGTTTAATAAAATGATTACTTTTTTTAGGTATCTCCTTTGGATTTGTACAAATAGACCCCTTGCGTTGGATTCCATCCCACTGTGTTTCCTCTAGGATAAGTTGATGAAATTGGGGAGAGTAAATGGGATTTTGTTTGGCTAAGAAAAATGGAGTTTGTGGTTGGAATTAATGATAAGGGTATGTTTCCTTTTATAAGAGAGGTGAGAGGCACTTTGGGAAAATCTTGAAATATTAATTTATTTATAAAATTATTTTTGGTTTCTAATGGCTCCAAAATAATTTATTTATTGTATAAAATGGGTATGGGTAAATATAATCTCAACCAATAGGTTTTTGACATGTTTGGTTTATTAAATTAACCTCATATTTTAGATTTAACCCCTAGTTAAACAGATTAACTCATACCAAGACTTCATGTATTTTAAAACTACAACGTTAGTATAGTAACAATATAATGCCAAGGGATCCTAATGTGGATCATTAATTAATTTTTTAACACCATATGTTCTATTTGTAATATCCTTAGATTTTTATGACTTTTATATCATTTAATAAAATAGTATTTATTTTAAAATCTCATTTATGTCAATTTTGACAAAATTTTATACTTGATTTCACGTAAAATCATGTCAAGATGATTCCTTCAAAAAATGTAATAAATCAATCCTAAAATGTCATAGTCATCTATAAAAATCTTCTATCGAATCAAATATTTAAAAAAATATTTATTTTAATATTTATAATATCATTTATTTAATTATTTTATTAAGAACTCTATTATCATGTAATAACTGTGTAATAATTATATTTAATTATTTAATTCATAAAAATCACCAATAAATATCCATGATGTATGAAATAATTTTAGTGTATTAATGGAACTTTTTATTCTTTGATATCACTTATATAACCTCATATTATAATTTGTTTACTAATAAGAGTCATGTTTAAGATATGTTTACCTTTACTAAGAATTAAGTGTTATAATTGTCTTAATCACACCCAATTGGCTTCCAAAAGAGAAATTTAAGTCTAATGTGTTGTAGTTTTCACCCATGACTCATCTAATAAGTTTAATACAAGTCTTATGGTAATTTTATATTATTATAATATTATTTTTACCTTTAATTTCCCTATTTACTGTTTAATCTGGTAAATAATATTCAAAAGTTACTATTCATAAAAAAATATTTTGATCTTATTAGACCACATTTTTCACCCTGATTACAACCATGTATGTTGGATTTTTAAAATTAAATTTATAGAAACAGTAAAAAAAATTTATGCTAATTTAAAAATGTGCCTAGAAAGACACGTAAAATCGACGCTCAAAAGTTCGATAAAATTTTATATATCTAATTATATTATGAAAATGATTCCAATTACATAAATTAAACTTATATATATATATTTTATTTATTTTTAATTTAAAATAATTTAAAATAAAATAATTATTTAAATGAAAAATCCGGTTAATAATGTAATGTTTTTCACTATTCATAAAAAATTTGTGAGTTTTAAGAAAAATAACAAAAAATCACCCTAATATAATTTGGATATTCTAAATTAAAAAATTATGTCTATTTTTTGAAATTATATATCAATTATTGTCTAAAATTAATTTTATTATTGATCAAAAAAGGACATAAAAAGTAGTTCCTTTTAGAAAATATTATTTCTAAACATATAACTATTTTACTAGAACATATACAATTCCTTATAAATATGAATTATTTTTTAGAAAACATTATGAATAACATTTAAAATTATATATTTCTATTTATATTACAATGTTTAATGGATAAGTTATAAATATATCATTTAAACAAATAGAAAACTTACGTGTTGTTATAAAGAAGCTCAATCTCGGTGATATACAAGACAAGTCATTGTTGCGTGGAACACAAGCTATTGAATATAACATACTATGAAATCTTTGGGTTTTACATTATACCCTCCTTCAATAAAATATTCCCTTAAATTGTGAAATTGTACTTAAAAAATAAATGGTTGGAAAAATAAAATACCATTGTCGAAAACCTATATATGAAATTGGGATAATATAATATACTCATAATAAGAGGGAATGGGAAATGAAAAGTAACCACAAAATTAGGCTTTCTAATAAAATAACATTAGTTGAAAATGGAGATACGTATATGTAGGGAAAACATAAATATTTATAGAGAGTGATTTAGGTCATAAAAAAAATAAAACTAAACAATATATTGAAAAATGAGGGCCTTAAAACCATAAATATTTAATTATTTAGAAGAACATAGGTTTTAAAATATAAGGTATTAGAAAAATACATATTTTTTAGATACATTTTCTTGGATTATTTTACAATCTACATAAGAAGTCGAGAAAACATACATGATTTTATTTCATGTGTCAATGTTATCCTTTTGTTGTACTTTGATATATTTTCACTTAATTTCCTTCACCAGGATATGAATATTCCTGATGATTCATTATGCATTAAGAAATTTTAACAAATAATACCATCCATAAACATTTCATTCATCTTTTAATTTTTTACTAAAATGAACAACTTTATCACAATAAATCCATTAAATCATATTTATACCCTGATCAATAATATCGAATATACTCTATCCAAATCAATTATCCCTTTATTCCAACTTCATTATCTCAGGATTAGTAACATATTAATGGTTATCTTTCCCTCTTTCATATATTTATAAAAAATTAACTTAAAATTGTGTCACATTACTTTGTACCATACAATCTCAAGTCCTTAATGAAATAGTATTGGGGGTACAATTATTATATACTCTATAATTATTATAACCAATATATAATTGTTTAAACAATCAAGTAAAATAATTGTTGTATCCATAATCACAAATACATTAATTATTCCACATTGACTATAGTAACAACATAAGTTTGACCTTGATCCATTTCCTTGTTCTGAGCCATATTTCCTCCACGCTTTAGCCAATGATTTTCATAGTGTCATAATTATATACATTTATATCATTGCACACTTTCAGCTTCTTTATTTCACTTACAATCATGAACATTATGGTCTTTCTTACCACACATTAAATAAAGTCCTATTAATTTTAATTAGTATCCATGGTGTTTCCTTCCACAATTTCCACATGTGGGAAAATCCATCTTTCACTTATTCCCATTATCTGTGTCTCGCTCCCCCATTCTCAATATCTATTACATTCCCATAAAGTCATAAGACATAGAAAATTTCTTCTTTATCCTAATATTACATAATAATATATCTTCATATGTTCATAATATATGGGAGAACAATTTCTTTCGGAGAAATGGATTTAACCCATCAAAGAAACAATCATTCATACTCCTTCAGTTGCATATGTAGTCTGAAGCATGCCTTGATATCCATGTGATGTTAGCTTCATACATTGAGGCATTATCTTCCTCTTTCTACCTCAGACTAAGCAAAATGTATTTAGCCCCTCCCATCACTTACTAAGTCCAATACATTCCTCATATTAGAAGGCTGGAAAATAGCATAAACTTTGGTATTACCACTAGTATACAAAATGATAATCTTTTAACCATATATGATGAATGGTATAAAAATATAATATATAAAATCAAATATATCATAAATATTCAATACCATATGAAATATTTTATCATAATAAATAAATCTCAATTTAACATAAAATCCAACAAAATATGATGACATTGATGAAAACAATATAATAAAATCATTAAAACTCTTTGAGATAAATATCATATTTTTACATTTAAAAAATTACAAGTCATAAAATTTATAAAAGAAGACATTTAAAATAGTTTTTAATCAAATTTTTCCATTCCCAAAAGAACTTTTTAAAGTAATTAACCTTTTAAAACATTCATGTCCACTAAAATAAATCCTTAAAACCATTTTTATACCATAGACTTTAATGGGAACAATTTAAAAGAATAAATCGTTAAAACATTTAAAATGTTATATTATTTAAAGAGTACCCTACATAACTCCTTAAAAATATTCATTTTTGAAACATTTTCAAGAAACATAGACAAGGATGATAAATATGTCCTCGTAAATACTTAGCATTAATAATCTTAGATAATGATGAGATTGCAAAAGTAACCCTTACCTTAAACATTCCACTAGACAAGGGTACGTTACCCTCCAGTATAATGGTTAAAAAACGTTATTAAATTATACTAGTACCATATAAGTATTTATTATATCATTTATTATCCTCTTATATCATTTTTTTATATTATTTCATTATTACCATTATTTTGAGTGTTAATTGCTTCTTTTTCCAAATCTGGTTTTGTCATGTATGTCATATTTATTATGCATAGGATGTATTTATTGATATCTAAATTTATATGCAGCACATAATTATTATTTTTACTCATTATATATGTCTTATAATCATTTTTGG
The DNA here is from genome assembly GCA_963277665.1 of Viscum album. Taxonomy (NCBI): domain Eukaryota; kingdom Viridiplantae; phylum Streptophyta; class Magnoliopsida; order Santalales; family Viscaceae; genus Viscum; species Viscum album. Next base: position 1,328,445,432 of record OY728162.1, read on the forward strand.
AGTGGATAACTAAGAGAATGAATCTTATCGCACTGTAGAGAAGGTACATTGTACGTACACACGAGCGATGTTATCATTCGCTTGATTGTTAAATGGTATGGAATTGTTTGTTATATTAGTTATAAAAAATAATAATCATGTTATATTATTATAATCATCAATATATCCATTCTAATAATGTATTTTTGAATAAAAAATTACACCACACTGTGGAGACAGTATGACGTACGTACACACGCATGGTGATACTGTTTTTCGTATGATGGAAAAAAGGGTGAATATGGTTGTCCCATAAGCATAACCAAAGATCACCATATAGTATTTTCATGAGTTATTATTTTCTTATGGTAATAAATTTGGAAATAGAATTAGAGGAATATATAACACATAAAGAGTTTGATAAAATGATTATCTCTTTTTCAGGTATCTCTTTTTGATTTGCACAAAAGGACTCCTTTTGACTGCTTTCTGCCAAATGTGTTGCCTCTAGGATGAAGTTCAGGAATTTGGGAGATGAAATGGGAAGGGTTTTTCTTGGACATATGGATTTGGAGGTGTGAAGTTTAGATAATTATAAGTTCTCTTTTATAAGAGAGGTGAGGGGAACTTTAAAAAAATCATTAAATATTATTTTATTATAAAATTATTTTTGGTTTCTAATGGAAAAAAATTAATTTTGTAGTGCATAATATGATGATGGGTCGAAGTAATATCAACCAATAGGTTTTATAGATTTTGATGTCATAAAAATAACATTATATTTTATATTTAACTCATGGTTAAATAGGATAACTCTTACCATGATCTCCGGTATTCTTACCCCACATGGTTTGTATAGTTAGTATAAAATTCCAAGGAACCAAAAGTGGATCGTTATTGAAATTTTTAATACTATCCATGTAATTAGGAATAACCATAGATATGTATGACTTTAATATCATTTAATAAAATATTATTTATTTTGAAATCTCATTTATGTCAATTTTGAAATGATTTAATACCTGTTTTCTATTAAAGTCATAGCATCTTGATTCCATAAAACAATGAATTATCTCAATCATAAGATGTAATAGCCATCAAAACAATTTTTGGATGACATAAAATATTTAAAATAATATTTATTTTAATATTTATAATATCATATATTTGATTCATTTAGTAATAAATTTATTATTGCATCAAAAGTTTTTCATAATTAAATTTTATTATGTAATTCCTAAAAATAAAAAATAATTAAACCTGGGGTAGGAGATGTTTTTTTATTCCTAATGAATATTTATAGACTAAAATATCACATATATAACCCCATATTAAATAATTTTTAGAAATAAGAGTCATGTTTATGATATTTTTACCTTTACATATAATTAAATGTTAAAATGTCCAAATCACACCCATGTTTCTTCCGAAGGACATATTTACATCCTAAGGGTTGTATTGGTCAGCCATGACTCATAAAATAATGTTTCGAGAAGTGTTATGATAATTTTATATTATTATAACATTATTTTAAACTTTAATTACCCAATTTACCTTTAACCATGGTAAATAATATTCAAAAGTTACTATTTATTAAAAATTAATTTGATCTTTTAGACCACAACTTTCAACGTTATTACAACCATGTACGTCAGATTTTAGAAATTAAATTTATAGAAGTGGTAAAATTATGTTTAATGCTAATTTGGATATGTTCCGAGAAGGCGGGTAAAAGAGACGTTAAAAAGCTCAATAAAATTTTAAATATCTAATTATGGTATGAAAATTATTCCAACTAACTAAATTTGACTAGTATATATATTGGGTATGTATTTTGAAATTAGCATAAATTTAAAGTCAAATAATTATTTAAATGAAACAGTTCATTAATAATGATGTGTTTTTCACTATTCAATAAAAATTGAGATTTTTTGAAAATTTCAAAAATTCACCCTAATCTAATTTTGATATTCCATATTCAAACATGATTTCTATTTTAAAAAATTAAATTTATTAGAGTTTATAAAATTAATTTTATTATTTTTCACAAAAGGACCTAAAAATTAGTTCATTTAGGAATATAATATTTCAAAACATATAAATATTTTACTGAAACATATATATTTTAGTATAAATATGTATTATTTAAGTTAAAACATTATAAATAAAATTGAAAATTCATTTATTACTATTTATATTACTATATTTAAATGATATGTTTTGAATATATCATTTAAATAAATATCATAGTAACGTTTTTTTGGAGAATATCAATCTTGCATGCTACTCAATCCAAGATGATGTTGCATGCAATAGAAGCTATTAAAGATAACTTATTGTGAAATCTTTGGGTGTTACACCCGATGTGATGATGATAGGTCCTTATACTACCCTAGTGGGAGAAAGATCGGGTGCACAATATGACATTCTATTAACACCTCCTCCCACTGACATACAGTGGATCATGTGATGGTTGATGTTCTAGATCCTGAGGATCATCCCTTCTATTGTCATCATATTCCACCCCAGCACAAAGCTCAACGATCTCGATATGGGTGAACTGTTTACAAACCACCATATGGGATGAAATCTCCTCCCCATAGACATTTATTATACCAGTTTATTTATAAGTTTCATCTCTATTGAAATGATGATACTATTATTACTATCGACCCTTTTAATATGTTTATCCAGTGTTTCATGTTTCATTAATATTTTGGGCATAATTTTTATTTATATGATTTCAAGGTTGACTAATTGAAAAAGAGTAGTTTTTAAATTTCAAGTAGGTGACTTTAAATGTTTATAAAATATATAATAAAAAACGATCTTAATAAAAATTAATGGTTAGAATAAAAATATAAATACATTTTAAAAATAAAATAAGTTTCATAAATAAAATAAATTAGGGAAATCAAAATGAAGGTAAAAAAATATTATAATTAACATTGTAATGGTTTACAACAATACAAAAATTTAATTATTAATTATATATTGGTAAATTTGTAACATTATGCATTTAAATTAACCCTTGATATTTAACCATTCAAAATACCCACTTTATCTTCCATGACCATTTCTCTCTTAAAGAACAATTTTCAACCAATGATATTTATTTCAATAGCTTTAAAAACTAGAACCCATACGTAGATCTTAAATATATCTCAAATTTGAGAATGAAAAAAATCTAATGCTTAAAAACCTAAAATTTTCACATTGATGCTCCTTGGTGACAATTAGTTATAGATTATATGAATGCATGTCAAAGACTATAAGCTAAAGACAAGGGTTGAATCTCTATTAGAAATTTACATCGGGATGAGATCTCATTAAGGATGATGGAAAGGTGAAATTATCTCTATTGGAAGTCATTAAATAGTAGTTACGAGGATGAAAAAAATGGTTCTCTGATGGCACTATAGGGTTACTTGGAAGAGAGAGTGTAAAGAAGAAATGTTGAGGAGGATATGAAAAAAAATGATCGAGTCCTGACATAAAAAATAGGGAGAAAGATTGTTGAATAATAAATTCCCCTAATAAGGAGGTTGTGATGAAGTGACCCAGAAGAACTAGGGAATATAAAATTCCACAGATGAACAAACCAGGTGGTGAGCACGATCTAGGTGGATTACCCATATAGAAATTTTTCATTTTATCAGATACCATATTATTGTTTAAACCCTTTGGTCACTATCCATTCTTTATATCGATTTACATTTGACATCCATAACCATTTCTCTCTTAAAGACCAATTTTCACCCAATGATATTTATATCAGTTTGAAGACCTACCATAACCCAAACTTAGTTCTTAAAAATGTTTCAAATTTGATCACCAAAAAAGATATTTCTTAAAAACATAACATTTTCACTTTCAAATGTTATTATAATAATTCTATGAGACATAATATATATATATATATATCAAAATATTCAACTCAATATATTTATAAATATAATAAAAAATATAATTAAATTATTATTTTTATTTTTCTTAGAAACACGGAAGGCACGCTACCACCTTTCAAGCATAGTTTTAAAAATATTTTTAAATTAAAAAAATTTTAAAAATAAAAACACACAAAAAACTAAATCCTCCTTACTCATACACTATATCTTCCTTGAAAAAGGGCTGAATCCCCTAAAATAGTGCATTCTACATCTTATAGGCACTAGTGTTGTCTTTTATCCCTCTCTGAGTGAATGGAAGAAAAACAATTAACATGATGTGAGTAGAAGGATGAGCTTGATGTTACATGCCTCTAGGATTTTTTTAATCAAGATTTCTTATCCTCATGCTTCACTGGATGTTCTACACATCTCAAGGAGAATGCCAAGGATTCTTCCCCATGATTTTAAGAATATGAATCATATCATCCCCAATCAACTTTTATTCAATTGCATGAGTGAGTGATTTATGTCAAGGCTATTCAACTTGTATGAGTTAGGGAATGGGGTACAAAAACTTCGATTCCTTTTTAATGGAATCCACTTAGAAAATATGATGATCCCATAACCTTCATTAATCATCCTGGGTGTTATGCTTCCTGGAGTGTTCCTGATCTACAATTGAGTGTTTCAGTTAATAACTGTTGAATACCATATTTAGGTATGACAACATGCTGCATCTTTTTCTCCTTGAAATTATTCTTACATCTCATATTGAATGAGGACTTAATCTAATATGGGTCATTCCTAGGCTGAGATAATCTGAAATGAGGGGAAATGAATTTCTTCTGATAGAGAGCAGTATTCCCTCAAATTAAATCACAAGCAATTTATTGTCGTTCATTATAAACCTTATATATCCCATTTAAAAATCCATAATTTATACTAAAACTCATGGATACAAAACCTCGTATCACTATCCCCATGACCCATTTCCCCTCCTATTTTCTAGTTTCACACAACCGACTTTTCCCATCTGTCTGCACCCTTCTCCCTAGCTTCATGTTAATATCTACATCTCTCCCAATAATCATGAAATCCTATTATTGGTTTCATTCCACTACCTTGGTCCCTTTTTACCAACTCCCCACATCCCTCCCTACCCAAAAATGTTATCTACATAATCCTCACAGATATCTCTTACAAGTCTTTGCCTCTTCCGTCTCAACCTACCCTCCTATTTTACCTTCTGGCTACCCACCTCGGCCTTTGCCACCACATTATCCTCTACCTCCTACTTTGGTCCACCCACCTCTTTAACTCACTATATTATTCTTATGCAGTCTTCCCTCATTCTAGAATGTCTTGTACATCACACCGGTCAGTACTCTACGACCAACATCTTCGGATTGGCATGCATTATGGTTTTTTTGAATGATGATTTCTATATTTCCACAAATCTCCCTTCAATTTTTTATTTTGGGGTTTTAATTACCTCAAATGTTTTCTAATACAAACCCCCATAATCAACTCAAAGCCGGAAACATCAGAACCTTGATAGTTCTAATTCCTCACATGCCCTCTTATTTCCACCAAAAGGTAAGGTTTCGTTTATTTCATATCCTTGTCTATTCTAATTTATATATGGTAAGATTTATTTTCTTCAATATATTTTATTATTTATTATTAAATTTTTCTTAAATAGGTTTTTCTTTTCTTGAATTATTGAATACGGTATGATTTCTTTGATTTTTTACCATAATTTTAATTGGTTTTTATTTTCTCATCAATGCTTATGATTTGAGATGACATGAATAGTTTGTGTACTCATATAAATTTCAAGAGATCCATATTAAAGTAATGGTAATCTCTTCCCCACTCATATACCTTCCCTAAATCTCTATATCTCATATTAATCTAATTCTTTTAGTGCCAATTGTTTTCCCTCACATAATTTTTTATTTTTCCCCTCCCTAAAACCTCTCTTAAAAACATTAAAGTTAGTTTCTAATATATCACAGATATCTTAGCGATGAACGAATTAAAACAAGTACCTCATATTTTCTTGTATGACAATATTTTTCAATTTTTTTAACATATATGTTCCCAAAATTCATTTTCTTGAATTTAACTATCTTTTTATTATTTTCATATTTTCTCTCTATATGTTCATTAAATGAATTTTTTCCTTCATATTGGATAACTACGTGTTACTACAGTATTGAATCTCTAAATTAATCACCATATATTTTTTGTTTACATGTTTACTCTTTATTATTCACTATATGTATTATCAACATGACAATTTTTAATATCATATTCATTATCAATTAATTTTTTATTTATCTAAATTTTATTCTACAAGTGTTAACTTAATCGTTTGATTACTCGGGTTTGAATAGTGAGATTCCTTAAACTATAAAATTTTAATTATAGTTGTTTTTAATTGTTTTATTATTTTTATTTTTGAACATATGTAATTATTATTCTATAATATTGTGTATGAAAAATCACCATTCCTATGTAAGCTACTTCTATAGTAAAATTAGATTGGGAAGATGGGTTATATATAACCATAATAAGAGATTATTCTCTTTATCTTTTTTATGTTCTCAAAACTATATGTTCTCTTATTAAAATTTATATTCATGTTGAATTATATATATGTTCTTACCTACTAATTTTATTTGAAGTGTTAATTGTTTGAAACTTTAGAAGGACCTGGAAAAGTTTTAATGAAATAAAAAAATAGTATACTTGTCCTAGGGTCTTTAATATTTTTATTTTTTATTTTTTCTAAACTAAATATTCCACCTTAAAGATTTTCATAATGGTTGAAATTTATATGCCATTATGCATTCACATGAAAAAACTACTTCTATATTGTTTTAAGTATAAAAATGAGTTTCCCTTAAATACAATATTTCTAATTTTCATTTTTATTCTATTTATAATTATATTAATTTTTTAAATTAGGTAAATCTTATTCTATAATTTCATATTTTTAAAATTACCATTTGTTGGTTATCTTCTACTGTACTAGAATTAGATTGTAAAATTGGGGTTTATACAAAAACAATGAGAGGTTTCTTATTGATGGAAGTTGTAGTGATTCTTCACTACAATAATAAATAAACATATTTGAGTCCACCTGTTTGATTCTGTTGAGAGTCTCTTAAAAAGAATAATTAGTCTGTTTTCACATCTTAAGATGTTATAATTTTCTTTTATAAGGTTTAATTTTCTTTTCATTCCTATGTTATTCTATATAGTTTGAATAATATATATATATATAACATATAGAGAACATATATAGAACATATATATAATCATTATATGAATGGAATATATATAAATATATATCATATTTTATATATATATATTTTGTCTATACATGTTCTAAATATATATGTGTATGTTCTATATTTTTTCTATATAAATAGATAAATTTAAATGTTCTGTATATTTATATACACACATAGAACTTATGTGTGTTCCATATGTATATTAATGTCTTAAATATTTATGATTATAATAACATGGGTAAACTCTTCTATACATGCCACCTTCTATATATTTTTAATCAGTGATCTTCCATCCAACCATGATGTCTTTTTCATTGTGTTTGGATAGTTTTTAAAACATGAGAATATTATAAAACATAATTATATATGATAGTGTCAATTATAGTACATAAAATATGCCTTATGAAAGTTTAGATATGTCATGAACCACTTTTTATAGCATGTATAAACCTGTTCATTGATTTCAAGCCACCCAAGATACTGATAGGTTTTTTAATTCCACAAAATGGAAGAAAATATTAGTATTATACATCAAACTTTCTCAACTTACCATGCATAATATGTATCTAAAATAATTTCACTCTAAACCACCCTTTATTCCCATTTATCCTTTCTCCTGTACATGTACTCACAAATAACCATTTTTTCTTCACCTAAATTTAAAATACAATCCATTAAAGAACGAACATTATGGTGGTAGGTATAACTATCATTTTGCATTTAAACATCTTGATAATTCAGGTATTCCTATAACAATAAATAAATAATGTATTTTCTTTATCTCATTCCTCATCCTTAAAAATATTCTCCATTTCATACTACTTATAGGAACTCTACATGCCTTGGGATCAAACATTATCATCCACAGATCATATTCCTGATTTTATTTTATTTTAATGTTTCTGTATATGTTTGAGAACATGATTTAGATCACATAAATTTAGATGACATCATGCACATGAAACATTAAAATATTATTCCTTTTAAATGATCATAAATGAAAAGAACCGATTTATAAACTATTTATAAACGTTTTAACTTCTTTCAAAGCATATAACATACCCATTGGTTTTATATATTCATGAAAAAAGAGTCAAATTTATATATTTTACATTATAATTAGGGACTAGAGCATGAAGTTTTTGAAGTATAGAAACTTCTTTCACAGGTTACGCACGTTATACATTTTACATTTTCAAACCCAAGTATTTATATACTTTGTAGTGGTAGGTGCATCACCTAGGAATGATTCTGTGAAGTCTGATATTGAAATAGAAATGTGGTGTGCTTATAAATTAATGATATATAGTTGCAATTACCTTGAAAATATTGGGTTTTCTAGGATTTATTACATTTTGACATGCTTGAATAATATATTAAATGAAATGTATTTTTGGTTGGTGAATTATATTTACATCCTAAAACATGTTATCTTTTTAGTAATAAAATTAATGGTTCCATTTTAATTTTATGGTTTTTGAATTGTTAGTACAGAATAAGGGATATGGTGATGGATTTAACAAGTCTACTTTATAGTTAATTAAAAAACAGAATTTTAATTTTTTTATACACAAAATCTGTAATGAGTGGATAATGTGTCTCTATAAAAAATCTTAGATTTCATACAATGATTCATCATTTTATAATACATTTTCGGTAAAAAAAATAAAATTCTTCAAATTTTGTATTTCTATTTATATAAGTTTTTAATTTAGAATTTTACACTTTTTTCTAATGGAGCCTCCATTTCTTATAAATCCCTCTAGGAAGACCTTTCAAAATATTTAGAATAATATTTTTTTATTCATTGATGAATAATGATATTCAAATTATAAGGTCATGTCATTAATAACTTCTTTAGATTATATAAACTATTTCGTTTTATGATTGTGATAATAAATGTACTTTTTGATGGTCTTGGAAGAAGATATTGGAGAGGGGTCTGTAGTGGGGTTTCCATATTTTAATAAACTAATGTTTATTAACATTCCAAAATAAATAAAACACATTAAATATATTAGTGTGTATGTTCAGGCTATTTATTATGCATATATTTATAATTTTGCACAAAAATAAAATAAAATTAGTATTTCTTTCAACTATGATTGAACTTATGTATACACTTATAAAAATCTATAATACACTCACATTTCCAAATACCTTAACATAAAAATAATATGTTATGATTATGTATATATACATCCATTTTCTTGTTTTCTTATTTAATTTATGTTTTTGAATCACTGATATCATATACTCTGAATTGTGAGAATTAATGTCCTTAAATTGTTATGTGTCTACTCTTACAGATTAGCTATAGAAATCTATAACTATATTTTTATTTTTTTTCATTACTTTTTATTTCAATATATATATATATATATTCTTGAAATAATTTTATCATTTCCAGATCCAAAAAAATTCTTATATGAATTTTAGTTATTCTTTTTGACTTAGAAAATTAGTAACTATGATTTATTATAATCATTATTAATGTATTATTGAATGTTAATTCAAAAATCTTTTATGTTATATGGTATGATTCATTCAATATTTTCTTATGTGGATTTTATTACTATATTTTGATAAATGTTTGGACCTGTTTTCCAATATTTTTTCTACATCGAGTATAATAAGTTTTTCAAAAAAACTAAATCTCGTCTTTTTCTTATAATAATTTTATTTTTCAATTTTAAATCCTTCATAATGGGGTTTAATTTCATTATTATATATGTGATAAAACTTCCAATTCAGGTACATTTTAATGAATTTAATCTAACAAGTATATATTCAATATTGGTTTTCCATATTACATTTTGTGTTCTTATTACTTTTAACCATTGATTATGTCAATCCGCCCCACCCAATAAATTATTCATATTTTTATCTCTATTATACTCATATTTTTTTTCTTTAAAATATGTCATAGTAGTGATTAAATTCATTATTTTTTATATGAAAATAATTTTTCTCTAAGTAATAATTATTTAAATTAATGAAACTTGAGAGATTTTTTTTGAAATTTGTTAAAAATAATCGAATAACCCACATTCATCCATTTTTTCCATAAATTATTGATATATTTTTTCCCATTGTGCTTGTATTTTTCTAGTTTTAATCAGTTATAGTAGGGTCAAATTTTATTGTGTATGTTGTGAAATAACTTATTTTTTAGTTTATATTTATTAATATTATTCAATCATTCCTATATGAACTTATTTTTTATTTATTGAATTTTTTTGTCTTCCCATATTCATCATCTCTTTCATTAAAATAAACCATTGGACCATTATGAAAAATTAGGGGGTGATTTTAAATTAGGTTCTAGCATTGTCAGTCATTTTGAATTTTCGTGATGGATAAAGACCTCGTTTCATTTCTAGTAAGGACCAGTTATCACTTTCTCAATATTTATCAATGAGATGTAATGTAATTAAGCTGAGTATTATTATTATTATTTCTAATTCCTTATTTATAAATTTTGTTCTTATTCTCATCATTGGGGGGATAAAATCAAAAAATATTATCATAGATATATAATCAAATCAAATTGTATTGTATAAAAAATCCCTCTTATTTAACAAATGTATTAAATCTATGAAGTTGGTTTTTGTCTCCTCGATTGTTTAAATTTTAATTTCTAAAGATTTTAGGTGATGGTTGATGACTCCTGTCATGACATGACCTAATGGGGCTTGATATGAAACTACCATGAGTATACCACCATAGGCATTGGGCTAGTAATAAGCACCAAAAGGGATGTCTAACATGAGGGAAAATACCTAATGCACCTACAATAACTCACCCATCCATCTCAAGGAAGAAGTGAAGATGAATAAAAATAAAAGGTGAAACATTTAGAATATAAACCAAGAATGAAAACCCAATAGGGTGTAAAAGAGAACGACTTTGTAAACAAAAAATAAATGGTAAAAATACATGAACAACTAGAAAGATTTCCCAACCAGAAAAACTGGTATGTAAAAATGTTGAGAAATCCCAACTCCATATCTCCAAACTCTGACCACCATATGTGGTCCAATGACCAATGAATTTGTATTGTCCTTTCTATTTGTCATCAAACTATCCATCATCTATATAATACACGAAACTAAGGGTAAATCTCATGCATGGGTTAGTATATACATACCTAGTAGGACACTTCAAATGCTGATGGGGGTGATCAAGAGATACATTATGAATAGATAAACAACATACATTTGAAATTAGATAGTAGAAAATAGAGAGTTGAAAATAGATAATAGAAAAATCAATCAATAGAAAGAGAGTACAAAATATGACAATATGGTTACATATATATATTTATGTATATACTCATACAAATAAATCTTCAAATGAGAGATACGGGGATCTCCATCTCACATCCTAGTCTAGAAAAAGATACTCCATCAGTTCCAGAAGTCTATCAATGATGTCCAACATCTCGCACATATTTCCATCAGAAACCATACAGGTCAAGAAAAACCACATCACAGGGCCACACAGTCGAGTAAAAACAATATATATATGGAGGAACTATGAATTGGTAAAATTGGATGGTTTCAATTAGTATATAGTTCTAGGTCCCAATCCAATCTTAGTTAGAGGGTGCAACTCTGATGGTCAGGGAACCATGCCCTAACACCTCAGGATGGTGCGACACTATAGTTGATTGAGGTCCCATTCCTAAAAACATTGGATTGTTACACTCTATTTGTCTGTAGAGGACTCATTTCATGTGTCTAATGATGTATTCACTCTAGTAATCAAGGAACCATGCACTGATACAACTGGAGGGTTCCACTCAAATAGTAGGTAGAGAACCCATTCCCATCCTAATTATAGGGTCCCACTCTTTTAATCAGGGACCCATTCCTTATCGCTTCAGGAGGGTGCAATTTTGTTTATTGGTGGAGTACCCATTACTTATCCCATTAGGAATGTTCTACTCTAATAATTAATAGTGTAACCATGCCCTACACTGGAAGATGACACCACTCGATATCCTTGGTGATCCTACCTGATCTCTGTCATCATTGGTCATCGCCTAAATTAGCCTCACACTTAAAATATATTTCATCTTATCAAATATAATAATACAGAGGCCATCATCATGTTATAAAAATTAAAAAACTCATGAAATGCTACATTTGGGACAAAATCTAAGTCCAAATGAATGATATACTTGAGGTTGAAGTTTCTTTATAGGTAAAGAAGGGGTTCAGAGTATGTGAGGGGCCCACAAGGCATGTGTACCTAATCCACTTCCTACATTTGTCCCTAATGATACGCAGATATATACCCATACAGGGATATTGGTGTGTAATGGTCCTACATTTTGTGTATGAACCACTCAGGATAAAGCTCATGTTCCCTAGCAGTGTCTATGTACTTATTCCCATGTTTATGTACTAAGATACATAACATGTCTCTCTATACATGTTTCCACCCATGTATATGGAACTGTCTATGTATTCTAGCACATGGAATGCTCTTGGTCATGCCCATGCTCATGTAGTCATGGAGTACACACATAACCACCAACATATGGTTAGAAGGTGTGTATTGGTCCCACATAGTGTGTGGTGCTAATAATTCAAGGGAATTATAGATACCAAATCTATGGCACTATATGAAATGTGTTCATCAGACTATACGACGTGTAGTCACATTTTTCACAGAAACATATATTTGAACTCCACAATCCAAATATAGCCATTCCACCTCCGAATTAGGCCTCGTCTTCTGTTGAAATTGGAGGGGATGACCTCTGTATGTCGTTTTTGTCCATCTAGTGAAATGAAATTGGTTCCAAAATTCAACAATATGATTCCACACATACCACCGCCTCTTCGAGAGACCCTCGTGAAATGCCAAATCCGGATTTGGGTTCTAGATCATCAAACCCTTTAGTCACAACCCATGAATCCTCTATTCATATACTAGATTCAACATTTATGTTATCGAACTTGAATATATCACGAATCTAGGGGTCCGATTAGGCTCGATCCTGCCTGAAAAATGTCAAATAATGACTCCATGCTGCAATGAGGAAAAACAAAAAGGAAAAAGAGCGATAATTTACCCCAAAAACCATTAATCTATTTAAAAAAATTAACTCATATAAGAGTATCTCAGATTATAAACAATGAATGATCAATTTAATTTCAATACAAGTTGGCATGCAGTGTTTAAGAATTGGCATAGATATAATAGTTGGATGATAGTTCATAATAAATTTAATCAAAAAGGGCATAAAATATGAATTGAAGAGTTCTACTTGTAGATCAGATAATTATTACAAAAACAATGCAATAATCACTGGTTAAGAGGGTTAATTAAATTCCTTGTATCTCAATCTTCTTCAATCCAAATTCATGTCGTCGTTATATATCGATTCACCAACAGAAGTGGGAAGAATGCCTCTCGATTTTCTTGTGGTTTATATGTATAACCCTTAAAAAATCTCCATTAAATTGTATTAATAAGAAATGAAACATTAGATTAATTGATTAAAATAAATAAATTTATTTATTTATTCTAACTAAATACACCTTCCAAATGCCATGATATCCATATGCCCCATGTTAATCTATTTCGGTTCGGTCCTATATTTAACCTAACATTTCAGATTCAACTATTGCCTCTTATTTCTGATATGATATTCTATTCAAAATTTATCTCACTGTTTTAGGAAATAGTGCATGCATATTATAAAATATATTTAATATTTTTATAAAATTAATTTTGGGAAAACCGGTCCTTAGAATCACACCTCGTCTTAGTGCCAGACTCTGAAAATATATGTTGAAATATTTAAATGTATTAAAATGAAAATCTGGGTCTCTAGATCATTAAATCCTTCAGTCATTTCATCCTTTAAAAAAAGAAATCTTAATGCTTTGGATACCGAACCTGTATCTGGCTCCCCCTCTCTGAAGAGGTCTCACACTCGTTCTTTTTCTGCCATAACACATAATCCAAGGGGATAATCAGTCTATCCTGGGTCCTCTTATACTAATCCTTGATCACCTCCAGGTTCTCTACAAAAGTGGATCCATCCTCGATTTCTAGATCCCCCAAATCGATGACAAGCATGGTGTCATACACATATTTCATTAGCTATGAGATGTGGAAGACATTGTGCACCAACTCCAAGTGTGGGGATATGGAGAGTGAGTACGAAACCTCTCCAACCCTCTGCAAGATAGTGAATGGACCGATGAACCTTAGGGATAGATTTCTTCCCCATATGAATCTCCAAAATGATCATCATTTGTTGACTATCTGAGAATCATTGACTCTATTCTCAAACTCCAAGGGCCTATAATTTTGAACTGTGTATGTTCTCTACCTACTCTGAGCTATAATCATTTTCTCATGGGTTATCGAGGACTTCTCTTTGATAACTCTTGACCAATGTGATATGACTCACCAATCTCTTTGAAGAACAAGGGTGACCTATAGGGCCTCATATACTTTGCGTCAAAATTTATTTTGCTGATATTAGATTGGTAGCTATTATTGCACACAATCTCTTCCAAGGACATGTGATCCTTCCAACTCTGACCGAAGTCTTAAATGAATGACCTCGATATATCCTCCAACACCCTGATAGTGTACTATGTCTACCCATCTATATGGGGGTGAAAATTTCTACCCATCCTATATGGGTCCTAATTTCCTCCTATAGGCCTCTCCATAACCTTGATGTAAAATTCATATCACAATTATAGATAATAAGTGAGGAAAACCAATGAATGTGAACAATCTCCCACATGTAAATCTACTCCAAAATCTCCTTTAAAATATAATCTATGATAGAGAAGATATTCACTAACTTCATGAGTCAGTAAACGATCACCCATATGGAATTGTGGAACTTCCTTATCCATATAATCCCTGTCATGAAGTTCATGGATATTTTGTACTACTTACAGTCTAGGATCTTAAAAGGTTGCTACAAACCTACCGAAACCTGGTGATCAGCCTTCACCAGCTGATAATTGAGGAACTATGAGACAAGCTTAGCTATGCTACATTTTGCTTAGGACCACCAAAATTTTTATTTAATTTATATGTACATCTTCCCCACACTAGTATTTATAACCCTGAGAGAAGTGTGGAACTCCCTCATCATATCCCCCACATCATGACTGTCAGTGCTATCTGTCCCTAGAAAAGGACGACATGATTCCCTTCTCCTGAAAATCAATATGTTGAATATACTAAGTATATAGAGGTACAGAAGACCATTTATTCAAATTATCCCAACTTAGAGTCTCCCACATGCTAAAAGAGCAGTGGTGTCAACCCCACCAACAGAAAAAAATTCCCCCTCATGCTCCCCTAAGGACAGCTATAAGGAAGACAACTACTTAGAATCCTCCAACACCAAGCGAGCATGAGACATCCAACTAAGGGAATATGATACCACTTTTACCTTACCTGAATTATATACTATGTCAATGTCACTATCATATAGGAACTCAAATCAGTAATGTTATATCATGTTCAATTATCTCTACCTGAAGACATACTAGAGACTCTGATGGCATGATTAAACCATAAAGTGCTCCCCCAGAGGACAATGACTTCACATCATAAGGGAGAATAATTATACTTCTTTCTCTAGTTATTCATTTAAATAGTTATTCTCATGAGATATCAATTTTCTTCACTCCTATGCGATAACTTCCTGCCTCTGAATCAACACACAGTAAATCCAAGATCATAAAGCATCAAAATACTCTATGAACTATACTCCCTCCTCTAGTAGACTCAAAACAGGAGAGCTCATTATCCTCAGCCTCAAATACATGAAGGATTTTTGTAACTAATCATCCACATAAAAGGAATCCATTTCTTCATCAGAGTGGTAAAAAATTCTCAAATCATAGAGAAGTCTACAAAAAACATCTCTTAGTACCCTAACAATGTAAGAAAACATCACACCTCGAAAACACTCTTAGTTGGATCCCAAGAAAGCCCTACAAAGGCTTGTGCAAAGTATATAGACAAACCATGTTAGAAAATTTCATGCACTAGGAAGAAAACCTCATGAATCTAGAACTGGTACATTGAGATCATAACATAAAGTTTGTGCTTCTAAAGAAAATACTGGAGAATCCTTAAGTTTTTTTTTCAGATCCTCCTCTGAAACAAAGGATATAAGTATATCATCAATCAAGACAACCAAAATTTATTCCACGTATGTCTATAAAACCATGTTCATCGAACCCACTAACAAGAAAGGATAATTTTTACACCAATGGGAATCACTAAGAAAACATAGTTTCCATAGGGACATCAGAATGCCGACTTCAGAATATCATCATTGTTAACTTTCAACAGGTGGTAGATGAGACTATGATTAATCTTTGAAAACCACACCACTCCTCTAAAATGGTCAAATTGGTAATAAATTCTTAATAATGGGTACTTATTATTTATCATGTATTATTTCATGTGGTGATAATCTACACAAAACTGCAATACCATGTGTTCCTTTTTCAAAAATAACACTAGAAATGACCATGGGACACACTGGGCCTCATAAAACACTTCATTCAAAGGTCCTCCAACTACATCCAAAACTTCAATGTCATTGTAAAGGATATCTAACATGCCATAGAAGATATAATAGCATCCCTAGGATGAAAATAGATTCCAAACTCCATCTCCCACCTCAAAGGTTGTCATAGAACATCCTCGGGGAAGATTCCCATAAAATACACCATGAAGGAAGGAAGAAAGAAGCATAAATATAATACTTCACCTAGATCTAGAGTCAATAAGCAATGGAAGATGGGTTTCAACTTCTTATTCACAACACGCACTCACCCTTCCTTGAGATCACACTCTCCCAATTATGGAGAATCGTGTCCCATCAGTGTGAAGACATCTGACTCATCTACGGCGATAGTCGATCTTGGATTAGATCATGGAAAATGAATACACAACCAATATGAAATAATTTGGTTATATATTGATGAAATATGTCCCATATGAACCTCTCTCCACCAATCTATGGCTTGCACTACTGAAAAATAAATGATATAGATTAAACATTCCATGTAGGAACCTTGAGACAAAGATGTTGGGCTAGAACCTCAACTCAGAGATATATATCTCACACTTGTATTATATAGATTTATTAATGAATCACACCTATTTATTAAAATATATATGAAATATTATAATATACACATATTGTAGCTCTGATCGTATCATCTATCACAGGGTCATAAGCCTCCATAACATGCACTTGTCCATGACCCCAAGCATTATCCCCCCAAGCCTGATGGGGTCCGCCCTATGGTACTAGTGGATGAATCCCATAGCATCATAAGAAACCCATGGATCATCCACTTAGATTTCTATGTAGTCCTCTTATAACTCAACCTCAATGAGGCCACCCTTCCCTAACCTAGGAGACCCCTGATCACGACATTATATCTATTTAATGGTATGTCAGCTATCTGCCTGAAATCCTCAACATGCCTTGTTGGTAGTCACACACCAAGTGAACTAACCCATTATAAGAATAGTACCACCCACGTATATATTCCATAGTCCACTGTTCTATCTTTGACCATGTGTATGAGCCTGATCTTGGGACAATGTCCTACACTGAGATCCAGTCAACTGGTGTCAGCAAGTTGTGGTAGATGACTCAGCTCTGTTATGGTCACAGCTAGTAACATCCTTCCATCCATATGAAATGAAAATATCCATCACTAGTGATAACTCCAACACCCAAGTATATATGGAAATTCACATGGGTTCCAAATTGTCATAGATTTATCCCTAGAGTCCCCGTTCAAACATCAGTGTTCAATAGTATCCATCCCAGATCATGTTAAGGGATTACCACAAATGGTGTATGAAGCATACACAAAAATCAGCCAAAATTATCCATCAATTATGCAGTTCTTGAATCTAGAAAATATGAACCAAGAACATGAAGGAGCGGTAGCACACCCAAAAAAATAGTTTTTGGAAGGAGGTCTATAAAACAGTGACTCATCATGCATCAAGGTAAAAAAAATGCCACCAGCTCCCAATTTATCCATGGAAAATTCTAGTTGTAGCACAACAAAATGATATGTCAGTATCCATATAAGACTAAAATTAAGTACCACTAAATCTAAAAAATCCTCTACTTCCTATGGATCTGGCCCTTTGTATAACCTTAGCTACCTCTAGTTCATCAACTCACGAAGTACATTAAGCCTGCATGTATCCTTACCCTATCATACATTTATGGTATACTAATCAATGGGTAAGGGTTTTACTACCTATCCACATTGAGGATTGATCTCATTGGATATACCCTGAACTGAGGCATCATCACAAATCGTATCATTATCAAAATCTTGAATGGGTAACCAAGCTGGCAATCATCGTGGAGGCATCCTAAAAATTTAATCAAGACATACCATGGTTATATGAGCACATATATATACAATGGAAGATGATTAAATTAGGAAATTCATAGAATAAATCCTATATGATGTATGTACCACTGGACTCTCCAACCAATTTCTCAGTATGTAAATTCGACATACAGATAGTTAAGGTTCTATTGAGTGGATATGTCAGTCGCCACACCAAAACAAGGTTCCCTAGAATGAGAGTAGCCCTAGAAACAATTCAGAACTATTTCCCTAAATCCCATGAAAATATTCACAAGGGTACTAATCCAAACACCATCGTAAAGAATCAACCTCCTCTAATAACATCTGATCACAACTTGAACCAGCAGAGCTCTAGCCGCATCTACCCCAATCTCGCTACTATAGGCCAAGGGTAGGTGACATGTGATGAATGGAATATATAACATAGAAAGTCACTTAAATAATTTACCAATAAACACACCCCTGATCATCTCAATAATGAAGTGGATAGGAATAATTATATAAATACGGAATAGATAGAATATAAACCAATCATGAAAAAACATCTATAGTCTATAAGATTATGATACTGTAAACTGAAATGAAAAGGAAAAAACATACCAAATTATAATGATGTCCCAAACTTACAATGCAGTAATTGAAAGTGCTGAGAGAGACCAGCTCTTGATATCCAATATCATAGCACTATATGCAGTTATATGAACCAGGAATCCCTATGCTCCTCTATCATCACTGTCAACTGGGCTATCATTTGTATAAGATATAAAACATGCATGAAAATCCCATGTAGGGGTTAGTATATTCATACTCATTAGGATTCCATAAATTATGAAGGAGGATTAGTATGATACATTATATGAATTGATAGATAGTAAACTATAGATAGTGGATTGTAGAAAACATATGATAAACCATAAATAGATCAACCCACAATAAGATAGTACATAATAGAACAACATGGAAATATATTCTCAGAAAAACCCCCATTAGAGAGAAGGGTATGTACACCTTACAACCAAACTCGAGAAAACTGTCTTCATTAGTTCCATAAGCCCATCAATAATGAACTACATCTTGCGTGTCTACCCAGCATAAAAAATACAAGAAAATACACACCTCACCACTGGGTCAAACAGTCATGGGAGAATAATCTATAGATATAGGATCCATGAACTAGTACAAAAATTAGGTTCCACTGAATATATTGCTAGAGGAACCATTCCTAGCCTAGGTGGAGGCTATCAATCTAATGGTTGGGTACCCATTCCATGTCTCAAAAAGTGGTTGTCACTTAATAGTAGATAAATGGTCCATGCCCATGAAAATGGATTTTTCCACATTATTAGTCTATAATGGACTCATGTCAAATTCCAGATAGAGGGTTACACTCTAATAAAAGAATTCCCATTATTAGATATAGTGGTATGGTTGCACTCAGATAGTTGATAGAAGACCACTACCCATCACAACATGAGGATGCAGAACTATTATCGGAGGACCCATGCCCTATCTCCATTGCAGGGTTCCACTAAGCGTATAGGTAGGGGATCCATTCCCTATCCTAGTAGGATGGTTACACGGTAAGAATGGATAGAGGGCCAATTTCATACTTAGGTTGAGGTTCCAATTTGAATCCCTAGTGATCCTTCCTAGTCACTGCCATATTGAACGTCACCAAAATAAGATTCAATCCCATAACATCTCTCATCATATATCAAAATCCACTATGAATGCCACGATCATTTTCAACATGAAAAAAGCTAGGATAGGATTCTTGTGGGAAAAAATATGAAATCAAATGAAGGATATATGATAGGATGATGTTTCCTAAGAAATAATGATGGGGTACACTGCATGTTAGGGAAACCGCACGACGTGTTGTCTTGTCCACTACCTATACATGTCCATGCTGGTAAATATATCACTACCCAAGTAGGGATATATAGTGTTTATAGGTTCTATACAATGATTTAGAGAAACATGGGATCCATCCCATGTACCCTAATTATGTTTGTGTACATCTTCCCATGTCCATGTACTTCGTTACATGACTTGAGTCTCCGCATGAGGTTTTTCCCATGTCTCTAGCCAAGTATGTGTATTCCACCACATGGAGTGGTTCTAGACATTCCTATACACGTGTAATCACATAGTATAGGTTGGGCCTCAAGCACAAGGTCATATGGCATGTGGGTGTCCCATAAGGTGTGTGATAATTATAATTTACTGAAACCCTAGTTTCTACAACCATGACCCTACATGCCTATGTTATTCAAACTACATGGAGTGTAGTCATTTTTTTCACAAAAAAGTCTACAATAAAAGCTATCGATTAGGATATTACATCCTTGAATTAGGACCCCTATTCTACCAAAATTAGAAGTTAAGATACTTTTTATTCCTTTCCAACAATCCAATGGAAAAATTTTGGATCCTGAATTCATCTGTACGATTCAACACATACCTTCAATGCTCAGGGAACCTCCCGTGCTATGAAAAATCCATGATTGAATTCAAGATCAACAAAACATTCACTAGAAAACCATTATTCAATGGTTCTTACCCTTGATTCATCGTTATGTTCATTGCATATGAATCTTTCATGAATCATGAGTTGTGATTGGGCTCATTCTCGCACAAAAATGTTTAATCACAACCCCATGGCTAAATGATGAATAATGCAAAGACAAAAGGGAGAAAGACTCCACAAAAATTTTTATTCAACAATTTCATCACATGTTGTTGCCCAATAACATGAATTGGGATATCAGGACAATAAAAAATGAATAATAAATTTAATTTGAATACATGTGTCCATGAAATGTCATGATATTAGAACAGATTAAATAAATGGTTGATCATGGAAAATCAATTTAATAAAAAATGGTATAAACCACAAATTGACGACTGCTTCATAGAAAATGTATCATTAATTATAAAAAAACATTCCCTATAATTATTGAGAGGAGGTCATTGTACACACATCATCTTGATCTGCATTAATTTGTATTCTCCCCGTCCTTGGATCTCAAATTTCCAATGGAAGTAGGAAGAACAAATCTTAAATCACCTATGGTTTATGCAGATAACTCTTGTAAAATATTTCTAACATGGAATTAATAGAAAAAAATATAAAATTAATTAATTATTATAAATTAATTTAATTTTTTATTTTTAACGCACTTGCCAAGAGTCGTGATATTCGAACTACCCACTCTGACCTCTTCTATGTCACACATAGGCTGGACGTCATGTTCCATAATTAATTGTGGTGTCATATTTATTATTTGATATTTTTTGAAGGATTCATCCAATTTTATTTATGAAACTATGTGTGCCTAATAAAAAATATATTTAAAACAATTATAGAATTAATTATTGCAATACCGAGTCTTAGAATATCAAAAAATCTCGGCGCATGGCTCTTCAAATAAATTTATATAATTTTCAAAGTCTTTCAAGGAAAAAATTGGTTCTTTAAAACTCTATTTCTTGTGGTTAATATATATTTATATACTTTTCCCCTTTTTTTAGTTTTATTGACTATATATTTCTAATCTTATTTTCTATATTTTATGACTACATATTTTAGTTTCGATTGCATTTTTTAATGTTTTATGTTCCTTATATTAGTTCATTACAATGGCCAAAAAATACGTGAACATATTTTCACATGGGTGTAATACTAATTTATCAATCCATACATGGGACAATTTGAATATGACATGTGCATCTGATTTTAATGTTGATTCAATCATAGCTTGGCATGGCTAGTTTTCCAAGAAATTATTCAGAAATTGATTCTACCACATTAAATTGTATATCATGTAACTAATATGAGATACAAGTTACCATTACATAGCTCCATTGAGGGTTGGTTTCAAATGTTTTGAGGAAAATGGGTATCAATTTATTCTTACATTAGTTCACTTTTTCACTTTTGGTTACATGATAGGTATATTGTCTAAAATATCACCATACGCTCCACTAAGAATGTGTAATTGAATGTTATGTAGCCACTTGAAATGATAATTACTCTTTCACATCATTCTAGAATCCCCATTAAATCACTAAAATGAAAAAAATAATGTTTTACTTTTATTCCAAATAATAGAAACAGGTATAATACAACTACAACAAAAAAAGGAATCCAAATAAAATTTATTGCAAATTAATATAAATTAAAAAAATTATCAAATCCCATATAATTGGTTAAATTGTGAGGAAATTTTCCCTTGAAAAATATGAACTTTTTATCTCATATCAATCCCTGTCACATAATTATTGAACTCATGAGAAATAATCTATACTTAGTCCATTATTAATCTAAATAAATAATAAGTGGTTTTGAACTATAATTTTCTATCTTATTTTCATATTTACTAATTTATGAATATCATTTGCCAATTTATTACACACAAAAATTCATTCACGTCCAATGATCCATCATTTCACATCCATTACAACCACACATAGTAATTTATATCTCACTACTAAATATATTTTTTTCGAAATTTATTTTGGTGAGATCATGAACACATTATATATTTGCGAAATGTGTCAATATATCCACTAAAATATACATAATTTTTTCAAACATATTGAATTTTCTTGGTTTGTGATGAGGAATATGTATTGAGGTATTATATTTTAAAAATGGAATAAAGAGGATTTCAAAAAATTATTGCTCAATGCCTGAAATTATAAGAAAATATAACATGAAAATCAATCTTACTTTTCATCACTCAACTGCATCACCAAAATCAATATCATCCACCTATTTAATAATAATTAAAAATAAACCATAATAATAAACAATGACTCGTCCTCCTGTATCATCTTTAAAGAGAATTTCATTAGAAGTGATTGAAATTAATGGTTAATGAAAAGCCATTATATTTTATTTATGAATAGTTTGATTAGTAATTTAAGAAGAAATAATGAATGATTTAATCCTTTATCTTTATATAATGTAGTATTTTATCATATTATTTAAGTAAATATAGAAAAATTTATTTCATTGATATTGTGACTTCTTTCCACTTTACTAATAGAAACACTTATGTCACACAATCCCAGAACATTTTATTCATTGAATATTGATATCGAGAAAAGAAAACTCTCAAACAATGGTATCAAATTATATTTCATACATGAAAAAGTCAATAGGTGTGTGTAAAAGGGAATAGTCTGGTGACAATGCTCATATAAGGCCAATTATGGTATCTAAACTCAATAAAAATTGTATTTGAAATTTTAAATTTACATTTATCATTTTAGAAACCACTATTCTCTTAGAAGTGTGAATGAGACACAAATAAAGTTATACATTATGATGCATGCATCATGTTGTAATGAAATAGAGAAATTTAATAGGTTACTAAAAAAAGGTTTATAAAACATATCTATTTAAGCAATATTTTCATTGGACTATATTTTACATGACCATAATTTCAAATGAACCCAAAATTATTCAAATAATCGAAAATAAATAAGGAAACCAACACATTTTTTCAATACTGTGTGTTTAAAATATTAAATTCTTGAATAATTCAACAATAAACTCAATATTATAAAAATGAAAAGATTTATCACTAAATCTCAATTCTCACAAAAAAGAAAATTTTAGCAATGAAAAAAAATACATATACCAAACTACTTACTATGAAATTATCTCACCCAATGTAATACAAAAATTATCATTGTTTTATTAAATTTTGAATTTTTAGATTTTATATAGATTATGATAGACAATAAATAAAACATTTATTAATAGATACAACTAGTAAATCATTTATAGTGCAAAACAAGTAAAATATCTAAAGGCCACTTCATTTAAAATATAAAAGAAACTTCATAAATTTATTTCCAAAATAAAAAAAATAAAAACTGAGTAATAGAGGAAGAAAATATTTCTCATGGGATTTTTCCAAGTTATTGTAGTGTTTTTATACCCTATGACCAAATAGTTTGGTGTCAATCTGAATTCTAAATTTGGATAGTGTTTATGTGATTTGAACCTCCCCATGAAATTTCTCCCAATGTTTAAAGGTAGAAACTAAAATTGAATAGCCAAAATAATAAATAAAAGTGATTGAACCATCTAGATATTAAAAAGATAGAAATGATGTATATGAGGGAAAAAGGTTGATCCTTGTTTGTCGTTCCCCCTACATGTGATATTCATCTTATTGATGAGGAGGTGACAACTTCACCATTGATTCCGATATATGATCTTCTTAACTTACTCCCTTTATTTGGTCATCAATGTACATACATAGCTTGAATTTCCCCCCATATGTTGCATCATTCACATTATACTCTACAAGTGTATATATTTTAGCTATTTCATTAATTCCATCATATGGTAAAAGAATTTTTTGTATATATTCAAACAATACAAACTAATTAAAATTTAAAATTGAATCAAAACCTAATTTTTTCAGTTAGTAATTCCACTAGAAATTACTTTTCTTAGTGGAAACTTTTAGGGATAGAATGTAGGTAGTCAATATCCACTTTCTCCTCTTCTAGTAATACGTCCTTTGGTATGTTGATTATTATAAACACTATTTCATAATTAATTTAATTCATTTAGTCATTATATTCTACTGTAAAACTTTGTTAATTTTCATGTATGGTAGAATATTGGACTAAAAACTATCTCATTTGATCAGTTAATGAAAGTTAAGATTCAGTTTCAACTACACTATGACGTGTGTAGTCCCATTATTGAAAATCATTGAACAATTAACTCAATTTTTTCTCATTTGTTTATCTTACGAATAAAATAGATTTATGTCTATGTTATTCCATCACCGGTTGTTTAATTTTTAAGAAACTAAATCAAATGTATGGAATAAATGAAAAAGTTAAAAAAATGAATGAGACACAACTCCCCTATAAAAGTTCTAAAAATGGTTTTCTATAGTGACCTATTCGAAGGGTTTCTAGTGCACATTATCAATTTATAAAACCCCAAATTAATAGAATTATATGGTAACCTAAGAAATAATTCTCTTGATGTGGGTTTTATAAATCATTCATAGACTTAATTCTGTCTTATTATACATTTTTTTAAAAAAAAATTGTTCTTATTGTTTTGAAAAATAGTTGTTATTTTAATGTATTTAAATAAATTAAAAGTAGGGAATAAAGATATGAAATTAACAAGAAAAAAATAAATTAATATAAAAGATAGATAAATATAATAAATAAAATTTCTGAAGAAAAAAATGTTAGCCTGAACTAATACAGATCAAGGAAGTTCCACTATAATTGTTTCTAATCATAGATAAAAAATTCTGTTTTATTATCTGACCAAACTATCTCAGTTTATAGCATAAGGTATTTATATATAATGACATAATTAAATATATATTATTGTGTAAAAATATTTTTAAATTGTTTTTTGACTTTCCAATTTCAATTCCTAATGTTTTATGGATAATCTTATAATTCTCTAATGAGTTTTTTTTTTCAATTCTTCATTTGGTGACACAATCAATCAAGTTGTATAATTAGTTATGGGATGTTTTCTATTATAGTGAAGAATAATAAAGTATTTAGAAGTTAAATCATTGGATTTCACCACAAAAAATATCCCAAATATGGAAGTTCATAGTGAACAGATGGTAGAGTTACAATTATAATAAATTTAAACTCATAAACACATTACCCATTTTTCACTATTAACCAAGATATGAAAGTCAGACCTCCATAGATAAAGGTACAATTTCATGAAACATGATATAACGCCATGACCCCTATTACCCAGAGTCAGTGCGTTATTTAATACCTTGGCATGATTACAAGGAATCATGTCCCGAAAAACCGATCATATTAGCAGTCATGGAAAATATATTATATACATGAATGTGAAATTACAGCTTAGAAAGTAAAAGACAACATCAATGATTCTATGAGAATGTGAATAATCCTCTAGCTTAACCCCACTTATCAATCATAATACACTTCTTAGAATCCTAGGAAAATCAAACATAATATAGGGGTGATCTCAAATGCACAGTAAAGGTAAGCAATACATTGGAAGATACCATAAACATTAATCATGGTGAATAATCTAAAACACATTCCTTTACACATAATAAGAATGAACATGTTATGGCAGGAATATTAGATGATTAAATAATTCCATAATAACACGTATTCATGGGTATTCTAGTAGTCTAATAACCACATGAACCATTAATAATATTTTCATAATGAGGTAATGTATAATGAGGGATATTTTGAAACATTTTGTCAAGGCCTCAACCAAGATGTCTAAAAACGAGTTAGCACTTGGCCAAAACCATATATCAAAATTGGGAAATGCCTTAGCCAATTCCACATCTAATTGTCTCATGAGACCTACTGATGCCTCAAGGAGCTATAGAGGGCTCCACCCGTCACTAACTATGTCCAATACATTCCTCATATGAAAATGTTGAAATATGACATAGACACTCGTATTAAAATTATTATACGAAATGTATATACTTTAACCCTACACCATGAATGGTATAAAAATGACACATATAAATTCAAATATATCACAAAACCTTAAATACAAGATAATTTATTTTTATCTTAATAAATCAACCTCGATCAAGATTAATATCCCATAAAGGATATTGATATAGTTTAAAATTATCAGTAAATATATTTTAGAGAAATTTCCCTTTTTCATGAAATCATTTAAAAGTAACAAAATTTATAAAGGAAGTCATTTAGATAATAGTTTTGAATCATAGTGTCCCATACCACTATGAAACTTTTTAAAGGAATTAGTATTTTAAAAAATTCATGTCCATATAAATAAATCCTTAAAACCATTTTGAAAACATGGACATTAATGAGAAAGGTCTAAAAGAATAAATACTTAAAAAATTTAAAATTATGTTTTAGTAAAAAAAATTACCTTAAAAATAATTCCATTGATGAAAATTTTATGAAACATGTAGATAGATAACAAATATGTCCCCGAAGGACTAACATAAAAACAACCTTGGATAATAAAGTTGTTGTAAAATTAACCCTTACCTTGCACATTCCATTGGTCGAGGGTATGTTTAAACTATTTTATAATGACCATAGTATGTTATTAAATTATTTCATAAACATATTCATATTTATTATATCTTAAATGATTCATTTATGACTATTTAGTACCCATTTAATAATGATTTCCATGTTAAATTAACATTTCAGGTAATAGTCACTTTCTTTATTGTACGTGTTTTAAATTCTTATTATTGATTGTATAATTTAGATCATGATTTACATACATTCAGAATATAAAAAATGATTTTTATATCATATATATTTAGAATTTAAATATGTATTATAGATAGATACATGAAATGGAAAACACCATTTATGGTGACGATAGGTCGTACGCACGCATAAACGATGTTTCCGTTCTCATATTGTATAGAATAGAAGTATGGGAATAAGATATATGTAAGTACATACATACATACATAAATATATATTAAATAGAATTATTATGTCATATATTACATACTTATTAATAATATATATTTTTATAATCAACGTTGAATGGTGAATGTGGAAATAAATCTCATCGCATCGTGGAGATGATAATCCGTACGTACGCACGAGTGACGATTTCATTATATTGATGGGTAAATCATATGTAATTGAATGGTATATAATAAAAACAGAATAATTAACATGTTATATTTATTATTTACAGGAGTTATACATATTATTATACCCATCCAAATAAATAAGTGTTTGAATAACAAACTCCACCACGACGTGGAGACGGTAAGCCATATGTACCCATGTATGGTGACTTTTTAACTTATAGGATGGGTAGAATAATGAATATGGTTGTACCATAATTATAATAACTTCATAGTTTGTAGGAGGTACTGGAGTTATTATTTTGGTATGGAAACAACAAAGAAAGAGGATGTGGAAGAAGAAAATAACTTGAAAGAGTGTGGTGAAATTATTACCTCTTTTTCTGGTGTTTCCTTTTGAGTTGATCAAAAGGTCTATTTAGGATAAATTTATGATCAAGGAAAGTACTCTAGGATGATTTCAAGGATTTTTGGAGGATATTTGTTTAGGGTTTGGAAGATAAAAATGGCTTTGTAGGAGTGATTTTTAGAGAAGGGAATGTACCCTTTTATAAGAGAGGTGATGGTCACTTTAGGAAATGATAGAAATAGTATTTTATAAGAAAATAATTTTCGGTCACTAATGGATTAAAAATGATTTATTTCTAGTATAAGGTGGTTTTGGGTCGAACACCCCTCAACCAATAGGTTTTAGACCAGTTTAGGTCACCATATAATCCTTATCTTTTAGAGTTAACTCTTAGTTAAATAGTTTAACTTTTACTGTGTCTTCTATTATTCATACTCTATATGGTTAATAAACATACTATAAATATCCATGAGAAACTCAAGTGGTTCAATAATGACATATATAATATTATTTAAGCCCTTTTTCTGAACCGTATAATTTTATGAATATTATATAATTCAATAATATAATATATTTTTTAAAAACTCAATTATATCGATTTTGACACTATTTAGTATTTGGTTTTCGTGAAATTAATCACAACTTGATTACATTGAACATGATAAATTCTATCCACATTAACATGTAATATTCACCTAGAATTTTTTTTATCTCATAAAAACATTGATATTATAATTATTTTACTATTTATAATACCATTTATTTGATTCTTTCATTATTAAGGTATTTTTTTTAAATAGGCTGATGACATGAACTAGTTTCCCAGTTCATGCCACCCAAAGGAATTTATTAAAAACAAGGTGTATGCAGCACAGACTTGAGGTTTCAAGAATTTAAACCAGCATGGAATTAAAGAGGATACATGTAAATGACAAACAAAAACAGACTCCCCAAGGGCCCTCTTGCCTGCTTCCACCTTCTTCAGTGCATCTTCGTTGTCATCTGAGTCTTCCTCCTCAGAGTCATCCTCATCATCATCTTTAGAACCATCATCGACATCACCCATCTTCAGATCATCTTCATCATCGATGTCATCCAAATATTCATCCAGTGTGCACCACCGTCTTGACATCAGTCTTCTGAGGAGAAGTGAACTTCGCCTTCCTGGCAGGAACTGGAGATTTTGTGGCCAGAGAAAAATTTCAGGTCTTCAGTATGTGATCACAGTTGTGATTCTTCCATTTGAGACTCCATTTCAGCATCCATGAACTTCTAGACTGAAATTTTCATATTTTTAGACCACCTGAACTTTGATATTCCAGACAAGAGCAATATCTAGGCCAGCATCAAGTTGATTTGCTGTTTATCTTTGATTTTTCAGTGGAGATGGATATTTTAATAGAGGGATATTGCTCAGTTGAAATCTTACCATCCTGAAGCTATTGATGAGAAATCTTCTATTATCTATCCATATTCTTGATCCATTCTTGAATATCATGTTCATCAAAAAGCAGCGAGAAGTAGTGCAGAACAGTACTGGAAACTGCTACTTGAGGCATTTCCTGAGGGTCATTAGCTGGTTCTGATTTGGGAGTCTCCACTTGAGACTTCTCTTGGGAGATATCTACATGATCAACTTTAGAGATGTCCACTGATCTGGTAACAATGGTAGGTTCTATGTTTGTGTAGTCTTTACGTCTTCTAGTTTATCCTGGGTGTGGAGTGATGTACCCATCCTCATCAACCATATGTTTTTTCCTTTTTTCATAGTATTATTTAAGTAGGATTCTTCCAACTGAACTAATTTGTCACCTTCCTCAACATTGGAGTCTGAGGCATCATGATCCTCTTCTCCTGAGTTTTCATTTGGTATAGTAGTATCATTTTTTTCCTGAAGGAGGAGGGAATTCTGAGGTTCAGTCTTCTTAGAATCACTAGAGTGATGGGTTCCATTAGGTTCAATCTTAGAGGGGGTAATCACTTTTTCAATAACTACATCAGTAAAATCTGAATGTTGATTTTCAGTATTGTGTGTATGATCTAATCTACTCGTGAAAACTTTTTTTTCAACTTGGTAGGCACCATTCTTATGCCCTTTTTCAAACCAGGTGGGTTTCTTAACCTTATGACAGTCCTGTTTTTTGCTACAGTAAATAGACAGATGACCAAGTTTGAGACGACTATGGAAATAGTCAGGCAATCCATCATATAAAAGCTCTTGTGAGAAACCAAGAATACCACTTTGAATCCAAATATGTGAAGGTAAGTTCTTTGAAACATCCACTTCGACACAAATTCTAGAAATAGAAGGCCTAGAAATTGACTTTGTGGCAGAATCTAGTCTCAAAGGATTACCAATGAGATTAGCAATTGGAAACAAATCATTTTGATTAAAGAGGTGCAATGGAAGTTTGGGAAATCCCACCCAGATTGGAATGACTGGGGATTAAATGTGCATATCAATATCTAGTTCCCATTTTAAAACTTTCATAAAACAGCCACCAAAGAACCAAGATCTACAGACCCATAACCTATAATACCCAGCTTCATTCCGGAATCTAAAGATTATGTGAGAAGAGTTTAGGAGTCCTAAATTGAAACCCAAAAATCCCATAGATTCAAGCGCATAACGAAGGTATTTTAGAGAAGGCTTGAGATTCATGAATTTTCCAAATAGAGTAAAGCGCAAACCTTCTGCAAGAGATTTTACCTCATCTTCTGAGAATGAAATCACATCTTCCCCTCTGTACTGATAGAACATGGGTGTGATTTTGAGTTTGGGAGCCTCAGCCTTCTGAGGAATATCATCTATGGATCTTCCATAAACCACATCTGCAAAGGATCTGACTCGAAGGTTAGGGTAATTAATGAATCATAATTCTATCATAAATAAATTTAATTATTTAATGTCTAAAAATTATAAATAAAATAACATGATGTAGGAAATCATTTTAGATTTCTAATTAATATTTTTAGTTGAATATAAATTATGTATAACCCAATATTAAATTTGTTTTAGTAATCAAATGTTGAATTTAAAACATTAAACTCTTATTTAAATAAAATAATAATAACTGTCCTAATCTAATCCCAGTGGATAAAATATGATCATATTTTATTCCTAATGTTGTTTTTGGTCGAATTTCACTTATCCAATATAATTAGGACATGTTTTAGGGTAATTGTAATATCATTATTACACTTAATTACAATATTTACCTTTAACCATTGTAAATAAAAATCAAATGTTACAATTCCCAAAAAAATTATTTTCATTTTATTGAACCATATTTTACTTACTAATGTCAACCGTGTCTCTTAGATTTTTGAAATTCAACTGACAGAAGCGGTAAAATTATGTTTTTTTTAAAATTTTCAAATACTCATAGAAGGTAGGTAACAAACGGAAAAAAGTAAATAAAAATTTATACATCTAATTTGACTTAAAAATAACATTTTTACTAAATAAAAGAGAGTACAAAAAGACATAAAATTAGAAAACAAAAACAAAAACAGGGAGATAGAGAATCATGGGGGCCGAAAAAATTCAAACCCAGAGCATCATTAATAATAAACCTCACTCCCTCCTTAGGGAATGAGCCGACGTTAAGTAAGAGAGACAAACTTTCAGCCGGATGTGCCAGAGATGCCAGGAAGTCTGCAAACTGATTCCCCTCCCGGAAGGTATGAGTGATCTCTACTTGAGTGGCCAAAAGTTGTTTGCCCTTTCTAATGAGGTATGAGACATTCCAAGGAAATTGTCCAGGACCAGAGAATGCTTTGAAGAGTATCATAGAATCTGTCTCCATCGCCTTTAGATCAATGCATCGCTAGCCACAAATCTCCAACCTTGTGAGCAACACATACGCCTCCAATTTTAAAACATCGCCCCTGCCATATGAAGTAGAGAAAGCTTCTATCACCGACCTGTTTGGGTTCTCGATGACACCGCCTCTATGCATCTCCCCTAAAACAGGGATCCATCCGTATTCGATCTTGATACCACAATGGAGCGGACGCCAGCAGACCCAATTCCCCTTCCCCAAGGTGTCGTCCCGATTGGAGAGGATCTGATTCGAGACCAGGCCCCTCACTGATGGTGCGCCATGATAGTCTACACATAACCGAACCATGTTCTGGAACAGATTCTTTATTTTGAAAAGAACACTAACCTGAGAACCCCGAGCACACTTAAGGAGCGCAACATTCCTCGTCGTCCAGATGGTCCAGCACCCTGCTGAAATAATCACCCCCAGTCATGAAGCCAGAAGTTAATGTCACCTCTTCCCACAGCCATTTGGAATGCTAGTACAAGATCTCCGAGTAAGTATTAATTAGTTTCCATATCTTGGACGGTCGCGTCGTAGCCTCATTCATATTTTGGCCATATTTTCACTTCACCAAACTACCCCATAAGGACCAACCTTCCATTACTTCCCATTCTTGTTTGGCATGCAACCCTTGCAAGGTCTCAGAAACAGTTTACAAATTGATCCCTCCTTTAGAAAGAGGTCTAGCCATCTGCTTCCCTGATGTCCAGTGGTACTTACCCTCCCTCTGCCCATCCCAAATGAAGGGCACCATAATATTCTCTAAGGAAGCAAGAACACTTCTAGGAACATTCGAAGTATAAAAAATGTGAATGGAAATAGAGACAAAGACACTATTCACAAGGGTGATTCATCCTCCAAATGAGAGGAATCTGTTTTTCCAATTATAAATGTTCCCCAAGATCTTTCCAACAAGCTTATCGATGTGATTAATTAATTTAAAATTAATTACCTATGTCGAAACCAAAAAAGACGGTTTTTTAAAAGTAAAAACTATCAAATGACTGACATGGCTTTCTGTCAAATTTAAATTTGAAAATACTAATAATGACCTACATTGTACTAAATGATAAAAATATAATCTAATTATATTTCCAAACCATTCATATTCATAATTTATCACTATAAATTATTTCGATTAAAAAACATGTTTTCAATTAAAATTTAGTATCTTTCACTATTTACAAAAATATGAAAGTAATAAGAATAGTACCAATTTTTTTTCCAAACTATATTTTTATGTCCTGGTTCTGAAAAAGAATTTAATTTCATTAAATTTAATATATAAAAGAGTGAAATATTGGTTTTAAAAAGTGTTCTCCATTAAAAAGTGGTAAAATTTCATTTTTTGAGAATACTTATTTAATCTAAGAAATGAATCTGTTCTCATGTTATGTCCAAGAAAAACATAATATGTGTGATACAATTATATATAGTATATAAGATTCAAAATTCAGTTAATACTATTCATAACATCTTTTTGAACAGTTAGTTGGGAAAGTTGTGGTTCTCTCAAACTTGGTGTTGCGTGTAGTGCAAGTTATTGAATTACATTAATGAGATAACATACTATGAAAATTTTGTGTGTCACATTCTCCTCTCAATCAATAAATTGTGTCCTCGCAATTTTAAATTTATCTTCGAAAATAAATGGTACGAAATTGATAAATACCTTTGTGGAATACCCACATCGGAATTTGGGTTAATAAAATTTAGTCTTAATTAGAGGGGAAGGAAAATGAAAAAATAACCACCAAATTATGATCTTGATTAGAAGAAAATTGGGGGGAATTAAAGACATATAATTATAAGAAAAACATAAATATTCATAGTGATTGATTGAGTTCATAAATAAAAAATAAGTGTAAAATCGAGGGTCTCAAATACATCATTCTACAATGATATAAAATATCATCGGTTCAAGAAAACATAAGGTATTAGGATAAAAAAATTTTGGTTTTATGATCCCATACCTAAAGTTTAAAATTAATTTATTCATAGAATAAGAGGAAAAAAATATACTTGATAAGTATAGTTTCATCCTTCAACTAATTCCTACCACAAAATCTCCTTTCACTCCAATAGATAATATAATTCAAAAATATTCTATTTATCGTAATAATATAGGCTTCCAAAAAAATGAATTTATAATTATTTTTTCATAATATTTTTTGAAAAAATATTACACAAACTAGGACATCACATAGGCCAATGGTAGGTGATGCACCCTTGTCGCCTTTCGGTTGCGGGTTCATGTCTTGCGCCCCTGTCACACGCGACGGGTTGTCACCCGACCTCCGAGTTGTCCTTTTTAAAACAATCCAAAAATTATATTAAGAAATGATTTAACCTTAATAATATTATAAAATTTCAAACATAATCCATTATATCTTTTATACTTATCCAATATACTTTTTTCCAAACTCACAGTACAAAGTTTATAAGGAAGGTAAACAAAATGAAGGTCTATTTGCCACGTAATAACAGAAGAATACCTTCATCATGTATTCTTTTAAAACATGGTAACAACATTAATTACCATAAAACCTTATTTATTACATTTATTCTCCCTTATTCCTTATAGAATACTAGATATATTCTTTATATCCAAATTTTTTGAATATTCCAACAATGATGGAATAAAAGAACCATTAATCAGTTCCATGGTAGTCAAGAATATCCAATATAATTTATCCAAATCAACAATCTCTTATTCCAAAATCACTACCTCAGAATCAGGACCATATTATTATTTTCCTTTCTTTCAACCATGTATTTTCTAAATAGTTTTACCTGAAACTCTGTCACTTTACTTGGTACCATACAATCTCAAATCCTTAATAAAATATTACTGCAATACAATTCTTATTTATTTCCATAATTAATATATTCAGTATATTGTGGATACAACACTCAAATGAAATAATTATTTAATAACAACATATAAACACTAGTCATTCCTATTCATCTATGGTAGCATGATAACTTTATTATACAATAGCATCATTTGGGGCATACTCGAATGATTTGAACATTGATTTTCCTAGTGTGCCAACTCCTGTAGATGAAGCATTTTACATTTGAAACATTTTTCTTACCATTTCAATCATGTGCTTGGCATCCTTTTTCTTATCACTTATAGAAAACTCCCCTTCCATTTAATCATTTACCAACGTGATTCTTTCCATGGTTATCACGTTTGGGAAAAAATTTCTTTCCCATATTCCCTTTATCTATCTTTATCTCTACTATCATTTTCTTTTGTTTCTTCCTTTCAAATATATAGGACTCAGAAAATTATTTACTTATCTTATTAACACATGATACTATTTCATCATATGATGAGAATATGTGGGAGATTATTTCCCTTTTAAATGTTGTCTTAATACCATTAAAGATATGATCCTCCATAATATTTCGATCATGCGTATCGCTGAAATTCTCAATCCTTTTACTGGGAGCCACTTCAAATAAATGGCATACACCAAGATAGTTTATGAATCAAAATTCATAATTCCAAACATGTAAAAAACCTAGCATAAATTGAAATGATTATGCATATAATTTGTAATCATAAGATGTTTTCTTTTCGGAAGTATTTACTCTTTAGTCATTCATAATGGCTTGTTATGAAAATTTGAATGATCCTAAGCATATCCCCCAGGAGTGTCATTACCAAAAGTGCAGAAAGGCCTATTTTCATGTACCAGGATACCCATGGGTCAAGCCTGAAACTCCTTGTTGGAGTTTTCACTCCTAGGTACATCTATGACAGAGCCGCATCTACCTTCTTGTATCCAGACAGAGATGTATTGCTTTGAAAATTCACAAAATCTCAACGTTAACAAAATTATAGGAAGTTCATATATACTAATCCTCAAAATCTATCTTGTGGTAATTTCTCTAATCAGAGTTTATCTAAATCTAGATTCTATAATATGTACTAATCTTTCTCTGATACCAACAGTTACGCTCTGACCCATTTTATCTAGAGTCGGTGCTTTAGGCATGGTGAAATGTACCATGAAAAGAATAAATTTGAAACACAGTAGAATATAACATAAACATTAGGCATGGGGAAAAATTTAAAACACATGCCTTTACAGATAATAAACATGAAATATTTATGGGATTAATTTGAGATGAGTAAATAATGCCATAATAAAACATTGTCATGGGTATTATACTACTCAAATAACCAGATAAACCATAAATAATATTTTCATAATGAGGGAATGTATAATGTGGGACATTCTAAATCATTTTTTCAAGGCCTTAGACAAGACGTCTAAAATGGATTAAGGCCTCATCCAAAACCATTTATCAAAATTAGGAAATGCCTCATCTAATTCTACCTATAATTGTCTCAGGAGACCAACCGATGCACAGAGGAGCTATAGTGGGCTCCAACCATCCCTTACTAAGTCCAATACATTCCTCATATTAAATGGATAAAACATAACATAGACATTTTTATTAAAACTAGCATACAAAATGTCAATACATTAAACCTAAACCATGAATGGTATAAAAACAACACATAAAAAGTAAAATATATCACAAGACCATCGATAAAATATGGATGATTTGTATCATAATAAATCAACCTCTATCAAGAATAATATCCTATAATGGATGTTGACATAGTTGATAATGATCTGTAAAAATATTTGGGAGAAATATCTCTTTTTCATGAATTCAGTTAAACGTCACATAATTTATAAAGGAATTCATTTAGAAGATAGTATTGAATCAAATTTTCCCATACCACTTTGAAAATATTGAATGTAATTAACATTTAAGACATTCATGTCTATATAAATAAATCCTTAAAACCATTTTGAAAACATAATCATTAATGAAAAAGGTTTAAAAGAAAAAATCATTAAAAAATTTAAAATACTGTTTTATTAAAAAATTTACCTTAAAAAGAATACCTTTGAAAACTCTTTTATGAATAATGGACCTGGATAATATATATTTTCCAGTAGATACTTATGTATAAACAATCTCGGATAATAAAGAGATTGTGATATTAACCCTTACCTTGCAGTTTCCTTTGGTTGGGGGTATGTTTAACCTCTTGTATACTGAACATAGTATGTTATTAAATTATAAAATAACTAAATTGATATTAATTATATAATTCATGATTCATTTATGACTTTATACTTCCCATTTAATAGTTATTTCTAGGTTAAATTAACATTTGAGGTAAGAATCACTTTCTTTATCGTACGTGTTTTACCTTGTTATTCTTGGTTGTATCTTTTAGATAATGATTTACATACATCTATAATATAGAAAATATTTTATAAATAATATATATTTAGAATATAAATATGTATAATATATTGATATATGAAATGGAAAACAATGTTTATGGAGATGGTAGGACATACGTATGCATAAACGTTGTATCTGTTTTCAAAACGTATTGAATGGAAGTAAGTGAATAAGATATATGTAAGTACATACATAAATATATATATATATATATACATTAAGTATCATTATTATTTCATATATTACATACTTATAAATAATATATATTTTTATAATCATCATTGAATGGTGAATGTGGAAATGAATCTCATTGCGTCGTGGAGATGGTATTCCATACATATGCACAAGTGACAATATCACTATATTGATGGTGAAATCGTATATAATTGGATGGTATATCATATATAAAGAATCATTAACATGTTATATTTATTATTTAAATATTTTATATTCATTATTATTCCCATAATAATCATGAATTGTTTGAATAACAAACTACACCACGACGTGGAGACCGTAAGCCATACATACACATGTATGGTGACATTGTCATTTATAGGATGGATAGAATAACGAATATGGTTTTACCAAATTTATAATTACATAATAGCATGTAGAAGGTACTGGATATGTTATTTTTGTATGGAAACAACAAAGAAAGATTATTGGAAGATGAAAATAACTTAATAGAGGGTGGTGAAATTATTACCTTTTCTTAGGGTGTTTCCTTTTGAGTAGATCAAAAGGGCTCCTTAGGATGGAATTATGATAAAAGTAAGAACTATAGGTTAATTTGAGGAATTTTGGGAGGATATTTGGTCAAGGGTTGGCCCAGCCAAATGGATTTGGAGGTGTGTTTTAGTGTGAAGGGGAAGTACCCTTTTATAAGTGAGGTGAGGTTTACTTTAGGAAAAGGTTGAAATATTATTTCATAATCAAATAATTTTCAGTTTATAATGGCTCATGAATGATTTAAGTCTTGGATAAGGTGGTTATGGGTCTAGAACCACTAAACAAGTTGGTTTTATATAGGTTTACCTCAACATATTAACCTTATCTTTTAGATTTAACACTTAGTTAAATAGTTTATCTTTTACCGTGTCTTCTTGTATTCATAAAATTTACGGTTAATAAACATATGCTAAACTTCCTAGAGAACCTAAAGTGGTTCATTAATTACATATATAATATTATTTACGACCATTTTATTAACCATATATTTTTAGGAATATTATTTAATTTAATTATATAATATTTGTTTTAAAGACTCATTTATGTCAATTATTACACTATTTAGTATTTGGTTTTTTTGAAAGTCATAAAAACATGATTACACCAAATAAGATACATTTAATCAGTCCTAAAATGTAATATTACCATAGAGAATTCTAGTATTTCATAAATCCATTGAAATTATATTCATTTTCATATTTATAATACCATTTATTTGATTCTTTCAATAATATGGTAATCAAGGCATCATCATTGTGTAACAAATAAATTTATTTATTTAATGTCTATAAATTATAAATAAACCACCATGATGTTTGAAATCATTTTAGCTATCTAATAAATATTTATAGTCCAATTTATCTTATGTAAAATTCTATATTAAAAATTGTTTAGTAAATAAACTTTGAATTTTACACTTTTAACGCTTCCTTAAATAAAATAATAATAAATAGCCTAATCTAATCCATGTGGAAGAAAGAGGATAATGTTGTATTCTTAAGGTTGTTTTTGGTTGAGTTTCACTTATCCAATAGAATTAGGACATGTGTTACGGTAATTATAAAATCATTTTGACCCTTAATTACCCTATTTACTTTTAACCTTGGTAAATTAAATTCAAAAGTTACTATTCACCAAATATATTTTCATCTTATTGAACCATATTATACTTATTGAGCTAAACTGTGTCTCTCGGATTTTTGGAATTCAACTCAGAGAAGCAGTACAATTATGTTTTACGAAAATTTGAAAATGCTTCTAGTCGGTAGGTAAAATATGGTAAGAAGTTCAATAAAAATTTGTAGATCTAATTTTATTTTAAGATGAATCCAATGATTTACATTGAAATTATATAGTTACTAAATATATATTTTTAATTAAAATAAAGGTAAATTAAATAAATAATTATTTAAATAAAAAGTCAGTTTTAAACAATAAGGTAGTGTTTTTCAGTATTCATAAAAAATTGGATGTTCTCAAAAAAATACCAAAAATTCACCTTAAGATAATTTTGATATTACGAGTTCAAAAATTAATTCTATTTTACCAAATTAGAAACATAAAAGTTGCATTAATAAGTTTAAAATTAATTCCCGTTGTCAAAACCAGAAAATCAGGTCTTTTAAAAGTAAAAACTATCAAAAGATAGACATGTGTTTATGTCAAATTTAAATGTGAAATTACTTTTAAGGATCTAAATTGTATTAAATGATTAAAATATAATCTAATTATAATTCCAATCAATTCTAATTCATAACTAATTACTATATATTATTTTGATTAAAAAAAGTTGTCTTCAATTAAAATTTAGTATTTTTCACTATTTATCAAAATATCAATGTTATAATAATTGTACCAAAAATTAATCCAAAATTAATTTTTATATCCCTATTCCAATGAAGAATTTAATTTCATTAAATTTAATATATATAAAAGTGTCAAATATTGGTTTTAAAAAAGGTTTTCTATTAAAAAGTAGTAAAATTACATTTTTTTTATAAAATAAATTTTTATTTGAATAATGAATTTATTCTCTAATTATGTCTACGAAACACATAATATGGGTGTAAAAATTATATATATTATATAAGATTAAAAATTTAGTTAATAATATTCATAACTGATTTTTGAACGGCTAGTTTTGTATGTTGTGGTGTGCTCGAACTTGGTTTTACGGGTAGCGCAAGTTATTGATTTAGTTTAATGAGATAACGTACTAGGAAAACTTGGGGTGTTACACAAGAGAAAAAATAAACACATATTTTCATTGGGAAGATGATAATTCCATGTATATTATATAATTGAAATGAAATATTCCAGATACATTAAAGAGTGAACTGTATTAAATGAAAAAATAAAACAAAATTGAGAAAAAGAAACCTAATAAATTGAGGATATGAAACCCTCTTACCCCTCTCTCTCTCAATCTACCAAGGGTAAAACTCTAAAATTATTATTCATATTATTTTTAATGGAAACAATATTAGTCTCTCTTACTCACTTACGGTATGTATAAAAAACACATAGCATGACCTTGGTAGTCAGATGAGATCAACATTTATTTATTCTATTCCTTTCTTCTTTAGCATTGAATCATTGGAGATTTCTTCACACATCACTTGATGATCTACACATAGAATGTTTATGGATTAGATATGAGTTCACATTTCATACTCTATATAATTCTTCATGATTCTAAAAATTTTCCAAAATCTCCAAATTAAATTTTTCCCTTTTCATGAGTTGATATCACGTGTCTATGATATTAAACATGTATGATAAGAGGGATATAATATACATAGTCTTCATAAATGACCACAAGTTTTTAATATGGATTACCCCACCATATTTAGTAGTGTTATAGAGTGTTCATTGAGCTTATTACAGTGATATTGATTTATATTTGAGTGTTCATTTCATAGGTTAAAAAATAAATTAATCAGATAATAAGACATACAAGACATGTTTCTAAATAAAAATATAGTAACATATTATGTGTAAAGTAAAGTTAATATAACATGGGTTATTCTTCTTCTGAGGAAATGTGATACAAGGAGAAAGGAATTTATTCTAATATAGAATGACATTTCCTTGAATTTAATCACAAACAAATTATTTCGAATAGAATTTAACCCAACATAAAACATTAAAACATTGATTTAATTAGAAAAATCTCAATTTGAATCTAATTTATGCTTCATAATAAACATTTATTTCAAATGTAGCCTAGATTTTATCATTAATTTTGGTATAGCATCTCCTCCATGTCTTTAATCTCATAATGATCTGTTGAGACTTAGGTTCCCCATACATAGATCTTTTGGAATCTTGGTTTCATCTTATATAATAATGATATACACTGGTTTATTATTTCACAAGTTACCTATAACATCATGATCCAAACCTCCAGGTCTGATCCAGAGATCCAAAATACCTCCCTCATGTCTCCTCATACGCAAGAGTATGTTGTTTAGTAGAGAGGTTCTAAAGTCTATCTATGGGGAAACTATACCATCAATTTCATATTCTCTAATATATAATATAAATAAAATATAAATTACTGATAATAAATAAGAGGAAATAAATAAATTTATATATAAAAAATTCATATGATTAATATAAAAATTCAATGTGGAATGAGAAACTATATTAAATTTTAATATTGGTAAATATATAAACTAATAACAGAATCATTTAGTGTATATCCTGGTGAACCTCCCAACTCTATGCCCCTTAGATCAACCATGTTCCATGGTCCCCTTACCCTTTCTTAGATCTCTAAAAATAAATTAAACAAAAACATAAAAATTCAAAAACATGGTATGATTAATAAAACACACAATGAACCCACTATTTTATCCCAAACAATTGTTCAATTCTATAGAAGTTTTGTACCCGTGATAATAATAAATGTTCTTGAAATAATATGAAAAAACAATCACATAATGAGCATTCACCCACTAACCCCCCCCCCCCCCCACAGACACACACAAACCACTAGTCCTATCTTCTTTGTATCCGTGATGGAAATATGATCATGGGTAATTGAAAATGATAAATAACTAGCAACCAGCATTACGGAATATCTCTTGGTATCCATAAGACATCAGGAATATAATTATCTTCATTATCCTCATGGAATTGACTGCTATTATGTTACTCAGTGTCCTTATGAAATCAATTTACATTTGATCCACATGACATTTAATCTCCTAACCCATTTATGGGTCCATCATTGCCATTATCACACATAATTTATGCTCCCCCATTATAGGAAAACATACTTTGACGGTCTAGTTATCATCGATATCATGTACTAACCTCTAATGTCAAAAAATCACACAACACTTTAGATTATGATAAGAAAGGAATATAAAATAATCTTGAAAATTTTAGTAGCATTAGATAAATACATGTGATCAACATCAATCAAGGTAATAATATAATTTAGCAATTCCCATGTAAATAATGTTCATATATGTGAATCATGAAAATTCAGAAAAAATCACAATCAATCATGAAAAACAATTCATTACAACACATGAATTATACCACGGATTCATGTGTATACAAGATCCCTAATTGGAAAATAACTTCCTACATCATTGTTGTAGACATCAACATCAAGGTTCGTAAAATGTGTCATCTCTCTAACCTCGTTTTCACACCAACTAGAACAAGATCACTTTCCAAGGACTCATAGAACTACTTTTACCTAGGTGAAATGGCTTATAGAGCATGAAACGTGGAATAAAAGTATAAATTTAGAACAACACAATCCTTAATATGACTTAAAATTATGGTATAATACATTCTAGTTTGAAGGAATATGAAACCATCATTATTGTATATAAATATGATGATATGTCACCAGGTGAATAAAACTGAGATTTCATAAAACACCAATGATCCTAAAGATTCTTGTGGGGAAACCAATGTTGGAATTAGAACTCTTGAAGACAGAAGTCATCATTATATAAGATTTAAAAATATCATTCTATGATCTAATAAAAATTAATATAGGAATGTTTTAGTAAATAGGAATAATTTCTAAAAAACATCACTAAATCACCCAAATCCAATAACAGCAGTGCAGAAGGATAAATTGAGGCCTCAATTCCACAAAACGTATGTCAAAATGAATCAGAATTATTAAGGGAGAAACATGATGGATGAATAACCCATGGTCTTACATTCACCATCAGGTATACCTGATGCCCTTTCATAAACACCCAAAAGATCATTAGATTCGAAGAATTTCTAAAGATGGATTCTGAAATCGAATAATAGTTGTTAGGAATTGACTAAAACCTCATTAAGACCTGAAAATTAAACCCCATGTGATTCCCATTTTCCTTATTTCAATATTTGAGATGATAAGGCAATAAATATTTCCATTTCAACATTTACCAAAGCTAATTTTTATTTCAGCATGGCCTAGCCATGTCTATGGTGATTCATGAACACACCAGGATGAATGAACAAGGATTATGGTATATTGGATAACTCTATGCCATTTTACCGTCACCATAGATTCCACTACACCGTGGTGGGGCTTTACAAAAAATTTTTCACAAAAATAAGTCAACACCTTCACTGATCCCCATTATTTACCCATGGCATGGCCAAGCCATTTCCCTAAAGCTAATTTACACTCCCGTAATACATTGGCCTGAAAAATATACAAGGTGTTGGATGTTTTTGGCCCAAAAACAACAAAAACCAACACTTAATCATTCATAAGACACTAAAAGATTCTAAGGCACTACCCAAGCTAGGATTATCTCAAAATATTGAACATGGTATAACATAGATATTCATAAGGAAAAAAACAGTTATGGGAATTTATAATCTATCCCATTAAGACTTATTATACTCGAGAAGCATATATATTATTACCACGAGAATAAATTAACACAATAAGTTGGAATGTCTAATTCATTGTCACATTTATCCTTTGAGATCATTTCAGACTATCACATGATCCAGATAAGTGGTATTGCCTTCCCTAAAAATAATTTCTCACATAAGTCCATAATTCATGATTGGAACTCCAAATATGACATGTTACACTCCAACTTAAAATCCTTTTAGATGAAAACATGCATGGAATTGGGTACGTACCTCTAGATTTGAGAAACATGATACACATTGTGCATACCTCAATAACAAGAAGGAAGATCCAGATGGTGTACCATGGTCCTAGCCCGATCAATGATCTATATGGGACCAATATAATGTAGTTCTAGCTTCCCTTGATTCCCCAAGAGTTAGTGGTCCAAAAAAGAAGTAACTCATATGAAAACATGGTCTCATATAACAAACCATATAAAGATCCATATATGGTTGATAAAAGACTTTTTTATACTATGAGATCTGATTAACCTCTTCTAAATAATTTGCACTCTTTTAAATATCACTTACACTATACTAGTCTTTAAAACTACTTTCTGACCAGCCTCATCCTAACATAACAATGAGTTGCATGGACTATCATTGAGTTGCTCATAAAGTTCCATTTATATTAAATCCTGGTAACAAATTATTCCTGAAAAATCAACAAATTCTAAGT
Organism: Viscum album; assembly: GCA_963277665.1. Taxonomy (NCBI): domain Eukaryota; kingdom Viridiplantae; phylum Streptophyta; class Magnoliopsida; order Santalales; family Viscaceae; genus Viscum; species Viscum album. The sequence continues at coordinate 1,328,490,405 of OY728162.1, forward strand.
GATCATATAAAGTTCCACTGAATTCTAGAATGTTAGATCAGATTATCTACTCTAATATTCCACTCATCCACGAAGACTGGCCATCAGTCTAGGAATGATATAGTATACTCAATATCATATGATTCTATAAGGAATTCAGCAAGACCTACAAATTCTATGATGTAATACAGGTGTATCTATTAGATACAATGCTCAAGGTAACTCCATATATAAATATCATCTCATGGACATACAAATTCACTAACTTATCTACTAATTGAGTCTAATGTATTAGTATTAAACGAGAATCATTAATCAGTTTATTTCCAATCACAAAGAAAATATAATGACTCCTTAATGTCCTTTAAAACCCCATCAAACTTTTTATTGTGAAATCCCCCAACTTTCAATTGCGAAAATGATGTTTTTACACTAAACTTTTTAGACATGAGTGCTCAAACATTGTCCTCTAGAAGGTAAGGCATCGTGAAATAAATCTTGGAATTTTCCATTTAATTCCAAGATAAATGTATTTTCTCCTAAAATCATTGTAAATCTTCAACACCATTGGATGTTCCACCAATAGAGAGGTGTGTAAGTCTCTCATCAGATCATTTCATATATAAGTATCAACTAAAAAAATCAATCTGATGTGATAACATAATCACAATATAATTAACACACATGTAGTGGGTCACTACCTCTTAGTCATTCCCACATTACAATGCACTATTAGTCATATTCCTGAATAAAATTTACCCAATATATAAGAGAAGATGTGCGAACTAAAGGATCACACATCTACAATCCATTATCCATAGAAGCATTCATCCTCTAACCGGCCAACAAGCTCATCAGGAACCACTACTCTTCTAAAGGTTATTCTCCAAGATCCTTAGAAATATTTATCTTATAGATATGATGATCTGAAATAAGATCACCTTTCTCTGTTTCATAAATCACATCATTAACAAACATCAATAGATACTCTACTTATTGAATCTCTCTCAAATCTGTGTCTACTTATGTAATGATATCAGGGCGGATCTTGTGATCCACATAGAAAAAAAACCTGTCACTAATGATATAATGTTTACAACACATTAAAGAATATAAAAACACTCTCAACTTTAATTATTTTATTTTATAGTTCCAATAATGGGTTCATAGCTAACATGAACCATAAGCTTCTTCCCATTCACTCTAAATCAATATTTATCCAAAAAATGTCTGATGGATTATATTAAATTAAAAATCCAACACCTCAATCGAGAATATTAAAAATACTAGATGTATTCAACAAACTCTTAAAATCATGAATGTATTACTCACATATGTCCTTAAATTGGAAATTCACTCCATTTTTCATCAACATATTCATGAGTGTTGATGGATGCGATAAGTCTTGGATATACCATAGGTTTATCCCGTTAAACCCAGCAAGCTCATGATTTTTAACATGTTATGGGGATGTGTTCAACAAATCCTTACCTCATACTTATTTGAGTGCATGGTTATACCTATCATGAACATCACATTCACCAATAATTTCACCTCTTGAATCCCAAAGGTTCACATAGATGATTTGGTATATAGTTAATGTTCAAGAAGTTTATTAAAGAATTTCTTGAGATGTTTGGCATACTATTAGGCTGCAAATGGGTAAATAAGGATTTCATCTAAAAAAACTATGATGAGAAAGTGAATATATGGGTGTAATATGTTGTTCATGAGATCCATGATCACTATCATCTGATTATTTAGTCTAAAAAGCAACTAAAATTGTTTTTCTTGATGATGTCCTACACTCTAACCACAAAAAGTGATTGCCTTATCAAAGAAAATTCTTGAAGAACTATATTATTCCTTATAACTGATTGAAAATATCACAAATACAAGGATAAAGATATCTATTCTTAATCATTACCAGGATTTGCATTCAATAATAATTGCTTTATTTAAGACATTTTTTTTTCTGATTCTTTAGTTGGGGAGCGCACATCCTTCCATTTATATGAGGGAGGATGTGCTGACTGTTGACCGACCTTCCTACTTTCCAAAGGTGGGCAGCATCCATCATTTATTCAGGGACATTTTCTCCTTGATCGAAAGGGGATGATGGGATATCAGTTCCTCATTATGTGGATTCCTCCTCAGAACTCGTTACCTAGTCTGAGTCTCCCTTAAAGATTAAGATGTTTTTCCTGAAACTCTTCCTAGTGCCAAGTCTTCATGGACTCCTATTAATTACGCTTATTTTGTCAGGACATTCAAAGGGGTCCATCTAGGGAAATAACCTTCAGTTAGGGGAGTAGTCACGAGGGACATCGCTGGCATGTCTTGAAGCTGGAACACTGATGTTTCAGGGTTTCTTCCCCTTATGATAGGGCTTCACGAGGGTAGAGAATCTCGATGTATCCCATGTCAAGTGAAGGGAATTATATTCCATAGGCATATCTAGGAGGTTTCTCTCAGCTTAAAATGTTTAACAAATGGTATTCTGTCAGTTTAATGTCTGGCAGTGACAAATCAGACTGATCTAAACATTGTAAAGAGTGAGTCATATGGGTACAATCCAGTGAGGGAGTACCGATGATGGGTCTAATGTGTGGTTAGTTACACGATTTCAGCTAGGAGTAGTGAGAAAATCGGTTATATGGCCTCACCCGGATGTGGTGACCTGGTTAAGGATCAAAATGGATATGTATGATATCTAGAAGAAATAGAACCTCTGTGTTGGGTCATTACCTTCCATAAACACATAGGCTCAAGGTAGAGATACCATGATGGGGAATGAGTGATAGGAATTAACCTTATGGATGATCTCTACATATCCCCATGGTCAGGAATCAAATCCCATGTAGTTTAGAAGATGGGTGCATAGAATAATGTTAGTTCTGATGCTAAAGGGAAGGAAAAGAGATGTGGGTCCAATCAAAGGGACTACAATGGCCAATCATTGATTAGAGAAAATTGATTACCTTCTAACAAGGTTGACAATGGCTTACCGCTAATTGGGATCACCATTGATTACCGTCGGATGGGTCACAATGGCTTACCATTGATTTGGGCACAATGGATTACAATTTATTGGGGTTGAACCTCTAGGAGGCTTCCTATGTACCCTATATAGGAGACAAGGATAAAATCCCACTTAGTTTTGGATGTTGTGGTGAACTGACATGGAGAGGGGTCGAAACAACTTGTTGTTGGGATTTAACCTGAGAGAGGCTTCATATGTACCCTGTCAGGGAAAGGATCAAAGTCCACATAGTTCGAGATGCTATAATGGTTGATCCTCAGGGAGGCTTATTACGTACCCTGTATTGGCAAGGATCAAAGTCCACGTTGTTCGGGATGGTGTTGGTATTGAACCTTAGGGAGGATTCCTACGTACCTATTTTTTTTAAGGATCAATGTCTATGTAGTTCAAGATGGTGTGAAAAATCAATATGAAGAGGGGTCAAATAAATTTGGTGTTGGACTTGAACCTAATAGAGGCTTTCTAAGTACCCTGTCTTGGAAATGATCAAATTCTATGTAGTTTGGGATGGTGTTGGGATTGAAACTTAGGGAGTATTACTATGTACCATGTCATTGAATGGATCAATGTACACATATTATGGAATGGTGTTGGGATTGAACCTCGGGGAGGCTTCCTATATACCTTGTCTTGGCAAGGATCAAAGTCCAAGTAGTTCAGGATGGTGTAGGGCTTGAACCTTAGGGAGGATTCCAACGTACTATGTATTGGCAAGGATCAAAGTCCACATAGTTTGGGATGGTGCAGGTCTTACTCTCTATGGTGTCCTAGTTAGAATTTCATGGTTGATGCTTACTGTATGCCCACTTGAGTCATGCTCTATGTGAGAAACAAGATTTAGAAAAGACCCGATGATCACGTCATGAATGGTGCGTCTATGGGATGTTATGTGGGGATAACACATGGTTAGTGGCCCAAAAAGAAAATAGGGGCTTACACGTGGTTAGTGGCCCTAAGATGAAACAAGGGATTACACGTGGTTAGCAGCCCGATGAGGTGGAAGTTGGGACTCACTCTAGGATGGAGGCTCGGGTGCTAACAAAGACCACAAAGATTTGGCATGGAAGAGAGGTTGATTCTGATGCCCATCCTACCCTCGGGTATTTGGCCCTAAATAAGATAGGAGGAGTAGGGATATTACCTCCATCAAGAAAGGAAAGGGGCTTACACCATGTTGGTCGCCCTTTCCTACGGACAGACACCACTCCAACAAAGAGGATATCATTCCATGTGAGGAAGATCTCACTCCTGTGGAGACGAGCGAGCATAGAAAATGTTTGGGATGGCGAACCTCGCGTATGTTTCATGGGGAGAGGCCATAGTTTGACGTCATGTGCTAAGGATGATGGTTCATGGTAGATTAACGTCCTGCAACTTGAATGAGGTGAGTTCACCTGAAACCCCCTTGGACTTAAATGACTAATACCTTCCCACCCTTGGTGAAGGGAATGCTGTAGTAATGCCTTGGTGAAGGGGTGTTTGGATGTGATCCATTGAGGGGTCCACATTAACATGACTATGCAAAGAAGAAATATCCACAAGTGTGACTATACGAGGAAGCATAAGGCGAATCAACACAACATGAAGCAAAACTCAAGAGACATTTAAATTGATTTGTTCAAACCTAGAGGGTCGCACAAGAAAAGGGTTTTCAATGTAAAGGGGTTCACAAGAAGAGGTCTAGTGAAGCTCTAGTGCTCTATGTAGTGGAGGGGATTGCAGAAGAGGTATGATTTGTGATGTGAGGTGGACTTTCCTTGACATAGGTCATAGGTTCATATGGATGGTGCTTCGTGTAGTGTAAGGGCATTCTCAGAGTAGGACATTGTGAAGTAAGGGTTCCATACAAATCCTAGAACTACGAAGCAATTTGCTTCATGAAGCACAGTGTTCTTTCCTTTGCATTGGGTGTACACGTTCATAGAGGGTCTTCACGAAGAAAGAGTGCTCTACGAAGACCAAATTCCCCTTGGAGATCCTCTTCCATCGAGGAGGCCCGTGGGCTCCATGAAGGGAATCCCTCTTTAAAGAGGGGTTGAATTCAACCCAAGGGAATGGCACATCATGATGCTCAAGTACCTTGAAGAGGTAATTTTTCACAGAGATGAAATTGCTTCACGTTTTGATATCTAAGAAGGAGAAAGGTTAGAAGATCCATCCCATGGGCTCTAGGGGAGTCTAGTAATTATAGGAAAGAGGCATCGTGAAGCAGGGATCACTTGGTGCAAAGCTACGTGACAATATTTTTGTAACCACAGAGCCCCCTCCTCCTCCTCCTATTGTGGCGGATTCACAAATGTTAAGTGAATTGAAGATCCTCCCACCTTTACACCACAACAGCTTCCCAAACATTCATCCGATCACAGAGCTCCCCAACTATTTGCTCCATGGAACCTGAAAAGCGGTGGAGGGTGTGGGGCTCTTCACCGGCTGTAGTACTTTGGGGCTTTGTGATTGGTCCTCACGAGCTAGCGTCTTTCGACACGGATTTTTCTCTACAACCTTTTCCTCCACACATATTTTTGGTGATGACAAAATCCCACTCTCTTACATGGAGCCGAGAAGAAAACTACTATCTAATTTTGAGGGTCAATCGCTAAAACATTTGGTCAATCACAAAGATGGATCGCGATGTAGGGTCACGATGGAGAGAGGTGACACACGAGTTTAGAGCACTGTGATGCTCACCAAGGATGAATGTGCCACAAATCTCGAGAGTTCATTGCCTATATCTTTGAGAGGCTGACATATCATTTTTCCTTTCTTACCTCCACATTTTGGCTATAGTTCTCTTGATTCACAAAGCCATGCACACTCTGTGATTGGACTCTGTGAATCGGTCCTTTTTTGCTTTGCGGTACACAATGAGTCCTTTGACTCTATGAGTGTACACTCTGCAGATTTCACCTTCTAGGTCAGAGGGAGGGATCCATTATGTCTTGATGGGACCGAGCACTACAATAGTTCTTTGCGAATGAGATCTACGAATGATCTTCACAAAACTGAACAACAAATGTCAAAATTCCAAAAACTAAATGGCTCACTAGAAATCTTCTATAGGGGTCCCTGTGGATGTCATCCAAAGTGAGGATATGATGGATATATCATGTCTAGGGGAGTTTTTACGAAGCCATTCGAACCGTAATTCGCTGGTATAGCTACTGTCAGAAATATGGAAGAACTAACCATTGTCCAGGAGTCTGCCTCTATATGGATATGGCCTAAGAGATGACGTCTTCATCCTGGAAGTGAGTAGGGATGAGCCAACTTACTATTTCAGGAGCACTCCATGCCATTTCTAGTGGTTCAGGATGGTTGACGACCATACCTGGGAAGACATAATTCCTATCAATGCTGACTATCATTATAATCATGTGAATAATGTTAACGGAAAGGAACGGCAGGCAGAGTCATCTCCACAATTGAATAGTAATGTTCGGAAGGCATCCCTAGGGATCCCAAAGATGGGATGGACTAATTAGTATGATATTTTCCGTGGAGGAAACTTCACTGATGACTAGGAATGGGGATACTGGGTAGGTTCCTCATGAGAAGAATTTAGGGAAGAGCTGAGGAAAGTGGGTCTGTATGAGGTAGCTTTCCCCCCCTATTCCATACCTATCAGCCAAAGCAGCTAATTCCAGAGTTGCTGAAAAGATGGTCATCGAGGACCAGTACCTTCCATTTGCACCATGGAGAGGTTGGAATCAGCCTATAGGATCTGCAATAGATTATGATTTCCTAATAATGGGGGCAATGTACAATGAGTTCCTCCCTTTTGGGGGATCAAGGGAAGATCCAGAGAAAATGCCACCCTTGGTTGTGGCATTGATGGACATGGTGCTGGGAGCAGACATTGATTCAGTGAGAGACGTCCATTTCATGTGGTGGTTCAAGTAGTTTTGAAACTTCTCATATGATGGGAATTTCCCTGTGAGACCTTGGACTAGCCTGATGGGAGTCTAATGAGGCAATGATCACTCATACTGGCGACTCATGGAGCATAGCTAGTGGAATTCTTGGGGGTTCAATGTCAGTACCGAGCAGCAACAAGTTGTTAGGTTGGATGCACTCATTGCGGTGCTTATTTGTGGTTAGATCCTGCCGGTGAGGGACACGAATATGGGGGTGCGACCAAGAACGTTTATCATGGAATCCTTGTTGGAAACTGGGAGATGGTTCTAAGATAGTATCCTAATTCTCTCCATGATGTATATTATGTTTCATCAAAACTATGAGGGGAAGAAGCCGCAGAGGATATGAAAGCTGTTTCACCTCATGAATGGGTAGATAGCGGTGTGTATTAGGGGTATCTATGAATATCTGAACCCCACCTCCCCTCCAAGATCTAATTTCCACGTAACCATTTTGATTGATTTGGGGAGATTTTTGACCATGAAGAACCTACAGGAGGTTTTGAACAGATTCTGGAAGGAAGACAAGATCAATTTCCACTCTTTCCCATTACCAATATTTTTGTTCCCTGATGATGGCCATGGAACCGAAGAGCATCTTCCCTATCACCTAGATTTTTGGGGGTTGAGTCCTAGTGGAATGGGTGGACCACGAGTCCCTCTGTGAGCTATGCACCTGACACGATTTTGTGAGGATGTTTCGTTGCATGCAACGACTTATCACACATGTAAATTTGGGGGTGCGCCACAAGGATCACCTATGTGTGATAAGATAGATGTGGCTCATGTTCACAAGGGAATATGGGAAGATGCGGATTGAGTTGCCTCTTACCATGGCGGTCTTCATGATAGTGATGGAATATTCCATGATCTGGGAGGAAGCATACCCGGGGGAGATGCTTAAGTAGCAAACCATCCAGGACAGTGATGGGTTGTCTCCCCAACCTTGACGCCGCGACTAAAAGGTGGTAAGAACATATCATGGTGGTAGGGTTGTAGGGGAGGTGATTCCTACACCAGTCGAGAGGATGGTGGAAGCAGCAAACCTGAATAGATCAGATGAACATATCCATCTAGAGTGGAGGCCGCCCATGCGATTCCTCAGAATATCCACCCGGGCTCCGAGAAAGTAATTGTACCATGTAGACATGTCAGAGAACTTTTTATTCCCAGAATCATTGGGACATATAGGATGTTAATGGATAATTCCATAGCCTGTATAAGATGTGGAAACACCTGAACCATATAAGGATGGATTTTCTGGGGATCGGCCCTATCAAGGACTGTTTTGTAGTATCTCAAGAAGAATGGGAGCGGTACCTTACCAAGATGGAGGACATTGTGAACTCCTAGGGTGCTCCGTGTCTAATAAAGGATCATGGAAAGTAGATTTTGGATAAAAAAACCCCTTCATAGTGGTCGGCTGCTATGTTAATAGAAAACTTCCCACTGTCAGAATAATCAGATGAGTCCTCCTGGGGGGAGGAAGCTGGTGAAGGGAGCCCTTTGGAGGAAGGTGAGGTTTGAAATTCTGACCCGGAGATGGAATAATTTGCAGAGGTCCTTGAGGTAAAAATCCTATCCACTCCTCTAGAATCCTAAATATGGTTGTTTTTAACTTCCCAACTAAAATTTTAACCGTTCAAGAGGGCCTCATCTGCAAAACCAACTCTCACCTAGTACTAGATGCAACTATGGGATCATCGAGATCTATGCCTGTGGCTATGCCGATCACCTTAACAAGAGGTTCTGTCACCCTCATGGTGGTCCTCCCAGAACCTTCAAACATCTCGACAATATATGGAGGGCCACACGTCGGGGTTCCAATGGGAATAACCCAGTAAAGAGAACCAATATTTGATATATGTTAGTATCCATCACAGAATATGAAACTATCATCCATCAATCATATTAACTGATGCTTGTGTTCCTCTTGAATAAACAGTTCTTCAAATAGAATTGGCTGCATTGGGATGGTATGATGGAGCTCTTGGTGGTGCATTTCCCAGTGGGATACTGGTGGTCATGGAGGTGGATACCCAGACTGACCAATCCATGGTGCTCCCGATCACAAGTGGGACCATCAGCAGGACAGATCCTGAGATCATTGAGGTAGGATCCAATGATAAGGATTGGCTAGACAACGCAGGTCCTAACATACCCAATCAGACACCACATGTAGACCCTGTTGATGAGTTCCTCAACGTGTTTCCCACATACAAACCCACCGACCACGAAGACAGAGATGGGACGACCTCTGATGAGGATGATATCAAGATAGTCTATCATCGATCATGGATGTTGATCACATTATTCATTGATGAATGCCTTCAAGCACAATGGATAGATTAGATAGGGAGAATTTAGTCCCAACTACATGATCTATGCACTGGGGAGTGGATGCCCAGGACCCTCATATTCTCATTTACGACCTCGTGGTGGAGAAGAGTCAGAATCATGATTACAGCCTTGGTGTTGGATAGAAAAAGAAAAAATATTTGTACGTCAAGAGGATCTAGGATCCTGAAAATTAGATATGATGGAAACAAGTCTGTGATGATGGGAATTATGCTTTCCTCAATGCACAATTAGAGCTTATATTGCGGCTGAAGGCTCAGCTGTAAGAGGCTGAAGAATGAAAGAATCAAGCCTCTGAGAGATGGATATCATCCGAACCAACGAATAGTGGGTGTGGATCGTAGCTGATTAACTTCGCCCAATCGTAATGAGAAGGATCAGGAAGTAAACCAGCGACAGCGGATCCTAGATGCCACAATCCAGAGAGTGGTGGTGCTACAATGCACATTCAAAGGGTTTAACCCATCCATGGGATTGTTTGATACTCAGGTTCTATAAGGCATGTAATATTTAAACGTACTTTCATGATTTGATTATTTATGTTGGATGCATTCATGAGATCCATTATTTGTTTTGGCCTACCGTATGTCCATCACATTCGTGAAATATTTGCCTATCAAACCCTAAGATCATGTAGTTCATACATGATGTGAGAAATAGGGGTTTTCCACCTCATTCTTCCACCTGAATATGAGAGCGCTGACCATGCTTCGGACATCCATGGTTCAAATAGAAAATCTGGGTATCTGGGATGAAAAGAGGAGGCCTGAATAGAGGAAGGAGTTATTAGAATAGTCAAAGTGCCACCTTCTCAATGTGATCTAGCGCACGAGCAAGGTAACTCCATGGGAATTAGAATCAATCCGTAAAAATGGAAGGGTAATGTGTGAATCACGATACCCAAAATTTGGAATGCTGTGAAGATGGAATGACAAAGAAGGATTACTGTTGATCATGTTTGAAACACAGTATCCTTATTACGTTAGACATGTGTGGGGACAACATGTGAGGGCCAACCACAAACCATATTCTAAACATGGGGCCTGAATCCAAATGTAATTCATAATTCTTTCAGAACATTATTGCATGATAGCATGCGAGCCATAGGCCGAGATTTCGTACTGTTAGGGGGTTCCTTTAGGGGTGAAAGAGGATGAGGGTCCAAATAATGGTCACACAAAGATTTGAGGGTGGAGTTATGGGTTATATGAATAGAGTCTAAAACTCTTGAAATTACACCATTGTAGTGGAAATACATTAGTTGGGTGCATTGGTTTGATCAGAGATCAAACTTTCATTCAAACAGGACCTCTCTGGGGAGGAAGGTGAAAAATCCCAGAATTGTTATGGGGAATCAAGAACATATTCAGTGTATAGCTACAATTACATGATTACCCAGAATGGGGATGTTCATCATAGTACATATCCTTGTGTGAATGAGAGCCCAAACATCACTTGTCACACCACATGTTTCTGAAAGACTTTGGGCAAAGGAGCCGAGGAAGACGGGGTGCATGATTTAAGATTCCAAGGGCTAGACCAAAAGAAGGAATGTCCTAGAATTCCTACGTATCCCATGAGGATGGGATGAAAGCCATACATGGTTCTAGAGATGGCCTGATAAGGTACCGGTTTCAGGGATGATAAGGTCATGCGATTCTGGCCCACACACCCAAAAAAGTGGCATTTGATAGAGCTTATTTGTCTTTTATGATAGATGAGTGTTTTTTTGAAATGATTAATCAAGGACAAAGAATCCTGGTGTCACTATAGAAATCAAGCAACATTTGGGAATTGAAAATGGCATAGTGGGTGAAAAATACCCAATATGATGTCCCCCCTGATTGAGGAAATCACAATGCAGTGACATAACTCGTCGTACGACCAAGATGATGACTTCATAGTTTCAGGTTGTATAATAGGACCAACAATGCATTTTAACACCATGAAATAATGATTCAATAGTTAATGTCATGTGATACCAAGATTCATAGTTTATGGTCATATGGCATGGACGCGTGTAGGAGAAATGAGGTCTTATGGGGAATGTGCATGACGAGATAAAGCATACCCAACATGATTGAGGATGAGGTCCACATCACACCACCCACAATTGAGGGGAAGAATCCTCGGGTCGAGGGGATAGAAAAGGTCAGAGAATATGTGGCTAGACCAGTTGATGAATAGTCTAGGAGTTCCTACATATCCCATGATAATGGGAATCAATCCATATATAGTTATGAGGGTTGTGGTTCTTACGCCTTATAGATAGGATGTATGAGAAGATCTTATTTTAAGGTCGTAGAGCTCAGACGATTGGGTAATGAAACTCTTCCAAGAAAGAACTATCAGCAATATGATCCTTATACCCACATGGGCTATGCTCAATGTATGAAACAAGGGTGTAGGAGGTCCCTGCAACACATTGAATCCATGAAAGGGTAAATCATTACGTATCCCCGAATGAAGTAGTACCATGGATTTGTTCTCCTAACGTGCATATGCACACTAAGGTATACTACCAAGAGTGTTGAAATTACACTTGTACATGATGGAGTGGAAAATGATGAGAATCATGCAACCAACATTTAGGGCTTGATGGGGCTGGTGTGACAATGGAGGATAACAATTTACCATGTTCAATACACAACATCTATATCATGTGACCTGAAATAGAAACAATAAATGGGTGTTGACCACTGACTGTATTCACAGTACGAGACTTGTATCAATTTTTTGTCTAAAACCCTCTAGGTCGTTCTCTTGAAATGACAGGAGATCCCTTGGGTTTAGCATCCATTCCATTGGGGGGTCCTTTAATATGTGAAAGATGATTAAATCCCAAATGAAGGAGAACATGAATCATATAAAATGGGCTAGAGAATGTCTAGTTAGAATCCAACGCTCTAGGTCATGAACCATAGTACATCTGGGAACATTGTTTAACTGCAAAATAGGGACTAGGGGATCAATTCAAAGCTACCGACTCGAGAAGATGAGCTTAGAACAAGGGAAGGAAGTGCTCTCATGAGGGTGAGGCATATAGCATGGTGATCACAAACACGACATGAATGAGTACATGGTGTCCATAACACAACATATATCGTCTCTAAAGGATCCTAGGACAAGGGCTAGAAGGATGAGGAGGTTTCTATGAAACATGGTTGGACCTAATGAAAAACTTTTTGGGCAGTCCTACAAACCCATGAGGATGGGAATCAAGCCACACATAGTTTTGATAGATGTTGTGCATTTTAACGTCATGCGGCGAGGACATATTAGTTCTCTATTTATGGTCATAGAGCTCAGATCATGAATGCCTAGTTTAATTTTATGTGCAACGGACAGATGGGTGGAAAGTGTGAATCATCACAAAATCTAAGTAAGAGACCATAGAAAAAACAATGACCGAGGATAACTGCTGACCATTTATGTAACACAGTATCCATATTGTTTGATAAGGGATGGGGGAAAACAATTGAGCATCGACCGTTGACCACATTCGCAACACTGTATAACTTTATATACGTGTCACTCAAAATCCTTGAAGATATTTGTCCGAAATAGTAGGAGAGTCACAGGGCCTCACATCCATGTTTTTTGGGGGTTGTTTTGGTTGTGAAAAATGATGAAAGCTCAAAGTATGGGACACTCAAAGCATGGAGGGACCTATTCTTGTGAAAGGAAAATAGATGAAAGATGGATGTATCAAGGGGATATGTGTGGCCTGGAAAAAATATCTTGACATGAATGGGGATGTAAGTTGATAAAACACCACAAAATCCTAGATAAGAACATAGGCTAGTGGGTTGAAAGATGAATAATGACCTGAGACAGGAAGTCCTGGCCGGTTTTCTGTTAAACATATTGCGAGGAGGTTGATTGAGATCTTAGTTTAAGTTCATAGTGCTTATACCATAGAAACATTACCCTTCATGTAGGTTTTTCCTTCCAAGATTCCTTATCCCATATGAGAGATTATCGGTGTGAGAAACAAGGAATATGAATTATATCTCCCCAACATATAAGGGAACGACAGCTGGACTCACAGTCTTTCCCGAATAAGACTGACATTTGAAGGGATAATAGGAAAACATGAACCACTACAACCAATATTTGGGACATATGGGGGGTGAAAATGAAAATGATTAACTATTGAACATGTTTAAAAAATAGCATCCATATCATGTAATCTGACATGGGAATAACAAGTGAGTATCGACCGCTGACTATATTCGTAATGTGAGACTTATATAATTTTGATGTTTGAGGTCCTCGTGGGTATTGGCCCGAAATGATAGGAGAGCCCATATAATAAGTATATTTAACATTCAGTGGACCTTTTGGATGTGAATGATGATGGAGTACCATGTAAAATTAATGATTAAAGAATAAAAATGCCCATGCAATTTAACGTTAAGTAGGATGGTGAATAAGGTAGAGATCTCTAGGGAAAGGGATATATGGTGTGGTCACGATGAGCCCGATGTAGAGGAGGGGAAAATCCATCACCATACCATGTTTTCCGACCCAAGGGGAGATTATAATGTTTGGGACTGGGCTGATAGACAAAATTTCGGGGTGTTCCTACATATCCCATTAGAATGGGAATCAAGACATACATAGTTATTGAAGGCCATGCATTTTAGCATCGTGCTGTGAGGACGTTGGATAATAGAAGAACGAAGAGGGTGCACATGGTGTGATAATTGTAATCCTTACATGTGTGGGGCCAAAGGGTCCTACACGACACCATGCAGGATCCTCCAGGAGAACTATACCTAGGGGATAGTAAAAGATGAATCTAGGGGATGGACCCAAGATGAGGAGTCTGAGTGTTCCTATGTATCCCACGAATATGGGAATCAATCCACACGTAGTTCGTGTAATGTAGTTTAATGTCTTGCAGGATGATTGCTGAATAGTTTTACATCCTTCAGTTCTGATGAACTATACATTTTAACGTCTTGTGGTATGGACGAAATCATTTAAGGTCATGTGGGACAAGGATCCTTTTAATATCCTACAGGACAAGAGTCAATTTATTTTCATATGGGACATAATAGTTTAAGGTCATGTATGAACCAATTTTCTTAGGAACAATATTTCATGAGGAATCTGGCATTGGTAGGAGGTGTTATACGCTCACCATCCATGGTTACTAGGGAGTATGCACCATTGGGGTAAACATTGTAAATGATGTAAGGTATTTCCCATTTGGGCCCCAATTTGGGTGGTTTGCATCCAGGTATCGTTGGTGTTATCAAGGCCAACACTAATTCACCTGGAAAGAATGAATGAGGGAAATTGTTCTTATTGAATGCTCTAGTTATCTTATTCTGATTCATTTGCAGATTGTGCAGGGCGTGAATCATGTTCTTGTCAAGTGCTTCCAATTCAGCTAGACGGATTTCAGTTACCTTATATGGTGCTTGATAATCATATATATCTATGCGTATAGAAGGTAACTGAATCTTTACTGGAAGGAAAACCTATGTTCCGTACACTAGGGAGTATGGGGTCACCTGAGTGAAATTAGAAGTCATCATCCGATAAGCCCAGATGGCAATAGGGAGCATGGATGGACAAATATTCTTGTTCTGACCTACCATTTTTTCAAAATTTTAGAGAGGGTTTTTTTGAACACCTTGATCTGCCCTTTTTACTGTGCGTGATAGCGGGAGGTATGGTTGGAATGAATATTGTACTTGGCATAAAATTTCATCAACTTAACAACTTGAAAGTTTGTGCCATTATCGATGAGGATGGTGTGAGGGAATCTAAACCAGTAGATGATGTTGGATCTCACAAAGTCAATGACCGAATGGGCCTTGACCTACTCAGGTGGAATTACTTCTTCCCACTTGGATATTAAATCTATAGCGGCCAGGATAAACATGTACTAGAGAGCGGTAAATGGTGGATATGGCCCCACTACATCAAGTCTCCAGAGTGAAAAGGGATAATAGTACATAGTGATGTGAAGAGGCTCTGGTGGTCGTTGCACAAAATTATTATGAATTTGGAATGCTTGGCACCTCTTGGAAAACTCAATACAGTCATAGATCATGGAGGGCCAAAAATATCTCAACCTTCGCATCTCATTAGACAACTTCGGCGCGGTCTGATGAGCCCTGCAGGAACCGACAATAACCTCCTACATGACCTAAGAAATCTTGACTACTTTAATTTGAGGGAGGATAACCACATCAAACCCATTCTTGTATAGGATCTGCTCCAGAATAGGGATGCTCTGGAGAGTAAACTACAACACACGGTGCCAGATTCGGTCGCACTCAGATCGATCTTTTCTAAGACTACAATGCTGATGGTACTTGATAAAAGAGGCCCTCCAATTTGGATTCACCTCTAGCTCTGCAATATGGGGACTGAGGTCCCTAACGTGGAGGCACCGGTAGTACGGTGTCTTACATACGGGCTACCATCATTGTCTGGAGTGACATGGGAGATGACTCTCTGGTGTTCCACATGGTTAATCACATAATCATGGTTAGGCTATCAAAGTGATATAGAAAGGTTGGCCATGGTGTCAGCATGACCATTGTAGGATCAGGGGATAAGAGTAACTTATGGACAAGTTGGGAACTAGGCCATCAACTGAAGGGTATGCTCCAACAATGGCATAAGCTCTCAGATTTCTAACGTCATAGTCACCGTTGATCTATGTGATGAATAACTCAGAGTCCCCATTCACATTTCAGTGGGAAACATCATTCTCAAGGGCCAGGTCAAGGCTAGTGATAAAGGCCCGGTACATAATTTACTTGTTTGTGCATCCTTCTAACAACATGATAGAATATAGAAGAACAGATTATGATGGAGTGATGATAAAGATACCTAGGACCACCCTGTTGAGTCTGGGGTCATTGAGTATTATATTGGTAGGCTTTGGGAAGTGCCATCAAAAGGAATTTTCCAACATAGAATGGCGTGGTCTACTGAGAGTGTTGACTTGTATGGAAAATCAAGGTCCAGGGACTGAACCACATGATCTGGATGGGTGGTAATGAAAATCTTCAAATGCATACCCCTTAATAGCCTTATAAGGGACAAACATGATGTCGAAAAACTGGAGGATTACTGCCCATCAAGCTAGATAGCCTATCCACATAGGATGGTTCAGGATGTAAATCAATGGATCCACTTAGGACATCAGCTATACTTCATGATGTTGAAGGTAATTTCCCAATTTCTGGACTGTAAATACCAACACAAGGTATCTCTTCTTGATAGGGGAGTATATGGTATCCATATCAAGTAGCATGTGACTGAGATATTATCAACTGTTCTCTATACCCTTGTTGTTCTTCTAGCTGAGAAGGTCACCAAGAAAATGTTCCTGGGTGGTCATATAAAGGAACACCGACTTTCCAGCAATGGGTGGAATCAAAACCGGAGGCTGGAGTAGATACTACTTGATTTCCTCAAGAGCAGTCTAACATTCTTCATCCCACTGATAGACAGTGCCTTTATTCATGAGCTGAGAAAATGGATTACACATTCCATCCTAATTCACGATGAATATGAGTATGTAGTCCATGTGTCCTTGAATGCCTCAAAGCTCCCAAATTTTTCTCTAAGGTGACATCAGACTGATGGCCTTGATCTTCTCCAGGTCAATATCGATGCCCCTGTATCGGACAAAAAATCCTAGAAACTTTCGAGAGGTAACCCCAAAGGTACACATTAGTGGGTTAATCTTCAGGTGGCGGGAACAGAGGAAGATGAACACTTTCTCAAGGACTTTGAAGTTGTCCTGGGGATGACAAGATTTGACCACTAGATCATCTACAAAAAATTACACCAATTTTTAGAGGACTGGCTTAAATATGCGGTGCATGGCACACTGATAGGTGGCTCCAAAATTTTTTAAACTAAAGGGAATTACTTGGTAGCAGAATGTACCTTCTGGTGCCTTGACAACTATAGGATCTTCATACTCAGAAACCTTTCAGATCCAGTTATACTCGGAATACTTATCCATAAATGAGAGATCCTGGAACCCAGCTGTGGCATCGATCAATATTTTCATCCCATGAGGGGGAAAATCATCATTCGGGTAGTGGTGGTTGAGATCCTACAAGTCAATGCCGACATTGATATGTCTGTTCCTCTTCATAATGGGTAAAATTTTGGCTAGCCATCTGGGGTATTGGGTCTCCTTGATGGAATTGGTTTTGATGATTTTATAATCTTCAGCATGGACCATGACACAGTGAGAATGGTGCATCTTTCTAGGAGGCTGTTTGAAACCGAAGTGATTTTCTGATAGACTGATGTAATGGACAACGACCTGAGGATCTAATCCTATAATTTTTCCCAACTCCATGAAGATAAATTATAATGATGCATCAAGAAGTCCATGTACCACTGTTCTTCCTCGATGAGCATATCTACACTGATCGACATGGGTTTCAAATCCATCTCACTCTTGTGGTTCACCGGTACCAATTCATAGAATATGGTGGAGACTCCCTCTTCAAAGGTAGGAGGAGAATCCTATTAATCCTAATATTAAATTATTTAGGATGGATCCTTGGTGGGAGTAGTTCCCTCAGTGTCAGCAGGTCTTGATGGAAGATTGGTACATGCCAGAGCGGTGGTGGACACTGCATCGGGGGATTCAAGTGCTGCTGAAACCATGGAAATTAATGTTGTCGATCCAATCCCATATGGTATTTGTCCCAAGGCGCCATGATTGATTACATCAATGAAATATTGATGCTTTATCTTGAGCAGATTTATCCTAAATTGGTGGAACAATAATGTATTGAATATTGATGTTTCCATGGGGAAGACATCCCAATATCTTATGGACATATGAGGCTCTAGGATCACCTGAGCTTAATTCAAATAGGAATATGAGGTGATCTTCCAATGTTTCATAGATTGTAAATTTGATCCTCCTTCATTCAATAAACAATGAAGCATTTTTCCATATCCAGGGTCATATTCTCCAATCGGTGGATTGGAAATATGTAGGCATCCTCCATGTCTGTCCACTGGTCGGTAGCAGCCATATAAGGATCAACCTCATTAGCCCAAATCTTCTTGTCCTTGCTATTTTAATATTCAAAATCTAGATATATGGATTTATAATATTAAATGGGAGATGAGTCACCTTGGATTACACCCACTCTATCATTAAGGGAGTATATAAGGAAATTGTGATATGATGAAGGGACCGATGCATGTAGGTGAATCTATGGCCTACCCATAAAATCATTGTAGGCAGTTTCCTTGGAGACAACCCTGAAATTATTACAGGAAATCAGACCCCCCCGAAATTGGACTTCAAGTGGATCTTTTCGACTGGTATCTATTCCATAATATCATAACCTTTGAATATTAGGTCAGAGGGAATCAGATCAACCTTAGACAACCCCATTTTTTGAAGCGTCCAGGTCTGGATTAGGTTGATCCCAAATCCTGTGTCGAGAAGAAAATGACAGACCTCTATTCCATTGTAATGGTCGGTGATGTAAGGTGGGCTTATTTTCCCTTTTGTGGGAGAGACTTCATCTTCTCCAGAGAAGGATATGATGGCCTGAAATTCAGCATGCTCAGCTGCCTCATCATGGAAGGCTTCTGCTACTGCTACCTCTATCTCAAATGGGAGGTGGATTTTTAAAGCCTTGGTGATGGATTCACGCTTAACTAGTGATAGGAGAAGGGCCTAGAGGATATAGAGTCTTTCAAGAATGATGGATAGATTCTTAAGGACATCATACTTCTATGTCAAGCGTGAGCTTCTGCTTACAGGAGGTCACTCTGTGGAAAGAGGCATGAGGGGCCCTACTGGCTGAACCAGTGGCTGACTGGTACTGGAAATGTCCCACTGATCGATAGTCAAAACTCATGGAGTGACTATCCAATGTAGTATAGATGATTGAGACCGGTCCGTCGGAAAATTTGGCTAATCACATCGAGGTTGGGATGGCTCCGCCTTATCAAATAACAAAAATGGTGGAGATCACGAACTTGGTGGAATCAAATGAGGCGGTTGTATGGGATGAAATATGCACCGAGCCTACTATCTAGTTTTGGTGGCTTGCACAACCTGGCTAGATGCACTGACTGAGGCACTGTGATGGCCAATATAGCCACGAATCTGTCGACACTAGCGACGGCTGGGGATGTTGGGAGGATCCGTCTAGCGCTCCTCATCATGAGAAAGCATGTAGAGGTTTACCAGCATCATGGTGTTATCAAAAAGATACCCTTTACTATCGTTTGAAGATTCCTAAGCCACTGGATAGATTCAAAGGGGAATCACCCTCCCCGAGGGTATGAAGTCACCGATAGTACTAGACGACTACTGCATTGTTGGGGTACTTTTAATTCCATTGTGTTGTTGATGCTTGCTCTTCTTGGAAAAGCATTGTTGAGCCATTGACACCGAGGAACAGTATTTGTGTGACATAGTGCCTTCTGAAGGTTCAGGTCGATTCAAACATGCACGGATAATTCCATGGGAATGAGTGACTATCTTATGTGCCTTAAAATCGTTAAACTTCGATAACCCTCTGTTAGAAACCCGATGCCACTTGCCTTCATTATCACTATTGTGGTCTAGCTTCACGAACACACATGCCACCTATTTCTGAGCTGGGAATAGCCTGACTATGTTTTTTCCAACCTGGTCTTGAATCTATTCTATAAACACAGATGACTTCTTGATGGTATCCCCCAGGATCCGGCGGTAGGGTTAATAATTTTGGCGATTTGTGAGGCTCACCTCTTCTAGCCTCCTCCATTTGGGCAGCCATAAAATCCGATGTATGAAGGTACTTTTGAAATAACTAGTGACCTGATCCTCATTGAATTAGTTATTGAAGTTTCTTCTATATGAGAGGGAGCTTATAAAGCATGGCCTTGATGAGGGGATGGAGGATCCTATTGTGGAGGTGGGACCTAGTTGTCTTTTCTGGGTGGTGGTGGCACATTATGCAGAGGCATGAGCCGATTGAAAGGGGGGAACTTCTGGGCCAGAGGTTGTTCCTGAGGTGGAGGGAACAAAGTTGTGGAGGCGGCTCCACTGGTAATAGCTTTAGTTTCTAGGGGACCTCAATTTGTGCTACCCTAGTAGCTTTGGCTTTAGTGTCCCTTATTGATGGAATTGTCGGAGGAAAAAACTGTGCTTTCATTGACAATAGTAGGTGTTACTCTAGATGATGGGCCTTATCAGAGAAGTCTCAGAATTCAATGAGGTAATTCCGAGTAATGAGAGAGAGGAACAATTCAGTGTTTACATTCCCCAAGCACATTTTCAGCAGCTTCTCCTGAGTCAGCGGTATATCCAATGAGTATGTGAGGCCTTTCAATCGGGAAAAAATGTCCACAACACACTCCTCTGGCCTCTACATAAACCTAATGAGGTCTGCAATACCCCTCTTCTAGGTGGTATAGCTAAATTGGTAGAAAAACATCCTACTGAGGTCTCCCCAACTAGCGACAGACCCATTGGGTTATTCTAAAAGAATGATTGCCCTTTATGTGTCTATACGAAAGACTAGAGCATGTCAGATTCTTGTGGTGCTGGAGTCCCATCATGGGTCCTCACCTTGAGATAATGTGGGACCGATGTTGTAGTGTGTCTCCCATCCCATTCAAGGGGGATAAGGTAGGATTTATGAAACCAGGGGTGCTAAAAAATTATCCACCCATGCCAGATATGGATTATCATCAGGTGGGATTTCCACCTATCGTGTTTCTAAAGCCTAATTGTGGTTGATGAGTGCCTCCATTAAATATTATGGTCATGGGTTCATATCATGAAAAGGATCCCTCACAAATAGTGTGTTGGAAGGTTTTTCCACATAATAAGCTATTCTGACTGCTCTTGGAGCGCTCGGTGGGATGACCTGCAGAGCGGCTGGGGGAACCTAAGCTGTGTCCTAAGGATTATCATGCTAACTGGGTAAATTTGGTGACATATACCATGCCCTATTTCCGTATGTCATGACCTCTACCCTGTCTAGCAGGTAACCCTTCCCAACACATCCAATAGGTGTGATACTCCCCCCTGGGGGTATGTCCTCTCCAAGGAGATCTGTCTTGCTCTCTTACACTGATAGATCGACCATGTTTACTACCACTCTTCTTGAAGGAATATCTCCAATACTTATTTCTAAGTCAGACTAGAACCGAATAGAACTAAAATAGTGGGCATCATATTTCCCCAAACAATGAACCTGAATGTGTGGGGAAGCCTACATGATTATTATGTAGAGAAATTTGTAACTCTAAATGAATCATTGTTAGAGGATCTGATGGTGACAGGGAGACTCAGGGTACTGGGCCACCGGATGTGCATCCAGGTCAACTATACGACATTGTTGACCAACGTCTTTGAAGTGTGCCTAACT
Organism: Viscum album; assembly: GCA_963277665.1. Classification (NCBI taxonomy): domain Eukaryota; kingdom Viridiplantae; phylum Streptophyta; class Magnoliopsida; order Santalales; family Viscaceae; genus Viscum; species Viscum album. The sequence continues at coordinate 1,328,512,088 of OY728162.1, forward strand.
CTTGTTGAATGTAATTCACTGATAATAAAGAAAGAAGTGTGTTTCCCAAATATTCTAGCGAAAACGTGCGACTACCTCTCAATTAAGCAATTGCTGCTCACTAAAATTGGCAGTTTCAATCATCCAAAACATCATTGGGAAGTGGTTGGCTGCCAGGATGTCCTAGAAGCTCCGTGTCTCAGATCTGGGATTCATCCCTTCATTTCCCCACACATCAACTTGGGGTGGCTTCGGAATAGTTAGTGGCACCGAAGTAGACCACTAAGGTCGTAGATTGGCCGGTGGAGAATATGACAAGAGAGCTGATAATCCATTGAATCTCAGGATATCTTTTAAAGATTAAAATGAACTATCCCCCACATCACGATAAGATGTTCTGGTGACTATGGTTTTGGAAATAGGGACTATGGCAGCTGGAGGTGGACCGTGTTGATTCTCATCCACCACCGGTCGCGAAAATAACTCTATGTGATCTCTGGTTGAGTTAGAGAGTGCTGCTAGTGATGATGGTGGAGATTCCATGACCAGGCCCTAGGGGGACACCAAATCATCGTCTTCCTAGATGTATCTACTAAGAGAATTAGGAATCTGGTGGACCATGAATTTATGAAGGATGAGGCCGATGCATCTCGTCGTTTACACGACCCCCAACAAAAACAATCGAGGTGAGGATTCCATTGAAAAATCGCATTCTTCTTTGAAATATGAGAAGAAGACCAGTTTAATTTTGGTCTGGATATTCTCGTTATTCTTATTATGGCAGCGACAACATGACCCCCAACCCTAGACTAAATCTTCAGGATAAGGTATGTTTCTGGAACAAGGGATCCTGGTCGAGCTAATGATGGGTTGGAGAGGACTCACGCCTAGGTGATATGGGGTGCGAGGAGAACATGGAAAAATGTCAAAGGGAACATAGGGAGGACCTCTGTTTCTACTAGTTGGTGCAAGTTGGGAGCCTCCATGGTAGGTGTTGGAGTGGGTAGGACCACAAATAGAGCTTGTATGTGCATGATCAGGGCCTCCATTCTTGTTTCCCTAGGCAGAAATGGTGTGAGGAAGGTCCTCTTACTCATCACACAGAACTTGGGTAGGAACTTTGTGTTTGGTTCCCCTGAAGTGAGGTAATACTACGTTTCACTGATTTCAATAAGGAGGAGGACCATCATCAGCTGCTATAAAGACATGGGAAGGAACCCCATAATGTATGTTTTCCGGTCGTGCAACATCTCCACATCGGCGACCTACGGAATGGGGAATAACTCCATACCTTAGGTCATGAGTGTGGAAGAGGCTTCAATAATGGGAATCAATGCAGTAAGGATGGACTTATCTCTGATTGATGGTGGAATAGGGTGGACCTCCATGCCGAGATTGTGAGGTGGAAGGTCTGGTTCTCTCGTTAGTGGTGGCACAGGGAGGACCTCCATAATGGATTTCAATGTCGCGGGTCTGCCTGCGTCGGACGTCACCTTTATCAATGTCGGGGAGAGTCGACTCAACCTACCCATGGGGTTGTTGGGGCCTCAATACAGGATGATCGTCTGTATTACCATGCTCAGATGTGATAGGGAACGGATGGTATATGCCATTGGTCGCACATGCCATCAGAGTTGTTGATGTTGACGCCCCTCAGCAGGAATCCCCATCAGCCTACCCCTGACGCTGGTGTCTGGTTAACCAGGCTGGGGACAATGGTGTTGGAACATTTCATACCTATTCCTATGCCCGTGGGGTCAGGCAGTGGTGTTTACATGGCCTAAAGGGAGCCCTCATTGGGAGCGACTAGAACAGGATCCCTTCCGGGATGGCTTGGACATCCCTCACCTCATCGGCATAGGGGAGGGTGTCATCAAAGCGTTTTGGGAAGAGGCTCTCGAAATAGTTGTAGGTCGGAGTGGGGAGTAGTGGCTACCTTCAAGTCCCTTGGGGGTGGTGGTGGAAATGAGGCTCAGAATCCTATATGTCATGATGGGCCATATCTTGGGTTTGGATAATCCCCTCTTCATCGTATCACCGAACAAGGTCTTTTATCACCCATCATTGAACAATATCATATGGGGATATGGGGTGTGATTGACTAAAATATGTGGGTGTGGATGCTATCATAGAAGAGATGGACCACATAGGATTTTCAGAATGATGTCTCCCATGCACATATGTTGATGGGTGGTCGGTGATTGGTTTTCTGTCATGACAGATTGGGTCATGGAAAGCAGGGAGATTCAACCATTAGTACTGACAAGAAGAATGTGACATCCAGTGCCCCAGTTCCATTCCATCTTCCATGGTGGGTAAGAAGGATCCACACTGACAGTGTCATAAAATGGGATGTCCAATGTTCCACTGCCCCAATTTCTGGTGAGTTTCACACAAGGCCAACTATTTACATGGAGGGACCCATCATCAGATAACTGGATTCGGTGACCTACTAGTCTACTAATGTCTCAAGCGCTACTAATATCTATATTTAGTATAAGAACATCATGTTAGGTTCACCATTTCTTTTTCAGATGCTTTTGTTGGGGAACGCGTATCTGTCCATTTATGGGAGGGAAGACACATTGCCTTTTTACCTTCACTCCTTCTTTACAGTGTTGGGTGGAATGTAGAGACCCAAAGCTTGACGTACATTGACATTACATTACTTTTGCGGAATACTTAGTACATTAAAAAAACACACACACAAGGACCGTAATAGTTTAGTGTCTTTGGAAACTCGGACTATAATCTTCTAATCGTGGTGAAAGATCTTCAATATCTCTCATAAAGATCTTCCCTTTTTTTTTTACCTAAAACCTTTCTTTATATCCTGGGGAAAAGAAAACATAAAAAGGGTGAGCTCAAATGCTCAGTAAGGGTAAACAAAAGAAAAATCAATCACATCATATTCATAAGAACATAACTTTTGGAAATCAAAACCTGCAAAAGAGAGCATAATTTCATAACATGGGATAAATCATAGTAGTGAAATGTAATCACAATAATCATAACATAAAACATGAAAAGTTGTGGAATTCACACATAATCATAGAGAATCATTTCTTGTTAGTCATGACTCATTTCCAAGACTATCTTAGTGGACAAAGTCCCTTTCTGAATCGGGTAACCCTCGTTTCAGTCCTGTTTCACTGAACCGGTATAACCTACCATTCCAGCCATGTCTATCTCATGAGATATAAAATCTTTAACCAATGCATTGTAGGGAGATATAGGTCCCACCCATCTTATAATGAATCCTTTCTTATGTGTGCCACATAATCATAAAACATACATCATCGCATTAAACATGTAACAAAAATGGGATTCTTGAAACATCATGACATCATAAATCAATTCATATAAGATAAAGGAATTCATAAACATAATTCCATCACAACATAGTCAAATCAATGTAAAAATATGGATAGAAACAGAACCCTTTATTATCTTAGATGGAAAATAATTTTGATAAAACACTTGAATTGAATTCTTGAGGAAAATATCCTTTCTTCTTCAAAATCAATTTCTTTTCACAAAACATCATGCAATTTTAAAAGAAAGAGATTTTATTGAAAATAGTCATGAAATCTTTTAGAAGAAGCTTCATGAAAATAAGGCTTTATAAAACAGTAGAAATCCGTTCGTGCCGTATAAGTTAAAAAAAACATTCTTCGTACTTTTGTCGGAAAAGTCAAAAAGTACCTCGTACGAAAAACGACAAAAGATTCCTTTCATACGTATTACTAAAAACTCACCGAAGGGTAAAAATGGATTTAAACAATTTTAGGTGGATGGAAATAATATTGCATATTGAGTAAACATGGATGTGGATGATAAAATACACCCCAGTAAATACTTACGAATAAACAATCTCGGATAAAAATGAGATTGTGATATTTCCCTTACCTTAGGTCCGACTTGCTTTGTAAGTGTCCAAACCTCCTGTATAATGATTTAAATCATGTTATTGACTTATTACAGAATCATATTCATTGTTATGATATCATATATGGTTCACTTATGACATTATATTACCTGTTCTTTTGTAAATTCCATGTTAAAGAAGCGTTTTGGGTAAAATCGTTTCATTTATCGTAGGTGTTTTGACTTGTTGTTCTTGACATCATTATTACTTATATAATGATTTACATACTTCCAGAATATAAAATATGATTTATATATCATATATATTCAGTATATATATATATATATAATAGGTAGATAAATAAAATGAAAAACACCGTTCAAGGAGACGGTAGTCCGTACGTACGCATGAACGTTGTTTTCCTTTCCTTATTGTCTTGAAATGGAAGTAAGTAGATGACATACATATGTATATATATACATAAATCCAGTAGCTTTATAATGTCATATATTTCATTATTATTTCTTATATATACTTTATAATCATTCTTAAATGGTTAATATGGAGAATGAATCTCATCGCATCGTGGAGACGGTAGTCCGTACGTACGCACGAGCGATGATATCATTTCTATAAATATTGAATTTAATTGGAGTGGATTATACAATATATCAGAATCAATATGATGTTGTAATAACTATGTATAGTTATTCTTTACACCATTATACCCATCCATGTAAGGTGGTGGTGGAAAATAGATTACACCACGGCGTGGAGACGGTATTCCGTACGTACGCACGCGCGGTGATTTCTTTTTCCGTAGGATGGATAGATGGTGAAATAAGGTTGTCTCATACTTATAATAACATATCGGTATATGAGTGATACTGATGTTATTACATCATAATGAAACAACCTAAGAAGAAGAAGTGGAAGAAGAAATAAAGATGAAAGAATTGGTAACGGTAATTACCTCTTCTTTGAAACGCCTCTTTGAGACCTCGTCTTAGGGCACTAAAATTGGTCTTTGAGGAAGACCAGAACCTCTAGGATGTTGCTAGGGAAGTGGAGAAGAGATTTTGGCAGGGGTTGGCCGAGCTTGAGTGCTCAAATTGGTGTGAGGAGGAGGGGGAGGAGGTGTCCTTTTATAAGGGAGGAGAGGGGCACCTTAGGAATTCTTAAAAAATATTAATTTATAATAAATCTAACCCCACTTAAAAACCACCAAAATGACTCATATTCTAAGATTAGATAGGATAGGGTTGTAATCTCATCAACCAATCAAATTTAGACATGTTTGGATCTTATTTTAAACCTTATCATTTTGATTTATCCTTATTTAATCTATTTAAGTTTATTTGTGGTAATAAAATTCTAAATTTTAAATTATAACAAATAATTACTTATTTGTTGTGAATTTTCCATAATTGTTTAATTTATAACATTATAGACCATATAAATATAAATTTATAATTTTTAAATATTTTTGTGATTTTTAAACAATTTTATAATATGTTATTTTTGTAAAATAACAATAGTGTCAATTTTGACACTATTCATTTATTTGAATTTAAATAAAATATATACAGAAGATATGTTCGAACTAAAAGCTTTAATATATTAATAAAAGTTCATATGTATCTATAAAATTAGTCTATCACATTAAATAGTTAATATAATATTTATTTTATTATTTTTAAAACCATTTATTTAGTTTATCTCTTAATAAAATAATTACTACATCATTTTTGTATAATTATTTAATATACTTATTTGTTGTATAAAATATAAAATAAAATTCTATGATGAAGATAAATATATTAACTTTCTCAATAATACTTTTACTCGAATTTATCATCTTAAAATCACAATATTTAAATTGTTATATTTATTAAATTATGAAGGTGACAACTTTGGCATCATTTAAAATAAAATAATATAAGTGTCATAATCGCTTTTATAAGGCTCGAAATGGTCAAATATTCGACCATTGGATGTTTATGGTTTACATTTACATGTCCAATATGTTTTGGATAGGTATTTGTGCATTTTATGGTCACTATTTGTTTAAAAAAAACATTATTCTTGATTTTTCACTAGATAAACAATTTCTGCATCACTATTGTGTCATAATTAATGATAATTATTTAATCCCTAAAAATTATAAATAAATTTATATTATGTAGATAATTTCATTAGCTTTCTGTAGACTATTCATGTTCGATGTTTCATGAATTTTATCACTAAATTAAAATTAATATACTTATAAAATTTAAGAGAGTGACATGTTGTCACTTTCTTTGGTTTTAATAATAATTAAGTTATTTTCATGGACAAATGTTCATTAAATGATTCTAATCTGACCCTTAGGTGATATGGGTCGACCTTTAGTCATCCAATAGGATTTTGACATTTGTTAGGGTAATTTTAAAATATTATATTTACCCTTAATTACCCGATTTACCTTTAACTATGCTAAATAAAATTTACCGTAGTTACTATTCATAATTCCCAAAAATAAAAAGTAGCTTATTAACATAATTTGGACCCACTGATTCCAAATATGGAATCCAGTTTTTAAAATTCCATACACAGAAGTTGCAGAAATTAAATTAAAATTAATCCCGTTGTCGAATAAAAACGGGTTTTTGTTTCAAACATTGCAAAAGATTGAATTGATTTAACCTACGAATTCAAGGTAAAATCAATGATAATGACATACATTATATTAAATGGTAAAAATATATTCTATTTATACTTTTAAACCATTCAATATTATAATTTAACCACATAAGATATTACAATGAAAAAAGTTGTTTTTAATTAAAATATAGCGTGTTTTTACTATTCATTAAAATGTGAAAGTTACCAGAATAACATGGAAAATTTATCCAAAGTAAATTTTTATTTCTTGATTCCAAAGAAGAATTTTATTTTGTCAAATTGAACTTATAAACATGTCAAAAAATAGATTTAATGTGGGTGCGCCATCAAAAGGCGCAAAACAGCATTTTTTTGAAAAATACTTATTTTACCCGAAAAATTTATTTTGTTATTATACCATGTTCTAGAAATGTGTAAGATGAATAATAATGTTATAAAATTCAAAATTTAGTTAATACTATTCATAACGGCTAGTTCATGACAATATTATAATTATATAACATTGTTTATTAAAACACGGTATTGCGTACAACACACGCTATCGAGGAAGGTCGCGATTGCGTGTAATGCAAGCCAAGTCAGGTTTGCGTGTTGTGAAAGAATCCTTCGTTGTTTCGTATAACATAATCCAACCATATTTAATTTATACATTTAATATATATATATATATATACTCAATGTTGCGTAGAATAACTATTATCAAAATTGTGTGTAACACGGTCCAAGAATAGTGTTGCATATACTGCAAGCTAATACGGTGTTGCGTATAGCGCAAGGTAATCTTGGTGTAGAATACAACATAAGACGTTAATGAAATTAAAATAATATTTTTCATAAAATCTCGGAGTGTTACATTCTACCCCCCTTAAAATGAATTTTGCCCTCGAAATTCGTCGGGGTTATAAATGGATTACTATTTGAAAGTTTCTTTGATAGAAACCCACATCGTAAAAAGGAATACCCAAACTTATCTTTAAAAAACAAAAGTATGAAACGTAACAGTTACCCAAATAAACTAATCACTGGGTTTCCACATAGGTGAAAATATGGATATGGAAGAGAAATCTAACCATCATGTTCTGATGGAGAGTGGTAGAGAACATGGCTATAGAAAGGCTAGCAATCACAAAGCCATAAATTTGTGATGATCTAGGGTATCATCTGATTCATCGGATATAAGGGCACTAGGAAAACATTTTTGGTTTTCAAGATCATTTCCCTAAAGTTGAAAATTTGAATTACAATAAATACTTACTTTATTTTGGTACAATCTCACTGTTGTTCATGCCTTGAACAATTTCCACTTCATCTCTTAAATAAATGAAGTTGAATTTGTTATTCGTGAAGTGTTAGCAAATCATGTGATTGAATGACGGGTCATTCCATCAGTCTCAAACAAAAGGTTAGCAAAAATTATATACATAAGTCGATCTATAGTGAGATTAATCATATATGGTTCCTAAAATGAACTTATACTTCACATATCATACTGCTTAATATAATAAAACTAGTTTTATACTAAATAGGGACTTCCTGTAGGTAAGTGGTAGGCGATAAAGGCCAGTCGCACTTCGGTTGTGGGTTCGATTCCCACAGCCTTGTCCGAAGCGATGGGTTGTCGCCCGTCCTGCAGGTTGTCCTTTTTCTAAAACTACATTACTATAACATCACATAAATAATATCAAAAAAAAGTTCTATACTTAAACAATACTAACTTATGGTTAACATAATCCATTACAATCTTTAGGCTTATCTAAAATACTTCGGTCCAAGCTCATAGTATAAAGAAAATGATTACTTGAAATGTCGCCAACCAAGCATGTGAATACCATCATTTATCCCCCATATATCTCGTTGGTCACATTCCAATCATGTGAATACTTTAATGATGTATTCTCTTGAAAAATATGAATACCCATTAAACCGTAGTGAAAACATGAATGCTGTCAAAAGTTAACTCTTTCCACATACCAAAATCCAAAAATTCAATATACTCAAACCATGATATAACCTTCTCTTTATATCAGTCATGAGCTCATGAATAATATCAAACATTTTATTTTCTCCTTATCCCTTCATTATGAGCATATCATCTACATTCCAAAAATATCTGAATAACCTTTCATGGATACTGGTAACATTAATCAGACAACAATGTAACAATCCTTACATGCCTCTTTATTCCATAGTGCCATGAGATTACTTATACAACATTACACATAATAAACATGTAATCATTCCACTACATTGTTAAACCATTGACCGAGCTTCAACAATTCTTTCATCTCACATATCATTTGTAGTCTCTTCATCATCATCCACATAAATACTTCCCATACGACCATACTGATTATCTTCATTAGACTTTCCCTTAGGGCATTAGTTTGCATAATTCCCGTACATTCCACATTTAAAACATTTAACCATTGTTGATGTCGTAGCAATACCATTATCCTCATCCATGTTGTTAACTGAACCTTTTCCTTTGCATTTACTTGCTTTGTGTCCTTCTTTTCCACACCCAAAGCATCTTCCAGTTCCTTTGAAACATTCTCCTTGATGCCTCTTCCCACATGATTTACATAGGGGAAATTGAACTTTCTTTCCTATATGATCATCATGAAACTCCATATTTCTCTTATTAGCCGAGTCAGGAAACTTACCAAATTTTACTTTATTGATCATATTATGAGATTGCTGATTCGGCATAATAATGATGTTTGGACTTCCAAATAACATTTCATTATGAAGAATATCATTCCATTGTCCATCATATCCTCCATTATCGTGAATCATCTTGTTTCCAGCCATTTTCTAAAACCCAAAAGAATAGTGTGAGAGGAAAAAATAATAATAAAGGGGGAGTAACTTCAATATCTAACATCTTAGGTTTAATTCTATGATCGTTAGCATAATTCTAGTACTATAACCTATACGCATACTTAACCTTAGAGACATCCCTAGACATACCTTAGAAATATCTCTAGAGATCTCACTAAAGTTCTTGCATCCTAGTTTCCAAAGGTTGACTAAACCATTCCTCTGATACCAACTGTAGAGACCCAAAGCTTGATGTACATTGACATTACATTACTTTTGCGAAATACTTAGTACATTACAAAAACACACACACAAGGACCGTAATAGTTTAGTGTCTTTGGAAACTCGGACTATAATCTTCTAATCGTGGTGAAAGATCTTCAATGTCTCTCATAAAGATCTTCCCTTTTTTTACCTAAAACCTTTCTTTATATCCTGGGGAAAAGAAAACATAAAAAGGGTGAGCTCAAATGCTCAGTAAGGGTAAACAAAAGAAAAATCAATCACATAATATTCATAAGAACATAACTATTGGAAATCTTAACCTGCAAAAGAGAGCATAATTTCATAACATGGGATAAATCATAGTAGTGAAATGTAATCACAATAATCATAACATAAAACATGAAACTTTGTGGCATTCACACATAATCATAGAGAATCATTTCTTGTTAGTCATGACTCATTGCCAAGACTATCTTAGTGGACAAAGTCCCTTTCTGAATCGAGTAACCCTCGTTTCAGTCCTGTTTCACTGAACCGGTATAACCTACCATTCCAGCCATGTCTATCTAATGAGATATAAAATCTTTACCCAATGCATTGGAGGGAGATATAGGTCCCACCCATCTTATAATGAATCCTTTCTTATGTGTGCCACATAATCATAAAACATACATCATCGCATAACACATGTAACAAAAATGGGATTCTTGAAACATCATGACATCATAAATCAATTCATATAAGATAAAGGAATTCATAAACATAATTCCATCACAACATAGTCAAATCAATGTAAAAATATGGATATAAACAGAACCCTTTATTATCTTAGATGGAAAATAATTTTGATAAAACACTTGAATTGAATTCTTGAGGAAAATATCCTTTCTTCTTCAAAATCAATTTCTTTTCACAAAACATCATTCAATTTTAAAAGAAAGAGATTTTATTGAAAATAGTCATGAAATCTTTTAGAGGATGCTTCATGAAAATAAGGCTTTATAAAACAGTAGAAATCCGTTCGTGCCGTATAAGTTAAAAAAAACATTCTTCGTACTTTTGTCGGAAAAGTCAAAAAGTACCTCGTACGAAAAACGACAAAAGATTCCTTTCATACGTATTACTAAAAACTCACCGAAGGGTAAAAATGGATTTAAACAATTTTAGGTGGATGGAAATAATATTACATATTGAGTAAACATGGATGTGGTTGATAAAATACACCCCAGTAAATACTTACGAATATACAATCTCGGATAAAAATGAGATTGTGATATTTCCCTTACCTTAGGTCCGACTTGCTTTGTAAGTGTCCAAACCTCCTGTATAATGATTTAAATCATGTTATTGACTTATTACAGAATCATATTCATTGTTATGATATCATATATGGTTCACTTATGACATTATATTACCCGTTCTTTTGTAAATTCCATGTTAAAGAAGCGTTTTGGGTAAAATCGTTTCATTTATCGTAGGTGTTTTGACTTGTTGTTCTTGAAATCATTATTACTTATATGATGATTTAAATACTTCCAGAATATAAAATATGATTTATATATCATATATATTCAGTATATATATATATATAATAGGTAGATAAATAAAATGAAAAACACCGTTCATGGAGACGGTAGTCCGTACGTACGCATGAACGTTGTTTTCCTTTCCTTATTGTCTTGAAATGGAAGTAAGTAGATGACATACATATGTATATATATACATAAATCCAGTAGCTTTATAATGTCATATATTTAAATATTATTTCTTATATATACTTTATAATCATTCTTAAATGGTTAATATGGAGAATGAATCTCATCGCGTCGTGGAGACGGTAGTCCGTACGTACGCACGAGCGATGATATCATTTCTATAAATATTGAATTGAATTGGAGTGGATTATACAATATATCAGAATCAATATGATGTTGTAATAACTATTTATAGTTATTCTTTACACCATTATACCCATCCATGTAAGGTGGTGGTGGAAAATAGATTACACCACGGCGTGGAGACGGTATTCCGTACGTACGCACGCGCGGTGATTTTTTTTCCGTAGGATGGATAGATGGTGAAATAAGGTTGTCTCATACTTATAATAACATATCAGTATATGATTGATACTTATGTTATTACTTCATAATGAAACAACCTAAGAAGAATAAGTGGAAGAAGAAATAAAGATGAAAGAATTGGTAACGGTAATTACCTCTTCTTTGAAACGCCTCTTTGAGACATCCTCTTAGGGCACTAAAATTGGTCTTTGAGGAAGACCAGAACCTCTAGGATGTTTCTAGGGAAGTGGAGAAGAGATTTTGGCAGGGGTTGGCCGAGATTGAGTGCTCAAATTGGTGTGAGGAGGAGGGGGAGGAGGTGTCCTTTTATAAGGGAGGAGAGGGGCACCTTAGGAATTCTTAAAAAATATTAATTTATAATAAATCTAACCCCACTTAAAAACCTCCCAAATGACTCATATTCGAAGATTAGATGAGATAGGGTTGTAATATCATCAACCAATCAAATTCAGACATGTTTGGATCTTATTTTAAACCTTATCATTTTGATTTATCCTTATTTAATCTATTTAAGTTTATTTGTGGTAATAAAATTCTAAATTTTAAATTATAACAAATAATTACTTATTTGTTGTGAATTTTCCATAATTGTTTACTTTATAACATTATAGACCATATAAATATAAATTTATAATTTTTAAATATTTTTGTTATTTTTAAACAATTTTATAATATGTTATTTTTGTAAAATAACAATAGTGTCAATTTTGACACTATTCATTTATTTGAATTTAAATAAAATATATACAGAAGATATGTTCGAACTAAAAGCTTTAATATATTAATAAAAGTTCATATGTATCTATAAAATTAGTCTATCACATTAAATAGTTCATATAATATTTATTTTATTATTTTTAAAACCATTTATTTAGTTTATCTCTTAATAAAATAATTACTACATCATTTTTGTATAATTATTTAATATACTTATTTGTTGTATAAAATATAAAATAAAATTCTATGATGAAGATAAATATATTAACTTTCCCAATAATACTTTTACTCGAATTTATCATCTTAAAATCACAATATTTAAATTGTTATATTTATTAAATTATGAAGGTGACAACTTTGGCATCATTTAAAATAAAATAATATAAGTGTCATAATCGCTTTTATAAGAATCCAAATGGTCAAATATTCGACCATTGGATGTTTATGGTTTACATTTACATGTCCAATATGTTTTGGATAGGTATTTGTGCATTTTATGGTCACTATTTGTTTAAAAAAAACATTATTCTTGATTTTTCACTAGATAAACAATTTCTGCATCACTATTGTGTCATAATTAATGATAATTATTTAATCCCTAAAAATTATAAATAAATTTATATTATGTAGATAATTTCATTAGCTTTCTGTAGACTATTCATGTTCAAAGTTTCATGAATTTTATCACTAAATTAAAATTAATATACTTATAAAATTTAAGAGAGTGACATGTTGTCACTTTCTTTGGTTTTAATAATAATTAAGTTATTTTCATGGACAAATGTTCATTAAATGATTCTAATCTGACCCATAGGTGATATGGGTCGACCTTTAGTCATCCAATAGGATTTTTACATTTGTTAGGGTAATTTTAAAATATTATATTTACCCTTAATTACCCGATTTACCTTTAACTATGGTAAATAAAATTTACCGTAGTTACTATTCATAATTCCCAAAAATAAAAAGTAGCTTATTAACATAATTTGGACCCACTGATTCCAAATATGGAATCCATTTTTTAAATTTCCATACACAGAAGTTGCAGAAATTAAATTAAAATTAATCTCGTTGTCGAATAAAAACGGGTTTTTGTTTAAAACATTTCAAAAGATTGAATTGATTTAACCTACGAATTCAAGGTAAAATCAATGATAATGACATACATTATATTAAATGGTAAAAATATATTCTATTTATACTTTAAAACCATTCAATATTATAATTTAACCACATAAGATATTACGATGAAAAAAGTTGTTTTTAATTAAAATATAGCGTGTTTTTACTATTCATTAAAATGTGAAAGTTACCAGAATAATATGAAAAATTTATCCAAAGTAAATTTTTATTTCTTGATTCCAAAGAAGAATTTTATTTTGTCAAATTGAACTTATAAACATTTCAAAAAATAGATTTAATATGGGTGCGCCATCAAAAGGTGGCAAAACTGCATTTTTTTGAAAAATACTTATTTTACCCGAAAAATTTATTTTGTTATTATACCATGTTCTAGAAATGTGTAAGATGAATAATAATGTTATAAAATTAGAAATTTAGTTAATACTATTCATAACGGCTAGTTCATGACAATATTATAATAATATAACATTGTTTATTAAAACACGGTATTGCGTACAACACACGCTATCGAGGAAGGTCGCGATTGCGTGTAATGTAAGCCAAGTCAGGGTTGCGTGTTGTGAAAGAATCCTTCGTTGTTTCGTATAACAGAATCCAACCATATTTAATTTATACATTTAATATATATATATATATATACTCAATGTTGCGTAGAATAACTATTATCAATATTGTGTGTAACACGGTCCAAGAATAGTGTTGCGTATACTGCAAGCTAATACGGTGTTGCGTATAGCGCAAGGTAATCTTGGTGTAGAATACAACATAAGATGTTAATGAAATTAAAATAATATTTTTCATAAAATCTCGGAGTGTTACATGGCATCTGTCACTTATTTAGGGTTATTTTCTCCATGATCAAAACAGGATTATGGGATGTTGGTTCCTCCTTCTGTGGATTCCTCCTCAGATCTCATTACCTAGTCCGGGACTCCTATGAATAATACGATGTTGTTCATGAAACTATTCACAGTCCAATGTCTTCAGGGATGCTAGTTAATTATGGTACATCTGTGAGGACATTCCAAGGGGTCCGGCTAGGGTAGAAACCTTCTGTCAGGGGAGTAGTCCTGATAGACATTATCGACGTGTCTAGATGCTTGAACACTGATGTGTTTGGGTTTCATCCGCTTATGATAGGGCTTCTCAAGGGTGAATAAGCCCGAGGCATCCCACATCATGTGCGGAGAATTATATGTCATAGGCATGTCTCTAAAATTTTCCTCATCTTCCCATGCTTAACACATGGTATGCTGCGAGTTTAACATCAAGAAGAGATGGATAAGATAGATTGGAACACTGACATGAGTGGATCAGATGGGGAAATATTCTTAGTATGAACCTATGCTGGGGATAATGCATGGTCATTTACCCGATTGTGGCTTGGAGCAGTGAGGAAATGGGTGGCATGACCTCATTGGAATGTGAAATTCTGTGTAAGTATCAGGAAGGATATGTAAGAGATCGAGAAACATAGTTCGGGATGGTGTGATGAACCGATGTGAAGTGGTGTCAAAACAACTTGGTGTTGGGTGTGAACCTATG
This sequence comes from Viscum album, assembly GCA_963277665.1. Lineage (NCBI taxonomy): Eukaryota > Viridiplantae > Streptophyta > Magnoliopsida > Santalales > Viscaceae > Viscum > Viscum album. The sequence goes on from OY728162.1 coordinate 1,328,527,130, forward strand.
GAAGGCTTCTTATGTACCCTGTATTGGAAAAGATCAATGTTTACATAGTTTGGGATGGTGATGGGATTGAACCACCGAGAGGCTTCAATGTACCCTATCATGGCAATGGTAAAAGTCCACATAGATCGAGATAGTGTTGGGATTTAACCACAGGGAGGATTCCTACGTACCTTGTCTTGACAAAGATCAATGTCACCTTGGTATGGGATGGTGTTGTTCTTGAACCTCTGGGAGGCTTCATACATACCCTATCATATAAAGGATCAAAGTATTCATAGTTCGAGATGGTGTGGTGGTTACACTCTAAGGCGTCCAACAGAGGATGTCAGGGTCGATGCTTACCCTAAGCCCACAGAAGTCATGCTCGGTGTGAAAAACAAAAGACAACAATGACCCGATGATCACATAGAGAATTTTGCATTCGTGGGATGTGAAGTGGGGCATACACGTGGTTAGTGGCCCAAAAAGTAAATAGAAGCTTACACGTGGTTAAAAACCCAATGGGGAAACATGGGATTACGCATGGTTAGAAGCCTGAAGAGGGGGATTTTGGGACTTACTCAAGGATGGGGGCCTTAGTGGTGACAAATCCCAGAGGGATATTTCATGAAAGAGACTATGGTTCTGATTCCCATCCTCCCCTCTGGTCTTTGGCATAGATGAAGAGAGGAGAATTAGGGATACTACCTCCTGCAAGAAAATAATGGGGATTACACCATGATGGTCACCATTTCCTGCAGAAACACGCCGATCCAACAATGAGGATATCCTTTTATTTGAGGAAGATCTCACTCCAATAGAGATGAGCGGGCATAGAGAATGTCCGAGACAGGGAACCCCATGTATGATGCATTGGGAGAGGACATAGTTTGTTACACCCCGAGCTTCCATTATACGCTTCTCATTCAATAATGCAATAGCTTGCATTGTACGCAACTTCGAGTTCTAAAACACAACGATTAATCAAAGTAGCCGTTATGAATAGTAATAACCACTTTTTAAAATTATAGAAATTTTATATTTCAAAATGGACTTCATTTTTGGATTCGGAATATCTAAATTAGCCTATGTTGAATTTTTGGTAGTTTTCTGAGAACTTCTAATTTTTTATGAATAGTGAAAAATACTTAAAAACAACTTTTTTAATCAAAATAATTTATAGTGATAAATTATACTATTTAGTGGTTCTAAAGTATAATTAGAATATATTTTTACCATTTTATCCAATGGTGGTCATTAGAATTAATTTAACATTGAAATTGGACATAAACAATTGCCAATCTTTTGATATAAATTGTTTCTTAAAAACACGCTATTTGTTGTGACAGCGGGAATTAATTATAAAATTAATTAATGCAACTTATATTTTGGGAATTTTGTGAAATAGCCATCATTTTTGAATTCGGAATATCAATTATAGCTTAGGGTGAAATTTTGGCATTGTTCTGAAAAACTTCAATTTTTGATGAATAGTGAAACCACTAAGTGGTAGTTAAATAACTGATTTTTCGTTTAAATGAAATATTACCACTTCTGTGATTTGATTTTCAAAAATCCGACATACATGGTTGTCAGTAAGAAGTAAAATGTGGTTCAATGAGATCAAAATAATTTTTTGGTGAATAGTAACTTCTAAGTTCTTAATCACGATTAGAGGTAATTAGTGTAGTTTAAGTTAAAAATAATGTTTTCATAATATGAGATGAGCTTGACACTTGTCCTACTCCTATTGGATGAGTGATGGCCGACCCAGAAAACCCATGGGTCAACTTGGGGACCCCATGGAGCCACTTTGGTTGAAAAATGACATTAATATATATATATTTAATGTTAAAATTTAATTGACACAAACATGAGTTTTTTTACTAAAACAGTTTTTAAGTGTGGTTAAACAAGTCCAAATTTTGATTATAAATATTAATTATAAAGATAAAAAGATTTCCTACATCGTAGTTTTTTTTTAATAATTTTTAGACATTAAATAAATTAAATTAATTATGACATCATGATGATGCAGCGATGACCTCAATATTTAACGATTTAAATAAAATGGAAAGATAATGTAAAATCCAAAGCGTACACTTGTCAAAAACCTATTGGATGAGTAGATTTCGAACCCTTATCATCTTATCCTCGAATGATATAAGTGTGGGACCTCTAAAATCCGAAACTCATTTTATAATAAAGTGACGATTTTTTACTTTCCAAGAGTGCCCCTCATCTCCACTTATAAAAGGCCCCCACCTCTCCCACCTTATTCACACATTCAAGCCATTTGGCTCGGCCAATCTCTGCCCAAATACTCTCCCAACTTCCCCATCTTACTCCTAGAAGCCTCACTTTGGGCAGAACTCTTCCCAAGTAAGCCTTTGGCTCAAATCAAAAACAGTTACCCGATTTTGAGGTAATGTCTTCTCTAATGTTGTTTTGTTTTATTTTTCTTCTCCAACCCCCTAAACTCTTTTTATTCATTTATTTTGTAACAACACCAGTATCCTCAATATACTAGGATGTTTTTATAAGATGGATTCGAGCTACACTTACACACACCTACATCTAATGGTTAAAGAACATACGGTTTCTGTGGATGGTGAATTTCTGCCTCACGAAACGATGATTGTTCAACACTCATATAACACCTTCAAAGGTGTCCATTAAGATGTCACTATATTTATATATGATATATAATGTGTTTATGTTTTACTTATGCTTCTGTATTTCTCATTTATGGCATAATTTATGATTTCCATTATGGGTAAAACGCGATAATTTCATTTTAGGAACTGCGGACTACCGCCCCCTCAAAGTGATTTGAATCGTTAATGCCATATGTGGGATGTATAAAGGATGGATTAAATGGTATTATACACTATATTATACTGTAATTATATTATAAATTTATATCATTATGATTCCATTCCATTAAATACGAGATAGAAATGGAAGTAGCGTTCATGCGTACATCCGGCTTACCGTCTCCATGAACGGTGCATTTCATTTATTACCTCTAAATGTTACGTGACATTATGAATGAATGTATATACTGTATATATATGATATATATGATATCTACATCATGAATATAATTCTGGATATAATGGATATTTCACCACATGAACAACTTGTAATTATAAGAAGTTTATTTTTGACTCAAGTACCAAAGATCGACAAAACGACCGTTATTAACTTAAATAATTACATAATGTTCATAACATGGTAATAAGGGATATAAAAGGAATAATGAACATGAAAAAGGTTCTTATGTAAATAGAAATTAACTCTAGTTTATTATTCAGGAGGTTAAAGAATGGTCGAGTCAGGACAAGACGCAAGGTAAGGGAATTTCTTAACCCAACTTCCATTCTTTGGGTTAATCTCCTACTTTCAAATTATGTCATGATATTATTATGTCCTATCTTGTATTTTTACATTATTTATGTGTACTTATAGTGAATACACATTATAGATGTACTTTATTTAAAAAAATGATCTTTTTAAGGACTTCGTCTCAATCCCTTTCATTGAGGCATATTTGGTTTTATACACAAATTTCTTTTATACGGTGTATAAACCCCTTTTACTTTTACGTTTATTCAAAAGGAATAATTTTTATACGAAGCGTTTTGCTAAACGACAAAAGGAAATGTTTTTCCGTACTTATGCGGCGACAACGACTTCTCCACCGCCGTGACCATTATTTGAATTTCAGTTTCCTCTACAAGCCATCATTTTTTTTAATGAAAAATAAATACGAAGTTTTAACTTTCTTTTATTTTGGTATTGAAAATGGTTTTGAAAGCGTTTTTATTATAACAATGTGTTGTATTGATATCTTGTGATTGAAATGTGGAAATGTTATGTTTCCTTTATGCATGTTTTATGTGATACGATTATGTTATGGTTTATGATATGTTTAAACCTATTCATATGAGGAATGTATTGGACTTAATAAGTGACGGGTGGAGCCCGCTATAGCTCCTCGATGCATCGGTAGGTCTGATGAGACAACTAGACATGGAATTGGCCGAGGCCCTTTCCCAATTTGATTTATGGTTTTGGCCGAGGCCTTAATCATTTTAGACGTCTTGGCCGAGGCCTTGACAAAATGTTTCAGAATGGCTGGCATTATACATTCCCTCATTATGAAAGTGGTTATTGATATTTCATGTGATTATTCATCTAGTAGAATATCCATGTGAGTATGTAATGGCATTATTTCATTTTACTTTTTCCATATTATGTTGAAGTGCATGTTTAAAATGCTTTTGTTTTAGTTATACATTGCCTTAAATGTTGATATTTATTTATGAAAGCTTCCGCAATATTGTTATCCTTACTGAGCATCTGAGCTCACCCCTTTCAATGTTTTAATATTTTCTAGGATGTGAAGAAGTATTTTATGAATGACCTACAGGGATTGTCAGAAGAGGATATGAGTGTGGTCTATGGAGACTTTGTTATTGTAGTTTTTCACTTTATGATGTAATGTAATGTTTATGAATGTATCTAGTGTTTCCAAGGCTACTAAACTAATCGGTCTTTCGAGACTTGATCTTTTGTGATCATGCCAATGTTACGAAGTAATGCACCGACTCTGGGTAGCTGGGGTCGGGGCGTTATAGTTGGTATCAGAGGCAGTTTAGTACTAACCTTGGAAGCTAGATTTAGACAAACACTGATTAGAGCATGTATACCTAAGATGAAATTTGAGGATTAGTATAGAATAACTTTCTAAAATTTTGGTATTGTAGAGATTTTTTGAGTTTTCCGAGCAATAAATCCCTGTATGGATACGAGCAGGTAGAGGCGGCTCTGGCACAGATGTACCTAGGGGTAAAACCCGAAAACACTGCTTTGAGATAGACTCGAACGGGAACTGGTGCACGACAACGGGCTTTGCTGCACTCTTGGTTACGACACTCCCGGGGGATATGCTTAGGATATTTCTCGTTTTCTTTACAAACCACTATGAAGGGTTATGAGTACCTACTTCCTAAAAGAAAACATTTTAATGATTATGGATTATATCCATAAATAGTTCAATTTATGTTAAGTATTTTAAAAGTATGGAATTGTGTATTTTGATTCATAAACTAATCTAGTTTATGCCATTGTTTAGAAATGGCGCCTAGTGGAAGGAATGGAAACTGTATCAATGTACGCACTCCGTGTAGGGATTTCCCTCCTGCTCAAGATAATTATTGTGGATCTGGAGATACAACTGGTGCTGATCAACTTATTACCATACTGGGACAACTCACTCAGGTTATGAATAATAACCTTACTCGTATGGAGCACCCTGATCCACAACGTGGAGGATCAATATTAGACCACTTCATGAGGCAACAACCACCAACCTTCAATGGGAGTACAAATCCTATAGTATCTGAGCAATGGATAAGTTACTTAGAGAAAATATTCCATGCCTTGGGGAGTAGTGAAAGGGAAAAAGATGTCATGGCAGTTTACCGCCTCACTGGAGATGCCGATCAATGGTGGTCACTAATTCAAAACACAAAGGAAGATGATGAATTAACAAACATGGAATGGCAGGAGTTCAAAGGGCTGTTCTTAGAAAAATACTTTCCTCGAGACCATCGAGCAGATATGGAAAGGCAATTTTTTAGTCTGAGACAAAAGGAGGATGAGAATGTCGCAAAGTATGAGGCCAACTTTACAAGGTTAGCGAGGCATGCTGCATATTATATACGTAACCCAAGAAGTAAGATTGATCGTTTCTTTGATGGGTTAAAACCATTTCTTCGTCGAGCATTAGTCTCACAAACCTTCTCGTCGTACGAAGACATTGTCTCATGTGATATCAAGACAGAAAAGGAATTCTCTAAATCTTAGGACAATAAAGTAAAGCAAGAGAAGAAGAGAACTGTGGAACAAGAGACAGATAAAGGGAAAAAGGGAAAGAAGGATTTTCCATTATGTGATAATTGTGGGAAGAATCACCCTGGTACTTGCCTAAAAGGAATGGGAGTTTGTTATAAATGTGGAGAAAAAGGTCACCAGGCGCGTGATTGCAAGGGAAAGAAAGAGGCTATCAATGTTGAATGCTATAATTTTAGAGAAATGGGGCATTATGCAAATGAATGTCCTAAGCGTCAGGGAAACTTACCTCAGAAAAGACCAAGGGATCAAGGACAATCTTATGCTGTTACTACAGTTGAAGCAGAATAACTAATGTAATGGTGCTTTTGGACTCATGGATTATATTCTGGTTATTAGAATAATGTGATATATATATAAGGATTGTACTGCAGTACTTGTTGATTTCAGTAAGGTTTTAATATGATGAAGGTAATTATATTTTTAGTATGTGACAATAAGAGAAACTTTACTTTGTTTGGGAATCTGATAAATTGATTTTGGAATTAAGAGACCTTTTAGAGAAAGTCTGGACAGAGGTATTTTGGATAACTATAATGGTTGGAGTGGATTAAGTTGATCTTTGGATAGTATTGTTTAAGGTTAAAAAATTTATGAAGATTATTTTTGGAATATTATGATACTATAGTTTTAGGAAAAGGACAACCTGCAGGGTGGGGCATAACCCGTCGTGTCGGACAAAGCTGCAGGAATCGAACCCACAACCATAGTGCGACAGGCCCTTATTTCCTACCACTAGCCTACAGGAAGTCCCTGGTTATTACAAAATAATTTTACTAATCTAAATGGTATGTGTTAATATTTGAAACCTTATACAATTAGGATAAGTATAATATTTTTGAGTTCTATTATCATTTTGAGTGAAAGATGAGTTGAAGGTTGAAACTCTAATTGTCAAGCATAAATATATATATACCTATCTCTTATTCAATGAATAAATTAATTCTTAAACTTTAGTAAAGGGATATTAAAAAAATGTGTTATCCTAATACCTTATGTTTTGTTGAACTGAAGATATTTTAAATCAACATAGATTGAAGGCTTTGAGGCCCTCAATTTGACAGTTGATAGTGATTGATGACCTCAATCACTCCCTACAAATATTTACGTTTTTCCTCCCATTATATGTCTCTAATTGCCACCAATGTTCTCCTTATCGAGATCATAATTTGGTGGTGACTTTCTTATTTCCATTTCCCTCTTATTAAGGCTAAATTTTATTAATCTTATTTCTGATGTGGGTTTTCCACAAAGGTATTTTCTCTTTTCAACCTTTTATTTTCAAATAAAAAAATTTCAAATTGCGAGGACGCAATTTATTGAAGGAGGGGAGAATGTAACACCCTGAGCTTCCATTATACGCTTCTCATTCAATAATGCAATAGCTTGCATTGTACGCAACTTCGAGTTCTAAAACACAACGATTAATCAAAGTAGCCGTTATGAATAGTAATAACCACTTTTTAAAATTATAGAAATTTTATATTTCAAAATGGACTTCATTTTTGGATTCGGAATATTGAAATTAGCCTATGTTGAATTTTTGGTATTTTTCTGAGAACTTCTAATTTTTTATGAATAGTGAAAAATACTTAAAAAAACTTTTTTAATCAAAATAATTTATAGTGATAAATTATACTATTTAGTGGTTTTAAAGTATAATTAGAATATATTTTTACCATTTTATCCAATGGTGGTCATTAGAATTAATTTAACATTGAAATTGGACATAAACAATTGCCAATCTTTTGATATAAATTGTTTCTTAGAGACACGCTATTTGTTGTGACAGCGGGAATTAATTATAAAATTAATTAATGAAACTTATATGTTGGGAATTTTGTGAAATAGACATCATTTTTGAATTCGGAATATCAATTATAGCTTAGGGTGAAATTTTGGCATTGTTCTGAAAAACTTCAATTTTTGATGAATAGTGAAACCACTAAGTGGTAGTTAAATAACTGATTTTTCGTTTAAATGAAATATTACCACTTCTGTGATTTGATTTTCAAAAATCCAACATACATGGTTGTCATTAAGAAGTAAAATGTGGTTCAATGAGATCAAAATAATTTTTTGGTGAATAGTAACTTTTAAGTTCTTAATCACGATTAGAGGTAATTAGTGTAGTTTAAGGTAAAAATAATGTTTTAATAATATGAGATGAGCTTGACACTTGTCCTACTCCTATTGGATGAGTCATGGCCGACCAAGAAAACCCATGGGTCAACTTGGGGACCCCATGGAGCCACTTGGGTTGGAAAATGACATTAATATATATATATTTAATGTTAAAATTAAATTGACACAAACATGAGTTGTTTTACTAAAACAGTTTTTAAGTGTGGTTACACAAGTCTGAATTTTGATTATAAATATTCATTAGAAATCTAAAACGATTTCCTACATCGTAGTATTTTTTTTATAATTTTTAGACATTAAATAAATTAAATTAATTATGACATCATGATGATGCAGTGATGACCTCAATATTTAACGATTTAAATAAAATGGAAAGATAATGTAAAATCCAAAGCGTACACTTGTCAAAAACCTATTGGATGAGTAGATTTCGAACCCTTATCATCTTATCCTCGAATTATATAAGTGTGGGACCTCTAAAATCCGAAACACATTTTATAATAAAGTGACTTTTCTTTACTTTCCAAGAGAGCCCCTCATCTCCACTTATAAAAGGCCCCCACCTCTCCCACCTTATTCACATCTTAAAGCCATTTGGCTCGGCCAACCTCTGCCCAAATACTCTCCCAACTTCCCCCTCTTACTCCTAGAAGCCTCACTTTGGGAAGAACTCTTCCCAAGGAAGCCTTTGGCTCAAATAAAAAAGAGTTACCTGATTTTGAGGTAATGTCTTCTCTAATGTTGTTTTGTTTTATTTTTCTTCTCCAACCCCCTAAACTCTTTTTATTCATTTCTTTTGTAACAGCACCAGTATCCTCAATATACTAGGATGTTTTTATAAGAAGGATTCGAGCTACACTTACACACACCTACATCTAATTGTTAAAGAACATACGGTTTCTGTGGATGGCGAATTTCTGCCTCACGAAACGATGATTGTTCAACACTCATATAACACCTTCAAAGGTGGCCATTAAGATGTCACTATATTTATATATGATATATAATGTGTTTAGGTTTTACTTATGCTTCTGTATTTCTCATTTATGGCATACTTTATGATTTCCATTATGGGTAAAACGCGATAATTTCATTTTAGGAAGTGCGGACTACCGCCCCCTCAAAGTGATTTGAATCGTTAATGCCATATGTGGGATGTATAAAGGATGTATTAAATGGTATTATACACTATATTATACTGTAATTATATTATAAATTTATATCATTATGATTCCATTCCATTAAATATGAGATAGAAATGAAAGTAGCGTTCATGCGTACGTACGGCTTACCGTCTCCATGAACGGTGCATTTCATTTCTTACCTCTAAATGTTACGTGACTTTATGAATGAATAAATATACTGTATATATATATATGATATATATGATATCTACATCATGAATATAATTCTGGATATAATGGATATTTCACCACATGAACAACTTGTAATTATAAGAAGTTTATTTTTGACTCAAGTACCAAAGATCGACAAAACGACCGTTATTAACTTAAATAATTACATAATGTTCATAACATGGTAATAAGGGATATAAAAGGAATAATGAACATGAAAAAGGTTCTTAAGTAAATAGAAATTAACTCTAGTTTATTATTCAGGAGGTTAAAGAACGGTCGAGTTAGGACAAGACGCAAGGTAAGGGAATTTCTTAACCCAACATCCATTCTTTGGGTTAATCTCCTACTTTCAAATTATGTCATGATATTATTATGTCATATCTTGTATTTTTACATTATTTCTGTGTACTTATAGTGAATACACATTATAGATGTACTTTATTTAAAAAAATGATCTTTTTAAGGACTTCGTCTTAATCCCTTTCATTGAGGCATATTTGGTTTTATACACAAATTTCTTTTATACGGTGTATAATCCCCTTTGACTTTTACGTTTATTCAAAAAGGAATCTTTTTTATACGAAGCGTTTTGCTAAACGACAAAAGGGAATGTTTTTCTGTACTTATGCGGCGACAACGACTTCTCCGCCGCCATGACCATTATTTGCGTTTTGGTTTCCTCTACAAGCCATCATTTTTTTTAATGAAAAATAAATACGAAGTTTTAACTTTCTTTTATTTTGGTATTGAAAATGGTTTTGAAAGCATTTTTATTATAACAATGTGTTGTAGTGATATCTTGTGATTGAAATGTGGAAATGTTATGTTTCCTTTATGCATGTTTTATGTGATACGATTATGTTATGGTTTATGATATGTTTAAACCTATTCATATGAGGAATGTATTGGACTTAATAAGTGACGGGTGGAGCCCGCTATAGCTCCTCGATGCATCGGTAGGTCTCATGAGACAACTAGACGTGGAATTGGCCGAGGCCCTTTCCCAATTTTATTTATGGTTTTGGCCGAGGCCTTAATCATTTTAGACGTCTTGGCTGAGGCCTTGACAAAATGTTTCAGAATGTCTGGCATTATACATTCCCTCATTATGAAAGTGGTTATTGATATTTCATGTGATTATTCGTCTAGTAGAATATCCATGTGAGTATGTAATGGCATTATTTCATTTTACTTTTTCCATATTATGTTGAAGTGCATGTTTAAAAGGCTTTTGTTTTAGTAATACATTGCCTTAAATGTTGATATTTATTTATGAAATCTTCCGCAATATTGTTATCCTTACTGAGCATCTGAGCTCACCCCTTACAATGTTTTAATATTTTCCAGGATGTGAAGAAGTATTTTATGAATGACCTGCAGGGATTTTCAGAAGAGGATATGAGTGTGGTCTATGGAGACTTTGTTATTGTAGTTTTTCACTTTATGATGTAATGTAATGTTTATGAATGTATCTAGTGTTTCAAAGGCTACTAAACTAATCGGTATTTCAAGAATTGATCTTTTGTGATCATGCCAATGTTACGAAGTAATGCACCGACTCTGGGTAGCTGGGGTCGGGGCGTTACATAGTTTAAAGTCATGTGTAGAGGATGATGTTTCTTGGAATATTAACATTCTATATCTCGGACGACGTAAGTTTAATCGGAACCCATAGTACATACATGACTGATACCCACCCACCCTTTTGGAATGGAATGCATCAGTAATGATTTGGTAAAGGGGTGTTGTGGAGTTATCCATTGAGGGGTCCACGTTAGCATGGCTATGCGAATAAGTAATAGCTGTTAGTGTGCCTATGTGAGGAAGCATAAGGAGAAGCAACGCAACATGAAGCACTACCCAAGGGACATTGAAATTGCTTCATGAAAACATGGATGGTCGAACGATAAATGGGTTTTTGGAGCAAAGGGGTTCATAGGAAGAGGCCTCATGAAGCTCCAGTGCTACATGTAGTATAGGGGATTTGAGAAGGGATATGTTTCACAATGTGAGGTGGCCTAGACTAGGAAAAGGGAATAACTTCATATAAATGGATATTATCGAAGAGGAAATTCTTTTGTGGAGCATGGATTCATGAAAAAGGGTGCCCTACAAAGCATAGCACTGTGAAGCAATGTGCTTCATGAAGAACAGTGACCCTACCTTAACATAGGGTGTACAAGTGCATTGAGGGTATCTCTCAAATAATGAGTGATCTATGAAACCCCAAGTCCCCTTGGGTATCCCCATATTTTGTGGAGTCCCGTGGGCTCTGTGATGTGCTTCCCCCTTTGAAGATGGTTTGAATTTAAGCCAAGGTAACGACACTTCATGATGGTCAAGTCACTTGAAGAGCCTATTTTTCACAGAGAAAAAATTGCATCTTCTTTTTAGAGATATGAATGTTAATGGTTGGAAGATCCATCCCTTGGTCTTGAGGAGTGTCCGGTATTTATAGGAATGAGGTACCACAAAGCAGGGATCACATGGCCCAAAGCTACATGGAACTTTTTTGTAACCGTGGAGCCCCCCAACCCCCCCCCATCTTTGTGTTGCGGCAGTTTTTCTACTGTTAAGAGAATTGCAGATCTACCCTCCATTATTCCGGGGTGGATTTATAAGATTCAGTCCATTCATGGTGTTCCCCACCACTTTTCTCTGTGGTTCTTGAGAGGGGAGATCTGTGATTGGTCTTTGCGGGGCAGCCTCTTTGGACTCAACATTTTCTCTGCCTCCTTTTCCTCTGCACAGATTTTTTTGTGCCAACAACTACCATCAGACTTCTTATAAAAGAAATAGGTTCACCCCATGAATATGTAATCGGACTGATGAATCCATTATAATCCAATTCCAAGGGTTAAATCCTAGGTTTCATCAACTCATCTAGAACCATATAATTAGGGGTTATCAAATCGGGTTGGACTCCTAACCTGAGATATATCTAAAATTCAAATCCTCTATTAGGGGATGTTATATGAATTAATATGTAAATACATCCTGCAAAAGATCCCCAAATATATTAAAAGAGAATTGTGCTTCTAATAATACTTTTAAAAAGCCAATTCTATAAAATTCATCATGATCGTCAAAAGATGGATCATGTCAAAACAATCTCTACCTACTCCCTAATGTAACAACCATCACACAAGTAGTAGGTCCACCTGCATAAGTGATGAATGGTGGGGGATAAAAACTATTTGATACTGCTCTATAACCTTTTTTATAGTAATGGACTTATATAGAACCTTTTGGTTTTTCATTGTATAGAAACTCTTAGCCATCCATATCATGTTTGGAAGAATTACCGTATTGAACTTCTAGGCCTTGTGTGCCTGACTTCTAGCTATGTGTGGAGTAAAGCGCAGAGGTTCAGTGAAATATGAAAATTTTCTAGATTCCATCATGGAAACCTATTGTATCTCCATCAAATCATGTTCTTCGTCAAAATTTAGTATATTGGGAATCAAATATATGAGAAAAAAGTTCATAAAAATATTAAAAGTGTGTCCCTAAAATCTCAGCATGTCCCACAAAGCCCCACAATCTCCGAGAAGATCCTTTTTTATGAACATTACCTGGATCATCTTCCAAAACATAGGTGTCTCAATGTAGTAAATGAAACCTTGACTAAATGGCCCGAAGTCATTCTTTTTTTATGGATTTTATGATATCCCCCTTTCAAGGGATAAGGGGGAACCCTTACAAGGTCCGTAGGCTTAGGTTTTACAATGTCTGTAGGCTTGGAGATATTACATGACCCATAGGTATTAAAGAAATCATACAGTCTATAAATACTTGAAACTAACCTTCCCCAACATCTGTATCCTGATCAGCTCTCCACCTTTGCATGACTGTTTGACTAGCATGTCTATGTGTAGAGGTGCACATGAATGGTACCAATAGAAAATTACATACCCTCTCATTATTCCTATGTTCTTTTAGCCCTGCGATGGTGAATGCACCCTACGCTTTCCTCTTCTAGAGTGGTTCCTTGTCGAATATGTCTTTGTAACTACATGTTAGGTGGCCCTGAAGGCCTTAAGGTGCCTTGAAGGCCATTAGGTGGCCCTGAAGCCTTATTGACATGAAGGCTTGGGTGTCCCGAAGTCCATAAGGACTTCAAGACCAAACCGGGGGCCCAAGGTGAATAGTTATGACTGCTATAGTACCGAACAATACCTACTGCAACAACTGCTAGAGTGTTTGCTATAGTACTTGTTTCAATGCTTGCTACAATAATGATACAATACCCAAAAATTATGCATCTTCTTGGTTTTGAACCTGGGTCTTGTGGATGCACTTAGAGAGACCCCACCTATTTTTTTGAGCCTCATGTGTATTAAAGACACCTTCAATGATGCATATCTAATTCTCTATATCTTAGGGTTAATAAGTGACATAAAATGCTATTGAATGTTTGAGACTTATGTCTCGATCGTAGTTGAATATAGAACTTGGTATCCCACCACCTTGGGATGGAATAAGTAGAAGGAATCATGGATGAGGTGAGACTAGAGCCTATAACACTTGAGTAGGTTTTCTAGAATACTCTATTGCACCCTTCTTCATAGTAGGTGATGAAACCAAGGCATCCTTTTGAGAGGGAGTATCCTAACCCACATTTCCAGATGGTCCCACGAGTCTCCTTCAGAGTGCAATCTTATAAAATTTGAAGGAAATATTTAAAAAACCCTGATTTTAGAGGAAACATCCCAATTATTGTAAGGAACCAAAAATAATTCAACATGGATTCATCCCATAACCCAATAAATATCCATAATAAAACCAACCAAGGTCCTCTATCCCTACACGTTAGTCAAAATCATATATACATTATCCAAATAACATGATCATATTCAAGTAACTATTTTCTTCAAAGTCATACCACACTAGTATGGAAAATAGATATATAAAACAATAATAACTACAAGTTTATCTCAAATAAATATAACACAATATGGAATTAAGTTAATGATCTAGTATATTACACACACACACACACACACACACACATATATATATATATGTATATGGAATCTAATCGTACATTCCTAGTCATGATTTAAGATTAACCCAAAATCATATAAAACTGTAATAGTTATCTCATTAATAGTACATCACTGGTTCATTACTCATGAGTTGTCGAGGAAGATAGAAACTCCTCTACCCATGTCCCACACAACACATCACACTTTTACCATGCTAAAAGTTATTGAAAATAAAAAAAAATGATATAAAACAATTTGGTAAATCCACAACCAAATATTATCCTACTATTTTCCTACATATATATTAAATCATTTAAGATAAATATTCAATGAATTACAAAAAACATTCCTATAGACAATAATTATTTATTGTAATCTGAGACTAGGTATACAATATATTAATTTGGTGAGTGATATTCACCATCACCCATAAATATATTACCTTTTAGTAATTTTCAGAAATATAACAAACAGGAAACCTTTATTCATAACATAGGAAATAGAAATACAGGAAAGGGTGAGAACAGATGATCAGTAAGCCTAAACAAAGGAAATATGTAAAAAAATGTTAAAATAATGGTGTGATAATGAGAGAATAACATATGAAAAACATTCCATACATATGAAAAATCAATATTTTGAGTTGTGGAATAATTACTGGTAGTTGATAAGACATGAATCTTAATCAAATGAAACAACATGAGCCATTAGAATATAACATTGGAATAAGACATAGTTTTTTGGCATACACATTATATTAGATTAAAGTGGACATGTATAAATAGAAAAAAGTTCCCTCGTCAAGCTAAGGATATCAAATCAAGTCCTCTCGTAACTTATGGATTTAAAACTAAGTCACTGCATAACCTTATAGAAAAGAAATCAAATTCCACATATACCATTTTGAACATGTAATTAGGTTTAAGCATAACATTTTGAATTTTTAATAAGCATCACTCCTAAAATTGAAAACATATAACAAGGATCACACATAACATATTTACTCATGATTAATCCATCTTTACATAATGAATTTGATAGATATATAGGTCCCCCACATATCATAATGAAAATCAAAAACATGTTGGACACAATACCATAAAAAACTAATAATATCAATACATAAAAACCTATGGAATGAAAGTGGGTTTAATAAGTATTTCATCAACCTAAACATTAACCATCCATGGGATGAATAAGTATGTAATTATTCCATATTATTCCCATTAAGTAATATATAACATAAAATGATGTCTTCTTAGTTGATAAATTATTTTCAAATATCACTTGGAAAATATATTATTTAAAATAACTGTTATTTTTGAAAAAAAACCATTAGAAATAAAAAAAAATCCATTTCATTGAAAGTAATAGTGAAAGCTTATAAAGGTGTCATTATTAATTATTTAAAAAAAATCATGAGGAAATATATCCATAATGCCTTGAAAAATATAATTTAATCCTTAAAAATATTGAAATTAATTTTCAATGAAAATAACTATGACAAAATATATTGTATTCTTGAAATCAAATTATGGTCATGATGGATAGAAATTCAATTTATTTTTTTCACATTAAAACAATGATTGATTTCACATTTTTGGTAAAATCCATAAGACAATGTCTAGATAAAAACTTGATGATTCATTTATAATTTTTTTTGAAATGTAAAACATTGGTAAATTTTGAATTAATAATAATTTTTTAGAAGTGTCAAAACATTTTTGAAAACATTTTTCGAAAACATGGTTTGAAAAAAAATGTTTTTTGACCAACAAGATGGTTTTTGCATTCAACAAATATTTCAAACTTTTTAGTATATAAAGGTTTAAAAATTCAGGGAAAAGATGTATTCTAATGACCTAAACCTATAAGAAGAAAAGTCATTTGATCACTGAGTTATAGATGATAATATCTTATCATTGGTAGCATTATCATAAACTGTCTGATAAAAGATGAGACTGTAAAATAAAACTCTTACCAATTTAGTAACATTGAATCATAACCCCAATGAAATAATAAAAATAAATAACACATAAAATATTAAAAATTTAAGGATATTGATGATATAACATTTCAAATGGTAATTATATAATTTATATTGAAGAAACGAGTGGTGAATTTTCATATGTCTCCCAGAAAAAACGAGAGACAAGAAACCCCTTAAATTAAGTTTCAACATCATTCATTCAAATTCAAACATCCTGTATTATAAATATAATTTTATTTTTCATCTATTATTGATCAATATTATATATATCACACCATAAACTATTTACTTTTGACCTTTTGATACCCATTTACTAAAAATTACATTTTAATGTCATGTTTCGGGCAATAACTGCTTTGATTTTCGTGCTTGTTTTGTTTCTTAATATTTTTGGTTCTATTTACATGATCATGGATCCATCATCTAAGATTAATAATCATGAAATAATTATCATATTTAGAAATAAAATTTAATTTTAAGACCATGAATTAATGATGTCTTTGAGATATGTATGTGTTACGATCATGGAGATGGTAGGTCATATGTATGCATTAGTAGCATTTCTATTTTTCAAAGATCATAATGGACATGAGGTAAATAATATTATATATTGAAATTATGATAATAATATAAAAAATGAAATATTATTTATTGAAAAATTATTATACATATCATCGATGTTGTGTGGTGTTAAAAAGAGAGTGTCATATCGCCTCATAAAGGTGGTAGTCGACATGTATATGAATGAAATTATCATCATTTAGTGAGTAAAAAGGTAAAAATAAAATTATATTTTTTTGACATGATAATGATAAATATTTAATTAATTTAATAATTATTTTAGGTGCATAAAATATATATCCATTAACATTATCCTTTTTATTTTCCATGAAAAACATTAGGGAAAATGGGTCAAATCACTTTTTCCGATGGTAGTCCACCATACACATGAACGATGTTATCGTAATACTTATTGAATGGAAATTAAAAAGTTATACATGATATAATAAGTAATGTTTTATAATTATGTTATAAATATCATAAAAATACTTTATATCCATCATCATATCCAACCATGATATGTTGTAATGGAAAAAAGAATGACATTATTTTTTAAGATAGTAGTCCACTCTATGCACGAATGATGATTTTGTAACCCATTTTATGGTAATTGATGTGGTTTTAGGTCATTAAAATATCAGAAAATTATCCCATTATATGTAAGATACTGAATTTATTTTATATTCATGTTTTAATATGGATTTAATGTTGTGGATGTCTAAATAAAATATAAACACTCATTGAAGAACATTACAACTTCTTCATGTAACCTCCTTAGTATTACAACAAAAGCCTTCCTATGGTATATTTAATACAAAAAAAGGCGTACAAGAATAAAGGATTTATGCTATTATGAAATTTTTTAGGAATTTTTTATTTCATAATGGTTAGAAGGTTTGAAGAATATAAGAGAGTGGGTGGGCTTATATAAGTGTATTGAGTGGCCAAATAGTATTTTTTATAAAATAAAATCTTGTAACCACGTTTTCCTCATGAAAAAAATATAAATAATGGATTAATATAGAGAATTAGAGATTATATGGTATAAAATAAAGCCATAAAATTTATTTCAGACCAGGTATTGGTCATTTTAACCATTATATTTTTAATTAAACCCACTATAAACCCATTTTTACTTTATTCATGGTAATTATTTTAACTGTTTTTCCTAATAATATTTTTTCAAAAAAATAAGGTAAAATATTTAAATATTATAAATCATTGTTATTAATAATTTGGAATCCTTTTTTCTATATTCAATTCACGTTATTGAAAAAGTATAATTTTAATTTAATCTCATAGTCGTGTTGAGGAAGAGGGTTATAAAAGAATAAAACTTCAAAATATTACAAATTTTTATATATATTTGCAGTATAAAATTGATTCCAATGACCTAAATTAGATTAATATGTACATCAATGAAATAATAATAAAATAAAATAAAATATAATTTAATTTAATTTAATTTTATAAACAATTAAAAAATCATATTTTTCAGTTCAAAGACAATATATTTCACTATTCAAAAAAAGTATTCTTTTAAGAAATTTATAAAATATTCATACAAATATAATTTAGAAATTATTAATTAAAAAAAAAATTATTTTTTAAAATATATTTTCTAAAAGTTTAAAATATTACATATAAATATAAGTGCATAAAAAGCTGATGAAAAAATGTGTTTGAAAAATATAGTTTTTAAGCATAAAAATGGATTTATTTTTATCTATTTTATAGAAAACAGATAATTTTAATGTTAAATTTTTTATTGAAAATATAAAATATGAATTTAATGAAAAACATTCACCAAACGTTTATTGTTTAATTTATTGAGTTAGAATAGAATTATTTTTTGAAAAATACTTTTTAGGAAAAGTATTTCCTTTTTTTTCAATTTTAATTAAACTGGAAACAAATATTTCATTTTATAGGCATCTGTAAAACATATATTTGCATAATTTAGTTAATAAAATTCATACCCAATCTTCTGATGTATAGATAATAAATATCTATTTAAATAATAATATTATAATAATATGTCATGATTCATTTAAATATAGTGTTCCATGTAACGTAAGCTAAAATTAGTGTTTCATGTTACTGAAGAAAAAATATGTGCTACTTGTAATGAAAAATATAAAATAGATAAAATTTATTTGATGGTAATGTTTCGAAATGTACCCAAGGTTTAAATTCTACACACTTTAAATGAATTTCCCCCTCGAAAATCATTCCTTTGGTAACAACAATCGAGGACACTTTTTTCCCATTACATCCTTATGAACTCATGTATCTTCCTCAAGATGATGGTTTCACCAAAAAAACATTGACTAGTTGAATGGTATTATGTCATACAACATTCATTATTTGATCTATAATCTCCCATGGTTGGTCCTCATAAGAAATATATTGCTCTAGAAATATTACCCAAATATTCATTACATGTGATGGATCTAGTATGTACTTCCTCAGGAGAGATTCATGTAAGAAAAAAACATCCTAATAGAGGTCCAATTGAAGAATCAGTCAACATTCTATGATCCTAATACCATCAAGAATTTAAAAGGGACCAATATACCAAGGGGTTAGCTTTCCCTTATTTCTTCCACATAAAAATTAATAAAAAATGAATTATCACCAACATAATATTCTTGATCGCATAGATAATTATCATCATAACATTAATATATACTATTTACTTTTTTTAAATGACTCTAACGTTCTCTAACATTAAACTTCCAGCACAATTCCCAATACCAATCATTCTACAATTTCATTCCAGTACGTTGGAGTTCGACACATTTTCCATAAAGGGATTCATAATGTGCAATCTGAATGCTTGAGTGAAATTTATTTTTTTAAGAAAACTCAAATAGAGGAAGGTTTTGATCCCAAAAAACATTATAATCAATATAAAATGATGATGGAATATCTTCTATGTTTTTAATTACTCTTTTAGATGAACCATCTGTCTGGGGATTACACACAGTTCTAAAACTCAAATTTGTATCAATATCATATTGAAGACATTTTAAGAAAATATAGTTAAAATTTACATCCCAATTATATTAAATTGTATGTGGCAATTCATTCAAACTTACCACTTAAATATTGTAAATTTTGGTAGGAGGACCTGGAGTGAAATCTTCTTTGATATCAATGTAGCTTAATGACGTCAGAAGGTGGTCAACAACAACTCCTAATAACATAAAAATCAAATTTAAGATAAATCCTAATGGTTACCAATACCATCAATGATATGTCAAAAAATGTGTTACAGAATTCATCTCCAAATAACTAGAACATATATAAAAGCAATGTTTTTTTATTTCTCTAGATGTCTCATAAAAATATCTTTGTCATGAAAAACTCTCAACATTCAAATCCTCAAAATAGGTGTCAATGAAATTTGATCTTATGATCCACCATAAAATCATAAACCAATGATGGAATCCATAACTCTTCAATTAATATCTCCTAGATACATATACAATTTTAAAATGTAATTCCCCTTTCATTCATTGTAAAAGCTCTTATCTAATTCAATTTTTTTTGGAAGATTAGGTTCTTTCTTGTACTAATAGAATATCAAATGTGGTTTCATTATAATAGAATCCATATATAGGGATTTAATCTCATGAAATTTCACTAAAGTATGTACAATATGATTTTTATTAGCCACTTTCATACAAAATCAAACATGAATTTCAAAAATAAGGTTTGGAGGATAAGAATTCCCTAATTATGAGGATTCACTTCATTCCTTATGAGTGCTTACTATTTTTCTTTTCCCTTTATCGTCAATAGTTTTTGTGGATTATCATTAACATTATCCCTTGGATTGGAGAACTTATTCAAAAAATTCCAAAATCTCCATTGACTTTAAACACTATAGTGTGGGTGGTGTATCCAGTTGAGATGACTGCATAATATTTCCATTTTTCCCATTTTCTTTAATGGTTGTTTTGGATTATCATTTACATTATCCCTTGTATTAGAGAATTGATTCTCATTATTCCAAAACACCATGAACATGAAACACTGAATTGTGGGTGGTGTATTTGGATGAGATCTCTCTCCATTAATTTCATTGAACAGCCTATTCAAGTTACTTCAATATTATTTTTCTCAATGGTTAATATTCTCACACACAAAAGACCTAATTAATCATTTAATGACCTCAACTAAGTAGTCCTTATCACTATTTTAGAGGATATTAGATTTAAACATTTTCTTTCATCCATATAACTTATAATTAAATTTTATAGGGAACCCCATATTCTTTTTCATATCACAAGAACCAAGAGGGTTTACATATTCTATTTCCCATTTTAATTCATATCAACCAATTTCGTAATAGCATCTAATGACCCTTATGGATAACATCTTTTAGTGATTTGGTTTTAACACACTACAAAATAAGTAAACCATCATTTTATAAATAACTATAATACATTAGAATTATGTCGCATGTCACCAAAATGTTTCCTTATATGTACCAAAAAATTCACCATCTTTACACCTAATATCAAGTAATTCCTCCTTTGTTTATATAAATAATATATAGAGATAAATTACTGAAAAATAATCTCTTAAACTAATCCCATGTCATGGAGTCAATTTCTTAAAATTTCCTTGTATTATTAACAATATTCCACCATTTATCTCCCACACATTCCAAATGATAGAAACCAAAAATAAATTTTTCTTTCTCTAAAATTTTGATAAAATAAAATAAATATTCTTTTATATTGATCAATTTCTCAGAAACATGTACATTAGTTGAACCAGTATAATTAGGTTGGTTTTTCCCCATGAGGGACTCAATAGAATGGTGATCCCTGCCTGGATAGATTATAAATTCATCATGATTTATATATTCAGAAAGTTCTATTATAATATAAATGAGGTATTTCATTACATATAAAATAATATTTTGTTTCTCATTAAGATAATCATTCCATTTTCCATTTCACTCAACATTAACATGGTTTTATAAAGTTTCTCCAAAAATCGTAGTGTAAGAAACAATAATATTAACATGAAACCATAAAATCATTATAAATCAGATATAGGGCATCTAAATAATGACACATACTTTTAAATATATTAAAAAACAAGTTTATCCTACATCATTCATAATATTAATATATTTAAATAACTCATGATGGTTTGGAAATTGTTTGTGAATTCTGAATGCATATCCCCCAGGAGAGTCAAACTAGAAGTGAAGCATAGCTTATTTTTATCCACCATGTGAGATTATGTCCATCCCAATGTTCCCTTTTGATTGTTATTAACACTACATACCATTTTCCAGATCCATATCCACATTTATTATCCATAATTTTAAGTAATTTCATCAAAATCAATAGCTCTATCCTCTAACCTGATTCAAGGAAATTTTCCAATACATTGACTTATCCTAAGAATTATCCTTATATGTATCCCAAGAAAAATCTTTATAACTATATGTGGTGATATATATAATGATTTATCAAGCTAATTTCAAAATTATAAGTAAGATAATATTTCAATACCAACTATAGAATTCTATGATTTTTAAACATTAATATTACATCTTTTTAGATGAATATTCAAAATATTACACAAATACATGCATGAGGAAAATAATTTTGGAGTGTCTTTTGATAAAAGGTATAAAATCTTCAAATTTGGTGAATGATATTCAAAATCTCCAATAATTAGCTTACCCTATATTACTATTCAAAAACATACCCAACTAAAAACATTTATTCAAAACCTAGGAAAAGGAAAAATTAGAAAGGTTGAGCTCAGATTCTCAATAAGGGTGAAAAAGAAAAAATCATAAACATAACGTGAGTATAAGGGTTTGAGAATGAGATAATAACACATGAAAACCATGCCCAGTATATCAGAGATCAAAAATTTGATTCGTGGAATAAATATTGGAAGTTCATAAGATCTGAATCCTAGGAAAATTAAATAACATAGTCTATGAGAACATAACATTGTAATAAGGCACAGTTTCTTGGCATAAACATCAGCTTATAACATTCAAAACATCTATTTATAAAAAAAGGTTTAATCAATAAGTAATGTAAGTAAAATAAGACCCTTGTATAAACTTATATACATGCAATTAGGTCCACACAATAACCTTATCGACAGGAAATCCTAGTCCAAAGATGACATTGTGAAAATATAATCACATTCACACATAACATTGTGAACATGTATTCAGTTTCATGCATAACATTGTGAACATGTAATAATGTTCCCCCATAACGTATTTACTAATGTTTTATCCATCGTTTTCCAATGCATTTTAGTAAGATATAGGTTCAAAGAATCTAATAAGGAAAATGAAAATTATGTATTACATAATATTATAAAAAATTCATCATATCATCACATTATAACCCACGTAAATAGAATGGGTTTCATAAATATTTCATCATTATAAAAATTAACCATCTAGAGAAAGAATATGGATAGTATCATTCAATCTTATCCCCATTAATGCATAAGTACGATCATCATATTTTATCATAGATCGAAAATTACTTTGAAAGATCACTTAAAATATTTTTTGAGGATAATAGACATTACACTTTAAAAACACATTTTAAAACACAAAACATTTTGAAAATTATTTATTTTGAAATATTCCTTCATAACATAAAAAAGGAATCTTTAAAATCATTTAAAACATTTCTGAAAAAATAATGTTTTCGCAATAAAAAATTAATTCCTAAAACATAAACTATTTTAGACATACTTCCCATTGAAGATAACCATGAAAACATATAAATTATTCTTCAAATAAAATAATGTTTGGGATGGTGAATTTTTTTAATGTCATACACGTTGAAATACTGATTACACTCACATTTTCAATAAAATCCGTATATGAAATATGTGGAAAATGATATGAATATTCATTTTAAATTTTTTTATAAAAATTTAAATAAGGATAAAAATGAATTTAATAAATCATTTGAAAATTTTTAAAATTATTTTTAAAACCCTTATTATAAAACATGTTTGTGGATGCAAAATGGTTTTCGGGCGAAAAGGCAATTATTCATAAAAATATTATTTTATACTCTTGAGTAACTAAAGAGAGGAAAATGTGGAGAAAATTATTATACTCATAAAATAACCATAGGATAAGAAAATTTATGTTATTTTTTAGATATAGATAATAATATTTCACTATTGGTAGAGTAATAAAAAATAATCCCAATATACAATGAAATAGTATCATAAAACTATTACCACTTTAAAAACATTGAATCATAAGCCCCATGAATTAATAACATTAAATAATATCAAAAATAGCATCAGTAGGTGGAGACCTAGAATATCGAATTTCAAAGGGGACGTATATTCCATAAAAAGCGAAATTAGTGGGGAATTTTCATATGTCTCCCAAAAAAAATAAATTCTAGAAATCCATACCTTTATTATTGATTTCCTCCATAGAAATTAAATAATATTGTATAATAATTATTTTATATTTCCATTAGAAAATAAAAATAATATAAATCATGCTATATATGATTTACTAATACCCTTTTATTACTCATTTGTTAAAAAATCCATTTTATAAATACATTTTAGGAAATATATTTATAGTTTTTCACGTATATTCTTATTTGTTTTGATTTTAGTTCTCTTACATGGATCATGGTTTCAACATCCTTATAAAAAATAAAAATAAAAGAATTATTATATTTATAAATCAATTATACATTAAATACCAATCTTGAAATATGTTTTTGATTAATGAAGTGTGTAATGACCATGTATACGATTTGTCATATGTACTCATGAGTAACGTATCAATTTTTCAATTACCACTATAGAATTGAGTTAAGTAATGTATTATCATTAAATAATTATAATAATTTTGAAAAGAAAATATTATTTTGTTAAATATACATTTTAAAATCATCCATGTGGTATGGTGTTGAAAATGGAGAGTCGCATTGCATCGTGATGGTAGTGTTCTACCCGTACACGAATGACATTGTCATATTTCAAGGTGTGAAAAAGTAAAAAATAAAATTATATATTAACATATAAAAATAATAAAAATGTCATTTATTTAATAATTATTTCACACATATAAAAATATCTCCTATATAAGTCCTTATTATTTTCAATGTAATGTGTTAGAGAAAACGAATCTGATCGCTTCACAAGGAAGTAGTCTTCCATACACACGTACGACATTATCGTACCCCCTACAGAATGTAAATAAAAATATTTATATATTATATACTGACTAAAAAGGTATAATTATTTTATAAATATCATATATATATAATCTTTATATCTATCATCATACCCCACTATTAGAGGAGGTAATGGAAAAATGAATGTCATCAGTTTGCAATGGGGTAGTCCATGATACAGATGAATGATGATTCCATATAACATTTGATGGGAGTTGACATGTTTATAGGTCATTAAATAACAAAAAAAACATATAATTATATGGAATAAATTTTGTTTATTTTATCATAATGGTTTAATATGAATTTAATGACTAAGATTATTAAATAAAACAAAAATACACATTGGAGAACATTAACTCTTAATTGGGTAACTTCAATCTATTTCAACCAAAATCCCTCATAGATTGGATTCAAACACAAAATAAGCATTATATGATGAGGGGATTTAATTTTGGAGGTGATTTTGTATTTTATTATTTCAATAAAAATGGTTTTGATGTGTTATGAAAGTAGGATAGTGGGTTTCCTTTTATTAGTGAAGTGAGCGACACACATTAAATTTGTACAATATAAAAATGTGTCCCACCAGAGCTAAAATTAAAGAAAGATAAAAAATAAATAATTATCACAAATTAGAAATTATATGGTTCAAATATTTTAGTAAAATATATTTTAGATAGTTTTTAGTTAATCTTAACACTTATCTTTTTATTTTAACCCCCTAATAAATCCATTTTTTCCTGAACCGTGGAAAATAATTTTTACTCTTTTTAGTATTGATTTTTCTAAAAAACTATATTGAATTTATTAGATAATATAAATTATGATGATTCCTATCATGAAATTTATTTTTTCCAATTTCGATTCACAAATGTGATAAATATTAATTTAAAAATAGTCTCATAGATATGATGGGAAAACGAGTTTTCAATAAGAAAATATTCTGACGTTTATAAAGTTGTAATATAAAAATTAAATATAAAATTTAATAAAATGATAAAAATTGGATTACTATATATTTAATTTTACTACTGTAATAGTCAAACAAATTTTAATAAAAATTTAACAGTATAAATTATTTAAACAAAATGGAAGTTTTCAATTAAGATTTAGTATTTTCACTATACATGAAAAAATTAATATTTTGATAAAATTATAAAAAAGAACCCTATATTAAATTTGATATTTTTTTTTAAAAACATAATCTTTAATTAATTTTCTAAAAGATTCAAAAATTATTTTAAAGAAATGTTAGTAAGAAAAGTAATAAAAGGGTTTTTATAGAAAACTTTAGTTTTTAAGTATGACATTTGATTTATTATTTTCTATTTTAAAGAAAATACTTAGGATGAATTTTAAAATATAAATTGAATTTATAATATATAATCTTCATTAAAATCATTCACCAATTTTTTATGCTTATATTATTTAGGTTAAACATATATTTTTGTGTAAATATTTTTTTTAGAAAATGATTTATTTTATTTTCATGTTTAATTAAATGGTGAAAAAAGTGTCAATTTTAAATATAAATGCACACAATATATTTTAATAATTTATTTAAATCTATTCATAACTTCCATTCCAATTTCTGGGTGACAAATGTAATTTTAAGTAATAATATTTTAATAGCAGGTCATGTTTCATTTAATCTCATTGTTGCATGTAATGAAAGTTGAACTTGGTGTTGTGTCTAAAACAAGATAAACATGGAATTGTGTGTGTTAAAAAGTCCATAAATAATTAATTTTATTTAACCAAAATAATACATAAAATATCATTGTGTTATAGACCCAAACTACTAGGTCTGATCTGACAGCCACAAGATCTCATACACACCTCCTCATATATAAGAGGTTGGAAACTAGAAATAAGGGTTTGAAGTATATAAGTTAGGAGAATATACACTCAGTATCATATAATCATACAAATAATTAAAATAAAATATATCCAACTTAGGTAAAACAAGAACAGCTAAATAAGTTAAAATGAAAGACAAGTCATACAATTGATATACATAATTCAAAAGTAGAAATCCATTCCCTAATAAATGTGTAAATAGTAAAATAATCCATCAAAACATAGCCCCATCCTATGTATGTACTTGTATATCTTCTAGATTCATGGTTTGTGGATCAATTGTCTTCAACATTCATATTTCCCTTTCCTAGATCACAATACATAAATTTTATAAGTGCATCAAAATGGATGTACAAGTTTTGAGTAATGAATCCCAGTAGAAAATATGGTTCCAATGAAACAATTGAGGTGTCCACACTACAAATAGATCGATACTCCATATCCCATTTGAAATGGAATATTCCCACACCATAGTTATACATTTCATCATGGAGGGTTAGAATTTAATAGTTGTAAGGAATTTGAGATCCCTAATCCTATTGAAGACCATTATATTTTTATGAATCCATGTAACAACCAGTTTACTATGATAATTAGTTATAGGAAATAATTCCATACATCCTTTTTGGGTTAATGGGGGAGTTATTTCATACTTGAAGTGTGGATCTAATCAAATATTGGTTTCCACATCATATTTTGCTCCACCACACTATATTGAAGTCTAATTTATCGAAATTTGGAACATTGTGGTTGTGATGACACCATAGGGTTTACAAAATTGATGTTTCTTATGATGTAGCAATCTTGGCCACACTAAAACTGAGTAGATTTCTATGATCCAATAGTTTTGTTCAGCAACTTCTAGTTCGAGTTATTGGTTGATACAACCTGGTGTGATAATTATATTAAATGGTACTTTGTGACACCATTAATAACTGGTTACAATTTTCAAAATTTTAGATATTAATTATTTAATCTTAACGATTAGATTAATCTAAAAATATCGAGATAAATATTGTGTTCATCAGAGAAAGAGAGAGTATTAAGGTGATAATTCAATGTGGATTTTCCATATATCATCTAGAAGTTTGATTGTCGATAATGTGAAATGGAAAAAGTAATACACTCTAGAAGTCTTCATTAAATGTTCTAAATAAAAACACTATCATCAATGTATTTAATCATCATATTCATTTGATGAAGGAGAGGTTCAACAAAAAGAGTTGTGAGTTAATTTTTTAAGGGGATCAACGAGTGGCCAATTGTCCTTGTTTGTAAACTAAGAGGGTCTATGAGACTGCACCAAATTTTACTTATTAAGTACTAAGATTTTGTTGAATTCAACAAAAAGTCACACTATCATGTCTACTCCTTGTAATATCCCAGTGTGGATGAACCAAGTAAAATTACTCATCTTATTTACTACTTCTATCAACCATTAAGTGAAAGGATGGATAAAAATTGAAGTGTTTATGAATGTGACAAAAATTACCCTAAATCATAGAATATTTTTTTTAACTTCCAAACCATTATTTAACCCCTCTTGGGGTTTAATCCTCTATTATGATCTGACATGTGGTCTTACAGTGGTTTTTACTCTTTTTCCCACGTGGAAGCATGGTAATGGTTTTCAATCAAAAAGTTATTACCATCATTGAAGGTAGTACTTTACAGTTATAGAAAATTTGTATGTATCTATTTTCTAGATATTTGGGAATTGATGTTTACACAATAACCATTTATAGAATCAGAAATCATTTTTTGGTCAGAGCATTGATAGAGTGAGATAATTTAGAATAAGATGTAAATGAAAAATCAATAAATTCCAAGGGAAGTTCTCTAGCCATTCACATATTCTCAAAGGAAATTTCATAAAAAACCTATCATGCTATGGGAAGATATTATAAGGATTTTTAAGGATATTCCAAGGTATAAGAAGAATTTTTTTTCGATCAATATTAAAAAATGAACATTAGAAAATAAATTCAAAATGAGATGGTTTAATCATTTTTGATCATGTAAATATTCTTCTTAATGAAATTTGGGGCCTCAATGAAGACCTCACATATGAGAAGATCATAAAGTGGATCAATAGAAAACTCCCTCCACTTTTAAATAAAAATAATCATTATATTATATATATACCAGAATGATATTTATGTTGATATTTTTCATAGTTCTCTTATATCTTATCAAATGAGAAATGATATCAATGATCAATATCAATGTTAAGTGCATGGGAGTTTCCCATTAATTACATGACGAAACTATCAGTAGATGAAAATCATAATATTACTAATGTTTGTGAGTTTATTTCATTCCTCTCCCCAAATATTAATAGTATAAGAATAAATTTTAACAGTAATCTACCATTTTATTTATATAAATTTGGAAATGTGGGAAATCATGTAGCTAATTGTCTTATAAAATATCAAGAAGGTGATGATAATGATAGATCACCCGATAAGATGAAAAAAATATTATACAAATAATTGTCAATTTTAGTCCTTCAAAATGGAAAATTGTATTTCTAAAGAAGAAGATAGTTCAAGAAAAATTTGAGTAGAAGAAGTTTAAAATTTTAATGATAAACGTTTGTTGACAACAATTGTAGTTATTATAAGATGTTATGATAATGATGATGAGACTGACGAAATTTTTGGAATGGGGGAATTCCATGAAGAAACTGATTTTTGGGGATAAAATACAATGAACAGAAATACAGTGGTAAATTATTCTAAGTTCTACTTGCAACAAAAATATGAATAAAATTCAGAATTGAAGCCTAAGATTTGAAAAATCAAATAAGTAGTTTTAGGATGTTTATGAAATGAATTCTCACTAAAATTTAAAATTAATGAAAAAAATAAATCATTGATTGTTTTGATAAAACAATCAATGAAATACTAAATAAAATTGAGGTTATGGAATAATCAATTATGAATTTTTATTTTAAGTGTGATGATTAGGAATGATTATTCACACCCGGTACAATGATTGTGAATAAAAAATTATCATTATAGAGACAATGAAACTTAAATTCTAAGAATTAATGTAATCCTGTAATATATTTTTACATTTTAAAAATAAAGGAAAATATGTGGTGAAGCATGTTGAAGAGAGGAAGTATCTATGCTTGTCCCCAAATGACAAGAACATACCCCCTAGATGATGTTATATATTGATGACACAATAAAGAAAAAAAATAATGTGTTTAAGGTTAATTTATATTTTTCAGGAGTAATATGTTTTTTATATATAATTTTGGTATCCAATTACTATGTGTGTGCTTTTATGAAGAATCTATTCTAGGATAAACGCCAATCCAAATACGAAAGTACAATTTTTAATCGTTCATTTACATTTAATAGTTACAGTTTTTATTGTAAATTCATTGGGAATAAGGATATAAATTACACATCATGGCCATAATAAATGTAATCATGTGTTAATAAAATCTGAATAATGAAAATATAGAAACTTCTTCTACTAGCATTGAAACTCAATACCTATATTCTGTTTACCATGAAGAAGATGAGTTCATAGATCCATATATCGATAAGCCACATTCATCTCCAACATGGGTGATGAAAGTGTGTTTCATGAAGGATAATTTTGCTAAGAGTTCCTAGAGGGAAATAGAAAAGTAAAGATAATAGAAAGTGGATAGTTGATGAAAATAAGAAATAACGATAAATAAATACATCATTATAAATTTTGAGCACAAAAAATCTGGTTTCATTCATTTTGGGAATCGATTCTTGGTTATAGAAAGGAAGATATTTGAGTTAACGATCTCAGGTGGAATAATTTAATTTTTTTCTGATGGGTCAAATAATATTCTTCATAGTTTTATCCAATTGTTTGAAAATGGATATGTTGTGGAGTTTAATGAAAATATTTTTCCTATCAAAGACGATGATGGTTCAGTTATTCCAAAAGGATGAAGAACCAAGGTAAATTTATGCCTTATCAAGGAGTAAAATTTTTATATGATATCCCAAGTGGAAAATAAATATATATAACATATGTATCTTAGAAAATTTAAGAAAACAACTATGGATAGGCTAGAAAAGATTAATGGAACATGTGATAGTCAACATATCACCCATGATCACACTCACATATGTGATTCATATAAAAATTTGAATATTATCTAGAAGACATACAAACAAAAGTATATGAAGGCAATGAGCTTACTTGGTCTTGTGCACAACTTTTTTGAACAATATCACCCAATGAGATGGATGGAAATAGGAATTATTTGTTTTTTTATGATTTTAAACAATTTTTATGGATTGTATCGATCACACAAATTAATAAGGTCTGTATGTGTATTAATTTATTCCAAATGAGATATAAAAAAATAATTGCTGTCAAGATTCGAAAATACCAAACTGAAAATTTGACTTAATTTTAAAATCATCAGGTTAAATAATATTTAAATAATCATGGAATTTAATGTTAGGTTTTGGTTGTTAGAACACCCTAGAATGAGGGGGTAGTGGAACAGAGAAATATCATAATCATCCACATTGCCCAGAAAATTATAATTGGGATGTATCTTCTAGAAATATATTAGAATGAATCAATTCTTATTGCTGTTTACAAATCAAATTGATAATTCGTATTTGGAAATGAAGGGGGAGAACAATAAAAAATTTACTGTGGAAATAAACCTTCACTCAAGTACATTCAGGAATTTTAAAATAAATTTTTTAATCTCAATAGAGAAAAGAGTATAAAATTTAAAAATCTAGGTGATTATGTCAAATTTATTAGATACTCATAAAAGTGTAATTATTAATAGTGTTATAGTAAGAGACTCGAAATGGTGACTGATAGTAATAGAGTTTTGGTTGTTGAAAGTTTGAAAATTACATCAACACATCTGTATATTTTTCATGAAAACCTACCAAGTTTTCAATCAAATATATCTAAAGAATAAATATGTTTAGGGGGAGTTATAAATAATAAATTTAACTCTAATAAGGAATTAAATAGTTAATAATGTATAGAAATTCTATCTAATTCATGAAGCCAAATTACATGGGTTGAAATCATTGAAAGAAGCATTGTTGGAGAACATACATCCCTTGTTTAAAATATAATAATTAAGGATTAGTTGAAGGTACTATCATTATTATTGGTGTAAATAAAGTCATTTTAATAAAAAACAAATGATGTGTGTTGGGTAAAGGATATGAATGAATATCATGATTAAATAGAGAAAAAGGAGACATAGGCAGTTGTTCAATTTCTTAGTGGCATGAATTTATTCATAAATTAGTGGGTGTTCCAAATAAACATAATGAATATGAAAACATGATTTGGAGATATTCATGAATTGTGTGTATTGGGTATTCTAAAAATGAATAAATTTACCTTGATGAGATTTCCCCTATATCATGACTTGAAACTATTTGTTTATTCTTATCCATGGTGATTCAAAAGGGTTACAAAGTCTATTAAATAGATTTAAAATATACCATTATGAATGGCTTCGATGAAGATGATGTATATACTATGAAAACAAATTTGGTTTTCATTGATAATTCTAGAGGCAATTTTTTTGATATAAGAAGGATTTTAATAGCCAAAAACATGCTCTAAGAGAAATTTATTCCAAACTAAATCAATGTAGAAATATAAAAAAATTTATAGAATAGGAGTTGATTACAACCAAGATATGAAGAAGAAGAATGAGAAGTAATTTATGGTTCTTATATATATCATTGAAATAATTTTTGGTGTCTCAGATAATTATCAATTCAAGATATTTTCTGAACTCATGTGATGTGAATTAGAGATATCAATAATTACAGAAATTTACTTTTTTTCAGATTTTAGGTAACTCAATGGCTAGATAGGATACTATTATAAAAAAATAAATATTTCAAAGAGTCCATCTAAATATTTCAAATGGAATATTTTAAGTTCATGGTAACTCTAGAAATGGAATGAATATGATTATAAAAATATGGGTATGGAAATAAGGTCGAAATTAATAATTTTTTAAAAATCATTGTCAGTTTACTCTATTTGACTATAATCTTCAAGATATTTTAATTTATACTTATGAAGATGCTCATTTAAGAGTGATCCTATGTAAATTGATAGGAATGATATGAAAAATATACTTCATTATATCCAATATACAATAGACTATTTCTATTTTTATCTCAATGATACACATCAAAATTTGTTGGGATTTATTAATGTTGATTGGGATAGTTAAGTGGCTGACCAAAAATCAGCTTGAGGTGATAATTTTTATCATATTAGATCATGTATATCATGGAAATGTAGGAAGTGGGATTTCAAATCATTGATCACCATGATGTTCTATTACATTCCAATCAATCATGATTACACCCAAATACTATGGATTGAAACATGATTTTATGATGGTTATGTTGATTTGATTTGTCCTATTCTAATTATGCATGATAAATAAATTGTTATTAATATTAGATAAAATTGTATTCATCATTCTAGGAGAAAACACATCAAAATGGAATAAAATATCATAAATGAGATGGTGGAGAAAGTAATTTTTATTTTGGTGTATGTTCCAAATCAAGAGTAATTAACTGATATCTTTATAAAGGCTCCACCCAAATTTTTTTGAGATGCATCGATCAAATAATTGATTTCTATTGTATCTATTGATTTAATTATCTTTGATATGGAACCCCCACTCCCCATCATTTCTCCACTAAATATGGTTTTTTTCAAGTCTATATGTTTTAGATGTATATCCCAATCTTTTGAACATTTCATTGAAGAGATCTATTTTGGTTCATTTTGAAAGAAGGTTAAATATCAATCTTTGTTTGATACTAAGAGAAAGGTGGGGAAAATAAGATTAAGGGGAGTATGTCAATGATAAATCAAGGGGTAAATAAGGTTTCTAAAGAGTTAAAAGGTGGCCATGATTTTTTTCACACAATTCATGTTCCTCATACCGATCATGGAGAACGAGGGATTATAATTAATTATTAGTGTCTCATTGATATGAATATTGATAGTAGTTTTTTCATATGTGAATTTTGAGTATTTTCAATTAACCTATAGTGTAATATTGTTGGCCAAAACGACTTTTGAGGTGTGTTTTAGGTTTTTTTGATAAGATGGATAAGAGAGCTTGATTATTCCACAGATTCAAGTGCATGTCATAGAATGCGTTTCTTTTATTAAACATACACAATAGTGCACCCATCTACATGATAGGGGAAATTTTATAATTTTTTTACATTTAATAGTCATTATAGATATGTTTTAATGATGTTTGTAAGTGTTATAAAATCATGGACAAGTATACTAATAGCCTACACCCGAGTAGCCTCCAACATAGTAGGTGGCTAAGCCTATGCACTACATAGACGATTTGGGTAATAGGGGTGTGCATGTCAGTACCCAGGCATGCATGAATTTGTTTTTGTGTGAAGGAAGTCCATATCATAGGTGAGGGTGTGAATGTGGTGTTCATCATCTTGAGTGAAGAGTAGTACATGATTCTTTAAATGGTACATAATGAAAAATAGACTCAATTGAGATGATTGGGGAAGATGGATTATTATATGATGTATGCTTTCTCATGGAATTTTCATTCTAGAAATTAGAGTTCTTAGGATACACCGTAGTCAGGTGAACCACTATGTAGAGGGGATTTAGATGATTTTTCGTCCCAATGGAACATTTGAGGTTCCCATGGAACAAATAGATGGTTACAGAGTTGTCTCGTTGTAAAAAAATATTTATAATCTATAGATACACCTTATATAATTGAGGGAATTTATTTAATGGAGTATTGAATTTAGGATCCAAAAACCTATAGGATCTCACATTAGAGTGGTGTGTCTATACTAAATCTGGTTCAGTGTGATATGTGGTTATAGGAGATCATGCTAGAGTATGTGTGTGAGTTTGTAGAGGAGTTACTATGTCTGAGAAGAGTGGATCTATTTAATACATGTGTACAATCCAATGTGTACTTTACCATGCCCTAATAAAGAATAATGTATTAATTTTTTCCCTGTATTAGAAGTGGTTATGACATATGGGTTGTAGAATGGATGTTACTATTCTTTAGTTCTTCAACCCACATCATAGCTAGGTAGTTTTCAGTGAGCAAAAAAATAGAAATTATAATCAGAGATATTAGTTTCATCTGTAGGGTTTAAAACATGAATTAAATTGTATATAATGGCCCAATTAATCATAAGTTAAACTTGTAAAATCCTAGATATATGATAGTCAATTCGAACCATTATATTAAAATATAGAAAGAGAGATACCTTCTCTATAAATCAAAGCCTGTGAGAGAGTTTTAGTGGGAAATTTAGAGTGGATTAACATAATCTCATATGGATGTTTGAAGGATGATGAATGTTCTATTCTTGGTGTTATATTCTCCTTGGAATTTAACATTACATCATTAAAAAGGAAACACTATCATAGTTTTATGATTCAATCATATACATGTGAATAAATAAAGTTTTGACAAACATAGAAGTGAGTTACTTTTTTAAGGGGAGAATTGAGTTCACTAGTTGTTCATGGTTGTGAACTAGGAGGGTCAATGCGACTAATTGTTATTTTATTATTAAAGAGGAGATATTTTTGTGAATTCAATGCATATGAACTTTTTCATACATGCTCATTAGAATAACCTAGTATGGGTTAACAATGTAAAATTACATAAATCGTTTCCTTATTTCACTTATCAATAAGAGGATAGTTGTAGTGAAATTGAAGTGTCTATCAAGGATATAAGACAAGATCATAAATAGTGGAAGAATTAGTTTAAACATCTATACCCTAATTCACCACCTCTCCCTCTCAGGCTGCAACCCTATATAAGGATATAACAACAATCATGTCAGTTTCATTATCTACAACTTCACCTTATACACCCCTATGAATGTGAAATTTAATATAGCCCCCAAAAATTCTAATTAATCATCCACAACCTGATAAACCCACATGAAATTCATCTAAACAAAGAAAATACTGTTTTTATTTTTTCATAATAATTTATATATGAAGACAATAATTAAAACAGAAAAATTAATACACATCAAAATTATTCATATTTATTTCAAATTAACTAATAATATGACTAAATACCACCTAAATAATTTATTTATAGGGAACTTTTTCCTTCAAAAATAAATAAAAATTTAAAAATTTTATCTATCATAGGAAAAAACTTCATTTTTTGATATTCCACACCTATGTCTTGATGTTCTAGATTTTTAAAGACATTACAAAAGATTCCAATATGGGATTATGTATAGTCAGTAGAGTTGTCGTCGAAATATAAAAGAAATTACTAGTAACACCATTTAAAATCAAAATTCCATCACTTTGGGTTAGCCTAATGCATTCCAGATTTCTTGAAACAATAAGGTTTTGGTACTCCAATATTATTAGTATCTCTATGATCACTTCCCAATATTCTCTTAATCATTGGTTTTAATTTTTTTGCATCTCTTACCCTATGGTCTTTAGTTATTGCTTTCCTTTCTTTCTTAGAGTGTTATAGTGTTTCATTAATTGGGGAATTGATTGATATAAGTTTTCATATTTGG
This sequence comes from Viscum album, assembly GCA_963277665.1. NCBI lineage: Eukaryota > Viridiplantae > Streptophyta > Magnoliopsida > Santalales > Viscaceae > Viscum > Viscum album. The sequence continues at coordinate 1,328,563,754 of OY728162.1, forward strand.
TCTTAATATTTATATGCTAAAAATATGATTTTATATAGAAAACAAAATATAACCAAAAAATAAAAATTTAATAATTTTTCAAGAAATTATGTATTTTTTTGAATATATATGTTTTTTTGAGTTTATGTTATTTTTTGTAATTTGATTTCATTATACCAAAAAACACATCACATTCCCCAACAACGACAAAAAATTGTTAACTGACATCATCATCATTTGTCAAAAAAATATTATATTTACCTACACTCTACACTTCATGGAATTGCATTGAAGGGTCATTTCCATGGAGAAGGAAATATATTGTGATTCCAAAATAGAATAATATATTCAAAACAAGAAACTAAAATGAATCTTGAAGTGAAGAATCTTTAAATGGTGAAGTGAAATGAAATAAGGAATGATGAATTGGTGAATATTATTGAAAATTGAATCCAGTATTAGTGAAGAGAGAACAGAAGAATGTAACAATAAAAATTAAATAATTTGATGAGGTTTGGGGAAATATAATTGTGTTATTGATAAATTATTTTTCTATATTAAATAAAAAATTGATTGAATTGGATCAATAATTAGATTAATATTTACAATAATTCTTTCAAGAAGCTATCCTGGTGTAGATTATTTTTTGGGATTTTTTAATTCAAGAATAAAATTAAATAAAAAGGAAAGTGATATTATTTTCATTAAAATTTAATTTTCATTAATCTTGTAATGATACTCTTTAATTATCTAAAATATTTTTATAAAAGTATTTTAGAAAATAAAGGTTCATTAAAATTATTGATTCATTTCCATGAAATATAAATATTGATTCATGAAAAATATGAAAAAAAGTATTTCTATCAAAATATATTTGAAGAAGATTCATGATTCAATTTGGAAATTGATTGAATGAAAAAATTAAAATAATTACATTAACAAAAATATCATTCCCTTAAATATTTCTCAAAATGGGACTTATTAGTTACATAAAAAGAATTATTTTTGATGGTAAATGAGGGACATATAAAATAAGAGAGTTTAGAAGGAGATGAATCATCTTTGTCATTTAAATATATATATATATATATATATATATTCCTACTCATTGGAATTATCTATCCAACTACTGGTCTCAATCTCCCATGAATTTGTGTTATATGTCTTCAAGAATACCATCTAAAGTATAGAAAGTTATCTTTTTTTTAAAATTCCCATTCAATTGAAAAAAATCACAAGATTGTATGTTTTTTTATCTAAATTCACTAGATCTAGTGACTTCCCTAGTCTTATGTAGAACATATATGAGCCCAGTTATTTCAAATTAATTATTACCATTGTACAATTAGATTAATTATTAATTTATTTCATTTCTATAATTATCAGTAATATAATTTAAAAAACAAGTGTCATTAAGAAATTATCACCACATCTCGAGTATCTCCAATTATTTCATCAAATCCTGCTACCATGAAATTCAATCAGGCCCCCATCACTTATGGAGGAATCCTAAATCATCCAATAATGTAATCCAATTCAGTCCATCAACCAATGGATACTTCCGAACCAAATATTTTGTGAATTTATATTTCACATTCAGTACATGAACTTTATTGGACTTTATATTAGGCCACAACTTAAACGTTACATAATCTTGAGTTATGTTGAGGATCTTTTTAGGTTTATTACATTCAATAATTAGGCCATAAATCATACATAAAAACTTATATATTATAATGTGTAAACATATACTCACTATCCATGTTTTTATAAAAAAACGTTTAAAAATAAACATGGTTTCGTTTCATGTTTAAACATCACTACATTTCCCTTGATTCTATCCTTGTCTCTATCCTACCATAAATCCTATGAAAAAATTTTAAAACATGGGTTGAGTATAAAAATATCAACAAGGGATACACAAAGAAGTAAAAGTGTTAGCCTTTAAAAAATATGCAAAACATGAACACTTATAAAAAATTAATACTATTTACCTTTATGAATTAGTAATTACACTTCAATAAATATAAGCTCATTTCTTACCATTTTGGTAATCAAAAGATTACTATAAACCTGAAAAATATCATGTATAATATACAAAGTTAAATTCAAACATAATCATACTTTAATTGAATAATCATATGGTTAACTCCACACATATCACTCTTACAAAAGGAATAACCATACGGCTGACTTCCATAACCAATGAATTAGAGGTTATAACCTAACACAATGCTCTAAGATTATCATCAAACCAGCCATCTTTGTGTTTAAACATGACCACCCATCATTGTTTTATCATGTAACCACCCTTCAAATTCTCATATACCATTATATAATTATAACACATAAAATATTTCAATTATCGACATTTCTCTCATAAAACATCTTTTTCAATAACAAGAAATTAGTTCAAGATATTGAAATAGTCAATCCAAATCCAAAACCAATTTCAATACCAAAACACCTAAAAATATAATAACACATTTTTTTAATTTTAAAACATTAATGCGTATAGAGTAATCCAAATATCAAATAACAGTTACGGTGGAAGAGATGTCATTATCATAACATCAGTTAAAAAATCATTCATTTTTTAAATTTGTTTATTAAAGTAAATATATAGAATAAAAAGATTCATATTGAAAAGATTTGATATAAATTAAATTTCAAATGTTTTAATTATACATCTATTAAAATAATGTTGTGTATAATACCAAAATATTCATCAATGAATGTAGATTAAAACAATGTTCCTTAGATTGAGTATGATTCGTCATGCATGTCTGTTATCTTCCTGAATAACAAAAATATGTTAATTTATATTATTTTTATAAATTTTTAATTTTTATTATTCATTTTATATCACTTATTACAATGTTTTATAAATAAAAAATTATTTATTTTCATATCGGTTGTTTTTTTGATATTCGGTTCTTGAGTCGAAAATGGTCTTAGTATGTCATCAATAGTCCATATGGTCATAAGTCCATCATCTCCAAAAAATAAAACATGATATAAATTTATAATATATATATTCATTATATAGGTATTTATAATAATATTTTGAGACAAACCAAATATACTGTTCATGGAGATGGTAGGCCGTACGTCTGCATTGATGCTATTTTTCTATTGTCATATTGAAAGAACAAACATAAAATGAGATTTATGTAAATATGTATACGTATATATATATATATATATATATATAATTATAGTTTCATTAATATGTCATTTTTTATCATATATTTTTACTAAAAAATATTTTAAACATTTCTTGTTATGTGTGAATGAATCACATCATTTTGAGAAGGCGGCTGTTCACATGTCACAAAATAATGTTATCGCATAACCACAATATGGAAAGCATGATGGTATGTATAATATAAAATTTAGAGTTTATTAAATTGGTTGTAATTTATACATATTTAAATATTTTTTTATTTGAAAAGTATTTTTAAGACAATCCATGATGTTGATAAATAAAAAATTACCAAAACATTATTGACTAATTTGATTAACTGGTATAACATAGACAACAATTTTGTTTAATTGAATAAGAGGAGGTGAGGAATTAAATGGATATTTGATATTAAATTATAAAGATAAAGCACTATTATTTACATGATTATTTCTTTATCATGAATTTATGGATGAATTGGGTGAGGAAAAATTAGAAGAATAGATTAAATCAAGAGAGGTACTTTGAGAAAATTACTTCATGAATATCCCCTCCTAGAAAGACCATTAGAGACATTATATTTTGTCTTTTGGTGAGCCCAACAACACCTGGACATGGGTAGAGTGAGGAGGATAGGATTGGGTAGATATTTGAGGAGAAAAAAGGCTTTGTGGGTTGAAATGGGTATATTAGGTTTGTAATTTATACATGAGGAGATGTGCGTTCAAGTGATTAATATATTAGTTATTTTATATTAAAAGTTAACCCTATATAGGTGAAATTAAATTCCAAAATATTGACTTAAAATTAATGTTTTATAGGATGGATGGGGTTTTTCTACACCTCAACCGCCCTCTAAATTTTGTATTGTTTAGGTACGTTATGCTTTTAACTTATAGTTTTAACCCTGGACAAAAATTTACTTTTACGGTAGTATATATTGTTTTTTACCACGGTTTGTTTTTATATCTAAATAAATGAAATTTAAATTAAAATATAATGTTTACCATTTGATTTCAAATATGGAATCTATTTTACTTAATTAAATTCATATAATTTATAAAATTATATTTAAATTTAATTCCCCAGAAGAAACTAAAAAGCGAGTTTTTAATGTGTAATGTTCAGAAGTTTTAAATTTTTTTATATCTAATTTCGATTTAAAATTAATTACAATGATCAAAATTGGATTGAATGAGAAAAACATAGTAACAATATAATTTAAAATATATTAATATTATCTTTAAACAAAATAAATTATTTTGATTAAAAAGCAATATTGAATTAAAGCGCAGTATTTTTCACTATTCATTAAAATATGAATTTTATTTGAAAAATAAAAGAAATTTAAGAAAAGTAAATTTTTATGTCCCACTTCACTATAAGTAGCCAATTGTATCTAAAATATCTTATAATTGTTTGAAAAAAATAATTCAAATGGTTCTCCATCAAAAGGTAGTAAACCTATGTTTTTAGAAAAACAATACTTTGAACAATAACTCTAGGTATTTCATATAAATTGTTGAAAATATTATCTATTTTAAATTATATATAATTAACCAATTTTAATAGATATGAAAATTTATTACTCTATAAGTACGTGGGGTGTTATATCCTTCCCCACTTTTTTAAATTTCATCCTCGCAATTTGTATTCACTTATCAAATAAGTGGGGGTATTTATCCCTTGTAAAATCTTCAAAATCCCATCTAGACTATTAAATCATATGGGTTTTCATCAAAACCATAACCTAATGAATCACATTATTCTATAGGTAAATAAAATCTAGTGGAAACTAATCCAACTATATCTAATATTTCATAGGGTTGAATGAACCGTGGAATCAACTTCCCTTTCTAACCGAAACGCATCACATTTTTCTATGGTTAAACACTGAGAATAACATGACCACCTAACTCGAAAGAAATACCTTTCATATGATTATCCACATAACATTTATTCCTAATCTACGATATCTTGATATGTAAATAAATCAACTGAAATTTATCTACCATTTCCTCTACAAATTCTAGTTCAATAAACTACCTTTTGCCTACATCATCCTAAAAAGATGGAGTTCCACACCACATCCCATATAAAGCCTAAGATGCTGTTATATGTATACTAGAATGAAAATTATTATTATAAGAAAACTCAAACACATATTGATTTTGAACCCATCATCCTTGGTAATCCATAAATAGGAAAATATCAGATCCTCCATGTTCTAATTTGTTTTATCTGACTTCGCATATTATTGAGGATGAAAAGATGTACTGAAATTTAATTAAGTTCTCAAAGATTTCTGAAGGCCTTTCCAAAAGTTAGATATAAACATGGGATCACGATCTGATATAATTGACAGGGAAACCCCATGTAATCTAACTATCTCATTAATAAACAACCAAGAAATTTTATCTATAGACCGATTATCACAAATTCGAAGAAAAAAATATTATTTAGTTATTTTATCAAAAATAACCGAAATTGCATTTTTTTCCTCAAGATATATTTTGTAATCACACTATGAAATACATGGATATATTTTCTCATTTCCACACTTTACCTAAAAAATATTGAATAATCCATTTTGGTAACTACTACCCTAAATTAACCTATTGAAATGTAAAATATTTCAAGATAAAATCAGATATATCTATTTTCAATCCATTTCACCAGTATTACTCATGAAGATCTTAGTAAAATATAGTGCTACCTGGGTGAACTAAAAATGGGGAAGTATAAGCTTTACATATGAAATCTTTTTTCAAATATGAATCACAAGGAACAGATAATATATTCCCAGACCATAAAGCACGATATTTATCAATGTGAAATTTAGGTAACTTACACTTATTAACTAATTCTACAATTTTATGTAACTCACTGTCTTCCCTCTCAACTTTCTTAATTTAGTTTTATAGAAATGATTTCACATAAAACTTAAATAAATTAGAAGGCTTTCCTAGACCATCAACTTCTAAGATAAAATTCATAAAATAAATAACTAAAGGATCTCATTCAAAACATAAAATGGTTAATGTAGCATTAAATTTTTGATGCAATGCATTAATCACATTATTTGATTTCAATAGATTGTAATGAATCATACATTCATAATAATTCATCAACTATAACCATCTTATTTGTCTCATGTTCAATTCATTTTGAGTGAATATATACTTTAGATATTTTTTTAAGTATATATTTCACACATTACACCATAAAAATGATGTCTCCAAATTTTTAACGAAAAAATATCAGCATTTACTTCAAAATCATCTCGATGGTAATTTATGTCATGAGGTTTCGACTAATGTGAACATATGAAATTACCTGAACGTTATGTATTGGGATTCAAATATGCCGTTTAAATAAACCATCACTATTGATAAAAAATTCTCAACATAGGGAAGGCACAACAAAAACTGGAGAATTTACCAATCTTCATTTCTATTACAAAAAAAAATCATCATAATCTATTGTCCAGATGAACATAACTCACTTACATATTGACCTACTTAGTGGGATAGATAACTGAGAAATGTTTTCCAAAAACCTTCGGTAATAAACTAATAATCCAAGAAAACTATGAATCTCCTTGATTTTGGTATGTCTTTTCCACTCTTCCATAATATTTTTTAAGGGTCAATAATTATGCCATCTTTAGAAAAAATGTAACCATAAAATGAAAATTTTTACAACTAGAATTCAATCATACTAAACAGTCAATATTTTTTCTTTTCTTTTACGGTTTTTAAATCAATGCTTCATTTACTTACACGTTCTTTTTGGATGTTATAATATTGAAAAATATCATCTATAAACACAACCACAAACTGATCCAAAAACAATTGACTGACTACATTCCTAAGATTCTTAAATACAATAGTTGTATTAGATACCCCATAGGTAATAAATAAAAACCCATAATTTACATCTCTCAATTGGAATGTTATCTTTGGAATACCATCCTACTTCACCTTCAACAGATGGTACCTAGACCTCAAATCAATCTTTGAAAAATACCCAGCTCCATAGAGCTGATCAAAAAAAATAATCGATATGAAGAAAATGAGACATATTCTTAATAGTGATGTTATTAAAGGCTCTATAATCAATAAAAAGTCACATTTAGCAATCCTTCTTTTTCACAAATAAAATTGTAGCATCCAATGGTGAAGTTTTATGTTGAATGAATCCTTTATCAAGTTATTATTGCAACTAATTTTTTTAATTTCACTAGTTCTACTTGATCCATTTGACAAGGGGGTTTATAAATAGGCATAGAATTAGGCACGAAATCAATAGAAAGTTCAACCTCCCAATCAGGCAGTATACTAAGAAATTCAATTAGAAAAACATCTATAAATTCATTCAATACGGGAATGTAACTAATTAAAATTATTTCTTTCTTCTCAAAAACCTGAGCTAGATAACTTTTAATTAAATATTGAGTAAATATATTATCTTTTGGTATGTTATCAAAGGTATAAAATCATTTATGGAAACATTCTAGGCATTGAAATCTATTTTAGAATGATAAACTGATAGCCAATCTATTCCCAAAATGATATCAAATTCCACAATAGATAGTTCAACATGATTTCTAGGAAATTCCATCCCACTAATAATATTATAAAAATTCCTATAAATCTCATTTTCCATAATACAACCACCCAGAGTTGTTACAAAAATTTCTATATCACACTCATGAGGAGATATTTCCAGTTTACATGCAATGCTCTCATAAATGAGTGATTGTGAAGAACTAGATTCAAAACAATTTTTGGAATATTTTAAAAAAACACATAACATACCTTTCAATACTTCATTTGATGGTTCCACATCAACCAATATAGTATAAAATGATTTTCCAACACACTTCTTCTTTTAATCATGATGGTTTCAACCTAAGGTAATCAACTTTTGACATAAATTTTGAAAAATTCCATTGATAATTATAAATAAAACATCATACCATCATATTTTCATTGAATGATGGATAATATCCCTTATAGTCATGAGAAATAAGACCAGTATTACCACATCCGAATCACTTCCCATATTGTGAGATACATTCTCTAGGATGATTTTTACCACACTTCTCACAAGATGGAAATTTTGGTTTCTTACCTTTAAACATATTTGATGAATGATTTCACATTTCTTGTCAAAAATATACTTATTTTACTTTCTCTCATAAAACATATGATCATAAAAAAACTCAATTTCAACATACATAGCACAATAGACAGGTTTCTCAATGCTTTTAAACTCACCGGAAGCAAATCCACTGGGATATTTCAGCATCATTCTAGAGTAGAAATGATTTATCTTATTATCAATATTCCAGAAAACATTTATTGTGTACATGACAAATGAGTGAAATTTTCTTCATATGAACCACAATAATTGTCTTCCTTTAGGATAAATTACAATAATTTCGTTTACATCCTATTTAAAAGAGCGTTATGAAAATATTTCCCAAGGAATGTATTCTTAAAATCATCTCATTCTCTGGCATCAATTCCATCACATCCTCTGATATTTCTAACTATTGACCACCACTGACTAGCTTCAACTACAAAATAATAAATTTATATACTAAAATATTAATTTTCTGAACACCCCATAACATTAAAAATCATTCCTAATTCTTTAATCAACCCTTTATATTTCACATGGTAAGATTATCTTCTAAATGATGGGGGATATTGCCTCATCAAATGTTCCACTACTGACATATTTCATTGCAGTTGATGTAGTTTATCTCTATAATTGACACCACAACCATTTATCACCTCATTCAACTGATATATCACTGTAATAAAATATTTAGTTTCAATTTTGACCATCATAGGATGCTGATTTGGAGTTTTTTCCCCTCTGTATTCATTCCCATCACGGTTTCCATTTTTCCTCTTCGGAAAAACAGTATGAACATATATATATATATAAGATAAAGAAACATGGTAAAATTTAAATATTATATCATTTAAATTTTCATATAATTTAAAATATTCCAAAGGCATGTTTCTAAAATTGCCCTATCTTTTAAGGTTATCAAAATTGACCATTTATACCAACTATAAGACCAAAGAATTAAACATTGCATAATCTTGAGTTATGTGAAGAATTCAAATTGAGGATATTTTCATGTTTGTATCTTTAGATAATTAGGAAATAATCAATACATAAAAACATAAATATTAAAAATTAGAATGTTCTACTCACAATCCATTGTTTTATAAATCAAAAACTTATAAAATGAAATAGGGATTCATTTAGTGTTTAAACATCAAATATTTTACCTTGATTCTATCCCTATCTTTATCCTCCCTTAAATACTATGAAAAATGTTTCAGAACATGGTATGAGAATTAATAATTTAACCTTGGATACAAAAATAATGAAAACCAATAGCCTTAAAGAACATGTAAATCAAGAATACTTATCATAAAGTAATACTTTTTTACTTTTAATAAGTAGTAAATACTCATCACTGAATATAATGTCATTTATTACCCATTTTTCAATCAAAATATTTCCATAAAACCCATAAAAAATTACATATAGAATATAATGGTTAGTTTATATATAATAATACATAAATAGAATAACCATATGGTCGGCTTCCACACATATCACTCTTAAAAATGGAACAGTCATATGACCGACTTCCACTCCCAATTCATTGGAGGTTATAACGTAACCACTCATCCATGGTTTTTCAAGGATCCTTCAATATTTTTATTACCACATAAACATCCATCTTTCAATTATCATGTAAGAACATTTTAAATTTCCATGTACCATTATATAACCATAACACATAAAAGAATTCAATTATCAACATTTCACTCATAAAATTTCATTTGAAAACATAAGATATTATTTCCAGATATTTAAATAGTCAATTGTCATTAAAAAAATTGAAACTACCAAAAAAACTAGAAAATTTAATATTTAATATATTTTCCTTTTAAAAACATTAGGTCTTATAGAGGAAAAATTATATAAAATAACGGTTATGGAAGTAGAGAAGTCGTTGTCACCACATACGTTCAGAAAACATTCCATTTGTGATTTTGTAATGAAATTAAAAAACACTATTCGAAAATATTAATTTCAATTTTTTTTAAGGAAATTAAGATTAAAATGGTATTATTATACAACTTATAGAAGAAGGTGGTTTATAACATCCTAATATGCACCAGTGAAACGAGATTTAGACGAGGTCCATCACCTCAACTCCGATTCATTATGTGTGTTTGTTAACTTCCTGAATAATAAATTTAGGATTATTTATACTTTATTGAGATCCCTTTTCATGTATATTTTTCCTTTTATGTCACTAATTACCATGTTATACCCATTACACAATTATATAAATTCATATCAATCATTTTGTCAATATTCAGTTCTTGATTCAAAAATGAACATTGTATGATATTAGTAGTCCACGTGATCATAAGACCATCATCTTTATAATATTTAACATGATATAATTTTCAAATATATTCATTATATAAGTATTTATAATAATCATTGATGTCAAATGAAGAACATTATTCATGGTGATGGATGGTTGTACTTACGCCTGAACATTATTATTGTTTTTCTTGTTATATGGAAAGAACAAACATTAAATTAAATGTTTGTAAATATATATACATATATAGAATCATTATAGTGTAATTAATATGTCATTTATATCATATAATTTGACTCAAACAATACTAAATACATTCCATGTGAGGTGTCAACGAATCACATCATTTTGAAGAGGTGATTGTCCACACGTCCCCAAACGAAGTTATCGCATAACCACAATATGGAAAGCATAAAGGTATTTTTAATATAAAATTTAAATTATAATAAATATGTTATATTTAACATATATAAATATTATTTTAACCTAAATATTATTTTATGAGCATGCATGAAGGTGGTAAAGTAAGAAGAAAAAATCTATTATTCACATAGGCGATTAACTGACATAAATTGGACAACTATTTGATTTATTCGAATAAGAGGAGGTGATAAATGAAATAGATATGAGAAATTCATTCTGAAAAATAAAAATCTAATATGGAAAATATTCTAGGGTTATCATGCATTGATTTATGAATTTGGTGATGATAAAGTAGATAAAGAAAATTAATTAAGTAATGTACTTTGAGAAAATTACCTCTTGAATATCCACTCATTAAAAGACCCTTAACGACCTTGGATTTGGTTTTTTGGTGACACTCGTAGCACTTGGGTGTGGTTATAAGGAGGATTAATGGATTTGGAAGATATTTTAGGATCATAAATTATTTATTGATTGAAATGGAAAGTTGAGGGTTATTCTTTATACTCGAGGAGAGGTGGGTACAAGTGAATAATTTACGAATTCTTTTAGATTAAAATATATCCATATCCATATATTTAATCCATTTACCTTATTAAATTTAATATTAGGGAAAATAATATTTATAATTAATTTTCTAGACGAAACTATAGAGATTTTTTTTAACATTAAATGTCCAAAAGTTTGAAATGTTTTCTTATCTAATTCCAATTTGAAGTTAATTCTAATGACCAAAATTGTATTAAATAATAAAAAAATAATATAAATATAATATAGAACCAATTAAAAGGTTATAATAAATATATAAATAAATTAGACAAAAATTAAGTTTTGAATTCAAATAGAGTATTTCTTGTTATTTATTATAATATAAATTATATCTGAAAATACCAAAACATCAATCGAAAGAAAATTTTTATAAACTGCTTCTATATAAAAAGTTTATTTTGACCAAAATGATCTTAAATAAGATTAAAAAAATATATTTAAAATTGGGTCACCATCAAAACACATTAATAGTTTTTTATAAAAAAAATGATTCTAACAATAAATATAGTTTTATCATATATGTTTTTGAGCAGATTTTGTATTTTAAATTATATATAATTAATAAAAATTAATTGATATGAAAATTGCGTATTCTATAAGTACATAGAATGTTAAAATATATACACATAACCTGGTCTTCCATTTCTCTACTACAAATAATGTATCCTCTAACCTCGATATGGTTTATCAACCTTTGTCTCAAGGATTCAATGTCGGCTATCTACTATAACATCTACTGTTGAACTTTATGAATCCATTATGTAACTTGGGATACTCATCGATTATAAATAACCATGATTTATTGATTCATACCTGTTTATTAATGTTATAGTATAATTTATAAAATGACAAGTTTAATGAAGCTATAACTCTCACAACATAAATATCGTGAATTTTAAATAAATTAAAAACGTTTATGTACTCTAGTATTTATTCATCATTAATCTCACATTACCCCAAATAATTAACATACCAAAAAACAATTGAGAAATACATTGAATCTCTTTAAATAAAACCACATGATTATCCATGAATCATATATTCTCTTTTAATAAGCCCAAATGGACAAAAATATTGGCAATAGTCAACTAAAATTTATGATCTATAGAAAAAGAACATATCCCAACACATGGGTGATGAAAAATTACCAGGATCCACAGTCAAAAAATAATCAATGAATCTTTATTTAAACATTTTTATTTCTTCATTTAACTAATTCTCCCCATGAATTAGTGTAGTATACAATAATTCAATATAAATAGTAGAATTCATTCCATAGTTTTAACTCCCATAGACTCAGTTGAACATATTCCTCATACCAACCCACAAGGAATATTTTTTTAATCATACATGGGTAGCCTTCTTTTTATTTTTCAGTTCGCAATTCTCTGGATTTAATCTCACATAAAATTCTATGTTCAATATCTATATCTCAGATTTATATAAAGTGAAATATCATATATAAAAGTGAAAAAATATGATGTAACACCACCAAAATATTATGTTACCTCTGTATTAACTTATATATCCTCAATAATTTTTACATAACAATTAAAAAGTTATGTATTAGTATTTCACCAAAGTACACAAAGTAAATCATCATACATGAGTGCTATGGATATTACATATCACCATGACTTTATTAAATATTAATATGATAATGTTGGATATATATATAAATTCATTACATATCAGCATCTTGAGGGAAAATTTAATGCAAATGAAGAGTAATCTATATAATGAATGAAATTTAGTGTGATTCTAAATAAAACAATCCTTTCAAAAAAAGAAAAAATTTCTGAATAATAAAGTGAATAATATCTAAATAGTGATGTGAATTTTAATGAAGAGGGGAAAGTGTTGAATATAGTGAAAAAATTTCAATGTTTGATTGAAGAGAGTATAATAAAATTTATTAATCAAAATAGAAGTTGTTGATGAGTCTTCATGAATTCTGATTGTGTGATCATGAAAATGTTTTTAAGCATTATTGAAAATAGTGATTGAATTACATAAATGATGATTGGAATGTTTGAAATAATGTTTTTATGAATATAAACTAACAATGATTTTATTTTGATATCATTCATTTTATGATAAAAAATCCACATTGAGAAGTACATGCTACTGTTCCCCTCAAAAAATAAGTCTCATTCAATATTTAAATACTACACCTTAATGATTTGAAATTTTTTTGTCAAAATATTTTAAACATAATTTTTATTTAATAATTTTCATTCCTTATTAGGAAAATTCAATTTTTATTATTGTAATATTGGAAAATTGAATTATATCATAACTAAATTGTAGTGGTGTAGTGATCCTATTCTAAAATTTATTTAAATAAAAAATAAAATAAAATAAAATCACGTAATATCATTCCCCTGTTAAGGTTTATCCATAGACCACATTCATTACAAAAAAGGCATATCTTCCATTATAATAGGGAGTAATAAAAAATATAGATTTTATAAGAGAGTAATATTCTCAATTGAGTTGATCACATTAAATATTTTTTCTATCTCTCTATATGAGTGTCTTCTTCATAATAGAATGGGTTTTTCATCTATGAATCTCAATAAATTGGTATTTGGGTGTTATAAGTCTTCCAAAATTACGCCCATAGTCTAGATAGTTCATGTCACAACCCACATTCTTTTTTATAAGGGAAGGGATATCATGATGTCAAGACCTTCCTTCCTCAAGATTAAGGAGATATATTGACCATTGAGTCCCAACACCAATAGTCCTAGGGTATTGACCATCACCAATGGTATAGAAATCTCAAAAAAATGTGAGGCATTACCATTTTTATATTGACCAAGATAGCGAGATAAGATGTATAAGCCATAAAAAATTACAAGGCAGTTATATATAAAGAATCTAAAATCCATCCTACATGATGTTTAAATTGAAACTGCTAAAAATACAACTAAAACTCCAACGTAAGTACCAAAATAAAACTAAGAAGTGATAGATCAATCATCCCCAATGTATTAGCTAGTAAGTTATAGCACCGTCCATGTAATCTACCTATAAACTAAATACAGTTTTATATACCTTGGGTTATCATACAATTATCCTCACTAGGGAAAAACCATGTCACCCATGCACAATTGGGAGAAACATACTAATGCCACAATGGGAAAATAACAGAAACTCAAAAGAACCAAACATGGTATAATATCCACCCCAACCTCACTATGTCATGCCCACCAAATAATGCAATTCATGTAAATTAAAATAGTTACCACATCGATATTTGGGTACCCCACACCACTTCCCACTAGTTAAATGCTCATCCATAATAGAGAATTTCCTAATGATACCACTCTCTTCCACAAGCCCCACTTTCACAACCTACCCATATAAAATTGATCCTCACAGTGCATCATATCCTACCCATAGACAACCGGGACACAACCACCACACGTCTCACCCGAAAACACATGGTCCTTATCCAGAAGACACGTAGAAGACAAACCACCTATCACACAAACAACACCATAAATAAGGTATTAAATCACAATCCATTAAATCCATCCTGAAGGGTCTTGGTAAATAAATGCTTTGAAGAGGGAGTAGTGTAAATTCAGTAACTAGACATCCATCCTACCACTAGGATGTTGGGAAAGACAACCCCTCGTAACAATGGTGGGGGTCAGCACATAGTGCTCAACACGGATGGGGTGTGTATAAAAATCACAAGGAACAATAGGTTTATATATATATATAGGTAAAAAACACTCCTTTTATCCTATGGTTTTCCAAACAAATAACCAGCCCACACAAAACTACCCTTACTACTACCCCTACATGCCTAACCACACAACATCCATGACCATAACATCAACCTACCCCTTTTATTTAACCACATATCATTATTTATTAAGAATTCCAATTATTTCATTCAAATAATACTTGGGGAACTACAAAACATTGACCAAACCCAACACATTCAGTAACACAAACAACAAACAACCGTATTGTAGTCCCACTGGACAACACCATCCAACAACCTTAACGCCACCCATAAGTACTCCCATTAAACTTTAAGACCATAAATTCTATAATAAATAAATCTCTCAACATGATATTACATCACACATCTGGTACCACCTCATATAAAAATCCCAATCAACCACCACTACAACTACATCCCTACTGCACACACATACCACACCCTTCTAACGGAACCAACCCCTCTTCCAACTCATGTTCCAACAACAATGCTACTAAGGGAACCACCATTTATCACCCATAAAGAACAATACCCAACAAATCCCACAATAAATTTAATCACACAAAACCAATATTATTGTTTTCATATTTATCCAACAAAATTTTGTTATTTCCACTTTGATAAACTGAGGTGACCAAAAATCAAGTTTGATGTTGGGGAATCCTTTTCATTTAACTGAGTATACATAATTAATCAGATTTCATTTTGACAGTCATTTTGAAAGAGAATCAACAATATGTATAAAGAATCATGAGTGTCCATGAAATACCACAAAGGCCCTGATTTTCAGAGGGATAAAATCCTTATGATTCACAACATGGCTGAAAGATAACTTATAAAACAAAATGACCATAAGAATTCATGCTCCCACCCCCTTGTTTATTAATTCCTATTATCTTCATTAATTTTTTATTTTCACAATCTCAGAAGGAGGTATAATTTTACCCACCCCACATGAAACACAATTAAAATATAGATGAAGGAAATCCATACCTGGAAGAATAGGGGACCAAAACGCCTCCTTAAACCAATACAGGGCATGAATGAGTAGTAGAGAAACACCACGAAAATATGATCGATGTATATGGTACAACACATGAATCCATGGGAAGGGAAGTCCCTAGGCACACCAAGAGAAAATGGAAATACACATGGAAGACAATTTCTTACCTTCGAAAATCTAGATTCAATATCAACGAAAGTTGAAACAGTTTCATGTGCCATAAAATTTAGATCGTGGTCAAGACCAAACTGTTTGACTATTTCGATGTCCTCAGAGATGTCGGATATTGATGATATAAATAATATCCTTTTATAAGACATTTGAAACTCCAAAAAATGATCAAAAAATGATTAACATCAAATTAAACATAAGAGGGGAGAATGTAGAAAAATTGGTGAAAATTGAAAATGAGTCAATGATGGGTGAGTAACTGACAGTGAGACACCAAAAACAAGTTACTGATGTAGATCTACTGATGCTGAGCTACCAATGATTATCCATTGACGATGAGCTACTGACATTGAGACACTGATGTAACCTACCGTTTCGTGACTCACTAATTACCTAACTCACTGATTCCCTGAAACACTGAGGCCCAGACTCACCGACACCCTAACTCAAAAATGCCCTGACTCAAAAATGCCCTGACTCACCGATTCCAGAACTCACCAACCCCCTAAATCACTAATTCCCTGACTCACAGATTCCCTGACTCCCCAACACCCTGACCTACAGACTCCCTTGACTAACTGACACCCTGTACCTACCAAAGCCTCAACATAATGATGACCACGACCTACTGAAGCCTCGACCTACTAACACCTCGACCAGCTGAGGTTATGCCCTGCCAAAACCTCGACCTACAAATTCCTTCAACCTACAAATTCCTGGACACCAAAACAAGGCTCTAAACTCAATTTACATCAAATAAAAAATAAGAGGGGTGAAACTCGAAAAATTGGGGAAAACAGGAAGTGAGTCACTGACAACAACCCACCTATAGTAATCCACCAATAGCGAGTCATCAATATAGAGCTACTGATGCTGAGCTACTAACATTGAGCCACCAGTACTGAGCTACTGACACTAATAAACTAATTCCACATACCAACTATTGACTCACAACTAACCTTACTCACTGATTCTCTCACTTTCTGATGCCCTAACTAACCGATTCCCTAACTCACCAACGCCCTAACTCACCGATGCCCTAACTCGTCGATGCCCTGACTCACTAATGCTCGGACTCACTGATGCCCTAACATGGCGACTCCCTCAACCTACTGATGCCCTGATCCTACCAACGCCTCGACCTACCAACACCCTTGACATATAGATGCCTCAACCTACCAACTCCTTGACCAATAGATGACTAGACCAACTAAATCCTCGACCTATCGAGGCATTAATTACCAATGCCTCAAAATACCGACACCCAGACCTACCGTCACCTTTGAACAACTGATGCCCGGAGCTACCGACACCTCGACCTACTGATTCCTCGATCTACCAATTCCTTATCTGACTGATTAATCCACCTACCAATTCCCTCAACCTACTTTTTCTACAACCTACCAATGTCCTAATCATACCGTCACCCAGACCTACCGGTGCCTTGACCTACCAACCCCCATTACATACAGATGGAGAAATTGACAAATTAGAAAAATATTAAAGTGAGCTACTATTTCTTCCCAGAATACCCCAAACAATGGATTTTGAAAAATTAATTGGCCATTTAGGTTTAGGACATTATAGTTCCCTTTTTAAATTTTTCCAATTCACTAACTCAAAAATACATTAACTTCAGGATTTGTAACTAAATAAATAATATCTATAGATTTATAATATTTGTTTTAAATTCCATGTCTCATGTTCACTAACATTTAATTATTATCATTCCATAATTACATTAATTTTAATATATTTCATTCCAAATCATTTATATTACATGATTTCAAAACCATATGCCCACAAGAATTCATATCCACAACACCAACTCTTCTAATTGGTTAAATAAACCCCAATATATTAAAATTTAGTTATGTATCCACTAAAAATAGAGCTCTCATCATTCTACCACTAAATTACTCTAATCTATCTAACCAACTAGTATTCTCAACCAATATAAATAAAATTCACATTTCACTTACGAAATTTCAACATTATGGTTATTAATAGATCTAGCTTTGTATTCCACCACACAACTAAAAATATTTTATCCTCCGACCTAGATTTATTTTATCAACCTTCTTATGGAAGATTTAACATGAAGTTGATAACATGTACTATACCATTTAACATTTATATTCCATTAATCTACTAGGAATATTCAATGATCATCAATATCCTTGATTCATTGATGCCCAATGTTTTATTAAATCTCCAAAAAAGTGTAAAATTACTAATCTAACAATCAAATAACTCTTTCAAAATTGATTTCATGACTATAAAATATGTATAACACCTTTTGTGTACTCTAATTTGGATCTTACCTCAAGAAACCATATCAAAATTGATTAACCCAACAAAAGAACCTATAATAAAATGAAGAACCATCCAAATATTTCTTTGAATAAATGTATCTTAGACAACTTGACTTCAATTGACACAATGTTCCAATTTCAATCAGTCCCAATAGACTAGAAATCATATATTTCTACCCCTAATGGAAGAAACTACACTATACAAAACTCACTCCAACACATGAGAAATGAAAATTTTCTTCAATAAATTATAAATAAATTATTTATGTATGTCAATTAAAATATATTGATTTCATCATTTCACATATATTTCTCAATGTATAAAGAAATATTCTTGTATTCTTATAAAAATTGTTGAACCGTTGCCTTTATATCAACATATTTAAGCTTGGTCAAATTTTTTATTTAAATCATTTCGAACTACAAATAATCATTTCTATTTTATATGATGATCTTTTAACTTCTTATACAGATCAAGGCTCTATAGATTTAATATCTCATTAAAGATAACCATCAATTTTTACCTCTCTCTATGCTATAAATTCGTATATCCTATATAAAAATATCAATATATTTTATATCATTATAAAAATATTATGTATTGTCAACAATATATTATGTATATTTTAAAAAATATTATCTAACAATAAAAAATATTACATATCTACCATTCCAAAAAAAATTATCAATGTTAAGTATCTTACATAATAATTGAGGATACTAAGTATCAAATTAAAAGATTCACATATCAACATGATTAGGTTATATATTTTCATAAATTTATTATATATGAAAATCTATGTGGTAATGTTAAATATTTATTTAAATGTATTGATATGAAATATTTAAAATTTATTACATAAAAAAAATCTAACTCGTCTCAACAATAACGATAATACATTCACCAATAAAATTATAAATTTATCTAAATTTTTTTTATATAAAAAATTTGAACACTTGAAAAATTAATTCTAAAACCAAATACTTTCAAACCACTCTAGAAATATTACTTCAGGAAAAAACACTTGAATAATATTCAAAATAATGTTTCAATAGAAATAGAAAAACCATATCCAATGAACCAATGGAAATTTAGCACCCAAAAATTAAATTTTAACAAAAATATTGAAAGATTTACAAATTCCTGTTTGAATGATAAAAAATCATTAAGTTTTTTACAAAAAAAACTTTTATCATAGAAACATAAAATTTATAATTATAAATTTTTAAAAAACATCTATAAAGAATATCAATATCAATTTGTGAGCTATGTTAATTCCATGGGTTTGTTTTCCAAAAATGGAACAAACTTTTATATCAAGCTCATTTTCCAAGGAAACATATATATTATTTTTACATTTAATATAATCTAACTAGTAGAACAATAATTGTACATCTCAGCATGGGAATAAATATATTCTTATTCTAAATTAAAACAAGATATTAAAACATTTAATATAGTTGTGAAAGAAAGTGAAAATGTTTTAAATGGAGACATGAACTCCAATATATAGTGAAAAAGTGGTGAATATGGATGAAAAATACTTCAAGATTGAATTAGGAGAGAATAATATCTATTAATAATATAAGGAAATGTAGATTATGCGGTCATGTGAATTATGATTGTGTGACTATAAAATTGTTTTTTTATTATTCATAAAATTTGTTGTATTAGATAAATAATAACAAGAATGTTGCATAATGATTTTTGCAGTGACTGTTTTTTATTGCATTTTTACTCTTGATCAATATAATTCATCATTGGTTCTTCAAAATATGAGAGATATTTATGTAAAAAGATAATTGATGATGAATAGTGGTCTAATTCAAAATTTTATCTCATGAATTATGACTACCCACGTCTTTTATACACTTTATGTAATGAATTATTACTTAATTAAAATTTTAATATAATCACAATAGATAATGAGACCCTATGTGTTTGGGTAATTAAATACATATCAAAATAACATGAGACATGGATAAAAAATATTATTTAAAAACTCTATAACATTCCCGTAATTTACAATGATCTTCTAAAACTACATAATATAACCTAGGAGCATACATGTGTAAGAAGTGAGTTATAAATCCTATTGAGGGAATAATCATATAATAACATGATTTAAGTAATAAATTTGAGTTCAGAGGAATATAAAAGTGAAATAAAATGTTGAAAACCATAAACATGAACATTTATGCCAGACATAATAAATAACATAAATACAACATATAATAGTTTCTACAGCATAAATAATTACATCATAAGAATAATTCAAGTCTTATAACTAAGAAAACGTAACAAAGTGTGCATAAAATGACATATTTTGAACCATATATGATATCTCATGTTTTAAAATGTTAACCAATTTATTATAGGGATTTCTAATTCTTGGACCTCCCATCACTTTAATATTAAGTACATGGATTCTTGTGACACCTAGATATACAACATAAGAACATTTGTCATAAATTTTATGACTATTATAATGATGTGTGGATACATAAATGTAATCCCAAGATAAGTTATGGATAAGAAAAAATAGATGAATTCACATGAGTTGAAATGGGGATGGGTATTTAGAAAACAAAATTTTGTCATGGAAAATAATGGGTTAATTTCTACCGCATAAGAGTTGTTTAAAACATTTCATAGAATGGAATAATGGAAGAAAAATTTGGTACCTCGTTACTTAGAAACAATAATGAATGTAAAAAGATTTGAAAAAGAAATTACAACTTGAAAAATTGGGAATAAAATTGTATCATGTAAATAATGTACTTAATTTAGAAGAAAAATGAAAAAATCCATTACATTTGGAGTGCTATTATAAAATCCTAGTAAGAGCATATTAAGAGATTGGGAACACCTTGGAAGGGAATTAGATAGTGATATTGAAAGGAAATTAATGTTCTCTAGGTTTTTAGTAGAATAGAATGAGAGGTCAGGTGTCTATTCATTGAGAAAGAAAGGGGAAATATTTATTAATTTGTAAACATAGGTTTTGGGCTCTCAGTGGTAAAATAAAACAAACCACAAAGAAATAAATTATTTTAGCCTTTGTTTTATACAAAATAAAAGTGTTTTCAAATATTATAATTTTCTATGAACAAAAATAATTAAAAATAATACCATTAATGATGTGGAGGTGAGTTATGTTCACAAAAAATGATTTAGAATCCTTAATATTTAATATAGATTTTGGTTCCTTATAGATTTTTAAAATTATAAAAAAAATTCAAAACATGTTATATTAAATGGTGAAACATTTTTTTATAATGTATTATTTTTATATAGTTAATTACATAAATTATGGGCTGTTATCACTTCAAAATATTAACTATATATTTACACCATATTTAATTTTAACCCAAAAATTTGAGAGTGTCATAAAATTATGAATAATTCACCATTAACTATTTTTAATATACTTATTTAAAAAATAATATTTATTTTACCAATATAAAGATATAAATATAATAATTTACACATTTAAATAAAAAACATATTTATTGGAAAATACTAGTTTTACTAAAACTATTTTTTTAATGGGTGGGGCCAAAGCCTCATTTATTATCTAAATCAGAGAAAATACCTAATTTAACATGGTAGAGGGATACCCATTACATAGCCTAAAGGACCAATGGTCATTTAGACCATTACATGGCCCGTAGGCCGAAATTATTTGCCCGAGAACCAATGAGTTTTATGACCCGTATAAAAATTTCAAGGGACATCATTAAATTATATTATCATTTAAATATAAATAAATATTACTTAATAATAGTATCTCATGAAAATATAATTTGATTTAAAATTCAATTTTTTTTTAATTTTCATTTAATTGAAACTATATTTTTTCCAAAAAAAATATTATTTTTCTTTATTCATATCAAAATCTGGTTTTCATTAAGCTCAATATACAATCATAAATATATATAAAATAATATTTAAAAGGGATGAATAATAGAATTATTTTATTTAAAAAAATTATCAAAATTCAAATTATTAGTTTCTAGATACATATCTTTTTATTTTACTAGCATATGCGTAAGGGTAAGATGTGTGATGGTGAAACTTTTTTGGGTGAGTTCGAGAACATGGTATGGGTCATGATATCTATACACTTTAACTTATCCAGTAAATTTTTTTTCACAAGTTTCAATTATTAAATCTTACCTTCATATTGGTTTAATTAAAATCCATGTGATACCATCTCCTTTGGAAGCATTGATAAATGGGATTTAAAAGATATGATCCTTATAGTCTAGGCCATCGCCTCTTTGATCTATGTCAAATATACTTTTAAAAATGGATGGGGCCGAAGCTTCATTTTATAATTAAAGAAAATCAAACACCACTTTAATTGTGTAGAGGGAGACCCATTATATAGCCTAATGGCCTTGTGGGAATTTAGCCCATTACATAGCCCATTGCCCAAATCTTTCACCCAAGGCCCATTCTGTGAATAGTACTGCTACAGTACCCATGCTACTACAGAACCACATAGTACCCACCACCACTATAGTTCCCCTACCACCGCTACAGTGTCATACCGCTGCTATAGTGCCATCATGTCTACAATATCTCTGATGCTACATTACCACTACAATGCTGCTATAGTACCCTGCGCCCAATGGTTATGATTCTTAATTATTATATAATTGGATTTTCATGAGGTATGGATATATTTATGTACATTTTAAATTCATGGTTTTGACATAGTTTAAATCCCTTTGGAGGGCATTGGAGTTTTGAGGGTGTCTGAGTCTTGTTTCGATACTATAGACTCATTTTTTTGTTAAAAAAACCATTTTGTATATTTAGTAATAACCATGTGCCCACGCCGCACAAATTTTATAAATAGTTTACGGTTGGATATACAGTAGAAAAGGTTGAAGGTTCTGGGTGTAGTGGAAGAACAAGATTGGCATGTACCCAACTTTTCAAATTTCCAGGATCAATGATTAATATGGGATAAATATGATGATACGAATCAATGTCCATGGAATTGAATCAAAGATAAAAGAAAAAGGATTAATCCCAAAACTGAGATAATAGGATCAACATATATTTTTTATAATTAATTTAATTAAATTAATGTATTTCTACCAAGACGATCCTTTCATAATTGATTCGTTCGACTAGGGTTCGGAAGTGAGTCTTCGTTGCGATATAAAATCCATGGATAGTATTCCTCAAGTGGTGATCCACATGTTCCCCATATATCTCTGGATGTCACTGAAGCAGACTCTGGGTTCTAGAATTGAACTTCCTTTCACATGTGATATCTACCATTGATTACATTGAGAATAACTTCCAATGTATTCTCCCAGATCTTATGGAGGAGGATCTCTCTTGTTCTTGAGAGTGTTCTTAGATAGGGAAGATTTCTCTAGGCTTGAGAACTTTTCACCAAGGATGTTGTGCACACAACTAGTGTTTTGCTGTTGAAATGAACCATTGGAGAATTAGAGAATAATAACATAATGCATAATTTAATTCTCTAGTTAATTATAAATAATTATACCAAGTGTTGTTCCATATTTTATTATTCTGTGTGAAACCCCATGTAAAATAATAATAACAAAGCCATTAATTCCATGATATGTGTTAAAAATTCATGTTATATTTAAATATTTTTTAACCCAATAACATTTAATATTATTTCACATCATACCCATAACATGGTCCTCAAATCCTCCTCAATATTTATTGAGCCTTTAATAATGAAAAATTATTTAATAAATAAATATAATTGAATTATTTTCTAATAAATAAATATTCCATCCACAATATATTATCTCGAATAAATAGAAACTAAATAAATGTGATCAGGAATACTTGAATAATTATTAAACCACAACCATAAAATATATTTATTCAGCTTGTTAAATACTAATTATTTAACTGAGATTCTGGATACACTTAATGTCTTACCCTCTAGGCCCCTTTCTCATTAACATTAGGCGATCTTGATTAAAGTCCAAGATTGCTATTAAGAAATATGTCAAGGAACCAAAGAGAATGAATTTGATCTCCCAAAAACATGTGACCTCTTAGGAATGCGTAAAGTGTAATATAATACCTTTTTTCTGATATCTCTAATAAAGTGGGATGCATGCTAGTGCCATTAACCAATGTGATCTATTTCTCATTCTT
Source organism: Viscum album (assembly GCA_963277665.1). NCBI lineage: Eukaryota > Viridiplantae > Streptophyta > Magnoliopsida > Santalales > Viscaceae > Viscum > Viscum album. Next base: position 1,328,588,718 of record OY728162.1, read on the forward strand.
TGACCTCAAAGAATTAGACTATTCTATAGAAAACAATGTACATGGACTTAGATAGGAAATATCATTTCTATCAAAGGTCCTAATATATCTACATCTATAGAAGTGAAAACCCATTTATCACATTATTAATTAATGAAAGTTACTTGTGACACACCCAACATGTCCTACCTCACCACAAACATTTGTCATCACGTTTTTTTTCAATACATCTAAGTGGATGATTCACAATAACCATTAATAATAATCATTAATTTTATGATCCAATACACACATATGCAAATACAATCATCCAATTACCCTTATAAATGTGTATCTCCTATTGGATGGTCTTTTTCTCATTATATCCTCCTTGATATTACCAAGGACACACAGGGTGAGAAGGTGCCTCAATGTTTAATGAGTCCCCACCCCTGATAATGTGTATCATTTGTTTCCCTTAAAATTATATAATATGGCCATAGAACATATATTCCAAAATAATGTCATGGCACTTCCGATCTCTCATCATAGAAGGTATACTCTATGAGCTTTTAGTGTGGTAGTTATTCTTATGACATTATCACATTCTTTGTCATGTAGAATAACAATCATGATGTGATAAGGGGTTTATTCATATTCATCCATTCAGTACATGTTTATTATAATTTAAAAAGAAGTTTCATTCTAGGTCACTAACTCTAAAGGACTCCCAATTTCACTATAGGAAACTTCTAACATCCTTTAGTCTATTATCCCTCACATGATATTCATGCTTCTCCTAAAATATGACTTTAGTCAAGGGGTCTACCACGTTCTCTTCCTTGGAAACTCTGCTAACTAAAATTTCACCCCTTTGATAGAAATACCTAAAGAGGTGATACATTCAGAGTATGTTCTTTTTCCATTGATGTGACCTTGAATCCTTTGTACTCGCCACCGATAAAATATTATCACAATATAATGTAATGGGATCCTTACATCTAGGTACCACATCATAGTCCTAGACAAGGTTCTGAATCCAGAAGGCTTCCTTGGATGCATCAAAAGCCACTATATATTTGGACTTCATGGTATAATCAGCTACAACTAGATACTTTGAACTCTTCCAATTCATAGCTCCATTGTTGAGAATGAAAACATATCTTTATTGTGACTTTAATCATTATGATCTATTTGAAATATAGCATCAGCATACCATCTAATGAAAATCTCCTCATCTCCTCCATACACTAAGAATGAACTTTTTCAACCAGTCCTTGAATGACTATAAAACTGATATATCCTTTCCCATAATCAATATGTAATTAGCATAAACTACTATAATAATAACCGCATTCCCATTAAACTTCCTGTAAACACATAGCTCACATTAATTCTTAATGAAACCAATATTTCTTATGGTTTCATAAAATTGAATGTTCCATGACCTAGATGCTTTCTTTAATCAATAAATGGATCTATGCAACTTTAATACCATTTTAGCATCACATAGTTACACAAACACTTCTTTTTGTGTCATATAGACATCTTCCAAAAGGTTCCCAAAAAGAAATGATGTATTGACCTCAATCTTCCAATCATATAGTCATTGAAAACTGTTATGGAAAGTATGATTCTAATGGGTTTAAATAAGGAAACTGATGAAGCAGTTTGATCATAGTCAATTCCTTGATGTTTTTTAAATCCTTTATCCAGTAGCCATGGATTAAAAGTACTAACATGACCTCCCATGTACAGTTTCTTATTGAATACCCATTTACACAGAACATGCTTTATATCAACAGGCACATTGACTCAAATCAAGACTTGGTTCCGATACATGTATTTCTTCTATGAATTCATAGATTAAAGCCATATTTTAGATTCTTATCTCTACAATGCTTACATATAAGTGAAAAGTTCATCATTGTCCAACAATAATGAGTCACCATCCTCTGTGACAAGGAGAATATATCTCTATGGTTCCCTTACCTATGTTATACACCCATGTAATACTTTTTTTTAGGAATGAACACTTCCATGGGGACCTATGGAACTTTTTTATATAACAACTCTTGTGTATCTTGAGTATCAACTTCATCAAAGTCAATATTGCACTCACTATCCATTTTGATGATGTTTTCCCTCTCAAGAATATCATCTTGTCTAGAAATAACCACTTCCATGTCTAATGGGTTTTATAGGTAGTATCCCTTTGTATACTTGGGATACCCTATAGAGATACAATTCATGTCCCTAGGTCCTATTTTGATCTCTGATAACACCTTGATAAATTCCTCTCATCCCAATACACATATAAGAGACTAAGTGGGTCTCTTTCCACTCCATAACTCGAAGGGAATCCCATTTTATGCCTTTGTTGGTACTTGGTTTAATGTTTTTTTGACAGTTTGAAATGCATATCCACAAAAGGATAATGGAATATCTCCATGACACATCATTGAACAAACCATGTCCAACAACGTACGATTCCTCCTTTCACTAACACCATTCCATTAGGGTGTATAAGGTGGAGTGAGTTGAGATAGAATCCCAGACTCTAGTAAAGGGTCGATGAACTTATGATTAAGATAATACCTACATTTATCCAATAAAATATTATTTAACATATAACCATTCTGATTGTATAATTTATTCTTGTACTCTGTGAATTTCTCAATGGACTTGGACTTATACCTCATTATGTACACATATCTATATCTACTCAAGTCATTAGTAAATGTAATGAAGAATGAATATCCACCTTTAGCATTTTCTAGAAATGGTGCACACACATCAGTGTGTACCAATCCTAGAAGATATGAGGACCTTTAACATTGTCCACTAAATGTTGTTTTGGTCATTTTCTCTTGTAAACAAGTGTGACATCTATCAAGTAGTTTTAGCTCGGAAGAGTCATAGTAACTATGTTCATAGATCATTGTTGGGAACATATCGTTTACATGAAAAAGTTGGTGATTCCACAACATGTTTTTTTGATTCATGTGAACATGGTTTCTTATCAATTTCCAATAGTTTTTTCTCCTAATTTAATACATACAAGCCGTTATTTAAATGTGTCATAATGTAAAATATGTTTTCCTTGTAAGAGTAGAAACATTTATTTACGATCATGAAAATAAATCTATATGTATCTAAAATCAATATAGAAATTATGTTCTTATAAAAATGGGAACATAATAACAGCCTTGTAAAGCCAATACTTATTCCTATTGGTACTGTGAGGTGGTAGTCACCAATATGAAGAGAAACCTACCTCGCACCACTGGCAGCTCGCAGATCCACCTCTTATATAAATGTTTTTCCAAAATCAACATTATTATTGCATTTCAATATAGATGAGAGCACCAAAAGTTTAATATAATACCCATTGTGTAAAAATAGAAATATTTAACTCAATAATGAATTCACATTTGGCTTCCCCTTTCCTGTAGGTGCAGTTCCTCTTCTAGTTTCCTAACCTGCCACATGAAAAGTATACTGCATTCTTTTCCATCCCCTACCTGTTGATATTATCCTTATTGGTTTGATGAGTATTTAAGGATTTAGGATGATTATAAGTCTAATACCCCATTACCTTTTCCTTCTACTTCTTATTATCTATAAATAATATAGGGTTTTTATGCCCCACGACCATATCCGCTTAACAAATCAGGGTAAGAAGATCGAATACACTCTCCACATTATTTGTCATATTATTATTCACAATAATACTATAGATGGTCTTGGGTAGTGATTATAATATGAGATATATACACAAATCATCTATTAATTTAATCCCTGATATTTCTAGATGCTCAATGTAGCAAATAAGCATGACTAGATGTGGTCCGACTGGCATAAAAACTCCCAGATTAGTAGTGAAAAAAGGGTGGAGATCTCAAAACTCTCCTCTATTGACTTCTCTTGATAGAGATCCCTAATGTGAGAAATCATTCTATAAGAATCTATTTCCTCATGTTTCTTTATGATCACTTAGGTCAGGAATGATAGCATAGATCACTGAACATTCGTAGTGACATTCAGATTTTCCTCATAAACAGAGTGTCCCACATCACTCTCATCATTTCTAGTTGTAACTGATAAAGGCTCTTCCAGTACAAAAATATTCCTCTCATCAAAAAGGATAACCTGATAGTGCATTTTCCAATCCTTATTTTTATTTTCAGTGAGAAGGTTTTCTTTATAGATTATGGATATCGATTTTATGTTTGATATACTTTTTATGTTGTTTCTAAAATTAAGATGAATATATTTTTAGTAAATTATCATTATAAATAATGAAAAATAAATAAATTATTATCTATTATACTCCCACCATTTTGTCAAAACCAAATATCCATCCCCATTGGCTTTGGAATATCCTATTGCTTGGAAATTCTAACGGTATGGAACCATATATTATTTCGCATTACCCCTACTAGGGTTGGTCAAGAAATATTAAAGTTTTGGGGTAGGCATTAAAACTGAAAACTACATTAAATCACAGCTCGTTGATCTGCTGAGTGGACTCCCAAATCATGAAATCCATTATTTTGGTTTTCCTCACTCATTGTCTATCACTTCCACCATGTCTAGCTAGGGCATCAAAACCTTGAGGAAAAATATGTTAAGTAAACCCAGTACCTCAAATTATAATTCTTTGATAATTGAAATTCCACCAACTAGGGTTCATCATGCACATTGAACTATGCTTTCATTCTAACCAAATTAATGGAAGGCTATTAAAACTTAATATTTAATTTTATATTTTATCGTTTATGTGTAAATTTCCACTTTTTAACTTTTAGCATTATTGTAAATATAATGTGGGATATACTTATGTGATTTACCATGTACAGAGAATATTTATTCAAATCCATTTTATTTTAGTTCCATCTGGTATGAATGTCAGTTCAATAATTATGTGATCATCCATAATAAATAACCACACAACTTATAGAAATAAAGAAAGGGTGTGATCCTGATCATTATTATTGGTCAGTTTATCCATCAATTGATAATTTAACCATGACCTATTGGAGAAACACCAAGAACCATTTAAGGTTCATGTTTACAGCATTCCACATATTCACCTTTAATCATACTGTATTGGTTTCACCTCATCTCTTATCTTGAACCACCTCAACTAGCTTGGGAGCTCCAACCATTACATATTATTTTAACTCAGACATAGGTGAGGTGTAAAATGGGGTTTACATAAAGGAACCCATGGGAACACATGGCCTACCTATTAATGAAAAGAAGGTAGGTATGCCAAAAAATATAATTTCACAAATAAATTAAAAGAAAAGAAATCACATAATAAGGTCTGATCTAGCTGATGATCAACCACAAACAGGCAACAAATTAAACATTTAATAAAACTAGCATGAAATTATTTAATTGTTCTTATTAAGATAAATTACACATTAATTGATTGATCATTATCTTAATTTATCAATCCTTTTTATATTAATCAATTTCTAAATTTCCTTGATATTATCATCTATAACATTGTATATAACTTGTACCTTGGAGGAAATTAGGTGAATACCTGCCCACAACTAACTCATGTATTTATACTTCTAAACATTTTATTATTGGTGACATGTATCATGAACGTACAATTATAATTGGAGTACATCATATACATGATGTGCGTATCATTTAACATTAAAAATATTTTAATTAAACATATATATATATATATATATTTACATTTTTTTCAAAAAAACTATCACATGTTATTTCTCAAATTTATGCCCACACAAAGGTACATGTCACAAGGGTAACGTAATATAATTGTAATTTTTTAAATCTGCGTAATCTAGATAAGTACATCGCATGTAGATCTGACTACATGGTTTGTACCCTCCTCATCATCCATCTGAAGTCACGCCTGGGGAAACTATGTGTGAGGTGTACTTCAGAAATCTTTAGAGTACACAGAGTGTCCAATGGGCCACATGTCGTGTCAAATAAGTGTTACCCCATTACCAACCAGGCAAGTTGTGTATGAGAAAAATGACTTGACCTTAACCCGAAGGGACTCCACGCTATGTCTAGTGGGACACATAACATGTAGACTGTCTAACCATGCATCAGTTTGTCCTGGTCAACCTGAATTGTAAGAATTAACTACACAACATGTCATTAATGCACATAGCATGATTAATTTACAAATTACTTTTGATGAGCTGAACACAACTACATAGTGTGTGATCATTATTACATGTTGAGTGTCAATATTACAGAGCTTTTCATTCCGAATACAGGGTGTTTTCAGTCATGTCCCCTAGAAAAAATCATCAGAACCTCCTAATGAGATCCTCCATGTAATTTTAATCCAAAAATTATTCATTTCTATTAGACCTCTGGGAAATGAAATTAAAAGAATAGATCTCAAAATTCAAATTACAGTAACAACAAAAAATTAATTGAAAAACAAAATTATTAAAGAACAAACCATCAATGAATTATTTAAATAATTATAAATGAAAATATGACCCATATGATGCCACTTGATGTTTCCGCGAACAACTAAATCTCATGTTGGGTGTGTAACCAACATTTCAAATTTTCATGATTGATTATTATTCATGGATCAGTATGATGATAAATGAAAGTATACAAAAAATTTAATCCAAGATAAAAGACAGTGGAGAGTACCCAAAACCGAGTAGCAAGGATTGGAATATTTTTTTTATAATTAATATAATCAAAATAAAGAATTACCTACATGGTGATTCTTTTTTCGTTGATGTGTTCAACCATGGGTATAAGGTACATCTTCATTTTGATTTACAATCAAAGGATAAAATCCCTATAGTTGTGATCCACATGTGCTATATATATCTCCAGATTTCACTGATGGAGTCTCTATGTGATAGCATGAAAGATCCTTTTGCTTGTGATATCTTACATTGATCACATAGAAAATCGCTTCAAAGGTAGTTCCAAGATCTAATGGTGGAGGATCTCTCTCATTCTTGAGATCGTTCTTGGTGAGGTAAGTGTTATATCAGATAAATAGAATTTCTATAAGGATGATTTCACCCTAACATTTGTTCTCTAGTGGAATGAACCCTTGAATAATTAGATAATAATAAGATAATGACGAATTTAATTCACCTGGTAATTGTAAATAATTAACATAACTTCCATTACAGAATTTATTATTCCATGTAAAAGCCCATGTCAAATAATAATAGAAATTTTAATACATGACCTATTTATAACTTGAACATCATATTTAAATATTATTTAACCAAATAATCTATAATATTATTTTTGACAAGACCAATAACATGGACCACCAATCCTCCTCAACACTTATCGGGCCTTGAATAATGAAAATTTATTTATTAAATAAATATAACTTCATTATTAAAAGATAAATAAATATTCCATCCGTAATATATTTTCTCAAATAACTAGCGATGAAATAAATGTGATCATGAATACTTGAATAATTATTAAACCCCAATCAGAAATAATAATTATTTAAGTTTTTAAATAATAATTATTTATCTGAGATACTGGCTACACATAGATTATGACCCCTTAGGCCACTTTCTCAATGGCATTGGCTGGGCTTGAATAAAGTCCAAGATTACTTTCTAGAAATGGGTTATGGAAGAAAAGAGAAATAATTTTTTGTTACAATGAGATGTCACCTCATAAGAATTTTTACTATGTAATACAATCCATTTATGTCGATATCTCTAATCAAGAGGGTTGCATTCAAGTGTCATCAACCAATGTGATTGATTCCCTATTCGTTGACTTCCTAGAATTGAACATTCCTAGAGAACACCCAGTTTATAGATTTAGTTAGGCTATATCATTTACATCAAAGGTCCTAAGATTTATAATTCCATAGAAGTGACCAATCGTCTATTACATTATTAATTAATGCAATATTACTCCTGACACACCCAATATATAATACATCACTGCGAACATCTATTGTCATGATTTTCATCAATACATATAATTGTGTGAGTCATAATATCAATTAATAGTAATCTTAATGTCTAATGACCAACACACATGTCCGCAAATAGGAACATCCAATGACACTTATGAATGTGGATTTACTACTGGCATTCCTTGTTCTCATAATAACATCCCTGATATTACAAAATAGTATACACCATGAGAAGGTGCCTCAAAGTTTAATGAGTTTCCACCCCCAATAAAATGTATCATTTTTGTACCTTCAGTTCATATCATCCATCCATATAACATATATTCCAGAATAGTGTCATGACACTTCTAGGAACTCATCATAGTAGGGATCGACTTTGAACTTTTAGTATGACTATAATTCTTAGGACATTACCATATACTACATCAGACATAAGAACAATCATGATGTGATGAGAAGTTTATTAATATTCAACCAATGAATAAAAGATTATCATAAATTACAAAGAAGATGGGTTCTAGGGCACTAAGTCCAACAAAGGGCATGTAGTCTTCCCTAACAATATGCCCACGAGAAAACAACCATTTATGAGAATCTATAACTTTTATTATAGGTGTTCAAAATAGTTTGTGCCTGTTTTCCCAAAATGTGTTCATGAACCTTCCATGGAACCCCTCTTGGATAATAAGGGAACATGGTTTTTGCATAGTTTGGATAACCATTATACCAAACCATGTGGCCGAGTTTAAATCTGGTAAATTACCAATTTATCTTTATTTGTTTGTAAAACCTAATGCTATTTTTTTCATCTAATGGACATCCCCCGTGAAGCATGTGGGCAATTTTGAAGCTCAAATCATTTGTTTTGATCCTAATTCCCCAATCGGATATAAATTCATGCATTGATTGTCACATCGGATCTATTCTTGTATGTTATTCAATCACCATGTTCTATTCATAATTTGTCTTCATATTGGATGAGTTATTTTGGTGAATGTTAAATTTCCATATTTCCAAGATCTTTATCTGATCATTATTTTTCTCTCGATCTGGACTGATTTAGAAGCTGATACTGGATGATAATTTTACCATGTGGATAGGGTAGGTGGTATATAAATTTCTATCAAGTTTTGGTGTTTTATATACACTATAATAGTTATTCCTCACACTGGGCTTTCTTCCATTTCCCATTATATTAATTTATTTCGTGAAATGAATGAATTAGAACCAGTCGGAGTGTACCAATAGTTTGTCTCAATGGTTGTAGCGTTTAATCCTAAACCAAGACCACCCATGGGTCATGCCTTTGTATGTACCCTATATTATACCACCCGTCTTGGTTTGTGTGAGTTCACCAATTTTTCATGGAATCCTTAATGAATTTTATGAGAATGAAAAGAATTATTATTAGAGGGATTATACCTCCTATAAAATTTTATGACATGATAAGAAATTATTAAAATTATTAAATGTATTTTATGGAAATTATGGAAATGAGTTAGTTGATCTCATGGAATTTGAATGCTTATGAAACGATAAATGAATTAATTTATGAATTGGTAATGGTAGTAGATTCCTTGGAAATGATCCTTGGACCCTAATTCCGTTGGATTGCATGGAAATTTATTATACATAGACATTGATTATGGTATTTAAATCCTTATATGATATCCAATGATTTTTATTACATAGGATTCCAATGTAATTTATACCCCTTGTATCACTATTTCATTCACTCACATTGGAAAAACATTTTGCACATGATCTGTGGACTCCTCTTAAGTTGTTACTGATCATCCATCATGATTTTCCATGAGGACGATGAATATTCCTTAGTACTCTATACCATATAACCTTCCGTTCATGTTCTAAAACTTGACTACATTGTGTGTCCATTGTGAATAATTTTTTATATGTAAATATTTCCCTTTTATGGATATTTTATTTCAAGGGATATACAGGATATTATAACAACTACTTATTTATGCTTTGTAGAAGCCCTTGTTTTATAAGATATTGATTATTTTTAAAAAGGATCCATGTTTGTTTTGATAGGATCTTATATTCATTCAACATTTTTCATTCATTACTACTATACATGTGATATAATGAACACTGGGTTACTACTTAGACACAGACTATACATGTTATAGTCATCATTAGTGGTGTCATATATATTGTAATCTGGCACCATGTTTAGGTCCCCATTGGGTATCCGGATTGACTATATAGATACTGGTAGAGATAGAGAGAAGAAACCACATAATGATTCTTGATATGATATTTTTTATATGCAGGGGAGCACAAGACTGATATATGCTTGTGATTCTATATAGAGATATATTATTTTCGCCTTTTAGATATTCTAACAAATGCCTTATATTATTAATTTATTTCGATGTATTCTATTAAATTTTGTTTCAATACGTGGAATGATCATCATATTATACATTAAAATACTTTTATATTATTCATTATTATAGTCTTCATGATGTTTATCTTCTGTCTATTGTTCAACGTTTTATCATCTTATGGTATTTGATTTTTATGATTACCATTAGACAACACTTTGACATGAAGGAATAGTATCCCCATAGACACACTATAGGACTTATTTAGTAGTGTATAGCCTCTAGTATATGGGGAGGTGTTCATGAGTCCATTTGACCCACTATCTCAGGGAACCATTTAGTGGCTTCATAGAATGGATGTTATAAAGCGGTATATGAGCTTATTCATTTCTGTTTGTCGTACTATAATAAGACAAAAGATAGGATATTAGGAAAAAATTTGGATTTCATAATGAGTTTTTTCTAGGAATATCTAACCTACTTGTAACAAAAAGAGAAATTTACAATATCATGAAATTGATGTTCTATATTTAGCTTGTTATAGTTGATTCGGATTTACATTCTGGTGACTCACATGATGTTTTATGTTACATTTGATTACGGATTTTATTTATTCCTTGATGATATAAGGGAATACCATCTCATTCTCAAATTTAAAAACTTTTTATAAATTAAATTACATGCATATTCCATTCCTATGACAACCATTTTCATTATTTTACATAAATTCTTGATTTATTATATATGATTACACATAATAAAACCTGAAAAATCAAGAATTCTAGTGTCTTTGAGAATTGGTGAATTAAATAAAAACATAAAATAGGGATTACATCATCTTCATTGAAAACCTAATGTACATGCTCATATTATTCATCCATACATAAAATTTCATAGGATATTCTATAGAGATACATAAGAAATTTAATGACCTAGGATTGGAATACATGGACATTACATTATTTTTTGTGGAATATTTCCTCAATTACTCAAACAGATGGATCAATTCCTTATTATTTTATTGCCTTTGGAAATGTGGAATGCATTCTTATAATTTTGTGAGATATCATCAACATGTCCCACAAAGATCTTCTCCATTACTTTTCCTACCAAAAAACATTATTTATATCATGGGAAAAGGAAAACTAATGAAAATAGCGAGTTGAGATACTAATAAAGAGTAAAAAATGAAAATTTCAACCAATACAAGAATATATGAATGTAGAAACATGAACGTAACTGTTGAAAAACAAACCATGTATAACATATATCACGATATTGGGTCATTAAATGAATTTGGGTAGTTCATAAGGAATAGCTCATAAAGTAACATGAGCAATGAAATCAATGAATTGGCATAATATATAGAATTGTGGAAAACACATATGCACAGAAAATCATTTTCATATTAGCCAAGGATCAATGATAAGACCATCAGACTAGAAAATGTCCTTTAGTTAACCCTTTTCACTTCTCATTCTAACCATGCATTACTGGAAGGGTTTACATATTATTCCATACATGTATTATTAAACTTGTAACATTTAACATTAAATCCCAATATTATTGAACTGAGATCAATTCATGTTCTAGACCTATATTAATGAACCAACATCATTTCATATTCTAGTCAAGTCTATATAATCATATATAAATCATTTCATAATTAATTGGAGGTATATATAGGTCCCACCCATCACATAATGAAAATGAATACATATGTGTGTAAGAATAACATTCATCATTCATCATATCATAGCTCGTAGAATCAAATGGGTTTCATAAACATCATTCCATTGTAACTTATTCTATGAAAGAGAATTAGATTTCACAAATATTATTCCATTATAATAATAATCAAATCATATGAATAATAAGGTTAATATTATCAATAAAATTACCCACTAATTCATATATAACATCAAAAAATGTAATATTATATTGCATATAATTTTGATGGAAAACTTGAATATATTTATTGATGAAAATATCCTTTCTTCTTCAAATTGTTTTTATTTTCTTGAAATTACTTAAAATTATAAAGAAAATAATTCCTTTTAAAATAATATTATAATAACATAAGGTATGCTTAAATGAAATAAAGAATAATGAAAGTGTAAAATTTTGTTCATGTCGTATATATTAAAATAAAACTATCTTCTCGTACATATTTTGGAAAAGTCAAGAAGTACCTCCTTTGGAAAATAAAATAAATGTTCTTTTCAAACAATGTAGTAATGTAAAAATTTATTAAAATTCTATATGATAATACTAAAACTTTTTATGAAAACTTTTTTATAAAATATATAATGGATGTTAAATATTCCTCAATAGATACTAATGATGAAACGACTCTAAATATTAAAGTGATTGTGAAATAAATAGTCTTCACATTATTATCAATAGAATTGTATTACCTATGACAGAATGGAATTTATGAAAATAAAATAATCATATGTATAAGGCTAAAAAAATAAATTTAGGGATATTATATACACCATATATAAGTAGTAAGTAGTGTATATGGCATGTGTCTCACAGAAATAAAGGTGAGAAAAAAAGCATTCCTTAGATTTGGTCTTATTCCCTTGGTACATATCAAAACCTCCTTTATAGTGATTTAAATAGTTTCATTTAATTATTCTAGAACCTTATATTAATTTATGATACTAAATTTTGTCATCTTATAACCATTTTTAATAACATTTCATTATTACGCATCTTTAGGTTATTAACTGCTTCATTTTCTCTTGCATGTTTTATCGTATATGTTATAGTTCTTCTTATTATATTATAGTAATATCATTTAAAAAATGATATTAATGTAATATATATCATATTTATTTAGTATACAGAATTACATTATAATTATGTAATGAATATCACATAGAATGAATCACATCACATCGTGGAGATAGTAGACCATACATATGTACAAGCGATGATATCATTCACCTAATTGTGAAGTAGTATGGAAGTTGATGTTGTGAATTTTGTTAAAAAATCAATATAACATTTTAATAAACATATATAGTTATTATTTCCATATTTATACCCATATAAGTAATGTGGTGGTGAAAATAATATTACACTACTACATGGAGACGGTAAGTTGTACATACGCATGCGTTGTGATTTTATTTTTTGTAGAATGGATAAAATATAAAATATAGATTTTCCATTATCATAATGACATATAAAAAGATAATTGATATGAGAGTTATTACATTAAAATGAAACAAATCATGGAGGGGAAGTATAAGAAGAAATAATTTTGATTGAATTGGTAGAGGTGATTACCACTTTTTCGACGATCTCTATCAATATCTGCTCTTAGGCACACTCGAGTTGGTCTTTTGAGAAGACCAGAACCTCTAGAATGATATTAAATAAGTTTAAAGGTAAATGCGAATGGTATTTTTGATATCGAATGATCAATGTGAGGTTAAGTATTGAGGGAGGTGGTTTCCTTTTAAAAATGAGGTGCGGGGTAATTTTTTAATATCCAAAAATATTAATTTATAATAAAATCAAAACACAACAAAAAACATAAAAATGACATATTTTAGAATATGAGATGATATATGGTTATAATATCATTAGAAAATAAATTTTAGAATAATTTGTATCACAATTCAAACCTTATCATTATAATAAATGATTGGTTATTCTATCTTAATTTTAACTAAGGTAACAAATTATTAAATATTAAAATAGTGTAATTTTTCCATATTTGATATCAATTATACAATAAATGAACTATTTATAACATTTTTTCCATATAATAATAATTTTATATTTTTTCAAAAGAATAATGATTTTTTAAATAATATAATAAAAAATTATTTTGATAAACAATCAATAGTCTACATTTTTACACTATTCAATTAATTGATTTTTATGATTATTATGATAATAAGTAAAATTATAAATAAATATTAAATTATATTTAAAATAATTAAATATAATCTAGAATATTTTCTGAATATGTTAATAATCCATCACTTTATTTATTTAAATATTTCTAAAAACAATTATTTAATATTTTCATTAATAAAGTAGTTACTACATTGATTTTTTTTATTATTCAATACAATTTTTTTAAAAGGAATTAAAAATAAAATACAACGATGAAGATAAATCATTAATACTTCATAAAAATCCTTATAGAGTAATATATCTTCTGGAAAATCCTACGTAAATTTTTTTATATTTATTAAAACATGAAGGTGACAACTTGAACATTACATTAAAAAAAATATTATAATTTTTATAATATTTTCAATGTGGTAAAAATGTTCAATAATTAGTAAATTGGATTAATATGGTCTATATATACTCATCCAATAATATTTGGACATGTTTTTTTGGTCTTTTAATGATTATTATCATTTTAATTAAAATAATTTTTTTATTTTTCATCAATTAAATAATTTCTATATCATCATGGTATATGTATTTAAAGTAGTTTTTTATTTACGAAAAACTAAATAATATTAACATGATAATGAAAAAAATTATATCTTTAAAATGATTTTCTTTTAGTTAAATTTATCTTTTATACGACCTTATATTAAAAATAATATATTTATTAATATTTAAGTAATACATCTTTATCTTTTAAAAAAATAATATATATTAAATGTCCAAATCTCATCCATGTGGCTTCCAAATGACATCACTTCTATAAAAGGATGATTATGGTAGAAAGAAACTCATTCAATTAGATTAGGATAAGTGCTAGGGTAATTTTTTAATATTATTATTACCCATAGTTATCAAATTTATCTGTTTAACGTATTAATACTAATGAATAATGTTATTATTCATAATTTTCAATAGTAAAAGAAATATATTTTGATAATATAGAATGAATAATTACAAATATGGAATAATTTTCTTTTTTAATTTAAACATAGATGTTAAAGTAATTAATTTAAAATTAACCCCACGGTTGGAACGAGAAAACAGGTTGTAAAAGTTAAAACATGCAAAAGAATGAAAAATTTTTACATCAAAATTCAATGTAAAATTAATTCCATTGACCTTAATAATATTAATTAATAAATATATAATCTTTTTTATTTTAAAACCATTAAATTATATAATTAACAAGTATAAATAAATTTGATAAAAAATTAGTTTTCTATTGAAACAAATTATTTTTTATTGTTCTTTAAAACATGAAACTTATTCAAAAAATATGAAAAATTATTCCAAACTAAATTTTGATACTGCTATTTCAAATAAGTAGTTTATTTTGTAAAATATAATATAAGAAAGTTTAAAAAACAAGATTCAAAATTGGTGTTCCGTCAAAAAGTGTCAAAACATTGTTTTTTAATATATTTCTTTTCTCCAAAGAAATGAATTTGTTTATATATCATATCTAGAAAATATATAAGATGAACCAAAAACATTATATTAAATATATTTTATATATATTTCAAGAATAAAATATATATAATGTGATTTTATTATTTTATAAACTCACATATTTTCATTTAAATAGTTTTTTAGAAAAACATTATTATTTAGTTAAAAAGTGTTTTATATTAATTTATAATTAATTGGTCCCCAAAAAATTAATTTTATATACATATGTATATAGTATTTTCATAATTAAAATAATATTTTTCATACCTATAATTTTAGTGGAAAGGTTATAAAGTAAGATAATAATATTTAATTTTTAATTTAAACTCTATCTTGCGTGAAATGAATCCTATCGAAAGAGCTAAAAATTGTGTGTAACACAATCTAAGATTAGTGTTACATATTCCACAAGTTAAGATAGTGTTGTGTGTTGCACAAGTTTATCTTGTCATATCATACAACAGAATATATAAAGGAAATTAAAATAATATATCTCATAAATATTCTCCGGGTATTACATTCTACCCCCCCATATAATTAATTTCTCCCTCAAAATTCATCTGGTTTATAAAAATATTAATACATGAAAGTTTCCTTTATAGAAACCCACATAAAAAAATTAATAATAAAACATCCATTTAAAAAAGTTTTGTTAGTAACATAATAGTTAACCAATGTAACTCATAACTAGGTGTCTACATAGGAGAACATATGTGAAGATTTGGGTATGGGGGGAAAGTGTATATAATCATAGATATTGATAAATATAACTGATCACAAAAAGTGGTTTATCCAAAGAAATTTAACAATCACAAAACCCGAAACTAATTAACAATGAAAAGGGTGATTAATATAATCAAAATTACGATAATAGGAAAACCATTTTACATCATGATCATTTTTCTAATGTGAAATTATTTTCATGATAAGACAAACATACTTGATTACAGATCAATCTCACCATTTTTCATGTCTTTATCAGTTTCCACATAATCTCTTATTACAAGAAAATAACTTGATTTTATAATTCTTGAAATACTAACATATCATGAGATCCATACATATATTGATATGTCATTCCATCATTCCTTACAAAAAAATGGTTAGAAAAAGTTATAAAATATGGAAAAATCCACCTATGGATATATAATACATTAATCTCACAAACTTCATCTAAATGTTAACTAAAATATTCCATACATGAATAACCTTAAAATCCTCTAAAATATTAAAATCTAAAACATTAAAAATAATTGAACTAAATAATCATAAAATTTATCGCCTATATATCATAAAGTATCTCTTATTCATCCCATTCCAAACATAGAAATGCATTCATCATTTATTCCCTTGAAAAATGGCAATAACCTAAATGTCCACAAATCCTTATTGAAAAAATCATGTTTACTTATTCTAATGTTTATTGGATACATTGCTTTTGTCAAAAAAATTTAAACATCATACATGATAGCATGACCAATGTGTCTAAAAATCATTAATTATTATCATCTAATTAATCATATCCAACATATCTTCATTGAAGATAAGAAAAAGTTTCTCCACATCTTTAAAACATTAAGGGTTACCTTCCCATAATGAAATTTTACCTTTCCCTTATATCAATTTTCTGTCCTCATCACTGTTCAACTTATCCTTTTCAATCATTAATGAAAAACATTTACTGAAAATACTAATATATTTCATTATTTGTATTACATAATCCATGAATTCCAAAACATATACACTTCAATCGTCCAAAATTATTCTTAACCCATTACTCGGGATTAAATATTTCATTCACTACAATAATATAAAAAATGAATAATGTATTAAGGTTACTCAACCATAATCCAACCATGCTTCATAAGTTTAAGGTAAAAAATATGGTAAGATAATCCAATACCTTTATTTTTTGATTTTCAGTATCAGTATCATTTGTTATATAACAAATAATAATACCACCCACCTGATTCTCTTCATGAGATTTCAACATAGGATATATAATTCCTATGATTTTCACATCTAAATAACTCAATGTTAACTATATCCTATCTAGTTCATTATATTGACAAATACCATAAATAAAATTGTGATAAATACATATCATAAAGGAATGACACATAATTAAGAGAAATTACTTATAATATTTCAATCAATAATATCTTAGGATCAATCTAATTTCGTTGATGATCATTTCCAAAATTCTAGGACCGTAATATATAATTAGAATTATCCTAAGGATATCCATTGAAATATCCATTGAAAAATATCTATGGATTTGACTAATGTTTTCATATACTAGTTACGAAAGTCTGACTAAAATTTCCCTCTTATACCAACTATAACAACCATATTTTGGTGTACAAAGACATTACACTATGTTTTTTTGTGAAATCTTTCATAAATTACACAAACAGACTCCCAAGGAATGTATTAGTTTAGTTCCATTAGAAACATGGAGAAATTATTCTAATTTGTCGAATAATATTACCCATTTACATTTCCTACATAAAATAATTCTTTACACGATGGGGAAAATAAAACATATGAAAAAGACGATTCATGATGCTCAGTATGGGTAAAAGAGGAAAATATTAAACAAAACATGAATATAGGAATATAAAAACCTAAAAACATCATTTTAAAATCATACAAGTTATAACATACCTTAATATTATATTTCAAGAAATAAATCATTGTTGTTCATAAGGAATAAATAATAAAAGAACAACAGCCATTAGAAAATTCATTAGAATAAAATATGGAATTCTGGAAAACAAAAAATCACAGAAAACAATTCATATATTAGCCAAGGCTTGTTTCAAAGACCATCACCGAATAAAAAGCCCAATAATAAAATTATTTCACTCCACACTCCATCCTCATATTACTAAACCATGATTAATTACTATTCCATCTTTGAATTACTTGTCATAGTTCATTTTTCATTTCTGCATTTTATTACTGAACTGATATCATTTCTAATTCCAGCCCTGTATTACAGAACCAATATCATTTTCCATTCCTATCCTATCTATATCATGAGATATAAATATTTACCCAATGCATTAGAGAGAGATGTAGGTCCCACCAATCTCATATTGAAAACCAAAAATATGTCTTTCAAAAGAAAATTAATCATTCATCATATCATATCCCATGTAATTCAATGGGTTTCATAAACATAATTTTTTATAACGTAATCCATGAAAATTAAATGGATTTTATTAATATGATTACATCATAAAAGTAATAAAATTATAGGAATAATAGGGATAATATCTTTTAAAATGTCTATATTAATGAATATATAATATCAAATATTGGAAAATTATATTGAAGATAATTTTGATAGAACACTTTAATATAAATCTTCAGCAAATATCCATTATTCTTCTAAATATTTTCTTCTATTAAAAGGTTTTGAAATTTTGAAAGAATATAATTACTATGAAAATAAATTTTTAATCATGTAATGGATGCTTCAAGGAAATAAATCATTACAAAAGCATAAAATATTGTTCATGTCATATAGGTTAAAAGAATACATTCCTCTTACACTTTTACAGAAAAAGTAAAAAAGTACCTCACATTGAATATTAAATTAATATTCACTTAAAAACATGTTGTTAAAGGTAAAAATTACATTAAATTTCAATTGTATAGTATTTAAAAATTTTATGAAAACATTTTTAGAAACATGGGAATTGATGATAAATATTCCTCAATGGATTCTCAAAACGAAACAAATCTATATATTGAGGATACTTTGTAATAAATAATCTTACCATTATAATAAATATAATAAAATGTCACATGAGAGAAAAAAGCTGTGATAATTACATATTCTTATAGATAAGAGTCACAAAATGAATTCATTTGAAGTATATAAACCATATAGATATAACAAGTAGTGTATACGACATGTTCCTCACCTAAATAAAGGTGAGACAAAAATTATCCATTACGTTAGGTATGATTCCTATGGTATGTATCAAAACATCATATATAATGGTTTAAATAATTTAATTAACTTATTAATGAACAAAATTTATATTTATTATACTAAATATGAGTATCTGATCACCCATTTGTTAATGACATTTCATTATTACTTGTTTTTCATGTATTAAGTACTTCATTTTCTCATGAATGTTTTGTCATAGAAGTTCTCATTCATATTCTTAGGTTATAGTTATATAGTTTCCATAATGATATTATTTTAAAATATATAATATTTACTTATTCAATACATTTACATAAAAATGATTTAATTAAGATCGTGTAGAATGAATCACATCACATCGTGGAGATGGTATGTCGTATGAACACACGAGTGATAATGTAATCCACTTAATTATGGAATGGTATGAAAAAGAATGGTATTTTTTATAGAATCAATATAATCTAATAATAATCATAAATAGTTATTATATCCATCATTATAACCATCCATGTAATATTGTGGTGAAAATGATATTACACCATGTCATGGAGATAGTATGTAGTACGTTCGAATGCGTAGTGATTTCAATTATCATAGGATGTATAAAAGGTAAAATATGGTTTTCAAATTAATGTAATAACATCTCAGAATATAATTTATACTTTATTTATTACATTATAATGGAACCAACTAATGAATATGATGTAGAATAAGAATTATGTTTCAAATAATTGGTAGAAAGATTACTTCTTTTCGACGAGCTCCCTCAAGATCTCCTCTTAGACACAATAGAGTTCATACTTTGAGAAGACCAGAACCACTATAATGATACTACAGAAGTTTATAAGGTATATAGGTATGGTAAACCTGATAATTAATTATATAATTGGGGTGAATAAGGGAATAAGGAGGTTCCCTTTTATAATTAAGGCTTGGGGCACTTTTGGAATCTCCAAAAAAAATTATTTATAATAAAATCATTCCACATTCATAAAAACCCAAAATTTATTATTTTAGAATATGATATGAGATAATGATTTAATCTCATATAGAAATAACTTTAAAAAAACTTTTTCTATTAATTTAAAACATATCAATATAATTAAGCATAAGTTTTTCTATATTAATTTTTGCTATAGTTAAAAATTATTCAATATTAAAATAGTGTACTTTTTTCTCATTTAATGTCAACTATAAAATAAATAAAAGTTTTAAAATAGTTATTATTATATCATAATTATTTTATATAAAAAAAACATTCTGATTTTTAAATAATTTAATAAAACATTATGTTGAAAAATAATAAATAATGTCAATTTTGACACTATTGAGATTATAAATTTTAAAAAATACGAAGATTACAAGTTCACATTAAATAAAATTTATTATATTACTAAGGGTTGTAGTTAATATATAAAATTAATTTTATATATTAATTATCCCAAATTATATTAATTTAAATATTTTTATTAACATTTAGTTGATATTTCCATTATTAAAATACTTACTAAATTTGTTTTTTACAATTATTTAATATACTTATTTTTTGAAGTAAAATTAAAAATAAAATACTATGATAAACATAAATCCAATATATTTCTAAGTATTACATATAGTCAAATATAAATTTCAGAAATCTTATATTTATATTGATATATTTAGTAAAACATGAATGTGACAACACTACTATTACTTTAGATAAAATATTATAATTGTCATAATAATTTCCATGTGGATCCAAATGGTCAATAATTTGACAATGAATTACTATGGTTCATAGAAAATTTACCAATAATATATGGTTATGTTTTTTGTTCTTTTTTATGTTCACTATCATTTTAATTAAAATTATTTTTCTGATTTTTTACCAAATAAGTAATTTGGTATCATCATTGTATAAATGTTAATGTTTATTTTATGAAAATGAAAAATAAATTACAATGATAAATAAAATCCATTTCAATTTGTAATGGGTATTTATAGTTGAATTTATCTAATGTATAACCTTATATAAAAAATAATATAATAATTAAATTTTTTGTAATACATATTTAACTTTTCATTAAATAAAATATATTAAATGTCATAATCTCATCCAATTGGATTCCATAGGAAATAATTTCAACCCAATGATTATTTTGGTATTAAAACACTCATACAATGATTTAAGGACAAGTGTCTTGGTAATTCTATAATATTATCTTTACGCTTAATTACCCAATTATCCTTTAACTTTATTAATAAAAATTATTGATGTTACTATTTATAATTCTCAAAATTAAAATAAATTTATTTAAATATTTTTGATCCACTATTTAAAAATATGGAATTCATTTTTCACAATTATAAACACATAAGTTTCTCTATTTAATTTAATATTATCCCCATTATCAAAATGAGAAAACAGGTTTTAAAAGTAAAAACATGTAAAAGTCTGAAATGTTTTCACCTATAAATGAATTTAAAATTAATTCTTACAACTGAAATTATATTAAATAAAAAAATATAATCTATTTATATTTTAAAACTTTTCAAATATATAAGTTTTCACTATAGATAAATTTGAAACAAGTAGTTTTGAATTAAAATGTGTTTTTACTATTCATCATAATGTGAAACTTATCAAAATAATATAAAAAATTCAAAAAAAATAAATTTTGATAATCCTCTTTCAAATAAGTTGATTAATGTTTCAAATATAATATAAAAAAGTGAAAAAAACCTAGATTTGAAATGTGTGCACCTTTAAAAGGTATAAAACAACATTTTTTTGAAAAATATTTCTTTCATTCAAAACAATGAATTTTTTCTTATATAATGTATATAAAACATATAAAATAAATTTTAAATATTACCTAACTAGAAAATCGGGCTACTTCCACCAACCTATAGACACGGTTTTAAAACTATGGCAATATATGGATATAGCCATAGTTTTGTATCCTATAGCCATTGTTTTTGGAACCATGGAAATAGCCCATGGCTATTTCCATGTCTTTGTGGCCAATGGGAATTTTTTTCATTGCCCTATATCCACGGTTCTCCAAAAACGTGGCTGTAGGGCTCCCGCGCTAGAGCGGGGAAAAAAGTTCCCGCCAAAAATTTGGTAGGATGCCCTATCGCCATGGTTTTGAGTCTATTCCCACAGTTTTTATTAATATATATATATATATATCATAATATATATATATACCCAAATTGTGGCACAGTGTAGTGGTAGGTGCGTTGGACTGCATAGTGGAGGTACAGGGATGAAAACCCGCTGGGGACATTTATAATTTTGGCTATTTCCACAGTTTTCAGAGGCTATTGCCACATTTTCAATTTTGGAGGCCTAATTCCACGGTTTTAAAAACTATAGCAACAGTCTGGGACCTACTTCCATGAAGATAGTAACCACGTTTTTCCAAAACTGTTGTCATAGCCTCTGGCCACTATTTTGGGGCATATTGCCACAATTTTAAACCGTGGAAATAGCCCTTTTTCCAATTGTGTTATATTGAATATATTACAAATATATTGCATTAATAAAATTCATCAATAAAAACTTTATTATATTATAAAATGGATTATTTTTATTTAAATAGTTTTCTAGAAACACATTTCCATTCATTTAAAAGGGGTTTTATTTTAATTTATAATAAAATTTTCACAAATGAAATATTTATTATATACATGTGTAATGATTAGTTTCCTAATTCAATTTATAATTTTCACACCAAACACTGTTATGGCTATGTTATAAGGTAACATACTAATATTTAGTTGTTCTATTAACTCGGCTTGCTTGAAATAAAAACTCTCAAAAAAATCAAAATTGTGTGTAACATAATCCATCATTAGTGTTTCATATATCGAAATATAATCCATTGTTATGTGTAGTGTAATATTATATTGGTTTAGTGTACATCACAAGACATTAAAGAAATTTAAAAAAAATATCTCATCAAAATTTCGGTGGGTTATAAGAAAGGGGTGAGCTATAATGCCCAGTAAGGGAATAAACATTGAATAACGTGATGAAAGTAATACATGTTAGAAAATATTAATATACATGTGACATAAAAGAGGTTATAATTATTAATATGAACAATGAGGCCTGACATTGTATGATAACATTAAGGTAACATGAGAAATGTGGCAACAACATAGAACACTACATCACAAACTTAGGTCAAGGCTAATTCCCACAAAATCATCATATAAGAAGTCCCATGATGGGGTTGGTTCTCTACCTAATAGATTTAATGATGTATTAAAGGGCTAAAACATTTAATAATAAATTTAAATGCTATATTTATTCATGTACACCCGTAACATTAATTTAATTCTCATGCTTAAGTGTTCCAACTAGATCATAGAACATAGAATCATTTAACGTTACATTTTATTCAACAATCAAGGAGTTTGTAATAAAGAAATTAAGACCAAAAAAATTATTATAATGTTAAAAAGGCTAAAACCCTTGACTAGAAATAAATATGGTATTCACTACACAATAGTTTTGGCATGGAAAACTGTGGTGAGATTTTGGAAACATAACGGGGGAATATAAATATTCTTATGAGTGATTAATGAGAGTGAAATGGTTCTATCATCATTTATACATAATAAGGGATGTATAGGGGATATTTAATAATATTTACCAACATTAGAACTAGAGAAAAATGTCATATGATAGTGAATAAACATGGATGAATAGAAGAAGGGGAGGATCACTTACTAAATTCTCACTTGGTAACAGGTGTACATAAAGATTCATTTGAAGGAATAATGAGATTGAAAGGGGTATATAATCATTTAGAAGTAAAATTTACATTAATTGGGATATGTAACAACATACTTCAATATGAAAAAATGGAATTTAAGAGGCAAAACATAATACATGTTCTTGAATAAATTGGGGAAAATGAGATCACATATATTTAAAGTGAGGTTCTAGAAGCATGGTCAGAGCTTCTAGAGAGCTTGGTGTGGATTGGGAGGACTACATAGAGAGGAGGGAAGAGTGTGGGTGTGCTACAAGATTTTTTAGTGATGCTCAATGGGATATTTTAGTGGGTTAATATAGGAAAAGAGAGACATGTTCTTTATTATTTATCAAACACAGTTTTTGGACTCTATATAAAAAAATAACCAAAACAAAAAACTTATTCCTTAGTTTTCCTCATATTTTATACAAAATATGTGTGGTTTAATTATTTTATATGCTAAAGGTCCGAAATTAATAAAATAATACCCTTGTTTGTGTTGAAGTGAGCTATGTCTTCAGAGAAATGATTTTAAAACAATAAAATATATTATAGATTTTGAAGGATTCAAAAAGGCTCTACAAAATTAATCAAATAAATTGAAAATAAATTCATTTAAAATGGTAAAAATATATTAGGTTTTTTATACCATTTATAATATTACATACACTATTTTTGGGTCATTATTATGTTATAATACATATCGTATATTTATAATTTATTTAATTTTTAAACAAAAATTCAACAATCTTAGAAAATAATTAAAAATGAACTATAGGATAATTTAGATATTCTAAATCAAAAAATATTATTCATTTTATCAAATATATATTTATCAATATATGAATTTTTACTTTTAAAATAGAAAATAAATTTATAGAGATATTCATGGTTTTTGAAAGTAACAGTTTTTAAGTTACATTTGACATCATAAAAATTATATCATCATTTATATTAAATAAAATAATTTGATAATAATATTTTATTAATATATAATTTATTCCAATAATAAATCAATTCATTGAAATAAATTCTTAATTGAATATTAATTAATAATATAATCTGTGTTTTATTGTATTAAAAATCAAAATTATTTATAAAGTAACATTATGATGTAAATATAACCTTTATTATATTGAAAATTAATTATAAATATTCATATTATTGTGGTATTAATACATATACCTTTAATACAGTAGAAAATTCGTGATGGTTATTGTGTGTGATGGGGTTACTATCATGGGGTGGTCTGGGGTACAAGGTTTTGGTCGCGTTATCAATCAACTTGAAAATATACCATAAAATGTTTCACTCAAGCATAAGTTGTTGGATCTCAGTTCGGGGATTGTCAATGGAAATACCCAGTGATGTTAACTCCCTTTAAATCTCCATGAAGTTGGAAACATAGGGTTTAGTCATACTAGGTGAGGTAATTACCTCTTTTTTGTCAATTGTATTTGTTTACACCCAATATTTTTACTAATCATAATTTCACTATTCAATATCCATATTATCAATAGTTATGATGCTTAATGGTCTTTTAAATTTTATAGCTTATTATAAAACCAAATAAGTGTATGTTTTTTCTATCACCAAAATAAATAATAAGACATTTAATTAAATCACTTGTGGAATTTAATTTATAAAATTTCAGCTCATTACAATCTTCCCCATTCAAAAAAATATCCCTAAAAATTTTATTTTCCCAAACTAAAATAGATAAGGGGAATTATGTTTCATTACCTCTTCATGTTCCCATGTATCTTATTGAAAATTTTGGTTTATCCATATAAATTTGATAAGTATTATTTTCTATCTTCTTAGAGCTTTTTCTCTACGAAATAATATCTTCACTGGCTTCACCTAGAATGAGAGATCATTCTCCAATTGTAACAGAATAGGATTGCGTACATGTGAGGGGTCTGGTGTATTTTTCCTCCTGATGGATACATGGAATAAATCATGTAATTGAGAAATTTTATTTTGTAGTTGACACTTTCATCATTGAAACATTCCAATGTTTAAAAATTTATAATCACTATTATACTATTGTTAATCAAAAAGTTGGGTATCAAACCAAAGGTAACAGCTGTGACCAAGTTTTTCAAAACAAGACCCTCTATAAAATATAGTTAAATATATATATTCTTTATTTTCTATATTTTTATGAATGATAAAATTTATGAGAAAGGTTATTTACAACAACTAATTAGAAAAAGAGGTAAATGATTAAGTATCAAAGATATATAGTTCAAGTTAATGGCTCATGAAAATTAACACTACTAGATTAAATATGAAATATTCTTCAAAAAATTATAATTTAGTTTGTATCCTCATATAAATAAAGGATAAATATCCCTCTCTAGGAGAATAATACAGAAGGAAAATGAATCTTAGAGTTCACTACACCAAGAAACATCAAACTGTGATTAAATTTGAAGGAAATGAAATTAGAAACAATATCAAAATTTGTTTTTGATGATTTTAAAATTAAAATATGAATATTTCCATCCGTAATCAATCTTGTTGAATGAGCATGGATCATTTGAAATTTAGTATATGAGGTGAACATAAAATTTATGTTTTATGTATCAGAATCAACGTTTCAAGTTGGATCTGATTATGTTAAGAAAGAATTAAATGAATAAGTTAATGAAAATAATAAAGGTCCATGAAACTCCCTGATAGAGGAGGTGTGAATTAGGGTGTTATCTTTTTTTTAAACTGATTGGTCTTGTTCCAATGTTGTTAGGATCCTATTAAACCTATCTGAGGAGAATTTGTTGAAAACAAACAATCACATGCAAAGTAATGACAAAACAATTTTACATGGTTCACCACTAATGGGTATGTCCAAGGAACATATATCGAAAGGATGTCATTCATACCATTGTCCACTAATAATCACTAGTTTTGGAGTACAATGTTTAGAACAATCATAATGTACTAGGTGTACAACCTTTACAAGGTTTTATGGATATCACCCAGCATCCCTCATATCACCTCTATTTATCCCCCCTCCCCCTTGTTGACTGCATTGGGCAGAATCTGAACTTATTTTATAGACTTAATGTTTGCTTAATTGGTTTGGAATTAAATCATACATCCTTAACTGTAGATAGTTCTTTGTGGTAGTCATGTATTCCAATATATATACAATCTAATTTTCATCATATTGTTCTATCCCGAACATGACCTCTACAAACTTTCTTTCTTCCTCTACATGCTAGAGTGCTCCGCAAACCAACTTTGCGTATTACCTTTGCAAACTGTGATTATGTACCACCTTTGAAAACCACATTATGGTATTACCATCCCTCCTACTCTCACATACGACAAATTAACCTCGGACCTTCATTCATGTACCACCTTCCTTTATGTACTTCCTTGCTCTGCGTTCTACCTCACATTATACGCATACATATTATGCCCCACGTACCCCCTCCATCAGCTGACTATGTCTTCCAATTACTATTTCTACTTTACATACCACTTCTCCTCTCATGGAATCCTCCACATGAACCTCTTCTCCCTTGAAAGGTTGTCTTTGAAAAATCATTCTAGACTTCACTGAATTCCTATCATGTTTTTAGTTATATTCATTGTGAGGTTGTCTTCTGTGAACTACTTCCATATTTCACCAAATTACACTCTGAATTTTAATCATAGATCCAATTATTAATTAAGGTATTACTTATCCTTATATAGAAAAATAGACTAGCATAATCTACTAAACCGAGATTTACCTTATTTTTAAAACATAACTACCTTGATTGCGTACCGTTTATCTCCCACAAACCATACTCCCTACGTGGTTCATGTACAACCATTCTCCCAACCGAAGCATAAATCACCTCCTCGTTTCAAAAAATGAAACCCTCTATAGTTTCCCAAAATACTACCTCAATATCGCAAATGACACAACGTCCCACAAACTACATGCCTTGATGAAAACCATAAACCTTCACCAAAAACCATTTTCGATTCTGTGAACCATTTTTTTCTTATTGAAATAGTACCCTTCATCGTATGTGAACCGTTCTGTTTAAATGGTATGCTGTTCATGTCCCATGCTACATGGTTCCCCTATATTGCCAATTTCCTTCACCATTATATATCTCATTCACTTTTATGATGAAGTCCATCCTTTTCCAAAATCAAACCATATATTTTAAGTCCCAAACTTTTGTCAAAAAGTGGGAAACTACGCCACCATTACTATTGCTTCTAACCACAATCATAAGACCACATTCCTTGAAAACTCCTTGATCAACCCAATGTTGATTGACAACAAACACAAGACATACTCTATTTCCAAAAATAAACAGCATTGGTTATAAAAAATAACCATCTTAATTAAAACTCCAAGAAAAAAATGTTTATTATATAATAATATTAAATTAAAAATAAATGAATAGAATAATAAATAGATGAAAGAAAATAAAAGGAGAAGTGATCGCCCTAAAAAATAGTGAAGTGATGTTTCTTGCATCTACATTAGCTCTACGTTCTGTGCCTACTCTATAGGTCTCAAAAATTGAATGAATATCTCTTTAACATACGTCTTCTTCTCTAGTTTAAATGTACTCTATTTTTCTCTGTTGGTCCCCCACAACAAGCAATGTCTTATTTTGTAATCTCTTTTACATCGTCTATCTGTGACCCCTCCTTCCATCCGCATGACATGAGGAAATCCCTTTAATTGAATGTAACTAAATGGTTGGGATAAACCTAAATGTAAATTGGACAAGGGTCTGCATAGTGAAAACAAAAGTAATTTACTAAATCATTTAATGTTAATTATAAATATTTAGCTTTTATAACTAAATATTTATCTTATTAAATAATTTTTACTAAAATTATTGTATTAACATTAAAATTAAAACAATTATATTAATTAATTTATAGTTATTTATAATTATTTGTTATTATTATAAATATTAATTTATTAATAAATGATTTAATTGATTCTATTATTTTTTAATTTAAAACTATTATTAACTATTAATTAAATTATTTAATTATTATTATTAATATTCTTATATCATTATAAAAGATAATGTAATTATTTTTTAAATATTATTAACGTTTATTATTTCATTATGTTTATAAATTTATAATTATTTATTTATTTAATATTATTATTAATTTAATTATTAGAAATTAATATATTATTTTTATTTATAATTATGGTTATTAGATTAATATAAACAATAAATTATTAATGTTATTAATTTATTTCATTATATTATATTATTTTAATAATTAATTTTGTTAATAACTTATTTTTATATGTTAATTAAGAGAATAATTATTTCATATTGTTTTTATTTTATTTTATTTTATTTTATTTTTTCATTTTTTTCATATGTTATAATCCTTACGAGGTAGGGGGTTTTATCATTCTCCATAAGATTCAACAAAGCCCTCCTCTCCTCAGCGGTGCAACTCGGTGACCAATAACGAGTCCTCAAATAATTGAGATGGCTTACGCAATTAGATGCAGTTAATAGTGAGAATGTCATTCAGATGGTGGTAGTAGATTTGTAATGGTGTTCGACTATATTAGTCTTCCTTAGATCTCTCTCATCCTGGTTCATGTGGTTATTCAGATATGGGTAAGCTGGGTAGCCAAGAAGCTTGGACGATAGTGGAGTCCCTATCAAACAGCTCAGTATTAGCCTTTATCCAAAGTGACTCATCCCAACGGCTTAGCTTCTAGTTCAATTATTGACTTGTGGTTTCAATTTTCCGTATGAATTTCAGATATTCATGGAGATGACATTATTTGACGGTGAATTCTTTAATAATCAATGTTGGTAGGTGCGTGGTGGACATATGGTTCGATCTGGTGCATATCCAGTTTGGTGTTGGTTTATTTCAATGAGATGGTTGATCTATGGTGACTTCATGGTTGATGATGAGTCAGAAATCAATGGTAGATTAGGTAAGTAGTCGTGAGTCAAACAGAGGCAGGGTCACCTTTGTGGCAGAGTGAATGGGGGGATTAATGAGAAGAGGATTTGAGAAACAATGAGTGTGGAATCATCGTTGGGTGAAATAAAACTATGGTGGTATATGTTTTATCAGAATGTGGGAGATAAACGGTGTGTGGGTCATGCGAATTTAGAAAATGAAAAATGGTGGTGGGTGTGGACTCACTGTGGGGTTCTTAATGGTGGTTAAATTAGGAATTTTCAAATAAAATAAGAGTAAGGGTGGTGGTGAGACATTTCCTCTCGTAGTGAGTAAACTGAAATTTAAACCAACATGTAAATAAAATATAGTTATAGTAATTAAACACTTATTACAACAAAACATCTCAAATAATTTTAATTAAACTTGAAAATTAAATTATTGAATGTTATTCTAAATAAAAATATAATTAATAAGAACATAAAACAAAATAATTAATTAAAAAATAGATTACAATAATTTTTAATTTAACCATAAATTTAACTATTTAATGAAATTAAAACGAAGGGAAATTAAATATTTCAATAATAAATAATTGAATTCAAATAAATCATTTAATTTATAATAGATAAATTGTGAATTGAAATCATATTAAATACTAAAATAAAGAACTAAATTTAAAATATATTAATAAAAAAAATTAAATAATTATAAATTATATTAACTTTTTAGTTAATAAAATTTAGATAAATTTATTAAGTGATTAATTATTAAATATAAACAATTGAAAAATTATTATTTCAATGTCATGTTGAATAAAAACATAAAAATTAATTATATAACAAATGCACAAAAAATTACATCATACAAAATTGATAAATTTTAAAGTTAAAATAAAATATTAATTTTAAACAAGATTGCTTATTGAATTAATATATGGAATTATTAAAGTGTGATTAATTTTGAAAAATGGAAATTTAATTAATTATATGATTAAAACATTATAAAATTATATAGCCAAAAATGTGAATTAAAATCCACATAAAATTACACTATACTAAATCATTGATTGTCCTTAATCAAAATCATGATTTTAGTCTTATTAAAATAGAAATAAGTTTCTTTATTTCGCTCATATATAATAATTTCATGGTTATTATCAATAGAGGAACAAAAATTGTGAAATAGGCTTTTCGAATGAAAGGTTCTAAAGGATGAAGCCTCATTTGAAATTCTCTTTGGGAGATCAAGGGAGAAATGAATCATTCACTACTAAGTATTTCATTCCACTCATATGGAACCACTTAATGCCTTTTTTAAATTGATGTCTAAAACCTAATTCTAAGAGTTACAATAGGTTACATAAAAGTGGAAATAAAATCATAAAAAGTCATATTCTACTTGGACATTTTCTTAGATTCTAAAAAACAAAATTTAAATTATAAATTAATCAATCTATAAATACTACTTTAATGATTTTCAAACAACAATATTGTCCCCTTCTCCATATGGCATTCAAAATACCCTTCACCTTAATGAATACATTTTTTACAACTATGACCATATTTTATTTTTATTTTTACCCAGTTATGTAACTTGAGCAAGGCACAATGCAGATGCACATATTATAAATGTTCATAGGGCTTACACACACACACACACACCCATTGTGCATAGTGTCTCAGATGTTCACTTGGGAGACCCAATTTCCCATTTTACTCCAAAACCAAAATACTTAATATACTACCATTTATGTTAGATCACTATGGTGATTGTTATTTTTGAATGAAATTAAAAATTATTCCCCTAGGTTCAGGTTCAAACATCAAGTTTACTATATTTATGATCATAATTCCATATAAATATATCTTTTATCACTCTCATTCTTAGTTCATAAAAGAATATTCATAAATATAGTTGGGATCTTTGTTGAGAAATCATTCATATTCAAAAAAAATTGATTCAATGAAAACTTCAACAACTAATAATTTTTCTTCCAATTGGAAAGAATGAATTTAAGTACAAAATTAAGATTCCAGAAACATATATTGGGATCCAATTTTGAAACAATATAACCATTTATTCTAAAAAAAATATTTAGTGGAATCCAATGTTTATACTTTAATGCATAGATTAAATCATTAAATTAAGTCCCTATAAAAAACACTTAAAAGCCAGCATTTCCCCACAGGTTGAATTCAAATGTGGAATAATTTTTTTTACTTCGTTAGAAGTAAATAAATTTTCATTTCAGATGTTAACTAAAATGCTTAAGGGTCACAATGGAGTAAAAATAATTTTTTCCCCATAATAACTATTGTACAATATATTCACCTAAAATCATGAATTAAAATTAAATATAGTGAAAATATATTATAAATTAACTTCATATGGTATCATGTGAAACAATGAGTACACAAGAAAAATGGTGTAAAAATGTTTAAAAAATTAATTTAAATTAAAATTTCAATAGCATAGAAAAATTGAATTTTAAATACACGTCCTAGAAACACACATTTATTTAAAAGAAATCGATAGACTCTAATTACCCCTAATTCAAACATAATTTAATAAAGTGAATTAATTGAAAAGTAAAGAAGAAATACATCTAACAATGATACCACATGTAGAATAGTTCCAACAAGAGAAAGAAATCAAGACAATAATAAATAAGACCATAAGAATGTGGTAATATTAAAAATAGGGAAATTCTCTAATTTAATTTTTTTATAGAGGATCTACCAAATGGCTCCATAGGATTTTAAAAAATTATAATTTTAATACACTATTGTGAAAACCAACCACCTTTTTAGGATACAAATAACAAGAAGACCAAAAAATTATATCTAGTAGAAGATGGACCAAATAAATAGCAAGAAACTTATTATTATTATCAAAAAAATTAATTATAATTAAAGACCATGGGTTGACTCCCATGAAGCACTATGTTTGATGTCTTCAGTTAGAATATTTGACAGTCTAAAAAAATTATAACAAGAAAAAAATTATTGTTAGCACATAAATATTATTATTGGAAGCAATAAAATCATGGGTATCCTCCCATGTAGGACTAGATTTAATGTACCCAGCAGGACACCCCTAGAAACATACCAAATCCACATTGATGGTGTGGTTTCTAGAGAAGGAACGGCAAAATATGTTTATCCAAAGAATTTATAACTGAAAAATTAGATTTTTTGGAATATAAACTACTAGGGGATCACTTGACTCCCTTCACACATATAATAATCCCTAAGAGCCGCCCTTTATCATTAACCAACTAATCAAAGGAGTCTTTACGTTGAGTAGAATAATAATCAACCAAATCAACATTCTTAGTGATTTCAAGACATTTAGTTTCAATTGATAAAGAAGAAACTCTCTCAAACTATACCAAGAAATTTTTAACCACATAAATTGAAAAGGGTCATCAGAATCTCTCTTGGAAATAGTGTTTTCATCCTCTATATTATGTTTGGATTTGAATGGATTTGTTATTTTTGTTGGGAAAATAGTGTACTAAGTTCTTCTGGGGGTCTGACATTATCCTCATAGCTATCTCTCTCAAATTTAACACCAAAAAATCAAATCATTGGTTTCTTGAGATAGTGTTTGGAAAATCATATTCAATAATGGTAGTAAATGTATAATGAATAGATTTAGAAACATTAGAACTCATGTGAAACTACCCATATAAACTTCTCTAAGTATGTGGATAGTACTCTTCACTCAACTCAGTTGAGGGAGGATGTGAATAACTAGGAAAAGAATTTATTTGACCATTAACTGATTCAGGTTTTAGAATATTGTAAATTAATTCCAATATTTATGCATCAGTAAAAATTAAATAATCATCAACTACTTTAGAAAAATTAAATCTGCCCAAATCCTAGGATTTGGGTTCAATCCCTCCATGATTTTCAAAATCTAAAAGTTATATTCTCTAAATCAATTATTTTTTGCTATTGAAATTATATTTCATGGGAAAAAGGTTGATTTCAAATTTAACAATTTCATATTCTATATAGTTCAAATTTGAGAAATTTCACCCAGGGATGAAAACTCTATTCTCCATTTTAGAAAGAAAATTTATTGAACTGGCTTATATAAAAGGGAAAATATATGAGAAGTCTTAAACCAATATTTTATCAAAAAAATTCCCTCATATTTATCATCACACATAATTTCAACAATTTATGTGATTATTGTATAAAAATATAGAAGTTTGGTTATCAATTCAGGTTCAGGAATTTAGGAATCAATAATTTTTGTATAATTGTTTACATCAAATTATATCTAATTTCATTTTTTGGATCATTAATCAATGATTTATATGACCGTGGAGAAGGGTTTTTGAAATTAATTTTCTCATTTTATAGCTACTTCTCCACCAAAGTAATGAGATTATCATAACTCCAATAATAATGAACTTATTCAATTGTAGTGATCACATATAGATTAGGACATGCATATTCAATATTTTGTCATTGTTTAACAACTTCATCAAATACATTCTCATTAAAAGTCCTTATACATTTATTAACATTCCTATTGTAAATCAAATAATTGTTTATTTTTTCCATTTTATCGTTTTTAGTAATAGATTTCTCAATGAAAGTGTCTTTCACTTCCATAAATTCAACCACTCACTCAAAATCACTTTGTCTCTCAATATCTCCAAAGATAGTTTCTTCTTCATATTATATGATTTCTTCTTATTCCTTAATCCTTTATTATAGCTCTAACAACATACCTTCTGTCATTTGAAGTTATTGATCTTGTTCTTGGGAATTTTAATTTGATGATCTTGTTTTTGGTTTAGCCTATAGTCTATCCAAGAATCCATTCGTCAAAAATTATTCAAATTTTTCTAGGAATCCATGTTCAGACCCAAATAAATATTGATTTTATTCTTTTTAATCAATCTATTTGGTTTGAAAAGAGGTACACTACCATGAATTCTTTCCATGGTATCCAAAAATGACAGAATATGGTTCATTAGGATAATAGATTCCATACAGTTCAATCATTTTCTTTAATCACTTAATTTTTTTAAAAGAAACGGTAGAAAACATCATCACCAAAAAAACAGAAAATGCATTAAATTGGGTTAAACACAGACATTCAAGCAGAACAATCATAAATTTGATATTTATCTCAAGAAGTGGTAATCAATTCTATGTAACTAAATACAGTAATGAATTTTTAAAAAGAAAAATTAAAATAGCAGTTTTAATTATTTTATTATTGAATTTATTTTTTGGGATTACTTAAATAATATATTTATACCTTTTTGATAAATTCATCGCATGAATCATTCCCTAAAAATGGAACTAGAAACCTGGAATTTTCATCATTTAAATGAGAAATGTTTAGAAAATTATAAACCCTATTAGTCTATTATATAATACAAAGTAGGGTATCAATCCCAGTGGAAGATTTAGGAGCATTTTTTCAAAACATAACCCATTGTAAAAAGTGGGTTAACATGTTTTTTAAATCTTAATTTTTTATGTTTAGAAGAATGGGAGAAATTATGAGAAAATTTTGTTTTAAGAACTATGAATGGAATTATAGCTATAATGAAGCCTTAGAGATTAGAAGTTCATGATAAATTCATTGTGAAATTAAAACTACTGGTATAAAAATGAGATCTTTTACTCATATTTATAATTGAATTCACAACCATGAAGAAAGAAAGGATCAATCTCCCTTGTGAGGAGAATAATCATGCAAAAAAATAAATCTTGGAGTTTGTCACTCCAAGGAACATCAAACTGTGATTTATTTTTATGTAAATGATATTAGAAACCATCTTTATAATTGTTAATGATGTTTTTGAAATTAAAATATAAAGAATTACATCTCTAATAAATCTCTATGAAATATTATAAAGGTTATTAAATTGATTACAAGGGGTGAAAAGATAATTTATTATTTAATAATCAAAATCATCTTCACCTATTGAATCTGAATATTTAATGAAATAATTAAACAAATAAGGTAACTAAAATAAACGAGAAAATTAAAAACCCAAGAACACAATGCTAATCCTAGAATCATATTAAAGTGAACTGTATTGAATACAATACAAAATAGATGAAAGAAAACACATGGATACGTGATCTCCCTGAAAATTGAGTAGTGATGCTTCCTACTACTGCTTTATCTCTGCCTCATAATTCTACTCTCCTTGTCTCCAGAATTAAAAGATTGAATGAATCACTCATTTGCTTGCATATTCCTCTTTAATTTTGTTTTAATCTGTTGTTATCTATTGGTCACCCACAACAAGAACAGAATTTTTTGGCAATGTCGTTTTCATAATCCATGTGCTGCCCCCTTATTCCATCCTTGTGAGTTTAGAAAATCATTTTAACTATATGTAACCAAATATTTAGGATGCACATAGATGTAAATTGGGTTGGGGTATGCACAACGAAAACAAGTAATGTAGTAAATTATTTACTGTTTACTATAAACATTTAACATTTACAAATAAATATTTAATTAACTAAGTAATTATCATTAAATTTGTTAAATTAATGTAAAAATAGATATTATGAAGTAAATCCGTGTATAAATATTAATAAATATTTTTTATTTATATTAATTTATTAGTAAATGTTTTTATGGAATACTTTTATTATTTTATTTTATTTGAAACATTCATTATTTATTAATTAAATAATTCAATTATTATTACTGGTAAAATTTCAATATATTTAAAAAAGATAATTTAACTTTTAAAAAAAATATTATTGAATGTTTTTATTTTATTAACAGAATAAATTTATAATTATTTATAATATTTAATATTTTTATTAATGCTATTATTATGATTTTATTTATTATTTTTATTTATAATTCTTATTATTTGATTAATATAAATAATAATTATGAGGGTTATTATTGTGTATTTATTTATTATATTATATAATTTAATTTCATAATAAATTTTCTTAATTATTAATTGTTATATTTTAATTATAAATTTTATTTATTATTTTATAGTTTCATTTCATTTATTTTATTGTAATTTTTCTATTTTTTCCTATGTTCTAACATGCACAGGGAAAGAGGGGAACTGGTTTCGAAAAAGCTAGACAGCTACAACGGTTTTCCTTAGCAATGACTCCTCCTTCATTGGTTGGTTCTTCAGATATGGGAATGGGGGTGTGACAAAGCTTGGATGATAGCAGAATTCCCTTCATGTGGTTCAGTTTTAGCATTTATCTAATGTGTATCACATTCATATATGCACATAAATGACATGATCTTTTTGTGAAGTCAATGGAACATGCTATCAACATGTCCTTGACTGTCTTGATAGTCCTCTTTGATTGGCCTTAAGTTTGATGGTGATAATTCCTGCAAAAGTTCAACTCATTATTTAGAGCATGTTGAAGGCTACTCAAAAAAGTGGAGATAAATCATGTATCTTAGTCAGATACAATTAATAGCGGTGTTTTATGTATCCTCACTACTTCTAGAATTTATATCCGTTATAGTTGATCAAGTGAGATGTCTTCTCAAAATGCATTGATGTGATCATTATTTGTAATATAATCCAACTAAACCCATATAGAATTATTTCCTCTTGATATTTATGGAAAACTATTGACAATGAACATAGTTATGTTTTCCCATTTCCATATTGGTATGGTAAATGGTAACATCATCCCCTTGTAATTTTTCCTTTCTTCCTTCGCTCGCTTACATATAATTCATATTGATGTATATTCTGTGATCTCCTTCTTCATATAATCACAAAAATAGTTCTCATAGAGATCATGATAGATCATTATAATTCCTAGATTTATATATAAGATAATTATTTGTGATTCAAACAAAAACTCATTCCTAAACTCAATATTTGATGGTACACATAGTCTTCCCCCAAATATTACAACATTGAATACATTAGAATTGAACTTCTAGGATTTACCTTTTCATATAGCTTCTATGTTCTTTAAAATTCTCACATAATCTCTATGATTATCATTTATCCTCAATAGAAGGGATGGTTGAGCTTCAATTTGTGAAAATACTGATGATGTTTCATCCTTTATGATTCACATGTCCATCATTTTCAAGTATATGATGATCAAAACATTCTCAATTCACAACAATGATAATATTTCATGATCCTTTATACTTAGAGTTTATCCACTATATTTTCCATCACATGATGGTAGTGTATTGAAAAATCACAGTCCTTGATCATCTCTAAATATATTTGTTGGTGGATATTCCATTATTTTTGTGTGAATATAAACTTGAGTCTCTATTAAACCATATATATTTCACAATTTTCATAAAATAGATAATTCCACCAGATCACCAACTTGAAGACCACTACATCCAACTCCATATCATTTGATAGGTAGTTCTTTTCAAGATCATTAAATTTCTTTAAAACATTGGCTATCACTCTCTCATTCTTTATTAATACATATCTCATACCTTTCTTCGAAGCACAATGAATACAATTAAATTTTCTCCACTTATGGGTTGTATGAGTATAGTGGTAGTGATAAGCCTCTATTTCAACTCCATGAAGGTCTCTTATCATTCATTATTTTAAACAAACATGACTTTCTTCAATGTTAGTACTGTTATAGGGTTTTAATATCAAGAGACATTTATCACAAATCAATGTTAAAACCTAGGTAATCCATGTAAACTATAGACTTCTGTCATAGATGATGGACTCATCTATCCTCTAATTACTTCTATCTTTGAAGAATTCACAGATATCCCATTAGAAGTGATAATATTTCCTAATAATATGACATCCTTCAACCATGAATCATATTTTCTTTACACTGCATAAATATTATCCTTTTGTAAGGACTTTAGAATAGTTATCAAATTATCCTCATCATCCTCTATGATTTTGGAGTATATTATGATATTTTCTATAAATAATACCATACATTTTTCTAATTAATCTCTAAAAAATCAATTCATCATGTTAACAAATATTTATGGACCATTAGTGAGTTTAAATGGAATTACTATGAACTCATAGAGATTGTACGTTCTATGAAAAGAAGTCTGGTGGATATCCTCTTTCATCACACTTACATGATAACATCCTAACCAAAGATCCCCCTAGGTGAATTATTTATCTCTTAATGGGTGATTAAACTATTCATCAATCTATGGATGAGGATACTTGTTCTTTATCGTGATCTTGTTTAGCTCAAGATAATCAATGAAATGGACTATTGTCCCATCCTTCTCTATGAATAAGAGGACTGTTGAACTCCCTGTTGAAGCACATAAGAATATGAACAATTTTTCTAGATTATCATGTAGTCATTTCTTCATCTACGCATGTTCCACAAAATCCGTTTTATATGAAGTCATTAATAATGGTAAGACATTGGTTATATGCTCGATTAAAAATCCAACCACTCAGCTAGGAGGAAGACCCAAAAATTCATTAAGAAAAACATTATTGTATTATCTTACAATATGAATGTATTCAAGGATGATATTTTACATAGACATAATAATTTAAGGAATATATGCATTCTAATAGAAAAATAATATCTATACTTGAGATATTTTTGCTAAATAATTTTAAACCTTCTCCTTGCACTTCTACAAAATCAGAGGAAAATTCATGACATGGAATGTGATTTCATTCTCATAATACTTCATGATAGATCTATATAACAGAAGCCAAAACATGACCAGAATTGTTTAAATTCCACAAAACGATGTATCACACGGTTTTTAGAAAAGTTAAACCACAAAATTTAACTGGGGATGAGTTATATACATGGTATGCAATAATTTCCACATAATCCATTTCCACCAAAAACTATACCCCCATGGTTTGTGGATGTGTTTGAATAGTCTTACTAAACATGAATGATTTGATGAAATTAATATAACCAGAATCAAAATAAAAATTCAATATTCATGAATGGATAACTATAATACCTATCAAAACATCATTTTGGGATCCACCTTAGTAGATGTGATGGAATATGTTCTCAATTCCTACTTTAAAGGTTTTATTTTTCATTAAAATCCCTTGGATTATTTCATTTTTCGAAAAGTATCATTGTTCCTTTAAATTTAAATAATGTACAATTCATTGAGGCTTGACTTGAGTATTACTTTCCTCCATCACATTAGAGGGTTTCACCCATTGGTAATGGTTAGCTAGGTGTCCTTCTTTCAACACCAAAATCATTCCTTTCCCACTCAGGAAATTTCTACGGTTTTTCTTCATACACCTTTTCTGAGTGGAATACTATAATTTCTAAGCACTATTATATTTTTACATCATACATTCAGAATTAAACTCTACTTTCTACTTCTTATCCCATATGATGCACTTGATATTCACAGACCCCTTGTTCATCTTTGAGGGAATATCACAAACTTTCTTCATAGCTAGCAAAGAACCAGATCACTATGGCTTTCTATAGAATTTAATTTAGCCCATCAAAGAAGAGGTATAATAGTTATTTGTGGGTAATTAAAAATCTATAGGTGTATTGTGCATGTCTTGTGAGGTTTTCCAAATACTACATGCTAGATTACTCATCCTTTTTCATGAGGGAAAGGAAATACCATTCCAG
Source organism: Viscum album (assembly GCA_963277665.1). Classification (NCBI taxonomy): domain Eukaryota; kingdom Viridiplantae; phylum Streptophyta; class Magnoliopsida; order Santalales; family Viscaceae; genus Viscum; species Viscum album. Next base: position 1,328,629,553 of record OY728162.1, read on the forward strand.
TTTATGTCAGAGAGTGTGAGGAAAATATTTTTTGAAAAACATTTTATGGAAGTCTTTCCACCCTATCATATAAATCAATTTATCAAACTTTATAATCTTGATCAATTTCCATTGATGATAATCTTTTACCTTCATATGGTAAACATCATGTATAACATAAAATTTCACAGAATAAAAAGGATTGATAAAATAATATCAATGGATTTTATCAATTTTTTCTAGATTAATGGATCTTATCCATTTAAATTCGGATGCCATTATCTTGTAAAGTACTCAATTACAAAAAATTATTTATTAGGGTAATTGACGAATTATTCTTAATCTAGGTTTCTATTTAGATCCTAATTTTCTAAGATATTTTCATCACAATGTTCTGGACTACTCTTCATATCGGGTTTGGTATCTCGTTTGGGCAATCATCGCATTCCCCTTCACATTAGTTGTTTACTTGGTTCCTTATATTTCTGACCATTAGATAGAATAAATGGAATATTAGGGATTATTAATTGTAATCTATTAAAAAAATAAATTTGAATCCAATGACATTAAAGGGATAAATTATAAATTACATGTATTTCCCTATCTTATGAATTTTTAGGCTTCAATCTATGTTATCAGTGATCCATTTTCTAACATAAGAACCTATTAAATTTTTTTGATCACATAACAATGGATTTAAAAGTGACTAGGAATTTAATAAAGCATATCTTTAAGAGCGTCAAACCAAGTGTTCATCAAGGCCCATTTTCTTTCAAAAGTTCCCAGGCGAGTCTAGGTCAACATGGTGTTTTTGAGTTTTACCCCTATATACATACGTTACAGAGCCACATCCACTTATTGTCTCCAAAAAATGGATGTATTTTCCTAGAAATCACTTAATCTATACATTACCAAGATTTTGGGATGTATTATTATGTTTATTACTATCCATAAGGCTTTTTATAATGTTTTATAATATTAATCTGACAAATAACTAAACATTACATTTATACCAACAATGAAAACCCTTGACTTTATTACAAATAAATTCATGATTAATTACATAATGTTATAAATAATAAAACTCATAATTTTGATAAGTCTAGTGTCTTTATAAATTAGGTACATTACATAACAACATAAAATGAATAATACTTCACCTATATAGAAGGCTTCCTAAACATTCTTATATAATTCATTCATAGATAAAACTGAAATGGATAACCTCAGCAAAAACTAAATAAAGGGGTTTGTTGTAAAGACCATTTTGGGAATAAACATGGAAGAACCTAAAGAAGTTTATATATGATTTATGATAGGAATAAAATGATACGTAAAATGGGTGAGAGTCATGAACATTAACAATGAGGAATAATTTATCATGATAACAAAAATTAAATCTGGGAAATGTGGAAATAACATAAAACACTATATTATATGTATAGTTATATGATATATTCTAGGAAATAATGATGTAAAAAGACACATGATGGATTAGGTTCACTCCCTAATCCCATTAATTATGTCCCATGAAACTAAATTATTACCCAATGCATTTTAGTTCTATATAATAATTGGTTCACATATTAAATTAATTTCATTCTCATAATTAGGTGTTCCACATATATCATAAAACATGTTGTCATTTATCATTGTATTTTATTCCAATATCACGGACTTTGGAATAAATAAATGAAATTTCCCCATCAATACATAATATGTGTATAAGGTTAGATACCCTTGATAGGAAATGGGTTTCCTATTCACTATATAATTGTTTTGGCATGGAATGTTTTTTTGAAATTTCGACATCATAACTGGGAAGTATAAATGTTAATTGGAGGAAATAATGAAAGGGATAGTGGTGTCTCATAATTTTGAAATCATAATTGAAGTATGGGTGATACGGAATAACATTTCCCAATAATAGGAATTATTGAAAAAATATTATTATATTGTGAAGAAACATGGATAAATAGGAGAAAGAGAGAGTCCCTTACTAACATTGAGCAAGGTAAGAGGTGTTCATATAGGTTCATTAGAGGGATTAATGAAAGGTAAAGTGGTATCACAAAATTTAAACATAAAATTTATAGTACGGGGGATATTGAACAACATATATCACCCTCAAAAAATCTAAATTAATATAAAAAACATAAAATTAGTGCTTGAATAAAATTAGGAGTGGGAGATCCCTTACATTGAGTGTGTTATTACAAAATACTGGGATGAGATTCATAAGATATTAGGGGAAAATTTGGAGGACTCTATATGTATTTGGTAAGAGTAATTATATTCCAAAAGGTTTTTGAGTAATGTGAAATGGTCTCTTGGGTGGGATTATATAGGAAAGAGTGAGGAGTTTTTTATCATTTCTCAAACCTAGGATTTGGACTCTATATAATTATATAACCAAAACCACAAACTGTACCATGGGATTTAACCTGGTTTATTCCAAAGAGGAGTGTTTTTCATTATTATATAATTCCAAGAGTCAAAATTAGTAAAATAATACACTTTCTGAAGTGGAAGTGAGTAATTTCCTTAGAGAATTGATTTTAAAACCTTTAAATACAGTATAGGATTTTACGAATTCTAGATGGTTTTACAAAATTAAACCAATAAACATAAAATCAAATTATTTTAAAGGGGAAACATATATTTGGTCATCAATACCCTTTATAGTATTCAATAAATCATTTAGTTCATTATGATGTCATAATACACATCATAAATTTATATTGTATTTAATTTTTACTCAAAAATTTGAATGTTTCAGAAAATTATGAAAAAATACCCATAGAAATTTTTTGATGTGATGATTAAAAAAATAATATTATTCTTATCAAAACGATTCTTTTAATAAATGAAATTTTACATTAAAAATAGAATATACATTTTTATATAAATGTTGGGTTTTTTGACAATAAAAGTATTTGAATTTACATTTATCTTCATAAAAATTCTATTAGAATATATATATTTATTAATAATTATTAAATAATAATCTTTATTAAAATATTATTTATTTCAATAATACTTCCATTCCTCAAAATAATCATCTTAATTGAATATTAATTAAAAATATAATTTACAATTTATTTTATAAAAATAAAAAAACATATATAATGTGACAATATAAAGTAAATATGAACATTATTATATTGAAAAATACAATATAAATGTTCATATTATTTAGGTATTAATACATATCTTTTTTATACACTAGAAAATTACTTATGAAAAAAGTTCATGATGGTGAGACATAATGGGGAGGTTTACTGTACATGGTTTGTGCCATGATCACGATGAGCTTGAACTTCTCCCATAAATGGTTTCTCTCATGCTTATTTTGTTGGATATCATATTAGTACTGGTGAAGGGAAAATCCCAATAATGATATCTCCCTCAAAATCTCTCATAAGTGGAATTCATAGGGAATGATCCTACTAGTTGAGACTATCACATCCTTTTTCTATTCCAGTTAAAAATTTTAAAACCTCTATATTTATACTGATAATATGATCACAGTTCAATGCATATTATTAAAATTTAATATTCTTAAGGGTCTTTTAAATCCGATAGGATATAATAAAATCAATGAAGTGAATGTTTTTTCTAAAACCCAAATTCATAATATGAAATTTAATGAAATCATGAAGGGGGTTTTATTTATAAAATCGTGGGTCATTACAATCTCATATTGCATGAATTTATTAACTGCATGACATTTATTATGTATTCCTTGAGAGATATACATGTTTTTGGATTAATGATTTTTGTAGGTGATTGAGAAAAATAGTTGGTACCTATAGGTCCTCCCATAACCAAAATATTGTTTTTATACTCAGCCTACATATCACAACCTTTGAAGTAAATTATGGAACATTGAGACATGGACAATTGGTCGCATGGAAGGGAATATGATATTGTTTGGATTAAGTGGATTACACATTTAGGTTCATGAGGTGTTTGGGACCTTATGGATCAAAAGTGGTGAACTTTTTGGATGAACCATTCAATGATAATTGAAAAATATATTTGAATTTAAATGAAATTAGAATCATGAAATAGGGAACATGACCTAAAAAGAAATTTAGAGTGTGTTTTAGGAAGAGTCTCTAGTTATTTTTAGGGCAGTTCCTATTACCTAATCCAAGATTTATGAGTAGGAATAGGGGTGTTCCTTTTTTATAGAATGTATTAGACGTTTCCTTCATTTTTATCAATGATATTTTCTATTTCTATCTTTTTGTAGGAGCATGCTTGGAATTGAAAATTCATGCCACCACAACGATCTCCAGTCATGCTCTAGAAGGGTGTCGATGAAAAATCTCGAGAGGTTGTGGGACATGAGATAATAATAGAACCTCATGTAGTTCATGTTGAAGCACCTATAGCTATACCAAATATAGGACTTGATGCCTAATTTCATAATTTTCCTTGATGATTTATGCATACCTTTTAGGGAGCCCCATAATTTTACTCATCTATATAAGAGCTGATGGGTGTTTTCCAATAGCAACATAGAACATTGTTTTTTGGGGATGGTGGTACATACGCTATTGGGCTATGGAATGAGATAAATTTAACAATTTTTTTTCATCTCAAAATTCTTCTTAAGAGGAGAGTGATTCATGGGAAATATATGTTTTGAGGAGCAGCTAATAAATTGTTTGTTGTTTTAAACTAGGTTTATATAGTTCAAGGTATGGTTTGGATGGATTTTCAATCCACGTTTTATTGTCAATTGTTTCATAAGACCCTAAGAATAGAAAGGGCTAGTGATTTTATTCATATAGAGAAGGGTAGTATTGTTAATATGAAGTATTTAGTATGCTTTATAGAACATCATCATTTTTACTGATTTATCTTGACGATGATACATTGAGGGAGAGATGCTTCAAGGAAGGTCTTAAATATGTCACTCGATCATTGTTCAATGTGTTTCAATTGAATTACTTTTCTAATACAGTGATTCAGGTTCTAATTACTAAATGGAACCAGGTGGGAGATGGGGGCACAGAGCATGGCGGTTAATCCTTTCAACCTAGTGGTTCAGTATCAAGTTTAAAAAAGTTCTATTTTAAGGATTATTGTGAGGTGATTAATATCTAGGTTGTTAGTGTTTGTAATGTGGTCTTATTTAATCAGTGTGGGAGACATAAGAATATGTGGATTTAGTGTCAAAGATACTTATTTGAGTTTCAGGCCTGCGATAGGATATTCCACATACAAAAATTCTGTAGGAAATTCCCTCCACTAGTTAGTGTAATGGGATCGATGCAGAATCAAGGCATAGGAGTAGAATTTACCTATCTGCGATAAGATGGGAGATGGACTAGTTTCGGTCATTGCGGCTGAGGTATTGGTTGCGGCTGAAGAAAATATGAGCAAGTTGTACCGTGATAGTTTAGTGTTCTTACTCTGGGTAGTTATATTTTTTCCTAGTTCTTCAGTTCAAGAAAAATATATTATTAATAGACTAATCTTATATAGAAGAGTGAAATTCCATCTATGGTGATATGTATGATATTAGTATACTCTATTGTAGCATCTGATCTTTTCGATATGGGTTCTTCACATAGATTTAGATTTATACATTTGATGGAGATCCTCAGGATCATTGATTAGTTTTCTAATGGTTTTATGACCATAGATACACCATTGGGGATGAAAATAGATGGATTACACGAGTTTGGGGCGATCTCCATTGAGATTGGCAGGTGTCATTTAATATGGAATTTTTTCCCTCGACATGAATGGGTTTCACCTCGTACTTGGGATGGGTTGTCTAGTTTTTTATCATGTTTATATTGATTTCTATGATTGTAGGGGGTCCTTCAACCCCTATAGGGTGGATTTTTTAATCATAAGGCTGAATGGGATGTCCATGAATGTTGAGACAGACTAGAGCATCTTGGACAAGGATGGATAACTACCAAGACTTACAATTTATATTGAGATGATTATGGAATGTGATATGATGAATTTAGATATATGGTTCATCTCTTCATGGATTATTTCTAGGGTTAATTTTCTTATTTACCTTATGAGAGAGAGGTGTAGTCTCAATCGATCTAGTCTTATGAGCTTAACTAGTATCCATTCCCTCTTATCAGATGACTACTACAAAGTTGCAGTGATCAACATATAGCTAGAGGACTTGGAAGAAAAGGGTTTTATCTAACCTGATACATCTCTACGGATTATCTCATATTTTTAATAGAAATTTTGTAAAATTCCCATAGGCTATGTGAGGATTACAAAAAATTGAACCAGTTGATGGTTAGGAACTCATATACCTTACTGCAGAAAGAAGATTTCATTAACCAGCTTTGAGGAGATCAGGTTTTCTTGAAGACAAACATGTGGTCAGGTTTAATGAAGTAAATGTTCAACCTAATGAAATACATTGTATATATTCTCATAGAATGTATGGTCTATTTGAGTATCTGATGATTTTGTTTTTTCTAAGGAATGCACCAAAAAATTTCCTGGCATTGATGAACCATGTTTTTCATCCATATCTAGATTCATTTGTGGTGGTATTAATGGATGATAAATTTTTGTATTATAAAAATTGTTATGAACACAGGAGAAATTATTAAATCATTTTGGATATACTGATTTTGAATATGTTATATTATATGCTCACAAAGTGACACTTCTGGATGGATAATATTCACTTATTTTGTCATATTATATCAAAGGGAAGAGTATATGTTGAACCATATAAGGCGGCATCTATAGATCTTTGTGAGCATCCCAAGAATGTTTTTGATATATAGAGTTTAATAGGGATAACACAATATTGCAAGAATTTAATATATAAAGTATAACACTTATTAGGAACTGTTATAGGATTGACTAATAAGGGTGTGAAGAATGAATTACTGGATACCTACGAGACATCCTTTCAAGAGTTGAAATGGATACCAACATTAGTTTCAGTCCTGATTATTCTTGTGTTGGATAAAATATATATTGTATACTATGATTTATCACATATTATTAGAAGATATGTTTTGATTTTGGAAGATAATTCCATGGGGTATAGTTGTTGTTGGTTGAATTCATATAGTCATTTGACATTGACCATTCTGACAAACCCTAAATGAAAAATTGAGTTTCTGAAGAATTGAAAAAGTGGAATGAGATACAAGAAGTTCATGAATCTAGTATCAAGTGGAAGCTTATATAATTACATTCAAAGATTCACTTTAAGGTGTAGGACTTTCATAGGAATAATGTTTTCTCATCCTTGGTACTGACTCCAACTCTTTATGATACGATGAGGATGAGATAGTTATTTGATTCTGGAGGATTAATACTATATGATATTGTGGTAGGTGAGGACCTACCTACTAGAAGGACTATTGGTGAGGTTTAAAGTCTTGTCATGTATGGTCACGTTTGGGTTCTAGGAGACATACGTGAGGAGTTGTTGCATAATATTCATACCACGGGTTGGAAAGTACATCCTAGTGTCCCCATGATGTATCAAAACTTTAATCGTCAATAACATTGGTCATGGATGAAATGAATGGTAGTTGGTTTTTTCTAGAGGAACTTTAGCTTTCAACTATTTAAGGATAATATTATGAAACTAGATATTCTTTAATTATATTTTTTTATTCCTGATTAGAAATGGGATGATTTTGTGATGGATTTCATGATCGGGTTGTCGAGGTCTCCTCAGAGTAGTAATACATTGTCGGTTATTAAGGATAGGATCACAAAGGCCACTCATTTCAGACATTCAAGGATACCTTCTCAGTAGATTTATATGTGAGAATGTATATTCATGATACTGGGTGCCTTTATAAGGTTCCTCATACCATTGTCTCCGAAAGGGATTCATCGTTTTCGTATCAATTATGAAAGTTCTTATAGAGGGCATTGGGTACAAAGGAGATATAGATCACAACATACCACCCTTAGACTAATATCCAGTCATAGAACACTATATCAATTACTGTGGACAATAATATAGCTTGTTTCCTTGATTCTGGGGGATCTTGGTAGAGGCATATTCCCCTGATTTAGTTCACTTACAATATTAGCTGTTATGTGACTATATAGATGGAACCTTATGAGGATTTCTATGGTAATCCATGCCAAACACCAATGTATTGGCTTGAGGATAGTGATGCAGTGTTTGGGGACCTCATCTTGTTATGTAGAATTTGGAGTAGGCCTAGCTAATTTGAAAGAGGGTGGACACTCAAAAATCAAGATAGATATCTTACACCTACGATCATCAATGCCCTCTAGAGTTTGAGGTTAGAGTCATGTCTTTTTATATATATCAAAAAGTTTAGGGAATAGACAAATTAGGAGACTTGGTTAGATTTTCCCAAAATATGTCGAGCTATTTGAGAATATAGAGATAACCAGTCCAGTAGCATATTTATTTTAGTTACCTTGTAGGTATTGATCTATACATTACGTATTCTATGTATCATAACTATGTAATTATTACACATAACTATATCACACTTTATAGATGGGTTTGGTTGAGTTATATGTTGATGTTCCCTTCATGGACCATCCTATTAATATCATTGATTGAGGAAAAATATTCTATGAGACCGGTCAGTTCCATCAGTAGGGGGTCTATAGTAGCACAACCATTTACTGGATGATACATGGGGGTTGGATTCCGACGTTTGTTCTCAGTTGTTGGATTTATTCTCATGATATTCTTAACAAATATTTGAAGGGAAATCCATGGAAGAATCTTTTTTAGGGAAAGTATTGTATTATCTTGATTTTTGGTGGTATCAGTCTCTTTAATGTTAGTTTAAAATCATTTTATCGAAATGGTGTAAATTCCTGTAGAGTTCATGGGAGTTTTAGTGACATATGATGATTTTTTAGATCCTATAAACTCATTTTTAGGAAAAGGAAATAGGGGCACACTATTATTAGAAACCATGTGACCCAGGCCATAGGATTTGTGTGAACCATCTAATGTTGGATGGGATGTAGAAAATGGAAAACATTTTCCTCCAACTACATTCCTATGTAAGCATTCATGTGAAAGTACACCATAAATTTTTATCAAAGGCATGAAAAATGGTTTGCACATATATTCCCAAACCATGCACCTAAACCCTATGATAACCGCCTTGAGGAAAATAAGGGCGCACAGTTTTTAAAACTATGTGGCCAAATGATACAACCAATGAAAATGTTGAAAATTTCCAATTTTCCCTTGATGATGTTTAAAACATAATCGTATTTTCCTTTTCATTAAGTGGAAAAACCCCAATATGGCTTGGGAACCATTTCAAAGCTCAAATCATAGTCTTTCCATATATTCTTAGATTCAAGAATTGATCACCTCGTTGGATCCCCACCGATAAATTATTAGATCATATTGTTCCATTGATCATTTTTTTATATCAATAGAGTTACATTAGTGTAATATAAGTTTCCCTATAACTAGGGTCTTCATTTATTCTTCATTTTTCTCTCAATGTGTACTAAAAAAGGGGGTGATTCTTGGTAAGTAATTTAGCACGTGTATATATTTGGTGGTCTATACCATTACCTCATGGTATGGTTTTTTATATACCATATTATAGTTGTACCAAATGATTAACTTTTCAATGATTCCCTTAAAAATAATCAAATTACTTAATTGGCTGAATTAGAACCTGTTAGTGTTGTTTAATAGAATTATTATAAGGTTGGAGAGTGTAATCCTAAACCTAGGCCACCCATGTGGTATTCCCTTCTATCATCCCTATGTTATACTACCACAATGGGTGTGTGTGAGCACCACAAGATTTAGGAGGCATAATGTTTTGATAGATAAACAAAGAAATTATTATGAGAGGGATTATGTCTTCTCTGAAATATGATGGCATGATAGGAAATGGTTAGAATGATTATATGGATTTTATTGGAATTTTGGAAATGATTTGGGTGAACTCATGGAATTTGAATAGTTTTTAAATGATAAATGAATTGATTTATGAATTGATATTTTATGTGGATTACATAGATGATATAGTTGGATCCTAATTCAAATAGATTCTATGTAATTTTCTAATCGATGTGTCTTAAATATAGTATTAGATTCCTTGGATGAGTTCCTTGGATCCCGATTCCATAGGATGCCAAGGGAATTGCTACCCCTTTGATTTTTCCTAAATGGTGTAATTCTCCAACTTGAGTTACCCAGAGTCGGTGCATTATTTAATAACATTGGTATTATCACAAGGGATCAAATATCAAATGACCGATTAGTTTAGTATCCTTGGAAGTACTAGAAACAATCATATGTTTTACATTAAATTGTAAATTGAAAAACCCCCAATAACATTGTCAATATTGACCACATTCATATCTCATAGACTATCCCTTATACTATCCCTGCATGTCAGTTATAATATACTTTTTGAATTCTGGGAAAAATGAATCATAGAAAGGGGTGAGCTCAGATGCTCAGTAAGGATAAAAATATTCTAGAAACATTCATAAATAAGCCTAAACATTTAAGGAAATGTATAATTCAAAATCATAATCTTTTTAAACATAAACATCTACATAATATTTCCAATATAAATCAAATAATTCCATTTACTTATTCACATGGATAATCTACCAGTCATATAATCACATGTAATATCAATATCCAATTTCATAATGATGGAATGCATGATGCCAGACTTCATAACCACATAGTCAAGGCCTTGTTCCAAGACTACAAATATGATTTTTTTCAAGGCCTTTTTCTATGAAACTAGTTTGTCTCATGAGACCTACCATTTCTTCGAGGAGCTATAGCGGGCTCCACACATCACTTACTAAGTCAAACACTTTCCTCATATGAAAGGTTTTAAACATAACAAAAACATCTGTATTAAAAGTAGAATAAAAAATGTCAATACATTATACATAATCCATGAAATGTGTAAAAATAACATTTCCACATTAAAACATATCACATAACCATCAATACTATATGGATGTTTTATCATAATAAATCAACTTCCAACAAGCATAAAATCCATCAATGGATATTGACATATATGCAACCAATTTTTTTTTGAGAAATATCTCATTCTATTTTGAAATAATTTAAAAGTAATATAATTAAAAAAGAAAACATTTATTTTGAAAATATTCTTGTATTCATTCAAGGGAAGCTTCGTCGATGTTATAACAATAGAAAATAGCCGCACCCACTGTATTATTTTTAAAAATACAATCATACCTTAATTTTTGTCGAAAAGGTCATTAAGTACCTTGTTTGGAAAACAACGGAGAGATTCATTCAAAAAATGTATGGTAATATAAGGGTATAAATGACTTTAAACCATAGTCAAGTAAATTGTAAAAATGTCTCAAATTACGTTTTTATGAAAACATGGATGTGGATGATAATGAGGTCCGAGTAGATACTTACATATTAACAACCTCGGATTAGTAAAGAGATTATTGAATTAACCCTTAACTTGTAAGTTTCCATAGTTTATGGTATGTTAACCTCCTATATAATAGTTAAAACATTTTTATTAAATTATACAATAACTATATACATAAATATGATATCATATATGATCCTCTAATATTTCATTGTTAATAATATTTCAGTAGTATCATCATTTCGGGTGTGAACTGATTCATTTTCTATTATATGATTGGTTATGTATTCAATGTTTGTTATGGTTAGGATATATTTGATTCATATACATAATGATATTATGTTCAAAAACATTATTTTTAATCATAACGTGACAATTACTCTTGATTGATTACGATGGGGATGAATCCCATCGCGTTTGTGGATACTGTAATCCGTACGTACACAGAAGAAAAAATATCATTATATTTATATATGGGAGACATCCCATAGTTCACCACTTTTCTCATTTGAGTCTTTACGAGTATTATAGTTTTAGAGTATTATATTTTTATTATCACTACTTTTTAATATTTGTAATATAAATCCCCATGTACTTGAATAAAATTGGTTGCCCTGACTCAAAATACTCTTCACCTACTAGTAATTCTGTAGGAATTTCTTTAATCCTATGCACTAATGTTTTATCGAGTATAGGAATTGTATTTGTAATCCAGTTTGCAGGTATCCCCCAAGTCTAACTCAAGATTCCCAAGTTCATTATGTAATATATCTACTTACAAGGATCTCTTGATTCCATTATTATTCATTTTTTAACAAACATTTCATTTATTGAAGATTTATTTTTCCATAACACTCCCATAATACTTCCAGGGATAGTTTCGACATTGTCTTCTTCTAATTGAGGAAGTGTTTTTTTAGTTTCACATTCTATAAACTGTAATTTGTGTATGTCTCATTATCAATGAGCCATTTTTCAAATTGGAAGCATGATTTAAACCGAAAAATCATTTTATCCATTTAAATAAAAGGAAAAAATAGGTTTACAATTAATGTAAATCCCTGTTTTATCTTTGTTCAGATTTTTAGAATGATTTCTCATTGAAGTGATGTAATTAAAATTAAAATTTTTTACAATTATGAATTATTTACTTATTACTTAGCTTAATACCTTTATTGGTTTACAATTTATATTTTTATTCTCATTAATAATAAGATTATGAGCCTATAATAGAATATTATTTTATTAGAATATTTCAGGAGTGATACCTAGAACATGTAAACCTATAAAAACATATTTTGAGATCTTATCGAGGCTATGATTGCATGAATAAAATCTTATAATTATTGTGGAAATATTTTTTGAGATTACTTTTTCAGATACCCACCTTACATCCATCCCTCGTTAAGCCTATTGTATCAAGGAGTTACCTTATAAGATGCAGCTATTCTAGCCAATTACCCCTTATTACCTTTCTATTAGTATAATGCATGAATTTAATTTGAACAAGTGTGGGTGATGCTTCTGAAAACAATAGAAGATTATAATGTGAATATGTACTATGTTACTCATCATGACCTTTGATTATGATCTGTATATACACCGTATCATTTCAAAACAATCATGTTCCCTAGAAAAATATAGACTAAAAATGAATATTTTCATGGGTTTTGTATTAAGATGGTAGAAATAACATTTTCTAGACCGATGAATCCCCATAATAATCATATGTGGTTAGTGTATAGATGTGAGATTTGGATTGGACATACCAGCTAAAAAATAAAAATACAAAGAAAAAGAATGTAACATGATGACATATACATGGATCCAACTTGAGTTATTAGGAGAATGGAATTTATTAATCACTAGAGAAGTCAGGTTATTATACTAATCATGAAACTTAGAAATTATAATTTATCGGATAACATCCTCTTTGAGCTTGTTTTTCACTATTTACACGCATTCCCAAATCCTCAAAGTCATTAGTACATAATTTCTAAATCCCTCATGATTTATTTTTGTATTTTTCATTACAAAGTAGAGATGATTGAAAATATGAATGCCAATGGTTAGGAGAATGTACTTTGGGTATTATAATGACTCCAATTTTATTTGAACCTAAGAAATGAGAGAAAATTCATTCTGTGGTTCAATGAATATTTGTATAGAATTCAAGGAACAGTAGAGAGATTTTAATTAGAAGGATAAAAAATTGTCTAAATAAAATAGATATGTGGAATGGCTTATTTTTTATGTTGGGATGATTATGGATTCTGACCTTTTCTTATTAGACATAATTTTATTTTCCTGGACATAATTTATGTTTCCTTCTTTAAAAAAATCAACCTTTTTAAATCCATGTAGATATGTTTTTACTTAAGGAAAAGAATGTGTTCGAGTGTGGGGGAATTAGATAAGATGAAATCATATATACGTTTTGACGTCAACTAGTTATGTATTTTAAATTATTTAAATTATAATTCACTTGGTATGTGTTGATTTTTGAAAGAATGATTCATCCAATAATTTAATGGATAAAATTCATTAAAGGGGAAAATTTTCCTTTTACACATCATGAAACCTGATTAAATAACATGTAGTAGAGTCTCACAGAAAGCTACAAGTCATGAAGAAAGCCATGATGAAATTCATGAAAACAATAAGTAAAGAATCTATTAAATGATTTGAGTTTAAGATACACATCATGAAACCAATGAATGCAATTCCAAATCTAAAGTTAAATATTGAAGGAAAGAACACATCGTGAGCTTAAGATACCAGTTGTGAAGGGAGTCAGATCTGAATATATCAAATGAGGTATATATGAAATATTCATAGTTTCGGAATATATGGAGAAAAACTCAGATCAAAATTACACAATGTGAATCAAAATTACAAATTGTGTAGTATTTCACATATTTTTACAGTAGATTGGCATTAGATTTCAGAGGTTCAAGAGATGAAAACATTGTGTTCTTTAATTACTCTCTTGTTTCTAACTACTCTATCTACTCCAATCTCGATTTTTTTATTTCCGATTATTGTTTTACATTAATATTTTTCATGATTTTTATTCAATGTTGTTTGTAATTTCTTTTCACACCTTCAACCTCATTCTTCAACATTTTGGGAACCAACTATTAGATTACTTTTTCTTGAAATAATTAAAACTCTTATTTCAAGTTAGTAGTTCGTTGATTTTTTTTGACATGAGATTTTATACTACTTTTTATTAATTGAATTCCATGACTGAATCCATTAATGGTTTGAAAATACATTAATATAAATTATGTCTAGAATATTAAGATTGATTTCAACTCTTCATTTAATTGCATTTGATTCTACCATGAGTGGCTAAACCACCTAAGGTATTTACTGAGGGTAGGTGCATATGAATTCCAAAAATCATTAATTTTAATCATTTTAACCTTATGTATTATTAATCACGATAAATAAAAATTATCTATTAAATTAATTTGAACATCCCTAACCTCGGGACATTTGAATGAATGACCTGATCGTGATTGGAGTAGACTAGGTTATGAGCCACAGCTTGAAATACATTCTTCTTAAGAAGTTAATCATAATGCATCTTGGTTTTCACCATTTCTAGATTAAGGAATAGTTAATTATTAGGTAGAAATATTTTTTTTACCATATTCAAATAGATACCTCAGCAATCTTTATATCCAAAACCACATGATCCTACCAAGTTAGAATTAAGATAATTTTTTTCTATTGATCCATGAAATTGATGATACACCCTTTTTTATTCCATAAGTCAATCCTAATCTCTATAGAAATAGTTTCCCCAAACAGATTCAACTTGTGATTACTCATACACCAATAGTTTCCATGACAAATGGTACCATTTTTAGCCCTATTCCATATAGAATGGACCCAAACCATTTTGTACACAACATCCCAGTGGAAAGTTATGTTTGGGAAACCATCAAATCTTATATAGTCATAGCCCACAAAAATAAAATGTTTTGTGGGGACACATCAAATATATAAAAACACTTCAAGGAAATCAATCTTACAACATATGAGAAAATTAAACAAGAATGATTAAATTTTTAGATGGAGATATGTTTATTGAGAAATATTTTAAATCTATCAAAAATACAAAAATCATGGATTTTTTATATTAGTTATTATAACAGCCCATACCAGTCATAGAATGATATTAAATCAAAGTGTAATAAAATTCATTATATGTCGTAATAAAACCATGACAACACCAAATAGGTTTATTTTCTTTGGAAACATGGATACATAAATAACTGATTCATAAAAAATCTACATCATCTCCCACTTATTCATTTATAACTCGAATTCTTTTTGACATATTATGCATCATACCTTTCAAAATATTCTAGGGAAAATAAACCTAAGAAAAGGGTTAGTGAAGATACTAAATAAGGTAAATCAAGGGAGATAACATAAGCCTAAGGGCATAAGAACATTAAAATAAATTTTGAAAATTATATCCTACAATAATGGGAACATGATATTGAGTTATATATAAAATCATATAAGTTAATAAGACATGAGTTGTAAAGAGCATAATTAATGGGTGTAAAACATATGACATTAAATTTTTCCATACAAAGAATAATATAAAATAATTTTCACAGTAGTCATGGTTAACTTCCAAAAACATCATAGCAGAGAAATTTTCTTACTGAACCGAGTTCAATCCTTATTCTAGCCCAGCATTATAGAACTAGGTTTACTCTACATAAAATTTCTATATTTTTCAACTAGGTTCGCATCCTATTCTAGGACAGTCTATCTGATGAGATTTAAATATTTACTCACTTCATTGGATGGAGAAATTGTTCACACCTACCACATTACAAAAAAATACATATATTTTCCATAAAAACATAACTCATTAATCAGATCAGAACCCAAAAAAAGAAATGGGCTTCATAAAATTCTCTTAATAATATATAGAAAATGTTTAGAATTATTAAAAAAATTTCTATCATAATTATAAACCATTAATAGACAAAATAATAATGGTATCATTGGGTCATATCCCGATTAAAACATAAGTAATGACCAATAATGATGTATTTTACTGAAAATGATTTTAAAAGACCCTATAAAATAATTCAAGAGGAAAATATCCTTTAGATTTTGAAAAAAAATTATATAGTATTTGCAAGGAAGGAAATTATTTGAAAATAACCCTGTAATCTTGTAGATTAACATTGACCTCAATAATGGTTCATAAAAAACCATTCATGTCATATAAATTTAAAAAACTCATTCCATATTTTTTTTCTAAAAATGTCACAAAGTACCTCATCTGGTAAATATGAAAAATATTCATTTCAAATAGTTTAGTTAAAATTTACAGATGGGTAAAAATGAAAATAATTTTTTTTGGAATAATATAATTTTTTTTTATTTTTTGGGAAACATGTACACAGAATATAAATATTCTCCTATATATATATTTATAAACAATCCTTAATAAGAATGAGATTATGAAATTAACCCTTACCTTAGGTATGATTTCCTTTTATGTATCTGATACACCTGTATAAATATTTAAATAACGTTATCAATTTATATAAGAGCCATATATATTTATATTATCATATAAATTGTTATAGTATCACATTTTCACCCATTTGTTAACAATATTTCATTATTACCCTACTTTTGGGTGTTAACTAATTTAGTTTCCAATTAATTCTATCATATGATCCAAGTTCTTGTACATAGAATATAGTTATTTAATAAGAATAATTATGTTAATGTAATATATATTTTATTTTATCATTTTTTACATTTTTAAAATCATTATTTAATGGTCAACATGGAAAATGAATCACATCGTGTAATGTAGACGGTAGTCCTACGTACGGATGAGGAAATGAATCATTCACTAAATGGAGTAAGGGGAAGGATGTGTATGGTATGTTAATTTTTATATCAGAATCAATATCAGGTTATAATTATCATAAATATCTATTATTTTCATTATTATACCCATCTATTTAAAGTGGTGATGAAAAACTGATTACACCACGGTGTGGAGAAGGTATGTCATACTCAGGCACACATGATGTTTTAATTTTTCATAGGATAGATAAAAGATGGAATATGTTTTTCTGATAATCATTATAATGTATAATAATATATATGATACAATATTATTTCCTTATAATGTAAACAACACATGAGGTGAAAGTTGAATAATAAATAAACAAGTGTTTACCCTAAAATGTGTGCATGGAAAAATACGCAAAGAGCACCCCAAGGCCAGAAGGGGCTAATTTGAGAAGCACCATCATGAAGCCCCTCAGCATCACCATCAGCAATGCTATGGCCACCTCTTCAATCACTATACAGAATGAAGGTGGCATACTCTATGGTTATGATGAAATTTATGGAAGGGTTTTCTCAGCAGAAGGAACATGATCACTTCTACGATCCCTCAGAAATTAACAGAAGGGTTTGCTCTGCGGAGGGAACACAATCACCTATAAGATCCCTTGGAAATTATATGAAGCCTTTATGAGCACCATGAAAGGAATTAAAGAGGCCTCTTAACCTTGGAGGTTATGACTTATGACTATACAGTTACGATAATCTTGACAAGATCTTCCTCTGATGGTAAAGCACAAGCAGCATCACACCATGCTGTAAGAGCTTCGCTGCACCTTTTCACCTATAAATACCAGGCTTCCCCTGAACCCAAAAAATCGATACCCCAACCTTTTTCCTACTCAGCTATCAAATCACAAAGCACCCTCTTCTCTGTGAATTCATAATAGAAAATAGCTCTTCAAAATATTTGAGCATTTCAAAAAACCAATCCCTTGGCTTTTATGTACCACATATTCAATCCTAGATGGCCTTCGTGAAACCCACATGTCATCACAATGGAAGGAGATCTCTAATGGAACCTAAGTCTTCGAAAATAACTCATTCTCGGCGAAGTACCTTCCATGCTCATGTGGACCCCACGATAAGGCAGGATCTTAATGCTTTGCGGAATACATCACTTCATAGTGCCATACTTTGTAAGACACCCATGCTTAGTGAAGTCCAAATCTATGAAAGAACATGAACATCGGGAAGCACCCTTTATACGCATGTATACCCATACCTGTGTTATTCCAATCCACCTAGGGAAGTATACCTCTTTGAGGATTCTCTCAACTTTTTTGAGCACTAGATCATTGCATAGTCCCTTCTAGTGAACACTTTTTCATCACAGAACCTTCTCCCATATAGCCCTCCAGGTTTTTATGAAGTGATTTCAAGGTCTCTTGAGAGGTTATACCTAATACATTTCATTTACTCATTCTTATTCGCATAGGCATGGTAATGGTTATTGATTTTTTTTTCATAGCCACTCTACCATACTCCACTCAATGGATCACTCCACAACCCCGTATCCACCCAAAATTGCCGATGCCATCCCATCACCAATAGTTATAGAACATCGATAATGTATGTACTATGGGTGGGGAGGGAATCCTCATCATCTGAGCTATAAGACATTAAACATTCAAGAACCAGTGTCCCCATCAAATCATGTTAAACTATTGTGTCTCCCCATGCAATATACATGGTGCACCCCACCATGGACATTTATTCACCCCCACTGGTCTACACAAGAGTGAGACCATCATCACATGGAATGAGATAATCCTTGTATGGAATGAAATCTCTCTATAGGGGTGGGAAAATATCTTGGAGTAAGACCCTAACATTTCTTGTGTTAGGTAGCATCCTTTCTCCTCCTCTCTTATTCCATGCACAGAGGAAAAATGAGAGATGGGTATAAGGACCTTTGATGCCACATCTCTATCCCTTTGGGATTTGTCTCCATTGGGCCTCCATCCAGGAGTAAGTCCCAATCTCCATCTCCCTTGGCCACTAAACACATGTGATTTCTACTTTATTTCACATGGATGTACCTTTCGTGACTTGATCGTCAGGACGTTACTACCTCTTATTTTTCACACTGAGGATGACACATGTGGGCATAGAGTAAGCATCGACCCTGTCATCCTTCTTGGTCTGACCTAGTACCCATCATTTTAAATATAACTACATGAAATTTGATCTTTTCCCTCTCAAGTCATGTAACGTAGGAAGCCTCTTCGAGGTTCAAGCCCGTCATCCATTGGACCCGACCACTTCATGCCAGTTCACCCTTGTCTCGCATGATGACAAACTATCTGCCCCATTATAACTACATGGGTTTTGATCGTTGTCTCTTTGACAAGTTATGTAGGAAGCCTCCTTGAGGTTTAATCAGAATCAATGGTAAGCCAAAGTATCCCCCTTTGTTGGGATCCAAATATCTAGTCCACCCCCTAGGAATCAGAACAACTATCAGGCTGTATACCACAAGTTATCCCCAACATCATCATCGTGTCTCTGTCGTTTGTGAACGACCTGATCCTATTTCTCATCTTGAATTACATGGGGTTTGATCCCATTCATCTAGACATGGTACAATGGAATATTATTTGATATTTAACACCAAATATGGAAAACATATTCAAACTACATGGGTTTTTATCCATGTCTCCTAGGTAGGGTACGTAATAATCCTCCTTGAAGTTCAACCCCAAAACTCGTAAACCCATTCAAACTATGTGGGTTTTTATCCTTGTCTCATAGTCATGTTTTATAGGAGGCCTCCATGATATCCAACCCAAAATATTGGTAAACCCATTCATAGTATGCGGATTTTGATCATTGTCTCTTAAGAAGGGTACGTAGGAAGCCTCCTTGAGGTTCAACTCCAAAGATGGTAAACACATCGGAAATAAGTGGGATTTGATCGTTGTCTCTTACGAAGGGTACATAGGAAGACTCCCTGAGGTTCCACCCCGAACAGTGGTAAAACCCTTTAAACTATGTGGGTTTTGATCCTTATCACTTGGACATGGTACATAGTAAGCCTCCCCAAGGTTTAATCCCAACCAACGGTAAGCTATTGCATTCCCCTTTGTTCGGATCTGACTCTATGATCTTCCCCTCAGGTATTAGATAAATCTATAGCTACTAACCACACATAAGACCCAACATCATCTTCAAGTCACTGTCCTTGCTGTACACTCCGATTTCATTCCCCATCTTGAACTACATGGACTTTGATTCCCCATCATGGGATACATAGGAGGCCGTATTGAGGTATAATACCATAACTCATGTACCATCCTCATCTCTCAATTGATCCTTTGTGTTTTGGGAAGTTCATGAACTAGACCATAGTTTCTACTTCCTTCGGTTCCCATCAATGATTTACGTCTCCTAAGGTGCCTCCTCAGGTGTCCCATCATCCCACTGAACTATGTGGACTTTGATTCCATTATATGGGGATATGTAGGAATACTATATGATTTTCAACCCTACTTCACCATAATCTTTATTTCTGTTCCATCCCATTCCATCCATCAACTTCGTTCAGGCATCCCTCATCCATCCTGATTTCGTACCATGTCTGCCACATCTCAGTAGGATAACTATATTTCCATGAGCGACTAACCATGAATAATCCCCACACAATCCGTAATCATAAATCCTAAAGAACCCCTCTTGTGATGATAAGATAACCCCACATAGTCCATATCATGTAATTGGGTCATTTTTCTTCTATGAACAACACAAATATATGTCCTACCCATCTTGAATGATGTGGGTTCTGTTGTTTGTCTCCTCGTTATGGTATGTAGGAAAACTCCATGAGGTTCAAACCCAGATAATGGTGTCCCTATCTGAGAGGATCCATCATCTTATGATCCCATGTTCATGGCATATAGATAAACCTTCATGGTGGTATGTCTTCCCTTTATATGACATACCACCTAGTGTCCAATCTTATTGAGTGTTCTGATCGATCCACCAGGTAAACAAACCAACTGCTCCATCCAGTGGATGTACTAACCTGAACTACCTTTAGGGAATGTTTCAATCAACCTAATTCCATATCTGATATATGTTAAACTAACATACTAAACTATTTTGGACATGGGACATCTAAGGAAAACCTTGGAAACTAAACCTTTGGCATAACTGCCTCCGCTAGAAATTAAAATCGGGACATACCGTGTGTTAACATGGGAAGCTAATGAAAACCTCGGGGACTTGCCTATGGAATTTAATTCAACAAATTTTACATGGGATTTCTTGGGCATTCGTACCCTCATGAATCCTTATCATAAGAAGAAGAAACCCCGACACATCGGTGTTTCAACATCCAAATAGGCTAGCAATGTCCAACGTAACTACTCCCCTAATCGAAGGTTTCTTCCCTAACATTACCCCTTGGAATGTCCAAATAGAAGCAGTGTACTTAATCGGAATCCATGATGATCTGTCATTTGGGAAAATTTTCATGGGGAATGTATCAATATTTAAGGTAGTCCTGGAATAGATGATGAGTTCTAAGGTGGGATCCAAGGAAGGAGGAATGAAAATACCATTTTCCTGTTTTGATCAAGGGCAAGACGACCCTGAATAAGTGATGGATGTTGCCTACATTTGGAAAGCATAAATGCTAGGAAATAGCTAGTGCATCCCCACAAATGGATGTGCTCCCCAGTGAAATCATAGGAAACAGAAATTCTGAAAATGATGTGAATTATTCTCTTAAATGTGAAGATTTGTAGAATTCAAGGCATTATTGGATAAGAGTGTCACCAGATACAACTATCTCACTCTAGGTCCCAACAATAAAATAGTGTTCCTTGTGTGAAACTCACCAGAGGTTAGGGAAGTTGAATGTTGGGCATCCTGGTCTACAACATTGTCAGTATTGATCCTTCTCACCAATCATTGGAGATGGAATTGTGCTGGGGTACTGGACATTTCTTTCCTCCTTTAGGCGCTAATGGTTGAATCTTCCTACTTTTCCGTACCCAAGTAGTTATGTTAAAAACCCAATCCCCACCCACTTATAAACATGGCGTCTAAGGAAACACCAATGAGATAATCATGTGTGGCTACATTTATTCTACAATGGCCTCCACATCCATAGATGTTGGTCTCCCATGCCCCATATCACAATCTAATATCATTCATAGGAGGGTGATCAATGACCTCACTCGATGGTATATTGAATAATGGATTATCCCAACTAGTGATATGGACCGAAAGGATCTAGTGCCTTCTATACCTCTTCGTCATTATCACCCCCATGGTCCACGTAGGTAGCCTCTTCTCCCCACCCCAACCTTCAATTGTTTTGAGAGACTCTCCATGTAATGCTTTGATGACCCGCTCCCTTGCACCACAGAGGTGAGGGAACTCCCTGAAAGCACCGTAATGATTATATCCTAAGGTCCACCAAGGTGGACCCCCACCTTGTCGTGTTATTGCCACCACCCAGTCCCATGTGATTAGTAGTAGGTGAGTTACACACCTACAACACCATCCCTAGTCTGGAAAACCCGACACCAATGCTGGGTGTAAGCTGAGGAGGCCACCCACCAGGGGGAATAATCATAAATGGATAAAATGGCTTGTGCCTTAAACAATTCATACTATTAGTTCTCTATTTATACTATATAGGGGCACATATACACCCAACCTAGATAGAGGACACAACCACCCCATGGGTAGGTTGGGACAACTCTATTGGTCATCGGCACAGATACAACCCGTTGTGTGCCGACCTGTGATAATGAAATCAAACACGGAGGTTTTCCCCATGCCGCCATCAATGAGAGAGAAGGCCCTCACCAATACCATTTTGGGCATGGAGGTCCTCCCAATGCCATCCTCATCCCTGTAATATGAGAAGTGGAGGTCTGCCTCACTTCATTGGAATCCAACACAAAGGTCTTACCCACATTTTATTTTACCAGTACAAAGGCCCCGCATCGTACCATCACTGCTAAGAGAAAAACATGGAACTACTGCCCATGATCACACATTCTCTTGATGAGTTCCTACACACTCTAACACATCCATTGGGGGGGTTCCCCCATGCATCAGCCATCAGACACTAAGGTCATCCCTGTTTTCCTTTTGATATTTTCCCGGCTCCTCCTCACACACCAACTCACCCCAACAAAGTTCCTCTCCACCCACATATAAGTTAAGTT
Organism: Viscum album; assembly: GCA_963277665.1. Lineage (NCBI taxonomy): Eukaryota > Viridiplantae > Streptophyta > Magnoliopsida > Santalales > Viscaceae > Viscum > Viscum album. Next base: position 1,328,653,005 of record OY728162.1, read on the forward strand.
AAATGTCCTTTTCATGTTGAGAACCTACCATATCTTATTGATCCATACTGTTGTAGGAGGACAGCTCGCCTCTGCCGAAGGAAGAATACAGAGAAGTTTCAGAAAACGATTCAGCCCATATGATTTTAAGATTCGGAGGTAGAATGCAATTCGATATTGGAACAATAACCCACATCCTCTGTTTCGGGGGAGGGGGTTGAAAAAATACATATTAGACTCATCCTTTTGTAAATCGAGGTCTGCCGGATCCCAACCTCCCTTTGAAGATACATCAAGGAGGAGGATGATTTGGCCACCTTCTAGGTTCTGGCCTCGAAATCCTCCCTATCATCAACGTGATCATTATTTACCTCAATCAGCGATCATAGAGAGTTTTATAGGGGAAAATAGAGGATGATAAATGGAATGACCCGTGATCAGTAACTTCCTCCCCTACATGGGAATATGTGGTTTCTAGTCCATCTTACTGAGATGTGGTGGCACAATCATTTCATTCTACAGAAGACGACCCAATATGTGGAGGCTTGTCAGCTTGCTTGCATATTCTCTATCAGCCAGTATACAATCTCAATAGTTAGCTTCAGTGTTGTTATTGGTCCCTCAGGTTCCCCCAGTTGATTAATGGGAAAACTAAGGTTTGGGTCCCAAGTCTAAGTCGTGAATCTTATGGGACATCCTTGTAGTGGACTATTTCTCAAAGATGTTCTGTATAGTTGCATCCAAGATCTTTAGTATGTTGGAATCTAATACCTAGGATGAGATTTCATTCTTTTTAATAACCCTTTGGGTGAAAAAATTCCATCTCCTACATCATTGGGTGGAATACCCCAAGAGTCAAGTATACTTTGAAGATATTGGCCAGCAGTGCCGCATAGTCAACTTAACTGTGCTCCCCATGGGCTGGTGCCCTGAGTCACCTAATCACCATCACGCCCTCTAGAAATGATGTATCCCGATCATTAAAGTGCTCCCAAAAATTATTAAGCAGGCATCCCCCAACATTCAGATCCATGGTTGGGGGTAATATGCTATACTTCATTTTAGTTATATCTATAAGAAGCTCACTTTTACATGAAATATAGAGGATATTACTTTAGGTATAGTCACAGTTAGCATGGATGACCTATCAAATGGAGAAACTAAGATATATCTCCTTGAAGTGAACCTACCTCCCATGGTGGTACCATAACTTTTTCACCCATTGGGAAGGGTTATTCGCTAGAAAGAAATTTACTAGGCCTTCCTCCACTTTCTATGTAATTAGCCCTTGGCTGGAATACCCATAAGGGAAACGAGCATCTTGGGACCATCAATCCTGCTGACCCATCTGAATCAGTACAGATGATGTAAGATGACCCTCAAAAGGCCTCATTACGTCAAAAACTTAAGGAACATTAAAAAGGGTTTGAGGACCTCCTCATTGAACGTGTTGTGGAATAGAGACTAGACTACGGTAGTCATCAACAAGGGAAACAGTTGAAAGTACACCCCCCTGTGAGTTGCCTCTGGGTGGCAAGCCAGATTTTTTGAAAAAAGGGTGAGATATGCACCACCAAATTCATTTGATCTGCGCGATTACCATCGTGACCCAGCTCTGGTTCCCCCATCCACTCCGCAGGTCGTCCCCCTGGTAGTACCTCAAGATATCCCACCAGCTTCTCTATGAGCCACTAGAGGATTTATTATGTTGATAAACCTATCAACACATTGGAGGCCAGGGATCTGCGTCATGGATGTTATCTCGACCCAAATGAGCAAATGAAAGTGATCATTTCCCACATCGAGGGCTTAGAAACATGACTAGTGGTGATCCTGCCTGATGGAAAGTCATATCCGGCATGGGTCGATGATATTCTTACCTCCCCAGGTTTGGGAAATCCAACCTTTTCCCGCATTAATGGGATGGGCGATCTGCTACCACATCTAGACCACTTTATATCATTAAGAGGACCCATGTTGGGAACTCTAGAGCAACAGGAGGTCGCCAAGCTAGAGTGTTTCATATTAACATTGGAAGAATAAAAATTTATTAGGTACATTCAACTAACCATTAGTTTATTAGCCATTTGGGAGGATCTTCAAAGGTAGATTCATTAAGTGTTAGTTCGTCCTCCTGGAAGATGATTATTTATGTCCACTTCGTGTACATGTAGAGGCCTAACAAGCACGTCATAGTATTTTTCACCCAGTGTAAAGGTCTCACCTATTCCATGGATATAGGTTGACCCAGGAATAGCAACTGAAAATAACTGTGGGGAATTTCAATACCCAACTTGTACCCTCGCTCATCACGTAGAACTACCTGGGTGGATTTTAGGATTTCTCTAACAAAGCCCAGTGTCCAGATAAAGCATTACATCAAGCAAAGAAAGATTGTCGATCGCAACCTAGATTTCCAATGATAAGAGATTCTAAGGAAGAGGCCACTGTGGTAGTGAAAATAGAGGGCCCGAGGAAGCTACAGTTATTACCTAGGGAGACACCTCCACAGCCTTCCAAGGCCCACCACCACAGGCACTACCTCCATCCTACCTGTGCATATCTCAGAATTGGTAGTCACCCCTTCCTATAGTGGCACCACCACATAAGCAATATAATCAGGTTACCCCTCATTGACAGGCTCCTCTAGCCCCTCGGTGGGGATAAGATCCTAGATCCCCTTTCCCGAAAAGAAGGAACAAGACCTCCTCATTTAATGATGCTCATGTCCCCATTTATTTCTGATGATACATGGACTAGGGAATTATACGATTACTAGAATATAGGAGGCCCAAAGAGGCTGATCTCAATGATCGCCCCAATTACAAACCCTGTCAATAAATCTTGTGGCACACTCTCAAGTAGTGCTATGTGGTTAAAGACTATCTTCAATGCCATGTTGATAACAACATAGTTAGGATAGGTTTAGACCAGACATAGGTGTCCTGTGTATTCATACATCCTGACAGTGAGAGTGACAGTGGAGGAAGGTGGAAGCCGATTTCTAAATTTATGTTCCTAAAAATATGATTAGTGGATGTCCTGTAGGGAAGTATCTCATACCCAGTGTTTTATCTGTGCATGTTTGAACCATCTCGAGCCTTCAAATTTCATCACATTACTCGCAACAACTATTTCTACGTCAACATATTAGTCTTCCTCTACCCTGAAGAGAATGCATTAGTAACACAGGAGAATGAAATGACCCCCGACCAATGCCATCATCATTGCGTACACTTAGCAACATCATGCCCCCAGAGTTGGAGAATTTCCCCAGAATCCATCCAGTGATGGAGGAGTCATCAAGTGACAATAATAGGTACGCAAAATTTATATCGCAGAGCTGGTAAACCCATACATGGTTTCCAATAATGAATAGTTCCAAATAGATCCTCCTGATGTACCCAACTGATTCCCGCATCGATAGATCCATGTTTATGTGAGTCATTAGAATACATCAATCAGTGATTATAGACAATAAATTCATGCCAAGGAAACCAAACGATATGGCCATTGTAGACCACAACATGAGAATCCATCTCTTCTCATTTCACCAGATCTGTCTTCACCACTGTTTGTTCTACCTGATCAGGAATAGCCTCCACAATAGTTCTAGGATCAGACATGTTCTATTGCAGAAATACCTATGGCATCTAGACCTCATCCGGTGTTCACTTGAAGCATTTTGATAGTTGAGTTGCAGGACATTCCCAATACCAGTTGGACACTGCTTTAGCCTGAAGGGAAAGTCGTACCTCCTGTCATAGAAAGATCTCCTGTCTCCAAAAGTTCACCCTTGGACCAAAAGTATGATATTATTAAGCATCTTTCCTGAATTACTTCAAATATCTCTATCCTCGAGGAACTCTTCCTATCATTGGATATATGAGAAGCCCTTTTTGAGGCTTAAATAACCCCTCTCTTGTTTGAGACATAAGTAAATGTTGTGGAAGCCTCCAATGATGAGGAACTCAAGAACACATTATTTCATGAAATTATCTCTTTCTCTGGTGAGTAATAAGGCTCTCCCATATAGAGGAAGATCCCCACATTATACCAAAATAACCATTTCAATTGTGTGGAGGTTCTATGTTGAATTATCAAAGTAGTATATAGAATTAACATTATCTCGACCCGGAGACTTGAAAATATGGGGTTGTCTGAGGATGATAAGACTCTCTCTAATCGAAAAATTCAATGTTATGACGAGATGAAACCAACACCAATTGAAAAATTAAGCCTGAAGATCTAGTTCGGTGGGCTAGATGCAAGCACTATGTTCTTCGTTGTCCCATAAGGCACTGCTTACAACACGTTGATGGGTAGTACATGGCTCTGCCTGCATGCAACAATCCATTCTTCATATCACTAATGCCTTTTGTACACCTTTAATGGTTGAGTAGGTGTACTCCATGGTGATCTGTCTCCCTTTTCCTCTTGTGAATCCTGCTACCTAGATACTAACTACTACAAGAGAAAGGAAAATAAGATTATGGTTAATGTGATTGAACATGATACAGATGTGACCAACTCATGAAAAAACCTATATGATACCTACATTCTCCCGATCCACCGATTGGATTCTGTAACCCCAGACATGGGGAAATGATTGTTTTTCTCTTGAACGAGGGGAATCACATTCAAACATCTAAGGGACACTGTAAGATGAATTCATATTACTATGCAAGGTAGGCTCAGCTGATCCCACAAACCCCAATTCCTATAAGGTATTGGGATGTCCGCCCCTTAGAAACATAAATATTTCATACGTGCTTGTTTCGTGGGGCTAGGATAAACTGTCTCAAATGACATTCCAATATTTCTTTGATATCATCAAATTTTGTCCCTTGCATTGATGGAAAGATGTGATTAGGTCGATAGCTTTCATCAATATGGTTTTGGCAGTATCGGTGCTCCCCGATGCGGTGTCTAATACCACTGGGGCTAGCGTAACTATCACATCATTATCTGTTGACATAGAATAATCACCTCCCACTAATGATCCCACCACTATGAATGAATAATATGATTTGGAGGATACTCTGCCTGCTTTCTAAGATGGTGTCTCAAGGTTACGGGCGTAGAGGAAGCACGGTTGGGACGACACCCAAAATTATTTTTTACCATAATCAATGATTATTATGGGAACTATAAAACAAATAATGTCAGTCTCCATATATTAGAATCTATTATAAAGAAAAATAAGTAAGTGGGTAGAAACATTTAGAGATGATCTTGAATAACATGTTTATAATTAATTTAATTTCTAATGAAATAAAATGCATGGATATTCGTTACATGGTTAGTTGATGATTTGAGTCATCCCAAATGACCTTTTTGGATTGTTTCGGTGCATTTACAAGCATCTAATCCAAAATCCATATAGTGTGGATACTCACATACTCTCATGGCCTCTGGTCGACATCATTCATTCTTTGGGTGCTAGCGTGGTGAAGCAAGTGTCTTGCATCCGTTGTTCTTGATCCCCTTTTCTTCAATCTAGAGGAACAACTCCCATTATTGAGAGCGGAGGGAAGAGGATTCGAGAGAGAAACTATTTGGTTCAACAATTCTTAATTCAGCAGGTGTGCAGTTTGGTCACTAGAAAAATATACGTACAAGTCTATTTATTGACATGGGGAAACAATTTGAATATTTAATTTCGTAATAATAATTAAATACATTCATAAACTTAAAGAAAAACCATTCACCTAATAATAATTCTACATCATTATTTATGGTGCCTGAGATTTTGAAAAATGGAATTACAAATAAAATTCCATGTCACAATACAATAGCCATGTTATTGTTATTTTATCATGTGTTATCTAGTTAAATAACTATTTATCATCTTACAAATAATGATTTTACTACCAGAACAGCCTTGGTCTAGTCACACTCCACTTCAATTCATTGAACACCTAAATAAATAAATAAATGTATTTTTCTCTTTAATATATATTTTATTTATGAACGAGTAAATAAATATTTTTTAAATGTACAAATAATTAAATAAATATATTTTACTCACAATCTGGTGAATAAATATTTATTTTATTTATGAGATCATTTTAACATGAATAAATCCATTCCATAGTCATAAGAATAATATTTATTTCATTAATTAAATTGAAATAGAATTTAACTGAAACCACCAAATACACATAGTGTGTGACCCTCTAGGATTCTTTGTCATTTACAATAGGTAGGCTTTCATAAAGACCAAGAGTACTGTCTAGAATCGGTTCAAGGCAACCAAGAGAAATAATATAAATTCACAACAACGAAATCCATAGAAAAACGCTCACAGTGTGATATAATTCATTTGTTGCAATATCTCATCAAGCAGGATTCATGATATTTTCATCAAAATTTATACTTGATATGTCGTTCTTTGACTACCTGAAACAAACTCAATATTACACCATGGATATGGAATTTTTTGTGATGATCCTATTACAATCAAAGGGATGTGATATCATTCTCTATAAATGGTAGGAAAAAATCCATCCATGACATATCTATTAATAACATGCCACTCGTAAAATACCCAACATACCCTAATTCCCGCCATCATATGGCATGACAATTTCCATTATCAAATCAAAGTGAATGAGTAATGAAATGTATTAATGATAATCATAAAGTCTATAGATTAATACAAATTATCTTAGATAGAAATATCCAATGACACCAAAACATATAGTGTTCCTTCTGGCGGGTCTCTTCTCATAATCTCATATCTTGAAGATTACCATGGGTGGACTTCATGAGAAGAAGTCCCATATGCTTATGAGTACTCGCACCTCACAGTCTATATACTATGTACCATTATAGCATGTTATCCAACAACATAAATATATTAATGATTATTATCATAGCACTTCATGGTTCTCATCATAGCAGGGATCTTCTATGACCTTGTCAAGGAGAAAAATACTCTGTGACATTATTACACTATAGTCATGGATAATAATGAAGAATATTTAATATGATGTTTAACATTTAAATATATTAAATATTCTTGTAATCAATTTAAAAACAGTTGGTTCTATGAAACCAACTCTTACATTGTCTCCAACTGGACAATTAATTGGTATAGGTGAACTACTGTAATGAGGTGAATTCAAAACCAACATTGATCAGCATCGATATGAATGTCAAAGAGAAATAGTGATACATGTATTTCCTAAAGAATCATTGGGATATATTCTCTTGGAGTTATGACAAGATTCTATAACATGATCTTTATGTCACTATCCACTGCCTAGGTTTTCCCGAAAACCATCACGGGTACAAAAAGCCTCCTAGAAAGATGAATCCTTCTCATTGATCCATGGTGGAGGCCAAGTTGATAAGATCATCAGAGCCAACATCATCATGGAGGTCCAATACCTCAAATAGTTTTCTAACATTGGGCCTATCAAGAATAAGGATGGACAGATCAGATATTACATCAACATCAGGGATCTCAACTATCACTGCACGAAGGATAAAATTACCCTTCCTATGATGGAAATGTTGATTGATGCCACCACTGGGTTACAGGCTCTCTTTTTCATGGATGGGTATTCCAGGTATAACCAAATTTGACTGGCCCCTATGGATGAAGATTCAACATCCTTCAGAGAACTATAGAGTTGTTTTTTCTACTGGGTAATTCCATTTGTTATAAATAAAGTAGGTGAAACCTATCGGCATGCCATGAATCACATATTTAATACTTTTATATGGAAATTTTTGGAATGATATGTTGATGATCAGGTGGTCAAATCTCTCCAACATGAGGACCATCTCAATGATCTCAAAAAAGTGTTTGACTTCCTCTGATCCTTCCATATAAAGATTAACCCATTGAATTGTTCCATCGGGGTTACCTCCAGATAGTTTCTTTTCATCATTTCCTGATATAGAGGCATCAAGATTGATTTAGAGAAGGTAAATTACAATAGTCAAATGTCTCCCTCGAGAAACATTTGAAAGCATCAAGGCTTTCCGGGAAACGTAGAATATATACACCAGTACATTGAAAATATGGACAGAAATTGTATTCCCTTATCCTTGCTAAGGATTAATGGTATTTATTATCAGTGGGATGAGGATTCTTAGACTACTTTTGAGGAAATCAAGCAGTACCTTTTACAACCTATGATTCTAAATCCACCCATTTCTAGAAAACTGATATTCCTTTATGTGACTACTCTGTAATGATCTCTCAACACCCTTCTCACCCAGAAGATCAATGACCGAACGGATAATCGTTTATACAATATTATCTATAGACTCCTCAATACAGACACTAGATATTCTTCAATAGAGAAGAGATGCAATGCGCTGGTATTCACATTGTAGAAATTATAACATTACTTGGAGCACTATGAGATAGATCCAATGTCTTGAGTTGATTTTTTGAAGTACATTATGAACTACACTATGTTTATGGATCATCTAGCTCTATGGGTATTGAGCCCTCAATAGTTAAATATAATTTGTTTGGCTAGAATCCCATCAAGGGGCCAACATTGGCAGACTTTCTTTCTGCCCATCCAGCTCCTGCGGACCACTATCTTGATCTGGATTATTTGGATGATGCAATCCTCTCAGTAGATCTCGACATTCTATGTTGGAAAAATTCAGTTTTATGATGCTTCCCGAAGCCTAACAAGTCGAAGAATCATTGATCCCAGACTCAACAATGTGGGCATGGGTATCATCTTCATCATGTCGGCACGTGAAGTTTTACCATATTCATTCATGTTTTCATCAGGTTGTACCAACAATTAAGCAGAGTACCAGGCTCTCATTTTTGGTCTCTATATGGCCCTCGATATTGATGTTCCCCAAATTCATGTGAAAGGGGACATCAAGCTAGTCTTCAATTAGATCAATAGTGACTACGTCATTAGGGAGCCAGATCTCATATCACTATTAGAACATACCCTCTTGCTGATGGCCAAGTTCCTATCTCAACTAGAAGTTATTCAAGTACCTTCTTTAGAGAACGATCAAGCTGATACCTTTTCCATCCTTGTCGCATCGCTTGTAGATCCTAATTTGGATGATATGATTATCCATGTGGATCATTGGAGATTCATCGCTCCCATTACTCCAGAAAATGATGATTGACCGTATGTAAGAAACCTTACCATCAGTGCCTCCATGTTAAGGCCCTTAGGTCCCCATTTCGTAGTGTTGTAAGTGACATTTGATAGGATAATCCCCTTTATCGAGCATCTCTAGCATGGTAATCTCTCAATAGATCAAGTCGGGCATTAGGGAATCTGATGGGTCCCATTGCAGTTCACCCTCTAGAGTGGTCCTAGTCTTCACTAGATCCTTTACAGATGCGGGTTTGATGGTATTATCCTCTGTTGCAGTCAAGGAGGTGGTATTTCTCAAGTCATGCAAGAAGATCAGTCTAGTTTTAGTGGGGCTAATTAGGAAGTGTCAAAACAATCTCACTAGATTAGGATATTGGGGTATTTTTTCCCACTATGATTTGTGATTGTATTATCTTTTCCAAGATGTGTCATTCATGCCAAATCGATGCTAATTTTTTGCAATGACTACCAGAGCCTCTCCACACATCCTTGTATTTATGTACCTTTGTTGTCTAGGGACTTAATGTCATGGGACCATATCCACTTGCGACAGCACGCCAGTACAGGTTCATCCTTACCCCTATGGATTTCATTTCTTTGTAGGCAAAGCTAGTTTAACTCAAGGAGGTCAAGGATCACTCAATTATTGAATTTATTAGATCCAATATCACTTACCAATTTGGATCCCATCACGCCGTCCTCATCGATAATTGAACCTACTTCTCTGTAACTGTACTAAATAAGTTTCATTTCAAGTATGACATCTATTCAAATCATTCCTTCAGCTGACATGCACAAGAAAATGGGTAGATCGACACATTCAACGAACCCCTCTCTAACATTATATAGAAAATGGTTGGTCATAACAAGAAAAGTTGACCAGATAAACTCCCCAATGCTATCTATGATGACTCATAATTCCACTTAAAAAACCCCATATTCCCTGGTGTATGAGATAGAGGAAGTCATTCCCATCAAGATCCAGTTACTCTCATTAGACATAGATGTCTATGATCAGAATACACCTGACAAAGTAGTTGAAATCCATCTAGATGAACTAGAATTACTTTATGAGAACATGCTTTGTTCCATACACAGTCTAGAGAGGATTTAGAACAAGATAACTAGATATTTCATCAAGAAATTACACCACCACACTTTCTTACAAGATGAGATGGTCTCATCTTTGAGAATGCCAATGATAAGTGTAAGGAATCCACTGAAGTTGGAGCCTATGTCATAGGGAGGATACATATTTCATAAATGACTACTCAAATGGTGAATACTCCCTAGTCACCATTGCTAGTGATTGTATTACTCCACCCACCAATGCTAAATTTCATAAGCTGTATTTTTCTTGAATCATCCCACATGAATTTAATATTTCCCATCCTCACCGCACGACATTAAACTACATTATCTGTCCAATATAAAGGATGTAAAACTACTCACCACACATACCACATGATGAAAAACTAAAAACAGGCTAGGAAATTTCATTCTTGGACCTCTCTTAGGTCTAGGAACTTTCCAGCCTCCTACCCCATGATCTCAATTAGGATTGTATGGTGTGGTATGGACTCTATTTCTTCGTTCATGTCAGTCCATTGTTTCCACACCACACACATCCCCTTGGGACACCCCTCCTTCATCCAACATCTTTATCATAAGACATTAGGCTGCTTGGAAAGATCAAACTATTTAACATCATAAGGTAAATATGGAACAATTTAAAGCCTTGTGGTATTATTCAAGAAAATACTTCGTGGGTAATTTATCATTTGTGGGATGAGTAATATGCTCATCATCCTAGGTGACTAGGGAGTATTCACTATTTAGTTAAACATTGTGAATGATATAAGGTCCCTCCGATATGGGTTCTCGCATGAGTCGCTTCCTCTTGAGTAACAATGTAATTCTCAAGGCCAGTACTATTTCATCTTTTAGAAAAGAGTGGTGGTCAAAATTCTAGTTGAAACCTCTAAATATATTTTTTTGATGACTCTTCAAATTATTCAATGTGCAAATCCAATTCTCGTCGAGGACTTCCAGTTTATCCAGAAAAAATTCAGCAACCTTATATGTTGTTTGTTGATTGTAAACAACTGTGCACAACGAAGGAAACTTAATCATAATGGTTAGACTACGTCAGTTCCATATACTAGGGAGTATAGTTTCACCTGAGTGGAATTATGAGTGGTCATATGATAAACCCAGAGAGCGTTAGGGTGTTTTTTTGGATAATGTTTCTTATTTTAGACAATAATCTTCTACAAGAGAGGGTTTTGTTTAATTCTTCAATATTTCTATTTTCTTACACATTATAGTGGGACTTATGGTTAGAACAGATGTTGTACTTGGTGTAAAACATCTTCAGTTCGCCTCCCTGAATGTTGTTTTCATTATCTATGAGGACACTATGAGGAACACTGAATCAGTATATGATATTAGAGATCACAATTATAATGATATAATGGACCTAACATACTTGAGTAGAACTTCCTTTTCCCACATGGAAAATAAATCCATAGCTGTCAGGATGTACCTGCATTGGTGAGCTGTCAATGGTGGATATGATCCCATGACATTGACTCCCTAGACCGTAAAGGGCCAAGACTACTTTGTTAGTGTGGAGAGGCTCTGAAAGCCGATGCACAAAATCAATATGTATTTATAATGCATAGAAACTCTTGGAAAACTCAATATAGTCACATTTCATGGTGGGCCAAAAAAACCCCAATCACTGAATTTGATGACTAAGTTTCATACCTGTCTGATGAGCCCTGTAAGAAATGGAATGGACTTATTTCATGAAATGACATTTATCACCTAACTGAATTCAATGGAAGATAGTCCCAACAATCCTACATCTATAGAGGATCTTCTCATTACTAGGACCACTCTGTAGGGTGAAATGCAATGCATGGCAGTGGATTCACTCATGCTAGACTCGATCTTCTTGGAGATTAATGTGCTAAAGACACTTGATAAAGGGGGTCCTCCAGTTAGGAGTCCATTCCAACACTACAGATGATAGACATGGAGTCCTAATGTGGATGCATTGTTGGTATGGTGTCTTACCTGTGAGCTATCATCGTCGTTCAGAGGAACACGAGAGATGACACTCAGAAGCACCACATGGATAATCAAATCATCCTGATCATGCTCTGTAAGAGTTTCATCCAAAATTTCCGAGGCATCGACTCGACTATTCTATGAGTGAGGAAAATGGGTAACCACTGAATGATATAGGAATTGGTTCATTAGTTTATGGGTATGTTCTAAAAGTGGTACGAGATCCGGATTGTAATATAAATATTCACCATTGATCTACTTGATGACTTGTCCAGAGTCCCCTTTCACATGTAAATGGGGAACATCTATCTCAAGGTTGAGATCAAGACAAGTAATGAGAGCCTAGCACTTTGCCTCATTATTGGTATATCCTTCTGACTACAAGAGTGAAGATGGAATAACATCTTGCATATACGTGATGAGGATGATACCCATGCCCACTCTGTTTATTCTAGGATCACTAAGTCTTCTACCAGTAGGGATTTGGGAAGCACCATAAAAATCAATTTTCATACACAGAATGTCATGATATACTAAAAGAATTTTCACATTCATAAAATCATGATCCAGTGACTAGTTCAAAGGAGCTTGATGGGTGGTGAGGATGTCTGCCAATGCATATCCCTTGATAGCCTTCTAAGGAACAAATTTTTTTCAACCTATTAAAGGATCACTTCCCACTAAGCTAGAAGGCATGTCAACATGGGGTGGTTTAGAATGTACTTCATTGTATCCACTCAAGACACTAGTTGTATCTCATGGTGCTTCATGTAATGTCATTATTTTGGTGTTGCAAATTCTATCACAATGTAGCTCTTTTTGATAGATTAATGTCTAGTCTCTCTATCGATGAACATGTGGTTGAGATACTATAAACTATTCGTCATTCCCTCATTGTTCCTCTATGATAGAAGGGCATCAAGTGGTCATTCCAAAGCTATCAAATAAAGGGCCACTGGCTTTCTGGATATAAGTGGCATCAATATTGGAGGTCGTAATAGATACTGCTTGATTTCGTCAAAAAAAGCCTAACAGTCCTCATCCCACTGATAATAGGAACCTTTCTTTATGATCCGGGAAAAGGGATTACACTTTCTTGCCCGATTTGCGATGAACCCACATATATAGGCTACATGGCCTTGAAATCCTCAAAGTTCCCAAATGTTTCTAATAGAAGACATTTGACTAATGGCATTGATAATCTCTAGATAGATCTCAATCACACTATATATGACAATGAATTAGAGAAAAATTACTAAGGTTACCCAGAAGGAACACATGAATGGGATCATCTTCTTGTGGAAGGATAAGTGGAATCCAAAAACAATATCAAAATATTCAAGATGGTATTAGTGTTGGTTAGATTTTACAACTAGATCTCCCATGTAGCATTCCACCAATGACCCACGGATCAGCTTAAATATGATATGAATGGAATGCTGGTAGGTGGAACCTACATTTCTTAGACCAAAAGGAATTACCACATAGCAGATAGTAATTTTTTTCCCTGAAGGAAGTAGACTCTTCATACTCAGGGTTATTCAAATTTGGATATACCCAAAATACCAATCCATGAAGGGGAGAGCCCGGAACCTAGTATTGGCATCAATCAACAATTTCATTATAGGAAGGGGAAATTCATCCATTGGTAATTGATGGTTGAGATCCCAAAAGTCTATGTCGGATCATATCTTCTAGTTCTTCTTCCAGATGGGAAAATTTTTTATCTAACTATCTAGGGTACTGTACCTTCTTGAGGAAGTTGGCATTGATGAGCATGTCATCCTTGGACTCGACTGTGGAACTGTGAGAAGCGTGCATCATTTTTAGAGGTTGTTTGACCCCTTAATGATTTTCATGAAGATAGATGTGGTGGAAGGAAAACCAAGGATCTTTTCCTGACATCTTGTCATAACTCCATGTGAATTAATCATGATGATGATTCATGAAATCCAGGTATCGTTGTTTCTCTTTGACATGTATAACAGTACTGATCAATGTGTGATTTAGATCTATCTCATCACCAAGGTTCACTTGTACTATTTCATCAACCATGGTGGGTACACCATCTTTAGAGCGGTAGATCATAGTCAAAATCCACTTTCTCATTCATAGAGAAGGAATCTTCAAGGGAGGTAGTCCTTCTGAATCAACAGATCCTGACGGGACACTGGCGCTGGCCTGAGCTGTGGTGGACGCCGCATCGGGGAGCATCTATACTTCCAAAACCATAGAGATGAAAGCTATCGACTTAATCCCATATGGACATCGAACCAAGGGGCCATGTTTTATTAATTCAATGAAATAGTGGCACATAGGCTTGGGATGGTTTATCCCATCTCGAAAAAACATGCAACTATGACGTATTTGCGATGCCATGTGGCAGACATCCTGATACCTAATGGGAGTAAGGGGATCTTGGATCACCTGAGCATGATTTTTATAGGAATATGAGGTCATATTTTGGAATCCATTATACTTTGAAATGTGATTCTCCATCATTATGAAAACTAAAAAAATTCCCAATATCTGGGGTTGGGGCCTCGAATCGGTGGATTAAAAAAATGTAGGCACCATCCCGGTCATTCAACGGATTGGTCGCAACCATAGCGTGTTTAACCTCATTAGAATGAATATACTAGTCCTTGATATTGTAGTAGTTGGAATAGTGGAAAAAGAATTCTAAAGTGGAAGAGTGAGATCCTTCACCTTAGAGTATTCCTACTCTACCATTAATAGAGTATTAAAGGCATTGGGGATATGATGAAGGTAGTGACGTGTACAGGTTGAGTTATGGATAACCCATCAATGCTATGTAAGTGGGGTCTTGTTAGACAACCATGAACTTGATGCTGAAAACTAGGCCACCAAACTAGGACTTTAGGTGGATATTTCCAACAAGTTTATGTTTTTTCTTATCATAACTTCGAATTTTTAGGTCATTGTGACTTAGATCTACCTTAGAATTACACATATTTCAGAGTGTTCAGGATGAGATAAGGTTGAAACCCAAACCTGTGTTGACAAGAGAGTGACGACCCTCCTCACAGTTGAAATGGAGAGTGATGTATAGTGGGAGGATATTCCCTTACATGAGAAAACATTCATCTTATCCAGAGAAAGATAAAATGGCCAGATATTCTGCATGCTCGACTACCTCATCATTGAAGGCTTCTTTAGCTGCTACATCCATATAAAACTAGAGGGGAATTATTATAGCCTCAGCAATGTAATTTTTCATGTCTGCTGACATGAGAAGAGCCTCATGGATGTAGAGTGTCGCAGGAATGCTGGATGGATTCTTTAGAATATCATACTTCTGTGCTAATAGTGAACTTCTGCTGATAAGATGTTGTTATGTGGTAGAAGGTATGAGAGACCCTTGAGGCTAAACCAACAACCGATTAGTGCTGGTAATATCTTGCTGCTCACTAGTTGAAATTCATGGATTGACTACTAGATGAGGGATAGATGTCTGATGAAGATACAAAACATAACGTAGCTTGTTGTAGCACAATCATGGTGGATCCTCCAGATCATGTAGTAGAAATGGTGGTGAAGGCAGATCTGGTGAAATAAGATGAGAAGGAATCACATGTTGAGCTTCACATTGGTCATGTTGCTTAGATTTAGTTGCATGCACATCTTGTCTTGAGGAACTTACCAATGCATCATGGTGGCTCACATAGTTGTGGCTCCATTGATTATAGCATCGACTAGGGATGAAGGGAGGACCTGTCTAGCACTCTTCGTCATTACGAACCATGTAGGGGTTTACAAGCTCCATGGTATGCACTTAAGTATACCCTGAATTATGACATGAAGAATCCTCCATCACCAGGTGGAATATGGGGGAAATCACCATATATGGGGGCATAAAATGACCACGATTATGGGATAACGATGGAATAAGTGGGGTATTTTGTTTTGCGTTACATCTATGATCTTTTCACTTCATTTAAGAGGAAGGCTGAGATGTTGACATAAAAGTAGTGAATTTAGGTAATGTGGTGAATTCTAAAGACTCATTTAGATTCAAATGTGCATGGATAATTCCATGGGCGTAGGTGACTGCCTTACAAGCCATCCAGTCATTTTATTTTTGAGTCCCATGGTTGGAAACCCACATTCACTCACCTTCATTGCCACATTTGTTGTCTGGATTCAATAATACGCATGCGAATTATGTCATGGTTAGAACTAACTTGAATATGATGTTATCAGCATATTCATGGAGCCATTCATTATCCACATTGCACTGCTTGAGGGTGTTCTATAGGATCCATTGATAGGGGTAGTAATTGGGATGATCAGTGAGATCCACCTCTTTAGGCCTCCTGTATTTTAAAAGCCATATAATTACCAGTTCCAAGGAACATAAGAAATAACCCAGGACATAGGTATCATTAAATTACTAGGTCTAGTTCCTTTTATCTGGGAAGAGGTCTCTAGGAGCCAATCCCTAATGAGGGGCTGGAGGAGCCTATTGAGGAGGTGTAACCTAATTATCTATCCTAGGTGGAGGTGGTGCTTTACACGGGAAACCTACCAATACAGAGATGGTCCTTACTAGGTTTTATGTAGCATATGTGATGGAAGTCCTCTATGAGACTATGGAGTTAGATATACTAGTAAAAACACTAGAAGCATGAGGGACCCTATTTGTGATACTGCAACAGGCTCATCCATAGTGGATTTACCGTGGGAATTACAGGAGGAAATATATGTGCCTAATTTTTCTTGTGACAAGGCTTCCTATAGATGACTCGACTTCTCAATGAAATTATGAAATCCCCCTAGGTAGTGTTGGTTTATGAGAGAGGGGACCAGTTTAATTCTGACATTAACCACACACATTGTTAGCAGCTTCTTCTGATTCAGCAGTATATCCAAGGAATATGTGAGACCTTTCCACTTGGCAACAAAGTTTGTGGCATGCTCCTCAGGCCTCTATATTCACTTGAAAAGGTCTAAAATACTTGTCTTCGGGGTGGTGGAGCTGAACTGGTTATGAAACTGTCTACTAAGATCCTCCCAGCCAGCAACTGACTCAATGTGTAATTGGTTGTACCAGAAAAATGCAGCCCTTCTAATGTTTATATGAAGCACTAGATTTTGTCAGCCTCCTACCATGCTGGAGTTCCCAGTATTGGTCCACACCTTTAGAGGAAATTGGTCATATGCTGCAGCGGATCACCAATCCAATTATTGGTTGAAAAGGTAGGATTATTAAAACCAGTGGGTGCTGGCATATAATCTACACCAGCCAAATATGCAATTGCATCAGGTGAGATTGCAACATGTCATGTTTCTAAGGCCTCGACGCAGGCTATGGGAGCATCTATCAGGTCATCTTAATATGTATTCATCTCTTTATGAGGTTTCCTAACCATGAATGTGATGGTAGGTTCTCCAAAATGATAAGGAAGCCCAGTGGCTCATGGAGGGGTTGGTGGGATGTCATAGGGGACTATCCAGGGAATGACCTGCAGAGTGGTTGGGTGATCCTGAGTTGGGTCTGAATGAGATTTATCAAGTAATTCAGGATAATTGGGTGAGGAATATCATAGCCTCATTCCATAAACTCACACATCTCTAATATCTTTATTTTTTGGATGGTCAATGTCAGCTGAAATAAATTTGTTGGGGGAAGAGTGTACCTTCCCCTACAAACCCAACCGAGGATTACAAGAGTCTAGTCACTATTCTATAGCTTGTTCAACATGAAGATCATCAAACAAATTTTTATGTTTTTCATTTTTTATTTAATGCATCCTTTTTGAGAATATATTACTTCTTCTGCACTAAGCTAGATGGGCGAGCAGGTTTGACAGCCCCAAGATGCCCTTTTCACTTATTGGTATTTCAAATGAGTTATAATGACTATGAAGGTGGATTAAGGCCCAATAAATTTCTCTGATGGAAAGAAACCCTTCACTATAGATCCAATATGTGTTGAACCCCCAGGAGGGTAAGTTTTCTTCAAGGTGTTTTATCTCTTTCTCTCCCTCTGATAAGTCAGCCTTGTTGATCATGACTGTACCTAAATACATATACTCAATATCTTTTTGAAAGTTGGGATGGTGCTAGATAGAACTTAAACGAAGGGTTGTTTATTGTCCCCATCCATATATATGAATGTGGGGGGTAGCCTCCTTAGATATTTTTTAAATCACCTTAAATATATGGATGCATCATTGCTGGAGGGTCTAATAAAGAGCAGCCATATCAGGGTGCTGAGCCATGGGAATCATAGCCAAGTAGACAATGAGGAATTTCTAGCCAATATCTTCAGTTTTTTCCTATCTCAAGTGATAATACACCAACCGAAAATAGAGACAGAAGTGTGTCTCCTAGAGGGTTTGTTGAAAGCACGTGACCTCCTCCTGGGTAAAAGATTTTGGTGTACTGAAGTTTGTGCTTGCAACATTCCAGAACATCTCTAGGAAATGGTCCCCTACAATTATATCCCACAAGACCCTTGGATTAGATTAGAGATCCAACCCTTGGTTCCCATATTCATCTATTGGGGGCGGATGAGGGACCAATAACGACACTCAGGAAGAACATTGAGATGGTAGACTAATCGGTGGAGAATACGGTCAGCTAGCTGACAAGCCACCGCATCTTGGGAGGTCTTTAGAAGAATTGAACAACTACGCCACCACATCTCAGTAATACAGGCTAGTAACTACAACTTCCATTACATGTGATGTGGTTACATGTAACACCCCGAGATTTTATGAAAAATATTCTTTTAATTTCATTAATTTCTTGTGTTGTATCCTACACCAAGATTACCTTGCACTATATGCAACACCGTATTAGCTTGCAGTATACGCAACACTATTCTTGGATCGTGTTACACACAATTTTGATAATAGTTATTCTACGCAACATTGAGTATATATATATATATTCAATGTATAAATGAAATATGGTTGGATTCTATTATACGAAACAATGAAGGATTCTTTCACAACAGGCAACCCTGACTTGGCTTGCATTACACACAATCACGACCTTCCTCGATAGCGTGTGTTGTACGCAATACTGGGTTTTACTAAACAACGATATATTATTATAATATTATTATTATGAACTAGCTGTTATGAATAGTATTAACTAAATTTTTAATTTTATAACATTATTATTTATATTACACATTTTATAGAACATGGTATAAGAACAAAATAAATTTTTCTGGTAAAATAAGTATTTTTAAAAAAATGCAGTTTTCCAGCCTTTTGATGGTGCACCCACATTAAATCTAGTTTTTCACATGTTTATAAGTTAAATTTGAAAAAATAAAATTCTTCTTTGGAATCAATAACTAAAAATTTACTTTGGATAAATTTTCTGTATTATTCTGGTAACTTCCATATTTTGATGAACAGTAAAAACACGGTATATTTTAATGAAAAACAACTTTTTTCATCGTAATAATTTATATCATTAAATTATAATATTTAATGGTTTTAAAGTATAAATAGGATATATTTTTACCATTTAATATAATATATGTCATTAGCATTGATTTTACATTGAATTCGTAGGTTAAATCAATTCAATCTTTTGCAATGTTTAAACAAAAACCCGTTTTCATTCGACAACGGGATTAATTTTAATTTAATTTCTGCAACTTCTGTGTATTGAATTTGAAAAAATGGATTCCATATTTGGAATCTTTGGGTCCAAATTATGTTAATAGGATACTTTTTATTTTTGGGAATTATGAATAGTAACTACGGTAAATTTTATTTACCATAGTTAAAGGTAAATCGGGTAATTAAGGGTAAATATAATATTATAAAATTACCCTAACACATGCCAAAATTCTACTAGATGGCTAAAAGTAAACCCATATCAACTAAGGGTCGTATTAGATTCATTTTATGGTCTTTTGACCATGAAAATAATTTAATTATTATTAAAACAAAAGAAAGTGACAACATGTCACTCTCTTAAATCTTATAATTATAATAATTTTAATTTAGTGATCAACATCATAAAACTTATAACATTAATAGTATCCAGAAAGATAATAAAATTATCTACATCATGATAATTTATTTAGAATTTTTAGGGATTAAATAATTTTCATTAATGGTGATACATTAATGATACATAAATTATTTATTAAGTGGAAAATAAGTAATATAGTTTTTATTGAAATAATAATAACTATTAAAATGACCACAAACCTAACCAAAACTTATTGGTAGTGTATATATACACCTTAATCATCCAATGACCTAATATATAACCGTTTGGATCCTTATAAAAGTGATTATGACACTTATATTATTTTATTTTAAATGATGCCAAAGTTGTCACCTTCATAATTTAATAAATATAACAATTTAAATACTGTTATTTTAAGATGATAAATTCTAGTAAAAGTATTATTGTGAAAGTTAATAGACTTATATTCATCATAGGAGTTTATTTTAAATTTTTATGCAACAAATCTGTATATTAAATAATTATACAAAACTTTTGTAGTAATTATTTTATTGAGAGATAAACCAAATAAATGGTTTTAAAAATAATAAAATAAATATTATATGAACTATTTAATGTGATCCACTAATTTTAAAGACACATATGACCTTTCATTAATCTATTAAAGCTTTTATTTCGAACATATCTTCTGTATATATTTTATTTAAATTCAAATAAATGAATAGTGTCAAAATTGACACTATTGTTATTTTATAAAAATAACATATTATAAATTTTTTTAAAAATCACAAAATATATAAAAATTATAAATTTAAATTTATATGGTCTATAATGTTATAAAGTAAACAATTATGGAAAATGCACAACAAATAAGTAATTATTTGTTATCATTTAATATTTAGAATTTTATTACCACAAATAAACTTAAATAGATTAAAAAAGGATAAATCAAAATGATAAGGTTTAAAATAAGATCCAAACATGTATAAATTTGATTGGTTGATGCGATTACAACCCTATCTCATCTAAGTTTATAATATGAGTCTTTTTTGGACGTTTCTAAGTGGGGTTAGATTTATTATAAATTAATATTTTTAAGAATTCCAAAGGTACCCCTCTCCTCCCTTATAAAAGGGAACCTCCTCCCTCTCCTCCTCACACCAATTTGAGCCTTCAAGCTCGTCCAAACCCTGAAAAATTATCTTCTCCACTTCCCTAGAAACATCCTAGAGGTTCTGGTCTACTATAAAGACCAATCTTAGTGCCCTAAGAGGAGGTTTCAAAGAGCCATATCGAAGAAGAGGTAATTTCTTCTCCCGATTCTTTCAAGATTTTTTCTTCACCAACATCTTCTTCTTTAGTTATTTAATTATAAATTAATAACATTAGTATCACTAATATACTGATTTTTTATTATAAATATGAAACAACCCCATTTCACATTCTATCCATCCTACGGAAAACAAAATCACTGCGCGTGCGTACGTACGGAATACCATCTCCACACCGTGGTGTAATCTGTTTTTCCACAAACACCTTACATGGATGGGTATAATGGTGTAAAGAATAACTATACATAGTTATTATAACATTATACTGATTCTGATATATTGTATCATCCACTCCAATTCAATTCAATAATTATGGAAATGATATCATCGCTCGTGCGTACGTACGGACTGCCATCTCCACGACGCGATGAGATTCATTCTCCATGTTAACCAATTAAGAATGATTATAAAGTATATATAAGAAATAATAATGAAATATATGACATTATAAAGCTACTGTATTTATTTATATATTTATTTCATCTACTTAATTCCATTCAACTCAATAAGGAAACGAAAACAGCGTTCATGCGTACGTACGGCCTACCGTCTCCATGAACGGTGTATTTCTTTCCAGTTATCGATCTATTATATATATGTATATTCTGAATATATATTATATATAAATCATGTTTTATATTCTGGAATTATGTAATCGTGATCTACATAATCATATGAATAATTACAAGTCAAAACACGGACGACAAATGAAACGATTTTACCCAAAACACTCTTTAACATGGAATTTACAAAAGAACGGGTAATATAACGTCATAATTGAACCATATATGATATCATAACAATGAATATGATTTTGTAATAAGTCAATGACATTATTTAAATAATTATACAGGAGGTTCGGATACATACAAAGAATATCGGACATAAGGTAAGGGATACTTTTACAAATCTAATTTTTATCCGAGATTGCTTATTTGTAAGTATTTACTGGGGTTATTTCTATCATCCATGTCACTGTTTTATAAAAGTGTATTCATGTATGTTTAAAGTCCTTTTTACCCATTTTTACTTTTACCCCATGGTATAGAAGGAATCTTTCTTTTATTTACCCTACAAGGTACTTTTTGACTTTTCTGACAAAAGTACGAGAAGAATGTTTTTTTAATGTATACGGCATGAAAGGATTTTTTACAGTTTCATAATGCCTCATTTTCATGAAGCTTACTCTACATGATTTTATGACTATTTTCAAAAAAATAATTTTATTTTAAATGTGCATAGCATTTTTTGAAAAGAAAATGATTTTGACGAAGAAAGGATATTTTCCTCAAGAATTCATTTCAAATGTTTTATCAAAACCATTTTCCATCTAAGATGACATTATTTGATAGGTGTATGTTTCTAGTTTAATTTCTCTATTATTTAAGTGGTTCACTTTTCTTATGATGAAATGTCCATTTGTTTTATATGTATTATGAAATGATGGGATGATGTTTATGAAACCCATTTTATTCTATGGGTTATGATGAATGTTTTAAGTTTATTTTGTGGCACATGTAAGAATGATTTCATTATGAGATGGGTGGGACCTATATCTCTCTCCAATGAATTGGGTAAAGATTTATATCTCATGAGATAGACATGGCTAGAACGGTAAGCTAATCCAGTTCAGTATTACAGGACTGGAACGAGGAGTGAACTCGATTCAGAAAGGGACTTTGTCCACTAAGATGGTCTTGGAAGCAATGCCTTGAATAATATGGAAATCATTACATGTGCTTAATGAATGCCACAATTACATGTTTTATTCCCATGGTATTTTATCATGGTTTATGTTCCATTATGATCTATGCCTTATGTACTTCCTTGTTTTATGTCGTTGCTCAAGATTTTAATGTTTAAACATTATGTTCATGTTTTTAAGTTCCAATGTATATGGTATGTTTTATTTTATCCATGCTTACACTTACTGAGCATTTGAGCTCACCCTTTTTATGTTTTATTTCCCCCCAGGATCAAATGAAAGGTTTTAGGTCAGGAAACAAAAAGTGGGCGATCCTTATGGGAGATGTTGAAGATCTTTCACCACGATTTGAAGATTACATTCCAAGTTTCTAAAGACACTAAACTATTACGGTCCTTGTGTGTCTGTTTTTGTTATGTATTAAGTATTCTGAAAAAGTAAGGTAATGTCCATGTACGTCAAGATTAGGTTCTCTACAGTTAGTATTAAGGGAAAGGTTTAGTCAACCTTTGGAAACTAGGATGCGAAAATGTTAGTGAGATCCCTAGAGATATTTCTAAGGTATGTCTAGGGATGTACCTGAGGATAAGAATACGTATAGGATATATTCCTAGAACTATGGTAACGATCTTAGAATTTAACCTAATAGGTTAGATATTGGGGGTGCTCCCCCATTACTATGTTGTTTTCCCTAGCATGATTTTTTCCTCTCACACTATTCTTTTTGGGTTTTAGAAAATGGATGGAAACAGGAAGATTCATGATAATGGAGGATATGACAGACAATGGAATGATTTTCATCATGAGAAACCAAATGAAACGGGATCTGGAAGTCCAAACATCGTTATTATGCCTAATCAGCAATCTCATGATATGATCAATAATCTCAAGTTTGGTAAGTTTCCCGACTAAAATAATAAGAGAATGATAGAGTTTCATGATGATCATAGAGGAAAGAAAGTTCTATTTCCCTCGAAGAGGCATCGGGGAGATTGTTTCAAAGGAACTGGAAGATGCTTTGGGTGTGGAAAAGAAGGACACAAAGCCAGTAAGTGCAAAGGAAAAGGTTCAGTAAACACCATGGACAAGGATAATTGTATTGCTATGACATCCACAATGATTAGATGTTTTAAATGTGGAATGTATGGGCATTATGCAAACCAATTCCCTAATGGAAAATCTCATGAAGAGAATCAGCATGGTCATATGGGTAGTATTTATGTGGATGATAATGAGGAGACTAAAAATTATTTATGAGCTGAACAAAGTGTTGAAGCTCAGTCGGTTGATTTAGAAGGTAGTGGAATGATTGTATGTTTATCGAGAGTTATGTTGTATAGTTAATGGTACTATGGAATAAAGAATCATCTAAGGATTGTTACACTATTGTTTTTCCTAAAATTATTTGAATGTATATGTTGAATGGTACCAGTAACCATGGAATGTTATTCAGATATTTTTGTAAAGTAGATGATGAAGGAATAAGAAAATAATGAGATGTTTGATTGTATTAATGAGATCATGATTGATATAAGGACTAAGTGATATCATTGTTTGAGTATATAGAATTTTGAGGATTTTGGTATGTGGAAAGTGTAAACTTTTAACTGCATTCATGTTTTCACTACGGTTCAATGGGTAATCATTTTTCAAGAGAATACATGATTAAGGCCTTCAAACGATTGTAATGTGACCAACAAGACATATCTTATGATATATGGGGATCAACGATGGAATTAAAATGCTTCTTATATGAAATCTCTGGTAATCATTTTCACTATAATATTACAATGGACTACAATATTATGGATAAGCCTAAATATTGGAATGGATTATTTTGGACATACGTTAGTATTGTTTAAGGATAGAACCTTTTTTCGATATTATTGATGGGATAATATAGTAATGTTGTTTTAGAAAAAGGACAACCTGCAGGACAGGCGACAGCCCATCGCGTCGGACAAGGATGTGGGAATCGAACCCACAACTGAAGTGCGACTAGCCTTTATCACCTACCACTGGCCTACAGGAAGTCTCTAGTTTGAAGAAACTAGTTTTATTTCATTAAGCGGTATGATATATGAAGTATAAGTTCATTTTTGGAACCATATACGATTAATCTAAACATAATATGGACTTATAACTTTTGCTGACCTTTTTTTTTGAAAGAGATGGAATGACCCATCATTCTATCACATGATCTGCTAACACATCATGAATAACAAATTCAACTTCATTTCATTAAGGGATGAATTGGAAATTGTTCAATTCACGAACAACAATGAGATTGTACCAAAATCATGCAAGTATTTCTTTTAATTCATCAACTTTAGGGAAATTATCTTGAAAACAAAAAATGTTGTCCTAGTTCCCTTATATCCGATGAATCAGATGGTACCTTAGATCATCAGAAATCAATAGCTTTGTGATTGTTGTCTTTTTCATAGCCATGTTCTCTACCACTCTCCATCAGAACTTGATGGTTAGAGTTTTCTTCCATATCCATATTTTCACCTATGTTATCCTATGTGGAAAACCAGTGAGGAGTAAATTTGGGTAACCGTTACATTTCATACTTTAGTTTTTAAATCCATGTTTTGGTATTCCTTTTTATGATGTGGGAATCTATTAAACAAACTTTCGAGTAGTAAACCATTTATAACCCTGACGAATTTCGAGGGGAAAATTCATTTTAAGGGGGGTAGAATGTAACACCCCAAAATTTTATGAAAAAATATTCTTTTAATTTCATTAATGTCTTGTGTTGTATGCTAATCCAATATTACCTTGCGCTATACGCAACACCGTATTAGCTTGCAGCATACGCAACACTATTCTTGGGTCGTGTTACACACAATTTTGATAATAGTTATTCTATGCAACATTGAGTATATATATATATATATATTTATTCAATGTATAAATGAAATATGGTTGGATTCTGTTATATGAAACAATGAAGGATTCTTTCACAACACGCAACCCTGACTTGGCTTGCATTACACGCAATCACGACCTTCCTCGATAGCGTGTGTTGTACGCAATATCGGGTTTTACTAAACAATGATATATTATTATAATATTATTATGAACTAGCCGTTACGAATATTATTAACTAAATTTTGAATTTTATAACATTATTATTCATCATACACATTTTCTAGAATATGGTATAAGAATAAAATAAATTTTTCGGGTAAAATAAGTATTTTTCAAAAAATGCAGTTTTGCCGCCTTTTGATGGCGCACCAACATTAAATCTAGTTTTTGACATGTTTATAAGTTCAATTTGACAAAATAAAATTCTTCTTTGGAATAAAGAAATAAAAGTTTACTTTGGATAAATTTTCCATATTATTCTGGTAACTTTCATATTTTGATGAATAGTAAAAACACGCTATATTTTAATGAAAAACAACTTTTTTCATCGTAATAATTTATATCGTTAAATTATAATATTTAATGGTTTTAATGTATAAATAGAATATATTTGTACCATTTAATATAATGTATGTCATTAGCATTGATTTTACATTGAATTCGTAGGTTAAATCAATTCAATCTTTTGCAATGTTTTAAACAAAAACCCGTTTTCATTCGACAACGGGATTAATTTTAATTTAATTTCTGCAACTTATATGTATTGAATTTGAAACAATGGATTCCATATTTTGAATCAGTGGGTCCAAATTATGTTAATAGGTTACTTTATATTTTTGGGAATTATGAATAGTAACTACGGTAAATTTTATTTACCGTAGTTAAAGGTAAATCGGGTAATTAAGGGTAAATATAATATTATAAAATTACCCAAACACATGCCAAAATTCTATTGGATGGCTAAAAGTAAACCCATATCAACTAAGGGTCGGATTAGATTAATTTTATGGACTTTTGACCACGAACATAATT
Organism: Viscum album; assembly: GCA_963277665.1. NCBI lineage: Eukaryota > Viridiplantae > Streptophyta > Magnoliopsida > Santalales > Viscaceae > Viscum > Viscum album. The sequence goes on from OY728162.1 coordinate 1,328,680,073, forward strand.
TAATTATCATTAAAACCAAAGAAAGTGACAACATGTCACTCTCTTAAATCTTATAAGTATAATAATTTTAATTTAGTGATAAACATCATAAAACTTCGATAATTAATAGTCTCTTGAAATATACTATAATTATCTACATCATGATAATTTATTTAGAATGTTTAGGGATTAAATAATTGTCATTAATGGTGATACATTAATGATACAGAAATTATTTATTAAGTGGAAAATAAGTAATATAGATTTTATTGAAATAATAATACCCATTAAAAGGCCCAGAAACCTGCCCAAACTTTATTGGTAGTGTATATATACACCTTAATCATCCAATGACCTAATATATATCCGTTTGGATCCTTATAAATGTGATTATGACACTTATATTATTTTATATTAAATGATGCCAAAGTTGTCACCTTAATAATTTAATAAATATAACAATTTAAATATTGTTATTTTAAGATGATAAATTCTAGTAAAAGTATTATTGTGAAATTTAATAGATTTATCTTCATCATAGGATTTTATTTTAAATTTGTATGCAACAAATCAGTATATTAAATAATTATACAAAACTGTTGTAGTAATTATTTTATTAAGAGAAAAACCAAATAAATGGTTTTAAAAATAATAAAATAAATATTATATGAACTATTTAATCTGATACACTAATTTTATAGATACATATGACCTTTTATGAATCTATTAAAGCTTTTAGTTCGAACATATCTTCTGTATATATTTTATTTAAATTCAAATAAATGAATAGTGTCAAAATTGACACTATTGTTATTTTATAAAAATAACATATTATAAAATTGTTTAAAAATAACTAAATTATATAAAAATTATAAATTTAAATTTATATGGTCTATAATGCTATAAAGTAAATAATTATGGAAAATTAAAAACAAATAAGTAATTATTTGTTATAATTTAAAATTTAGAATTTTATTACCACAAATAAACTTAAATAGATTAAATAAGGACAAATCAAAATGATAAGGTTTAAAATAGGATCCAAACATGTCTAAATTTGATTGGTTGATGCGATTACAACCCTATGTCATCTAATATTCAAATATGAGTCATTTTTGGAGGTTTGTAAGTGGGGTTAGATTTATTATAAATTAATATTTTTTAGAATTCCAATGGTGCCCCTCTCTCCCTTATAAAAGGGCACATCCTCCCTCTCCTCCTCACACAAATTTGAGCCTTCAATCTCGGCCAACCCCTGCCAAATTATCTTATCCACTTACCTAGAAACATCCTATAGGTTCTGGTCTACTATAAAGACCAATTTTAGTGCCCTAAGAGGAGGTTTAAAAGAGGCGTATCGAAGAAGAGGTAATTTCTTCTCTCGATTTTTTCAAGCTTCTTTCTTCTTAAACTTATTCTTCTTTAGTTGTTTAATTATAAAGTAATAACATCAGTATCACTAATATAATTATTTTTTATTATAAATATGAAACAACCCCATGTCACCTTCTATCCATCCTACGGAAAATAAAATCATCGCGTGTGCGTACGTACGGAATACCGTCTCCACACCATGGTGTAATCTGTTTTTCCACCAACACCTTACATGGATGGGTATAGTGGTGTAAAGAATAACTCTACATAGTTATTATGACATCATACTAATTCTGATATATTGTATCATCCACTCCAATTCTATTCAATAATTACGGAAACGATATCATCGCTCGTGCATACGTAGGGACTACCGTCTCCACGACGTGATGAGATTATTTCTCCATGTTAACCATTTAAGAATGATTATAAAGTATATATAAGAAATAATAATGAAATATATGACATTATAAAGATACTGGATTTATGTATATATGTATGTCATATACTTAATTCCATTCAACTCAATAAGGAAATGAAAACAGCGTTCATGCGTACGTACGGCCTACCGTCTCCATGAACGGTGTATTTCTTTCCAGTTATCGATCTATTATATATATGTATATTCTGAATATATATTATATATAAATCAGGTTTTATATTCTGGAATTATGTAATCATGATCTATGTAATCATATGAATAATTACAAGTTAAAACACGGACGACAAATGAAAAGATTTTACCCAAAACACTCTTTAACATGGAATTTACAAAAAAATGGGTAATATAAAGTCATAATTGAACCATATATGATATCATAACAATGAATATGATTCTGTAATAAGTCAATGACATTATTTAGATCATTATACAGGGGGTTCGGATACATATGAAGCATATCAGACATAAGGTAAGGGATAATTTTGCAAATCTCATTTTTATCCGAGATTGCTTATTCATAAGTATTTACTGGCGTTATTGCTATCATCCATGTCCATGTTTTATAAAAGTGTATTCATGTATGTTTAAAGTCATTTTTACCCATTTTTACTTTTACCCCATGGTATGGAAGGAATATTTCTTTTATTTACCCTACAAGGTACTTTTTTACTTTTCCGACAAAAGTACGAGAAGAATGTTTTTTTAACGTATACGGCATGAAAGGATTTCTTACAGTTTCATACTGCCTCATTTTCATGAAGCTTACTCTACATTATTTTATGACTATTTTCAAGAAAATACTTTTATTTTAATTGTGCATGGAGTTTTTTGAAAAGAAAATGATTTTGACGATGAAAGGATATTTTCCTCAAGAATTCATTTCAAATGTTTTATCAAAACCATTTTCCATCTAAGATGACATTATTTGATATGTGTATGTTTCAAGTTTAATGTCACTATGATTAACATGGTTCAATTTTCTTATGATGAAATGTCCATTTGTTTTATATGGATTATGAAATGATGGGATGAAGTTTATGAAACCCATTTTATTCTATGGGTTATGAGGAATGTTTTATGTTTATTTTTTGGCACAAGTAAGAATGATTTCATTATGAGATGGGTGGGACCTATATCTCCCTCCAATGCATTGGGTAAAGATTTATATCTCATGAGATATACCTGTCTAGAGCAGTAAGTTAATCCGGTTTAGTATTACAGGACTGGAATGAGGAGTGAACTCGATTCAGAAAGGGACTTTGTCCACTAAGATTGTCTTGGCAGTAATTCTTTGACTACTATAGAAATCATTACATGTGCTTAATGGATGCCACAATTACATGTTTTATTCCCATGCTATTTTATCATTGTTTATGTTCCATTATGATCTATGCCTTATGTACTTCCCTGTTTTATGTCGTTGCTCAAGATTTTAATGTTTAAACATTATGTTCATGTTTTTATGTTCCAATGTATATGGTATGTTTTATTTTATCCATGCTTACCCTCACTGAGCATTTGAGCTCACCCTTTTTATGTTTTATTTTCCACCAGGATCAAAAGAATGGTTTTAGGTCTAGAAACAAAAAGCAGAAGATCTTTATTGGAGATGCTGAAGAGCTTTCACCACGATTAGAAGATTACGTTCCAAGTTTCCAAAGACACTAAACTATTCTGTTCCTTGTGTGTCTGTTTTTGTTATGTATTAAGTATTCCGAAAAAGTAATGTAATGTCCATGTATGTCAAGCATAGGGTCTCTACATTACTGATGGTGGGTCATGTTGTTGTTCTTCCTTTATGGGTCCCCAGAACAACTCTCTATGATCTTAGTTGAAGTAGATAATAATCCTGTTGAAAATAGGGAGGATTTTATGGAAAATCCTTGGAAAGATGCCAAATCCTTCTCTTTCCGAATGTATCATTGGTGGGAGGTGGGGATCTTATAGACCTCACTAATTTGAAGGATAAGGATTAGTCTCCTTGTTCATTCCCCAACCCCCGACACAATTGATCAAGGAAAGCGTTCCATTATCAAATCTCACTCCACCTCCAATTCTGAAAAGAAGATATGTTTAATCATGGTCTGAAGCTTCTCAGTATTGTTCCTTTGGTATTGGAGACCCACCTTCCAGCCCTAGTATAGTTCATCAGGATAGGGTAGGTTTTTGATATGTAGACGAACTTCATCTGAATTGAGCTGGGGTGGAGAGGACTTCATTTGGGTGTGTTGGGGTTTAAGGAGAACATAGATAAATATCAAAAGGAATACAGGGATGGCCTCAATTTCCACTATTTAGAATGCAGATGGAATCTCCAAAGGAATTTTAGAGTGGGTAAGACCTCCACTGGAGCTAGTGGTAGCATGGACAATACTTTGTTTTTTTCCCATTATCATTGATGATATGTGGGGAGAACTAATACTTATCAAACTAAACACGGGTGACACCACTGCGTTGGATTAAAATGAAGCAAGGTAGACCTCCTCCTCTCTGATTTCTGAGAAGAGGTGGACCTCTATCGACTATGGTAAGAACACGGTGAAGACCTCCACACAGATGGATGAATGAGTGGGGAGCGTATTTACATCAGACACATGTGACATGAGGAACAAATCCATATCTGGGATTAAGGGTGTAAAAGAAACCTCTATGCTAGATGTATGTACAGTTGGGAGGGCCTTCAATCAGACTGATGGTGGAATGTGGAGGATACCCATGCTGAGTTTGGGGGCAAGGACAACATGAGCTCTCATTGATCATGGCACAGGTAGGACCTTTGTGTGAGATTTCATCACCGTGGGTTAGTTAGCAATGGTAAATACCTATGTCGATGACCAAGAGATTTATCCTAACATGCCAATGATGTAGTTGGGGCCTCGATTCAGGTTCAGTGTATATGCTCCACAGTTTATAATAAATGAGGCATTGATAGTATGTGTCAGTGGTGGCGTGGGCACTGTAGCAGTTGAGGATGAACCCCAAGCGGGCGTCCGCCTCAGCCTGCACCGGATGTTGGCATCAATTAAAACAGACTGGGGATGTGGGTTAAAGTGTATAACTCACAAGATACATAGCCTATGGGACTAGGTGGTGGAATTGACATGTCTTAGTGGGATCCGCCTTTGGTGGCCTTGGGGATAGGATCACAAATAGGCTAGCCCAGACATCCCTCACTTAATTATCATAAGAGAGCTAGTCGTCAATTCATTCCAGGGAGAGGCTCTTGAAATGATTACTGGATGGATTGGAGAGAACTGGATCCTTGTGCATCCCTTTTGGGGTGGGGCTATGGGGAGAAATAGAAGTTTCTAGGTCATGTTAGGTGATATCCCAATTTGGGATAATCCCTTGTTACTTATATCATCGAACATGGTAGTTTATCACCCTTGTATGGTTGAGTTTAGATGGTTAGTTGGGCCATGGGAGCCTAGAATCTATGGATGTGGGGGACATTTTAAAAGAGATGGAGACACGTGGGATTTTCATGTTGGTGTTTCCCCAGTCCCTGCATCGGTGGGTGGGTGGTGATCATATTCCTTACATATAATCTCATGTCCTACAATGTTGGAAGATTCAAACATAAGTACTAAAAAGAGGAAAGTGACATCCAGTGCCCCAACATTTTTCTATCTTCCATGATTGGTATGAAGAATCCAAACTGATAATTTCACAGAAAGGGATTCCCAACACTCAATTGCCCCAATAACATGTGAGTTTCACATCCGGACCTCTATTTTCATGGTGGGACCAGGTTCTAGATTGCTTGATCTGATGACACGCTTATCCAATGATTTCCCAAATGTCAGTAATATCCACATTGATGGGAGATTCATGTCAGGTTCACCATTTCGATTTCCGAAAAATTTGGTGGGGTGCACATCCATCTATTGAAGACACGCTGGTTTATTCCCTGCATTCCCACGTTCCAAAGGCATGTGGCATCCATCTCTTATTCCCAGAGGTTTCCTCTATGATCAAAATGGGATGATGGGATGTCAGTCTCCCTATCTATGGATTCCTCCTTGGAATTCATCGCCTAGTCTAGTTATCCCTTGATGATTAAGGGGTTGTTTCTAAACATCTTACATGTAGCCATATCTTCATGGACGCCAGTTAATTATGCTTCTTCTTTTAAGACATTCCATGCAGTCATGTTAGGTAAACATCCTTTGACCAGAGGAGTTGTCACATTTGACATCGCTAGAATTAATGGACACTAAAACACTGATTTGTTTGGGTTTCTTCACTAGTGATAGGAATTCTTCAGGACATGGAATCCCAAGGTATCCCATGTTGAGTGTGGGGATTTATATTCCATCGGCATGTCCCTAATGTTTTCCTCCGTGTACAATGTTAACACAGGGTATGGCATGAGTTTAATGTATAGAGTATTGGAATGATCAAAACACTAATATGAGTGGATTAGATAGGTACATCCCCAGATTGGGAGCATCTGGAAGGTTTACCGGATGATGTATCATAATGACTAGTGGGGAAGGATCAAAGGTGGTGTGTCCCATAGAGGAAAGATGATACATCATGAAAACTGATATGGAAACCACTAAGGGAAGATCAGGGGATGTTCACCCAAAAATGGGGACTCCAAGGTTTAACATTGGCTGGGATTAAAACTCATGGAGGCCTCCTACATACCCTATATGGAAGAAATATAGAAAAAATATGTATTTCGATAGGTTGAATAATGGGATTGGTGTGTATACGATGAAAAACATCATGAAGGAATGTTGGAGATTATACATGGATAAAGCCCATTGCAAGAGAGACACTCTTGGTGCGATGGTTATAGATTTTTGGGGCTTATGCATGGTCAGATGTCCATGGGAATGCTGTGATCTCACCAGGATGTGTTGGCCCGGTGAAGAATCAGGAAGGATATCGATGGTTTGTAGAAGGATGGAGTGAGTGGGGATAGAACCGACATGAAGATTATGGTGATGTTGGGTATGATCCTTAGAGAGGATTTATACATATAACTATGGTGGGGAATCCATTTCGACATAGTTCAGTGGGGCGATGAGTCACCTAAGGAAGCAAACTATGATAATGGACATAAGGATGAGACTCAAAGGGAGTTGAATCTCTGGGATGAAGAATGACCTTCTCGAAACAAAATGTCTCAAGGGAGAGATGAATATGGGATTTGAATTATGGTCTTCAACCTCAGAAAGGATTCCTATATATCCGTGTGGTAGGGAATTAATGTTTTCATAGTTCAATGTGGGGCATAGAAATAGGGTGTACACAAAAAATAGTGTCCCGAAAAAATTTTGGGGCTTACGCATGGTTAGAAGCCCATGAGTTGGTCTGACGCATATGGAGGGTCCAAATATTTGGGTCCCCACAAGGGGGGGGGGGGTACAATGACTTACCATTGTTTGGTATTGATCCTCAGGGAGGATTATTATGTACTTTATCTAGGAGACATTGATCAAATAGTCTGAATGGGTTTGCTAGTGTCTAGGTTCAAACCTCAGGGAGGCTTCCTACATACCCTATCCTGGAGGCAAGGATCAAACCCCACATTGTTCGTATCGGGCATAGGACCAAGGTGTGTGTAGAGGAAAGTGACATTTAGATGATTTGAGGGATTAAACATGGTTAGAACCCCATGAATGATAAAATGCTCGGGGGTGGACCAGAGAGTTGGATCCAATAAAAGGGGAATAAAATGACATACCATTGGTTGGGATTGATCCTCAGGGAGGCTTCCTACACACCCAGTCTAGGAAATAGGGATCAAAACCCACATAGATTGAATAGTTTTATAGGTGCTTGGGTTTTATCCTCAAGGAGGCTTCCTACATACCCTATTTAGGTGACAAGGATCAAAACCCACATAGTTCGTAAGCATACAGTTTAACGTTGTGCGGGACGGGACGAGGAGACGTGGAGTGATTAGGACCGATGGGTGCGGGGCTTGAATCTCATGGATGCTTCTTATGTACCTTTCATGGAAATGGATAGGATCAAAGTCCCTATATTTAGGTATATGGGGCTTTGGACATACATGCTAAGGTGGCCCATGGAGGATGCCATGGTTAGTTCTTACTCTAATCACACATGAGTCATGCTCGGTGTGAGAAATAAGATGTAGCAAATACCTGATGATCATGTCATGAAAGGGGTGTCCGTGAGGAATAGAGTATGGCTTACACATGGTTATTAGCCCCGAGAGATGGATATTGGGGCTTTATCAAAGTTGAAGGCCAGATGGAAATAATCCCTAAAGGGAGAGGGATGGGGTATCAAATGTACCTGTGTGAATATCTCCTTTCCACTTTACACATGGAAGAATAGAGGATGATCAAGGATGAAACTCCCTACAAGAAAGTCTAGGGGCTTACACCAAGATGGTTTCCCTCCCCTATGGATAGATTCCATTCCAATGAGGAGCATCTCATTCCATGTGAGGAAGATCTCACTCCCGAGGAGACTACAAGGAGTGTAAAATGTTTGAGGTGGGGAACTCTTTGTATATTGTATGGGGAGTAGCCATTGTTTATCATCTAGTTTTGGGAATGACAATGCTTTGAAGTTTAACGTCCTGCATCTTGGATGATGATAATTTTCTCCCCATCAATTGGTATAACATAACTGACATGCTTTACCCCTTGGTGAAGGGATGGAACCTACAATCCCATTTAGGGATGGGGTTGTGGAGTGAACCATTGAGATGATCACATTGGTGTGGCTATGTGAAGAAGAAATAGCTCTTAGTAGACCGATGAGAAGAAAAAAAGGCTAAGAAACAAAATCTGAGGAATCTACCAAGGGAACTTAAAATCACTTCGCACGAGCCTAGAGGGTCGTACATGAAAGGGATTTGTGAAACAAGGGGGTTTATAGGAAGGGACCTTGAAATGATTTGATGAACCACAATGTGGAGAGACTCCACGAAGGGGTATGATTCACGAAGATGAATGGAATGGCCTAGGTGTGAAGCTTAAATGCAAATAAAAGGTTCTGCATGAAGTGAAAGGGATTTCTTGAAGTAAGAATTCACAGAGCTGGGGAGCCTTGAAATGTGTGATATTGAAAAGTAATCTACTTCACGATGCACATCGATCCTACCTTAGCATGAGGTTCACATGTTCATGGAAGGTACACCACGAAGAATGTGTGCTATATGAAGACCCGGGTTCTCTTAAGGATCCCCATCCATCACGATGGCCCATGGGACTCGTGAAGGGAATCCAAGCTTAAATAGGGGATTCATATGAGCCAAGGGATTGGTACATAACAATGCTCAAATACCCTGAAGAGATCATTTTTTATCAATGTTTCACAGAGGAAAGGGTGTTTTAAAATTTGAGATTTGAGATGTTGAAAGGTTGGGGTTTCCATACATTGGGCTTGAGGGGAGCCTGCAATTTATTTGTGAGATCTAGCACAAAGCTACTACAGCACGCCAAGAAGTCGCTTATGGGTTTCCTTTGATGGTGGCTTGTATCAAGATTGTTGTAACCGCAGAGTCGAACATCTTCCCCAACATAGCTCAGAGGCCTCCTTCATACCATCTACTGTTCTCATAGTGGCTTTGTCAATTTCCAAGGGATTTCAGTGGTAATCAGGTTCCCTCCACGATGCGAAACCTTCCGTCAATTATGTCATAACCACAAATTTTTCAACATCTTTACTTAGTGGTGATCGTAGAGGAGGTCACGAAATTGTGCTAACCATGGTGATGAAGGTCTTTTAGAAGGTGATTCGTGAAGAATCCCTTTTTGGAATTGGTGTGTTATTTGCCTCTTTTTTTCTTATGAACACATTTTGGCACCGTCAATGTGTTTCACATATAACTTTTGAGGAAGAACATACCACATCCCTCCCATGTGATGAACATAGAGGTAGTACTTCTGGAAGATTACCTCTCTTAAGAGTAGCATCCAAAAAATATTCCAGACTGAAGAGATAAGGATCTATGCAATAAGCCAACCCACCTTGTCAATTTTTTTTTGGAGGAACCATATGCATGTATATGAAACATAGGGACTGGAGGAGGTGATGAATGAGAAGTACCCTCTCATGTTTTTGTAAATCTAAATTTCATGAGTGATCTTTCAAAATGGGGGAAGAATGTAACAAAATAATCATTTATCAAAAGAGTTTATTCCTTTTATAGTAATATAATGTAGTAAAAATATCATAAAATCACTTAGATACCATAATAAAAGATTTATAAATTCATAATTATTTAAATAAGATGTATTTCAAAAAGTTATGTAACCAATATCGAAGAAAGAGTATCCTAACCATAGGAATGGTATTATGGACCTTATGAATACTAATCCACCAAAATGAATAGTAACCCTACCCACAAAATTAAAAATTCCATTTAAGCATCTTATATGTGAAATTATAATATAATTATATCATATAATATGTAATTAAATGTTTTTAAATTTATTAATTAACTATTAGAAATTTTGTAAGTCATAATTATTAAATTAAAATTTTAAAATAAAACATATTTTCACAAAATATATCTATAAACTAATATTTTGATTTCCTATCGTTTGAGGACAATTTTTTGATACTTAAATAATTCTTCAAACTGATACAAAATAATTTACAACTTTAAAATCTATATTTTCCATGTAAACAATGATTTGAATTAAAAATTAAATTATTCCTATTTAGAGACTTATTTTCATTAAATGGAGTTGATTTTTGAATTATATATGTTTAAAAAATGGTCAGGAAATATTTTTTGATTTTTTTAAAATACATGAATGTTTGGTTAATAGTAAAATAAGATAATTTATAATTAAATATCAATACATGAATTATGGAATAAAATATAATGTATGGATGATGTAACCCCCAAATCGAGATCTATAATTCATTATTGGAATGTATATAATGATAATTCTCGAATTATTCATAGTCTTCATCCAAAATAATAAACTAATGATTATATTAATAAGAAAACACCCATCCGCTCCACTATAAATACCACCCCTCACCCCCTCACCTTCTAACTCATCTCAATCATTGAGACTTACCTAAATTATACTAATTAATCATCCCAAGCACATCCCCAACATCTAGCAACTCTTTTCTCATAAAAATACCAAAACCATTCCCTAAGGAGGTTCTCAAGGAGGATAAATTCAATAGTTAAACCCCCTATCTCTCTTTCTTTTAATTTGCTCTCAATTTCATTTCTTTTCTTATTCTCTTATATCTTATCATAATAGAAATCGAATGGAAAATATAGTACCCTATATATACTGGAATTATATAATTTTAATAGAATATCCAACTAGAGAATCCTCCCTCTTTCTCTTTTATTAAAAAAATTAAATAGTCACACGTGATATATAAATTTACTAACATCGTGGGCAATGCACTTTTATTTTCCTCAGACACTATAAAAGATGATACTAAAGCCATTAAATGGTTTAAAACAGATTATAACTTATAATATACAACCATCATTATGTTTTGTAACTAATATTTATACATAATACTAAATAATAAAACAAAACGAGTTTGTTGTGATTGAAAAACCGCCAAAATTAACACAAAACTATCATCATTAAATTTAATCTAATGATTAATCTTCATAAAATATAACCATATTATTTATAATAACTTTTAATCATCTTGAATATGATTAATAAAATATAATAACAATTCTATATATTTATTTACATTTTACCTGATCTTTCATTCATGCATAGAAGAAAACCAATTATGGAAACCATGAAAATGAATTATATCAAATGATGAAACTAAACTATAAAACTCATTAAAAAGACAAAAAATGAACTTATTAGAACTATAATGAATCAAATTCATGTTTTTTATTTTTTTAATTAATGAATCTAAATCAATTATTTAAGACATTGATGTGAAGTAATCTTTCAGACACGTATTAAGGGGAATCTTGAAACCCAGCTCTCTTTCCTTGGGGGATTACCTCTTTCAACCCTTTTTCACTATTGATGTCCTTAAATATAATTTCCTCATGATTATATTATCTTTTTTAAGATATACGTGTTTTCTACTCAATTTTATGAAAAAAAGTATTTTTCAAATAAACTCTGTTATCAAAATGCACACATTTTAATTATATAGATTTTTCTTTATAACTAATTTTCGATGATTCTTATACAATGTTTTTTATTCCATATTTTATTTCTAAATCTAATGTTTATGAATGTTTTATTTTGAAATGAAAACCATTCTCTTAGATGGGATTTTTTATGTTCAGGATTTATATATGTTCTATGTGGGATGCATGATAATGTAAATGTAATGATGTGAGAGCTGTGCCTAAAATTATATATCACTCTAATGCCCTGGTTAATGTGATGTATCTTATGATAAAAGTGAAATATTCATGAACACGATGCTATATTTTTTCCCAAAAATTTATGGTATTTGACTAATAATCCATTATGTTTCATTTTTTATGCATTACCACATTTGATGCCTTTTCTAATGATTCCACTGAAGATTATGATCCCGTGACTTTTTAATTATGATAATAATTATTATCAATGCATGTTATATTAATTCATTTAAATATAAATCATGTTACTGGGATTTTATCTCACTAATTTTTTATGTATATCTTCTGGTGATTACATGTACTGAGGAGAATACAAGGGCCAATAATAAGCTGAATAAGATGTAATTAAATAAATGTTTTTGTTTTATTTTGTAAATGTTATGTATGTTACTAATTTTCCCAAGACACTAATCCTTTGGGTCTTTATTTTGTAATTATTTTATGTAGTTTGTTTTTAAAATTATATAATAGTATTTTATGAAAATGAAGAGTCGTTATAAGGACCTTCATTGAAGGCACTAGGGGGAGGGCGTCCCTTGATAATTTTTTTTCATATGCATGACTATTATGTTATTTGGTTTCATTGATATCAGAATATAGGGGACCTCTCTATCTACTTGATGTTTTATTATTGATAGGATACTCATAGTTAGTACGATATGGAGGATATATATTGTCGAATATTATTTATTACCTCAAGGAGGAACTCTTGTGAGTGCAGAAGATCATATCCATGAATGAAATAGAAAAAAAGATGAAAAAAGGTAATTTGTAAATAAAATAATTGATTACCTCACAAAAAAGTGTTATGTGGGTCGATTTCCATTAGGTTTAAGAATGTATAGAGTTTTGCGAGTACATAATTCTACCACAAGACAACAAATTTCATAATCTAGAGGGATCTATATATCTCTCCTATTTTAATATTAGGGGTTCCTTTATTTAGACATCGGGATTTGAAATATTCTATCTCTCAACATATGTAACATCAATATTAATGATTATTCAAACTCAAAATAACCAACCTAGACATCAGTTGGTTAAAACCATATGAAAAGTTTACCATGTAATCCCTTAAAAACATTTCATTGAGTTTCAAATTCACTCAGAATACCATATTCCATGATAAACCAAAATCACACTATATTCTTAGGTTACATGAAATTCATAGTATCATTCAATGTCAAACATTTATGATACAAATACAATCAATATCCACATAAATCCCTCTTTTAACCAAAAATGATTTTGTGATAGTTGAGGGAACACAGGGCCTACACCCATCTAGTCTATATTTACTCATGAAAAATTGATATACTTGACAAGTATTTTAGATCATTACCCAAAACCCATATTCACTAAAAATTATTTGGGAAACATAAATTAAAATTGTTCCCAATTACAGTAAGAGAAGCATCTATAACTTCGATCCTTAAGAAGGATCTAGTTATCACATGTGTAATACTCACATATATCCTTTCAAATTTCAAGAAGCTGCATGGGACTCCTAACATGTGAAATAACCTAACTCATTCTGACATCACCTTAGTCACTAATTAAGTCATGAACCTATTATAAGTACAAGAATAAGACCCTCACATATCCATACTACATCAAACATGTACTATAAGATCCTTAGAAGGTGTAATCTCCAACCCTAAATTCCTTCACCCGAGTCATCAATCTTGTCCAGTACATTTTGGTAGAAAAAACGGAAAATACTATGTCCAAACCTTACTATCATTCATTTCATGACCCAAACAACCTTTCCACATGATGTTAAAATACACAGTGTTTCCATGAGATAAAACCTTAAACTATATAACTTGAAAAATGGAGGATTTTTTATTCAGTTTCTAATAGAATACATAGGATGAATCATCGATGTTTAATCAAAATTTCCTCACCATTCCATCCAACCATGAAGGAAATTATCTCCAAAGCCTGATCTCATTATTGAACTAAACCAAAAATTTATTAATCCCTACTGTATGTTAACCCGTGTCTTCTCTTTTGATATGGGTTTATATTTATTGTCCACTATGGACTTGAGTTGTTCCTTCCATTACTAAATGTGCATAATTAGATCATCCCCATAGTAATCAAAACCATGACTGTACTTATAATACTTTTAAACATTAACATACCTATAATATTATAAACTATGAAATTAATCATAATAATATAAACCATCATGGTCGTCATTAAACATTAAACCACATGACTCCCCACTAATCATTAAAGAATGTGTTCCCCCATAAAAACCTATAGCATGAGTGTAGTCCAATGAATATAATCTTTGTGTATTTATAAAATATTCTAAATAGTGATTCCCCTAAACTAACATTAAACTACTATTATCCAAATATAACTGTAAAACATGATTGTTCTATGATGATCTAAACTATGAGTTCTCCAAAGGACTATAAATAATGAGTTTCACAACATGACTCTAAACTATGAGTTTCCACCCCCGAATCAAAATAGTGAGAATCCATATAGAAATATAAACTATGAAAATATTTAGAGACTTTAAATTTTGGATTTAGGGGATTAGCATAATATTCATCTTTTGGAAAGCATGAGGTTCTTTTGATGATGAGTGTGGGATGCCTAAAGTGACGAGCCCATGTTTTCTTATACGAGTAGAACATGATTAATAAGTTAATGATTATGGGGTTCTTTAGGAGATGATCCTAATATAACATATGTAATGAGAATAGAATTCCATCATAGCAATATGTGAGGAAGATATGTTCTGATTCCCAACATGCCTAATAAACTCATCTTCTCCACCTACAAGCGAGTAGCCCAACCAATCCAGAAAGAAATGTAATTAACCAATGACCACATGAAGATGGTTCTAAGAATTTTATTCATGTCCATGTCATAAACCTTTGAGAAATTCCCATACTATTAAATTAATACCCTATGGTGAATTGTTGACATTCCATCATCTCGTTTCATGAAAGGAGTAGACAACATCAACACCAGTTGAGAAAGGATTCCCAAATTTGGAAATTTAGAATATGTGAACCATATTATGACCATCCAATGTGTAGTCAGTCACAATGGTGTGAATTTATTATCATAAAACAATGTGAAGAATAATTTCATTTCACATCACCACTTTCAACTATCACCTACATGAAACCATTCTCATTTAATGGGGTGCAGTTGAGTATAATTGGGTGAATTGGGAATCTCCACCATAAAAAAATGTACTCACTTTTGGATCTAAATTTACTTATATAAATATATCCACCAGAAATTCTATGTGGATTTCCCAACCCCCCCCCCAAATAGGGGGGGGGGAACAGAAAATCCCCTAATACTACAGTAACTCACAGGTGCCCTGATGCGGTGACACCACATACCTAATCCCTGAAAATGATTGATATATATCCCATGAATATTGGAAAGAGTCTCCACAATTCCCTATAACCAATATTACAATGTATTGTGAAAAAAATGTCCATTTGTATGATAATGAAGGTATCATCCTAACTAGACAGATAGATTAGGAATACATGGATGGCATTGAACAACATTGACTCCATCCACAACAGAGATCCAATAGGGGAACCCCCACTCATTTCAGCTTCATTTTACATTAGGATATTATCCTTAATGTGACGTTATTCCACCTTCCAATGTATAAAGGTTGTAGGGGATATCTATGAGGTGGTTTCCATGGCTTCATCTCAGGATCCACTAAAGTGGGATCCTACCAAGATCCATCACCACCAATTCATATCAACCTATTTAATGGTTGAAAAGAACGATAGTACTCTCATTCACTATAACATGTCCCCATCTATGCAACATCCACACTGGGGGAATATGTCAACTTTTTATCAACTTGATGTTAATAATACACAATTTTTTCATCTTCTATTAACATGATGAGTGTACATGACCATGTCCTTTCCAGAGTATGATATTGACCAGCACCATCCTCCCAGCATGTTGGGTAGACTCTCACAGTTTCCTGCACTATCAAACATCATCACAGAGGTCCTTCTCAAGCTGAAGAAGTCCACCCCAAAAAATTAATTCCCAAGGGTTAGGTAACCATAAGCTGGAGTGAAGATCCTCCCTTGATGGAATCGATTAGGGTGAAACACCTTATTAAATATATATAATTTCCAATGGGAAGGTTCCCCAAGGGCTAGAAATAATAATGACCAATGAGATTCCTTATCATCCTGAAGGTTAGAATAAGGGGAACCAATGATAGAAGATCACTAATACTTTAGAATGTGTAAATATAGGGAACATTAAAGAGATGTTCACACCACCCCTGTAATAACCCCATGGGGAAGGAAACTAGTGTCTACGAACTCATACACATGAGATCATGGTGAATTTGTTCCTAAAATACCTCCATAAGTATATATATGTGTAGGATTCTTTTCTTACTTATAATGTATATCCATAATATTTTTCCACCATTATCAATATCCCATATCGCTACATCTACACCAAAGTTAGGGGACATATTGGGGTGTGATATTGAGTTCCAAGACAAAGAGAAACAACCCATCAAGCATATTGAATTTGAATAACTCCCTAAACAAGAGTATGTGGACACCCTATCCTACATGGAAGCTTTGATTAAGTTTGATTTACTTCGGTAGAACCTCTTTTTATACTTGGATATTATGTCCCAAATGATCATCCTCCCATATAAAGATATGTTGAAAAAGGGTTATTCATCACTCCCATATATGGATTATCACAAAATAATTACATCAATTTGGACTATCCTTATTTTGAGGGATAGAAGGAAGCTGAATTATTATGGGATTTTCTAGGGACTAACTGACTTATGGTCATGTATCGAAAAGCTGTGCCAAAAAATTCTTTATCCTAGATATTCTAACAAAAAATAATATTTCATGCCCCTAAAATAACTAATGTGATACGATCAACTACCTATGGAGTTATCATCCACACTACCAAATAAGCACCAGGAATCATCAGACACTTAAAAAGTTGTTCTAAAAGGGTAAAATCACATCATATCTATAAGCCTATTATTATGAATCATGTTGATTCCAATATATCTTTTTACATGTGTGTTCTGAATGCATCATTGTACTATAATATATTATTGAAGAGGATTATTGTTTTTTGGAATTCAAAGGTAGGGTAGTATTTATCCATTCATTTTATCCCTATCAGACATCTACATCATGTTTTTGGAACTTTTATTCCTAACAATACTTGAAACTCTTCCCTTCTTATGACCACTAATATGAACATCACCACTATCAGCTATAAAATAATCTTTAGACCAACACTAGTGATGATGTAGGTAATGAATACTTACCATAAGAAGATCATATACACTAGGATAACCCCTCTGGAAGAGTCTATACCAGTTAATAATGGTATACTGTGGTCTTGGGTTACCTTCTAAGATACCACCCCCAAATACCAACCAAATATCGTGATTGGAAAAGATATAGTTCAATCTCCTAGCATGATATAAGCTACCAAGTCAACATTATTTGGTTCTTATATCACTCTATAATCCATTAACTTGAGGGGTATAGGTATCTTAATGTCAATCACCTCCAAGGATACCATCTTAATTGAGAGAATGTTCATGATTATATAATCAACCATTAACTAAACATTCAATAAATGATTACCCTCATTCAGTCAAACAATATTTGGGAAAAGGTTTTCTCCAACCCAGGACATAGTGTGGAATTATTTGTGTCTCTACATCTATATAATTATTTTTAATTTACATTAATACATCATAGATTATCTACATTTTGAGTTATCTAACTAATCAGGGGGTATAAGCCTGAAGTATCCTCCTATAATGACTTGAACTGTTCCCTCTCCACTTAATTTGAATTTATGGAGAATCAAAATGATCATTAAATATATAATTAATGTGATAGCTAGGGTGGTTATAACCATATTTTCTAACTTCCAAACATAAAAAATTATATTTCCCTTCTTTCAATGGTGCATGTTACCCAGAGTATCTCCATAGCTACTTAGTCTCTAGGTTTAACTTCATGCCGGGAAGCACATAGTAGATTGAGGTGGAAATGATATGCTATTATGGTTAAATGTTTAAAGGAACATTTTTTTAGAATAAAAATTTTGTTACTCAATCTATCACTAGATAGAAGAATATACAATTGCAGTGTCTCTACTCATTCTGCTTCACCTTTCACAAGAAGAGTCTCACTAACCTCTATAAATGAAAATAGCGTGAGACTGAACATGTGGTCAACTTCATCACTATGTACAATTTCCTGAAGTACTATATTATTATTTAACTCTCCAAGATGATTTTTTGGGGATGAGTGTGAAGAATTAATGAGATAAGTTCATCCCAAATATCTTCTCCATTAAGTACCTAGGAGTTTTACAATGATTTGTATAGATATCATATCACATAGATTTTTCCATTTGGAAGATGAAGAATAGGTCTCTATTACTACCACCTAAACATAAACTAAATCCTTGATGACAATAAATGAATTTTTTGGTGTATATTATACCCCTTGAACGATCTAGCTTCACGAATCCCCACTGAATAGGCCACATAAATCATAATCTTGTGATAGAAATGTTACTCATAGACCCCATCAAGGAAAGTATGCATCGACCATTATAGGTCAGAATTCGAAGGAGTAATCCTTAATTGATGAAAAATTTCCCTACTTATTAATGTGTTATATAAAGAATAACTTTCTAATGATTCCATAAGATAATGAGATAAAGAAACATACTGACTATTTCCCACCCACATAATTTCTAGACACACCATCCAATATTGATTTTTCATAAATGATTTGATAAATGTCATGATAAATCAATGTATAATGGAATACAATGATCCATAGGTTCATTTCATGTGGGTTCCACCATTGAAGAATATGATAATAAGTACTGGTAGTTAGTTTTGAACTGAAGGGAATTACAGTTCATTGGTTGGTTATACTGAATGTTGGTCACTTGATATCACATGATCATTAATGCATGGATAAATATAGGAGAATCCCTCTTGGTCATATTATTCTATCTAGTGGAACTTCCAACCTCATAGACCTCTAAATATTGAAATAAATATTGTCATCACCCCAAGTATTATCCTGAGCCACTTAAATTTTGATTCATCTGTTGACACTCATTGAATTAATTATATATGTAGTGGAAGAGATTACTACAACACATAATTCTCTATAAGGAGCCTCTAATTAAGAAGAATATTATTCCTATCCCAATTCCATTAGGTTGGTGGATCATTTCATTAATACCATGAGTGAAGCACACTCATTTAGTCTTAGTACCTCTCAACAATTCCCTTGGTGGAATGGATAATGACCCCCTAGTAAGTATAATATATGGGGTAATAACCATGAAATTGTATTCCAAAATGACTAAATAAGATGGAAATGATTCCTCAAGTATCATTAAAAATAGCATCCCATTGTAGTATCCACCATACATCCTCGGTGATACATTCAATTGGTTGAACCATATTCATCTAGAAGATAATAAAGCTCGAATGGGGAACCACACAACTCCAACTTAGCCATGTAGGACCTCTAATCTTATATTCAAGGAGTGGCCCCATGGGATCAAGATTAACCCAATAGAGTGAGAGTATTTCACGATCAGGAAACTCATTGGTATCTCAACTAGGGGCTCAAACCCTAATATGATTTATCTATCAAACATTCATTGAGAGGCCCTCATTGAGTCTATGAAGATCCATTTGAAGTTTGTGACTGATGTTTTGAAGTCTACTGGGCAGATAAAAGTGGCCATGGGGACCACCAATTAATCATATCATTATTTGGGGAATAATAATACATTATCAAATTTAGCCACATATTCACTATCTTCTTACCTAGAAATACCAATAATGCTGATGTCCCCCAATACTTGTTGGACACTAAATCTATGATCAAAAAAATCTGGACCCAGATTCTCTACATGCTTGGACATATAGAGCATGATCTGGCCCCATACAACATGATAATTTAATTACTTGAAAAGATATATCATGAACCACATATGACTGTCCAATTAAAGATACAGTTGGGTGATTTGGTGACCATTATCAAAGTAATAGTTTTAGTATAAGAAGACCCTTGATCCACATTCATATAGATGTACATTAACCATATCATCCTTGCATCATGTACTCCCCAATGATTAGGATAGAGTGGTTTATGATAATTCATCACCACATGGCTCATGTGAAACCCATTATCTTGATTCCAGGTGTTAGAAAATTGATGAAATGTGGTCCCATATCAAAGGGCATGAGTGTTTCAATACCACTAATGACTTTAAATCCACCTCTTCAGATCCTTGGAATGGAATGAAGGTTTGTTACATACTTTCTATCCACTATCTAGAAGAAAACCAAAAACCTTGGGAACTATTTAATCATTTGATAAAAAAAGAGTGCAATCAAATCACCTCCTCACCATATAAGGGATAGCTGGATCTGAAGACTATAAATCCTACTCCCATTACTTACCAAAAATTTAATTACTTTATCATAAATAAACACCCTTAACTTATATAATAAAAGGAAGGGTAACCTAATGGAGGTCTACTAAGTCCTGATAATTCAACATGTAGGTGGACTGTGATGAAAATGAATACACAATATATGATCCATGGCCATTATCAACATGGTCTCCATATAACCTTATGGATATGAATTTTAATCTAAGGATTTATCCCTTATATAAATGGTAACACCACCTCATAACCTTGTATTCCTAGGGAGTCATCTCCTCCCTCCATTCCTTAGACTATTACTGAATTGAATGATTTAGATGTAGTCAATCCTACATTTGAAGATGGATTCTTCACCACAATTGTTGAGATTTTACAAATGATCATTGAAATCAAGGTGGATCCAAGGCTGACATTAATCAATTCTATCATGACTCCAAAATTTCACAGGTAATATATATCCTTCCTGAAGCACCACTAGGATTTTTTCACATGGAACTATAATGAGTTTAATTTTATCAATACCTAAGTAGTTGTTCACCATATTTTAATTCTTATTGGCCACCAAGGATATAATTATGCTCCCAGTAGATTAAATCCATCCCATGGTTCCATGAAGAGGATGACGTCGACAAGATGATCAGACCTAATTCTGTTTGAGAGGATCATTACACCATGTGGATAACTAAAATCAGTATTTTCTGGGAAAATAAAGGATATATCATAGTATTCATTGAATTTTAAGACGTAAATAATAGATATCCCCATTTCATGCGTATCTACTTGCATAAAATACATTTATTTTGTAATTTTTATTATTATTATAGAGAATACTATTACTATTTGATTCATTTTTGGAATGATACAATGTATAGTGAAGGGAATGTTTAAATGATCTTAGAATACAATGATTTGCACCATGAAATGATAATTTATACCATGAGTTTTTTGAGAAAAGATTCAGAGGAATGAAGAGGAGACTATAGGTGAATGTAATAGAAATATGGCTAGAAGCACATATTCACAACATGTCACATATTTGAAAACATTAAATTTAAAGGGTTTCATGAAATGACTCACTTGGTGGACCAAGATGTGACCAAAAAGCATTGGGGTGAGAAAAGAATAAGTAAAAAAAATTAAAATGAAATTAAAAGAAAAAAAATGTTTTTTCCTCTTAAATGTTCCTACTTCAGAACATCCTTATGGCACTAGATTTTGGTATTTTAATGAGAAAAAGGCTCCAGGATGTGGGAGAGACATGGGAAGAGGATTGAATATAATTTTTACAAGATTCATTGAATTTTAGGAGTGACGATAAGGGGTGGTATCTATAGTGGGGAAGAGGGGTTCTTTTTGATTAATTGTTCTGTTAGATTATTATTTTGGCTTAAGACTATGAATATTTTAGAAAATATCAGTATATATTTTAAAAATAATTAAGTTGGGTGATATTATAGAATTATAGCTAAAATACATCATCTATGACTTTGTAATTCATGTATTTATCTTCTACCTTAAATCACCATATTTCACTATTCATAAACAATTATACTATTTAAAAAACCCCAAAAAGTCATCCTAACCATTTTTCGAATTATAGATTTAAAAAATGAATTCAATTTACATAAAATAATTGTCTAAATGACTGAAATTTATCTTTTAATTTAAGTCATCATCTACTAAAAAATAAAATAACATTTAAATTTATAATCGTGTTTATAATTCTTAAAAAATTAATTAAGGTCTCATAAAATTATATTAGAAGCATAATAAAAAAATATTAAATTTTGAGAATATTTTATGCAAATAATCTTTCTTTTATGTAATTATATTAATTATAAAATTGTAAAATAATGATTTAGGTTATCCAAAAATACCAACATTTAATTATCATTTTAGAATACTTATTTACTTATAAAATGATATAAATATATCATATTTTTAATTATAAGATGATTAAATTTTATTTATACATTAATAGGTGATGTTACTATTCTATTGGGTGATTGACTATTATTAAAGGTCAGATCACTATTCCAATGTTCAATTTACAATTGCATTGGTACATATTTTTTAACTCTAAGTAGTACCACTTAATTTATTCATTCATAATTTATAAAGATTTTATTTTGTTATCTAATTCATTTCATGTTATTTATACTATGTAACATGATTATAAGTAAGTGATTTACTTTGATAATATTTTTGGTCGTCACATTATTCACCAATTATGAAATTTTTCCAGCTAATATTCTTTTTAAAAACTAAGGGGAAAATAGGTGAGGGTACTTATCCTATTTCTAGACATTTTCTAAAAAAGGAAAATAATATTAGGAGTGTTTATTAATTATCAAATAATCATATAAAAATGAAACTTTGAACATATATGGATGAACTTGAAAATGAAAATTATATTCAAACATGTGATTCACTATGTTTCAATCATAGTTATCCTTAGTGATGTAATTATCACAAGGGTTCTTAATAATGTTCTCTAGTTATAATATATAAAAACTATATCTTTATTGTCTACTTTCTATTGGGGCCCGATACATTTACATATATCAGTATAATTGTTTCTGCACAAGTTACCATAAAATTTATCCAAGGATCACAATGTCTATTATCTTTTGATGATTAGTTACATAATATGAAAACATAAAAGAAAACAAAAAACTTATGTTATTTAATCTATAGGAAGATATCCTAATTACAAATAATTTCTTATATTTAAATAGGATAGCCTGGGGAATACATGAAGAGAAGGGTTGAGCTAAAAATCCCAGTAAAGGAATAATAATAGGAATAAATCATAACACATGGGTTAGAAGGAATAAAATTATGAATTTAAAGGAATTATACACTAATAAACATATGTAAGAATACAATTTATCAAATGGGAACATATAATCTTTTCAACTTAGAAATATGGAAACAAAATATAACATGACATAAACATGAGTCAAGCCTAACTGCAAGGACAATATCACATGGTGGGAAAAGCACCATAAATAAATCAGGTTCACTCTCTATCCCAACATGATGTCTCATGAGAATAAACATTGACCAATGATTTGGATTCTTATATGGTTTCTACCATTATAAAATTTTCATCAATATGCATGCCACATGAAGAATCAAACATAAACATAAGGGCTACCCATGGAATAAAATTGGTACCTTAAACATGTCATAATGCATAACAAAAGGGAATATAAAAATAGTGTCAAATATATAATTAATTCAAACCATAAATGAAAAAAAAATTAGGTAAAATAATAATATTTCATGATATGTCAAGTCAAAATAAAATTTAAACATGTAAAAATAGATTTTAATAGACATTAGAAATGAAACATTAGACTGCGGTTTAAAAAAAATATGATTGAGTGTTCAATATAGAAAATGTATATTTTTTCATAAAACCATAAATGATCCAAGATATTTTTTAATGATGAAATGAATCATTTTATAAAAATAATGGTGTCTTAAAATATATTACGGAGCACACTTTAAAATGGGTAAGAAATCAGGAAATTTCGTTTAATCAGGCTTGCTTTTTGGGAGGATTTGAGAATTGAATCTTTTTTAAAAATGTTTTTACCTAAAAATAAATGATTTAATAATGTTGATAAATGACTTTAAAACATATAAAAATAATTTTTAATAATTTTTAATAAATTATAGAAGAGTCAAATTGGGGAAAATAGTGACAAAGATTAACTCGAATGAACAAATGGTGGTTCAAGATGAATTTCTTAACCTATGTCTAAAAGCATTCTACACGTGATTTTAATGTCATTTATTATTTAATTGTTTCCTTTAATTAAATAATCCATCCCAATTTTTACATATATCTGATTAGTAATTATTTTATTAAGTTCATTTAGGTGTTTTTTGATGAGTTATATAACAAAATTTTATTGATATGGAGAGTTTGATTCCTTGGTTTTCATGATCAGTTTCCTTGTACACATGTGTGGAAAATAATTTAAAATGACAATAGTTGTACATAATTAAATTATATGTTAATAATTATCTTACATAGTATTAAATGGTCTTATATTTCATTTTGGTTATATGTTATGAGGATGAACCAATAGATTAATCATTAATAATGAACATTAGTTTATTTTGGTGATTTTTTATGTCATTAGGAAGTAATTTGGTTTTATTAATTAATATTATTTCTAAGAAATGGTTAGATAAAATTAAATAATATTTAATACATATTATATTATTTTTTATCCATAAATTCTTATTTATGACCACCCATGAAGTCGGTAATGGAAATTTATAACCAGTTTTCCTCGAATGCGACAAATCAACACATGATGAATGATGTTTTCATTTTTAGAACAAAATGATAGGGAAAAACAAATTATTATGGGTTTTTTCCATTACACAAGAACATTCAAATGTAAAAAATATACTATAACTATCATGTTTCTCAGATAAGGGGAGGATAACAGAGAATAAGAAGAGAAAAATAAATTAAATGAAAATGAAAGAGGTTTTTTCCTCTTGACTAATCCTACCTGAGAACCTCATTATGGGACTTGAGTTTTGTATTTTATTGATAAACAATGATTCATGACATGTGGGAGAGACTTGATAGTAATTTTTTGAAATTTCATGAAAATCCTCAAGGTTTTTTAGGTGTAATGAGAAGGGGTGGTGAGGGGTGGTTTTTATAGTGGATGAGAGGGGTGTATTTTGATTATTTTATTCATTAATTTATAATTTTAGCTCAATAATTAGATTTTTTTAAACCATCCGGTAAATATATTAAAATAATGTAAGGGAGTTCAATATTATGGTCTAACATTAGGCCTACATCATCTTTGAATCAATAATTAATGTATTTAGCATATACTATAAATTGTTGTATTGCACGATTCACCACAAATTCAAATATTGTATAAAAATAAAAAATTAACCCCATCCATTTCTCGACAAGAAAAATTAAATAATGGACTCAATTTTGTTAAAATAATTTTTTATATATGAGAAATTTACTTTTCAATTAAAATCATTATTTACTCAACAAATACCAATTTCAAAATTATAACTGATTTTATAACATACTAAAACATTAATTAAGGGGTCATAAAATTATATTCTAAAAATCAGACAACAAAATATTATTTTATGAATCCATTTTAACAAAATAAATTTTATTTTAAATCAAAATATTAATTATAAAATTGTAAATAAATATTTATTTTTCACAAAAATACCCACACATAATATATCATTTTAAAAACATTTATTTACCTATAATATGATATATATATATATATATTGTATATATATATATAAGTTAATTAAAATTTATTTATAGATTCGAAGGTTACGTTACTATTAGATTTCCCAATTTATTATTCTTATGGTCCATGTTACTATTGCAAATTTCCAGTAATCGTTCTATTGGTATAGGTTTCTTAACTTAAAGAATACATATTATTTCATTTATTATATAATTGAAAAAAAAAATTATGGTGTTCTATAAGGTATTTTATTTGATTTATAATATATAAAATAAATATATTAAGTGAATTTCCATTCATAAAATTTTGTGTTATTTTACCTTGGTAGGGATCTAGAGAGGGAAGGGTGGAGTAATTTCGTGCTCCTAGGATTTTTAGTGAAGAGAAATGATATCATTGGTTGGATTATATAGGAAATGGAAGGCGAGTACTTTATTATTTTTAAAAATTTGTTTTAGAACTCAATATAATAAATTAATCCAAACCATAGACCATCTAAAGGTTTTTTCCCTAGGTCTCTACCTAATAGGGTTGGATTTAATTGGTTTATAATTTTAATAATTTAACTCATTAAATTAATACCCTTGGAGATGTGGAATTGAATCATGTTTATAAAAAATTTACATAAAAAATAAAATATATTATATGTTTTGGGGGATTCATATTGGGTTTATAAATAAAATAAATCAAATAAAAATTCATTAATTTAATGGATAACGATAATTTTTTCCATGTGGGGGATCTATGCTCTATTTATGCCTCCTACTACGATGTACTAGGCGGTGATGGGTTCCACACCAGCCTATCCCCCCTCATCAGGGGAGGGTCCTCCACCTTCTCTTACTAGAGATCGACCATATCATTTTTACCCTTTTTCATATGATGAATTTCTCCATAATTTCCCCCAAATATTTCTTTTCCATAAATTCTCAAAATGATATGAAAGATCCACACAATTGTCACTGTCTTCATTAGAAATATCCAAGGGCTCATCACTATTTCATCTTACACTAATTACACGATTCAAAAGTCATATGCCATTAATGGACTCTATTGATTGCATAATTTTTTGATCATGGGGTCTTCATGAGAGTATGAACGTAGGGTTTCATGACTCTAAACACATCATGACTCAGTTAGAAGCTGAAGATGACTTGATCCATTCCTAGTTGATCATGTCTCATACATGGGATGGATCTCATTTTCAACTCATTGAATGGTCATATAAATTTTATATGGAGAGGGATTCTACTATAATGGATACTTTGAAATGATTTCTGAAACTCCCAATTCCATTTCAACATATTTTGATAATTTGTATGATAGGGAACCTAGTGGGGTGGTATATTTTTCCGGAATGTAGGACATGTAGGGTATGAAACCCAATTTTACTAGGGCGTGTGTTAAGGTTGATCTATCTAAATAGCATGTTGAATCTTTCTAAATTTCAGTGGGGGAAGAATTACATTATAAGAATTCAGGAATTTTTGAATCATTATGGGATTACTGCTCATCATGGAAGAAACTGGGTAATAACCTATCGGTTTGTATGTGTCGATGGTTGATGCAGCTGGGATATAGTCTAGATGATCACTCAAATATGGCTCATGGTGTTAATTCTTTTGATTATGGAAAGCACCTGGGGGCGGACTGTAATGCATCAATTAATGGTCGTTGGGGTTCTATTCAGTTTTCTGGAAAATATTTCAAGACTAATAAATTAGATAAAGTAATGAAGTTTATGGAAGAACATGATTTCCCCTATGATCAGAAGGTTACTGGAATTCTTTCTAGGTTGATACAAGATCTGATGGTTTAAATTTATTAATGTAAAATTGTGAACAAGGGTAGTGTGGTGGATTTAAGGGACAATAATGAAAGAGCATATAATCCCCAGATGTATGTAGGTGCTCTAGGATACAATGTTGCCGGGTATCCCCACACTAGTGTAAGTATATAATATTACATGGATTTATTGAATAATTGTTTTAATCAAGCTGTGGTTGATGATGGGATTAAGGTAGTATGTTTATAATATTCATTTATTTGGGGTATTCAGGGTGGTAGTGGGCATAATATTATATTGAAGCATCAAATGGTGGATGATATATGTCTCAATAATACCTAAGGTGTTTCATTTGTTGTGGTGGTGTGCCTAGGGAGTAGCATGAGAAATAGACGTCAGACTTAAGATTCACCATGAAGGAAATACTACTTGATTCAATATCTTTTACCAAGATTTAGGGGGTGAAGCCATGATCAAGACAAGTCCAAGTATGGATGTGGATGTTATCAAACTGGGAAATCAATTTGATAAAATTATTAATGATTTTCTGATTAAGGAGCTCGAAAATTATCTGGCCAGGCCCTCCCTGGAAGAAAAAATGACCCCGAGAATGAGTTCGGTGATGACTATTCCTCCTAAATGGTTGGAGACTAATCAAATGAGGTTTTAATTGGTAGGATTATGAGTCTTTGGATAATTAGGATCCATTGGTAATCCATAATGAAGAGACATATTACACATATTTTCTACTTCTAATAGTGACACAATTAATAAAGAAGTCGAAATCCATAAAGATGGACAACGATACTCATCTTTACCAAAAGGCTTCTTATCAGTAGTATAAGTTATGTGATGTACCTGATCAATCCATTTAATTTATTATGATTACCTAAAAATAAGCAGTTGAATAGGTTATGTCTCTAAATTCTACTGAAGAAGAAGCTTCTGAAATGATGGGGAGGTCATTGAGGGTGACTCACAATGAGGTGTAGTACACCTGGATCAATAAGTACGACTTGATTTTAGTCCGAGGATTCAATAATGGTATGATCAGCCATACAGAGTATATTTAGTCCTTGGAAAAGTTTGATTTTAATTTCATATATATTTTTTGGATTGAAATAGGCAGTAAGGTAAA
The DNA here is from genome assembly GCA_963277665.1 of Viscum album. NCBI lineage: Eukaryota > Viridiplantae > Streptophyta > Magnoliopsida > Santalales > Viscaceae > Viscum > Viscum album. The sequence goes on from OY728162.1 coordinate 1,328,708,897, forward strand.
TAATATTGCATGGAAATTATTTTTGGGGAGATCAAATATCATAGGATTAAATTGTCCTTTAATGGATTTGTTATTTCATTTTGTCGTTGAACTCATGGATCCGCACCTTCCTTAAAAGTGTTTAAATAATAAAAAAATTAATTTTCATATTTCTTTCATGTATACTCTATAGTATTTATTAAATCCCTTTAGGGTTTTTATTAAGTAACAATACAAACACATAATTATACAGTGTTTAAATGTTACCGAAAAAATTGACGATCATAGTGAATTATAAAAGCAACAGAATTTGATATTACCAATGAACTAATTTCAAAAATAATATTTATGGTATCAAAATGATTATATAAATATAATAATTTAAACTTAAATATATTCCCATTAATTGATAAATTCATGTTTTTATTGAAGATAACAGTTTTCATTCACCTAGAACGATTACAGTTGAAATTGTATTATTATATTATAATTTTTATTCAAAAAATATTATTTATTAATAACATACCATTAAAATATAACTTATTTAATAAATTTTGGAATTCATCAAAATGGTGTCATGATAGAAACATTATATTTCTCAAAAATACAACATGTGTTTCATTAAATTAAAATATAAATTTAATCCAAAAAATATATTTAATAAATATAATGTAATAATAAAGAGGGATAAATATAATCATTAATTTATTATGTGTAACTGAAAATGATAAGAAAAAACTTGAGTCTATATACATATCCTATTATTGCACCAATGAACACCATATGGGTAAGGTGCGCAATGGTGTGATTTTATTGGGGTTGTTTGGAGAACATGGTTTGGGCTGTGATATCAACAATCGTGAACTTCTCCATTAAATAATTTTTATTATTCTTTAGTTTTAAAATATTTGAATGGATTTGGTCAATAGAAAATTCTAGTGATGTCATCTCCCTCGAAATCTCTGAGAAATGGGCTTTATAGGTTACAATCCAAGTTGTTGAGGGAATCAATTCAAATGAATATGTCAATTGTATATATTATAATGTTGTATATATAATAATAATATGATCAATGTATAATATATATACCATCATTGGTTATGCAGATTAATGACATTTTAAATATGAAGACTATATAATTGTTCATGTCACAACCTGATCGATCGAACAATGTTGGGCTGACAATAATATGAGTGTGATTATCCCAATCATGCGTCCAATAGGCTAGAGGATGGTGACTGCCAATGATTAATAATAAATATTACATGGTATGACATATCCTAAGGTACCTGTACACACACATACACAATCATATCTATAACACCCCGAGATTTTATGAAAAATATTCTTTTAATTTCATTGATATCCTGTGTTGTACGCTACATCAAAATTAGCTTGTGCTATATGCAACACTGTATTAGCTTCCATTATACACAACACTATTCTTGGCTCGTGTTACACACAATTTCAAGTTTGTTTTGTGGAAATTATCCTACACAACATTAATTATAGATTTTGTTTAATGAAATAAGTTTTGATTATGTTATATGCAACACCAAACAGAGCTTTCACTACACGCAATCCTAACTTGGCTTGCATTACACGCAATCAAGACCTTCCTCGATAGTGTGTGTAGTACACAATATCGAGTTTCACTAAATGAGATATTATTATAATATTATTATGAACTGCCCGTTATGAATAGTAATACAGACTTGTTGAAATTTTATAAATTTTATCATTTGAAATGGACTTCATTTTTGGATTCGGAATATCGAAATTTTCCTATGGTAAATTTTTGGTTTTTTCTGAAAGCTTTCAATTTTTGATGAATAGTGAAAACACTAGGTTACTATTTAAAAAAAACTTTTTATTTAAATAATTATTTATTTTATTTAAATTTATTTTATGTCAAAATTGATACATAATACCTACATATGTTCAATGTAATTAATTAGGGTCATTTTATAATAATTTTAGATATATAAAAATTTTATTGAACTTTTGACCGTCTTTTACCCACCTCCTAGGATAATTTTCAAATTTACATAAAACATAATTTTAAAGATTTTGTGAATGGAATTTCAAAAATCAGAGAGGCACAGTTGATGTCAGTAAGTAAAATATGGTTCAATGAGATAAATTTTTTTTGGTGAATAGTAACTTTTTACTTTTATTTACTATGGTTAAAAGTAAATAAAGTAATTAAGGGTAAAAATGATATTATTATTACCCTAAAACATGTCCTAATTATATTGGATAAGTTTAATTCGACCAAAAACAACATTTGGAATAAAATATGACCATTTAGGTCCTCTTGTATTAGATTAGGACACTTAATAATATTTTATTTAAAGAAGGGTTAAAATAGTTAAAATCAATGTTTAATAACTAAATAATTTTTAATATGGGGTTATAGATAAGATAAATTAGACTATAAATATTCATTAGACAGATAAAAATCTTTCCTACATAATGGTATTTTATTTATAATTTTTTGACCTCAAATAATTTTATTAATTTATGACAAAATGTTGATGGAGTAATTACCTTATTAAAGAAATATTAACATAATTGATGTTATAAATACACAAATAAATGTAATTTGAGACTTTGTATGAATTAAAATACTTTTATAAATTAATATGACATGTTAGTATTGATTTAGTTAACTTTGTTTGAACTAATCATGCTGTTATAATTTTCAAAAAAATCATGTTCCAATTAGTGTCAAAATTGACAGAAAATAGTGTTTAAAACAAATATTATATTATTAATTGTGATTTTAATCTTAATAATCTAAGGTTCTACAAAATGACATAGATAAGGATATATATATTAATAATGAACCACTGGGGTTCGTTTTCCCTGTTATAGTATGTTTATTCACCATATAGTGTAAGAAAACTAAAAGACACGGTAAAAGTTAAATTATTTTACTTAGAGTTAAATATAAATGATAAGGATAAAATAGTGATATAAACTTGTCTAAAACATATTGGATGAGAGTATTTGGACCCATAACCATCTTATCTTCAAAATAAATCAATTTAGAGCTATTAAAAACCGAATATGACTTTATTATAAAATAATATTTTATGTTTTCCTAAGGTGCCCCTCTCCTCCCTTATAAAAAGGGAACCCCTTCCCTCTTCTCATCACACCATTTTGAGCCTTTATTATTTTCCAAAACCTGCCAATTTCACTTCTCAACTTCCCTAGAAACATCCTAGAGGTCATGTTCTTCTACAAAGACTAACTCTAGTGCCCTAAGAGGAGGTTAAGAAAAGGCACGTCAAAGAAGAGGTGATATCCATTACCGATCCATTCCAATTTCTTTCTTCTTCAACTTCTTCTTCTTTAGTTTTTTCATTATGAAGTAATAACATCAGTATCACTCATATACATATATGTTATTTAAAATATTAAACAACCCTAATTTACCTTCAATCCATCCTACGGAAAACAAAATCACCGCGCGTGCGTACGTACGGAATACCGTCTCCACGCCGTGGTGTAATCTGTTTTCCACCACCACCTTACTTGGAAGGGAATAATGGTATAAATAATAACTATATATGATTATTATAATGTGATATTGATTCTTAAATAGTAAACATACACTTCAATATAAGTCCATGATCATGGGAAAGATATCATCGCTCGTGCGTACGTACGGATTACCGTCTCCACAACGCGATGAGATTCAATCTCAATGTTAACCAATTAAGAATGATTATAAAGTATATATAATGAATAATAATGGTATATATAACATAATAATTATAATGTATTTATTTATATGTTATTTAATTAATTCTATTCAATTTAATAATGAATGGAAAACAACGTTCATGCATACATATGGCCTACCGTCTCCATGAACGGTGTATTTTATTTCATTTATCTATCTATTATATATATATATATCATGAATATATATGATATATAAATCATGATTTACATTATGTAAGTAATTAAAACATTATATAAGTAATAATAATATCAATAACAACAAGTCCAAACAAGTATAATAAATAAAACGATTTTACCCACAATGTTGCTTTAACATGGAATTTACAAAAGAACGGGTAATATAAAGTCATAAGTGAACAATATATGATATAATAAAAATGAATATGATTCTGTAATAAGTAAATTACATTATTTAAATCATTATATAGGCATTTCAGATACGTACTATGTATATCGGACCAATGGTAAGGTATAATTGTTCCAATCTCATTCTTATCCGAGATTGTTTATTCGTAAGTATTTAATGGGGTTATGTTTATCATCCATGTCTATATGTTTACAAAAATGTTTTCATAAAATGTTTACTTTTCATACATGTATGTTTAAAGTCATTTTTACCTTTTTTTACTTTGACCACATCGTATGGAAGGAATCATTCTTTTGTTTACCATACAAGGTACTTTTTGACTTTTCCGACCAAAGTACGAGAAGAATGTTTTTTTTAACTTATACGACATGAACAAAATTTTACAGTTTCATAACGCCTCATTTTCATGAAGCTTACTATACATTATTTTATTATTATTTTCAACAAAATCCTTTTCATTTAAAATTGAGTTGCATTTTGTGAAAAGAAAATGATTTTGGAGAAAAAGGATATTTTCCTCAAGAATTCATTTCAAGTGTTTTATCAAAACAATTTTTTATCTAATATGACATTATTTCATATGTGTATGTTTCAAGTATAATGTCTCAATGATTTATATGGTTTCATTTTTCTTATCATGAAATGATATCCATTTGTATTTATTGGATTATGTGATGATGGGATGATGTTTATGAAACCCGTTTTATTCTTTGGGTTATGATGAATGAATTATGTTTATTTTGTGGCACAAGTAAGAATGATTTCATTATTAGATGGGTGGGACCTATATATCCCTCCAATGCATTGGGTAATTATTTATATCTCACGAGATAGACATGGCTGGAATGGTAAGTTAATCCAGTTCAGTGTTACAGGAATGAAACGAGAGTGAACTCGATTCAAAAAGGGACTTTGTCCACTAAGATGGTTTTGGCAGCAATGCCTTGGCTACTATGGAAATCATATAATGTGCTTAATGGTTTTCCACAATTACATGTTTTCTTCCCATTCAATTTTATTATGATTTATGTTCCATTATGATATATTCGTTACGTACTTCCCATATTTATGTCTTTGCTCAAGATTTTGATATTTAGATTTTATGTTCAAGTTTTTGCATTCAAATGTTTATGTATTTTTTTTATGTTCTCTATGTTTACCCTTACTAGTCATTTGAGCACACCCTTTATATTTTTTCTTTTCCCTATGATATAAATAATGTTTTTAGGTAATAAAACAAAACGGGAAGATCATTATTGGAGATGTTGAAGATCTATCACCATTATTAGAAGATTATGTTCTATGTTTCCAAAGACACTAAACTATTACAGTCATTTGGTGTATATTTTTTTTATATATGAAGTATTCATCAAAATTAATTCAATTTCCATGTACGTAAAGCTTTGGGCCTTTAATGTTGGTATGAGAGGAAAGGTTTAGTTATCCTTTGGAAACTAGGATGCGAAAACTTTACTGAAATACCTAGAGATATTTCTAAGGTATGTATAGGGATGTCCCTAAGGTTAAGTATAAATATAGGTTATAGTCCTAGAATTATTGTAATGATCTTATAATTTTACCTAATATGTTAGATATTGATGGTAATCCCTATTGTTTATGATTTTGGACTCTCACACTATTCTTTTTGGGTTTTAGGAAATGGATGAAAACATGAAGATTCACGATAATGGAGGATATTATGGACAATGGAATGATATTCTTCATGAGCAACCAAATGAAATGGGATTTGGAAGTCCAAACATTGTTATTATTCTTATTCAGAAATCTCATAATATGATCAATAATATCAACATTGGTAAGATTCCTGACTCGGATAATAAGAGAAAGATGGAGTTTCATGATGATTATAGAGGAAAGAAAGTTCAATTTCCATCCGGTAAATCATGTGGTCAGAGGCGTCAAGGAGAATGTTTCAATGGAACTGGAAGATGCTTTTTGTGTAGAAAAGAAGGACACAAATGCAGTAAGTGAAAAGGAAACGGCTCAGTTAACCCCATGGAGAAGGATAATGGTATTGCTACGACATCAACAATGATTAGATGTTTTAAATGTGGAATTTATGGGCAGTATGAAAACCAATGCCCTAAGGGAAAATATCATGAGGAGAATTAACATGGTCGTATGGGTAGTATTTATGTGGATGATGATGAGGAGACTACAAATGATATATGAGATGAAAGAAGTGTTGAAGCTCAGTCAGTTGTTTAAGAAGGTAATGGAATGATTGTATGTTTATCGAGAGTTATGTTGTATAGTTAATGGTACTATGGAATAAAGAATCATCTAAGAATTATTACACTATTGTTTTTTCTAATGTATTTGAAAGTATATGTTGAATGGTACCTGTAACCATGAAAGGTTATACAAATATTTTAGGAAGGAAGATGATATGTGGATAAGGAGAAAATAATATGTTTGATAGTATTCATGAGCTCATGATTGATATAAGGACTAAGTGATATCATGGTTTGAGTATATAGAATTTTTGGGATTTTGGTATGTGGAAGGAGTTAAATTTTAACTGCGTTCATGTTTTCACGAGGGATGAATGTGTATTCATTTTTCAAGAGAATACATGATTAAGGAATTTACATTTTTGGAATGTGACCAACAAGATATATCGTATGATAAATGATGGTATTCACGTTCTTTTTAGGTGACATTTCTAGTAATCATTTTCTTTATACTATAATATTGGACAGAAGTACTTTCGATAGGCTTAAAGGTTGGAATGGATTGATATGGACATCAGATAGAATTGTTTAAGGCTATAAATTTTTTCAATATTATTTATGGAATGTTATAATAATGTAGTTTTAGAAAAAGGACAACCTGCAGGACAAGCGATAACTCGTCGCGTCGGACAAGGCTGTGGGAATCGAACCCACAATTGAAGTGCGACATGCCTTTATCACCAAACATTGACCTACAGGAAGTACCTGTTTAGTAGAAACCAATTTTATTATATTAAGAATTATGATATATGAAGTATAATTCAATTTTAGGAACCATATATATTTAATCTCACTATAGATGGACTTATGTAATTTTGATAACTTTTTCTAACCTTTTGTTTGAGATAGATGGAATGACCCATCATTATATCACATGATCTACTAACACTTCATGAATGACAAATTCAACTTCATTTCGTTAAGAGATGATGTGGAAATTGTCCAAGGAACGACCAATGGTGAGACTGTACCAAAATCAAGAATGTATTTCTTCTAATTCCAATTTCTATAACTTTTGGGAAATGATCTTGATATCTAAAAATGTTGTCCTAGTTCCCTTTTATCTGATGAATCAGATGGTACATTAGATCATCGCAAATTTATGGCTTTGTGATTGTTGGATTTTTCATAGCCATGTTCTCTACCACTCTCCATCAAAACATGATGGTTAGATTTCTCTCTCATATCCATATTTTCACCTATGTTCTCCTACATGGAAACCCAGTGATTTGTTAATTTGGGTAACCGTTACGTTTCATACTTTAGTTTTTAAAGATAAGTTTTGGTATTCCTTTTTACGATGTGGGTTTCTATTAAAACCATCGAGTTTTAAACCATTTAAAACCCCGAAGAATTTCAAGGGTGAAATTCATTTTATGTGGGGTAGAATGTAACACCGCGAGATTTTATGAAAAATATTCTTTTAATTTCATTGATGTCTTGTGTTGTATGCTACACCAAAATTAGCTTGTTCTATACGCAACACTGTATTAGCTTGCAATATACACAATACCATTCTTGGCTTGTGTTAAACACAATTTCATGTTCGTTTTGTGGAAATTATTCTACACAACATTAAGTATAGATTTTTTAATGAAATAAGTTTTGATTATGCTATACGCAACACCAAACAGAGATTTCACTACACGCAGCCCTGACTTGGCTTACATTACACGCAATCAAGAACTTCCCTGATAGCATGTGTAGTACCCAATACCGAGTTTCACAAAACGATATACTATTATAATATTATTATGAACCAGCCTTTATGAATAGTAATACACACTTTTTGGAATTTTATAAATTTTATCTTTTGAAATGGACTTCATTTTTGGATTTGGAATATCGAAATTAGCCTATGGCGAATTTTTGGTTTTTTTCTGAAAACATTCAGTTTTTTATGAATAGTGAAAACACTAGGTTACTATTTAAAAACCGACTTTTTTATTTAAATAATTATTTATTTTATTTAAATTTATTTTATGTCAAAATTGATACATAATACCTACATATGTTCAATGTAATTCGTTAGATTCATTTTATAATAATTTTAGATATATAAAAATTTTATTGAACTTTTGACCGTCTTTTACCCAACTCATAGGAGAATTTGAAAATTTACATAAAACGTAATTTTACCGCTTCTGTGAATGGAATTTCAAAAATCCAAGAGACACGGTTGATGTCAGTATGTAAAATTGAAGGACCCCAGGACGCCCTGAGAGGGGAGGGGTGAATTCGGGTGACGACATTTTCTTTTAATGTGATGGATCTTGTTCCCATGTTGGTAGGAAGTTGAAGAAACTGTATGATGATTATGATTAGAAAGAAAAAATTCATAGCACTACTCTTGTCTTCTTAAATGGTTTGATCACTTTGCTGATACACATTCTGAACTTCCACTAACGATTGATAACAAACAAAAACCGTTCGCCAAATCATTCTTAGAAGACGCTGGTTCCAACAATCTCCCCCTTTGGGTTTGTTGGCAACCAAGAAATAAATTCAATAGATCTCCATCCATGAAGAATTAAAAAAACGCAAGAATCAACTCAACCAACACTCTAATTCTACGTGAGCAATGCTCGGTGTAGAAAACAAGAGAGGAAGCTCGAATTGGGATCCAGTGTTTTTGGAATTTTCCATGACGCCCGATGTTTTCCTTCTTATATTTCTCATCACACAAGCATTACTTGCCTTGAATTTATTCCTTTCTCTCCCATTGACAATAAATCCAAAGACCGGTAAGTTTTTCAATGTTCAGCTCAAACCATACTCCCTTAGATAATATCTCCCCCATAAACCTACATCACAGCCATAAACAGATAAATATAGTCATAACAAACGGGGAGATGGGTTTTCCGGAGCCTCTTTATGCAGTAGGAGGTGATTGAACACCGAGGTTCAACCGATGCTTCTCAAACACAGCCACAGAAAGTGGCTTGGTCAGGATATCAGCCACTTGCTCATCAGTTCCAACATGGTCCATTCTAGTCACGCCTTGTTCAACCTTTTGTTTGATAAAATGATACCGTATTTCAATATGTTTTGTACGAGAATGCTGAACTGGATTCTTCGTAAGATCAATTGAGCTTTTTTTATCACAGTAAATCACCATTGGTTGCTGCACCTTATCACCAATATCTATTAGTTGCTGCTTCATCCAATGCAGTTGAGCACATGCCTTTGTGGTAGAGATATACTCAGCTTCAACAGTACTAAGAGAAGTACTTTCTTATTTCTTGCTCAACCAGCAAACACATTTCTGACCAATATAGAAAGCTCCACCACTAGTGGAATTTCTGTCTACTACATCACCAGCCCAGTCAGCATCAGAAAATGCTGATAATTCACTGTCCCTACCTGCAGCAAAAAATAACCCGAAGTTATGTGTACCTTGAATGTACCTCATGATTCTTTTTACTGCTGCCATATGTTCCTCCTTTGGATTACTCTGAAAGCGGGCCACAAGGCATGTTGCAAAGACAATATCTGGGCTTGTCGCTGTCAGGTACAGTAGACTTCCAATGATCATCCTGTACATGGTGGGATCAACAGAGTTCCCATCCTCATGCTTTCCATGTTTAGTTCCAACTGCAATTGGAGTTGACATTGGTTTGGAGTCTTGCATATTAAACTTCTTCAGCAGCTCTATTGTATATTTTTCCTGAGAAATGAAAGTGTATTCCTTCTTTTGAATCACTTGCATCCCCAAGAAATATGTGATATCCCCAATCATAGATATTTCAAATTCTGATATCATGTGGTTGGAAAATTCATTCACTGATTTCTGCCTGCTGCCACCAAATATGATATCATGAATGTAGACTAGAACCATGAATTGATCTTTTGGAGAATTCTTCATATAGAGATTTTGATCAACTCCTCCTCTTTTTAATTCCAACTACTTGAGATATGAATCTAGTCGTGAGTACCATGCCCGTGGTGCCTGCTTCAAACCATATAGATATTTCTTTAGTTTGCAGATCTTTGTTTCATCAGTACCCAAAACAAATCCCACTGGTTGTTCAATGTAGACTTCTTCTTCGAGAACACCATTCATGAATGATGTATTGAAATCCATTTGATATACTTTATATCCTCTTTGGAGTTCCATTGCAAGGAAAAGCCTGATTGACTCCAGTCTAGCCACTGGAGCAAAGGTTTCTTCAACATCAATGCCTTCAATTTGGGAGTATCCCTTACATACCAGTCGTGCCTTGTTTCTGATGACACTTCCATGCTCATCAAAATTATTTTTGAAGATCCATTTGGTACCAATCACATTGTGACCTTCAGGTCTCTAGACAAGATCCCATGTCTGATTCTTGTCAATCTGATCTAATTCATCATTCATGGATTTCACCCAAGATTCATCTTTTGCATCTTCTTCGAATGAGGATGTCTCTACAACTGATAGAAATGCAGAGTGCGTGTTATTCCTCATCCTCCTTGTTTGAGTGGGTGCACTCCTGTCTCCAATTATGTTGGATGGATAAATCTCATCTCTTCGATTTCTCTTGTGAGGTTCAGTGGCATTCTATTCAGCCATTGTTTCTTCTTCAGATTCTTCTTCTAAGTCAACATCATGATGTGACTGTTGAGTGTTTTTTGCATCTTCCTCTATTTATGCATTTTTATTTTCTTCACGTTCACATTCTTCCTGACTTTCTTTCACATCAGCATATGACGTCCTTGAAGCATTTGTGGTTTTCTCTTCAATTATCTTAACATAACTTCTTTCCAAAATCCTTCCCAAACTCTTGTTGAAACATATTTAGGCTTTGTTGTTTATTAAGTAACTGAATAAAATTCCTTCATCTGCATTGTCGCCATATTTCCCTTGATTTCCTTCTTTGTTATTGATGAAGCATTTACTTCAAAAGACACGAATGTATTTTAGAGAAGGATTCCATCCATGCCACAATTCATATGGTGTCTTCGTCTCACCCATATAAAGTCCTGTTCGATTATGAATGTACACTGCAGCTTGAACAGCCTCTTTCCAGTAATGTCGTCGAATATGACTCTCAATCATTATAGTTCGTGCCATGTTGTTCACCTGTCGATTCTTACATTCAACAACTCCATTTTGTTGTGGAGTTCTCACAACAGCTACCTCATGCTGTATCCCATGCTTCTCCATATAATTTTCAAATTCAATGGACGTGTATTCTCCTCCATTGTCAGATCGCAATACTTTGATTGTTCGTCGAGTATCATTCTCGGCGATTCACCGATATGTTTTCATGCAGTCAAGGACTTGTCATTTCCAGTGAATGACCATCACACATGCCATTCTACTGTAATCATCTATGAAGAGGACAAAGTACATTTCTCCATGAGTTCCGGAAACATTTATTGGACCACAAACATCTGTATGAATCAGATCAAGAAGGTGAGATGCCCTTTTCTTCTTTTGCCGATATGAACTGCAGACCAGCTTCCCACGAATACAAGCATCACAAGTTTTTTCACGCTCACACTTCAGGTTGGGAATGTCCATGACAATTCTTAATTTTGATATTTTCCCCATGTCTTGTAGATTGATGTGTCCCAGCCTCTGATGCCACAAATTGTTTTCTTCTTCAACAGTCATGTGACATACATTTTCTTCATTATCAACCTGATAAAAGTTTCCTTCAGTTCTGCATCCCTTCATATGTGAATTTCCAGTCTTTCCCTTGATAGTGTAGCCTTTCTAATTAAATGTAACTATAAGTCCTGAGTCACAGAGTTGACTCACATTGATGAGATTATGACGTAGGCCATCTACATAAAGGACGTCAGTCTTCTTTAGTTATCCATTAGCTAGTTCGGTACATCCACTCCCTTTGACTTTTAGAGCCCCATCATTACCAAATATTACTGTACCCTCAACCTCACTTATGATATTCATTAGTAGGCTAGCATTACCTTTCATATGATATGAACAACTACTATCCAGAATCTAGGTACTGTTGTTCTTTGTAGCTTTGAGGGCCACCTCTGCAAGGTTGGATTTCTTAATCTTCTTCCTTTATTTCTATGAGACATTAGATTGAGTATATAGAACTGATGGCCTTTCAATTATCTCTTCCACATACCCAGGTTCTTCATAGTCAAAGTCTTCATTGAGAGGTGAAAAACTGTTTGAAAGAGCAACACTGTCTTGCTGACGAGACTTGACTTGTCTTGAACTTCGATATGAGGTATCCATGTCCCTTTTCTACCTGTAATTAGCGGCATTATGACCAAAGTTAGAACAACAAAAACAATATCCATAGAAATTATTTCTTCTATAAGAATTAGGATATGAAATTGTTCTCCTTTATTGAGCTTCTATATCATCTCCATTCATAATGCTTCTTGCCTCTTCACAATAAGACATGGTATGGCCCAGATAGCCACAGAACTGACACTTCATGAGAGGAAATGTCTTCTCACATGAATTTCACCTCATTCCTTCTTCCTTGGGTGAATAGTAACATTTTCTATAATTTCTAATTGTTTGAGGATAATTTTCAGGTCTCCTTTTAGTTTGGATTGAGGGTTCCTTTTTCGGCACTCTAGGTCACGTTTCAACATGTTAAACTTTCATATTATATTTCTTTTGGATATTTTCAATTCCAGTAGTTGATGTCTCAGCCTCACGGCCAATTCCACTCTTTCCCATGCAAGTGGGTCTTTGATCACTCAAGATTTTTCTGACCCCATCTGAACCACACTTGGATCTTGCTAGTAATTCTGTATCTGAGAATCTTCCAAACTTTATTTTCTTCCTCGATTCTTTTGTAACTGATTTAGTCTCCAGTTTACTCCTTAGAGTATCAACTTCCTTCTCAAGACCCTCAGTAGTCTTGTATTTTTCATCCAGTCTGGAGGAATGGTCATTGATGACCTTTGCCTGCTCTTCAATTATCATCTTTAGATGTACTACATCATCATTTCTTTCAATTATTTTAGACTGTACCTTCACAAATGCTTCCAGTCTCTCAATTTCAGCTTCATGTTGATCAACGAATTCAGTTGATTCTTCTACAATTGATTTCCACTTATTGCAGCTCTTACATTTAATATTAAGCTTACTAACTGCATCATTAAGTTGCATCTCAGGATCTACACAAGTTCTTAGTTGTTTTTCTCCATCAGTATCTTTTGACTTTTCAACAGTGGACATCATAGAAGCATGGTTCCCAATTTTGAATTCTGGTTCTTCATCATCACATAATTCATTATCATCTTCTTCCTCTTCACTGACAAAACTCTTCCTTTGCATTTTCTTACCAGATTTGAAGTCTCCCTTTTTTAAGAACCTTCTCTGAGGCTTCTCGATGTTTTCATCTTTACTATCTTCATCATTGATCTTTCTTAAGCATTGAGAGGAAATGTTCCCGACTTTTCTACAACGGAAACATGAGAGAGGTAACTTCCCTTTGAATTTCCCTTTCCCCTTCTGAAACTTCTTTGCAATGAGAGAAAGAATTTCTTTTTATTCTTCATCTTAACCACTACTATCATTTGATATTTTCAGTTTATCCATGGGATTGAATGCCATTTCCTTGCTCACCTGAGTTGTAGCATCTTCTGGTTTGACTCTCATTTCATATGGAACCAAGATGCTCAGTAGATCACCTATAGAAAGTTTGGAAAGATCTCTTTCCTCAATGTATAACACCTTCGCATTATACAGAGGTGGAAGTCTTCTTAATATTATCTTTAAAATATCAATGTCTTTGATTTCTTCGCCTAGACCCCGAATTGCTCCAACCACATCAGTAATTCGATTGAAGAAAGAGCATGCATTCTCGTCTGGATGCATCTTCAGATCATCAAATTGATTGTGTAGCACTTGTAGTTTAGCCTCCTTCACTTTGTTATCTCCTTCATAAATGTTCTCAAGTTTATCCCACATGGATTTTTCTGAGGTGAAATTAATCACCATTAGTTAGATTAGATCAGAAAGGGCTGCAGTGACTGCATTCTGTTCTTTAGAATCTGCATCAAGAAGTTTCCTGTCTGTTTCAGTCATAGCTAGGCATGATGGATCAGTGACTTGTATTCCTTAAACAGTAGAAAAGATAACATCTATTCCAAGATACATTAGATGAGATCTCATTCTGTTCTTCCAGATCTGGAAATTTATTCCATCTAAGTGAGGGACTCCCCTGACATTGACGGCGTTTTCCATGACAAAAAAGGTCAGATTCAACACCAGCAACCTCACTATGATACCACTTGAAGGACCCCGAGACACCCTGAGAGGGGAGGGGTGAATCAGGGTGAAAACTTTTTCTTTTAATGTGATAGACATTGTTCCCACGTTGGTAGGAACTTGTTGAACCTGTATGATGATTATGATTAGAAAGAAAACATTCACATGCATAGAGAAGACACACCACTTTTTACTCAGTTCACCACTAAGGGATACGTCCAAGGAGCATACGCCGACAAGTTGTCGGTCGTACCCAATTAAACTAATCTTCACTAGCTGTGGATTAAAAAGGTTTGGGAACAGACACTCTGTCCCAGGCTCACTACCTTTACAAATTTTCAGGGATGGCTCACTGCTTCCCTCGGGTCACTCCCGTTGACTCCCCCTGGCTCACTACCATTAGTGAAGTCACAATCAGTTTATAGATGTGAAGGTATCTTCATCATTTCATAAGAATGCATCCTCTGTTTTATGTAGATGCTCTATTGAAGTCCAATTCTCCCCAGAATATGAATATCAATTTGCCCCGAATGTATCGAGTAATATCCCGGCTTTCGAGAAGCTCCAAACAAACCGGCGGGCTTCAGAAATACATGGCGTGCTTCACCAAGCCAGGTGTGAAAGTCCCAAGAGGGTGCTCAAGTCCAATCTCGTGTGAAAGTGTAACAAAAGCACCTACGCGATGCTTCCTTCCCCAACTACAAACTTGCGCGGTCCACTTCCTTTCTCTCCCAAACCGCCTTGGGCACGCAGCCAACAACCGGCGCGCATGCTCTACTTGCGTGACCCAACCACCACTTGCGCGTCTCAACCACCTACAAGATGAGAGATCAAACAATCACTAAGTCTTGAACTCCATAACAAATGAGGATGGGTTGTCCTTTATTTATAGGCAAACTAGACCCCCTTGCTCGGAGGCACGCAAGTCCCTCATTAGCGCGCAAGTCTCGTCTCCCGTAACCTCTGTCGCGCAACTCACTTGCACGACCCAACCAATACTTGTGCGACCTTCTTTCCTTAGCCAAATTTTGAAGTTCTGTTCTTGGAAAACAATAGGTGCACAAGTCCGAATCCTTCTAGGTACCAGCACACATGTTATTTCACGGCGTGCAAGTCCATTTGCGTGACCTAACCAACACTTCCGTGACCCTTATCCCTTTTCCATATTTTGCTGTTCTGATCCTCAAAAACATATGATGTGCAAGTTTCCTATCTTCCAAGATGTCGGTGCGCAAGCCCCTTTTCCAAAAACACTTTTCTTTATTTGTCGATTTTCAGGCCCAAAAAATTGGCAATCACTGGGAAACGACGCCACCTTCACTACTGTTGTCTGCTTGAACGGTATGATCTCTTTGCAGATACACATTCTGAACTTCCACTAAGGATTGACAAAAAACACAAACCGTTCGCCAAATCATGCTTAGAAGACCCTGGTTCCAACAAAAATGTGGTTCAGTGAGATACAAATAATATTTGGTGAATAGTAACTTTTTTACTTTTATTTACCACGGTTAAAAGTAAATAGGGTAATTAAGGGTAAAAATGATATTATTATTACCCTAACACATGTCCTGATTAGATTTGATAAGTTTAATTTGACCCAAAACAACATTAGGAATAAAATATGACCATTTAGGTACACTTGGATTAGATTAGGACATTTAATATTATTTTATTTAAAGAAGGGTTAAAATAGTTAAAATCAACGTTTAATAACTAAATAGTTTTTAATATGGGGTTATAGATAGGATAAATTCGACTATAAATATTAATTAGATAGATAAACAGGTTTCCTACATATTGGTATTTTATTTATAATTTTTAGACTTTAAATATTTTAATTTACTTATGACACAATGATGATGTGGTAATTACCTTATTAAGGAACTATTAACATAATTGATGTTATAAATACATAAATAAATGTAATTTGAGACTTTTTATAAATTAAACTAATTTTATAGGTCAATATTACTTGTTAGTATTTATTTACTTAACTAATTTTGAACTATTCATGCTGTTTAGATTTTCACAAAAATCAAGTGCCAAATAGTGTCAAAATTGACATAAATTAGTTTAAAAAAATATTATATAATTAATTGTTATTTTACTCTAAAAAATCTAAGGATCGGCCAAATGACTTAGATAATTATATATATATATATTAATAATGAACCACTTGGGGTTCGTTTGGCTTGTTATAATATGTTTATTAACCATATAGTGTAAGAAAACTAAAATACACGGTAAAAGTTATATTATTTAACTTAGAGTTAAATCTAAATGATAAGGATAAAATAGTGACCTAAACTTGTCTGAAACCTATTGTATGAGAGGAGTTCGACCCATCCCCACCTTAGCTTCGAGAGAAATCAATTTTGAGTTATTAAAAACCGAATATGACTTTATTATAAAATAATATTTTATGTTTTCCTAAGGTTCCCCTCTCCTACCATATAAAAAGGGCACCCCTTCCCTCTTCACTTCACACTATTTTGAGCCTTGATGATCGGCCAAACCTTCAACATTTCTCTTCTCCACTTCTCTAGAAACATCTAGAGGTCCTGGTCTTCTACAAAGACCATCGCAGGTGCCCTATGTGGAGGTTAAGGAAAGTCGTGTCAATAAAGAGGTATTATCCATTACCGATCCTTTCCAATTTCATTTTTCTTCAACTTCTTATTCTTTAGATGTTTCATTATTAATTAATAACATCAATATAACTAATATACTGATATTTTATTATAAATATGAAACAACCCTAATTCACCATCTATCCATGCTACAGAAAATGAAATCAACACGCGTGCGTACGTACGGAATACCATCTCCATGCCTAGGTGTAATCTATTTTCCACCATCACCATACTTGGATTGGTATAATGGTTTAAAGAAAAACTATATATGATTATTGTAAAGTGATAATGATTCTGAAATAGTATAAATAAACTTCAATAAAATTCCATGATCATGAGAATGATATCATCGCTCGTGCGTACGTACGGATTACCGTCTCCATAACGTGATGAGATTCAATCTCCATATTAACCATTAATGAATGATTATAAAGTATATATAATGAATAATTACGGTATATATAACATAATCATACTACTGGATTTATTTATATGTTATTTTATTAATTCCATTCACGTTAATAACGAAAGGAAAACATCGTTCATCCAAACGTACGACCTACCTTCTCCATGAATGGTGTATTTCATTTCATTTATCTATCTGTTATATATATATATATACTGAATATATATGATATATAAATCATTATTTACATTCTTGAAGTAATTAAATAATGATATAAGTAATAATAATATCTAGAACAACAAGTCCAATAAAGTACAATAAATAAAACGATTTTACCCAAAACAATACATTAAAATGAAATTTACAAAAGAACGGGTAATATAAAGACATAAGTGAACAATATATGATATAATAAAAATGAATATGATTCTTTAATAAGTAAATGACATTATTTGAATCATTATACAGGCATTTCGCATACGTACGAAGCATATCAGACCCATGGTAATGAATACTTGTTCCAATCTGATTCTTATCTAATATTGTTTATTCGTAAGTATTTACAGGGGTTATGTTTATCATCCATGTCCATATGTTCTCAAAATGTTTTCATAAAATTTTTACTTTTCGTAAATGTAGGTTTAAAGCCATTTTTACCTTTTTTTTACTTTTACTACATCGTATCGAAGGAATCTTTCTTCTATTTACCATACAAGGTTCTTTTTGAATTTTCTGGCAAAAGTACGAAAAGAATGTTTTTTTACTTATACGGTGTGAATAGATTTTTACGGTTTCATAACGCCTCATTTTCATGAAGCTTACTCTACAATATATTATGATTATTTTCAACAAAATCCTTTTCGATTAAAATTGACTGGCATTTTGTGAAAAGACAATGATTTTTAAGTAGAAAGGATATTTTCCTCAAGAATTCATTTCAAGTGTTTTATCAAAAAAAAATTTCATCTAAGATAAAATTATATTATATGTGTATGTTTCAAGTATAATGTCTCTATGATTTATATGGTTTAATTTTTCTTATGATGAAATGATATCCATTTGTATTTATTGGATTATGTGTTGATGGGATGATCTTTATGAAACCCATTTTATTCTTTGGGTTATGATGAATGATTTATGTTTATTTTGTGGCACAAGTAAGAATGATTTCATTATGAGATGGGTGAGACCTATATCTCCCACCAATGCATTGGGTAATGATTTATATCTCATGAGATAGACATGGCTGGAATGGTATGTTAATCCGGTTCAGTGTTACAGGACTGAAACGAGGAGTGAACTCAATTCAGAAAGGGACTTTGTCAACTAAGATGGTCTTGGCAACAATGCCTTGGCTACTATGGAAATCATATCATGTGCTTAATGGTTTTCCTCAATTACATGTTTTCTTCCCATGCTATTTTATCATGATTGATGTTCCATTATGATATATTCCTTACTTACTTCCAGGATTTATGTCTTTGCTCAAGATTTTAATATTTAGATTTTATGTTCATGTTTTTTCATTCAAATGTTTATAGATTTTTTTATGTTCTCTATGTTTACCCTTACTGGGCATTTGAGCTCACCCTTTATATGTTTTCTTTTCCCCAGGATATAAATAACGGTTTTATGTAAGAAAACAAAAGGGGAAGATCTTTATGGGAGATGTTTAAGATCTTTCACCACAATTAGAAGAGTATTTTACAAGTTTCCAAAGACACTAAACTATTATGGTCCTTTGATGTCTATTTTTGTTATATATGAAGTATTATAAAAAAGTAATTTAATGTCTATGTACATCAAGCATTGGGTATTTACAATCTCTATGCCCATACAGAGAAATAATGTAAAAGTGAAACAAGTACCAATGTGTGATAACATCTAAATCCCAAAAAAATGTACGATAGTGAAAATAGAAGGTAAACAGGGAAAAATACAACCCACAAAAACAATAAAGGAGTAAAAATGATATAATAGTGTTATTTCAGAATGAGGTGACACCTAGTACAATACACAATTTTTCTTGCCCAATATGAGCTGTTTCGCCTCCTAGTCTACATATAACCCCATTGAATAGCCTGTCATATGAATAATATATGACATGTGTGGGAAGATCCCACACATGGTGAGTATAAAGATACCCATTAGATTCCCCAACATCACAAAACATAAAATATTAATATAGTATTCTACTCATTGAAATAAATATCAATTTTATTTTTGAAAAATAAAAAGAACCTCTAGATATACTCATAGTAGACAAACAGTATCAAGGTACGTTCACGACCACCATGGTAGGCTAGGATACATACTCAGAGGTTAAATATATCACTCATCTTGTAGAACTCACTCTATGAGTTTGATAGCACTTATGGTGTCCGTCTAAGATGTCATGCTCTTTGGGGCTCACTAAAAGAATAATGTGATAGAATTTAGATGAGATCGATTGAATGATGGATATCACACCCATGTATATGAGGTATACCAAACACCTAGTCTAGACTAATCTTCTAAGATGTTGATCTATTCTGAGAAATTTTTGGTCATGCAAATATTGATATAAAACACCTAGGGAAGAAGTTGATTGAGGATACCACCTCACGCATCACAGTGGGATTCCAAAACTCTATCCATGAATAATTAACTTAGAGCTGATCATAACCATTTTATTAAGATATAATACCACACTAAACCCTTCGGGAATAGATCAAGGGAGTGAACCATATTGAAAATTGTTCAAACTGGAGGGAACATGGAATCAAATACGTTATTGAAAAAATGCATCACAGGTAAACTGCATACACTATGTGTAACACTAATCATCGGCCTACCCATTTTTGTGCATGTGTACCTGTACTAGTGACCATGTTCTTTTTCATGTACACATGTTTGTTTACATGTACTTAGTTATATCTGAGTACAAGTCTAATAATGTGTACTCCTAGAATAATTGTGTGTTTGGAAATGTTTTTGGTCATGGACGTGCTAGGGTACTCGCATATTACAGGTCAGTCCTCCAAGTTGAGTAACATGCTCTATGACAAATGCTACATGTTGTGTGATACTTTATTCTTTTTCGAAATTTTAGTTATGTATCACAGGCCCCATATGGTGCATGATCCTAGATTATATAACATGTAATGTATGATTCTCTTAATCCTAGGGATATAATTCACTCATATCCTCCTATGCCTCTAGCCTTTTGTTTTTCCAAATATCACACCAGTAAACATGGACTTGGTTTGGATGATCCATTCCAACCCCCTCACCAAAATTCAGCCATCTAATTCCCATAGGAAAATAGCCAGTGTTGCACTTCATCTCTTTCACTTGCCCTAAATGGAAAATTAATATTTTTTGACTAATCCTAAACTTATATTGTACTTATGCACCACCATTACATGAAAAAAATTGATCCAAAACCCATCATAATAATCCATTACTCAGAATATTAGGTGCACACTTATTGATTACTAGGTAAATGTTGAACCATCGGTAAATTGAAACACAGATGATGAATTCATAAATACATCGGAGAAATACAAAAAACACAAACACAGAGTAATTGGACTTGTAGAATTTTAATTTTGGCCCCAATTTTTTATATATTAGAAATAATGAATAGAATTAAACAAACAATAATAGAAATCCCCATATCCCAGATAAATTTAACATGTACCTGCCATATGATCGATCCAAATATCAATTAATTAATAGATTGATTTGTGGTAATCATAGGATAATAAATCCACGTTAAATCCCCCAAACAATGTCCTACCACGATTTGGATATATCAATGGTGAATAAAAGGTATATTCTATTATCATTAGTGAGATAAAAAATCATTATAGCACACTGATTGGGGATTCATGACTCTTTCATTGTTCATCCAAGAGTAATCTTCCAATAGACTCTCCTCAAGTCAAAATGGTTATACTGATAATCATATGATTATTCCATAAAAATATATTTATTAAAGAATATATTCAGATCCATGCATTGATAATAAAATAAATTTATAAATTTTATAAATTTTTATTTAACTCCATAATGATGTTTTCTCAAATTCCCAACACCAACAAAGATAATGTCGCACCTAGGGTGTTTCCCACTTATTAGACTCAATGGGATTCTCAAATTTCAGATTTGTGAATACATTTAGGTTTTATTAATATTTTTTAGGTAACATTAATGTTGTGACATCATTATATTTAATATTTTTAGGATTTCAATTTGGGCTCAACAAGCCTCAGAATCTCACACTATCTTAGTGCTTGGTCTCAAAAATATTCCTTAAATTACTCAAAATAAAAACATGATAAAATTGAGATGTTACATTCTCCCTATATTAGGTATTTACATCATTCAAAGCATGAGAGACTACATAAGATGATGTTGGTACTGAGATGTAATCTAGGACTCCCACTCCTAGGTTATATCCTGAATATTCACATGCTACCCCAGAAATTCACGAAAGGAATCACCCACCCAAAGAATATCTTTTCCCATAGGTCTTCAGTTTCTACCAGGTAGGCTATAGATATATCTCAATCCTAGTGGTATAGGTAACCATAGTAAATAAAATTTAATGCGTAATGCACATTCCTTTTTAGCTATGTCACATTAAAGATGTCATTCACATGGTTTAGTTATGGGGGTAGATCTAATTAAGACATCACCTCTCTAAATCTGTACATTTTCATGAATGGGGAAATGAATCATGGGGATGGATTTACACCATGGGGAATCATATATATCCTATGTCAATGAAAGACACTATTATACATATGGTATCCTCTCTAGAACTATAAAATACTATGTTATCAGTTTTTATAAGACTTACGAGAGGCCTATAGAGTCATAATCCTCTCCTTGATGATCTGCACCTTCTCGATCATGGCTTGAACCAATTGTTGTCTCATGGGTTCCAAAAATCTCATGATGTTCCAACATAGTGTTTATCTACTGGGTCACCCATATAGAACCTCTAATGGTACCATACTAATGGTGGATTGGTATCATAATTTGTACACAAACTCTACCAAGGTTAAGTGATCCTCCCAACTATTGACAATGTTCAACATGAAAGACTACAACATATCCTCTAGTACTTGAATGGTCTACTTTGTAGGGCCATATGTGTGGGGGTGAAATAGTATACTCAAACAAAACTTTATCCCAAATGATTCCAGTAAAACTCTCAATAATAATGATGTGAATCGTTCATCATAGTTAAAAATTACCATCCTAGTAACACCATTGAGATAGACAATCATCTGAATGTAACGTCTTGTCAAGATCCTTATCAAACTTTCCTCATGGATAACAAAAAACTGAGCTAACATGCTGAGTCGGTCTATGATCACCTAGGTGGAATCTTGTCCTCCACACATCTATGGCATCCTCAACACAATGTCCATTGATATACCATCCCACTTTAACTCTGTCACCTCAAGGGGTTGATCAAAATGTATTAGATTCTAGTGGTTAGACTTTACTTGCTAATAAGTGAGGGGTTGAGAGACAAAATATTTGATTCCCTTATTTATTAATATCAACCAAAACTGATGGAAGAGGTCATGGTAGACTTCTTCATCACCTAGATGTATTGTAAAATAGGATATATGAAACTCCCTAAGAACCT
Organism: Viscum album; assembly: GCA_963277665.1. NCBI lineage: Eukaryota > Viridiplantae > Streptophyta > Magnoliopsida > Santalales > Viscaceae > Viscum > Viscum album. The sequence goes on from OY728162.1 coordinate 1,328,732,137, forward strand.
CATCTTGAAACATCACGGTTACCATCATTTATACTTTAAAAAGGATTGTGTGCTCCCCTCCTTAATAAAATCTATCTGTATAATGTTTGGTGGATATCTAAGTGTGTAAGGCCTCATAGTTGGTATCTCCATGTTGACACTCCCAAACATTATATAGAAGTGGGGGGGGGGTGGGAGAACCATCGAATGTGGGATCGTTTTACAATAACTATCCACTATGTATAACTATAATGATTCTAAATTATTCAATGCCTCACTCATAAACTATGAACAATATCTCAGGATAAGATAATATTCCACTATGTTCCCCTTTATAAGGTCATAAACAATCTCAATGACCTTATTTGATAGGAACACTAGCCATCACCTATATATCAATTTAAGATCCTTCGAGAAGTAGATATACATGATACTCTGGTAGACATAATATTGGATAAACCGCTCTCCAATATGGTAGGGTCTCCACATATTCAGTGCAAATATGTCCATTACTAGCTCAAGATCATGGGTCAAATAGTTATGCACATGTGGTATCAACTGATGTGAACCATAAGAAATCACCTCATTTCTCTCCAACAGAATACAACTAAGCTCAATCTCTGATGCACTATTGAACACTATGTACCTGACACCCTCCATAGGAAATCTCAAGATGGGAGTGCTTGATAAATTATTATGAATCTCTTTAAAACGTTTATAGAACCTCTCCATCAACATGAAACACTCACACTTTCATGTAAATATATTAAATGGGGTGGTATACTAAGGACATAAACTATAAATCTCTTGTAATATCTTTCAGAGAAATGTAATCACTATACCACTGTCATGACCTTGTGTGGCTCCCATCATAAGAATAAATCTACCCTTATCATGTTCAATACTACACTATTTTTTTAGATTACATGCCTAGAAAGTTGTATTGTTGTATCTATAACTAGAACATAAAGATCTTCCCATAAATATGGTGCTCTTGGATTACATCTAGGACCATCCTTAGTTTTCTCATATTCTCCTCCTCGGATGTCAAGTACACTAGGATAAAATTGATGAAGACAACAGAAAAATTGTTTAAAAAAGGATGAATGATCTATTTAATGAGTCCCATGAATATTTTTGTGTTATAGATCATGTCTAACAGCATCAAAAAGTACTAATAGCCACTATATAGATATCATAATTCCACATTTCTTAAATCCTTTACTCGTCCTTGTAGGTGGTGGTCTCCTGATCTATGTTTAATATTTCAAAACCATCACACCACTATCAATGGATCATAGGGGTCATAAATCCTCAGTAGTGGATATTTATTCATAAGGGTAACCAAATTCAGGTGATGGTAATAAATACAGACCTCATGATCATATATTCCTTCTTAGGAAACATCACTGGATATGCCCAGGGTGAAACATTGGGTCTGAAAAATCCCATCCTTTGTAAGTTTTCCAACTACACCCTTAGCTCGTTCATATCTAAGGGATCCATATGATACATTTTACTAAATATCAGGGTCATTCTTATGGTTATGTATATGAATAATTCTATCTCTTCGTAAGGAGGTAATCCATGTAATTCCTTATGAGAGACTTCCACATACTCCTCACCACTGTAGGGAATTGAAATCATGTAGAATCCACCATTTCAATAGTAATTATAGATTACCAGTGAGTAATTGCCATCACTCTCTAGTGTATGAGCCTATATGAATCTTTGTAGGTTTCCTTTTCTCCCACAAAGTAAAACCTCTTCCCATCATCGTGGACACACCACATCCTCTAACAAAAATAAACTATCTGGAAATATACTATAGATAATGATTCTATACATATAATGATGAATTATGGTCTATTATCTGTGACAATATACATGACAATCACTCCTCTAAGAGTTATTTCACACAGTCTACAAGAGTGTGTGATCGATTAGAAATCTTTGTTAGCTATCTCCAAGCATAAGGGTTGAGCCAAGGGCTTAACCGAAATCTCCATATCCCGAACCATTAGAGTTTCACGGATGGAAAGAATTTTAATTTTTTCTACTAGTACTATAGATAAGGTATATAAAACATTAATATTACCTTTTATCATCTTTGGATAATTTGGGTCCTAATCTAGGATTGCCTTCAGTTGTCCTCTCCCATATCCGCTAGCTCCCTAAGCATAGTAGGGAATACTAGGGGGTGTTGGTAGAAAAATTAATAACTTCTATGACATCCAGCTACTCCCCCTAATCTTATTCCATATATTCAACATTTTATACATTCCTACACATATCTCTAACTCTACCAGGGAGGCTTGTCCCCTATCTCCATATTAGATGTATTATGGGTGAGAATATGTCACACTTGATGTCCTTAACCATAACAAGAGTATCACCGCCTCTCTCTAGACTGACATTAACCATTCTATGAACCCATAACTCTAGATCCCATATCATTGGATTACCTCAAAAACATATCACATGCCAAATCCCTTTATTTGACATCATCTTACCTCCATTTATGTCTCATATCCTTTGTTCCCACTATCATCACTAACTATCTAGATATTATTATCTAGGAAACTCTTGAATACCATCGAATTCTCTAGTACCCCATCATGAGTTGGAATTCATATAGTTATTATTTGGCTTAGATGACTCTCAGTAGACCTCTCTTAAAGAACCAGTGTTGCAAGAAATGCTAACACACCATATCTGTTGAGTAATGATAGAGGTTGGTGAACCTTAATGAATAATAATTCATAGTTGTACTACCTTGCTGAAGATGTATATGACCATGGATGAATACATTCCTCAAAATAGCTGTAGAAATATACTCTTTATAAAGGAACTCTAAATCTATTCATGAAAGGGTCCCCTCATCACAATACTAAGTCACTAAGCCCAACCATCATCCCATAGATACATGGAGAAGGCGCACTATATTGACCATCCTATAGTCTATAGGTGTCGTGAAAAGTTAAAAAACTCACATCACTACCTCAAGCTAGTCCTTATCCACCTATGGGTCTGGATAAACTCAAAACCAGAATGGTTTTTGATAATTGAACTCACATAGTGTGCTTATACTATGTACCTCATTCACATATACTTATGGTACCATATTCATCTTGATAGGTGATGGCAATACTGGTCCAACAATAAGAGGTAACACATCATGAACATGTCCTCTTATCAAATCCTCATCATTAAGGAGACTATCCTCATTATCTGGTAGTTGAATCCAAGCTAGAAATTGTTGTGGAGGAATGTTGAAATAGAAAAGATGTTCTATGGTCATTGATTATATCTAGAGTGTTGAATCGTGAATGGATTGGAGACAAAAACTCATTTCAATACGACACATTTTCCAATTTTATCAGAACAAGAAGTACCTACATGTACTCAGTCAAATTGAAGGGAGCCTGAGTATTGGTGAATGGATATGATTATAGAAACAAAAAAACTAGACTCCCTGGACTAAAAGACAAACTCAAGAAACATAACACTATTTACATTAAACAAAAACCAATTTGACTACAATATTAAACTCTAAAACATGGTTTCTAAGAATGATCTATCTCTGATTCCACTCTATCACGAGTCAACCCACCAGGGCCCACATAGATATTATTAAGGACAATGTGCCTACCCCAATACTACATCATATAGTAAAGTGGATAGAAACTAGAGCTGAGTATTCATTACACTCACATGGTAGGATTTATACTAAGGTTACCAAACAAAGACATACATCTCCAAGCTCATAAAATGCTAAAATGTAAAAATACAACTAGTACCAATTGACGTAAGAATAAAAATCTGAAGAAAAAAGGTAAAATAATAAAACTAAAAAGTATATAGGGCCAAATACAATCCCACTAAAACTATAAAGTAGTATAACCTAATATAACGGGGGGACTATAGTCTAAGGTGAAACGTAGTACAAACCATGGTATGCCTAACCAAATCTAAGATCCATTTTCTCCCAATCCACTATAAACCCCGTTAAACAAACTGTCATGTTCCTAAATCATGAGATGTGTGGGATGAACACATCAAAGGTGAGTATTATAATACCCAATAAGGAACTCTAAAATCACTGAACATAAAAAAAAAGATAGTGGAAAACTAATAAAAAGATATATGTCAACAAAAAACGATACATATTTTAAGAACATCTAGGAATACTCATAGTAGACACATAGTCTCATGTTATATTCTTGATTGAATCTCTGAAATTGGATTCCTACTCAAATGTAAAGTATAATACGCATCTAGGAGAACTCACTCCACAATTCTGATTGCACTGATGGTTTCCATCTGAGATTTCATTCTATTCAGGTCTCTTAATAAGAAGATCACATCATAAGTTAGGAGAGATCAATACATTGATGGGGTTCACACCCAAGGACATTAATTATACCAAAAAACCAATCTAGATCAATCCACTAAGCAGGGTATTGATACTCTAGTTTTTTGTCATGTTGATTCCAAAAAATCAAACATATGGCCTAAAATGATATAGGATTCCACCTCAGGCATCACATAGAAATTCCAAATCTTTATCAAATATTAATTCCCTCAGAGGGGATCTTAATCCTATGATTAAGATGAAATAGCATAATAAACCCTTCTGTAGTCGAGTAAGGGAATGTACCCTAATGAATCTTTTCATTGCTGAAGGGAATAATGGCTCGAAGACAACTTTATAAAGGACCAATACTATAAATTGGATAAATGGTTTATACCCCTAATTGTGTACCAGACTATTTCCATTCCCATGTACCTTTTCCTAGTCCCATGTTCATGGCCTTGTACACAAGGTCTTTCCCATGTACATGGCCTTGGCTGAGTACACGACTCAACCCTTTTACTCATGGAATACATAGGTTCTTGGTTTCTTTCCTAGAAATTAATGTTCTCATGTAGTCTCATAGTATATTCCATTCTTACAAGTTGGGTCATATTTTGTGTGAAAAATGTCATCTAACAAGTGATACATTCTTCTTCATATAAATACATGTGTCACAACTAGGGTTACCCATGATGTGACATCACAGATTACATGATGTGTAACTAGAGATTTTCTAGATCTAATGGATCTACTTCACGCCTTGTATCCTAAACCATGGTCCTAAAACTCCTCCAAAAATAATTCTAGAAAAAATGGATCTAGTCTCACTGAGCCATTCCATCGCTACTCACCAAAATATGGACATCTAATTCATATGGGAAATTTGGAATCTTTTCACATCATCTTCATCCCATAACCTACCATAAAAATTCATGGTACTAATCTCAATCCATTTTCATGTATATGAACCACTATTTTAAGAAAATAATTGATCCAAAACCTACTTTACATAATATTTGTGCCAAATAATAGGTTCACAATAATTCATTACTTGGTAAATGCAAAACCACTAGTCAGATGAATCACTAATGATGAACACATGAGGAATGGGGGGAGAAATGAACAAATCACAAACTATGAGGAATGAAACTCATCAAATTTTCGTGTTGGACTTGATTTTTTTGTTGATAGAATGACTAATGAAGAGAAATAAATAAAAACAGATAGAATTCTTGAAATCTATGATAAATAAAACATATACCTTAAATATGATCATTCCGTAAATCAATTCATTGGTTTATTGATTTGAAATCATCATAGTACAACAAAACAGTGATAAATCCATATAAAAAAAATCTTTCCTTGATTTGGATCAATAAATAGTGAATAATATGTCATTTCATCATTATTGGTGAAATCCAGAAACATCACTGCACACCGATCATCGATCCATGACTCTATTATATTTCTTCTATGAATGATCATCCAATAGAATCCTCTAAAGTCTCCAGGTTTATTAAAATAACACTATTAATTATCTAAAAACACATATTTATAGAGGATGAAGTTTACTTAGAAACATTGATAAAAAAGTAAATAAATTTATTTATTACATATTCCTATGATGACTTTTTTCACAAATGTTTGACACCGTTAAAGATTACGACACACATAGGGTAATGACCATATTTTAGACTCAACAACAGTCACATATTTATAATTTATGACTATTTTTAACATATATTACAGCTTTCAGAAAACCTATAGGGGCGTGGTATTAACATATTTAATAATTTTCAAAAAAAAATTTCGGGCACACAAGGCCTCGAAATCCCATGATGTCACAGGTCCTGATCGCAAAAATATTCCACTAAATATTAAAATATATTACATGGAAATAATAGAGAAATTTCTATTTAACATAAAGAAATATTTTCATATATGTTCTTTAATTATATTAATTAATAAATAACTAACTAATTAAAAATGTTATTTCATATATTGAATTTGGGTCATCACAATTTTTCCGTCTTCTTTTCATTCCAAGATACTTAAATAAATAGTAGACGAACTAATAAATGAAAAAAAAATTTTACCTGAGAAGGGTCTTTATGTCATATTCCTTCAGTTTAACAAAGGCTAGGTCTAGTTAAAAAACCAAATAAATATTAAAACTTCTAAAAGGCATCCAATTTTTTTTCTTTATTAAAATATAGTTTTATATAATTCTTGTATACTAATTTTATATTGGTAATTTAGTTTCAATTACTATTATCATTTTATCATTATTTATGGTACTTTTTTCATTGATGAGTTTAATTTTTCAAATCCAATATGAAGGGATATGAAAGAACTAGAATAAGTGGCCAAATGAAAAAGTGAATCAATGAATAATTGGAGTATGAGTTAAAAATTATTTCTTTTTTTAATTACCCCCACAACATTTATATTTAAAAATTATTTTAACTCAAAATTAATTCTCCATACTTTGCTTTTTTTCATTATTTTTTAATCAAGGAGACAAACTCGACTTACGAGAATTATCATACCATTTCTCAAATTTCACTTTCATAAATCTTGAAGAAGAAACATATTGGAATTAATTAATAAAAGTAAACAAGGAAATTCTAGAATTTAAAAATCATAATTTCAGGAAATTGATTATTTGTTTTAAATTAATTTTTCTAATATATTCAATGACATAAATTTCTATTAAGTTTTATAATTTATTTTATTACTAGTATGAACATATGTGATTGATTACATTAGTAATTTTTCCTCATTCATAATAAATATTCTAAGCCTAAATTTTCCCATTATTTTATTGGGTACATTTATTAATTAAATCTTCTACATGTTTTCTTCTATAATTTTCTTTGAATATTTTTTAATCTATGAATGTACAAAATAACATTTAAAATGAATGATTTATATTATTTATTATCCCTAGTATTGATACCTACCTATACACTTGTTCTTCATAAGGTTATAAAAGTCATTAACAGCCTTCAAAACGAATATCTACATTACAATCATACATTAACCTTTCTTACCCTACTCACTATAGTTCCTGATTATCAAAAAAAGTTCTGGAAGAGATGGAAACATGATGTAAGGGGCTTGAATTTTGTAACAAATAAGTATAGGGTGGTTTCATTAGATTTGGGGCAAGATTCATGATTGTAATTCATTATATTAATTACACACCCTCTTAAAAATGGGTATTTCTTAGAAAAATAAAAAATCAATATTGATTGTCTAATGATATTTTTATAAATATTAAAAATATATTCAGAACTAGATAATTTGAGGTTGGGGGTGGATGGGATATTTTTTTGAATAAAAAACATCTTATAATGAAAAAAAATGATCAAGAGGTTTTTTCGTTTATTGTAATTCATTTCTTCTTGATACAATTTTTAATTTTTTTGAATAGTGGGATTTTATTTTATAAGTGAGAAATTTTCATGAATCATTTATGAAATATCATAAAAATGGATTATAGGATACCCATATTTTGATCTTCAATTTGTTTTACATCATTTACTCACCCAACCTCAATCCTCAAAATAATTTAATCTGATGGGTGAATCCTTCATGATTAATTTTTATTTTGTGAATATGAGGTGGAGGAAGTAGTTTAACTTCAAGACTTTGGTAAGGAACATGATTCGAGGACTGAGAAGAATTATGTATACATCTATACATTTAGTGATGAGTGAAATAGAAATTAAATTGAGGTAAATTTAATGTGGTATGCACATTGATAATATATTGAAAAATATAAATGAAAAAATTCAGGTGCATGGTAATTTTAAATGGTAATGAAAAAAATCATTGACATGTTTCACTAAAAAGTGAAGAGTTGATTATATTTTAATATATTATTCTTGAATATTTAATTCCCTGTATTATTACATAATTTGTACTGATATTACATTAAAATTAGGGTCGATATAGTGTTTTTTTTAGAATTTTTATATTTCTTCTTTGAGGGAAATCAAGAATTAAATTATTGGGATTTTGATATCTACATTTCATGCAGATATAATTGAATAAAACACACAATTATTTATATTCTATTTAACTATTATTTCAAATATTTTATTTTTTAACTTATAAATAGTGATAATTAAAAATAAAATCTTATTTAAAATGTTCTAATAATGACATGACTCCAATTATGAAATGATAATTTACATCATGAGATGTTTGGGAAAAGATTTTTAGGCCTGAAGAGGGGGGTAGAGATGAAATAATTGGAAAAAACCAAATGTGTAAAAATTTATTTTAATTATTATAGGAGAACGAAACATTATTCTTTGAAAACCTCTTTAGAAACATGGTTATGAAGTAACATATATTTCTGATCGAAGAGAGGGTAAATTTAGACATCCATAAAAATTATTTCCTAACTATATTATGTAACATAGTTATAAAATGGAACCTATACATGAATATATAATGAATAAATAAAATATAATAAAATTACTAAGTGTTCTAGAGATAAGAATCATAAGATTTTTTCAAATGAAGTATAATCCTTAACAATCTCAAAAGGCGATGATATTGTTTCAATATACTCTTACAACTGGGTTACATGGGATCATAAAATTATTGTCATAAAATTAAATTGAATGTTTCATAAAATATCATTAAATTAAGGAGATTATTTATATACCATTTCAATTATAATCATATACACCTTGTTAAATAACATTGGTGGATAACAAAAAATGTGTCTCAAATAAGGCAATTTGAGAGAAAACTTCTTTATTGTTTTGGTATCATTTGTAACATTGAACCCATGAAATAAATATCATATAATGTATATATAAATACCAATAAATTTAATAATAATAAAAAATTTAAACATATATGGGTAGTATACAAACCACTTCAATGGAATGGGTTGTGAATAAAGCATGCATCCCATGGAAATAAAAAGTGAGATGAAATTCCCTTGCATGTGTCTTGATTCTCGTTGTACTCATTAAAACCTCTTGTATTATAAATATATATTTATTTTAATTATATTTCTGAACCATATTCTTACATATAATACCATATTGAATTTTATTATGGTGTTATATTACCCTCTTGTTAATAAATTTCCGTTATGGTTTTATTTTGGGTAATATCCACCTCATTTTTCGCATGTTTCCTAATTGTTCTATCTTTCGTCCTTATATTTATATAATGATTTAAAAAATATTAAAAATGATATAAATATGATTAATATTTTTTAAATGTGTAATATAATAATATTCATAATATATATCTATGAAATTTAATACACCATTCATTGAGATGGTAAGCTATACGTACGCATGACTGCTATTTCTTTTTAATTTTCTTCTTGAATGAAATAAAGAAATATACATATATGTAAATATATATGTATAATCATTACATTATCTTTATTATATAATATATATATCATATATATTACCTAAAACCAACCTTTATACAGTCTATGTTGTGTTTGAATGAATCTCATCGCTTTGAGGTGGAGGTAGTCACCACATCCTCAAACGAAATTATCATATTCACACCAAATAGGAAGTAAAAAGATATGTGATGAAAAAGTAATATAAAAGCCTAAATAAGTAATAAATATAATATAAGACATCTATAAATATATTTTTCCTTATAATTTCTACCATCATTGGTGGTAATGGAAAAAAATGAAAAATTTTCATTTACTGAGGTGGAAGTTCTCCTTATACATAAACAATATGTTGGTTACCCATTAGATCGATGTGTGTGTGAGTGTAGGAAGAAACATCAGAATAAAAATATACTATAATATTTAATATAATCTTGTTTTTATACAATAATGGAATAATGACTATGTATGGGTGGATAAATAAAAAGAACTGAGCTTCAGAGAAAATGTTACCTCTTAATCGGGTAACTCCTTTAGGATTGTTCTAGAAGGATTCCTTAGATTGAATTCATCCCAATGATATTATTCTTGGAGAAAGAGAGGGATTTCAAGAAGTTTATTTTTCAAAAATTGAACAAATTTAATTTTTTTCAGAGGTTTTAGGAAGCAAGATATATAGTGGCTACTTATAGGGAAGGAAATGGACTCACATGGATTTTTTGTAATCAAGATAGATGTGCATATGTATTGACAAAAAATTAGACATAAAAAATAGGAAAAAATAAATTGAAGGTTTATATGTCATATATTGATATTAAATGGGGTTTGGAAAGGTTTGTAGATCATATTTCCCCCCTAAGATTAATGTTTAGTCACTAATTAATCTTAATTTTACTTTAATCAATATGATTAAATTTAATCACTTTTAATAATATTTTTTGTCAATAATTATCATGATCTAATTATACTAAAAATATAATACCAATTAAAATTTTTATATCCATTTTTTGAAATTCAATTCATAAAAGTGGAAAAATTAAATTAACTCTAATCCTGTAGACTGGACGAAATAACGGGTCATTAAAGTTGAAAAATATTCAAATGTTTGTCATGTTTTTATATTAAATCCCCAATTGAGGTTTATTATAATGACCTAAATTATACTAATATATGTATTATTTATCTAATGTGACATTACCAAAAATTTAAACATTAATTTAACATTAATAATTTTATTAACTAAAAGGATGTTATTAACTAAAATGCAATATTTTTAACTATTCATAAAAATGATGTTTTTTACGAAAATACCAAAAATTCACTCTAAGATAATTTTGACATTATAAATTAAAAAATAATGTTTATTTTATAAAATAAAATTTTTATACATCTCTAAAATTAATTACATTTTTTTATAGCAGGACATGGGAAACAGGTCATTCGAGAAAATAGTATTTTTTTTAAACATTTAAAGACATTACAAAAAATAATATTTTTTAGTATAAATATTTTTTATTTATAACAAAAAAATTATAAAATTTTTTAAATTTAGTTTTTAATATTCATATTACTACTTTTTAACATCTAGGTTATACCGAACTCATTGAAATAATTATAATAATAAAATGATGTTTCATATAAACATTGTATTCTGTGTAATGTAGGCCAAGTGGTGTTTCCTATAATGCATGGAATTTTGATTTTGTGTGTAGAACATGCCATGACTGTGTTGTAGGTAGTGTAAACCAAGTTGGTGTTGCATGTAGAAGAATCCAAGTTGGTTCCATATAAAAGGAATATTTTACTTATGGTTTTAATATATATATGACATATATAAAACTTTTTATACTGTAATGTGAACTGGAAAATATCAAAAATTTAAATTGAAAGAAAATTAACCTTTTTAATATTGAAACATTTTTATGGAAAATGTGAGAAACCACTAGGTGATACACTAAAGGAAATAACTAAACCATTAAAGGACAACATCAGTGTATCAGAATGATCCTCCCAAACTAACGTTCAAGAGAGTCTTTTTGTAATGCCCCGACCCCATTTACCCAGAGTCGGTGCATTATTACATAACATTGGCATGATCACAAAAGATCAAGTATCAAAAGACCGATTAGTTTTATTAGCCCTGGAATCACTAGATACATTCATTAAGTTTATATTACATCATAAAGTGAAAAACTTCAAAAACATATGTTCTCCATATACCACACTCATATCCACTCAAAATATCTATGTAGTTCATTAATAAAATACTTCTTCACATCCTGGGAAAAATTAAACATACAAAGGGGTGAGCTCAGATGCCTTGTAAGGATAACAATATAGCAGAAACATTCGTAAATAAGCATAAACATTTAAGGCAATTTATAACTAAAACAAAATACATTTAAACATGAACTTCATCATAATATGGAAAAAATAAAATTAAATAATTCCATTTACTTATTCACATGGGTATTCTACTAGTATAATAATCACATACAATATTAATAACCATCTTCATAATGATGGAATGTATAATACCCCAAAATCATAACCACATAGTCAAGGCCTTATGCAAAGACTACAAATAAGATATTGTGAAGGCCTTGTGCCAAGACACTAGTTTTTCTCATGAGACCTACCGATACATCGAGGAGCTATAGCGGGCCCCACCTGTCACTTACTATGTCAAATGCATTCCTCATATGAACATGTTTAAACAGAACATAAATATTCATATTAAAACTAGAATACGAAATGAAAATACATCATCCATAATCCATTAATGGTATAAAAATAACACATCCACAGTCAAACATCTCACAAAACATTCAATACTACATGTAATTTTTGTATCATAATAAATCAGCTTCAAATAAACTTAAAATCCATCAAAGGATGTTGACATAGATGAAATCAAAACTATTTGAGATAAATATATATTTTTTTGAAATCATTTAAAACTCACACAATTATAATATAAAACATTTACATTGAAAATACACTTTTAATCTTTTATGTTAAGATTCAATGATTTTATAATGGAATAAAATAGTTTCACCTATTGTATAAGTTAAAAAAAGACATTCTTACCTTAATTTTGTCGAAAAGGATAAAAAGGACCTTGTTTGGAAAATGACGGAAAGATTACTTTATAAAATCCTTATAAAAATTCAAAAAATGGTATAATTGAATTTAAACCGTAGTCCATAAAATATTAAGAATTTTTTAAAATACATTTTTATGAAACATGGATGTGGATGATAATGAGATCCCAGTAGATAATTATTTATAAACAACCTCAGATAATGAAGATTTTGTAGAATTGACCCCTACCTTGTACATTTCCTTGGTCGAGAATAGGTTAACCTCCTGTATAAGGGTGAAATAATTTTTATTAAATTATACAAGAATCATATACATTAATATGATATCATATATGAGTTTTAACATTTATTTGTTAATAATATCATAGTATTATAGTCGTTTTGGGTGTTAACTTACTCGTTTTCATTTATATGTTTTGATACATAATCCGGGTTTGTTATGGATAGGTTGTATCATTTTCATATCCAGAATGATATCAACTCATTAAAAATTATTTTTAATCACCAAATGTGAATTAGACATGAATGGACACGATGGGTAACGAATCTCATCGCGTTCATGGAGACGGTAGTACGTACATACGCACGAGCGACTATATAATTCTTTTTATATTAAAATAATATATAATTGGATGGTATATCATATATAAAGGATAATTATCATGTTATATTTATTATTTACATCAATTACACATCATTATCATACCCATCCAAATAATAATGTTTTGAATAACAATTATAGCACTACGTGGAGACGGTAAGCGGTACGTACACACGTATGGTGACATGTCATTAAAAAGATGGATGGAATACTAAATATGGTTGTACCATATTTATAATATCATCACAGTATATAGAATATACTAGAGTTATTATTTTAGAATGGAAATATCAAAGAAATAATATGTTTAAGAAGAAAGGAACTTGAAAGAGGTTAGTGAAAGCATTACTTCTTCTTCTGGTTCTTCTTTTTGATTTGATCAAAAGGGCTCCTTAGGATGGCTTTATGATCATTATAAGGCCTCTAGGTTGAAGTGAGGTAAGTGTAGAGGATATTTGTGTAGGGTTTGTCCAAGACAAAAGGCATTGAATATGTGAATTAGAGAGAAGAGGGAGTGCCCTTTTATAAGAGGGGAGAGGGCCACCTTTGGAAAATCTAGAAACATTATTTTATAATAAATTCATATTCAGTTTATAATTGGTCAAAAGTGGATTATATAAATATTAATGTCGGTATAGGTCTAAAACCACTCAACCAATAGGTTTTAGGGATGTTTGGGTCGTTATATTAACCTTATATTTTAGTTTTAACTCTTAGTTAATTAGTTTGTCATTTATCATGTCTCTTTATATTTTTATATTATATAGTTAATAAACATACTATATACTTCCAAGAGACCCCCAAGGGGTCCATTAATGATAAAAATATAATTATATAATTCCTTTTCCTGGACCATAGATTTTTAAGAATAGAATATCAATTAGTAATCTAATATTTGTTTTAAAAACTCTTTTATGGAAATTTTGACACTATTTGGTACTTTGTTTTTCTAAATTCATAACAGAATTACTACTTCGAAAAAAATTCATCTAACCAACTCTAATATGTCATATTGTCCTATAAAATTAGTGGAATTCATATAAATTATAAAATTAAATTTATTTAGATATTTATAATTTCAATTATTTTAGTGTTTAATTATTTATGTAATTAATGCAACACCATTCTGTCATAAATAAATTAAATTATCTAATGTTTAAAAATTATAAATAAAATACGATTATGTATGAAATACTTTTAGATTTATAATTAATTTTTATTATCGAATTTATCTTATGTATAACCCTATATTAAAAATGTTTTAGTTATTTAACTATTGATTTTAACTCTTTTAACTCTTCTTTGAATTAAATAATAATAAATGTCCTAATCTAATCCATGTGGACCAAAGAGGTTCATATTTTATTCCTAAGGTTGTTTTTTGGTCTAATTATACTTACCCATTAGAATTAGGACATGTGTTAGGGTAATAATAATATCATTTTTACCCTTAATTACCCTATTTACTTTTAACCGTGGTAAATAAAAGTAAAAGGTTACTATTCACAAAAAAATTATTTCTGTCTTATTGAACCACATTTTTCTCCTTGATATTAACCGTGTCTCTCATATTTTAAAAATTCCACTCATAGAAATGGTAATATTATGTTTTATGTGAATTTTTAAATTCTCCAAGGAGATGCGTAAAAGAAGGTGAAAAGTTCAATATAATTTTTATAAATCTAAAATTATTATAAATTGACTCCAATTAATTACATTGAACTTATATTGGTATTATGTATCTATTTTGACCTAAAATAAATTTAAATAAAATAAATAATTATTTAAATAAAATTTTGGTTTTAAACTATAACTCGGTGTTTTTCACTATTAATCAAAATATTGAATGTTTTCGGAAAAATACCAATAATTAACCCTTGGATAATTTCGATATTATGAATCCAAAAATGAAGTCCATTTTGAAATATAAAATTTATCAAATTTTAAAAAGTGAATATTATATTCTTAACGGTTACTTTGATTGATTGTGGTGTGTGTTAGAACTCAAAGTTTCTTACTAAAAACGACATTGTATTATTCAAAGGGAAGCGTACCATGGAAGCTTGTGGTGATACATTTTCCCCTTCTTCAAATAATTTCATCCTCAAAATTTCTAGAATATTACTGCATAAAAAGACTCGAGTGGTTCTTCATCACAATTTCACCGGGTTCCCATGTTGCCTCTTCCATCTTATGGTTTCTACATAGAAGTTTTACCAGATGAGTCTTTCGGTTTCTAAACACTTGTTCTGTGGATTAAGAATCTTGACGGGCTCTTCGCAATAAGACAAATTGGGATCCATTTCTACCTCATCATAAGTGATTATATTCATTGGGTCATGAATGTATTTTCTCAACAATGATACGTGGAACACATTGTGAACATTGGAGATACTTGGTAGCATTGTTGAACGATATGTTACAGCCCTAATTCATTCTCGAATTTCTGAAGGTCCGATGTACATGAGACTCAATTTACCTTTCTTACCGAAATGTATAACTCCCTTCCATGGAGATACCTTTAAGAAAACATGATCTGCTACCTGAAATTCCAAATCTTTCATTCGGTTGTCAACATAGCTCTTCTGCATACATTGAGGTGCGTTGATGCGGGTTTGGATTACCTTCACCTTTTCCTTCGATTCCTCCACAAGTTCTGGGCCAACATGTCTTCTTTCACCAACATCATCCCAACAGGTTGGTGTGTCACATCTCTTTCTGTATAACGCTTGGTAATGAGCCATCCGAATATTTGAATGGAAGTTATTTTTATAGGAAAATTCCACTAGAGGTAAATATTGATCCCACATTCCCTGGAAGTCGAGTGAGAAATATCTAAACAAGTCTTCTAAGGTTTGAATAGTCCATTCTGATTGTCCATCAGTTAGGGGGTGGTAGGCAGTGCACAAACAAAGTTCAGTATCTAGGGATTTCTGAAGAATTTTCTAGCATATTGAAGTAAAACAGAGATCAGGATCCGATAAATTGATAGGGGTACTCCATTATGTCTCACAACTTCATTAATATATAGTCTTGCTAGACGTTCAAGTGGTAGATCTTCCCTTATAGCATGAAAATGTTCTGACTAGGTAAGATGATCAACGATGAGCCATATTTCATCATTTCTTCTTGGAGTATTTGGTAGTCCCATGAAAAAGTACATCATAATATTAACCCATTTCCACTATGGTATGGGATGAGGTTGCATGACTCCTCCAAGCTGTTGCCTTCTAGCTTTTACTTGTTCACAAACCATACATCTTGACACAAAATCAGCGATCTCCCTCTTCATGTTGTCACACCATAAATGTTCCTTCAAATCTCTATACATCATGGTGCTCCATGTTTGTATAGAGAAATTGGAACAATGAGCATCGTCCAACAATTCCCTTTTTAGATCAGGTATATCGGGAACACAACATCTCTTCCAAAATTTCAAAATTCCATCTTCATACACAAAGTAAATCAATATCCCATAATTTAAAGCATTAATATTCTTTTTAAACTCGTCATCATTGTTCAGAGAACTCTTTATACTTTCTAGTGAAGATGGTTTGGAAACCATTTGAAAAAGTATTGATTTTTCACAAGCCATGGTGGTTCCCATATCCATCATTACTAGATCCATGAATATTGGATCCCTTTCAACTCTCATTTTGTTCGACACACCTTGATCCTTTCTTCTCAAAGCATCTACCACCTTATTTTCCTTCCTCGAGTGGTAGTGTATCATGTAATCATACTCTTTGAGTAGTTTAATCCATCTTTATTTCCTCATGTTGAGTTCATTATTTGAGAAAATATACTTCAAACTCTTGTGATCAGTATAAATCTCACATTTTTTCACCATAGGGATAGTGTCACCAAATCTTCAAAGCAGTGATTACAGCTGGTAACTCAATATCATGAGTAGGATAGTTTTTCTCAGGAAATTTCAGCTGTCATGATGCGTATGCAATAACCCTATCATTCTGTACAATGACACAACCGAGTCCTTTCTTCGATGCATCACTATAAATAACAATCCCACCATTGCCTGATGGAAGAATCAATATAGGAGAATTGAATAATTTTATCTTAATTTCTTCAAAACAATATTCACACTATTTTTTCAAAACATATTTAACCCCTTTTTGTGTGAGCTTCGTTAATGGGTTAGAAAATTGGGAAACATTCTGGACGAATTGCCGATAATAACATGATAAACCAATAAAACTGCATACCTCAGTTATACTCATTGGTGCTGCCCATTCTGGGATTGCCTTGGTCATAGAAGGATAAAACGAAATTAAATCCTTAGAGACCATATGGCCATGAAAAAAATCTTCTAAAGCCAGAATTGACACTTGCTAAACCTCCCATAGAATTCATGTCTTCTAAGAGTCTTCAGGATATTGTGCAAGTGATTTTCCTGATCTTCGTAGCTTTTGGAATATACCAAGATATCACCAAAAAATACCACCACAAAATCATCGAGATACTCCTTGAAAACTCTATTCATTAGATCTATGAAAATAGAGTGTGCATTAGTCAGCCCAAAAGGCATTACTGTAAAATCGTAATACCCATAACTGGATCAAAATGCTGTCTTCGGAATGTCTTCTTTCTTCACTCACAACTGATGGTATCCAGATCGAAGGTCAATCTTTGAAAACTATTGATCTACATGGAGTTGTTCAAATAAACCATCAATACATGGTAGGGTATACTTTTTCTTTATTGTTATAGCATTGATTTCCCTGTAGTTGATACATAACCTCATAGATCCATCTGCCTTCTTAAAAAAAGGGTATGGGCTCTCCAGAGAGAAACACTAGGGGGAATAAATCCCTTATTACTCAATTCCTCTAGTTTTTTCTTTAGTTAAACTAATTCCACGGTGGAAATTCTATAAGGGGTTTTCAATATAGTCCTTGAACCAGGAATTAAATCAATGCAAAACTCAATTTCCCATTCTGGAAGATGTCCAGGTAAATCTTTCGGAAACACATCTATATATTGTTTCACAATAGATACATACTCTATTTGAACATTCCTTTCCTCACCCATAGTTATTTAATTCTCTTCCTCCCCAATAATTGAATTTAGTTGAGCTATTGGGATTGGATCTAGATAAGAATTAGGTGGTGACGATTCTACTATAAAGATAAGGTGTTCTTTGTCATCATCATCAAAAATAGTAACCACAATATTCTTACAATAAACCTTCACATCATGTTCTGAATGCCAATCTATACCGAGTATTATATCAAATTAAATCATGGGTATGACGATTAGATCAGCAGATAAAGAACGTTTATGCGCTCTAATGGGGACTAATTCACAAAACATTTTTGCAATGATACTTCCCTTAGGGGTTTTGACTGACAAATCCCGTGTTAAATCAAATTGGAAATATCTAATTTTCTTAGAAAACTAGGACGATATGAAATAATGGGATGATCTAGAATCAAATAATGCATTTTCTAAACTTGAGGGAACCATTAAATTACTACCACCACATCATTAAGAGCTTCTACCTCAGTAGTAGTGATAGCATAAGCTTGAACTTGATCCCTTGGACTTTTCTGAGGTATGTTCCTCTAAGGCTTAGAAAATTCATTTGACTAATGTCTCTTCTCCCTGCAATTTTATCATTGAAAATAGGTAGCTTCCTTCTTCCCCATGCAATCATGAGCTTGGTGGCCATTTTCACCACACTTGTAACAGACTCTCATTCCCTATAAGTAAGTACATGGTTGTTTCTTCCCACATTTACTGCAAGATGTATATTCAACTTTTCCCTTCTCCAACTTATTTTCATTCCCAGAGTGATCATCATATCTCTTCCTCTCTTTCTTGGTTTATAGTTGTAAGACTTAGAGAATTAATTTTCTATCATGATAGCACATGAGACAATATCTTCGTATTATTAGAATGACAATGAGACAAATGCTCGACGAAGAAACAGTTTTAAACCATCAATGAAATGGTCAATCTTACTTCTTGGGTTATGTATATAATCTGCAGCATGCTTCGATAACATTATAAAGTTAACCTCATACATTGCGACATTCTCATCCTCCTTTTGTCCTAGACTCAAAAATTGTCTTTCCATATCTGCTCGATGGTCACGAGGAAAATATTTTTCTAATAAAATTTCTTATAAATCCCTCCATTTCATATTTGATACTTCATCTTCTTTCTTTGAGTTTTGAATCAATGACCACCATTGATCAACATCTCCAGTGAGGCGGTAAACTATCATGATAACATTTTCCCTTTCACTACTCCCCAAAGCATGAAATATTTTCTCTAAGGAATTTATCCATTGCTCAGCTACTAATGGATTTGTACTCCCATAGAATGTTAGTGATTTTTTCTTCATGAAACGATCTAAAATTGATGGTCCACACTGTGGATCATGGTTCCCCATACGGGTAAGGTTATTATTCATAACCTGAGTGAGTTGTCCCAGTATTGTGATAAGCTGATCAACAACAGTTGTATCACCAGCTCCATTATAATAATCTTGAGCAGGAGGGAAATATCTAAATGGAGCGTGTGCATTGATATAGTTTCCATTCCTTCAACTAGGCACCATTTCTAAACAATGGAATAAAATAGATTAGTTTATGAATTGATATACATAATTCAAAACTTGTAAAACACTTAACGTAAATTGAACAGTTTATGAATATAATCCATAATCATAAAAAATGTTTTATTTGAGGAAGTATATACTCATAAACCCTTCATAATAGTTTGTAAAGAAAATGAGAATCATCCTAAGAATATCCCACAGGAGTGTCGTAACCAAGAGTTTAGCAATGCCCGTTGTCGTGCACTAGTTCTGGTTCAAGTCTAGCTCAAAGCGGTGTTTTCTGGTTTAACTGCTAGGTACTTCTGTGCCAGAGCCGCCTCTATCTGCTCGTATCTATATATGGATGTATTTCTCAGAAAACTCACAAAATCTCTATAATACCAAACTTCCAGGAAGTTCTTCTATACTAATCCTTAATGTCCATCTTAGGTATATGTGCTCTAATCAGAGTTTATCTAAATCTAGTATCCATGGTTTGTACTAAACATCCTCTGATACCAACTATAATGCCCTAAGCCCAGTTACCCATAGTCGGTGCATTATTACGTAACATTGGCATGATCACAAAAGATCAAGTCTTGAAAGACCGATTAGTTTAGTAGCTGTTGAATCGCAAGATACATTCATAAAGTCTACATTACATAATAAAGTGAAAAACTACAACAACATCTTGTCTCCATAGACCACAATCATATTCCCTCATACTATCCCTACAGTTAATTCATAAAAGACATCTCCACATCCTGGGAAAAATATAACATAGAAAGGGCTGAGCTCAGATTCCCAGTAAGGATAACAATATAACAGAAACTTTCATAAATAAGCTTAAACATTTATGGAAATGAATAACTAAAACAAAAGCCTTTTAAACATAAACTTCAGCATAATATGGAAAAAATAAAATGAAATAATACCATTTACTTATTTCACATGGATATTCTACTAGTCGAATAATCACATGCAATATCAATAACCACTTTCATAATGATGGAATGCATAATGTCGGACTATCATAACCACATAGTCAAGGCCTTGTGCCAAGACAATGAATAAGATTTTGTCAAGGACTTGTTCCAAGACACTAGTTTGTCTCATGAGACCTACTGTTGCATCGAGGAGCTATAGCAGGCTCCACCAATCACTTATTATGTCCAATTCAATCCTCATATGAATAGGTATAAACATAACATAAACATTTGTATTAAAACAAGCATACAAAATGTCAATAATTTATCCATAAACCATGAATGGTATAAAAATAATACATCCACAGTAAAACTTATCACAAAACCTTCAATACTATATGGAATTTTGGTATCATAATAATTCAACTGCAAATAATCTTAAAATCCATCAAATGATGTTGACATAGATGAAATCAAAACTATCTAAGAGAAATATCTCCTTTTTTTAAATCATTTCATATCAAATAATTATAAAATAAAACATTTACATTGAAAATATTATTACAAGCTTGTAAGGGATTATTCGATGATTTTACAATGGTGGAAAATAGTCAAACCCATCATATAAGTTAAAAAAAGACATTCTTACCTTAATTTTGTCGAAAAGGTTAAAAAGGACCTTGTTTGGAAAATGATGGAAAGATTCCTTTATAAACATATTATAAAAATTCAAACAAGGGTATAAATTACTTTAACCCATAGTCCATAAAATAGTAATAATGTTTTGAAATAAATTTTTATGAAACATGGATGTGGAAGATAAATAGATCCCAGTAGATAATTATGTATAAACAACCTCAAATAATGAAGAGATTGCAGAATTAACCCTTACCTTGTAATTTTTGTTGGTGGAGGGTAGGTTAATCTCCTATATAATGGTGGAATAATTATTATTAAATTATATATGAATCATATACATTAATACGATATCATATAGGATCTTTTAATATTGCTTTGTTAATAATATCTTAGTATTATCGTCGTTTCAGGTGTTAACTTACTTGTTTTCTTTTATATGTTTTGTTACATAAGCCGTGTTTGTTATGGATAAGTTATATCCTATTCATATCTAGAATGATAGAAACTCCTTAAACATTAATTTTAATCATCAAATGAAAATTAAACTTGAATGGATTCGAAGGGGGATGAATCTCATCGCGTTCGTGGAGACTATAGTCCGTACGTACACACGAGAGACAATATCATTCTTTTGATATTAAAATAATATATAATTGGATGGTATATCATATATACATAATCATTATCATGTTATATTAATTATTTACATCAATTACACATCATTATCATACCCATCAAAATAATAATGTTTTGAATTACAATTACACCACGACGTGGAGATGGTAAGCTGTATATATGGATGTATGGAGACATGTCATTCATAGGATGGATAGAATACTGAATATGGTTGTAACATATTTATAATAATATCATAGTATATAGAAGATATTAGAGTTATTATTTTATAATGGAAATATCAATGAAAGAAGAAGTGGAATAAGAATGGAACTTGAACGAGGGTGGTGAAAACATTACCTCTTCTTCGGGTTCTTCCTTTTGATTAGATCAAAAGGGTTCCTTAGGTTGGATTTATGATCTAAATAAGGAATCTTGGCTAGATTGAGGGATGTTGAGATGATATTTGGGTAGGGGGTGGCCAAGCCAAAATGCTTTGAAGATGTGAAATAGAGATAAGGGGGAGTGCCTATTAATAAGTGGGGTGATGGGCACCTTTGGAAAAGATAGAAATATTATTTCATAATAAATTAATATTCGGTTTAAAATGGCTCAAAAGTAAATTAATTAAAGGTTAAGGAGGGGATAGGTCAAAAACCACCCAACCAATAGGTTTTATACTAGTTTGGGGCACTATATTAACCTTATATTTTAGTTTTAACACTTAGTTAATTAGTTTGACATTTACCATGTCTCTTTGTATTTTTATATTATATAGTTACTAAACATACTATATAATTCTAAGTGACCACAAAGTTATACATTAATGATAAAAATATCATTATATAAGTCCTTTTTCCAATCTGTAGTTTTTTAGGAATGAAATATCAATTAATAATATAATATTTTATTTTAAAAAACTTTTATGTCAATTTTGACACTATTTGGTATTTTGTTTTTGCTAAATTCATAACAACATTATTACATCAACCAATATTCATTTAACCAACCCTAATATGTCATATTAACCTATAAAATTAGTTTAATTCATAAAAATCCTCAAATTACATTTATCTAGATATTTATAAAATTAATTAATTTAATTTTTCATTAATTAGGTATTTACTGCATCACCATTGTGTCATAAATAAACTAAATTATTTAAGGTCTAAAAACAATAAATAAAATAAAATTACGTAGGAAATTTGTTTATATTTCTAATGAATATTTATAATTGAATTTATCTTTTTATAACCCTATATTAAAAAATTTTTAGTTATTAAACTTTGATTTTAACTCTTTTAACTCTTCTTTTAATTAAATAATAATAAATGTCCTAATCTAATCCATGTGGACCAAAGAGGTTCATATTTTATTCCTAAGGTTGTTTTTGGTCGAATTATACTTATCCAATAGAATTAGGACATGTGTTAGGGTAATAATAATTTCATTTTTACCCTTAATTACCCTATTTTGTTTTCACCATGATAAATAAAAGTAAACAGTTACTATTCACGAAAAATTATTTTTATCTTATTGAACCAAATTTTACTCCTTGATATTTACCGTGTTTCCCAGATTTTCGAAATTCCACTCACAAAATAGTTAAAATTATGTTTTATGTGAATTTGTAAATTCTCATAGGAGATGGGTAAAAGGCGGTGAAACGTTCAATAAAATTTTATATAACTAAAATTATTATAAACTGACTCCAATGAATTACATTGAACTTATATAGGTACAATGTATCTATTTTGATATAAATAAATTTAAATAAAATAAATTATTATTTAAATAAAAATTTGGTTTTAAACTATAACTCAGTGTCTTCACTATTCATAAAAAATTGAAAGTTTTCAGAAAAAAACAAAAAATTCACCCCAGGATAATTTCAATATTCCGAATCCAAAAATGAAGCCCATTTTGAAAGATAAAATTTCTAAGATTTTAAAAAATGGGAATTACTATTCATAACAGCTACTTTGATTGGTTGTGGTGTGTGTTAAACTCGATGTTGCGTACAATACATGCTCATGTATTATTCAAAGGGAAGCGTATCGTGGAATCTTGGAGTGTTATAGTTTTTAACTTGGTATCTGTATCATATTTTAAAAAATCATCAAATTGATATGCCAACATGTCACAAAATTGCATGTACTCTTCTTAGCTACTCTTCCCATCATCAAAGCCTTTAATTAAAAGGAGATATTCCTTGTCTATCCATGTTCTCCTTTATTTGTTGGTAATAAACTATAAAAGCATACCCATAATCTTATCAATGACTTCATTAGAAGACATAATCACTAAATAAATTCAATAATTTCTTCTTCTGAGTGATACAATCGCTCTAGAGATTTATCAAATGAGGAATGTGATTCCCTTTGTGGAAAAGTAAAATCATCCTTGGGTAGGACACCCCCTATGGACCACGATATCTTCTTGAGTAGAAAATTTAGTAACCATATCATCACTATCTAACATCTTTTATTTCTATTTCTTTGTAGATCTTTCTTCAATGGGTAGAGAGCATAAAGTAATATTCATGCCACCCATTACGATTTCCCATCTGATGTTTCCTCATCCTCAGATTGGTGATCCTATTATCAAGTAGATCGTCTATAGTATCAGTTGAATCATAATAAGAAAAATTCTCACTATAATCCTACCCAAATGTCCCCTACTAATCTGAATAATGCCCCACCCGAGTTTAACCTTTCCTCTGAGTTGTGTCATTATTATCTAGACCTTCAAAATGATTTAAAAGTGCAATACCAACCACCTCACTTCTTGGGATTGTCCTAATCTGAGCATCACCCCATGTGAAATGTTCCATATCTTTTCCACATAGAGAGTTACCCTCCCTTTAGGATTTAGATACATGTTTCTGACATCCTTTATTACCATTCCTCGTTTGATCTATGTTCGCATATGATATAGTTTTTTGAGACTTGAGGCCTTCCTCAACAACCAATTATGATTCCTCTCTGAGATTAATTCCAATATGATGTTTATGATTCCCTCCATTTTGCCATAAGATTATCCTAGTTAACTCATAGTATTAATATATTCAAATTCTTCATAATGGTTCATGAATACATTGTGAATTTCTATAGCGTATCCCCTAGGAGTATCAATCCAATTGTCCAACAATGCATGTTGTTGTGTACCAGATAACCCTGATTTAGTCCGTGAACAACTTTTCGGAGTTGTTACTTCTAGGTACATATGTGCTATATCCACTTCCACTTGTAGTATCAATATAGAGAAGTATTTATATTAAACCAATCTCTATATCCTTTACAATTATCCTAATACATTTTCCTATACATTTCATTTCTCCTTAGACACATCCATAGATATATTCTTAGAAATACCCCTAGGTATCTCAATTAGGTTTTATAATCCTTGTTTCCAACAGTTGACTAAAATTTTACTTTAATACCAACTATAAAGAACAAGGATTAACATACAATGTTATTACATCATTTTAGACGAACATTCTATCAATTACAAAAATACATTCCCGAGGACTATGATAGTTTAGTGTATTAGGAAACATGGAAACAAAATGTTATATTTGGTGGAGGATCTTCATCATCCCCCATAAATATATCCACCGTTAGTACTTCTACCTAAACACAGTTTTCATAACTAGGGTGTAACACACCGACCCCAGTTACCTAGAGTCGGGGAATTATTACATAATATTTTCATGATGCAACGATATCATTTCCCAAAAGACCGATCAGTTTAGTATCCTTGGAAATACTAGATACATTCATAAGGTCAAAATTACAACTTGAAAAGAGAAACAACACTAAATTATTCCATTGTAAACATCCAAGCTTCCAAGATTATGCCTGGAAGTCACTCATAACTAATTTCTTCACATCCTGGGAAAAATAAAAAATAGAAAGTGGTGGCCTCAAATGCTCATTAAGGATAAAAATATAGCGAAATATTTCATAAATAAGTATAAACATTTAAGTCAATGCGTAACTAAAACAAAAGATTTTTAAACTTGAACATCAATATAATATGTAAAAAATTTAAATAATGTCATTTACTTATTCACATGGATATTCTATTAGTCGAATAATCACATGCAATATCAATTACCACTTTCATAATTCTAGTATAATATCATATGATATCTGTTTTACATATTTTAATTAACTCTATCCTTTATATGTTCCATGAATGTCATGAACAAATCATATCACCTTGAGTGGGCGGTAGTCCGCAGTTCTTCAAATGAAATTATCATGGTCACACGTATTGGGAAGCATATTGGTGTGTTTTTAAATGAAAATTACAAAAGAATAAAGAAAACATAAACATAATAAACATAATATATAAGTATAATGCCATCAAAATGACCATCATAAGAGGCGCTAGGAGATAATCGAACAATCATCGTTTCGTGAGGTGTTAGTTTTCCATCCATCGAAACATTATGTTATTCACCCATTAGATGGAGGTGTGTGTAAGTGTAGCTTAAATACATCTTATAAAAACATCCTAATATATTTAATATAATGGAGTTGTTACAAAAGAAAGGAATAAAAAGAGTTCATGGGGTTGGAGAAGTAAAATAATAGAAATGAATTTAAGAGAAACTGTTACCTTTAATTTGGGTAACTCCCTTTAGTTTAAACCCAAAGGACTTCTTCAAGTTCTTTCTGACTAAGGTAAGGCTTCTAGGTGGTGGAGGAAGATGTAGGGAGATTAATTGGATAGAGCTTGGATGAGCCAAAAGGCTTTAGAGTTGTGAATAATAGGTTAGAAGTGATCTCTTTTTATAAGGGAGAGGAGGGGTTCTTTAGGAAATTGTGAAATTATTATTTAATTATTAATTTATATTTTATTTAAAATGGTCAAAAAAACATTAAAGTCAAAGATAAGATGACTAATATTCTATATAAAATCATCTAATCGTAATTGTACATGTTTTGGATAATGTTTTAATCATTATAATCTTATTTATTTAAATCATTTATTTATCAGGTAAACACTGCATGATTATTGTGTCATAAATAATTTACTTTATTTGATGTCTATAAATTATAAAACTAATACTATGATGTAGAAAATCTTTTTAGATTTATAATTAATATTTATTTTTGAAAATATAACTTATATAATCCCATGTAAAAATTAATTTACTATAAGATATTTGTATGTGTCATTTTTGTATTTACTTTAAATTAATTAATCTAAAGAGTCATTATCACTCTCAAGTGGCTCCATGGGGTCCCAAAATAGAACCAAATATTCCCATGGTCGGCCATTACTCATCTAATAATGTTAAGACAAGTGTTGAGGTCATTTTGTATTATTATAATATACTTTTTACCTTGAATTACCATATTTACCTTTAACCACAGTAAATACAAGTCAAAAGTTACTATTCACCAATAATTATTTTCATCTTATTGAAAAACATTTTATTTCTTGATATAAACCGTGGCTCTTATATTTTTGAAATTAAACTCATAGAATTGGTAAAATTTCATTTAAATGTAAAAGCCACTTATTTAACTATTATTAAGTGGTTTCACTATTCATCAAAAATTGATGTTTTTTTGAAAAATACAAAAAATCCAGCCTTAGCATTTTTTGATATACTGAATTCAAAAATGATGTCTATTTCCATATTCAAAACATAAAAGTGGCATTAATTAATTTAAAATTAATTCCTGTTTTTGAAACAAATAGTGTGTTTTTATGAAATAATAACTATCAAAAGATTGAAACTTGTTTATTTCCAATTTCAACGTGAAATTAATTCCAATGACCAACATTGGATTAAATGTTAAAAATATATTCTATTTAAACTTTAAAATAAATTAAAAAGATAACCTATCCATATAAATAAATTAGATTACAACACATTTTTGAATTAAAATACAGTATTTTTCACTATTCATCAAAAAATTGAATTTTATCATAAAAATAACAAAAGTATACCCAAAGTAAATTTTGATGTCCCGATTCTAAAGAAGAATTTTATTTTTTCAAATATAACATATAAAAAGAACCAAAAGTATATTTAAAAAGGTTTCTCCATCAAAATGCGGTAAATCGGCCCTTTAATGAATATTATAGTACTTATGCTTAAAATTGAACTCATTTCTTATTTTAAGACTCTATATTTTATTTGATAAATGTAAAAAAAATTAAAAAACATATATAATTATTGTTTAGTTATTTGTATTCATTTCCACCAATAAAATGGCTCATCGTTAAGTACAATTTAAAATAATAATATTATATAATGAGTGTGCAACATAAGATTTCAAAGAAACCTGTTGTTGTGTATCAGGTAATCCATCAAACATAGCATCCCCTTTATATTAAAATTATCATTTAATTCAAAAATATTAATAAATATTAAAATTTATTATTCTTTATTTACCCAGGATGTTACATCCTTTCCCCCTTTTGGGAATTGCATCCTTGCAATTTTAAAATTGGGCTCAGAAACTTCATTGAAAGCCCCACATCGGAAAATGATTCAGTAAAACCATCACTTTAAAATAAATTATGATAAGTAAAAAGGTTACCTGAGACATAAGATACTAGGATTCCATGAAAACATGGATATAGAGGAGAAAATAAAGTGTCAGGTTGTGATGGTGAGGGACAGAAATCATGATCAGGAGAAAGTTAACAACATGATAACCACAAACTTTTGATGAGAGAAATGGTAATTAGTTTAACAATAGTAAAAGTAAATGGACACAATTTTTTTGTTTTAAGTTTAATTCTATAAATATGTGAAATTTATTTATGAGATTGACTAAAACCAAAAAGATATATACTTACTTTTTAAGTTGAGTTTCATTCTTTAATAAATTTCTCCACTAAAATGTTTTTAAACTATGAGTATTCAAGAAGAAATGGTCAGACTAGAAGAGAAAGAATAAAATTCTAGAGAATCACATGATCCACAAAGGATAAACTTTATTTTTAACTTGTATTTAGAGATTAACCACCACCAAAATGGTTAGTAAAAGATCAGATAAATCCCAAAACGATAATCCATTTGAGAAAGAAATACTAATCCTAATTTGTAAAATTAAACCAACAATACCCAAAGTTCAATAAATACCATCCAATAAACAATTGTCCTTTAAATCCATCAATATAATCTAAACTAATTTTGAAACCCAAATCATAGAAGAATTTGATTACATAGTCTTCTATGTTAAATTATATCTCCAAATGACATGAACTACTCTAAAATGAAAAATATTAAATAGTAATTAACAAAATCACATATTATCTATTATAGGTTAATGATTTCCAAAAATAACTCAAATCACTATAATTACACAAATAAAAACATAAATAAAAATCCACCATTACTCCTCAACTTAAATCCCATGGTATTCTATTTTCCTTGGGCATATAGTGTTCCCAACAAAGAGGACATCTTCCAAATCACATAATCACCAAATAATTTTCTTATACTAAGGTTATTCATTTGATATGACCTAAAATCCAAAATCAACTTATTATTGATCAAAAAATCATTTAACAAAAAATAATTAGTCACACTAACCAGAGACTTCACGTAGTCCAGTGGTAGGTGATAAATCCCAATCACACTCTAGTTGTGGGTCTGATTACCACAGCTTTGTCCGATGTGATGGGTTGTCACACGGTTTGTGTTTTATCCTTTAAAAAAACTATATTTGATAACATTAAAAATATGAGATAAATTAGTCAAAATAAGAATAACACAATTTAACCAAAAATGTTTTCTCATACCTTGCATTTTCATCCTAAAATATAATAACCTGTAATTGCCACAAACCCAAAAATCATTTAAAACCAAATGGTTATTTATAACTATATCTACAAGAGAAAAGATAATTCTTCCTAAAATATCAATTTTCCATGACTAACTTAAAAATACATGAGAAAATTATTCCAAAGTAATCCCATAAACAAGGAGCACTAATGCATTTAAACATTTCTCCAACCATTTATTTTTACATAGCTTCTTCTTTGACCTTGAAAATATCCGATAGAATAGGGAATTCACTCAGATAATGTTGAGTTCCATTACATTTACGGAAAATTACTGTAAATGGATTATTGGGACCATTTTTATTTTCATCCAAAATACTCTTCATCTTTCCTCGACAATTCTTCACTTTATGTCCTTCTTTCCCACACGTAAATAATTTCATTGTTCCATTGATACACTTTCCTAGTAGTCTCCTTCCACATTTCCTACATGATGGAAATTGAGGATTCTTTTCTCCATGGTCTCCACTACTGGAGCTCTTATCATTCTTCACCTATCTCTTCTTTTTTGAGTTCGGGAGTTGTTTAATATATATGTTGTTGATCATATTTTTGGAAAACTGATTTGGCATGAACAAGATATCTTTTACGCCTCTCAAAAATCCATTTTTTTGCTTATTTCCACCATCATTCCCACCATGTACATGATGATCAGAGTTACTATGACTTCCTTGGAATCTATCCATTGACTAAAATTATAATACATTGTGTGAGTAACTGTAGTCATAAAATAATTTAGAGAATATCATCACACTATATTTTCAATTTTGAAACACCTTAGGATTAACCATGGTCATTTATTTGTCATCTTATATTAAAATCCTTCAAATCAGTTTGTAATGAAAATTTAAATTATCCTAAGCATATCCCTCGGGAGTGTCATAACAAAGAGTGCAGCAAGGCCTATTGTCGTGCACCAGTTCTCGTTCAAGTCTAGCTCAAAGCAGTGTTTTCAGGTTTTACCACTAGGTACATCTGTGCCAGAGGCACCTCTACCTGCTCATATCCAGACATGGATGTATTGCTTGGAAAACTCACAAAATATCTACAATACCAATATTTTAAGGATATATTCTATACTAATTCTCAAAGTCTATCTTAGGGATATGTGCTCTAATCAGAGTTTATCTAAATCTAGCTTCCATTGTTTGTACCAAACTTCATCTGATAGCAACTGTAATGCCTCGACCCCAGTTACCTAGAGTCGGTGCATTATTACATAACATTGGCATGATACATGGAAATCATGTCCCGAATGACCGATCAGTTTAGTAGCCTTGGAAATACTAGATACATCCATAAGGTCAAAATTACAACTTGAAAAGAGGAAAAAAAATAAATTATTACCTTGGAAACATCCAAGATTCCTTGATTATGCCTGAAAGTCACTCATAACTAAATTCTTCATATACTGGGAAAAATAAAACATTGAAATGGGTGAGATCAAATTCTCAGTAAGGATAAAAATATAGAGGAAACATTAATAAATAAGCATAAACAATTAAGGCAATGCATTACTAAAACAAAAGTCTTTTAAACTTTGAAATCCACATAATATGGCAAAAAAATGTAATAATTACATTTTCTTATTCACATGGATATTCTAATAGTCAAATAATCCCATGCAATGTCAATAACCACTTTCATAATGATGGAATGCATAATTACAGACTATCATAACCACATAGTCAAGGCCTTGTGGTAGGACTACAAATAAGATTTTGTCAAGGCCTTGTGTCAAGACACTAGTTTGTCTCATAAGACCTACCGATGCATTGATGATCTATAATGGGCTCCACCCATCACATACTAAGTACAATGCATTCCTCGTATGAAATGTTTGAAACATAACATAAACATTCGTATTAAAACTAGAATATGAAATGTCAATACATTATCCACAAACCATGAATTGTATAAAAATAGCACATCCACAGTCAAACATAACTCATTAAATACAATATGGAAGGTTTTATTGTAACAGATTGACCTCAATCGAGAATAATGAAGGATATCTACAAAGATGAAAATAATCATCAAATCTATTTGAGAGAAATATCCCCCTTTTTCTTGAAAACATTTGAAAGTCGTGCTATTTTTCAAGAAGCTGTTTAAAATATATTTTTGAATCAAAGTGTCCCATACCACTTTGGAACTTTTAAAAGGAATTTATAATTTTAAAACTTTAATGTCCATATAAATATCAACATAAAACCATTTTTAAAACATGGACATTAATGAGAATGATTTAGAATAATAAATATTTAAAACATTTTAAAATTCAATTATTGTTAGAGTTCCTAACCAAAAGAGAGACACTTGAATAAAAATAAGTGAGGTAATCAAAAAATTATAATATCATGAGAATAAAGGGATTCATGATATACTATGTCAAAGTACATTATATACACTATTTAAAAGTGAATTGGTGTATAACAACAATGAAGTCTCAATGCAATGTAAATTGAGATGAAATTTCTTATAAAGATCGTATCCTTAGGTTAAGGATAAATGAACGACATATTTATGTTTCAAAAATATAAATACACTCAATATTATTGGATATTTAGTGTAAATAAATCAGATTAAATTCACACATATTCTTGTAAAAACAACACCAATGAATTGGATATTTAACTAAATAAATGGAGATTGAGTTAAAATTACTCTTATCAAGTTCATATTGATGAAATGATAACTTAACAATGGAGGGGTTATGTGTATCAAAAGTATACCCACAGAAAAAGGAGTGTAAATTATCGAATAAGAAAATGATCAGTGATTCCACACATAATCTTGGAGTAAAGTAACCACTAAAGTATGCGTAAAGGTGAATGTGTCGAAATTGAAATTTAAAATTCTTTTATCAATTTGGTAATTTAAAAAACATACACCCATGAAAGAAGGATCATAAAATGATGATTTAAATATACATAAATTAAAATATATTAATCAATTAATACAATCATGGGAAGTACACACACCACATGCAATAAATAAGTGGTGAACAATGGAAAACTCATGTAATTAAAAGAGAGATTAGAAACCCCTTACCTCAAGTCCGAATTGTATTGTGTCTTCCCTATTCTTCCTAAATAATAATCTTAAATTAATTTCAACATGATTAAGTACACTTTGAAATTTTATTATTCCTTTTATATCACTTATTACCTTTCGATTATAATTAGTTAATTATTTGAGTTCATACTGGATATTTTATTGATGTTCGAAACTTGAGTCAATAATGAACTTTTTATAACTACAATTTGTCCATGTGGTAAAAATTACATTATCTCCAGAATTATAAAAATGATTTAGATATCATATATATAATATATATCCAGTATATATATGTATTTATAACAGTACATAACATTTGGAGATAAGAAATTAAAATCACCTTTTATAGAGATGATAAGCCGTACGTACACATGAACGCTACTTTCATTTCTATTTTTTAATGGAATTAAAACATAATGATAAATAGGGATATTATAATTATAGTATAATATCATATGGTATATTTTTTACATAATTTGAATAAATCTATCCATTATATGTTCCATGAATGTCATGTACGAATCATATCACCTTGAGGGGGCTGTAGTCGGTACTTCCTCAAATGAAATTATTGTGGCCAAACATATTGGAATACATATTGGTGTGTTTTTAAATGAATATTACATAAGAATAGAGAATAAATAAACATAATATATGTAATATATAAATACAGTTCCATAATAATGGCCACCATAAGAGGCGGTAGGAGATAATCGAACAATCATCGTTTCGTGAGGCGTTAGTTTTCCATCCACAGAAACATTATGTTCTTCACCCACTAGATGGAGGTGTGTGTAAGTGTAGCTAAAATACATATTATAAAAACATCCTAGTATATTTATGATATAGGTGTTGTTACAATAGAAAGGAATAAAAAGATTTCATGGGGTAGGAGAAGTAAAATAAAAGAAATGAATTTAAGAGAAAACGTTACCTTTAATTTTGGTAACTCCCTTTGGTTTGAACCAATGGGACTATTTGAAGTGCATCCTACCTAAGGTAATTATTCTAGGTGGAGGAGAGATATGTAGGGAGATTAATTTGGTAGAGTTTTGACGAGCCAAAAGGGTGAAGATGAGTGAATTATTGGTTAGAAATGGTCTCCATTTATATGGGAGAAGAGGGGATGTTTAGGAAAGTGTGAAATCATTATTTTATTATAAACATATTTTCGGTATAAAAATGTCCAAAACACATTAAAGTCAAAGATAAGAAGACTAATATTCTAAATAAAATCATACCATAAGAATTCGACATGTTGCAGATAATAGTTTAATCATTATAATCTTATTTATTTAAATCATTTATTAATGAGGTATACACTACATCATTATTGGGTCAAACATAATTTAATTTATTTGATGTCTAACAATTATAAAAATATACCATGATGTAGGAAATATTTTTAGCTATCCATGTAATATTTATAGTTGAATATATAACTTATATAACCCCATGTTAAAATTAATTTACTAAAAGATATTTGTTTGTGTCATTTTTGTCTTTACTTTAAATTAATTAATCTAAAGAGTCATTAGAACTCTCAAGTGGCTCAATGGGGTCCCAAAATCGACCCATGGAAGCCCATGGTCTGCCATGACTCATCCAATAAGGTTAGGACAAGTGTTAATGTAATTTTTTATTATTATAATATACTTTTTACCTTGAATTACCCTATTTACATTTAACATTGGTAAATAATAGTCAAAAGTTACTATTCAAAAAAATTATTTTCATCTTATTGAACCACATTTTAATTCTTGATATGAACTGTGTCTCTTGGATTTTTGAAATTTAACTCACAGAAGCATTAAAATGTCATTTAAATGTAAAAGTCACTTCTATAACTACTACTAATTGGTTTCACTATTCATAAAATATTGATGTTTTTCAGAAAAATACCAAATATTCATCTGAAGATTTTTTTTATATTCCGAATTAAAAAATGATGTCTATTTTTCCAAATTAAAAACATAAAAGTGGCATTAATTAATACAAAATTAATTCTTGTTGTTAAAAAAATAGTGTGTTTAAAAAAATAATAAATATCAAAAGATTGACACTAGTTTATGTCCAATTTCAATGTTAAATTAATTCCAAAGACCAACATTGGATTAAATGGTAAAAATATATTATAATTATACTTTAATAAAATTAAAATGATTATCTAACCGTATATATAATTAGATTAAAACACAATTTTGAATTTAAATACTGTATTTTTCACTATTCATCAAAGAAATGAATTTTATCAGGAAAATACCAAAATATTACCCAAAGTAAATTTTGAAGTCCTGATTCTAGAGAATAATTTTATTTTGTCAAATATAACATATAAAAAGGACCAAAACTATATTTATAGAGTGTTTGCCATCAAATGGTGGTAAATCGACCCTTTAATGAATATTAGAGTATTTCTGCTTAATATTCTATTCCTTTCTTATTTTAAGCCTCTAACTTTTATTGGATAAATGTAAAAACATTTAAAAAACATATATAATCATATTTTAGTTAGTTATTTTCATTTCCTCTAATACAATGGATTGGTGTTAAGTACCATTTAAAATAATAAGATTATATTATTAGTGTACAATGTAAGATTTCAAAGAAAACTATTGTTGTGTATCTGGTAAGCCATCAAACATAGAATCCCCATTAAATTAAAATTAACATTTAATTAACAAATATTAATAAATATGAACATGTAATATTCTTTATTTACCCAGGATGTTATATAGGGTAAAGGAAAAATAATTAAGGGGTGAGATTGGACACTTAGTTAGGGTATCTAAAGGGAATGTATAAGAATATCCTGAAAAAACTGTATGAAACATTAGCACATCATTTAAAGATCATACCCGGCATATTAAAGATCATAATCATTATTGGAAGTTCATAATACATCAATCATAATGAAATCAAGAAAAGAGACCATTAAGGAATAATATAGAAATAAATCCTGGAATTTTTTAAGACACAAAAGCGTATGTAATAATTCACATATGAGTCATGGCATCACATTCAAGGCCCTATTAGTGGACAAAGACATTTACTGGACTTGTTTTTCATCATTTTCCATCCTTGTATTACTAAACTGATTTCAATCCTCGTTCCATAACTATATTACTAAACTCGGTTCATTTCTCATTCACGCTCTATAATGCTGAACCAAGTTCATTTCACGTTCGAACCATGTATTACTGAAACAATTTAATTTTTAATTTTATCCCTATAATAATAATACATGTTCATTTTTCATTTCATCCACGTATTACTGAACCAATTTCATTTATCTTTCCTTTCTTGTAATAATATACCAATTTTATTTCTCATTCTGGAAAAGTTAATCTCATAACATATAAATCATTACCCATCGCATTAGTGAGAGACATAGGTCTCACACAACTCATAATGAGATCATACATACATGTTCCAAAAAATTATCAAAAATCGTATAATAACCCATGAAATAAAATTTTTATCATAAAAATTTAATCATATCATAACCTGTTGAAATAGAAATAGGTTTTATAATCATTTCAAAAAAATAATAAAACGTTAAAGGGAAGAGGATTTCATAAACATATTACCCATGAAATAAAAATATATTCCATAACCCTATAACCCATGAATGATAAAGGGGTTTCACAAAGAACATAACATTATGTATAACCCATTCATCAAAAGATTATGAATGAAACCTTTATATCATTTCTAATATTCGAATGGGTAATATCAATGAATTTCATCTTAGATGGAAAGTAATTTTAAAATATATTTTAAAATTTTTTTTTGAGGAAAACATCATTTATTATTTTTAAAAAGGATTTTTAATACATAAATTTATTGAAAATAATATCATTATAAAATACTTCGAAAGGTTATAAAAAAGACATGAAATCATATGATAACCTTTTTACTTCATAACCTATAAAATAATCATCAAAACATTTGAAATTCCTTTTTCATTGAAAACATATAAAAAATGCATGAAAATATTTTGAAAACCATATCCTTGAAAATAATATAAAACAATGAAAGCATGGAAATGTATTGAAACACTTCTTATATGAATATTTTAAAAATATAATTTTAATAATTATCCTTTTAAACAATGAAATTAAGCTTCAATGAAATGATTGTGGTTATATCCATACATGTTGAACGAGGAAAAAATAATATTCCTTTCACATGAAATAATGGTAATAATAATGACTTATTTGGTAAGAGACATGAATATTACTTCAAAACAATGGTACAATAAAAAAGGGAAAACATTTCTTTTAATGATTATAGTATAATGATACATTATTTTTGGAAACCCTTTCTAGAATACTTTGTTTTGAAGGAACATAGATTTCTGACCGAGGTGACGGTAAATTTAGACATTGTTAAAAATTATTTCTTATCTATATTATGTACTAAAGAGTGAAAAAAATGGAAATGATAGATGAATATTTCATTAATCAATATAATAGAAAAATATTCATTATTTATCTTGAGATATTGGTCATAATAATTTATCAAAATATTCACAATAAATCAGAATCTCGAAAGGCAATTAGATTATTTCAATAAACTCTTACTAATTGGTTACAGAGGATCATAATATTAATGTAAGAAAATGAAATTTTATTAATATATAAATATCAATAAAAAATGTTTAGTCATTATATATCATGTCAATTCGAATCAAACAGATCTTGTTAAAAAACACATGTTCCTAACAAAACATGTGTCTCAAAGAAAGAAATTTGAGAGAAAAACAGTTTACTGATTTTGTAGCTTTGAAAACATTAACACCGGGAAATAAATATCATATAATGGATATTTAAATAACCATATATTTGATTATAATAATCATATAAAACATCAATGTGATGTATACATTGAACTCCAATGTAATGGTGGGAAATAGAGAATGAATTTCACAGAAATAATTTGTGAGATGAAATACCTGCACTCTGGGTCATGACACTCATCATACTCATTCAAAAATACTATATAATAATTATAAATTTAGTATAAATATAACATAAAACCATATTTTTTACTTATTATTCCAAATATATTTTTATTTGTTCTTTATATTACATTCTTGTTTACAATTATATGTTACTAATTCAATTCAAGTAATATCCGCTTTGTTTTTCATATGTTTCTTAATTTGTTAATAATTGGCCATTATACATATATCGTGATTTATAGAACATAAACAATGATATTAATATAATTCATATTTATTATATTTGTATTATTATAATCCATAGAATGTATAATTATGACATGGAATACACCATTCATGGAGATGGTAAGCCGTACCTATCCATTGACGCTGTTTACGATTAATTGTTGTGTTGAATGAATAAATGTAATATATATATATATATTTATTTTATTAGAATAATTATATCATATATATATCATATATATCCACTAAGCTCATCTTTAATAAATTCCATGTTGTGTTTGGACGAATCACATCTTTTTGAGGGGCGGTAGTCCACACTTCCTAAAATGAAATTATCATATTTAAACAAAATAGAAATTAAAAAGATATGTGTCATAAAAGGAATAAGGAATAATAAATACATAATAAATATAACATATGACATATATAAATATATTATAGATCAAAATTTACACCATTATATGTGGTAATATAAAAATGAATAATCATTGTTTAGTGAGGTGGTACTTCCCCATACACATAAATAGTATGTTTGTTACCCATTAGGTGGATGTGTGTGTAAGTGTAGGTAGACACCTTTTTCTAAAAATACAAAATTATCTATAATATATTGTATTTTTATACGTGTATGTAATAATGAGAGTGGAGTTCCTGAGAATAAAAATAATATAAATGAGCATGCGAAAAAAAGGTCACCTCTTAATCAGTTAACTCTTTTTGGTTTGTGCGAAAAGTCTTCATTGGACTGATTTATCACATGGAGAGGATTATAAGAGGAATGGATGAATCTTTAGAATCGTATTTTCTAGATATTTTCCAATCCTAAGTGGTTTTATAGGTGTGAGGATGTGGGAGAGGTGGTTTTTCTTTTATAGGGAAGAAAAAGGGCTCTGTTGGATTTTTTGTAAAAAGATCGGTGCAAATATGTTATTACCTAAAAAAGTAATAAAAGACCAAAAGAATAAATTTATTGAGGTATATTTAGAAAATATTTCCATTAAATTTGTTTTTGAAATGTATTTAGATGATTTGTTCTCCAAAGTTTATGGTTTAGTCCCTAATTTAATTATTTTTGACATAAATTGCTTTATTTAATTTTAATCACTTTTACAAATATTTTTATTATAAAATTAACATGATATAATAAGACACTAAAAATAATACTTATTGATATTTTTTATTTCCATTCTTCTATATTCAATTTACAAAAGAAGAAAAAAAATGACTAATTTTAATCACGCAAATGGGAATAAATGAAGAGTTTTTAATGTATAGAGTTTTTCAATAGTTAGTTATCTCTTTATATTTACAACCAAACTGTAATGGATTATAATGACCTAAATTTTATTAATAGATGTATAATTAATCTAATTTTACTTTAAATAAATTTTTAAGAATAATTTAACATTAATTATTAATTAAATAAAAATAAAATTATTTAATAAATGCAGTATTTTGCACTATTCATAAAAAAATAATGTTTCTCTGAAAAAACCTGAAAATTCACCATAAGATAGTTTTGGAATTATTAATTCAAAAATGAAGTTGATTTTATCAAATTAAATTTTCTATATGTCTCTAAAATTATTATGTTTTGTTCTTCCTAGAATGACATGAAAAACAGTTCATTCGAGAGAATAATAGTTTTTTAAAAATATAAAGACATTAAAAAAATTGTACTCTTCATTAATAATATGTTTTATTTATATAAAACCATTATAAAAGTATTTCAGAAATAGATATTACTATTCATATTACCATGTTTTTATAGATAGGTTATAACAAATTCATTCAAATAATTAAAAAATTAAAATGATCTATTGTAGAAACTATGTGTTGCAAGTAATGTATGACTTGTCGATATTTTGTGAAGTTCATTACCAGTTAGTGTTACATGTAGCACATGCCAATTCATTGTTTTGTGTAGAACAAGCCAAGTCAATCTTGCGTTTAGTGCAATTCAAGTTGGTTCCATGTGAATGGAATATTTGACTTAGTTTTTTAAAATATATATATATATAACTATTTCTAGTTTCATGTGTATTGAAAAATATAAAAAAAGATAAATTAATTCAAAAATATATATTTCCCAAAATATTTGTTTGTTAAAAAAGATGCCCCCAAAACCCCTCGTGAAGCTCACCTCATACAAAGTTCATTATTCGGTTGAGATTTGGTGGAATGTTATTACCCAAACAGCTCATCATCATGATTCATATTGGGGGACATCAAGAATACATTCCCTGATTACATTTTTCATTAAATTCTTATAGATTTATGAGTTATAGAATTAAAACACCTTGAAATGTGTGCTATGTTAATCATAGACTACTCAAATCATGTCCCTAATCTCTAGAGTTTCAGACTGACTCTTAATGGTGATGAAATATTAAGAGAGAGATGGTTTGATGATGGGAAAATATATCCCATCTAATCTCATTTTAACTTTTCCCATTTGAATACCATTTTTTGATCATGAGGTATGACATCATCCCTGAAAGAATATAAGGGATGATGAAAGGATGAAGCATAGTGGCTTAGTACTGAAGCAGTAAATCAGTTCATCTAGTAACATGAAGTGTTGTATTGAGTCTACTTGTTGGGGAAGTGGCAATCATATGACATGAACTAATAGTTAACTGAAATTCAATCAGTGTGGGAATCTAGGTCACATGAAGGTATAATGTAATAGGCCACCAATAAAGTGTTGAGATTTTTGAAAATTAGGTTATCATTAGTGTTTTTGTTGAAAATTTCCTCTACTTCTTTGTTGAAAAATATCAACACTAGTGTA
Source organism: Viscum album (assembly GCA_963277665.1). Lineage (NCBI taxonomy): Eukaryota > Viridiplantae > Streptophyta > Magnoliopsida > Santalales > Viscaceae > Viscum > Viscum album. The sequence continues at coordinate 1,328,773,172 of OY728162.1, forward strand.
AAATTTAGAAGTGGGGTCATTAGCTCTGAATCAGGGTGGGATATGGAGTACTACCATCTGTACAAGCTAATTAGGTTGATGAATTTGATGATTCCAGACTTATGATGTGCAGTGTCAGAAGTGCAGATCTTCATAGGGTATTTAAAGTGTATTGTGTGGTAATGGTTCATTATAGTTACAAACTATGCAACCAATACATGGGGAACAAATTGGTGTGTATTTTTTAGTATTAGGTATGATTTTAGTATCCTTGACTTTAGTTTCTATTTTATATGATACAGTGTTTCACATTCATTTTATATTTTTATATATCATGTAATGTCTTTTCACTGAGATCGATTATTTTTATAGAGTGATTACTCTTCATACTCGAAAGATAATTTTATTAGATTGTTTATGTTGATTCATGTAGTGTCCCATTTAGATAAGAACTTTTGTATTTTAGGAATCCTTTTCATCCTAGATATGATAGACTTTGAAATACATCTTCTGATCGACTGGTTAGTACCCTATTGCACACATATTAACTGTTATCAAAGACTGGTTTCTTTCTTATCTCCAAAGGGAGGTAAATAAAATCATAAGGAGAAATGGGATGTCCATGCTACTCAATCATGATGATAGCATCATGGGTTGGGTTGATTGTTGGCCTAGATTTCCAGCTTTTTTCTAGATAACATGGGAATGCAGAAGACCAATTTCCCTCAAATAGAAGATATTTTACAGGGCACATTACCTATCGATCTTTCTTCTTTACCTTATATAAGAGGGATAATGTTTACATTTATGGTTTTCTAGGAGTATATAAAGTATATTTTCCTCCACTAAGTATGGTTTAGATTGAGATATAGTGACTCAAAAGTTAGTAAGAGTACTTGAAACCAAAAGGTTTTATATGACCCACTAATTCTCCTTTGGGTTTACCCCTTTATTATCCAAGAAATATTATGAAAACCTAAGTCCATTTGTATATTACCAATGCATTAAATAGTTAACAGTTAATAACCAATAATCATTTCCTAAAATATAAAATTTCTTTGAAAAAATACATGGTTTATGGATCTTCTTGAATATTGAATTAAAAATCTGTTATCCTAATGTGAGATTCATTCCACTTGATATACCATGTATAAATTTTTTATGAAGATATGTTTTATAAGAATATATGATAATGTTGTTCAATATGATGAATGAACTGACAATTTTCATAGTTTGGACAAACTAGGCCTTCCACAAATACATGGATTCCGTTGTGCAAGTTTTCATGGATAATATCATGGTGCATTATCAAACTCAACATGTTCATTCCAAAAATCTTGACATCACACTTTGTACACCAAGTGAGAGTCATTAATATGGTAAGCTCAAAAAATTAAATTTCTTATTTTATAAGGATCACTTCCAAGGTCACATCATCTCATAGGAGGGAGTATCAGTGGACCCATAGAATGTGTGATATATAGTTTCATGGGAGAATCCTAAGAGAATTTTATATAATTGGAGTTTCTTACGACTGATCAGTTATTAGGACTATTCCATCAATGATTTATCATTCCATGAATTAACTATTACATTATTGATCAAAAAGGTAATTAAATTCATATGGCCAGAATCTTGTGAGAAAGCCTTTATAAAACTAAGAGGAAGCTAAATTCAGCACTAATACAAATTTTTCTTGATCCTAATAGAAGCTATATGATCTAGTATAATACGCTAGGAAACAGAATGAGAGTAGTTTTGATGCAAGGAGAATTATTCATAGAATATGAGTATCTCCATTTGAGTTCTCAAGATCATAATTTATTAATGCATGAAAATGAACTAGAATTAGTTGTTACATCCTTTTGTTGTTAGAGATATTATCTATTGGGAGAATAGTTCTTCATGTATATAGAGGACAAGTGACTTATATAAATATTAACGAAGAATAAATTGAACCACAGTGAGTGAATATGGGTTAAATATACTTATTATTTCAATTTTTTTGCTTTATAATATTCCTAGAATGGAAAATTTAGTGGTTGAATCCATCAATTAGAGAACATAGACACAAGTAGTTAAGGAAGCTCATACAGAATTGAAGTTGATGGATCTTATTTCAGTGACGCATTAGGTAGTGTTGGACCACCACTTTATACTATATAGATATCATTATCAGTGGAATATTACGTTTAGAATATAGTGAATATGTGGATTCTTTTTTATCCTAATGGTTTGGTCATGAGGGGGAGTGTTTGAGGTGAGGTACCACCTCCTTGTTCGATAATTATTTAGGATGAGATCTTACACATTCATGGAAATTTCTGGTTTCCTACATACATGTGATATGTATTAATGTGAGAATGAAATTATTATAAATTAATTGTATATCCCAAATATACCAACATGTATCATGAAATACATTTCAAGAATTGGTGTCCTAGGATTTAATGGGATATTGTGGGTTTTATTATTTTTTGTTTGACCTTTCATTAAGTAAATGTGGTGCAAATGCGGCATCAGGACTTGTTACATCCATTATATATGCAAGTGTTGAAATGTGATGATGTAACTATGGATTTATTGATGTTCTTACTGAAATTATAATGTGGTTGTGATGATGTATGGGTAATCATGGACACGCCAATGAATGCTGATAGTTCTTTCCTTTTTAGGAGAGAATATTAGTGCATGAAATTTAATAAATTCATGTATGATAAATTATAAATCCCCATGGTATCCCTTGTAAAATTGTATCATACATGGAGTCTCAATTAACATCTTGGTTATGTTAGGAATTAAATACAGATTAATGTTCATATGTACTCTTAAGTATTACATATCATCATCAAATCAATGTCCAATTTGAGCACAATTTTTAGGTGTTGGAGGAAATTCCTGGAGGATTAATTCTACATTTTGGGAGTTCTTGGGAGAAACACTTGGCTCTTTTTTAGTTCTCTTATAATCACAGTTTTAATGAAACTCATTAGATGACTCTTTATGAGGCCCTATATGGTGATTCATGTCATTCACCTATACACTGGTTGGATGTATGTGAGGCAGTGAAATTGATACCACATTTCATTCATAAAACATCATATTATGTATAATTGATCATGAAACATATGCCTATAACTCCGTCTAGGCATATGTATTATACAAGTCCCCATCACCGCACTCTGTAGATTGAGTTAGGGGACCCGTTTTCTTGTGTGTTTCTCTTATATTGGGACATTGATGGATTCAGAGGTAGTGTAAGTTATCAATTATATTGGATATACATTTTAACTTATTTGAGAGAGTTAGGTTAGTATAATATCAGATATATCATACTTAGAATTAACATTCCATTCATGATGTCTCCCATGTTTCTTAGCTAGGTTAGAATCCTTATGGGCCATCCTAGGCTTTTGATCCTAAGGATGTTCAGTCACAGGAAGATTCCTTTATTGAGGGGTATCATATTGGTATCTTTCATTGTAGTTTCAAGGATCAATTATGAAGGATTGTTATTATATTTTTGGTGATATAGATGAAAAAACTTGTATATGATGAGACCTAGGAGTGAGAAATTAATATACATTATTAATGGAATTATTTAATCTTTGATGTCAATTAGCCACCCTCAGATGGGAAACTTGGGTATGAGATGTTTTATAGAGGGGATGTTATAAGATCATACTTCTTCTATGTGTTTTATGTCATTTAATAGTTATTATAAATCATTGGTTTTATAAAAATGAGAATACTCAATGGTTTCATTGATATTTTTGAATCACTCGTGATTATATTTTAGCTCGAAACCCAATTTTTGAAAAAATAGTATAAAGCACGCGGATGTCACACTTTTAGTAATAACCATACAGATCAATCATGTGGCCCAAAATTTTGGTGTGTAGTTTGGTTATCCATTTTAGGTAGTCAAAAAATACATTAAAACCCATCACATTATTATTTTTGTATTATACGCGGCTTGTGAATAGTTAGTAATAACCATGTGCCTAACCATACAAGGTGTGTGGCATGGGGTAGTACCGAGAACACAGTGTGTGAAAGGTTTGTAAAATGATGTGTATGGACTATTCCTAAGAAAATATAGTGGAATGACTGGTTGAATAATTGGACCATTGTTCGGCCAATCACGTGGTCATACATAGATACTCTAAAGAATTTTCAAAATTCCAATTTTACCCATATTCCCTCTTAAATATAATTCCACCTATTTCTCTATTGAAGTCACAATAGCATATTCCATTAAAAGATATCATCCTCCTCCATCTATCCATTGTCTTTACCCCTCTATCTAACATCACCTTTAATTACATTGGATCAACCTTGTTTAGGTTAACAATCATATTGCTCCTTTTTTTGTTTTCTTCACCATTTGAATTGATATTTTTAATATAGATAATATACAATATATTCATGGAATATATCATGTTATCCATTTTTTCTTATTATATCCAAAATTGGAGGCTAATAAAATATTAGGAGTCATCTACCTAAAATATTATTGGTAGTATACTACACTTACCTTATTGTTTTAATGTCTATTATGATCACCACCGTGTCGCGTTCCATAAATTTTGTGTAATTATCATAGAATGTGATATTATTTTAATTGAATTCATGTACCACTAAGTGATACTTCCATAGGCCCTTTAATGTTTCAAATATATAAGACTTAAAATCAGAAAACCCTTTATGGTGTTCATACATATTTTCCCATGACACTTTTACCATTATTATATGATGAAAAATCATCCTAAGGTGGGTTTTTAATGTCATTTATGACTCAAATGATTAACTTGAATTAATTAAAACATAAAAATAAATATTATAAAAATGAATGGAAATTCTATGTCACATGATACCTGAAAAATTATGAATCATACCATTGGAGAATAGTATTAAATGAATGTCTAAATGGAAGAAATAATTTTAATAACTTAGTCTAAGGTAATAATTGAAATACATGATGACCTTTATTAAATGTTGTTAATTGGTTATTGTAAAATTGTTAGAGGAATAATTGAACATGATACTTCATCCTCACATGAAATAGGGTGCTATACATGGGGTTCCTTATCATCTATAAGTAATTTTTTTACACAATGATTCACACACCATGGATATTGGATGTAGGACATGACAATTTATACCATTGATTGGGATTTGTAGGACATGATCTTCCATATCCTCAATTTGGATTCATGGAATGATTCCCCTTATAGAAATATTATATCATTATGATACTATAAATGGATTCCTTGGTTATTTTCCATGGGTCCCAGATAGTACTTAATATATATCTATATAAATATATACATATAGTTATATATATATATCCATAAAAATGTTTAAAGACATTATGTATTTGGAGGATACATGTATTGCTGGATGGTGATCCCAAAGGATCCTGTGTTGATTGGGTATCTATTTATCTCAGAGCATTCATTTATCATAATTTGTGAAAAAATAATTTTATTTTCACTAGATTAATAATATTATACATCATTGGTGCTGGCTGATTGAATATTACTCATACCCTATTCTGGTCATTGATTAGTACCCATATAGACTTAATAGACGTAGGTTGGGATAAAGGGAAGCATCCAACTATGGATGCTTGATTTCGTTTACTATGATAGATTATAGAATCATATTAATATTCTAGTCCTCATGATGTTTTTGGATCGTAGATTATGAAATTATTGTGAATTTTTTAATTTTAAGAATGCTATATTTCTACTTCAATGTTCCCCTTTACTCTTATCTTTTATAGAATTATGAAATAATCATTTTATAAATGACACAAACCTAAATTGTGAGGATTATTTATACATCATTTTATTTACTTCCATATTTAATATTATGTTGTATTTGTTATCTATTATTGACATACCATTATTCTCTACTCAGATAAGAGGCTACAGTCTCCCCACCATGCCACCATAGAACCTAACTACTACTCGATATCCTCTATTGTGTAGGGTGGTGTCCATGAGGCCATGCGGCCAAACAGACTGACCAATTATATATGACATTTTTATAGAGGTATCATAATATACAAAGAAAAATTATATAAATGCTGAGAGACATATAAAAAAGGTGGATAACCTATTAGTCAATGTAATTATGCTGATATTATCCACTAATTTCATTATGATAGATATGGAGTGTGAAAATAAGGTTCTAATCATATTGGAAAGGACAATCAATATTATAGGTGATTTTTGTGGTTGAATTGGTTTTTTGAGGTAAACTAATTATTGATACACATGGTCATTAACATGAAATTGTTAAATAATTTGTTGGTGTTCATTTTGTAGAATTTTGTGTTGATTGAAAATCCACAAAAGAAAATGAATGGATAGAAGGTATTGATATAATATTTTGGAAACTCGTTTTTAGAAACTAATTTTGTTTCAATATGATCAAAGATTCATTGTTAACAATGTCTTTCAGGGTGATATACGACACTCACATTTATCTTTTTAGTGAAAAACATTCACTCGAAAAAACTATGGAATTAGAACTATATATCATTAATATTGAATTTTATAAACAATTTTATTTATGTTTATTATATAATTATTTTGTATGAATGTCTCAAAAATAACGAAATAATCTGATTTAGGTACACATATTCATGAATAAATCTATTCTCATAAAATATTTTCAACTACAATAATTAAAACAATGTATAGTGAATTATATCCAATTATTCAGAACAATAAATTATTTTTTTCAAGAAATAAATATGAAAAATATTTTTTCATTCTAGAATTAAATTAGTTTAGATGGTATCATATTATAATGTATAAATTTTCTAGTGTGTTGGGTTCATTTTTAAAAAATTGTGACCAAGTTATAACTATTTTTACATGTATTTCTAATTTTCTACACACATATAAGTGGTAAGGTAGTTGAAATAGTGTTTCTAATTGTTTAAAAGTTTTTTTGGTCTATTTTTAGCGATTTATAGAGTTTATAGAAATGTTTTTAGATGTTCGACAGAGTTTTAATGTAGGTTAAGTCTTAAAATATTACAAAAAATTATAAAATATTTCTAAATTTTGGAGTTGGAGAATACTCTAGAAATTATTTGATTCCTTCTCAAAGATGAATTTTTTTTACCCAATAGGAAAATTCCCCTATGTAGTGAATATGGAAATATTTTTTATGGAATGTATGGATGAATCTATAAGCCTAGTGTCACATGAGAGGAAAACCATGTGTTTTCAGAAAATATAAATTAAAATCACATCATTCTATTTTTGTGTCACTTACCAATTTATTCAAAAAGGTATTTCACATCTCACCCATTCACCTTATATAATTTACCCAAATAATGGATTAGTGTTTAAATTCAAGACCTATCATTTTTCATGCATTCATAATATGTTTAAAAGTTACTATAAATTCATCGATGATTTGTTCAACATTTTTAGGTACGTGAATGTGATAAACCAAGTGGAGTTTAATGTCACATTGGATAGTTAAAATTTTATTCAATGTGGAAAAAATATTCAACTTTCAAGGGAGTATGTTTTTGAATTCCACTATTAATATTTTAATTTTTCATTCATATTAAACAAAATTTTTGAAATATTTATTCACTATTTGAATTTTAAATGACATTGAATCTATTTTAAAAATATATATTACTTTTCAAATAACTAATTTACATTATTAATTATCATCATTATTGAAAATTCATGTGTTCTGTCTATACAAATTCACGAATATTTCATAAAATCATCTTTTAGTTTTTTACAATTTATGGAATGATGTTATTTGGGTTTTTTGGGACCATAAACAATTTTTTCCTACTAAATTGAAAATATTTAACTAAAATATTTTATATTTACCTCTTAATTTAGATTTTAAAATTTAAAAATACTTGTGATTTAAGTGTAGTGGGTGGTATTTTATGTTTTATAATATATTTCATGGAGTTACGTAAAAAATAAAATTTATATTTATCAAAATAGATCATTTTTAAGATTTAATTTCCATTTTTCGTGGTTGTAAATATTTCTTAAACAGAATTATTGTTTTTATACATTGATTTATTAATAATTTATTTAATCATGTTTTCAATGAAGTAAAATATTTTGTAATTAATTTTGAAAACACAAGTTTTTCATCAAATTTTTAGGGATGTTTTATATATTTTTGGATTTGAACTTCGAGGGTGCTCTTAAAATATAAATCGTTGCATCCAACAAGAATGTAAATTCACTCCTAATCCTATGTTTATATTATTATAATTAATATAATCCATTTTATGGGTAAATTTGTATTCATTATGTTTACTAAACAAACTTATCCATTCTGTTTTTTCTAATTAATCTTTATGCTAAAACACGTGGGTCTATTCACTGTGGGGAGTGAAAGAAATTTTCTAAAATAATTGCATACAAAGATAAAATCGATTAATAATTTTAAATGTATTAATATTTAACAATTATTTTATGTCTAAAACCAAATTTTTTAATAAATTTTATTTGAGAACTTTAATCATCACTAATTACATGAGACTATGAGGGAAATCAATTTTCAAATCATTTATTTTTTCACAATGAAAATACTTATATTTTAATATAAACTATATTTCATTAAATTTTATGAATTAATTTCTTGAGGAAAATAAATTAAGTGTGTATAATGTTTATTTGGATTTATTTTGATACAGTTTTTAACATCTATTTTTTTTTGTGATTTACTATATATTTGATGCTAAAATATGATTTTAATAAATAATTATTGATTTTTTTCAATTTAAATTGAAAATAAGAAATATTAAATATTTATATAAATTTATTTGATAATTAAATGAATAAATTATTCATGTTTTTATTTTCATATAATATAATTGATTTTTTAGTGGTTTTGGATCAATATTAATAAAAATAATTTCTCCACATAAGTTGAGGTTTTTGATATTGAAATTAATTTTTCATGTTTTATCTTTATACATTAAATATTAATTTTTGGAACTAATTTTTAGTATCCAATTAAAGATTAGATTTTTTTTGTATTATAAATGCTTTAGTTTCTCATATTATATGCCTTGTTTAATAGGTGGTTCCAAACTCCTCATAAGGTTGGCTAGAAACCATCGTAGGGTTGATTGAACGACCTTTATAAGGTTCTTGAACATTATTATAATGTTAATAAAAGATCTCATAAGGTCCAAAACACCCTTCAAAATGACTACTATGTATTTTTCAAAATGATGATAATATTTTATGGATGAAAACATATTTCTCATAAGGGTGAAAGCACAAGATAACACCTACATTAAGTTGGGTGATTTTTTAAAGGTTTTTATAGGGAAATCCCGTAATAATCAAAAACTTATTAGGTTAGAAACCATTATCATAAGGTTCATGTTATTCAAAAGGATCTAAACCCTATGATATTTTCTGATCATGATCCATGGATGACTAAAATTACTACAACTTCCATTAATTATCGATTTTTTTAAAGAAGAGAGGGATAAAAAAATGCTAAATGAAGACTACGAAGAGGCCCTAAATCTTATAGTTGAATCCGAGAACATTTGAAAAAGTTGGTATTGTGTCCATAAATTTAATTCTTATAGTCTAATTCAATAAAATATTGGGCTATCAAAATTCTGTTTAAGAATCATTTCTCATCTCACTAGAAGAAATATGATCAATTGTTTTGGCCACCACATGGAAACCAGTTAAATTATGGTAAAGTTACTACCAGTGAGCTAAAAATATAGTAGTTTTTACATTATGGGTGTGTTATACATTTACATGAATAAATTATAAAATTTATTAACAAATTAACATCATTTGGCATTGATCACATGATAGAGGAAGGGAAGTAGTGCTTGAGGTTATGGTTTATAGAGAACTAGAGCATAGGATTGAATCATGTTTGATAGAAAATATTTCACTTCCCCTTCTCCTATTCCCTTTTTAATCTATTTTGAGATGTATTTATGTATTTATTTTTTCCCTTTCCATGAACATGTTGAACTAAACTCTATAAGGGGTTGTTATGAATTTAATTATACATTATTTTGATGTTATTGTTTGAGATTTATTCATAGTAGTCCATTTTTCTTCCGGGATTGTTTCGCTATATTATATTACAATTTTTTTATAATAAAAAATTATGAAATGATTGTAGGATTATGTTCTTTTTGGATTTTAAAAATCAATTCATTATTCACTAATATTGAAAAATTGAGGTGGATTTCACTATAATATTGGTAGTGTGCCTTTAATTATGAGTTCTCATTTTCCACTCTTTAGAAACATCATATTAGTTGATTAACTATTGGGTGCATATTAGTGGATATATTTACAATGATTTAGTTATATAATTAGTTAAATTCAAAAAGGTTTTAGTATTTCTAATCTTGGAAGAATCATCTTTCCTATAATATCATATGAGCATATCATCTTATAGTAGAGTTTACTAGAAATGGTTAATCACTAAAAAATGGTTGTTTCATTAAAATATGTAATTTTAAAATTTTTATCCTTAAATATGATTTATTTTTATTTAAAATTATCGATCCTTTTATCTGTTTAGTTATGAATAGTTTCCCTTAAATATATATATGTTCATCCCTAGTCATCTTTCTTTTTTCACACTATTTCCATCACATTTAAACTGTTTTTTATATTTCACATATGATTATCTCCATAATACAAATTATTTCTTCATTTTATATGTTACTTTATTTTTTTCATTATTTTGGGATTGAAATTATATTTCCTTCCTTTGGGTTCAACATAGAAAAAAATATCTAACAGAAAGTATGTTTCATAATTTTTTTACAATAGTGAATGATCTTCCGTAATCATGAAATTATGTTTTTTTGGAGTGGAATACTATGAATTGCTTTCTAAAACATGATGAAAACATTTATCACACGTGGTAATAAGTTTATTTTTATTTTTTTATGAAATTTTACCCACAACATTTTAAGTCCGAGAGTAGCAGAAAAATAAATTGTTCTATTCAAGTTAGAGGAAAACATTTTCATGAAACTGAGGATATGTTTACACACATGCTCATGTTGTGCCATTATTACCATCTTCCATCCCATATCATGATATATTATTTCTATTATTGTCTTCTACTTTCATTTAAAAAATTGGTAAAGTAATATACTAGTAGTAACGACAGAGATAAAACTAATGTATAAATGAAAAAACCCATATCAAAGTATATTTAAATTCTCAACATAATTTATCTAGTAGAATATATGTTCATAACAATGAGATTATAAATAGTGAATATATGGAAATAAATTCCAGGAAAATAAGAACCTATCATAATATTGAATTATTTTTTATTAATGTCAAAGTGAAAATCAACCTAAAAATCAGGTTTTTTTTCAAAATGTGGATTAGTAAGTTAATGATAAATTTTTTCATCAAAGGATTTTTGGGAGTGCTAGCAAAATCTATTTAAAGAATGATATAGCTGAATATATATTTGTAAAATGAATAATTTGATGATTTTAGGTGTATATTTTAAAAAATAATGACCCATTTTAAAATTACTATAACCATTTATTTTGAAACAACCCAAAACATTCTTATAAATATTTTTTTATTATTAAATATAATGTCTCCGGATTCAAAAATCATCCTAGACCATGATAAAAAAAATTAGGATAGGTTATTCTCATGTAATTCTAATGGTATATTATAAGTAATGATGAAAATAATGTTAAATTAAATAGATTCAAAAAATAATGAACATGATTCATAAAATATTGATGAAAATCCTAGAATTTACATTATAGAATTATAATTGGGTCAATTAAAAAAAGGAAATACTAAGGAAGAGACTATATATGTACAAAATAAAATATGAGAAGAATATAGAATCCAAAAATTACAAAACAAGGAATTAAAAATTGTGTACAACAATCATTCACGTAAGGATACATATGTTTTACCCCCAAAAACAAAATGAAAATGAACTAAAAATGAAAATTGTTAATGGGAAAGTGAAAATTGAGGTATATATTTAGGGAATATCCAATATTTTTAGAAACATTTCCCAACCAATTCCATTCCATCAAAGAACAAATCAAATGCAAAATTAACCTAAGAGAATCATGTTACCGAGATTATATAAATATATTCAAGGTAACATTACACTCAAACAATTTTTTTTGCAACCCATAATCTTATAAATAATTAAAAAAACTTCATTTATATTAAAATACATAAGAAGAATTTATAACTTATTGTTTTACCAAGGAGTGACCCTGTTATGTTTTTCCTTGCTCCTCAAAAAATGTTGTCTAATTAAATTTTTGGTGTGCCATAGTTGTGAGAAAAAACATGATTCCTTTCTCATTATCTTGATACTTAATATTAGGGGTTTTATATCCCACAATAATGACCTTAAAACTATATGAACACTATATGACTCACATCATGGGTAGAGTGTACAACCTCTTACTTAGTGTATCTATACTTTTTTTCCTATGTATTTTTTCAAACTTGATATAGTGTGTGATAAATAAAACTCAATCATTATTAGAAGACATATCTTATATATCGGAGGGGATATTATAGATGTGTAAAAAGGGAATTAAATCTTAAATTGTGATAATGAAAGGGGCATATTATTATTTTTAGAAATACTAAATAACACACATATGAGGAAAAAACTATTTAATTTTCAACATCTTAAATTAGATAAACTATTTTTTTATCTTGTTGTCGGATTTATAGGATTTGTTTAGGAACACAATAAATAACCTTCAGTTGATGATTGTTTTTTTGGGATTTTATGTGTTTGAGAAAAAGATATCTTTTAATTGTATGGGGGATACTATTTTAATCATTTTTGTGAGTTTTTATAAGGAAACCATCTTGAAGAAAGATATATAATCCGAGTTTGAGTGGTTTTCCAATGTGAATAGTATTGGTGGAGAATTTTTTTATCAATTTAATTCTTTATTTAAGAATAATGTTTTTTATCTGGGGCCATATCAACTCAAACATTTTATTTCATATAAATAAATCCCAATGTAAATTTTAATCCATTTATAATACACCAATAATAGGCTTTTTTGGGTGACGATTCCACCAAGACCATCTACATTTATAATGAGGTGGAAAAATTAAATAAGTCATATTTTTACTTTTATTGATATAGTTTAAAATTTATATTTTTAGACCAATGGAGATATAATGGTGATTAACCCATTTATTTAGATTCATGGATCCCTATGTATCCTGAGTACAAACCTAGATATGAGTTATAAAAGAGATATAATCTAAAAATTAAGGTGGGTTTTAAAGATTAGATTATTTTATTTTTAAAAGTTGGGAACCATTATATTTTCTCAAAAAACCCAGGTGTTAGTATAGTTAAGTATTTTCCTAAATTGTGGGGTGTCATTGTTGTTACTAATGACAGAAATGAGAAAATTCCAACTAGAAAAATTTCCAAATTGAGTGTTTCTATATTTTGAGGGAAAAAAATTATTTAACTAGGAGATATTAATTTACTATTACTTTTCATTAAAAATATTTCATATGTTAACCTATAATGAGTTACACGGTTTCCCTAATGGATATTCTAGTTATAAAAAATTTTCAATTGATTTTGAGGATCAATAAAAATTAACATTCTGATGTGATTTTAAAAATTAGTGTACCAATGAATGCCATTTGTATTATGTGGTTATATTTCCAATTTTAAAATATTTATCATCGGTATATTTATATATTTTATTTAGATAAAATTGTGGTATTTGGGTATTTTTTCTCTATTATGATGAAACAATTTTAGAGATGTGTAGTGGATTTGAGGTGGGTTTTGAAATTATTTTAACAGAAAAACATGTATTGAATGGGGAAAAGTTATAATTTATGGTAACCAAGAGAATTTTGGTCAAGAACCTGGTTTCATTGAAAATAATTGAGTTAGAATCCACCAAAATAGAAGATGTTCAGAATTTACCTCAACCTAATAAAATTTAGTGTTTTAGGAGTTTCATAGATAATACTAATTTTTGCTGAAACATTATCGAACAATTTTCAATGATCACTAGGAACTTTTGTTCAATACTAATCAAGGATACACACATATTATTTTATGATAATAACATTTAATATTTTAGTCTTATTAATGAAAAATTACCCACTTCATCCATTATTGTTACCCTGATTGGAAGTTACTATTTGAGATCATCTTGAAGGTAGTTACATGGATATTGGGGTTATTTTATGTCAATGTAAAGAGTGAAGTATTTGTGCGATGTATTATTCTTTTATGATATTATTTAATTCTAAAAATATATATACTATAGCTAATATAGAGTAATTAGATGTTTTTATGCTTTAGATAAGTTATGGTAGTACTTATTTGGGTTTATGTTGATATTTTTCACTAATTATTCTTCTTGAAATACATTTTTGATTGATGTGGATAACCATAAATTAACTAGGTTGATGATATTTTTGAACGATTATTAATTATAATTAGGGTTAAACAAGAAGATGCAAATATAGTTACTTCTTATAATTCTATGCATTCCAGCAGTTAAAATAGATACCTTTGGGATATAAAACCAACCTTTACAAATGAAAAACTTACCACTATTTCTTCAGAACAGACTCATTAGTTTTCTAATTTTGTTAAATTTATTTCATCTTCGGTCATTACAATTTTTCCCTTTAATAATCCTGAGATAAAATTAATCTCGTATCTGAATAACATTTTTTAGATGATCCGATACTATTTAAAAGGTGTAAAGATGTAATTATGGGGAATCTTTGAACTATGAAGAGACTGTTACAAATTTAAAAAAAATCACTCTGCTTATTGTGGATAGAATTATGGGGGAATGAAGACAACCCATAATGTATTTTTTTTCTAATAACAGAAAAATTATAATAATAGTTTTTTGATTAGATATGATATGTTTGAAATAGTGGTAAATTTTTATAAGAGGCAATAGTTTCCTCAAAATATAATTTGAGATGTATAAATATTTTATGTATAGGGGTCATATATTACGGAAAAAAATATTTATTATCAAGGTGTGGAGAAAAAATCATTAGTTCACTTATTATTTCTATAAATGGATTGAGGATGTGAATTTACAAAATAGTCAATCTATAAATGTTATAGAATTTCTTAAGAATAGTTTCCTTTCATTTTTTAAGTAGCTAAAGTATGGAATCCTGCCTTTTTATTACATAACATTGTATTACATGGATAAAATAGAGGATCTTTTAATGTATAGCTTCGTTTAAAAAAGGTACATAACACAATAAAACATAAAACATAATTCTAATTCCACATGAAATACATCATCATGTGATTAAAATATGTTACTTTTAATAATTGGCATATCATGGGGACATATATCAATAGAATGTAATTATCTTCAAGCTTAGTAAGGGAAAAATAATGGGATACAAAAATCATGTGATAATGATACATATCAATAAGATCATGAAGAATCATAAAAAGGGAGGAATAATAGGGATAAAATAATAATATAATCATGAATAATAACATAGAATTGTGGGTAAAATAGTTAAATGAGATGTTCATAAGAATATCTCCATGGATTATCACCAAGGTGTTATAAATGAACAATTACCAATGTTATCCCACAAGGTATCGTAAAACATTTCATCTCTAGAGAATATATTATATGTCCAAGAAATTGGAGCACTACCATGGGAAACCCTTTATATAAATTAATTTAATGTGATCCACATAGGTAATACTAAGCCATTTAATTATTAACCCACAAAAAATAAATAATAGGCCTCTTATCAAAATCCTTCCATAAAAAATACTTTAAAGACATGATCATTATGAAAATTTTAACCCACAAAGAGAGAATATTGGATTCAAATATTAAAATCACTGAATTAAATGGTCTTCTTTAAATATAATTGAATAACCATTCAAAACAATGGATTTTTTGGTATTTAAATGAATTGGGGATGATAAATTATCTTGGAAAATAGTGAAATTGTAGAAGTAAATTTGGTAGGAGGGTGGGTATAAAATATGGTTTTAGAATTGGTTAAAAGGAGAGGCAATATGGGTTTTAAATTCATAAATAAAATTTATACAGTAATAGGATAATCAAAAGATTCAAAAAGAACATTTTTTTTAAAATTAAAATACATACCACATGGAAAGATAAACTGAATGTAAAACAAAAGTGGAGAATTCCAATATCATGAAGAGTTGTTCCTAAAATTAGAGGATGGAAAATTTAAAGTAAGGTGTGTGGTGGTGATACCTTCATGTATAGGATCAACTAGCATCGACTGAGGGGTAATATCCACTAACTAGAACATATCCCATAAGTGATTTCCTTTAAGATTAAATAGTTGAATATATTCTTTTTCTTCACCAAGGGTGATCCCATGTGATACTAACACCTACCCATGTTTGAAAAAATTGGATTCAAATGATTTTAATCCACTAGTTGAATCCATTCATTCTAATTTCTATATGAATTATCCCTTTTCATTATAACTTATAATCACTATTTATAAGGGTTAAACTATCAACTATGTGTATAGTTTACAACAGTCATATTGACCAATGATTATATTTGAGTAAGGGTCATATAATGGTCGAATCCCAAAGGGAACATTTCCCATTATACCCTATAAATACAACTTCATTATATAAATTAATATTAACTAATAATTCTCCCAATGGTTATATTTTCATTTCTTAAATTGTATTTTGGTTTACTAATATTTTGTTTCATTTCTATATAGTTCTCAGTTTTAGGTGATGATTCTAGAATACTGGGGTGATCCATACTTTCCCATTTTATTTATTCTATTTGATATAGTTTTTTCCATATGTATTTTTTGGAATTTTAATTGCTTTCATAGATGACTATTATAATTATCATTTTGAATGAGAAAAACTTTTATTTGTTTCTATTTATTTTTTACATCTATAAAATTATATAATATGTAAAAAAATTATTCATTAAATAAATATCCTTTAAAAATTCATGGTCATTACAAGTTTTAGAATTTATGAAATTCCATCCATGAAATTTTAATCCATTACCTAGGTTGAGAAAAGGTATGTTTACTTCCATATTATTTTCTCCTCTAGTTAACTTGTTAATTCATCATGTCTATAGTTCCTCCAAAACACTTTGATGAGGGGTTAGTCATGATGTATAAAATCATGATTCTATGGTGCAAGACCTCCATCATCTACTCCTTAAGAGAGATAATTTTCTAGTTGTACCTCCTCCAAAAATTTTACATATGATGGATCAGGAATGTACTTACTAAAAAAAGATATGTTGAATACATAACGAATAAAAGATATATTTTCGATAAGTTATAGCCGATAAGTCCGTGATCCTTTCTAATCAAGGATTTGAATGGGGATAATATACATAGGGCATAGCTCCCATTTATTTCCAAATTTCATGACTCTTTTCCATGTTTATATTTGAAGGAAAACTTTTTCACTAACATAAAATCCAATTCCCTTCGTCAGTTATCCACATATGAATTTATTTTAATATGAATAGGCATTATATTTTATTTTCTGGAATGAAAATTTTATATCACCTCTTGCTTAATATAAGTTCCATGTAGCTTTGTCTCACTAACAGTATTCCAACATATATGAGTAATACATTGCTTCCCATATAGATCTTCATATAGTGCCATTTGAATTATCATGAGGAATCTGTTGTTGAATGAGAATTAAACTAATGGAATTTTTTTGATCCTATCCATCTATAAATTTCATCTAAAATTTTCTCGAAATCTAATTGAGCGTCAAAATATTCCTTTCAGATTGGTCATTTTTTTGGGGGTTATCAACCATACTAAAATTCAATTCATTATAAACAACATGTTGAATAATTTTCTCAGAATTAGATGTGAACCTTGGATAATGATCAGAAATGATAGAATGTGGTTCCCAATGGAGCCTCACCACTTCTTTTACATATATCATAGAATTATGGATAAGAGAGAAATAATTTTGAATAGTGATTAAATGGAAATTTGTGTTGAGTCAATCCACTATAAACCACATTTCACTATTTCCATTCGATATTCTTGAGTGACCATTAATGAACTCCATAGTGATATTTTCCCGCTTCCATGTTGGTATGGGTAGTGTTTACCAATAACCATTTAGAATTTTGTCACTCCTCCTTCAATTATTGACAAACCATGCACATTGCAGTGTTGTTAGAAATATACCTTTTTATATTGTCCCACCAACAGTGATCGTGAATGTCACTATTCATTTTAGTGCTTCCAGGATGTATAGAGAATATAGTTCTATGACCTTCATCCATCAAATCCTAATTTATATCTAGGATAGATGACACAGATAACATTATATAAAAATTCTATATATATTCATGATTAATATTGAACTCAAGAAACTCCCTATTCTTCATAGCATGTATATTGTTTTTAAAAAAAGGTTATTCTCTTTCATATTTCTTGATCTTATCCAGTAATTTATTTTTAAATCATTTCAGAAAAGGGTATTGATTTTTATTCCATTATGATTCAAATGTTAAATTTTATTAGGTACTTGATAAATGGATCACCCTGAATCCTCATCATTTCTAGCTCAATAGAGTATTTCCCACTTAATGCTTGAATAACTTTGTATTCTCTTCTGATGGGATAATGAACTGAATAGTAATAGTCATTAAGAATTTCATAAAATATCACTTTTCTAATGATAAATACAATTTTCAAGAAAATATACTTCAAACATCAGTGGTTTGTACATATATCACATTTCCACCTAAAAATATAGTGCCTCGATATTTTCATAGAAAATGTAACTATAGGATACTACAGTTCTTGAGTAGAATAATTATTCTCACAATGCATTAAGTACTCAGTTTCATAAGAAATAACCTTGTTATTTTTCATGAAGATGCACCCAGGACCCTCAGAGATGTATCACTTTAAATAAATAATCATTATCTTGTATTTGGTAGAGTTAACATAGGTGTAGTAACCAATCTCCTATTATGTTCTTAGAAACTATATTCACGCTTCTCTATCTAGATGAACATATCCCCTTTTGGAGATAACATTGTTAGTGGATAAAAAATTCATGAAATTATTTTCAAAAACATCTTATAATATCAATCTAATACAATTAACATATGAATCCATGTTACCATTTTAGGATGTGGCCAATTCTCTAGATCCTTTTTCTTCTCCGGGATAAAATGATATTCCATTAATGGATACAATGTACCCCATGAATGAGTGTTGTTGTGATCGTAATTCAAATTTGATAAATTTTAAAAAAATCTTATCCTTCCTCATTGTGTTTAGTATAACTGTTAGATGATCCTCATTCTCCTCGCGATATATGGAATATATCAGATTATCTTAAATAAAAACTACCATGAATTTATCAAGGTATTCCTTAAATACTTTATTCATAAAATCCATATTTATAGTGTGATCATTTTAATGTATAAGGGAATAGCCAATAGTCATAATTCCTATATCTTCTTGAGATTGTAGTTTTTGGAATAACCTCCTTCTTTAGCCCCAATTGATGATACCCAAATTGAAGGTCAATCATGGGGAATAATTTATCCCTATGAAGCTTGTCAAATAAATCATCTATACATGATGATAGGGAACTTGTTTTTTATTATGATCTTGTTAATTTCTCTATAATTAATTAATAGATGTATTGATCATTCATTCTTAGTCACAATGAGAACATGTTCTACCCAAGTTGACACAATTATTATGATAAATTAATTCTCGAAAATAACCTTAATTATTTATTTGATTCATCTAAATACATATTTTCTATTCATATAGGGTCCTTGATATTTTTTTGGATCTAGGTATGAGTTTAATAGAGAACAATAACTCTTTTTCTGGGGGGAGTTTCTTGTAACACATTAGGAAATTTTTCAATGTATTCTTAAATTATGTGGAAATTTTCTATCTCTATACTTTTGTTCCCTTGTCCATTATCATCTCTCATCTCAATATATAATACTATAGGAGTTTCTTCTATTTAAATCTTATATCGAGAATTTTATCCTTTGAAAATGACTAGATTTTGTCCATTCAAGACTTTTAGAATTTATTTTCTTCTTTATTTTTTCATAGTAGTATACTTTAATATATATTCCATCCCTTGTATAGTTTTGAATTCAACCTTATTAATTACTCCCATATTTTTAATGACATCATTATTTAAAAGGATAAAACTATAGTTTTGATACATTGTTGATGCTAGGATAGACCCTCGAGATGTTTTCCATAATAACGCCACTTCTATAAATTTATGGATTGATTCAATATTGTTTAAAAATTGTATTAAAAAAGGTAATTCATATAACCAACATTAAACAAATTACTTTCTATATTTGTAAGCACAATGAGTGTACCTTCCACCGCATCATTTTGTTCATGCACTTCACTCGTTGTGATAGAAAATGCCAATACTTACTGTTTTTTATAATTCAGCGATGATGGTGGTTACCATATATTATCTTCTAATTTATAAATTGATTGGAAAAGTACACAAGATGTCCAAACATGTTGAATGGAAAATTTATATGGGATTTCACCATGTTCCCTCTATTGTTAGTGTTGAGAAGTTGAGGACTCATATGACCAAAATATTTCAAATCTAAATTCCCATATCATTAAAAATTGAAGAAACAATCATTTTCAAAGCATGATATTCCCAAAATAATTCTTCTGATATTTTTTTCCTTGGGTTGTTTCACGTTATTTCCTATTCTCCCATGATCATGGTTCTTTCTAGAATTTGGAACCATTTCTATCCTCTTTTAATCCAACCTATGTGACCACTGTGTCACTCAAAACTAAAGTTCAACATTCATAGAACTCTTTGTTATCTCCTCATAGCTTTTATAGACTCAATTTTTTAGATTCCTCCAAAGATAGGGTCTCTATATATAGAATAAAATTTCTTTTATGATCTATAGAAAAGCTAGAGGTGTATCCATCATGTCTTCTAATGTTCATCTCATAACATCCCACTGATTCATTTTCCTTATAATTTTTCTTTAGTAATTCCTTCTACATACTAGTTCTCATGGAACAAGAGAAATATTTGTTTATAACAACTCTCCTAAAATCATCCCACTCTATAGCATCAATATTTATTATTTGATTCATGTTTTTAATCAGCTTCCCCAATAATCATTTTTTCTTTCTAAGAGATATACTAAAATGTTAAATATCTCTTTCTCAAAACAATAGTGTAAATATAAGATCTTTTCTATAGATCTTATCCATCTTTCAGAAATCAATTGGTCGGTATATCCACTAAAAGAAGGTGGTCATAAACACATAATGGAAATAATAAAAATTTGTTCTCTTCTAGGTGAATCTAATCTCTCAAATTAATTCATGTTTGTGTTCATAACCATAGTGAGTTTGTTCAGTATTTTCCTAACGTTTTCCATTCAAACATCCATTGGGATTTTTCCAGTTTATCATCGGTTGAACTCATTTTTACGTGGTTCCACATATATATTTCCATTTTCTAAAATAAGACATCTTAATGAGGAACATGTTACGTTTAAAAATATTATAATTCTACAGGGATTTTATTTATTTAAATGGCACATTTCACAGTGTTATTAATCTCAACTAATCAAAATTAAATATTCTATATTTCCTTTATAAGGGTTCATAAAAATATTGACATTAACCAAATATACCCCCTTATAGTGTCAATATAGGTGTACAGAAATAACCATTATTGTGAACCAGTTCATTATCAATTCTAACTCAATGTGGTGTTTTCAGGGGTTACCATTACATAAATTTGTACAATATCCACATCCACTCATAGTATCATAACATTGATTTATTTTTTAAAAACCACATACAT
This sequence comes from Viscum album, assembly GCA_963277665.1. Taxonomy (NCBI): domain Eukaryota; kingdom Viridiplantae; phylum Streptophyta; class Magnoliopsida; order Santalales; family Viscaceae; genus Viscum; species Viscum album. The sequence continues at coordinate 1,328,795,075 of OY728162.1, forward strand.
AATACTCACAAAAATAAAAGGAAGTTATTCTATATCTATACTTTTCCTTAGTGTTGTTCTTAATTTTTTTGAGCCCTAATTTTAAAAAATAACTAAACCATCCATTGCTAGAAAGTATGGAATCCAACCTTTTTATTATGAAACATGTTATCACATGGTACAAGTATATGTTCTTTTAAATAAATGTTTCATAAACAAAAAACTATACACAATACATGAAATCATAAAACGTTATTCTAAATACTCATGAAAGATGTCTTCCAGGGTTCCCCCAATGTTACTTTTACTGCATCTCATATCATGGGGACATACATCAATGTAAATGGGTGAGCATGAAGCCTAGTAAGGGAATAAGCAACAAAGACTAAATAAATGTAGCCAAGAGACATATTTATAAGATCACAAGGTATTAAAACACTGCAAGAACAAGAATAATAACATATTAAGAGAATCACGAATAATAACATGGAAATTTGGCTGCAACATTTAAATGATAAATTCATAATAATATCACCAAGGCATTCCACCATGGTGTCATTAATGAAATATTACAGAGGTTTTTATCCAAGGATTCATAAAACATATCATATATAGAGATTAAATTCATTAACCAATGAATTGGAGTGATATCAGGGTGCACATATCATATGTATTAACTTCATGAGAACTACATAGATCATAATAAATCATTTCAATTATACACCAAATATAATAAAGAATAGATTTCTTATCGAAATATTGGAATAAAAAAGACTTTAAGGACATGATCATTACACCATTTTTATCCCGTGAAATGAAATACAGGTTTCATAAATTTAAATTATAGAAAGAGAAGTTCAATTTTAATTATTTTTGAGTGAACATCAAAATTAAAGGAGATTCAGGTATTTAAATAAAAAGGAAATGATAATTTCACATGTTAAAGAGGAAAATTTGATAAGTAAATTCAGCAGTAAGACTCCTATAAAACCTAGTTTTAGGAAAAGGTAAAATGAGATGAGACAAGGTAATCTTATAAATAAAAGACTCTTCCAAAATTACTTGGATAATAAAAAGTGATAAAATAACATAGTTGGGAAATTTTAAGACATACCATATGAAAACAGAAAGTGAATGTAAAAGAGAAGTGTAAATTTCCCTTACCTTGAAGAGTTGTTCCTAAAAACTAAGTATGGACCCTTGAGGGATTGAGGAAACAATCCGGGGACACATTTAAAGGAATCATAACAATAAATTCATGTAGGATGGATTTGGAGTTAATGGTATGGGTTAAATGGGTGTGTATTTATTGTAATAGTGGATGAATTGTTTAAAAATTTACAAATATTGGAATTGGAAATATAGATTTTCAAAAATGTAAAACCATTATCTTAAAAATGTTTTCTACTCATGATATATGAAACATGGGAAATATTTTAGGATATTTTAATCCAACATACCCAAAAAATATTTTTAATACTTCTTTTGACATGGAAAAGTAAGGATTCCCTGAAGTAATGTTTTTAAAAATAAAATCATTATTTTGAAATTAGAAAGTCCCTAATAGTTTTATAAATTCATTAAAATATATTAAAATAAATAATATAAATAAAATAAAATTTTTGAGGTATTGGGTTTTTTTAATTAATTATTATATCTTTATGAAATAAATATTAAGTCATAAAATATACCAAAGACCAAAACTGTATTTTTTTACTATTCATGAAAAAAATAAAATATTTTTGGAAATTATCATGATATCCACCTAACCCAATTTTGTGGAGATGGTATCAAATATTATTTTTTCTATAATAATTCTCTAAATATGAAAATTTCATATTTTAGATAAAAAAATCCTTATTTATTTAAAAATATAATGTTTAAGGCATAGTCAAAATTATTACACTTATAAAACAATCCAAAGACATTATAATATTATTTTATTATTATATCTAAATAATAGTTTTGAAAATAATATTTAATCTTAAAAAAAATATGATTCACAATACATTGGTTTATTATAAAAAAATTCATTTCTTTTCAAAAAAAATTATACTTCATTTGTATACAAAAATTAATTTACCAAATTCATCACAATTTTAACATATATTTTATTAAGAAAAAATATTCTTAAAAGTTATTAAAGGAATAAAATTATTGTCTATAAAAATATAATTAACACTTTAAGAAACCATGTCATACACATGTGACCCCTAATTACACTCTCAAATGCCCTAAGGGTACGGTGTTTTGAACTACTACAAAAAATGGCAAGGGAAGAACCCCCTTATATTTGAGATTAGAAAAAGCACTGATAAAGGTTACCCTATATCAGTGGTAAAATTTTAGGGCTGATACAGGGACTCTTTATCAGTGCTTTTCTAGCACTGATTGAGGGCCTGCTTATCAGGGCTAGAAAAGCGCTGATAAAGAATCCCTCTATCAGCGCTAGAAAATCACTGATAATGACTCCCAGTATCAGTGCTAAAATTGTAGCAATGATACAGGGTAAACTTTATCAGCGCTAAAGAAGCCCTGATAAAATGACCCTTTATCAGCACTTTTGTAGCGCTGATAAAGAGTCTCATTATTAGCGCTAAAAAAGCACTGATGAAGGATACCTTTATCAGCACTAAAATGGTTGTGCTGATAATGGTAGTCTTTATCAGTGCTTTGTTACCACTTATAAGACCTTAGTCCATTTTTTTACGAAGTTCGTCGCACAATGCCCTCATTTTATCGCGACCTAAAGCTCTCGTGGTACTGGAACCATTCGACTCCCCTCTGCCGCCCAATGAGTTTGCATTGTCAGACATCCACCACCCTTGATTCTCGTTGCTGGACCTTCGCCACCCTCGCTTCTCGTTACCGGACCTCTGTCGCCCGCAATGCCCTCTTCGGTTTGCTGGACCTCCGCTGCTCGCAACACCCACTTTGGTTTTCCAAACCTCCCTTTAATGCATGTTTCCCAAATATTTTTTTAATATTGTTCTTGTTGTTGGTTGAATCATTGGTGGATATTGATTGTGTTATATCATTTGGATTCATTGTTTTGTTTTCAGTGTACCTTTCCTTAGGTTTCTATTTATAATCTTAGTGGTTCTTCATGGTTAGTGGTAATAGTCTCTTATTTGGGTGAAAGATATGTTCTTAGTATATTTCCATCTTATGTCCCACAATTTTAGTGAAAATGTAAAGGGTTGGATGACCTATACTAGGTGTCTAGACAATATTGGGATTTTCTCTCTTCTTAGTGTTGTAGACGTGTCATTTTGAGATTTATGATGTTCTTAGAGGATATACATTAAGGGTTCTTGGGAATATTGGTTATCTATTCATTTTAATTTTTTCGTAGTGGCCCTCTATTCGGTGAATCTTCCAATTTGACCCTCTATCCCAAGGTGAAAGTCCCTCCCTTTCTATCTTCCCTTGTGCTCCATTTTTAGGGTGATTTGGCCTTTTATCTACAAGGAATATCTACGTAAGAATCCCATATTCACTTTTAATCTCTTTTCTTGGTCACTTCGTTTTTCTCTGTTTGGTTATTTTTCTATAGATAGGGTTTTGACCTAGGTTGGCTTTAATCTCATTTATTTGTGTTAAATATATTTTGTTATGGTGTTTAATTGCATCCTTAGGGCCTTTCCTAGTTCAGTTGGTAGTTTCATTTTGGTTTTGTGAAGATATCAAGAAATAAGTAGGTTGTTCCATTATTTGACATTGTTTTAGGTGTTTAATATGATTTATTTGGTTCTAAAATGGTTTTATAAATTTTCTGGGTTGTGAGAAACAGGTTTTCCAATTTTTTGTATTGTGTAAGGGTTTGATAATGATTTCACTATTGTAAATGGTTGTTTTTCATGTGTGTTGCTATTATTGGAAGTGTGATTGTATAAAATAGATATAATTTCTTATAGGGGTGGAATTGAGAACAATGGAATCCTATTTATCTAGGTGGGTAGACTAGGTCTAGTATATTAGGTGAATTAGTAAGACCGATGATTGGTCTCCTTAATAAGTATATACATAACAACACTAACTAAACATTCATGTGCTAGGGATTGGAGGCTCAAATAGGACCTTCATGTCTAAGAGATGTGATCACCAAGAGTTTGAGGATCCTAGGACCCTAGTAACCCTAATACCTTAGAGATTTTTTATAGTTCTCATACTAATATTACAATTATCTTGTCATATTTACTTTCTCTTTTATTTTCAAAGAATGTTTTATTTAAATTTTATCTTCTATTTTCTTAAAAAATCACATGATAATGTTTACCATAATTTCATTACATGGAATCTATTATTGTTGTGTCATACTAGGTATGTTGGATCACACCTTATATACACCCTCAGGTTTATGTAGACCTTATTATGGTTTACCCATTTAAAGGTAAGGTTCCCTTGGTGGTGATGGTGGATATATGTGCTAGTAGTTCCCCTTTTGGTGACTGTTATAGGTTGTGGAATGGGGATGTTGACCCTCATGTTTCATGGAGGCTTGGTTGTATTTTTGGGTCCCATACCTTTTTTTGTTATTTTGGTTTTGGTTGAAATTGATAAATGATTATCCCCTATTGTAGGATTATCTTTTGGTCTATTATATTGTGAAATTTGGTTATGATATGGTGTTTAATTATTATGTAATATTTTATGGATTTTTACATGAAAAAACCATTCCCAAAGGTGTTACTGAATGCTTAGGCACTAGTTACAACCCATGGGGATTGGTAATTCCCTTTGGACCTTCCCACGAGTTGGGTCAGGTGTCAAGTGGGATGGCAACCTGGCCTTGTTCATGACAAGAACTCTACACCATAGTATGGTTGTCTAAATCCTTTTTGTACAGTGTCCATGGGAGGTTGCGACGGGGTATCTTTTTTTATAGTCTTAAGTTCCATGAGCCCCATTTTATATTCTTTTTTCTCCTACACAACTCTCTTTTAAAATCATGAATCCTTATGGATTACAAGAGTCATTTTGACTCCTCCAAACATTCTTCTTCTCAGATAGAATCTCCAGCGGATGCGTTTCATTTTTCTCTGATAAGGGGATCTCTCATCGATTGGAAATCCTCTATCTCCTATTATATCCTCCTTATAGAGTGATAGATCATCATTTTTTTAGTGAATATAATATATATATTTATTAATCATGATTATTGGTTAGGCTACTTTATCTCCTACGCCTTCATTATTCATTGACAGATCCCATTCTGGGTGTTATGTTGGGTTGATCACTAATTAAAGGTAGGTTTTTCCACAATGTTTATTCCACACAATTTAAACTTTTGTCTTGATTTATTCAATATGAATTATAAAAATAATTTTATATGATTTGAATTAAAGTGGATTTTATTTGTGATTTTAGAGGAATGTATTTTTTAAATAAATCCCCCTTTTTAATTGTTTTTTGTATGATGGAATGATTTGAGAATCAATATATTTTAGTGGGAATATTTTATACAATAATTATCCTTGATTTCAAAAAAATTATTAGAATATAATATGATTTGAAATGGGAATATATTTTATGAAAACCTATGATTTGGTTTTGAAATGAAAATTCATGTTGGAAACAAAAATTGGGAATTTGAATGTAATATTAAATGAAATTATTTGTAATGATTGATTTTCGCATGTTGGGTTTATTATTTGATATGAAGTATATGAAGCCATGTTATTTAGTATTAATTTGGATAAGAATGTTAGGATATAATCTCCTAGCACTAGATTTATGATGAAAATACTAACTTAAACATACTATGACATGAATTTTTCCCCAATGTGAATTTGAGTCTCAATGACCTGAGTCGCGGGATATGTTCACACATTGATCCAAGATCACTAATTCAGTTGTGTGAGGATCATATTACTAGAAAATATAATACCATAGTTTTTGATACATGTTACTATGATATAATTTTTTTATTATTACATGACATTGATTATAGAACTATTTTGTTCATTCCAATAAATTTATGTAAGAGTTTTATATACATTGTTCATTTAAGACTGTTTTTATTTATCTTCCATCTTTTTGATTATGAAAGTATGTGATGCTGGAAAAATGTAAATACTAAGATACCATATTGGTACATGTTACTATGATTTATGTGTGACTATATACTTATTATATTTTCTTATTATTTCTTACACACCACCACTTGAGTCGAGTAACCTGATTGAAATCTATATTGGTACTTTGGTTCTGAAGTGGATATGGTTTTTTAGGTGTTTGTGACATGTGTATGTGTGGATATATGGGTACTTAGGCATGATGATATTTAATTTAGGGAAGAGACCAAGGAGTGGTAGATATATCATTCTTGATTATTCTTGTGTTTGGTCTGGGGTGATTTGAGGAAATTATAATGAATCTAAAGTAATTATATTTAATGAATATGTATAAATACTAATGGTTAGGATCTATTAATCACTATTTTTAAAAGGAAGTGGTCCTCTTCTACTGTATTTGGAAGTCTTGTTTTGTGTACTTGAACTAAAAATACTAATATTTTAGAATCAAATAGGATAATGATAAATAAATATTAGATGGATAATAATCGATTAACAATAGAGTACGAGAATGGAGTGAATGATTTCTTCAAGTTTGCAAAGGATCACAGAAAGGGTCCTTCTGAAAAACTTCATCTATGTTTACGTTGTTGTTATTCAAGACTACTTACTCCAGAGGAGTTGGAAGAACATTTGATATGTCACAGAATAGATCAGAGTTATAAATGCTGGAATAAACACGTAGAAAAAGAGAATGTAGCTACTGGCTGGGATAAAACTGCATTTTATGGATCGTCAGATATGAATACAAATATGGATAATGAAGAAGACCATATGTAGGATGTGATTACAGATGACAATGATGATGAATATCGTTATGAGGAAATGACAAAGACAATTCAAGATGAACTTCGTGATTGCCCAAAATTGTTTGAGATGTTAAAGAGTTCTGAAAAGATTCCATTGTATGCTGCTTTCACTAAGTATACAATATTGTCAACTGTACTGAAGTTGTATAAATTGAAAGCATGATACATATTGAGTGATGTCAGTTTTACGAAACTACTTGCTGTATTGAATGAAATTCTCTGGGAAGATAATGATCTCCCAAGACGGACATATGAAGCTAGAAGAATGCTACGCTCGATGAGAATGATTTCTAAAAGAATACATGACTACCCGAAAGACTGAATATTGTTTCGCAAGGAGAAAAAATCACTTACAGAATGCCCGAAGTGTGGTTCTTCTCAATACAAGAATGATAAATCCAATCCTATGAATATTGTATGGTAATTTCCAGCCATTCTAAGGTTTAGGCATCTATATGGAAGTGAAGAAACTGTCAGACAATTGTTGTGGAATACAGATAAAAGAAATAAAGATGGGTTATTACGTCATCCGGCCGACTCTCGTCAATGGAAGAAAATTGATCATGAGTATCCTGAAATTGGAAAAGAGCCAATAAACCTTTGCCTTGAGTTATCTACAGATGGAGTGAATCCTTTTGGTTTTGAAACCAGCAGTCATAGTACATGGCCTTTTATGTTTGTAAATTATAACTTTCCAACCTGGATATGCATGAAGTATAAATTCATGATGTTATCTTTGCTTATATCAGGACCAAAACAGCCGGCTAACAATATTGATGTTTATCTAGATCATTTGATCGAGGATTAGAAGTTATTGTGGGAATCACATGTAATGTTGTATGATTCTTATAAAGTGAATACATCACATTGAGAGTGATGTTGTATTGGACAATAAATGATTTCCCTACTAATGGAAATTTTTCAGGCTATAGCATTAAAGGAACTCAAGGGTGTCCCTTGTGCGAAGAAGATATATAATCAATTAGGTTGAAACATTCATCGAAATATGTGTTTCTAGGACATCATAGATTTCTACCTCGTCGACATAAGTACTGATATTGAACAACATCATTCAATGGATGTTCATAAAAATACGCAAAACTATCTCCACTAATAGGTAACCAGCAGTTTGAGAAAGTAAATGATCTGAACACTGGTTTTGGTAAACCATTTTTGAAAAACCTTACGAAAATTGGTTGGATAAAGATAGGATTTTATTGAATTACCATACTGGAATTATTTTTATGTCAGACATTTTCTTGATGTGATGCATGTGGAAAAAAAATTATGTGACATTATTATCGGAACGTTTCTAAATTCCCCTTGAAAAACAAAATATGGAATTAAGGCAAGGTTAGACATGGTTAACATGGGAAAATGATAAAATTGGGCTCCCAAGAAGGGTTAAAATCGAATGTTTATTCCTCCAGCTGCTTATACTCTTTCTAGGGCAGAGAGATATCAGTTTTGTAGATTCTTCAATGATGTGAAGGTTACATAGGGGTACTCATAAAATATCTAGAACATTGTGTCAATTAATGATTTGAATTTAAAAGGTTTGAAATCACATGATTTCCATGTTTTGATCTAAGATCTAGTTCTTATAGCTTTACGATGCATTTTTACAAGAAAGTTCTTAATACGTTAACCAAAATTTGTTTCTTTTTCAAATCTATATATACCAAAGTTTTAGACCTGGGGAAATTTCTAGCTAAGGAAAAATAAATTGTCATCATATTATGTGAATTAGAAATGTTCTTCCCGACAACATTTTTTGATATGATGGTTCATTTGATGATTCACTTGATGAGAGAGATTCAACTTTGTGGTCCTGTGTAATATAGATGGATATATCCTATTGAACAGTATATGAAGATTTTGAAAGGGTATGTCAAAAATCGAAGTCGCCTAGAGGGTTTTATTGTGGAGTGATATATTGTTGAGGAATCCATTGAATTTTGTACTGAATAACTATCTCATGTGGAAAGCATTGGTCTCCAAAAATCTTGTCACACTAGACGCATTGAGGGTGAGGGAATTTCTGGAAGAAATGTTGTGGTAATCAGTATAATAGATCGGGAGTAGGCTCATCATTATGTTTTACATAACAGTTGGGAGGTTGCTCCATATATTGAAACTCACAAAGAAATTCTTAGGCTGTTGAATCCATCAAGGGATGAAAAATGGTTATCAGATCAACATAATCACCAGTTTATAGGATGGTTTCAGGACAATATTTTTAAGCAGTTGGATGAAAATCGAAATTCAATTTCAGGACGACTTTGATGGCTAGTTGCTAGACCATGTGTGTATGTATTATCTTACAGTGGTTATGTAATTAATGGTTATATATTCTATTCAAATTAACATGATGAAGATAGTACAATGAAAAATAGTGGAGATACACTAGGTGCTGAAGTGATGCATGTTTCTGGTAGTAAGGACAGAAATCCAATTTACAAAAATACGTCATACATTGGCATTATCAAACTAATATGGGAGTTGGATTATATGACATTCCAATTTTCTATTTTTCAATGAAAATGGATTGATAACAATAGTGTTGTTAAAATAGATGAATGGGGATTTTTTAAATTTGATATTAGTAAATAAGGGTACAAACACAAAATGTTTATAATGGCATCACAAGTAGTACATGTTTTTTATGTTCTAGATCCCACAAGCTGAAAGTGGTTGATTGTTCTACTATCATCCAAAACTACTGAAGGTTCCGATGAAAATTTAGTTGAGGGCGATCCTTTTAGTGGTACGTCGTAATCATTTCATAGCGGTCTCAATGTAGATGATGTATTGTATGTTAGAGGAGACCACAATGAAGGGATTTGGATAGTAGATAGAGTTCTCAAATACCTTCAACCATTGAAAAAAAGAAAGAGAGTTTAGTAAACAGGTTATATTTTGTTTGTAATATAGTTCTTGTTATCTCATGTTATTATATTATCATTTCTGAAATTTAAACTGAATTAACTATTCAACCACTTTTGCAGATAATGACTTCCGCACATTCTGGTACTTCTAAACTTGAGGTTGAACAAGTCTCTCAAGCTGCTGCTCCTTATGCTCCTGTAGCTCATGCTTCTACTGCTATTGCTCCTACTGTGGCTCCTATTGCTCTTGCGGCTCCTTCTGCTACGTCTCCTGATGCTCCTACTGCGGCTGCTGCTACTCCTGCTACTACGGCTCCTTCTGCTCCTAGTGTTGAGGTCCAACAACCATCAGCACATGCCGTTGAAACCATTCCAGATGAACTTATAGATGATGTTGATATCGATTAAATGGTCAGAAATTAAGGACCAGCGTTAAAGAAAACACAGATGCGTCGTAGTTTGATGGTGTTAGCCAAAATACTTAAGGCGAAAAGAAAAGAAATCAAATTTGAAGTTGGATGGAATGCACAATGCCAAAATGTGAATCCCAATGTGGATATTTTTCGAAACTACATTGGAGTTGTCACTCGACAATGTGTGACGATTGACATCGATTCATGGCACCATGTTTTGTCCGGGATGAAGTCTATGATCTGGGAAGAAATTATGGTAACATTATGAATTTATTTCTTTAATTTACTAGAAAATAAAATTATGAAACAATGTCTTACTCTTCTCAATATCTTGTAGAGTAAATTTATAGTAGATGATTCACACAGGGATTATGTACTAAGGCTCACAGGAAAAATTCATCGAGGTTTTCACACTATTTTAACAAGATGCCACCTAAAAAACTCTAAAGGTAAAATAAATCCACACCCACCCATTTTCTACGCTCACCTGATATCCCAAGAAGAATGGGATGCATTTATTGGCCATCGTGGGGATGAGAAGTTTCAGGTACATTGTGGGTGATAATACATTATTTGAGGATACTTGTACTCATCACTTTGATTGTCAATATTTCATTTATGAAACAGAAACTTTGTACTGAAAATAAGGTATGTGCATCAAAACCGACAAACCCCTATTGTAAAGTAAGTATTGGGTACGCCTGATTAGAAAATAAAATGGTACATATTTTAAATTTACAGTAATATTGTTAGGTTACAATAAAAAACATCATAATTATCATTCTATGTTTATATGTAGATTGATGATTCTAAAACCAAATGCACTTCCATCCCACGTCATGTGCTATGGAAGGAGGCACGTGCGAACAAAGAAGGGAAGTCATTAGATGAGAACACACATAAAGTGTGGGAAATATGTGTATGTATGACATGAGGATAAAAATATTTGTTTAAAATTTCTATTAAATAAATATAATTAGTAATTTTCCTATATCTGAAAGTCACAGGAACCGGCTACTCCTGTAGCAGATACAGACATATTATTGACAACTTTGAAGCATCCAGAAAAATATTGTCATGTCAGAGGTGCAGGGTTTGGGGTGACACCCCAAGTATAATTTTAGAAAATGAAAATAATGGATGATACAGATGAAAAATTGGAACAAATGAGCGAAAAAATAGCAACCCTTGAACAATGATTGCAATGGCAGGGAGAGTTTCTAGCAACTTTTATTGGTGTAAAGAAAAGGGAAGACACAACTTAGGAACAACCAGCACGTGAACATCAAGCCCCACGCCCACCAGCTTTGAGGAGAGCCATTCGCCTAAAAGAACTATCATATCCATGGTAATCAATATTCTAATAATTGTTCCCATAAAATGTGAATCAGACAAACACTGATAATTTTTCTGTACTGATCTCTTACAGGGTGATAATGATTGTGATTTGTATCTTTCAACACCCACCTATCACCTTGTAGCGATGGCTACAGTGTTCAATATCCCAGATTCCACACTGCATAATAGACCACTTCTGAAAGATCATCTGAAAGTGACGATTACTGCATCTCATGAGCCAAATGTAGAGCTACCTATTCCACTTGATGATGATGATATTCATACAGTCAAAAAGTATATTAGGACATTCATTGCATGGTCGTCACAACTTGTAAGGGTACATACTGACAAATTGGTATTTATTTTCTTTTTTTCAAGATAAACCCTTAACAATTAATGAAAAAAGGGTCTAAACCAAGGATTATTGTTATAGACGGAGAAAGGGAAGGGGGTGACAAACTACGGCTGAAAACCATCTAAAGGATCGACCAACCAATCCCAATGAGCTACTAAAAGCACAATAACACCACATGTTCTCTATCCACATTTACTATCATTGAAGACTCATGTGGATACGAGGCTAAAAGATGGTAATAGTCATATAGTGGTTTTTAAAGAGAATATATATGGAGAGGAAAGTCAAGATAGTGTTGCTTCTGAAAATGTAAATGAAATCTTTGAAAACGGTTGGCTAGGAATCACATTTGAAAATTTATATATGAGGTATGTTTCCATGAATTGATTTTCTAAAATCTGATCTAATGTAAAAATTATGACTAAATTCATTTTATATTGTTGACAGATGCATTTATGAAAAACAGTTGAAGGAATTTTCCCATGAGCCATGATTTGGACGCGTTAGTCCTCATATCACATCAACACACCTAACAAAAATAGAGCCATCAAAAAGGGATGCAATAGTGAACTTATTGCTGAAATCATTTGAAAGCTAGATTACAGATAAAAGACATTTCCTAATACCAACCATGCCGGGGTAATACTCTAAGATTAAAGATATCGATTATATTTTCTCTTCTTTTGTTACTTATTCCTTGTTGTGTTTTTAGGCAACATTGGTTGCTAATTGGGGTGAACTTGGATACTCCGAAGATTTATTTTCTCGATTCCAAGAAAGGATATCCATCAATCCAACCACAAATGATATATTTTTTGAATCTGTAAGACACTACATCTTACATTTTAGTTCTAGACATACAGTAATATAATTTATATTATCTTTTACTGAGAATTCGGTTATCATAGGGCGACGTATCATTATTGTCTAAAAAAAGGAATGAGTACAGGGGATAAGCATAGGGAGGTGAGCAAGTACTATATCTGGACTAATATTAGGGTATATATAATAAAATTTCACTAACCAAACACACGTCAACACAAGTTACTTATTCTCATAATGATCAATTTTTTTTAAATGTCCATAACAAACAATTGATAATGATTACGGTAATTATGTTTGTAAATTTATGGAAGAGATAAATTTTAATCAGAAAACTAGCATCCCTAAAGGGGTATTTTCAAAAACAACTAATAGTTCGTTTAAGTAATTTATTAATTCTTTATTTTTATATTTTGTAGTACTACTCTGACTGTCGAAAAGCCTCATACACACAAGAAAATATAGATGTTTTCAGAAACGAGCGGTCCGCATAACTGATTGAAGATTATACACAAATACAATGAAGATATGACTTGGGGACATGTACAATTTCTGGTTATTTTTGAGAGGGGTTAAGGGGATCAAAAGATGAAACATTGTTGTATGTAAATGTTTGTAGGAAAATTGTAATTGTTATTAAATAAAAAATTCTTTCTGCAGTGAGTCATTTTACCATTTTAACAGATGATATACACCAGAAAAAATCTGAGGCGAATGATCCAAGAGTTTTTTGTGATGTGTAAGAGTCAACCCCGCCTCTATCTAAGGCACGGTGTGACCGCTACCAATCAAAGGGTCTCTCTTTTGTTTAAAATGGACACAATTTTTAGTGATAACAACAACTGACCTACGGAAATATGACCAAACACATTTGGATTGTGTTGATCCTTTAGGAGAAAAATCCATGGGTCCTTTTTGATGTGTATAAATCAACCCCGCCTCAATGCAAGGCATGGTGTGACCTCTACCACTAAAAGGGTCTCTCTTTTGGTAAAAATGGACACAATTTTAGGTGAAAACAACAACTGAACTACGGAAATCCAACCAAAAACATTTGGATTGTGTTGATAAATTATGATAACTATCTAAGGGTCCCCTGTGATGTGTTTGAGTCAACCCTGCCTCAATCCAAGGCACGGTGTGACTGCTATCACCCAAAGGGTCTCTCTTGTTAAAAATGGACACAATTTTATTTGAAAACAAAAAATCATCTACAAAAATCTGACCAAATGCATTTGGATTGCCTTGATCCTTTATAAGAACGATCCAAGGGTCCTTGGTGACGTGTAAGAGTCAACCCCGCGTCAATCTGAAGCATTGTGTGGCCGGTACCACTCAAAGGGTCTCTATTTTGTTTAAAATAGACACGATTTTAAGTGAAAACAAGAACTGACCTACAGAAATTAGACCATATGAATTTAAATTGTGTTGATCCTTTTGTAGAATGATCCACGGGTCATTTGTGACATTTAAGAGGCAACCCTGCCTCAATCCAAGGCGCAGTGTGACCGCTATCACTCAAAGGGTCTCTCTTGTTTAAAATGGACACAATTTTAATTGAAAAAAAACTGACCTATGAAAATCCAACCAAACGCATTTCGATTGCCTTGATATTTTATAATAACGACCCAAGGGTCCTTGGTGACGTGTACGAGTCATCCCTGCTTCAATATGAGGCACGGTGTCGCTGGTACCACTCACGGGGTCTGACTTTTGTTTAAAATGTGCACGATTTTAAGTGAAAACAACAACTAACACAAAGAAATCAAACCAAAAACAATTGGATTGTTTTGATCCTTTAGGAGAATGATCCAAGGGTACTTTGAGACGTTTAAGCATCATCCCCGCTTTAATCTGAGGCAGGTTGTGACCGCTACCACTCAAAGGGTCTCTCTTTTGTTTAAAATGGACAAAATTTTAAGTGAAAAAAACTAATGACCTATGGAAATCCGACCAAACTCATTCAGATTGCCTTGATATTTTATAAGAATGATCCAAGGGTTCTTTGTGACATGTATGAGTCATTCCCACCTCAATCTGAGGCACGGTGTGGCTGGTACCACTCAAAGGGTATCTCTTTTGTTTAAAATGGACATGATTTTAAGTGAAAACAACAAATGGCCTACGGAAATCCAACCAAACCCATTTGGATTATGTTTATCCTATATTAGGATGATCCATGGGTCCTTTATGATGTGTATGAGTCAATCCCGCCTCAATCCAAGGCACGATGTGATCGATACACCTCAAAGGGTCTCTCTTTTGTTTAAAATTGACACGATTTTAAGTGAAAACAACAACTGACGTATGGAAATATGACCAAACACATTCGGATTGTGTTTATCCTTTAGAAGAAAGATTTAAGGGTCCTTTTTGATGTTTATGAGTCAACCCCGCCTCAATCTGAGGCACGGTGTCACTACTATCACTCAATGGGTCTCTCTTGTTTAAAATGGACAAAATTTTAATTGAAAACATCAACTGACCTACGAAAAGATGACCAAACGCATTCGGATTGCCTTGATATTTTATATATACAATCCAAGGGTCCTTGGTGATGTGTACGTGTCAAATCCACCTCAATCTAAGGCACATTTTTGCTTTTACCTCTCAAAGTGTCTCAATTTTGTTTAGAATGGACATGATTTTAAGTGAAAACAAAAATTGACCTACGGAAATTCAATCAAACGCACTCAGATTGTGTTTATCCTTTAAGAGAATGATACATGGGTACTTTGTAAAGTGTAAGATTCAACCCCGCCTCAATCAGAGGCACGATGTGACCGCTATCGCCCTAAGGGTCTCTCTTGTTTAAAATAGACAGAATTTTAATTGAAAACAACAACTGACCTACAAAAATCTGACCAAACGCATTCGGATTGCCTTGATATTTTATGAGAATGGCCCAAGGGTCCTTGGTGATGTGTATGAGTCATCCCTGCCTCAATGTGAGGCATGGTGTGGCCGGGTACCACTCAAAGGGTCTCTCTTTTGTTTAAAATGGACATGATTTTAAGTGAAAACAACAACTTCCCTATAGAAATCTGACCAAATGCTTTCGGATTGTGTTGATCCTTTATGAGAACGATCCACGGGTCCTTTGTGATGTGTAAGAGTCAAAACCGCCTTAATCTAAGGCACGTTGTGACCGCTACTACTCAAAGGGTCTCTCTTTTGTTTAAAATGGACACAATGTTAAGTGAAAACAACAACTGACCTACAGAAATATGACCAAATGCATTAGGATTGTTCTAATCCTTTAAGTGAACGATCCACGGGTCCTTTGCGACATGTTTGATTCAACCCCTCCTCAATTAGAGGCACGGTGTTACCGATATCACTCAAAGGGTCTCTCTTGTTTAAAATGGTCATAATTTTAATTGAAAACAACAACTGACCTACAAATATGTAACCAAATGCATTTTCATTGCCCTGATATTTTATAAGAAGGATCCAAGAGTCCTTGGTGACGTGTATGAGTCAACCTTGCCTCAATCTGAGGCATGGTGTGGCCAGTACCACTCAATGTGTCTCTATTTTTTTAAATGGACATGATTTTAATTGAAAACAACAACTGACCTATTGAAATTCGAACAAACGCATTCAGATTGTGTTGATACTTTAGGAGAAAGACACACATGTACTTTGTGACGTGTAAGAGTAAACTCCACCTCAATCGGAGACACGGTGTGACCGCTATTAGTCAAAGGGTCTCTCATGTTTAAAATGGACACAATTTTACTTGAAAACAACAACTGACCTACAAAAATATGACCAAACACATTCGTCATTCTGTGATCATTTTTAATAATGATCCAAGGGTCCGTGTTGACGTGCAAGAGTCATCCCTGCCTCAATCCGAGGCATGGTGAGGTTGGTACCACTCATAGGGTCTCTCTTCAGTTTAAAATGGACACGATTTTAAGTGAAAAAACAACTGACCTACGGAAATACAACAAAAAACATTCAGAATGTGTTGATATTTTTGGAGAACGATTCAAGTGTCCTTTGTGACGTGTATGAGTCAACCCTTCCTCAATCCAAGGCACGGTGTGACCGCTATCACTCAAAGGGTCTCTCTTTTGTTTAAAATGGACATGAATTAAAGTGAAGACAACAACTAACCTATAGAAATCCAACCAAACACATTCCTATTGTGTTGATACTTTAGTATAATGATCCACAGGTCCTTTGTGACGTGTATGTGTCATCCCCGGCTCAATCAGAGGCACGGTGTGACCGCTATAACTCAAAGGGTCTTTTTTTTTTTAAATGGACACAATTTTAATTGAAAATAATGGCTGACCTATGAAAATAAAATGATACACATTCGGATTGCCTTGATATTTTATAAGATTGATCCAAGGGTACTTGGTGATGTTTATGAGCCATCCCCGCATCAATCCGAGGCATGGTGTGTCCGGTACCACTCAAAGGGTCTCTGTTTTGTTTATAATGGACACGATTTTAAGTGAAAACAACAACTGACCTATGGAAATCCGACCAAACGCATTCGGATTATGTTTATCCTTTAGGAGAACTTTCCAAGAGTCCTTTTTGACATGTATGAGTCAACCTCGCCTCAATCCGAGTCATGGTGTGACCGCTATCACTCAAAGAGTCTCTCTTGTTTAAAATGGACAGAATTTTAATTGAAAATAACAACTGACCTATGAAAATCTAACCAAACGCATTCAGATTTCCATGATCCTTATAAGAACGATCTAAGGGTACTTGGTGATGTGTATGAGTCAACCCTTCCTCGATATAAGGCACGGTCTGGCCGGTACCACCCAAAGGGTCTCTATTTTGTTTTAAATGGACACGATTTTAAGTGAATACAACAATTGACCTAAAAAAACTTGCACAAACACATTTGGATTGTATTGATCCTTTAAAATAATGATAAGCGGGTCCTTTGTGAAATGTCTGAGTCAACCCCACCTCAATCCGAGGCACGATGTGACAGTTATCACTCCAAGGGTCTCCCTTGGTTAAAATGGACACAATTTTAATTGAAAACAGAAACTGAACTATGAAAATCTGACCAAAAACATTCAGATTGCCATGAACATTTATAATAACAATCAAAGGGTCCTTGATGATGTGTAAAATTCATCCCCACCTCAATCCAAGGCACGGTGTGCCCGGTACCACTCAAAGGGTTTCGCTTTTGTTTAAAATGGACCGGATTTTAAGTGAAAACAACAACTGACCTACGGAAATCCAACCAAACACATTCAAATTGTGTTGATCCTTTAGGAGAATGATCCACGAGTCCATTATGATGTGTATGAGTCAACCCTACCTCAATCCGAGGCACGGTGTGGCAGATAACTCTCAAAGGGTCTCTATTTTGTTGAAAATGGACACGATTTTAAGTGAAATCAACAACTGACCATCATAAATCTGACCAAACACATTCGGATTGTCTTGATCCTTTAGAAGAATGATCCACAAGTCCTTTGTGACGTGTAAGTGTCAACCAAACCTCAATCCATAGAACAGTGTGGCCTCTGGCACTCAAAGGGTCTCTCTTTTTTTTAAAATGGACACAATTTTAATTGAAAACAACAACTGTCCTATGAAAATCTAACCAAACGCAGTAGGATTTCCTTGATCGTTTATAAGAATGATCCAAGGGTCCTTGGTGACGTGTAAGAGTCAACCCCACCAACCCCCTAGACTACCCCCACCCCCTGGACATCAATCCACCCCCCAGACACCCCCAACCCCTCTGGACACCCCCCACCCCCTGTAAAGCCCCCCGACACGTTGGACACGATCCCACCCCCTTGAAAAGCCCCCTCCCCCAGACACCAATCCACCCCCTAGACCGCCCCTACCCCCTGGACACTAATCCAACCCCAATCCTCTAGAAACCCCCAGCCCCTGTAAAGCCCCCCAACACCTTGGACACCAGCCCAACCCCTAGAGAGCCCCCCGAGGACACCAATCCACCCCTTGGACCGCCCCCACCCCCTGGACACCAATACACCCCCTGGACACCCCCACCCCTATGGACAACCCCACCCCTGTAAATCCCCCCCGACACCATGGACACCAGCCCACCCCCTGGAAAGCCCCCCCTGAACACCAATCAACCCCCTAGACCACCCCAACCCCCTAGACAGCAATCCACCACTGGACACCCCCACCCATCTGGACACCCCCCACCTCTTGTAATGCCCCCTCGACACATTGGAAACCAGCCCACCCCCTTGGAAAGCTCCCCAGACACCCCTACCCCCATTAGACAGCCACCCCAAACCCTTGAATAGCCCCCAACCCCCTGAATTCTGAATTAAAATCATTATGTACTTCATTAACTTATGAATTATATGTTAATGTTGTATAGGTGTACTTGGTCTAATTAGCTTTTGATTTATGAGTTAATTTTTTATGGGTATACTTGCTTTGATTAGCTTATTGAGATGCGGATTTGTTTTTCTGGTGTATGGGTGTACTGCTGTATATTTTTTCGTAGCAGCAGAGAGGGAATTTATCAGCACCAAAAAAGTGCTGATAAATCGTGCTTTTATCAGCGCTAAAAAAGCCTTCATAAAGTACACCTTTATCAGCACGTGTTTAGTGCTGTTAAAGGTTTCATTTATCAGCGCATTTTTAGTGCTGATAAAGGGTACCCCCTTTATTAGAACCGAGCTTTACAATGATTTTTTAGTGCTTTTAAAGATTTCTTTAAGTACTGTTAATGCACAAATTTATAGTAGTGGTGATGGTTATAGTTTCATGGGGTGGACCAGCTAACATTGACATAGTGGTAATTTTATGTAACTTGAACATCTCCCGTAGGTTATTTCATTCATGTTCCACTTATTGAAGCTCATCTTGGGAATGGTCAATGTTGAAACACATTGACACTACCTCCCTCTTATGTTCATAAAAAAGGGATTCAAATGACAGGAATCCACTGGTTGAGTCCATAGATTCTTCTCTCTATTTTAATTATCATGTTTCACTATTAATTGTAAACAATAATGATAATGGTAATATTCTCCACCAAGGGTTTAGTTTCCAATGGCCATATTGAAAAACCATTATATTTGACCATGTTTCATATAATGGTTGAATCCCAATTGTCACATTTCCCTTTATACCATACAAATACAACTTCATTATTTCACTCTAAATTTGCTAAAAATTATTACTAAGGTTATGTTTTCATTTCATAAAATATATATTGGTTTAAAAATATATATTTCATAATTTATATTGAATTTATAGTTCGGAAATGATTCTAGAAGATTTGGGTGATCCATACACTCACATTATTTCTATTTTTTTATATTTTTTCCAGTTTTAATTTTTTTCATTTAAATTAGTTTCAAAGATGATTAATGTAATGATCAATTTTAATAAGATAAAATTATTTTTATTGATCATTATTTTCTTTTTGTATAAAAGTATATAATATTTTACAGAACTTTTTTTCTTATAAAAAATGATCATATAAAAAGAACTGGTTGATACATAAATCCTATATCAATAATAATAGAACTCCTATAAAGAAAATTAAATTAAATTCATTGATTCAGATGTATTATTTCACTCAAATAAACATAGATTAAATATCACCCTCAATCAAGTAGGCAATAAAAAATGCCAAATATATAAATAAAATTGATTTTAGAAATTTCTGTTCAGGGTTCTATGAAATATTGGTTATAAAAGCATGATAAATCTTAGTGGGATTATAGAACCTCATTAAATGATCAAATTAGTATTTATTATTATATCTTATCGTTTAAAGATCATGATATTTTAATTTAGAATGAAAAGACGAGTCAACTTGGTTTGATAAGGTTTGAATTTTGAATTTATGTCAACTGCTAAGAGGACATTGTTATAATTGACTAAGTTAGATGGGATAAGTAGATATTCATATTATAACGAACAAATGTATAAATGAATAATAGATTTATATTCTTCATTTAATCATCCAATATAGAAACTTCAAAGACGTAAAAAGTCATTGTATTCAAATCCAGTGTTATGATTATTCTTATAAAAATAAAGTATAAATGGGTTGGTAGTTTTACAATTATTAGGGTGATTTTATTAGTTATATTAAGATAATTTTGTATAATAATATGTTATGTCTTGATATTCTCTAGAGAATAAAAAATTAATTTGAGTTGAAGCTAAAGGTTTTAGTATAATTTTTTTCTTTAAAATTCAATATTCTCTATATCTAACTTGGGATCATAAACCAAATTATTCAGGGATATAAAACCTTCATTTTCCTTGTTATTGATATTTTTAAATAATGTGGAAATATGTATTAAATTGATACCAAATCTGTTGATATATAGTGATGCCTTTTCATTATTTTATTGGAAAAATTTTCCATTCACAATAATTATAATTTTTTGTATTATTTATACAAATTTTGGTTTTTGTGAATCATGATGATTTTCAACCATGGAGTTTTTAGGCAATAGAATTTTATTTTTCCATCCCATTTGTAGCGAATTTCATATGAAATATTCCCATTATCCAAAATTTAGTTAATACAAATTTTTTAAAAAGTGATTAAGACTACTGGTATTGAATTTTTCTACAATATTAAACTTTCATGATCCTTTGAGAAGAAAATTAAAAGAAATTTCCAGAAAAGTTGATGGTGATGACCCTTTAACTTCACATTCTTTTTAATATTAAAATTTTTATTACATTTTGTTTGTACTCTATATTATAGAATTAAATGTATGATTTTTAAGATTTTATAGGAAATTAAATGTTGAAACTTGGATATATTACTAAATTATTATGGATGTAATAGATATATATGAACATAAAAAATTAAATCCTACACATGAGGGTTGTTTATATTTTCTTTTTCACCTGTTGCTTTTTCTTTAATTACAAAAACTTTTTATCACTTACTTTAAAGAATGAAATTTTGTGAAAATTTCATTGCAAATATTTCATGAATAATGACCACATGAGAAAACTACTGATGGTTGGTACATATTTTATTATAAATTTCATTCTTTAATAATTACATTAAATTCTTAATTTTTTTGATAACTTAAAATATTTTTAAACATAATCCTTGAGAAAGAACTTTTACATTGAATTTCATTTGGTACAATATCAAATTATACATTGTAGCTTACTGGAAATATTATTTTCATATTCTGGATGATTTTGGTTTTTTTTATAGTGGAAAACTTGGAATTGTTAAATATTTTTGTTGCCCTTTTTAGATTTTAGGATTAATGAATTGTGAAATCTATTTCACTTAAAACTACTTCAAATTATCCTTCCACATTGAACTCCAAACCTAAGAACAATTCTCGGTTTGATGTGATGGGGACGATTCTTCTTACCATTTAAACAATTTTTAATGGAATCCACATTAAAATTTCTTAGAATTTTTTCAAATTTTACTGTTGTTGATAATTAGTTCGTATATCGAGTGAATGGGAATATTCTTGGAATTTAATGATTTTCTTAATACATTGAGTGGAAAATTGTAATATACAAACCCCAAAAAATGGACTAGTTATGTTTTCTGTATTAATGAACATTTGGTGACATTCCTTAGGACACCAACGGTTGGAGAAAAATTTCTATCTAATAAAAAAATATTGGGGAATGATTTTCTCTTATACACATGCAACTTATAAGAGACAAAAATACAAATAATAACAAAAAAAGATATTTCATGAAATATAATCAAATATAAATTAATATCCAAAACAACTAAAAAATATCAGATTAGAAATAGTATAACATATAATATAGGATAATAAAATACAATGACATCCTAGACTCAGGGTATGAAGGTTGAACCAAGAAGTCTCAATTGCCTGAAAACAATCCAACCTTCTACTCTTGTTAATGATGAATGAAACGCCATGGTCCTCTGATAGTGATGTAAGAGAAAATACTATTAACAATTTCATTATTAATAATGTCTAAATAGTTACTAATATATGTATTAAATGGGTGAGAATACATCACGGTAGAAAATCTTGAGACATCAGATGCATTCTTTTTTGTCAAGAGCAAGTTAGTTTCATGTTTTATATATAATAGTAAAAATGAATATAAACCACTTTTTACCAAATTTTTTATTAATAACAGTATAAATAATTTTTCCCATATGTAATAACAAATCCAAAAATAACACATCCATGCATAAAACCTTCCTTTGAATAGTACTAACTAACGAGTTGAAACCCCATCCTTCTAACAATACGTTGTCACCGTGATATTTATCAATGTACCCCATAATCACCAATAAAATAGATTGAACCAATAATTATCCATATATATAATAAACAGAAAATAAAACCAATAAAGTGTATTCCAAAGTCCGACACCTAATAATTCATTAAAAACAATTCCCTTTGTGGAATTCAGATAAAAATATTATGGGAGACATAGAAAATCACCTAGTTTCATTTATATAAATAATATAAGGATTTAAAAAAATTAAAAAGGTTATAAATAAAAATAACATTAATTTAATTAAAAGATTGAAGCCTTTATATTCTAATAGAATTTTTATAGAGAGAGAGAAGTTGCCTTCTTCAAATGACTTCTATTCTCGAAGAATCTCACGGTGATCTTGCTAGATAAGGATTCCTCTTTCACTTATTTCAATGAATCACCAATAAATCCTATAATAACATGTTATAAATAATATATCTTGGTATAATATACCTATTCTAGAGTTATATTTGACTATATTTGAGGACATCTTGATGAAAAATCAGAAAAAAGAACTTACATTCAATATCATCGATCCCACACTATCCACTTTATTAGAATTAATATATAGAAAGAATAAGATTAAAAAGTTCTATAGGAAGCTTGCTGGTTATGATCCTATGACATGTTAAGAGGAATGATTGGATCAGATGATTTTTTAAAATTAAAATCCAATTTCACAGTTAATTAATGTTGTTTCACGGTTACGCTATATTGTTTGGAAAACCATGTAAATTCTCACCTAACTAAAATTTCCTAATTCATATGGTTTCCACATAGTCTGGTCAAAACATGATCCAACTATGCACCTTCATGGAGAATCGATCATTACATTTCACAATCTCTTGGGGAATCTTCATGATTTACCCAAATTATGCTCAAACCGTAATCCCTTAGAAACATTTCTAAAACATCCTCAAACCATATATAATATTTATGTGGGTAATTTGATGAATTAAAATATAAAATTTAATAATATAAAGATAATAAACTCAACTTATGGGTGTTACAATCTCCCCACCATTGATATTTCCATTCTTGGAATGACAGATTCAAAAATTGTATTGGATGAGTTACAACCATTTCTATGGAATAAACCACTCTCAATCGTACGCATCCTCCAAGATATTAATATGTTATCACAATACCCATGTAACACCCCAAGCTTCCAAAATACTCTTCTCTTTCAATAATGCAATAGCTAGCATTGCACGCATGTTCGAGGTTCTAACACACTACGACCAATCAAAGTAGCCGTTATGAATAGTAATTCAAACTTTTTGAATTATATATATTTTATATTTCAAAATGGACTTCATTTTTGTATTCTAAATATAGTTATTAGCCTATGTTGAATTTTTTTATAATTTTCTGAGAACATCCAATTTTCCTTGAATAGTGAAAAATACTTAAAACATTTTAATAAAAATAATATATAGTGATAAATTATACTATTGAGTGGTTTTGAAGTATAATAAGAATATTATTTAAAATATTTATCAAATGGCGGTCATTAGAATTAATTTCACTATGAAATTGGACATAAACAATTGTCAATCATTTGATTGATATTATTTCTTAAAAACACGCTATTTGATTTGACAACGGAAATTAATTATAAAATTAATTAATGAAACTTATATGTTTTTAATTTTTTAAAATAGAAATCATTTTTGAATTTGTAATATCAATTAAGGCTTCGGGTGAATTTTTGGGATTTTTCTGAAAGACATAAATTTTTGATGAATAGTGAAACCACTAAGTGGTAGTTAAAAAACTGATTTTTCATTTAAATGAAACTTTACCACTTCTATGAATTGAATTTAAAAAATCCAACATACATGTTTTTCATTAGTAAGTAAAATTTGGTTCAATTGGATTAAAATAATATTTGGAGTATAGTAAATTTTGAGTTTTATTAACCACAATTAGAGGTAATTAGGGTAATTTAAAGTAAAATTGTTATTATAAGAATATTAAAATATCTTTACACATGTCCTAATATTATTGGATCAATCATGGAAGACAAATACAAACCATGGGACTATTTTTGGGACCCCATGGAGCCACATGGGAAAGATAATGACATTAATACCTTTTATTTAAAGTAAAAAATAAAAATGTCACAAACATGTATTGTTTTACTAAAATAAATTTTAGAAGGTGTTATACAATATATTTTTTTACTATAAATATTAATTGGAAATATAATATTACTTCCTAAATCATGGTAAATTTTTTATAATTTTTAGACATTCTATAAATAAATTTATTTATGACACCATGATGATGCAACAATTACCTCATTAATGAACGATTTAAATAAAATGAAACAATAATGTAAAATATAAGACATAAACTTGTCAAAAACCTATTTTATTGGTGGATTTAGAACCCTTATCACCTTATCTTAAAAATATTTCATTTTGGGACCTTTATAATCTGAAAACCATTTATAATTAAATAAAATTTTCAATCATTCCAAAAGAGCCCCTCCTCTCCTCTTATAAAAGGCCTCCACCTCTACCACTGTATTCACACCATATAAGCCATTTGGCTCGGACAAAATATACCCAAATACCCTATAAACCTTCCTCCATTTATCCTATAAGAATTACATTATGAATATGGCACTTGAAGAGTCCTTTTAGTTCAAACCAGAGGCAACCCAAACTAAAGGTAACCGTTTCTCTTAATTTCATTTCTTTTATTTTACTGCTACAACTCCTAAACCATTTTTATTCATTTCTTTTGTAAAAACACCACTATCCTAAAAATACTTGGATTTTGTTATGAGAAGTATTCTAACTACACTTACACACACCTCCATCTAATTGTTAATGAACATTACAGTTTCTGAGGGTGGTAAATTACTACCTCATGAAACTATGATTATTCAATATTCTTTTAACACCTATCATGGGGGCCATTAAGATGTCACTATATTTATATATGATATATATTTTGTTTATGTTTTCCTTATTATTCTTTATTTTTCATTTATGGCATTTATTTATGATATCCATTATGGGTAAATGTGATAATTTCATTTTAGGAAGTGCGGACTACTGCCCCATCAAAGTGATTTGAATCGTTAATGCCATATGTGGGACATATAAAGGATGAAGTTAATGATATTATATATGATATTGTAACATAATTATAATATACCTTTATATCATTATGATTTAATTCCATTAAATATGAAATAGAAATGAAAGTAGCGTTCATGCGTACGTACGGCTTACCATCTCCAGGAACGGTGCATTTCATTTCTTAGCTCTAAATGTTGTGTAATATTATAAAAGCATTTATATACTGGATATATATGATATATATGATATTTACATCATGAATATAATTCTGGAGATAATGTATATTCTACCACATAAACAACTTGTAATTATAAGATGTTTATTTTTGACTCAAGTACCAAGGATCGACAAAATGACCGTTATTAAATTAAATGATTACATAATGATCATAACATGGTAATAAGTGATGTAAATGGAATAATGATCTTGAAAAAGGTTTTTAAGCAAATACAAATTAACTTGATTTTATTATTTAGGAGATTAAATAAGGACCGAGTCAAGTCGGACACGAGGTAAGGGACTTCGTATCAATCTCTTTTTATTGAGGCATATTTTATTTTATACACAACTTTCTTTTATACGGTGTATAAACCACTTTGACATTTAATTTTATTCAAAAGGAATCTTTTTATACGAAGCATTTTTACTAAATGATAAAAGGAATGTTTTGTCTTACATATGCGATGGCAATGACTTCTCCACCACCATGACCATTATTTGAGTTTCGACTTCCTCTAGAATCCATAACATTTTTTAAATGAAAAATAAATACCATGTTTTAATTTTAATTTATTTTGGTACTGAAAATGGTTTTGATAATGTTTTGTGATTGAAATGTGAAAATGTTATGTTTCTTTTATGCATGTTTTATGTGATATGATTATGTTATGATTCTTGGTAATTGTTTATGATATGTTTAAACCCTTTTATATAAGGAATGCATTGGACTTAGTAAGTGAAAGGTGGAGTCTGCTATAGCTCCTCGATTCATCGGTAGGTCTCATGAGACAAACTTGTGTCTTGGAACATGGCCTTGACAAAATCTTATATGTAGTCTTGGAACAAGGCCTTGACTATGTGGTTATGATAGTCATTAATTATACATTCCATCATTATGAAAGTGGTTATTGATATTCCATTGGAATATTCGACTAGTAGAATATCCATGTGAATAAGTAAATGGAATTATTTCATTTTATTTTTTCCATGTTATTCTGAAGTTCATGTTTAAAAGGATTTTAGTTTAGGTATACAATTTATTTAAATGTTTATGCTTGTTTATGAATGTTTACTCTATATTGTTATACTTACTGACCATATGATCTCACCCCTTTATATGTTTTATTATTCCGAGGATGTGAAGAAGTGTGTTATGATTGAAATTCAGGGATAATATAAGGAGATAAGAGTGTGGTCAATAGAGACAAGATGTTGTTGTAGTTTTTCACTTTATGATGTAATGTAAACTTTATGAATGTATCAAGTGATTCAAAGGCTACTAAAATAATTCTTCTTTCAAGACTTGATCTCTTGTTATCATGCCAATGTTATTTAATGAAGCACTAACTCTGGGTAACTAGGGTGGGAGCATTACAGTTGGTATCAGAGGCAGTTCAGTACTAACCATGGAAACTAGATTTGGGTAAACTCTGATTAGAGCACATAGGCCTAAGATAGTATTCGAGAATTAGAATAGAATAACATCCTTGAATGTTGGTAGAGTAGAGATTTTGTGTATTTTCCAAGAAATACATCCATGTCTGGATACGAGCAGGTAGAGGTGGATATGGCACAAATGTACCTAGGAGTGAAAACTGTGACTAGGAGTTTCGGGCGTGACCCGGGTTATCCTGGTACATGACAGTGGGCCTTGCTACACTCCTAGTTACGTCACTCCCAGGGGACATGCATTGGATAATTCATGAATTATTTACAAACCATTATGAGGGTTTTATGAGAATATACTTCCTCAAAGAATTTTTTTTATGATTATTGATTATATCCATAAACTGTTCAATTTATGTTAGGTGTTTTCCAAGATTGTTATTATGTATTTTGATTCATAAACTAATCTAGTTTATGACATTGTTTAGAAATGGTGCCTAGTGGAAGGAATGGAAACCGTATCAATGCACGGACTCCATGTAGGTATTTCCCTCCAGCTCAAGATAATTATAGTGGAGTTGGTGATACAACTGGTGCTGATCAGCGTATCACCATACTAGGATAACTCACTCAGGTTGTGAATAATATCCTTACTCGTATGGAGCACCCTGATCCGCAATGTGGAGGATCAATGTTAGACAGCTTCATGAGGTAACAACCACCAACATTTAATGGGGGTACAAATCCATTAGTAGCTTAGAAATGGATAAATTTCCTAGAGAAAATACTTCAGGATTTAGGGAGTAGTGAAAAGAAAAAAGTTGTCATGGTAGTTTACCGCATCACTGGAGATGTTGATCAATGGTGTTCATTGATTAAAAATAAAAAAGTAGATGAAGATGTATCAATTATGTAATGGAGATATTTTAATGAGATTTTCTTAGAAAAATACCTTCCTCATGACCATCGAGCGGATATGGAAAGACAATTTTTGAGTTTGAGGCAAAACGAGGAAGAGAATGTTGCAAAGTATGAGTCTAACTTTACAAGGTTATCCAGGCATGATGCAGATTATATACGTAACCCAAGAAGTAAGATTAATCATTTAATTTATGGTTTAAAACCATTTTTCTGTCGATATTTAGAATCAAAATCATTCTCATAGTATGAAGATATTGTCCCATGTGCTATCAAGACAGAAAAGGGATTATCTAAATCTTATGACAACAAAGCAAAGAAAGAGAAAAAGAGAAGGGTGGAGAAAGAGACAAATAAATGGAAAAAGGGAAATAAGGATTTTATATTATCTGATAATTGTGGTAATAAACACCACGGTACTTGTATGAAAGGAATGTGAGTTCATTACAAATGTGGAGAAAAAGGTCACTAGACTCGTGATTGCAAGGGAAATAAAGATTTTTTCAATGTTGAATGCTAAAATTGTAGATAAATGGGGCATTATGAAAATGATTTCCCTAAGCACCAAGGAAACATACCTCAGAAAAGCCCAAGGGAGCAAGGCCATGCTTATTCTATTACTATAGATGAAGTTTGATAATATAGTATTTTTGTTTTTGGACTCAAGAACTATATTATGGTTATAAGAATAATGTGATATATATAAGGATTGTACTGTAGTACTTGTTGTTTTCATTAAGGTTTTAATATGATGAATGCAATAATATTTTTAGTATGTGGCAATAAGAGACACTTTACATTGTTTGGGGAATATGATGATACAATTGATTTTGGAATTTAGTGATCTTTTAGAGAAAGTCTCAACAGTGGTATTTTGGATAACTATAGAGGTTGGAATGGATTAAGTTGAAAATTCGATAGTATTGTTTAAGGATAAAACATTTCTGAAGATTATTTTTGGAATATTATAATACTCTATTTTTAGGAAAAGGACAACCTACAGGTCAGGGGATAACCCGTCGCATCAAACAAAGCTGCAGCAATTGAACCCACAACAATAGTGCGATAGGCCTTTATTACCTACCACTATCCTAAAGGAAGTCCTTGGTTATTAAAAAATAGTTTTCCTAATCTAAATGATATGTGTTAATATTTGGAACCTTGTACGATTAGGATAAATATAATATTTTGAGTTCTATTTTCTTTCTGAGTGAAAGATGAGTTTGTGGTAGAAATTAGCTAAAGGTTGAAACTCTACCTGTCAAGTATATATATATACCTCTCTCTTATTATATGATTAAATTAATTCTTAATCATTTGGAAAGGGATATTTCAACAAAAAATGTGTTATCCTAATACCTTATGTTTTTATGAACTGATGATATTTTAAATCACCATAGATTGAAGGTTTTGAGGTCCTCAATTTTACACTTGTTTGTGATTGATGACCTCAATCACTTCCTAAAAATATTTACATTTTTCCTCAAATTATGTGTCTCTAATTGCCAAAAATGTTCTCCTAATTGATATTATAATTTGGTGGTAACCATTTCATTTCCCTTTCCCTCTTATTAAGGCTAAATTTGATTAACCTTATTTACGATGTGGGTTATCCACAAAGGTATATTCTATTTTAAACCTTTTATTTTCGAAGCACAATTTCAAATTGTGAGGACACAATTTATTGAAGTAGGGGAGAATATAACACCCCAAGCTTCCATGGTACAATTCTCTTTCAATAATGCAATAGCTTGCATTGTACGTAGGTTTGGGATTCTAGCACACTGCGACCAATCAAAGTAGCAGTTATGAATAGTAATGCCCTCTTTTTGAAATAGATAAATTTTATATTTCAAAATGGACTTCATTTTTGGATTCGGAATATCTAATTTATCCTAATTTTAATTTTTTGTATTTTTCTGAGAACATCCAATTTTCGATGAATAGTGAAAAATACTTAAAAACAACATTTTTTAATAAAAATAAATTATAATGATAAATTATACTATTGAGTGGTTTTAAATTATAATTAGAATATAATTTTACTATTTTATCCAATTGTGGTCGTTATAATTAATTTCACTTTGAAATTGGATATAAACAATTGTCAATCTTTTGATTGATATTGTTTCTTAAAAACACACAATTTGTTTTGACAATGGGAATTAATTATAAAATTAATTAATGCAAATTAAATGTTTTGAAATTTTTCAATTAGAAATCATTTTTTAATTCATAATATCAATTATTCCTTAGGGTGAATTTTTGGTATTGTTCTGAAAAACTACAATTTTTTATGAATAGTGAACCCACTAAGTGGTAGTTAAAAATCTGATTTTTCATTTAAATGAAACTTTACCACTTCTATGAATTGAATTTCAAAAATCAAACATACATGGTTGTCATCAGTAAGTATAATGTGGTTCAATGGGATGAAAATAATTTTTTGTGAATAGTAACTTTTGAGTTTTATTAACTACGATTAGAGGTAATTAGAGGAATTTAATGTAAAAATGATATTATAAGAATATAAAAATATATTGAAATAAGTCTTAATCTTATTTTATGAGTCATGGAAGACCTAGACAAACCATGGGACTATTTTTGGGACCCCATGGAGCCACTTGGGTAAGACAAAGACATTAATACCTTTTATTTAAAGTAAAAATAAAAATGTGAGAAACATGTATTGTTTTACTAAAACAATTTTTAGAAGGGGTTATACATGTTAGTTTTTTGACTATTAATATTCATTAGAAACATAAAAATATTTCCTAAATCATTTTAGTTGTTTTATAATTTTTAGACATTAAATAAATAAATTTATTTATGGCACCATAATGATGCAGTGATTACCTCATTAATGAACGATTTAAATAAAATTCCTAGATAAGGTAAAATATAAGACTTAAACTTGTCAAAAACCTATTGTAAGGGTGGATAGAGAACCCTTATCATCTTATCTTAGAAATATATCATCGCGGGACCTTTATTGTCCTAAAACCATTTTTTAATAAAATAATATTTTCAATCTTTCCATGAGATCCCCTCCTCTCCTCTTATAAAAGGGCCACACCTCTACCAAATTATTCACACCATCATAGCCATTTGGCTCGGCCTACATATGCCCAAACACCCTCTAAACCATCCTCCCTTCATCCTAGAATACTTAACTTAGGCATAAGGCAATTCAAGAGTCCATTTGGTTCAATCCAAAGGGAGTTACCCAAACTAAAGGTAATGATTTCTCTTTACTTCTTTTCTTTTATATTAATTCTACAACCCCTAAACTCTTTTTATTCTTTTCTTTTGTAATGACACCAGTATACTTAATATACATGGATGTTTTTATGATAAGTATTAGAACTACACTTACACACACCTCCATCTAATGGTTAAAGAACATACTATTTCTGTGGGTGGCGAATTACTGCCTCATGAAACGATGATTGTTCAATATTCTTTTAACACCTCTCATGGTGTCCATTAACATTTCAATATATTTATATATGATATAGATTATGTTTATGTTTTCCTTATTCTTCTGTAGTTTTCATTTATGGCATACCTTTATGATTTCCATTATCGGTAAACGTGATAATTTCATTTTAGGAAATGCGGACTACCGCCCCCTCAAAGTGATTTGAATCATTAATGCCATATATGGGAAATATAAAGGGTGGAGTTAATGATATTATATATGATATTATAATTGAATTATAATATACATTTATATAATTATCATTTCATTACATTAAATATTAAATAGAAACGAAAGTAGCATTCATTCATACGTACGGCCTACCGTCTCCATGAATGGTACATTTCATTTCATACCTATAAATGGTATGTAATATTATAAATTCATGTATATACAAGATATATATTATATATATGATATCTACATCATTAATAAAATTCTGGAGATATGTATATTTTACCACATAAACAAATTGTAATTATAAGAAGTTTATTTTTGACCCAAGTACCAAGGATTGACAAAACGATCGTTATTAAATTAAATGATTATATAATGTTCATCACATGGTAATAAGTGATGTAAAAGGAATAATGAACATGAAAAAGGTTCTTAAGAAAATATAAATTATATATTGTTTATTATTTAGGAGATTAATGAATGATTGAGTCAAGCCGGACACGAGGTAAGGGACTTCGTCTCAATCTCCTTTAATTGAGGCATATTTTGGTTTATACACAACTTTCCTTTATACGGTGTATAAACCCCTTTGAATTTTAATTTATTCAAAATAAATATTTTTATATGAAGCATTTTTACTAAACAACGAAAGGAATGTTCTGTCTTACGTTTGTGGCGGCAATTACTTCTCCATCGCCGTGACCATTATTTGAGTTTTGTCTTCCTCCACAAGCCATAACTTTTTTTAAATGAAAAATAAATACCATGTTTTAATTTTAATTTATTTTTGTATTGAAAATGGTTTTGATATTGTTTTGTGATTGAAATGTCGAAATGTTATGTTTCCATTATGCATGTTTTATGTGATACGATTATGTTATGGTTCTTGAGCATTGTTATGATATGTTTAAACCTTTTCATATAACGAATGCATTGGACTTAGTAAGTGACGGGTGGAGCCCGCTATAGCTCATTGATGCATCAGTAGGTCTCATAAGACAAACTAGTGTCTTGGCACAAGGCCTTGAAAAAATATTATTTGTAGTCTTGCCACAAGGCCTTGACTGTGTGGTTATGATAGTATGGCATTATGCATTCCATCATTAGGAATGTTGTTATTGATATTTAATGTGAATATTTGACTAGTAGAATATCCATGTGAATAAGTAAATGGAATTATTTCATTTTATTTTTCCCATGTTATTCTGATGTTCAAGTTTAGAAGGATTCTGTTTTTGTTATAAAATTTCCTTAAATGTTTATGCTTTTTTATGAATGTTTTCGCTATTTTTTTATCCCTACTGAGCATCTGATCTCACCCCTTTCTATGTTTTATTTTTACCTAGATGTGAAGAAGTGTATTATGATTGACCTATAGGGATAGTCTAAGAGAAATGTGTGTTCAATGGGGAAAAGATGTTGTTGTTTTTATTTCATGATGTAATGTAAAACTTATGAATGTATCTAGTGTATCAAGTCTACTAAACAAATTAGTCTTTCAAGACCTGATCTTTTGTGATCATGCCAATGTTATGTAATAATGCACCGACTCTGGGTAATGAGTGTCAGGGAGTTACCACCCAGACCATTGGAAAATATTTTCCATGTAATAAATTATCTTTCCTTTTAAAATATAGATCCTTTTGAGGGTAAATAGACATTATCACTCAATTTTGATATGATCCCATAAAATCACATGAATTCATTAAAGTGTTTACTTAATCTATTGAGATATATATAAGTCATTATGAACTGAACTAATAATTGGTTGTAATTAAAACTAATAATCGACATCTCTAATCTATTCAAGAACCTCAAATGGTACAATGTAATTAAGATATAAATTTAAATTCATTATGAAAAAATGATGTTTATGTCTTGAAGATTTTTTAAGAATAAAATATCACCAATGGGAGAAGATAAAAACAATCGATAATGACACACAAATGAATTCTGAAGGATCTATTGCATTTAAATCTTTTTTATGACCATCTAAATCATCTCAGCCATCTCATGAACAAGGATAGAAAAAATTAGTGAATTCTCTCTTATATCTATCCAAAAGGAGTGTATTGATATAGATAGACATACAATTACTCAAACAAAGATATATATATATATATATTTACATATATATCATATCCTAGAATCTATTATTACATGAAAAAATTAATAATGAAAAATTATCATCCAATGAAGAACTAAAATACATAACAAAATCAAGGAGAATAACATCCAATGGCTAAATATTATTTTTTGATTTCCCAACCATCTGGGGATGATATATCATGAAAATGGACAATTGGTTTCCATGAGATAGTTTTATGGATTTCCAAAGTCATGAGGTTAATCTATAGTATCGTTTATAGGAAATAAAAACTAACATACCTAGTGATTTTACCACATACATGATATAGAGTGTCGATAATTATTTTACCACACAAGACTCTTTAATTGGAAAGAATTATATTGAATTTTTGAGTTTTTCCTCAACCACAAAAAGATAATTGTGCTTCCAAAGTATATATGGAACATTTACAAAAAATTCGACTAAAATATTCTCTCATTTCTATAATGTTATAAGAATAAAATCTTAAATTATTTATGTTAATTGATGTTCAACATTTACCTATTATAATGTCAGGCATCATATAACATAATAAATAATTTTCCTATTTATTCCTGATTAGAAAACAATGATCCATCGTTGCATTATAAATTCTAATAATACTGAGAGTGATTTTCAATTTAAAATGATGATATATGGATATGATTTGTGCTTGCAATGAAAGAGGAATTCCAAATCTAGTATTGAAAGCATACCACAAACTATGTATCCTCTGTACAACCATCAACAGTCGCCCCACCACTAAGGTTTGAGAATATTTTAAGGGAATCTACGTATGATCATTGAGACCCCTTGACCTAGAAAAACTCATTATTAACAAGTGTGATCATAAATATAATTTTATCCTCATTTTCTTCTACACATTCTCTATGAATGTCAGTGATTAGAAACAAAATCTAAATATTTGGTATGATCATCCTAGAGTACTTTGTTATTTGAATTCTGAATCAATTCACCAACCACTATATTTTCATTCCCTTATGTATACATGAAATCTGAATCAAACGCTTAAAGATACTCCACCAAAAATAATTACCTAATTTTCATGTACCTTTTAGTGACTATAATCTTTATGCTCTTAAGATTAGTGAACACATTTATCTTTTCACTAAAGATATAGTAGGGACACATCATTCATGCATAGACCCCTAAAAATAACTCTAGGTAAATTTTTAAATAGTCTTTTCATGTGTTCAAAATTTCCTCAATCTAAATGTTATGACATGATATCCATGAATATGAACCAAAAAAAATAAATCCAAATGAATCATAAAATATCACTTACATAGTCAATGATCTAGAAATATGATGATAGGTTTGGATCTAACCTGATCTTTATTCTATGGGCTAGATTTTAGAAAATCATCATTTAAAGTTAATAAAATTACATTATTTTCAATGAAGTGATAGGATATGTACACCTTTGGAATTATAAATGAAAGTGATAACAATAACCAACTATTCCTAAATGATTTAAATCTTAATGAAATTATAAAGAGTATAGAACATAATGGATACTTTGATTTTTTGTGGGGTCAAATGGGGAAACGTTATCCCAAATGGAATTCCTAAGGATATGAAATTACTGCATCCAAAAGTCAAACTTATAAGATTTAAAAAAAATTAATGATTGCACAATGTGATCAATACAATTTCATTGTTCTTATATTGGTCATTTTTGGTTTGATAATATACCAATATTTCGTTAATATATACCACAAAAATTGAGTGAAGATACCCATAGAATATATATTTCATCATGGACATAAAAAAATATGGTAAATTCATTACACTAAAGGGAAATAATATATATTTATATGTACTATATTTCCTTCAAAAATAAATGTTTGGAATATCCTCATTAACAACGTATAGTTAGTGGTATAATGAGTATAGAACAATTTTATAGAACCGCTTGGCTCTCATCAATTGATCAAACTAATCATCAATTTTTCAAGAGGGTATTAATTATTTATCATAACTTGATTTATTTTATGATAGTATACAAATAATCGATGAAAACCACATTCCTTATTTATGAGTAAAACAGGAGTTGTGCTAGGAGATGTACGAAATACGATGAATACTTTAATTTCAAACCCTTCTATATAAATTTTAAAATCCTATAATTCTATTGGTTATATTCAATATGATTGAAGTGAAATGAGATTTTTCTATACAGAGAGATAAATAGAGAACTCTACTTCCCTTTTCGGTGGAAGAAAATATAAATTTTCATGAAAATAATTAATATACAACTCTATAAGGGTAGGAAAATCACTAGTATCACTTGTATAACTTGTCCCCATGGATACTACTGTGAATTGATAATATATATATCCAACCATATTTTCCCATGGTATTTATCTTCGAACATTCACATCCCAAAATCTTTTAATGTGATATTTCAATCAATCAGAATTTGTAAAACTCGCTCAGAGTGTATAACATTCAATAATGTCATTGAATGGTACTAACTATTCTATGACTACGATTAAATTAAATATATCTATCCCTACATGTAGACTTTGTTCATTAGTGTAATATTGATGAAGATATCCAATATTATCACTTGTATGATTATTATGAGGCAGTTTTATATAGTCACTATTCCCATAATTTGGTGAACCACACTTGAAAAATATTTTCAAATTATTTCGTCATGGAGGAAAAGAATTAGATTTCATGGAACGATGCTTTTGTACCCTGGTTCCCTAGTAGTAAATCTTCATCTTCATCTTCATAAATATAATGAAGTTCCCACCAGTTCCTATATAGTGAAATGTGTTTCCTCTGCCGTTATTTCCAAGGATGTCCTTTTACACCATTTTCACTATACTGATCTTTTTTTCTAATAATCAATTAAAAACAAGACTATCTGAAATAATTATTTTTCTTTCATTTAAAAATAGAATGTATATACCTTTAGGTACTTTATAGAAACCTATTTTTGATTGAAATTAACTGAGATCCATAATTTATATATATATTCTAAATTGATAGATTTTCTTTCTTCATACTAAGAAATCTGTCATTCTGGTCACATTAATGGTATATAGATAGAATTATTTATTAAATAATTACATTAATTCCAACAAAAAGTACTTGATTATGTTTAGTTATTATAAAAAAATCCCACTGTTTTCATGTAATACCCTCCATCATTTATAATACTTGAAACAATTTAATATTGGTTGGGGTTCTAGGGATTTTTTAATATTTAAAAAATCCATACCTTTGGTTATTCTAGTCCTGAATCCCTAAAAAAATCGACGATTTCTGCATTTGAAATTATAATTAACGGTCCATATGGAAATACACTTAATATAGATTCCTTATTTATATATTCTGGAATTATATTACAATACATTCAACTAGTTTATTATTTTCTAATGGACTAGGATGTAGAATATTTGTTGTGGCCTCTTCTAGCAGATTTCTAGGTCAAATGACTGGTGACATATCTCTATAGCTATAGAAAAATTACTACATAGTAACCAAATATAAAATAAATGATGTATTGGGTTATTCCAAATACTAATAGGAAAAATCATAATAACAAATTTTTACCATCGACCAAAGACAATATAAATTATTTTTCCTAATTGGATGTCTCCATATTGAAGAATGATATTGTTCAGTCATTGGTTAAACCCATGACTATGAGGTGATGAAAAATTAATTTGTGTTTAATAACACCTTTTTTATCTTTAGAACACTATTATCATTTTCATTAAAATTTAGTGGTTAATATGAAATTTAATATTAGATATTTCACGTTCTAATACATATTATCCTTAGACCTACCATCTCAACTAACAAACTGACCAAAATGATACCACTTCAAATATCCCAACCCCAACACATCGGATTAGGCAGGGACATAGTTATAGTAAACATAGGTTACATTTCATTAGACATGAAAGGATTCTAGTAAATAAAAAATTTACAAAAAAACATTATGGAATGATTTTACCATAAACATAAATTTAATTTGTAAAATACCATAGTGAAAATAATGGAAAGACATGATAAGATTCAAAAAATAGAAAAAAAAAGAAATATCCAAAAAATTGATATAATATCAAAGAAGTAATAATAAATGATACAAAAAAAAAAAGAAAACCACAATGAAAATACATACATGACTCTATATACAAAGGTGGAACCAAGATAGATCCATAGTAGGAAAAACTCCACGATATGACTCCCTCCGGTCGTGATTAAAGCATTATGGTGCTCTTTTAGTGAAGACAGATATATTCCCCATACCTAAATCGTGATAAGAAGTTTCTATATATGGAATATGGTTAATATGTTGGGTGTGAGTATACAACCCAGTAGGAAAATCCCATGACATAGAATATATTACATTATGATAATAACATCAACATTTTATATAAAAAAGGTAGGAAGAATATCAAACATAGTTTTTCCCAGAATTTCATTTTAAATAATTGTGAAAAAATTTATGTTCATATGGAATTCGAAACACAAAAAACACACACACATTCATCTAATCTTCTTTTGAACATTACTAACTCACAAGTAAAGACCCATCCTTCCTGACATAATTTATCACTTGGCATTTCAACATTGTTACTCCGCATAGTCGATGTCTAAGTCTAATCTAACGAACCCTCATATATATGAAAGAATAAATCACAAATATAGAGTGTATACAAATGTTTCACACAAAATATTTCATTAAGAAAAAAAATTCCATATTATCATATAATCCAAAAAGATTTGCGTAACACCAACAATTCCATAGTTTTAATGCCATAATCCATAGAATGTTTTCCAATAAAATTCAAAAAAAAATTCTAGAAAAAAAGAATAATAATTAAATTTTGAAATCTAATGAATCATGCTTTAAGAGAATGTGGGGACAGAAAATCAACCTACATGAAATGTATTCAATTCTAAAAGAATTTAAGAGTGATATTGGAAGATGTATATTCCTCCTTACATTTATTTAATGACCCACAAATTCAACCCATAAAAATACTGTCAAAATCCAATATTTGAGCATCAATTCCATTTTCTAGAGTTCCATGAGAGAAAAAATTATAATTCCTATAATAAAAAAGAGATACATGGTCATTACATAAAATTTTATAAATATTATACTATCAACAACCCTGAAATAGATCTCAATGAGGAATAAGGGCATAATGAATGCATAGAAAATGGATGATGGTTGATGGACTACTATAACGGAAAATAAATAATGGTTTCGTGTTCATTTGAGGGCTAATATATATACTTTTCATTCAATTAAATTCCTTTGTATGGTTAGTTAATACAGTTTAGAAAACATGTGAATTCCTAGAGACTCAAAAATTTATAAGTCACATGGTAATCCGTCAGTATATCTCAACCAATCCCAACTATTATCCTACTAAGATAAACCATCTTCATCGTACACTATTTCCATGGAAATATGCATAGTTTCACCTGACCATGATAAAACATTTCACCCCCAAAACCTAACCAATACATCTAGAAACTCCCCAAAATTAAAAATAAAATATTTTAAATCACAAAATTTGTAATAAAATTGTGAATTATCAAAAAATATGGTTTCACATTAATCATATTTATTTTTCCATTTATTTCATTTGGAAAAGTATTTGATATTTCTATATTATAATTTTTTTCTTGGATAAATTTTGTGTGTTGTTTTCATTTTTTAATTAAATTCAAGTTTCTTGATTTAATTGTAACTAATAAATTATATTTTCACATGTTATTATATATTAATTCCAAATAATTTATTATGCTATGAGTATTTGATGTAAATGGATGTGTTCTTTTTAATTATTCTAAGAAACTGTTTATATCTTTTACTAAAATACACCACATTTTTGTGTTTTTAATTATGGTGACATGGTATGTTATGGATTAAATATTGAAGTTAGTGTCTAACCCCCTTTTATAATAAGATATGTATTGAAGATAAAATTAATTAAAATTGAATTTTGTTAAATTACCAATAATAATTTCGAATTTTGATTAAATTTTCTATATTTGGAAGTCAAACTTTTCCAAAGCTATTTATTTTGAGAGTAATAATAAAATTTTTTCTAGAGTGACTTCAAAAGGGCCTTGCCTTAAAATGTTACTTAATATTGAATTTTAGTAAAGAATATAAATTATTACACATTGATGATCTTTTCAGGTTTATAGTTTTTTAGAATTAGGATACCTTACATACATGATATTCCATATTCATACAAGAGGATACTACTAAATATAATATCCATTTTTTTAAAATATAAAACATTAAATATTAAACTTCTTTTCATTGAAAACACTATATATCATTCATCAATACCCCCTTAATTATAATACCCATTATTATATACTTTGAAAAAACATTTCAAAAACTTGGGATGAGTTTAAAACATAGTAAGTGATATAATGAAATAAATCGTTTGTCATGTGATAACATAAAAACCATAAAAACCTATAATAATAAAAAATCATATGCATTGAAAAATCGTGTATATTTTTTGGGAAATATTTACCATATCATTGTTACATTTACCCTTACACATGGAATAACCTTTTGGTCAATGTCCATCTCTAGAGTACTCAATGCATTAGAGTGTTATAATGCGGCCCACCTGTTATATCCTGAGATATAATGGGCTCAACCCAACATATCGTGAGCTATAATGGGCTCATCCAACATAAATAATGTCCATGGAAAATATCATTGTAATAAAGTGTCTTAAAATCTTGATAAACTACTCATTACATATAAATATAAAAAACAATCCCTTTGAAATTTATTTAAGGGAGATTTAAAGGGATTTTAAAAGGAATGTATCTTAAA
This sequence comes from Viscum album, assembly GCA_963277665.1. Taxonomy (NCBI): domain Eukaryota; kingdom Viridiplantae; phylum Streptophyta; class Magnoliopsida; order Santalales; family Viscaceae; genus Viscum; species Viscum album. The sequence continues at coordinate 1,328,836,246 of OY728162.1, forward strand.
AATAATATTGGAGTGTTATTTAATACAATGTAATGAATATATGTATACATTGTAAGTACACATAAAACATTATAATATAAACAAAACCTCATCACACCAGTAGCCTTAATACCATATAATGAATAAAGAAAATGGTTAACCAAAAAAATTGAAATTGGGTTTTGAATTCCCTTACCTCTGGTTCTTATTACTTAAAAAGTGTTTAAACCCCCTATATAATGGATAAAAGAGAGTTATTAATATCTTAATGAAACATATTAATCTTTGTAACATCTTATATGATCTTTATAAAACATCATTCAACACATTAATTAGTAATATTGTATTATTAACATTGTTTTAGGTGTGTTCTTTAAATGGTTTCCATGATCGTTTCTTGATGGATATTATTGTTGATTGGAAGTGGAAACCAAAATTAAAATATAATGGTATTTACTTATTCCATGAAAAAGAAATTATACCACTTATCATTTAGAATTATAAAATGATGACGATTCGTATGTAAAAACATTAACGATGTTCGTTTAGATCATTTTAGCTGTTCATTGGTAATAACGACCTAATTTTGATTTATAAATTAAAACCATGTGTAAAAAAGAGTCCCAGAACCATGGATGAGATATAATAGATAAATTATAACCTGGTTAAACCATAAAAATGGTTTCATGACCAGACTAGAATGAATTAAGGCAAATTTAAATCACATCGTCCATGATGTCAGTAATTTGACACATCACATATAATGTTTTTAATCCCGGAATAAGTTATAGTGGAGAAGAAGAATGATGCTGAATTTTACATGAAATTGAGAAAATCCATAATTTAAAATATTTTTGGAGATTTCATGCCTCTCGTATAAGAGGAGGTGAGGAATGATTAAGACTAGAAAGGAACTCAAAATAAAGGAAGAGTTGAGAAATACCTTATGAAAATTTGGCAGCCTAACAGTGTCTCATAAAATTTCATAAAATATTTTGATGAGAGAAAATGGGTTTCTTATCATTCCTAAATAAAATGGCAAGTATGAGGGATAGAGAATGACATATCCCAATATAAATCAGTGGAAATTAAAAATAATAACATAAAATGAAATAAAATAAAGGAAGAAAAAGAGGATGTTTTCCTTTTGATCTCTTCTCCTTGAGATCCTTTTTAAGGCCTTTGGTTTAGGACTTTTGGTTAGAAAAGAAGATCTAGGATGTGGGAAGGTATATTGGGGAGTGAATTTGGATGAAATTAGTCAATTATAAAGGATTGAGATGAGGGGGAGGAAGATGGAAATGAGGGTGGTATTTATATTGGATGAGGGGAGGTATTTTACATTAATTTAATCATTATTATAATATTTTTCTCAAGACATTGAATAGTTTTAATTCATGTAACCCAAAATAGAAAAAATGACATGTGAGTTTTAAACAAGTGGCCTTACATCACTTGTGATGTCCTAAATAGTGTATTTTACTGATAATTGATTATACAGTATTTTACCGTACTTCACTATTCATTGAAAATTCATGAATATCAAAAAAATAAAAAAAATTCACCCTAACCTTTTTTTGATGTGCATAATTCAAAAATATACACTATTTTTTGTAAATAATTTTCTGAAAATTATTAATTAAATTTTTAAACAAAGCCATATTTAATTTAAATATTAATAATTTTAATTCAATAACAGCTTTTAAATCGCATTGAATAATTAACCAAGATGTCATTATATTAAAGCCTTAATAAAATAAAATAATAATAAAATGTAATATTCATTAGGGTCATATTACTATTTATATTATCATTCATAAGGGTGTGTTACTATTCAAAAAATCAAGTTGGTTCCATCACACTTCAAATAACTTATTGAAGACAATTGTAGATTACCGTTTTTCAAAATTTAAAACATAGAAGAAAAAATTTTTGTTTAAAGTCTAGTTATAAATATCTACATAAGAAATGTTTCATGCATTTCATTTATTTTTTAAAAACCTTACTGTGTTACATTATCCCCACTTTCTAGTAATTGCATCCTCGCAACTTTATTTACTCAATAAAAAAGTGATGGTAAATTTCTATCATAGAATAAAAAGTTCATATGTCCCTTATTTTTCAATGTGGTTTCTCCACAAAACCATTACTATGTGGATTACATTATTACCCAATATTGGTTCACTTCAATCAAGAATCTGAATTGGTTTCTCTATATAAGAAATGTTCTCTACTTACTGAACTACTTCTGGGCTCAAGACATGTGATAAATTTGGCACATACTTTATGAACATTGAAGCATTAAAATATTATGTACCTGAGAGAAACTCGGAGGCAATGCTACTCCATATTAAAATGGTCCATTTTTCCCTAGGAGTTTTAATGTATTGAGGAATCACAGAATTATCTTTCATTTCTTACCAAAACACATCACACATTTCCAAGGAGTGATTTTAATGAAAACATGTTCATCTAACATGAAAGAGAAATATTTCCTTCCGTTATCTACATAACATTTCATCCTACTCCGACCTATACTCATGTGCTGCTAAATCATATTCACTTTATAATCCACTTCTTCTACTAATTCTGGCCCAATCAACTTTCTTTCACCGAATTCATCCCAAAACATTGGATTTCGACACCGCTTCCCATACAATGCCTCAAAATGATCCATATGTATACTGGAATGAAAACTATTATTATAAGAGAACTCAATTAAATAAAGATGATGATCCCAACTTCCCTAGAAGTCCATTGAATAACCTCGAAGCATATCCTCAATGTTCTGAATCGTTCGTTCGGACTGCTCATTTGATTGAGGATGAAAAGATGTATTGAGATTTAATTTTATTCCCATCATCTTTTGAAGCCCCATCCAAATGATAAGAAAGATTCTAAGATCCCAGTTAGAAACAATGGAAAGAGGAACTCCATGTAACCTAAAAATCTCTTTTAGGTAAAATTGAGAAAGCGAATCCCACGACATTGTATCTCAATGATAAAAGAAATGTGCAGATATAATCTTCCGAACAATAATAAAACAAATCGCATGGTTACCACAATAAGACTTAGGTAGTCAAAACAAGATGGCAATTAATATATTTTCCCATTTCAACTATGGCACCGGAAAAGGCTGAATCATCCCCTAAAGAAATTGTTACTCTGTGTTAACATATTTTCATGTCAAATATTTCATAGTAAATTCTACAATACCTGTTTTCATTCCATCCCTCCAATAATACTTCTGATGGTCTCTTTACTTATAAGTACATCCTCAGTGAACAAAAAATGGAGAACTATGATCTTCACACAACAAATCATTCTTTAACTGGCTATCACAAGGCACACACAACCTTTTTCCAAATCATATTGAATGATCTTCATCCATGTTAAATTATGGAAACATATCAATTTTAACCAATTATACCTTTTTTGGTAGCTCTTTTTCTTCCTTATGCACATTATTAATTTTTCCTAACAACAATGACTCCAATGAAACCTAGAAAATAAATTTATTCCCTACACCGATAACTTCTATTCCAAAATTCATCAAATAATTAATTAATGGATCATGTTCCAAACGTAACATGGTTAATGATGCATGATGTTTTAGACTCAAGGAATCCTCCACATTGTTTTCTTTTCCAAGATGCTAATTTACAGTGAGATCATAATCATTTATCATTTTAATCTATCTTCTCTTCCTGATGTTTAATTCCTTCTGATTGAATATATACTTCAAACTTTTATGGTCTTTATATATTTGAAATTTGGATTTATATAAATGATGCCTCCCAATTTTCAAATAAAAAACCACAATTTTTTACTTCCAAATATTCTGTGGGATAATTTAATTCATGAGGTTATTATTGTCTTGAAGAATATGAAATTTCCTGATCATTTTTGTATCATAACAAAACCATGTCCCTTTAATGAAGCATCAATGTAGATGAAAAACACACCATTTTGGGAAGTCAAGGCCAAAACTAGATCATTCACAAATCTCTTTTTTAGTTCATGGAAAAAAATCACATTCTTCTGTCCAAATTAATTTAATCCCTTTTTATGTTAACTTAAATAGTGGGCTAGATAACCATCCAATTTTTTTAATAAACCATTGGTAATAACTGGATAATCCACAAAGACTATGAATATTAATAACATTTTTAGGTATTGGCCATTCATCATCAACTTTTGTTTTGGAAGGATCAACTGTTATTCCACACTTATTTATAATGTTCCCAAGAAAAGAAATCTGTTGCAAACAAAAATCACACTTTCTGAATTTTCCATACATTTTCATTTCTTTTAATGTTTTCAAAAAAACCGTTAGTTATTTTTCATGCTCCTCTTTACATCTAGAATATACCATAATGTAATTAATAAATACAACCACAAACTTTACTGAGGACTCATGAAATATTATATTCATTAGATCCATCAATATAATTGGTGTATTAGTTAACCCAAAAGGCAAAACTACAAATTCATAATGACCATATCTAATACAGAATGATGTATTTGGGCTGTCTTCTTCCTTTACTTTCAACTGATGGTACCCCAACCACCATTCGAGCACGAAATATATTGTGCTCCATGGATCTATTAAAAAAAATAATCAATATCAGGAAAATTATACTTATTTTTAACAGTAATGTTATTCGTGGCTCTATAAGTGATGCAAAGTCTCATTGAACAATATTTTTTTAACAAACAAGACCGAAGCACCCCATGGTGATGTGTTGGGTCGGATGAAGCCTTTATCTACTAAATCATACTATAGCTTTCTGAATTCCAGGATTTCCATTTGGGCCATTCAATAAAGAGGTTTATAAATTGTCTTATCATTAGAAACTATATCAATTGTAAACTCAACCTATTGATTATGAATAAAACTAGTTATATCATCGGGAAACGCATCCAAGTATTCATTTACCACTGGTACACCAATAATCTGGATAGATTCCTTATCTTTAAAAATATGAGCCAAATAACTTTAATTTCCATCCTTTATTAGTTTCCTTGCTTCCTGGTATGTTATTAATTGTGTGGGTTCATTCATGCACACAAACTAAAATTCTTTCTGAAAAAAACTTATTCTTATCTACAATATATCTTAGCATAATAAAAAGAAATCCAGTCCAAAACCCAGAATAAAAAAACTATATCGGATTCAAATAAAGGTTTTCATGTAAAATAATTCAACAGACAGGGATAAGATTATTCTTATAAATTATTTTTACCACAATATTTCCTTTAGCTGTTTCTAGCAAGATATCTATTTTCATTTCATGGGGTTTCATTCACTGTTTGACCAAAAATTTCATAGAAATGAATGAATGTGTAGACCCTGAATCACGAAACACATTTTCAAAATCTATAAAAACAAGAAATGTACCTGATACCACCTCATTTTATGGATCAATGCATTCTTTAGTGTTTAAAAATAATTTTTCCAAACCCTTCTTCTTCATATCTTGTGGATTCCCTGCTTGTGTAACCTGCTTTGGAAAAATATCAGAACAATGGCTTAATTGCATATAGTTTAAGAATATCACCCATGGATTCTCACTAATTTTTGACCATTTTACTTGCACTAATGACTAATTTTTCCAAACATTCAACATTTTTAGAATATCCCATATTTTACAACACATTCACTAGGATGCCTTTTACCAAACATTAAACAAGTAGGGAAATTCATGTTCTTACCTCCAAACATCTTTGATGAGTTCTTCCCTATTTCTTTCCAACCTAACCGCATTTTACTCTTGTCATCATGAGTCATATATGTGTCAAAAAACTCCATATCAACTTTATTAGCATAATGAACAACCTTCTCATACGTTTTAAACTCTCGTGAGGACAAAGCTCTTCACAAAAACAGTTTCAAACCAGGGTAAAATCAATTAATTTTACTTTCAAAATCCTGAGTAAAATACACCACGATCCTGTCCTATCTTGTACAATTGGATTCATATGATATCACGAAATCCTCATCATTCTGCTTTAGATCCATGAATTGTTTCTCCATTCTGAGTTGAAATTTTTTTGGAAAATATTTTTCATGAAAAATACTCTTAAAATAATCCCATTCCGGACTTTCAAATTCATATCTCTCTCTCTCATTTTCATAACAAGAGAAAACCATTGATAGGATTCCCATTCTAAATGATAAATGTATAGTATTACCTTTTGAAATTCCGAACATCCCATGACAACCAATATCTTTTCAATATCATATATCCATCCTTCAGCTATCACTGGATCAACAGATCCACTTAATGCTAGAGGATATTGCTCATGAAATGCTTCAAAAAATGAATTCTTCTTCAGGGAAGATCATGTTCCTCTCAAACATGCATACCACCCACATTTATTGTATTAGACAAATTATCCATTGCAATCTCAAACTGCTCAATTCTGATTCCCACTATTTTGGGCAGCAGGTCTGGAAAATATCAGCCTCTTAGTGCCTTCATTCTTCGGCTTCCCTATTTCTTCTCCAGAAAACCATTCGGTATAACCATAACATAGATGAATAAATATGGTAATCCGTTAATGCTGTATCATTTCAAACTACCATAGAGTAAAAACCATTTATGGTATTATTTTAATATCATCCCAACCCCTAAAGTTATCTAAACCATCCTTGGATACCAACTATAAGGACCCATCCTTAAAAAGTTACATCATCATGAATTTTATTCCAGAAAATTCATTATTACACAATGAGGATCTTTTTATGTTTATAGTTTTAGGGAATTAGGATACATCAAATACAAAACATACTGCATTCATTAAAGAGGATAATACTAAAAATAGTATCAATTTTTTTTTTAAAATATAAAACATAAAATCTTAAAACAAAATTTCATTAACAACTCTCTATATCATGCATCATGACTCCCTTTTTTCTCTTAACCATTCTTATATCTTGAGAAAAACATTTCTGAAACGTGGTATGAGTATAAAACTCAATAAGAGATGTAAAGAAAGAAATCGATAGTCATGTGATAATATAAAAACAATTAAAACCTATAATCAAAAAAACTCATATGCATAGAAAAAATAGGTAGTTCCCTTGGTACATATTTACCATATCACTCATACATTAACCATTAAACATGGAATAACCTTTTGGTCAACTTCCTTGTCTTGAGTACCCAATGCATTGGAGAGATATAATGGGGATAACCCATCCTATCTTGAGCTATTATGGGCTCAACCCAACATATCATGAGCTATAATGGGCTCAACCTAACCTAAATAATGTCCATGGAACATACCTTGGTAGTAATATATCTTGAAATCATGAGAAACTACTCATTCCATATAAATATAAGAAAACAATCATTTTGAAATTTAGTAAGAGTGTTTTAAAAGGATTTTAAAGTGAATGCCCCTTAAAAATATGATTGGAGTGTGAATGAATATATTAGAATGGTTATGTGTATAAATAGAATAAACATAATACAAAATAATATATAAAAAATTTCATCACAACAATAATATTAATACCACATAATGAATAAAGAATAAGGTTAACCCAAAGAATGGAAATTGGGTTATGAATTCCCTTACAACAGGTTCTTACATCAAAAGTGTTTAAACCTCCTGTAAAATGGTTATAAGAGTCTTATTAATATCTTAATGAAAGATATTAATGTATATAAAAACTTATATGATCATATTACAACATAATTTGACACATTTATTATAAATATTGTTTTATTTACATTGTTTTGGGTGGGTTCTTTAAATGGGTTCCATGATCGGTCCATGATGTATATTCTTGTAGATTGGAAGTGGAACTCCAAAATTTGAATTTTGGGATATTTACATATTTACAAAACCAAAAATTATACCATTTATAATTTTGAATTCTGAAATGTGGATGATACATAAGATAAAAAATAATTGATGTTGGTTTAAATCATTTTAGTGGTTCTTTGATACTAACAACCTCATTTTGTTTTATAAATTAAAACTCTGTGTAAAAAATAGTCCCTGAATCATGGATGAGACATAATACATGTAATAGAACTTGGTTCAACCATAAAAATTCTTCCATGACCATACATGACTGAATTAATTCAAATTAAAATCACATCGTCCATGATATCAGTAATTCGACACATCACAAATTTTTTTTATTCCTTGTATAAGTGGGAGAGAAGAATAATAATGATGTTGACATTTCCATGAACATTAGAAAGTCCAGAATATACTATATTTCTGGAGCTTTCACACCTCTTGGATAAGAGGAGGTGAGGATAGAAGGAGAAAATAAAGGAACTTAAAATATAAAAAAGAGTTGAGAAATCCATTTTGAAAATCTGGCAGCCTAACGATGTCGCTTAAAATTTCATAAAATATTTGGACGAGAGAAAAGGGGTCTCTAATTACTATAACATAATTTGGGTAGTAAGAGGGATATTTAATTACATATCCTAGTATAATCCAATGAAAAGTGAAAATAATAAAATAAAATTAATGAAAATAATGAAAAAAAAGATGATGTTTACCTCTAGATCTCTTCTCCTAAAGATCATTCTTAAGGCCTTTGGTTTTGGATTTTTGGTGATACCTGCATCTCTATGATGCAAGGAAATATATTGGGGAGGGAATTCATTAGAATTTAGACAATTCTCAAGGCTTTAGAGGTGTGGGAGGAAGAAGAGAATGTTGGTGGTATTTATAGTTGAGGAGGGGAGGTAATTTACATTATTTTAATCATTATTAAAATATTTTTCTCAAGACATTGAATAGTCTAAATTCATGTGAACCCAAATATTAATAATAGAATGTGAATATGAACCATGTGACCTTAAATCACATATGATGTCATAAATTGTGTATTTTATTAATAAATGAATATATGGTATTTAACCGTATTTCAATATTAAATTAAAATTCTAGCATTTCAGAAAGATCCCAAAAAATCACCTTAACCATTTTAAGATGTGTAGAATTAATAAATGAAATCCATTTTTTATAAATAATTTTCTAACTATTATTAACTTAATTTTTTAAATAAAATCATACTCAATTAAAAAATTAACAATTTTAATTCTGTAGATGCTTTTATAACACATTGAAAAATTAAACAAGATGTCATTATCTTTATGTCTTAAGAAAATAAAATAATAATAAAATTTACTATTTATTATGGTCATATTACTATTCATATTAATATTCATAAGGGTATTGTTATTCGAAAAAAACAAGTTGGTTCCATCCGACTCAAACTAACTTACTGAACCCAATTGTTGATGAAAATTTTTTAAAATTTAAAAAATAGAAGCCACAAAATAATGTTTAATGAAAAGTTATAAATATATATATATAAAAGTATTTTTTATTTCATTTAGTTTTTTAAAACCATGGGGTGTGTACAGATTTGAAGAGGTAAATCATATTTTGATAAAGTTGTAATTTTAATAAATCATTTTATAATTCAATTTATATATCATCAGATAATATTATTTTACTAATTAGGGACACAAAATGAACTAAGTCGGAGGAAATTTGATGTTTTTGTATCTTATATACTTTTTTGACATCATTTTTATTCATAATCATGTTGATTTGTCCTAAAATTATTTCTAATTAAAATTTTTATTATCATTAAAAAATTTTAGCTAAAAATAAAATTGTTTGAATATTTATGTGTAAACAAATACTGGGGGGAATTGTTTTTAACTTTTCAATCCTATTGTTTTAATATATCTCTTAAATAACTATTTTGAATGTTGTTTTTGTTTTAGATTATTAATTTTGTAGACATTTTTATAGTTGTATCTTTGTAATAAATTTTCTTAGTGTTCCATGATATTATTATAAAAATATTTTATTAAAACAATATAAATTTTTATTTTTTAAATTTATGAGTGTTCATTTTGAATCTTATTAGAAATTTTTAATTATATATTGAAATATGAATATGTTATATCAATTGAATTTAAAAAGTGTTCAAATTTTAATTTTTGATGTTGGTATGTAATGAATTTATGATGATACGTAATATATTAATGATGATATATAATAAAATCATAGTGATAAGTAATTTCCTTACTTGTTATGTTTGATACATTACATTGATGAATTTTAGAGAAATGTTGATACATAATATTTTTTTATACAAGAATTTATGGATGATATGAAATATATAGATAAGGTTATATAATATTTTGGTGATGTTGCATAATATTTTTTCAACAATTATGTTAGATATATCACTTTGTGGTGTTTTAAGATGTAGATATTGATGTTTGGAGTATGTGAAAGACTAAATTGTGAGAAAATTATTTGTGTATTAAATTTAAAGCACCTATCAAGATATTGAACAAATGGCTTGGAAATGGTTTTAACATAAAAATATATTCGAATGAGGATCAATCAGTTCAAATCAAGGTAATGGGTTTGTAATATTTTAATGGACTTTTTGATAATTCTCTACCCATTGGTGAGTAGTGGTAAAATTATGTAATAAATCTGTTTCAATGGAGATCCAATGATAAATATTGGTCAATAAATTTTTGGAATCTGTTTCCACTCATGTGTTGGATTGAGGATATTGTATTATAGATCACTAATTTCATTGGAGTGATATATGAAATTTATTATATATGAACTAATTAATGGATGATTACAGATTTTAGTGGAGTCTCATTATTTAATTTGTATAGATTTGATAAATTTTATTCATAGGTTATTCACTCTGTTTCTAGGTTTTTTGGTAAACATTTTTTTAAGTGGAACATGTGAATGAAGCCAAATCAGTGTGCAATGAATAAGTTTGTCAAATATTCTATCCGACCTAAAAAGATTCAAGAATCAGTTCTTTATGAAATTATTTTTTTGGTTATTTCCATAATATCTTTAATGATCTGTTGTGAATCATGTCGTTTGTATTGATTGATATGAAAACCATGTCACTAAATGTATTTTCATAGTGCAATGGTAGATAATACATTAACCAATTCTTATATATGTACTATAATAATGAGTTGGATGTATGAATACCCATGGTGTTTTTATTTTTAATATAAAGTGTAAATTCATTTGATATTGATTAATAATAATTCATTGGATGATATACTAGATTATATTTGTTTTGTGATATATTTGTGCATTCTCTATTAGTAGTTGAGTATTGAGTGAATTATTACATTGTGGAGTTTATATACCTAATTAGAATTGTTGGAGTAGTTTCGAATATTGGTTGATTTCATGAAATTTGTAAATGAGACAACAGATAAGTCTAGAAATGACATATTGTAAAAATTAATTTAATTATACAATGAGAGGAATTAAATTTTTAACAAAAAGGCTCCTGGAAGCTCTAAAAATTGCAATGGAAATAATAATATTTTCATAATCTACTTACGATTATATAATGTTACTTAGTTGGGACGTTTTAAAAGGAAACATTCTAGACTCTAAGGAGACATCTTGAAAATTTGTAATAGAAATTTCCAAAAACAATAAGAAAAATCATTCGAGTGTTGATTCAAATGTTAATATAGATCCACCCAGAGAGAGATATAGATCAACTCGATAGATAAAATTATTCTCTCTTTGAACTCTATATTCTTCTTTTTATATCTATTATAACGGAATAAATTATTTTTTTGTGAATAATATGTTCTGTGGTAAAAATTTTTTGAGGTAATAAGTTTTATTGATCTTTTTATCTAATTTATTATTGTAGTCAATTTTAAAATTTTATTTGTTATTTTTGTAAATTCTCATTTGATAGAAATATTTTATCCAATTTTCTTAGAATAAAATAAGATTATTATTCATAATAAAGAAAAACTACTAATGTAATTTTTTTATTAAAATAATTTATTGAAAAAACATTTGATCATTGAAATATATAATTTAAATATTGAATTAAATTTCAATTTTGATAGAAACAATATCACAATCCTCTCAATAATAAATTTTATTTTGGAATTGATAATTATCATAACAAAAAAATAGAAGGTCCACATATTGACAGAGTTTCATAGAGAATTCTTAGGATTAATCATCATAACTAATCAATTTTTTCATGAAAGATGATAAAATATTTGAGAATAAACAATTTGAATTCCTCTAGCCTCATGAACTACTTTTCTTATAATTTTTAAATGCTATTATTTTATATTCATTCTAAACATATTTAACAATCCTCCATATTCACCAATTCATTACTCCGTATTTCACATTACATTACCAGGTACAAATTCATTACATCGACATTAATAAGTATTTATTATATGAATCAATTGTTTTCTTTTTCAATATCATTATATCTTCTTCCCTATTGAGATTACTATTTTCAATTTTATTAGGTAGCGTTGATTTTTTAGAAAAATAATATTTTTTTTATATTTGAGTAATATATCATTTAACTCCCCAACATGAAAAATTTATATCATTTAATGTCACCTTATTTATCTCCTCTAACTACATCACATACCAATATTATATACACACTATTATGTTTTCTCTAATATTGGGGACGATCATATAGATAAAATAATGAAACTATCAGAATTAACAAACACCCTTGATGCCTCATTCTCAATCCCATCGCATAAGATGATTATGACTAAATTAAATGTATTAAATATTATCCAAGGCTATTCTCTTAATTTATCATGCAAAATGATATACAATTCTCCATTGCATCAACAACTATTGAAAGAATCGTTATCTGATGCACATAAGAGATAAATAATTTTATAAATTCCGTAATGATTTCCCACCATTGTTAGAAATTTTCAAATACTGATTAATTATCATCATACATTAGTGGTTGCTGTTGATGGTCTAGAAAAGTGAATATCGCACTCAATACTTCACCCATACACCACCAAGACACTTATGCATTGAATCATCCATGGCATACCCAATAAATAACCATATTATTAGAAATCAATGTTTTTAAATGACATAATACCTAACATAAATATCGAAAACATCATGAAATAGGTCAATAAACTATTTAATTTCATGAATTTCCACTGATCAATTGTTTAATCAACTAACCTCACATATTCTCTCTAACAAACACCCAAATAGCATTCTATGTTAAAAAATGACATAATTAGGCTTCTTATATAAAATCACCAAAACTCAACCACCAGTAGTCTCTATTTTCCAAATGATTCCAAACTATTGTCCATGACAATACCCCCCTAAAGGGTTAATCCAACATCCCAATAGCTTGATCTCCATAATATATTTCTCGAATTTCCATCTGGTGAGATGGATCCTACTCAAAGTATGATTTTAAATGAATATTGAAAGTCAAAAAATAAAACATTTACTATCTGGATATGCTCTTCCAATGATAATTTATCTAGGGTCTATACCATGATGGTGTTCCCTACCATTGTTTCCACATCCCACTTTTTATCTCTTTCCATAACATCGAACAACTTTGGATACAAGTCATGCTCCTTGAACTTTTTCATAACCACATGACTCTCTCGTTCCAACACATCATGGAGCACACAAAAACCAGGACACTTTGCACAAATTAATATTTATTGATCCACACCATCAACCATTCCTAGACTATCAGTTTATAACACCAACACATAAATGAACATTTTAATTAATAAGTCCATTAACCATTTTAATTAAATTTAATTAATGTTTTAACCACAATTCAAAAAGTCTTTTCATAACTGATCACATTCTAAGAGATATAATCCATTCTAACCCACTATTATCTTCTGAAAATTTCCTACAATGTGGGGGGGGGGGGAACTACTGAGTCCTAGACCCCATCATAATATTCCACCACCTCCCAAGGTAATACACTCCACACAGGTCTCAAATTATTGAACACGATCTAATTCATCTAATATTGTACACTAATAAGTCTCTAATGTAACCATTATGAATATATAAATATCAATGATATTTATCTTCATTGAATTCATGTGAATCCCACATCCAAATATCACAATATTATATTTCTTCTAAATCATCCTATCCATCATGTCCCCCATGATATCAATGGATAGTCACACCTAACATATCACAAATCTCATCACATAAGGTTGATCATAAGTCATAATTTCCACATTACATGTGGATAATATGAAACAATCCTTCATGTCCCATGGTAAGAGAGTACCCAATACAAAAAACTCACAAATATATAAACAAAACACCATTTTCAATCAAATCCCCTAAATAGGTAGGTATACCCCATAATAGTACCCCTATGCACCTCTGAAATCCTGGTACCATCTATCTTACCCCATTTATTTGAGGCATGGATGCCTAATAAACTAACAATGAATCCTATGTAGGGAAAAAACTTCTAGAAAGAATTATAAACTATGAATCCCTATCCACACTAATCTAAGGAACACTTCATGCCTTGTCCAAATAATGATCATATATCAATCATATGTCATTTTAATCACAAAAATAATATAACCATTGTAACTATATATAATCCATTCACATGACTTGGAAAAACCCTTTCTCTAATCTATATTTATAATAATAAATCTCTTCCTTGATATATGTAGATAGATCACCCTACCATGTGACTGATATTTGGATCACTTCAATAAAAAAACTTATCACAATAATGATATCAAATATTTTGTATATTCCACATCAAAAATTGGTCACATCCTATCCCATCATAGGGAAATCATTAAAATCATTTATCCTAAGATCCATACCAAACAACCAATTTTAATTAATTTAATAAATAAACATAGATCCCAAAAAAGTGTGATAGTATACAAACAAATGTTGAGAAACCATAGTCCAACTAAGTATAGAGTCACAAATAATCTATATATATATTTCTATATAAATTGATTATAAATCATGGAAAAACTAAATCGTTCCATATTTAATGTTCAATCACATATATTTATAAGAATTTCATCTGACTTCTATATAAACTTTTGATACTTGAAAACATGCTACTTACCACCTAGGTCTAAGAGAAAACCCATAGATAAATAAATTTAAATAACATGCCTAAAAACCCAGCTCAAATATAATAATAAAATTTATTAACAATAGTCCTAATTTATAAGAATCTTGGGCATTATCTCAAGAACGTTTTGGCCTTGACCTAGCATAGAACACATCCCACTATCAATCCATTTATAGATAAATTTACCATATCATAAAATTGAAAACAAAAATGAAAAAATGGATCAGATAAAACTTTGTAACATCATAGTCTAGTCATCCTTAGTTGGGATCACATTGGAGGTTCTGCAATAGGTAATGATATTCTTCACACATCTTAGAGGCTTCGAACTAGCATTATGGTTTTGATAATACCGCATGGTGTGACTATAACCTCTAGCATGATTACAATAAGAAAAACTAATAATTGGAACATCCATAACAAATATATCATCCCAGTATAGAATATGGAATTACATTAGATGGAAAATGATTAACCCAGAAGACATGGTAAATCCTACAGACGTAGATCAAATAAAAAATTCATATTTACCCAAACAACAATGACAATAGTGGCATTAAAATGAGAATGTATAGTGTTGGACCCATAGAGAGTAGGGAACGTGGAAGAAAATTCCTGACCAATGATCGGGTTACTCAAATTTGAGTTGTATTTATTAAACTATTCAAATGAAACAAATTATATAATTGAATAAAAGAATAAATATATGAAGGGATCAAGGTAAATTTCTTGTTTTAGGAAAATTATAATCCAAAGTTTAACTTGGGATAGTCATATTCCTTTGATTGAAAAGTGTCCCAAGGATAACTAATTGGATATGATTGATCTAATTGGATCTCCCTATGCTAGAAAGATACCTTGGTACATATATATATAATAACCTAGATTAATTAATCCTTTATTCCCTGGTTTAACACATCATAGTCAAATGGTCATTTCCATCTCAACTCCAATGAGGTTGGGGTCCATCAATTTCACCCCCATGTCTAGTGTTGCACAAATGATTGAGATAGAAATTTTCTGTTTATCCTAATTATTTATTTCAAGGTTACCAAGATTCAATTTGTAGATTCATTATTATTAAACTCCCCATAATATTGGCCCATAATCATAATAGTATTAGTCATGCTTGATGGAATTGAATGAAATTAGGGAATCCAATGGAATGTGTATCATAATAATTACAAAATTTAAATTTAAATTAAGAATATACCTTATTCATTAATGATGACAATAGAAGATATTTAATGAGAAGGGGAATGAATAACACAGGGAAATTTGAATTATACTAGAAATCATTGAACATTATATTTAACAATGAAAAAAATCTACGAATAGAGGTTGGTCAGATCCCTATAAAAACGTCCTAGTGGATATGCCTCTTGCTTGGAATCAAATATATAATATCTAAGACCAAACCTATATTTAGAATCCATGCTATCATAAATCTACTTCCATGGGTAATATTTGACATTTAGTATCCCTTCATATGAAAAAATATAAAACTCCCATATATGATTCAAAAAAAAATAAGAATTTTTTTTCATGTAAGACACATTCATGTAATTTTATGTTTGCATGACATGTAATGTTCAGGCCTCAAAACCATCACGACCGTATGTATGAAATAAAATTCTCTATGGATATTTTTGGCATGTTTCAATGCATGACATATATGTGTCTTATCATGAAATATGTGAAAATTAATTCACAGTATTATTCTTATATTGAATGTCAGTAAATGGTTCACACATTGTATATTAAAATGATGTATAATGATTACATGATGTGTACATTCTTCATGTAATGTCAAAATCCCAATTTTACCTTCAATATTTAGTTTTCTGCATTGAAACCTCTCGTGATCATACAAAATCATGGAAAATTATTAAATCAATGGATTTCTTCATCTCCTTAGAATAAATATTCTATCTAAACATCATCATATTTCAATTTTCACTTAGTGAAAACATGTGGCTTAGTGTGAGGAACGTTTTTGTTCCTAAAATTACACATTTTCATTCATATTTATACAAATATCAGTCTTACATAAGAATACAAAATACATTAATATCATCCATAAAACTAAATTTTAGTTAATTAATATTAAATATATTCACATATAAAAACCCATTAATAAATAGATATAAAATAAGGACATCAAAAAACTATAGAAATATCATATACATTATATAAATTAATATAACTCATGAGGGTATACATTCTAAAAAAATGAACAAACTACATAAAAATAACCATAGAAATATTGAATAAAATTGAAAATAAATAAAAGGCTAATCAAAATGCATCTTCAAAATGCATTTATAAATGACTATAAATCCCCAGAGAGTTATCCCAAATCATCAACCTCTTCTTGGAACACCACCCAAAACCTCCATGAAAAACCGTATGTATTCACATGAACTAAGGTTCTCTTACAGTTTCTGAGAATTAAAATCAACATTCAACAACCACGTGTGTCCATAATAAAAGTCAATATATTTGTTATAACAAGTACTACATGAAAATTAAGTCTTAAAAACACATATAATGTTATTTTCATAACAACGGTGTTTCACTATCCATTCAAATAGACAAATAATATATACTTCAAAAAAATTTCGTTCTACTATATCTAAATAATTAATTATAACGATGCTAGTTCCCTCTCAGAGTAACTCATCTTCTATACTGGGTGATAGTACATCCTAATCATAAAACATATCCAGACTCATGGGGTAGTAAATTTTACGTGGGTATCCTAATCATATATGGATGAATCACGTCTAACTAGATTTTTAAAAATCATGATAAAATATATATCTAAACTATAAAACACATATCATGAGTGGCATCGCATCCAAACTATATAATAACTATATTAAGAGGTATAATTTCAAACCTGTATAACCAAAATCTTTAGTGGTATAATGTCAAAACCATACAACAATTAACTAAGGAGAAATCATATATAACATGTATCACAACCCTCTTGTTTGTAATAATCCCCAATCCGTATAACCATTATCATGGGAGGAATCATGTACAACATTGAAAACCATGATCTTGATGTGTATCATGCCCATCTAGTTGACTATTATTTTGATATGCATCATGTACAAACAACAAAAATATGTAGGGGTAACACATCCTAATTAGAATCCTCTCATAAGGTCAGTAAATCCAATTGGAAACATCCGTTAAGGGCTAGTGCATTCCACTTTTAAATATCCCATAGGGGCTACAAAATCCAATAGTAACATCCATTATCTAGGAGTATATTCAACCTGACCAAATCTATTTGGGGAATCATGTCTCAATAACAACATCCCAATATGATGGTACATCAACCAAAACAATATCTTCTAGGGGAGCCACATCCTACTAGTGACATCCCCCACATATTAGTACATCCCACCTAGAAAAATCTTCCACGGATATCATGCCACACTAGAAACATCCTATAGGGAGAAGTACATCCCACTTGACATGATAATTACAAACAACTAGATTGTATAGTTTTTAAACTAAGGTATAACACATCCTTATAATCAAAATAATCATAAATTATTTATCACTAAATACCATAATGTAAACAAGCATGAGGAGAGGATTAGTCAAACACATAATCTCAATATACATGGTTATATTGATGGAAAATAGTTCATCACCCTATGAAATAGGTTATATAAACTAACCCAATCACAAGTATATCCCTTATAATAATGTAAGATATATAGTACTCATAAACTGAACTCAACCATTACCTTCAATGCCTTGGAATCCCAAAAAACTCATCAATATCCATAAGGTTAAATAATCATAACATTTTTTATAATAAAGTCTCATACGAAATGTCATCATCCACATATACTAATATATACCTAATTTTCAAACCCTAGAAAACATAAAAGGAAAACTCATAAGGATCACCCCAAGGATAAGGATCATGAAACATCGTTCTATTCGATTCTGTGACAATTTCATTAGATTACGATGGTGACATATACAATAGAATAAATTGAGTTCAACTCACTAAGATTAATGGTTCTATCATAATCGAGATAGGTAATACCCAAATTGTAAGAATAAAATTAACCATATTTGGTTTACCTTTTGGTCATCCTCAAATAAACACACAATCTTGTATTCCATTTTTATAATCACATTAAATTTTATAATCTAACCCCTATACATTGTAATAAATAAAAATCATATATCTATAATAACTCCCTATGTTATTTGATCATTCAATTGATGATGTAAAACCTCCTCAATTTCTATATTCACTTAAACTATGAATTTTTCAGGGCTGACATAGCCACTAGTGACTATTTAGTATCAACATAACACATGGGGACTTAAAAAAGAGTCTAAAATAACTAATTATCCTTAATCAACATATGGTATACCACTCACATTTATCATTTTGGTCTCCTTACAAAAACATATAAGTTCATAATATCTAAAAAATATAATAAACACACATAGTGAGGTAATAGTAGAAACCAGCAGCCGTAAACTAGAGTTAACCCTTTACTAAATCTCTCTCCATCCTCAGAAAATCATTACCAGGTTCAGAAGACCTTATCTCTATCGTGAAGTAAATATTATTAAAAATAAAAGTATTATTAATATGAAACATAAAAAAAATCCATTTAAATCCAATTTGGAATAATCAGGGGACCACTCATTAGATGACACAATGACATTGATATCTAAACTATTGAACTGTGATACACTACCAGGGAGTCCTCTGGACCAACTAAACAAACAATGTTCTCAAATGACATGGGTATCCTATATAATTTCACTATTATAAATGAAAACCCAAAAAAATTGGGATGTGTATTTTCTCTAGAAAAATATTTTGAAAAAATATTTATATCCTCCAAAATCCCCCATTAGAAACCATTAAGTTAATACTTATTGATTCAATATGATTATACCATTATTTGATGGAATATCCATCAAATCCCTTTCAATAAAGACACCAATCCACAGAAATTGGTATATATAGACTATATATAGGAAACATTGGGGGGTATCCCACCTTTATTATTGAATAAAATACCCCCATGCACTATATATACGTGTGAAATGAAGGGGGGGAAGATAAGAAATTGGATTCTCTCCATTTGTAATTATATTAATTATCTAATTTACATCCTCATTTTTTATATATATAATTAAATATTTTTAGTATTTTGGGATGATATAGATTTAGTTGGATGATGGTGATTGGAGTAAATCATAGCTTGGTGGGGGATGAACCATTCTGTATCAGAAACAATGGGTACCCGGTGGTGTATATAAAGGGGAGGTTGTTATTTTTTAAACCACATAGAACCTGGTGTACTTATGTTGGAACCCATTATTTTTCTATGAATAATGGCCTCTATAAAAGATATTTTGGTTATACAAATCTATTCTTGAATCCTTGAATCGGTCGGGCTCAATATTAATATTATATATTTTCAGGTTTCTTTAGTAATTAAGATATTCCTATCCTCTTTCCCTATACATGTGAATCAAAAGACATGATTTTATACAAGAGGATTTTATTGGTTATGAACCCTCTTTTTGATTAGGTAATGTTGTG
This sequence comes from Viscum album, assembly GCA_963277665.1. NCBI lineage: Eukaryota > Viridiplantae > Streptophyta > Magnoliopsida > Santalales > Viscaceae > Viscum > Viscum album. Next base: position 1,328,856,801 of record OY728162.1, read on the forward strand.
GCTAATCTGTCATTTAGTTCTCTATTGATTTTTTGTTTGGAAGAGGATGTTATATCATTATTCCCTAAAATAAATATCTTCAAAGATATATCAAATCCATTTCATTTCATCTAGTATTGATTATTGTGGATTAATTTCATTTTTAAATGAAATGTAACACCATGGTTTTTTCTCATTAATAATTCCCATAAATCATTGATATATAAATCCCAATGTCACAAATTTTTATGTGGTATGTTTCTATATAAGGTATAACATTCTCTCTACATTGGATTTTAAGTATCCTACAAAATTTATTTGTTAATTTTTTTCTCTATTCCCATTCATACATAAAAAGGGATATATCAAGATCTAAATATTTTTATTGAACTTTATTAGAATCAAAATTTATGGTAAATAATTAATCCCTAAGATATTAATTATAAACATTAATGGTATTTTGAGTTTCCATTAAACTCATTATTCATTAGAATAAATCATTATGTGATTTTTGGGTTCCCAGTTTCATGATAGTATTATTTTATTAGTGCAAAAATTGATATGTTTAATTGATACCAATAACTACTTAAACCAGTCTCTTATAATTTTGTATATTCTTTCCATAATGTGATTAAAAAATGTTTCCATATATACGTTTCTTGGGTTGATAGATGATTTTTTTCATTCCAAATTGTGATAAATATGTTTATTATAAAAAGGTAATAGGATTATATGTATATTTATCAAGTATATACTGCTTGATTTAGAGAAAGGTGTTAGGAAGAAATTACATCGCCATGATTTTTTACCTTTTACCCTATTCGATGGGATGGACTTGGGAACTAACGTTTTGTAACAATTCACATATCCATTGGATGATAATATAAACAGAAATTGTATAAATAAATATTAATAGATGGGATACAAGATTACCATTACACATATCTGAAATTGATTCTAGGATATTCATGATAATGATATGTATTGTTTATAATCTGTCAAATATAGAAAGTTAACATATTTTGATAAATGTTATAATAAATGTATTACAAGAATGTTTTATTACATTTTTTTTATTCAGTCCATATACTATTTTTCAAATGAACATGAGTTTAAAATCAGTATGTAGGGATGGATTAAAGGCCACAAATTGAGTTCAAATACTCATTCACTAAAAATTCCACTTTCAAACATTTTCTTAACTCATTTTACATCATCCAAATAAAGGAAAACATTATAGCACATCAGGAAATGTTGGATGAAGTTTGGAATATTGGTGACAACTTTTGTACATTCTAGAGGTTATGAGGGGTTAGTATATTGGAAATTACCTATACATTCATAATAGGGAGTTGTTTTCTTTGACTATTTTACCACTTTTCAACATTTAATTATTTGAATAACTTATTTTTATTAAATTTCATACCATAGTTGACTTTGTGAATGTTATCAACATAGATTTTGTTTGTATACATATTAATATAGATTCTCCCTTTACATTTATTAGTGATTTTTGAGAAATAGGTACACATTTTGGATCCCTATATAGTTTGGGAATTTATTTTCATTGAGCATAAGGGGAATGACCACATTTTGGAGTGATATCCCTATTTGTCTGTTATTTTTCCATTGTGTAATCCCATATCACTAGTAGATCTCATTATATTAATATAAAGGCAATATGGTGGATAAATCAGGCCTGACTATCTTTTTCCAAATTCCAAATTCTTATTTGATAGTTCACTCCCACATTAGATTTTGAACTTTTAATATATGTTAATATATGATTGGATTTGATTTATATATCCAATAAAAAAATTACCACATGCAATGCAAGAAAGTAGAAATGTTAGGCACAAAATATGTTTATATTGTTTCCCCTAGTGAGGGTGACTATATCCTTACTCCATATAGGATTATCTGACACGTAGATATCACAATCTTATCTGTCCATTAATTATAAGTTTTTTATATGGGGATTTTCATTAAACATATTTTTTGGTAACCTATAATCAAGAATCGGTGATTTAATCGCCCTATACCCGTGATAATTTTTCCTACTAACCCAAATTTATTTCTCTACTAGATAATTATTGTTCCTATTAACAATTTGAAACTCTTCAAAGTGATATGTAACTGATGAGGATCTTATCATAGGGAACATAATAAATAAAATTTAAGCCATGTTATAATGTATGAAAATTTTTACTTTGATTGTCTTTAGAAAATATGGTTCCTTGGTGTGTTTTTACTTTGTAGTGGGTTTAGTGTGTTCTAGGGGAAGTGATTCATATATATTTTTAGAGATAGAAATCATGAAATTTTTAAATTAAAAAATTAAATATAGTGACCTAACCTCATTTTACCCACTCATTATACTATAAAATTATAAATCAAAATGTCTCTCATACTCTATATATTTAATCAAATCATATTTCATTAATCACTATCAACTGAATGTTTCAGTTTGAATAGAGAAATAAAATAATCACAGTATCGCTTAATCATTATAGTCTAGTATTCAAATATCTCAAATAACTCTCAGATAAAACAAATTCTCCCCATAATAGATAGTAATGTAAATATATTTGGCCTATGATTGAATATAAAATAATTATTGAAAAATAATTTAAAACCAATTTATAGTATAAATATGATTCCCAAAAAATATTAAACACTACTAAAGAAATATGAAGATATTGAACATTAAATAAACAAATTAATCAATAGATAATGGAGATATTATACTAGAATCATCCAAAGATGTATTACTACTCAATCACAGGATAAATTATAGAAAAAATAAAGTCATGTAATCATAGATCAAGTTCAGTTGAATGATCAGTGCAGTCACCCTTATTCGAGTGAAAATTCTTCATCTTATAGTAATATTTGGATATTCAAAAAAAAATTTGGATATCCACTCCCCATGAAAGAATCATAAAATCTTTTCAGACCATGATCACATTTTTTTCATCAATAATTTATTTATTCATCCTTATTCTTAAATTTCATTCGTGTATTCCATGTGCAAGTATTTAGGGTGTGGATTTATTTAGTGAGGATCATCTCGACTCTTCCTCATAGATTATAACATTTAGATGATCATTTTTTAATCTTCAACACGATATTAAATAAATAGAATACCTTACCATTATGTGAAATCTTGACGAATGAAAACTGATTTTATTTTAGTCCTTTTTATTTTGGAAAATTTCGTTTTTAATCTTTTTACAAGTACACTTACATAGCTCTCATTCCAAAAGATGTTTCTCACATTTCCTCAGTAGATAATGAGTTCCATGAATTAGATTTAGGAATATGCATGTACCTTTGAAACGTGCCTTCTGTACCATTATATATCCCATGAAACGCATCTTTTAACCTTCCATAGAATTAGAAAATCCTTTATGTAACATATTTGGAACATGCTTCACCTTTAAATGGAATTCTAAATACCATGACACATCACCTTTTATGCCATGAAGCATGGGAAATTTATATTATGTAGGGTTAGTATTTTTCTTATTACCATTACATAGCTCAATTAATACCTTAATGTATCTTGGATGTAATAACTCTTATGAAAATTGTATAATGTTCTTTCAGGATACAATTATATTGTAGAATAAGTCATAAAAAATCACAACTACTTGGAACATGAAAACATCTCAGAGTCATAAAATCCATGAAACGTCTTATAAAATAGGCACTAAAATCTTATGATCTTTCATCGTTTTAATTTAAGATAATTATTGCAATGTCAAATTCACACCAAGTCTAGGAATTTCATAAACAAAATACAAGACCTATGAAATTTGGGAAGCAGTAAAAATAATCATATATGTCATAGGAAATGCATGGTTATTCTTACAAAATTCTCTATCCCATGGATTTTCTAATTTCCATAGAAACTCCAAAGTCATATAAAATGATTAGAAAATTTATCTAATGGGTAGCTTGAAATCACAAGATCCATTCCATTGTTATTTTTCAAAAGTTTCAGATCCCCAATAGGGAATATTTAAACATTCTATATATTCATTATTCAATTTATATTTAGATTGATTTATAATAATTAAAAATAATTTAAAAATAATTTACATAATGAAATTATAGAGTCCCAAATTGAATGTATGGATTCCTCAATTAAGTCTAAAAAATAAATAAAACATACAAAATTCATGATTTTGAAAAATTAAAAGGATTTTCCAAAATTAACTTTAATGAAACAATTACTTAGTTTTTATCAAGATTATGGGGTAATTTATATTTATTTTTTTTGAAAATTTTACAAAATATTTTCTCTCCCCCACACTTATAATTTTTCACTCTAATGTAATATAATTAATTGAATTTATTTAAAACATTTGTCCTCCTTAGGCATGGATAAACAATCTAGAGAAGATGAAAAACCTAGATTCAAGAATCATTGTAATTATTAGGCCTCCTATATGAATTTATGTTATTGAATTATATTAAACATAGTTTAATGCACCAGTTCCAAGTATATAAAAAAATTTATCATAGTTGAATCAAAATTTTTATAAAGTGCTACTTTCTTAAAATTTACTCCCTTAATATTAATTTTTAAATGTTATTTTTAAATCATCTAGGATACTTCATAAATGTGATTCATATATAACATTTTTACCTTATCATACCATGTTGATAATGACATAAATCTACTAATTATCTATTAATTATAACTTTTTGAATCTTATCCCATCCATGAATGTTCAAATCCCTAATTTGATTAACGTAGCTAAACCTATAAACAACCCATCATAATATCATAGGTAGCCCCCAAGAATACATCTAATTTTCATGTAATATAAATTATTTATAGGAATTAGGATCCCAGGTAACACTCAACTGTTATGTTATTGTTAAAAGACACACACATACAAGAACCCGTGGGATTATGTTGACTTACGAAGGCTACAAGATCAGTAAAAAACGTCATGTTTTATCACCAGTTCATATGTTCCATCCGATTGTATTTTAGGGAAGATTAATGAGGTGTTAATAAATCCCTACATATTGGTTCTCTTTGTTTATGTTCATTAAACTAGTTTCCACATGCTATTATTTTGAGCATACCTTGATAATTTTTATTAAAAACCCTATTTCTAGTTCTAATAATAAATTTACATGAAAATAAAGATATATTCACTAAGAAATAATCTAATTATAAAATTTTTGGAACCAATTAAATCATTCTAGAAATGATGTGTACTTTTTTGGAGAAATAAAACATTATATATTAGCTTCTATTTCTAAAAACACTCCAAAACATCTAAAAGTGAAGAATAAATCCTTTTTTATTAAAACCAATATTATAAATATAGATTTCTGCTTACATTGATTCATTTTATTTTGGTAGAAACATTATAAAAATATAATGTGAAGCTAAAAAAAATTTATATCCTAAAATATTGATGTTATCCTCTACACTTATATTATAAAAAATAATAATTAATTACATCATTAATTCGTCAAGGAATAAAAATCATTTAAAAATACAAATTTAGACCAGTTTAAAGGAAAGGGAAAACTTTCAATATTCTAATTCAAAATCCTCAATGATGATTTTGTAAACCACTATTGGCTCCATCAAAAAAATCATAATGATATCGTTTCAATAATTTTCTTTTCATGTTGAAACGATGTTCTAATTTGGATTCATTGATTTAAACATCAATATATGGAAATATGATAAACACTAAAAAAGGTTTAGTCTACTTTGAACAAAGAGTATCATTCACAAGATTCATCATGAAAGAGAAAAGTACTAATTTATCTATATTTTGAAGAATTATTTTATTAATAATATTTTCATTAAAAAATGTGAATTTATCTTTGTAAAAAAATGATTTCCCATGGTTAAACTTCCCAAATCCTCGTGTTCCACCATTTATCGATTCTTTTTTTCTCCATCATTTCTAGAATCTGGGATTATCTTATTTATAACCAAACTTGCATAGTATTGAATCTCAATAGAAAGGTAAAAATTCATTCTATAAACATTTATTTAAGGTGATACACCAATGAGTGTTTTTAATGCATTAAAGTATTCACATAATCCATCTTTTTTATTTTTTACTCAATTTTGTTTAGATATGCTTCACAATCATTTCAAAAATCATCATTATTTACCAGTTATAGACATTTTCCTACATATTTTTTTAGGGATGGTTAGTAGTGGATGTCTTATGGTGTACTTCATATTTCTTCATAATGGATTCTATGTTCTTGTTGTAAATATATGATCCTTGGACACTAATTATGGATGAAGGTATTTCACACATACCAAAAATGAAATGATATCAGAAACTCCATTATAAACATTTCACCACTAGTTTGGGTTTCTTTTGAATCAATATAGTTGGAAGCATAAGATACTATTAGCAGGATATTGAAAAATCCAAAATTTATGGGACATGGACCCATTAAATATTATCTCTAAACATAAAATGATTAAAAAAATTAATGGTTATTAGAGGACTTTTATACCTCTTGGAAACTCCAAAATAAATTTATAGCATTAATATTTCATAATGAAAATATGAGTCTTTAAAAATTCAGTGCCAAAATATTCCACCGTATAATAATTTTATGGTTGTTCATTGAGCTCCAAAATGTCATAAAAATTCAATTTTATACATAAATTTAAGCTCGTAATTTACCACTACCTATAGTATATATATCTTCATCACATGGTCACTACATATCATCTCTAAATAAGGATCATGATTGATATAATATTTAGATTTATATTTTTATATAAATGTTATATTAATGGAAGAGGAGGGAACCATTGATGTAACTAAAACATTAACTAAGGTGGAATTATAGGGAACTTGAGTTACTTTGTACAGCTTCTCACTAGGAAAGGAGTGATCCAAATTTGTCTTTTTTGGATTTTCTACTAAAAAAATGTGGAATAAAGTTTTCATGAGTTCTTCCAAAATATTTTCATAGCCCTTCATGTAATTAATAAATAAGTTGAATTTTTTTAACAGTAACACCCATCTTAGAGAAAATTTATTTATTTATATTTGTTGATCAAATAAATTAGTGCTACATGTTTAGAAAAAATTGCAAATTTTTTATAGATATGAAATACATCTCTCAAATTAAATAACAAATGAAAAAAACTTATTCAATTTTACTGTGCAATCTATTTGGTAAATGACCATATTTCGTTATTTGAAGGATATCACATGTGAGTTATCATCAAACATTTGGGATTAAACTACTTTAAAAAATTTGTTTTAGTCATCACATTATACATCAATAGGGGTGTTTTAGTAAATTTGTAGATTACATAGGTTGTGGTTATGCTATTTTTAGTTTTTTTAAAATCTTCAACCCATGTATCATCAAACAATAAATTAGATTCATTTCTCATCATGTAAGGCATGGGGAAATCAATTTTTTCTAAAATATTTAATAAAATTCCAATAAAATCATACATGGATTAGAAATAAAATAATCATTCTTATAGTGGTGGGGTGATGAAATTCCAATCCAATTTAAATCATGTCCACATATACTTCAATTTTCCCATATGCTTTTTTTGGCTTAAAATATATCCTATTCCCACCACAAAATTTACTATTTAAAATATGAAAACAATGTATCAATAATATCATATCTTTAAATTTTTTTCCAAATTTTCAATAAATTTATTAAATAATATAATATAAATGTGAAAATTATCGATAAATAATTAAAATAATAGCTCAATTATATCTATAAAGATTTATTCTATACCACATTAAAATGTAAATGGAGAATTGAAAATAAAAAATGGAATCCTTTGGTAATCAAACATAATAAATAATCATTTTAATTTTTTTATCCTGGTCTTATGGGGTTATTTTAACTTGAAAGCACTCATAGGGTAATGATATTTACGTATTTCCTTATCTATATTCATTATATAAAAATTACTAGGTAATAATAGTTCTTTCAATCTTAACTGAAAATCCTCTAAATATAATCTTGGGTGGGAATTGATTTAGTTATAATGTTTTATAATGAATCTACAATACCCCAATATTTTTATAGTATGTTATTTTTCAAAGTAATTCAATAACTTGCACTACACACAACACCGAGTTAAAGCGCACCATATGATTACCAAACGGGCCATTCAAAAGAGGTTATGAATATTATTAACTGAATTTTGAACATTATATAATCCTTATAATTTTAGAATCCATATTATGAGTTTCTTAGACAAAATGTAATAACTAATTCATTTTTTTTAGAAAAACGAATAATTTTTTAAAAAAAGGCACTTTTACGGTCATTTAATCATGAACCCTTTTTAAATCTAATATTTGAAACATTTATATATTCAATTTAAAAAAATAAACATCTTCTTTACAATCAAGACAAAATAATTTAGTTTCAATAAATTTTTGGTGTTTTTCTAGTAACTTTCATATTTGGGTGAATAGTGAAAAATAGTATATTTTAACTGAAAACAACTTTTTAAATAAAATTAATTTATAGTGTTAAATTATAAATTTTAATGGTTTATAAGTTCAAATAGATTATATTTTTACCATTTAATCCAATTTTGGTCATTGTAAGAAATGTCACTTCGAAATTGTACATAAACAAGTGTCAATATTTTGATAGTTATTATTTCTAAAAAATACAACTTTTGGTTTTGATAATGGGAATTAATTTTAGATTAATAAATGAAACATATATGTTTTTAATTTTGTAAAAAAAGAATTCATTTTTGGATTCAGAATATCGAAATTAGCGTAGGGGGAATTTTTGGTATTTTTCGGAGAACTTTCAATTTTTGATGAATAGTGAAAAACACAGAGTTATAGTTTAAAACCAAATTTTTATTTATTTAATTATTTATTTAATTTATATTTATATTTTTTCAAAATAGATACATAATACCTATATAATTTTAATGTAATTCATTCGAGTCAGTTTATAATAATTTAGATATATAACAATTTTGTTGAACTTTTCACCGTCTTTTACCCACCTCCTAGGAGAATTTGGATGTTCACATAAAACTTCATTTTACAGCTTCTGTGAGTCGAATTTAGAAAATCCAAGAGACATGGTTAATATTAAGGAGTAAAATGTGGTTCAATAAGATACTTTTTTTTGGTGAATACTAACTTTTTACTTTTATTTACCATGGTTAAAAGTAAATAGGGTAATTAAGGATAAAAATGATATTAGTATTACCCAAACACATGTCCTAATTCCATTAGACAAGTTAATCTCGACCGAAAACAATGTTAGTAATAAAATATTATCATTTAGGTCTTCTTGGATTAGATTAGGACATTTATTATTATTTAATTCAAAGAAGAGTTAAAAGAGAAAAATCAATGTTTAATAACTAAAACATTTTTAATATATGAATATAAATAAGATAAATTTGATTATAAATGGTAATTAAAAAGATAAAATGATTTCCTACATAATTGTATTTTATTTATAATTTTTAGACATTAAATAATTTAATTTATTTATGACATAATGATGATGCAGCAATTACCTTATTAGTGAAATATTAAAATAATTGATATTATAAATACCCAAATAAATATCATTTGAGACTATTAATGAATTCAAAGAATTTTATAGATTAATATGACTTGTTATTATTGATTTAATTATGTTTTTTCAAAGTAATCATGCTATTATGATTTTCAAAATCATATACCAATTAGTGTCAAAAATGAAATAAAAGAGATCTTAAAAAAATATTATATTATTAATTGATATTAAATTATTAAAATATCTATGGTTCGACCAAAATACTTATATAATTATTGTTTTATCATTAATGGACCACTTTGGGGTCTCTTTGAGGTATATAGTAAGTTTATTAACTATATAATATAAAAATACAAAGTGATATTGTAAAGGTCAAACTAATTAACTAAGAGTTAAAACTAAAATATAATGTCAATATAATGACCCAAACCTATCTAAAATCTATTGGATGAAAGGATTTAGACCCATCCCCACCTTATACTTTTAATAATTCACTTTGAAGCCATTAGAAACTGAATATGAATTTATTATAAATTAATACATTAAGTTTTTTCTAAAGAGGCCCTCCTCCCCCTTATAAAAGGACCCAACGTCTAATCAATTATTCATACATTCAAAGTACAAGAGTTTATCCTTCCATCAACAAAGTAAAAGTACTTGATAAGGGTTTATTTCACAATCTCTTCATTATCCGAGGTTATTTATACGTAATTATCTACTGGGACCTCTTTATCATCCACATCCATGTTTCATTAAAATGTATTTCAAATCATTATTAATATTTTACAGACTATGGGTTAAATTCATGTATACCCTTTTGGAATTTTCAGAAGAATTTTATAATGTAATCTTTCTGTCGTTTTCCAAACCGGGTCCTTTTTAACCTTTTCGACAGAATTAATGTAAGAATGACATTTTTTTACTTATACAGTGGGTATGACTATTTTGTACCATTATAAACTTGTCAAAGCATCCCGTACAATCATATAAGAATATTTTCAAATTAAAAGTTTTCATTTTTAATTATTTGACTTTTAAATGATTTCAAAAAAAGATATATTTCTCTCAAATAGTTTTGATTTCATCTTTGTTAACATGCTTTGATGGATTTTAAGCTTATTTGAAGTTTATTTATTATGATACAATACTTCCATATTGTATTAATGGTTTTTTTATATGTTTGACTATGGATGTATTGTTTTTATACCATTCATGGTTTATGGAGAAAGTACTAACATTTAGATTGATAGTTTTAATATGAATTTTTATGTTATGTTTACACCTATTCATATGAGGAAAGCATTGGACTTAGTAAGTGACAGGTGGAGCCCGCTACAGCTCCTCGATGCATCGGTAGGTCTCATGAGACAAAATACTGTCTTGGAACAAGGCCTGGACAAAATTTTATTTGTACTCTTGTCATGAGGCGTTGACTATGTGGTTATGATAGTCTGGTATTATGCATTCCATCATTATGAAAGTGGTTATTGATATTGCATGTGATTATTTGACTAGTAGAGTATCAATGTGAATAAGTAAATGGCATTATTTCATTTTATCTTTTCCATATTATGATGAAGTTCAAGTTTAAAATGCTTTTGTTTTAGTTATACATTTTCTTAATTGTTTATGCAAATTTATGAAAGTTTCTTCTATATTGTTATCCATAATAAACATCTGAGCTCACAACTTTCAATGATTTATTTTTCCCAGGATGTGAAGAAGTAATTTATGAATGACCTGCATGGATAGTATGAGGGGATATGAATACAAGATGTTGTTGCAGTTCTTTTTACTTCATGATGTAATGTAATACTTATGAATATATCTAGTGTTTCCAAGACTACAAAACTAATCTGGTTTTCTGTACTTGATCTTCTATGATGATGATAATGTTTTGTAATAATGCACCGACTCTGGGAAACTGGGGTCGGGGCGTCATAGTTGGTATTAGGGGAATTTTAGTACAAACCATGTAAGCTATATTTAGAAAAACTCGGATTAGAGGGCATAACCCTAAGATAGACTTTGAGGTTTAGTATAGAATATCTTCCTAGAATTTTGTTATGGTAGAGATTTTGTGAGTTTTCTGAGAAATACATCCATGTCTGGCTATGAGCAGGTAGAGGCGGCTCTAGCACAGATGTACCTAGGGGTAAAAGCTAAAAACACCGCTTTGAGATAAACTCGAACAGGATCTAGTGCATGATAATGGGCCTTGCTGCACTATTGGTTACGACACTCCCAGAGGATATGCTTAGGATAATTCTCATTTTCATTACAAACCATTATGAAGGTTTTATGAGTACATACATCCTCAAAGAAGACATCATTATGATTATGGATTATATCCATAAACTGTTTAATTTATGATAAGTGTTTTACAAGTTTGGGATTAGGTATTTCAATTCATAAACTAATCTAGTGTATGACATTGTTTAGAAATGGTGCCTAGTAGAAGGAATGAGATCTCCAGCAATATGCTTGATCCAAAGAGTAAGAAAGATCATATATTTCTTGGTATTATGCCAGCATTTAGAAGGGAAATAGTCTCCCATGTATTATCATCATATGACGATATAGTATCATGTGTTGATAAGATAAGTAATGATTTTTTGGAGTCCTATTGATTTGAAGGTAATCCAGAGAAGAAAAGGATGGTAGTGGGAAAGACAAATAAAGGGAAGAAGGTAAAGAAAGATTTTCCCATATGTGATAACTGTGGAAAGAATCACCTTGGAAAATACTTGAAGGGAATGGGAGTATGTTATAAGTGTGGAGAAAAAGGACACCATGATCGTGATTGCGCGTGAAAGAAAAAGGTTTCAAATGTACAATGCTTCATCTGCAAGGAGTGGGGACACTATGCGAAGCAATGTTCAAATCATCTGAGTATGCCCCAGATGATGCTATTGGATAATAATAATGTTATGATACTACCATAAATGAAGAGGAATGACTAGTGTTCTTATATTGTTCTTAAGGAATTATTTCATTTGATTGTTGTATCAACGATGTACTGGATATATGAATTATGGAGATTAGTAAGGATTGTACTACAGAACTATTTCATTGAGGATTGGAGATTATATAGTACTATGAAATGTGACTCAATAGTAAGTTAATTTTTTTTGAAAATAAATGTTTGAAGTAAAGGTAATCCTTAATATGTTCTTGATACAGATTTAGTAATTTTAGAAGAAGATATGGTTGATTTGGTTAAATTATATTGGATATTCTAGACTACCTTAGTACTGATTAATGGTTTGTTAATTTCATAATTATTGGAATATTCAATGTTTTTGGATATTATGAATATATATTGAATTATATAAGGAATAAGGGAGCATGAATGTAATCAATAAGGTTTTATGGTAATTCAGGTTGATACCATATTTTGAAAGAATACATGATGAAGGTATTCACATGTTATTATGTGGAAAAACAATTGATCGTCAATATACTTACCTTCCTTATAAATTTTGGACTGTGAGTTAGCACAAAAGTAATTTGGATATGTATAAAGGTTGGAATGGATTATATTTGACATTTGATACAATTTTTATGGTTAAATAATTTCTGAATAATATTTTTGGATTGTTATAAAAAGGACAACCCAGAGGTCTGGCGAAAACCCGTCGCGTCCATCAAGGCCGCGAGACTTGAACCCGCAACTGAAGGGCGACAAGGATGTATCACCTACCACTGACCCACATGATGTCCTGGATTGAATAATGTATTTTTTTAAAGGGTGTGATAGATGAATTATAAATTCATTTTCTTGGAAACCTGTAGGAATAGGATAAAATAAAATATTTTTTTAAGTTCTATTATCTTTTAGAGTGAAAGATTAGTTTGTGGTAGAAATTAGTTAAAGGATGGAACTCAACATCACAAGTATAATTTTTTTCTTATCTTATTCTATGAATAAATAAATTCTTAAAAATTAGTAAAGGCATCTTAAAACCAAAAATTTGTTATCCTAATACGTTGCGTTTTGTTGAACCGATGGTATTTTAAATTATCATAGATTGGTGGATTTGAGGCCCATAATTCTACAATTGTTTTTGATTGATGACCTCATTCACTCCCTATAAATATTTACGTTTTTCCTCCAATTATGTGTCTTTAATTTCCACCAATTTTCTCATAATAGAGATCATAACTTGTAGGTGTCTTTTTCATTCCCTAATTCATCTTATTAAGACTAAATTTTATTAACCCAATTTCAAATATAAGTTTCCCCACAAATGTATTTTCTATTTTCAACCATTTATTTTTAATGAAAAATTTCAAACTTCAAGGACACAATTTACTAAAGGAGGGAAGAGTGTAACACCCCATGATTTCAGAGTATGTTATTTCTTCAAAGTAATTCAATAACTTGAACTACATGCAACACCGAGTTCAAGCGCACTATAAGATTACCAAACATGCTGTTCAAAAGTGGTTATGAATAGTATTAACTAAATTTTGAACATTATATAATCCATATAATTTTAGAATTAATATTCTGTGTTTCTTAGACATAATGTAAGAACAAATTCAATTTTTTCAGAAAAAAGAATTATTTTTCAAAATATGCACTTTTACTGTCTTTTAATGGTGAACCCTTTTTAAATCCAATATTTGAAAAATTTATATATTCAATTTAACAAAATAAAATTCTTCTTTAGAATAAAGACAGAAGAATTTATATTTAATAATTTTTTTGGAGTTTTTCTGATAACTTTCATATTTTGGTGAATAGTGAAAAATACTATATTTTAACTGAAAACAACTTTTTTATTAAAAATAATTCATAGTGGTAAATTATTCAATTTAATGGTTTATAAGAACAAATGGATTATATTTTTACCATTAAATCCAATTATTGTCATTGTAAGTAATTTCACTTTGAAATTGGACACAAACAAGTGGAAATATTTTGATAGTTATTATTTCTTAAAAATACGCCTTTTGGTTTGGACAATGGGAATTAATTTTAGATAAATAAAAGAAACTTATATGTTTTGAATTTGGTAAAAAAAGTCATTTTTGGATTCGTAAAATCGATATTAGCCTAGGGTGAATTTTTGGTATTTTTCTGAAAACATTCAATTTTTGATGAATAGTGAAAGACACCGAGTTATAGTTTAAAACCAAATTTTTATTTAAATAATAATTTATTTAATTTAAATTTATTTTAGGAAAAATAGATACATATAATTTCAATGTAACTCATTGGAGTCAGTTTATAATAATTTCAGATATGTAAAAAAATTGAACTTTTCACCGTCTTTTACCCACCTTCTTGGGGAATTTGGAAATTCACATAAAACATTATTTTATAGCTTTTGTGAGTGGAATTTCAAAACTATGAGAGACACAGTTAATATCAACAATTATAATTTGGTTCAATAAGATAAAAATAATTTTTGGTGAGTAGTAAATTTTTAATTTTATTTACCACAGTTAAAAGTAAATAGAGTAATTAAGGGTAAATATGATATTAATATTACCCTAACACATGTCCTAATTCTATTAGAAAAGTGTATATAGATAGAAAAAACCTTAGGAATAAAATATTATCATTTATTTCCACTTGTATTAGATTAGGAAATTTATTATTATTTAATTTAAAAAAGAGTTGAAAGAGACAAAATCAGGGTTTAATAACTAATTTTTTTAATAAAGTATTATACATAAGATAAATTTGATTACAAATATTCATTAAAAAGTGCAACTTATTACCTACATAATTGTATTTTATTTATAAATTTTAGAAATTATATAATTTAATTTATTTATTACACAATGATGATGCAGTAATTATCTTATTAGTGAAATATTAAATTAATTGATATTATAAATACCCAAATAAATATAATTTGATACTTTTAATGAATTAAACTAATTTTATAGAATAATATGACAAGTTATTATTGATTTAATTATGTGTGTTCTATGTAATCATGCAGTTATAATTTTCACAAAAATCAAATACCAAATTCTGTCAAAATTGACATAAAGAGTTTTTCTAAATATTATATTATTAATTGATATTAAATTCCTGAAAATCTCATGTACGGCCAAAGGACTTATATAATGATAGGTGTGTCATTATTGGACCACTTGGAGGGTCTCTAGGATGTATATACTAATTTTATTAACTATATAATATAAAAATTTAAAGTGACATGGTAAATGTAAAACTAATCAACTAAGAGTTAAAACTAGACGATAAGGTTAATATAATGGCCCAAACCAGCCTAAAATTGAATGTTTGAAACTATTTCGATCTATCCCCACCTTATAATTTGAATAATAATCTTTTGAGCAATTATAAACTGAATATGAATTTATTATAAATTAATACTTTATGTTTTTCCTAAAGAACCCCTCCTCACCCTTATAAAAGGATACCACTTATATCCAATTATTCATACATTTAAAGCCTTTTGGCTCAGCCAACCCCTACCCAGATATCCTACCAACATCCCTCACTTCAACCTAGAGGCCTTAGTTTTATCATAAAGCCAACCTATGGAGCGCTTTTGATCAAATCAAAAGGAAGAACCTGAAGAAGAGGTAATGTTTTCACCACCCTATTTCTAGTTCCTTTCTTCTTCAACTTCTTCTTTTTTGGTATTACCATTCTAAAATAATAACTCTAGTATCTTATATAAACTGTTATGTTATTATAAATATGGTACAACCATATTTAGTATTCTATCCATCCTTTGAATGACATGTCACCATACGTGCGTACGTACGGCTTGCCGTCTCCACGTCACGGTGTAATTGTTATTCAAAACATTATTTTTTGGATGGGTATGATAATTATGTATAATTGAAGTAAATAATAAATATAAAATTATAATGATTCTGTATATATGATATACCATCAAATTATATTTTATATTAATATCAAGAAGAATGATATTGTCGCTCGTGCATACATACGGACTACCGTCTCCACGCACGTGATGAGATTCATTCCCCATTGAATCCATTCAAGACTAAATTTCATTTGATGATAAAAAATAATTTTTTAGACTTGATATCATTATGGATATGAATAATATATATCCCATCCATAACAAATATGGCTCACATAACAAAGAATATAATGGAAAATGAATTCTTTAACACTTGAAACGATGATAATACTATGATATTATTAACAATCAATGTTTACAGATCATATATGATATCATATTAATGTATATTATTCTTGAATAATTTAATAACAATTATTTCACCATTATACATTAGGTTAAACTACCCTAAATCAAAGAAAAGTATAAGGTAATGGTTTACTTCACAATCTTTTCATTATCTGAGGTTGTTTATAAATAATTACCTACTGGAACCTCATTATCATCCACATCCATTTTTCTTAAAAATGTATTTCAAATCCTTCATTCAATTTTATAGACTATGGGTTAAAGTAATTTATACCCCTGTTGAATTTTTACAAGAATTTTATAAAGGAATCGTTTTGTCGTTTTCTAAACAATCCCTTTTTATCATTTTTGACAGAATTAAGGTAAAAATGTCTTTTTTTTAACTTATATGGTGGGTGCAGCTATTTTCTACCATTATAAAATCATCAAAGCTTCTCTTACAAGATTATAAGAATATTTTCAATGTAAATGTTTTCTTTTATAATTATGTGACTTTTAAATGATTTCAAAAAAAGAGATATTTCTCTCAAATAGTCTTGATTTCATCTATGTCAACATCCTTTGATGGATTTTAAGCTTATTGGATTATTATTTATTATGATACAAAACATTCATATTGTATTAAAGGTTTTGTTATATGCTTGTCCGTGGATGTGTTATTTTTATACAATTCATGGTTTATGAAGAAAGTATTAACATTTCTAATGCCAGTTTTAATACGAATGTTTATGTTATGTTTAAACCTATTCATATGAGGAATGCATTGGACTGAATACGTGACGGGTGGAGCCCTCTATAGCTCCTCGATGCATCGGTAGGTCTCATGAGACAAACTAGTTTCTTGGCACAAGGCCTTGACAAAATCTTATTTGTAGTCTTGGCACGAGGCCTTCGCTACATGGTTATGATAGTCTGGCATTATGCATTCCATCATTATGAAAGTAATTATTGATATTGCATGTGATTATTCGACTAATATAATATCCATGTGAATAAGTAAATGGAATTTTTTAATTTTATCTTTTCTATATTATGCTTAAGTTAAAGTTTAAAAGGATTTTGTTTTAGTTATACATTGCCTTAATTGTTTATGCTTATTTATAAATGTTTCCGCTATATTGTTATCCTTACTGAGCATCAGAGCTCACCCCTTTCAATGTTTTATTTTTCCAAGGATATGATGATGTAATTTATGAATGACCTGTAGGGATAGTATGAGGGGATATGAAGACAAGATGTTGTTGTAGGTTTTCTTACTTTATGATGTAATGTAAGACTTATGAATATATCTAGTGTTTCCAAGACTACTAAACTAATCAGTCTTTCAAGACATGATCTTTTGTGAACATGCCAATGTTATGTAATAAGGCACCAACTCTGGGTAACTGGGGTCAGGGTGTTACAGAATCGAAATGGCTTAAGTTCACTATAGAAATGGAAGAAAAAAATCACATAATACATTAAATGTTTTAATATAGTAAATAAAATAATGCATTAGAAAATTTGATTTCACCTATGGTTTAATATACAATCAACGTACCTAGGTCTTAACTTTTGATAGATAGTTTTTTTGTACAGGGTTAGGGTTATTCATAGAAAAATTCTTTTTTGTATCGTTAAAATTTCCTATTCATGGAGAAAATCACTCTAAGGAAACTATAATATCATGGGATTTGGTGGATGGCATTTAGAAAATGGATATAGATCTCCAGTCTATAAATTTTCTCTAAGAACTCATGTTGTAACATTTTATTAATGGTTTTATTCTATTATATATGGGTGATAGGGGATGATTTATGTCCTATATTTTTTCTTTTATCTTGTAATATTTTACTATTTTCATCTTTATAGTGACTCAACAATCTAGTTTTATATCTTCGAGAGTTTATTTGGGTTTCACAATGGTTGGATCTCCTGGTTCTCCAGACTTACTGCTTCCAAATTTAACTCAAAATAGTGATTCTTTAGCTCTTTTAACCTACATTTCACTCCATAAATATATATAAATTATATTCCATTTGAGATAAATTGTTGTATGTTAAGGGAATTTACCTTATCCTTGGTACCAAAAGTTGTTTAATGTATATATCTTATAGATAAGAAATTATTTCCTATCCTTCATTTGTAAACCATGAGTGTTGGGGTTAGTTTCTTATTGGTTTGATACACCCTATGACATTTCAATGAGTTATACTTTCTGTGATCTTAAAAATGTCATTGTTGATATCTTGTATAATGTTGAGTGGAATTATTTTAATAGGGTGTGGATTATAAGTTACATTGGTAAGCCTACAAGTATGGTGGCCTTGATGCTTGTTGGTTTCAATCTCTATATTAAATGTTTGACTATTCCTTAAACGCTTGGATACTAGCAGGATGTGGGTATATCCTTTAAAAAAACATCACAATATTTAGTACCTTGAATTTCTAAAGTCTATATATATATTGATCCAAATAATTATAAATCTATAACACTGTTAGAGTTTTGTTAGGTGGGACATTATACACATTATTCAATTCTATTTGTGTTAGTAAAATAGTTGGTTCATTATTTTAATTTTATAGTATACAAGAGTAAAATATTTTTACATTGGGAGCTCCCCTAGTGGTGAATATATTTCCCAATTGTTAGAATGTTTTTGAAATACTCCCTAACAAATCATTGAATTTTCTATTTGACTTATTAATTTGGTCTCCTTAAAAACATGAATCCAATATATTTTTTTCACTTCGAATCAACCATTTGTAAAAGAATACCAGGAAGTGAGAGTATTTAAATGGATTATGGGGGAAGGATTATGTTAACTGATTGAATCACTCCCAAAAATCATCTTGATTATCTCCACATACATGTTTTTTTCAATATATATCTCATTTCTTAATTGGGTTCTCTTGGAAACATAGAAGAATTTATGGTGTAAAATCTTATAATGTTCATCCAAAGTGGTTAAATCTCCGGGATATATGTTTTATATCCACCCATTGGATGATCCTTCAATGGATAAGGGAAAAAATTATAGTTATTATATGATTATAATACTTCATATGGGTTTTCATTTATGACACACGCCTTAAACACTATCAAGAGTTGGTTAGGATCCCCTCCATTCAAGATATGAAACATATGTAAGAGTTTGATCATTCTTGTTTCAATTTTACTATCATATAGGTTTTGTGGTTGTTTAATAAAAATATTATTTCTCAAATGAGTTGTATATAATTATCTCAATATCATATCTAATTGAGCGACATTTTTTTCATTTTCTAACTACCTACGGTGAAAATAGTAATGAAAGGTGATGTGGATGGAAATATTCCATTTGAACATTGACAAATTCAATTTACTCTTGCCCAATAATATTCTGAATTTTATGTCTCAAATGTATAGTTCTCTCAACCTCGTGATTAATATATATTAGGTGACCAAAACTAGATCTATTCATTTTTCAAACCATATTAATAGAAAAAACTAAATAAATGACACAACATTGTCCTGTCATCCTAGAATTGATGTCAGGTTGATGAGTATCTATTCATGGGGATCTCTTTAATACAAAGTTGAACTGATGTAAAAATATTTTCAATATGGGTTAGGGATATCTACATAGAGGATGATGTTTTAGTGTGTTATTCATTTATTGTGGGTTTAGTGTATGCTACAAGAAATTATTTATAGCTTCATTGCAGAGGGTAATTAATAAAATTTTATGATTTGTCCTCAATGATAGAGGTTTAATATACAATTATCATCTCATTAACCTATTGATTAATTATTTGAAAAATTCAAATCTCAATCTATGGTCAAACAAGATCCTATTGATCATACTAACCTTGTATATTTTTCATGAATTGTGAAATACAAGAATCTATATTTCCCATAATATTTCATAATCAAGTGATTATATGTGTCAATCACTCTCAGATGTGCCTACTACTCACCATTATTGTCAGTTATGTAAATCTATGTGGAATATCTCTATAAAAATGAGTCCCAGAGAAGATCTTTTTTTGAAAATACGTCCTAAGAAATCATCAATTAACTAATATATTAAACACATCCAAGAATATAAGTAAAAGATATTGACCTTTTAAGAACAATATTCATTAAAAGGTAATCGAGAAAATCTGTATTTATATGCCACTAATTTCCTAGTGCTCTATCATTAGGGATGATATAGAAAAATGAATGAAAATAAATACTTTTGTAGCCCAGAATCAACATTTTGATTAGAAATTCATCCATTGATTGAGTGAGTAGTCATACTATTATACCCTGATCAAAATACCAATGTTCTCTTTAATATATCCACAACACAGGAGAAGCATAACCCTTTTTACATGCTTGATTGAATGTGTTTGTTCTAATTTTTTTTCCATTAATGGGGTTTTCTCACAATTTTTTGATGGTTTACATGTTCATAGAATGAGGTTGTGAATTTCTTTAGTTGGCCTCATTCAGACTCCTCCTCTTAGATCAAATTTTTTTCATGATCATCATATCTATCTTTATATCGATATTTTATCCTGTGGGAGACCTTCCAAATATTTGTATGGTAATTGAATAAAAATTTATTTTAGGTAAACCATTTTTATTTCGGTATATTTTGTGCCTAAACTTCTCATGGGAACCCTCATGATGCTACCTTTCAGTGATATAACTGTCACATATCGTCATTAGCTTTTGATAAAATTAGCGTAGAACCAAGACCAAGAGAATACCATTATATATATACTTATATACACTTTACATATCCCATATAATGAGTCATTTATCCATTTTTATCCTCGGATATACATTTTCATAGAAAGTATTGAATGTCCATCACCATTACGTAGCGGCCTGAATACATTGTTGTAATAGTATTATTACATTGATGTAGAAACTTATAACTTTTATAGTGCACAAAGTGTATATATTGACATTAAATAGCTCTACCAATACATTGGAAATTTCAGATTTAGTTATCCTTATTAGGAATAATAAATTTTCCATATGGTTTCCTTTATTCCATGAATGAAATCATAAAAAATCATAATGGATCATAATTTGACAAAAAATGAGGGTTATGATTTATGGAAATTCTTATGAATCACCTACTAATGTAATAGAATATATAGTTTTTCATATTCAGGTGATGCTATATGGGATAAAGTCAAATGAAATATTGAAATTTCATAAGAAAATCCAAGTTGATTCATATGATATTTAGGGAGTGTTAAATAAATCCTCATCCAAGTCATAAAAAATGAATGAAAATACATACAAATTGATTTATGATATTCAATATCATTTTATAATCCAAAATCAATGTCATATTAAATGACTTGGATAGTCATACAATGAGTATTCTAAAGTCATATGCTATATTCAACTATAAATTTTCCTTAGCTTCAGACCTAAAAATGTATAAATTCCAACATTCTGTGAAGTGTCTAATCATGTTTTAATTACAATTATTTAAAAAAATAAAAAATTTATAAATTATTTAAATAATGAATGTATTGAATCAATAAATCAATGTATACATCCCTTAATTAAATCCATAAATTGAATAAAACATTAAAAAATCGGGATGTTTAGTCATTAAACTATTTGGTTATGGATTTCAAAAACAAACTATAATTAATTAATTAATTGGGTTTTATCTATATTATGCATGATTTTAGTTTTAATATAGTTCAATTTATTTGGAAACATTGGCTTTTATCATTAAAAATAATAGAGTCATCCACCAATTTATTGTTTAAATGAGTTATAGTGATTCAATTTACTCTTCTCTGACATACACTAATAAATGGCCCATTTTCATTCCACATATTTTACCTAAAGAACCATGAGAAAGTAGTCATTATTCTTATTTAAATTTTATATTTTGACGAAACGGTTATTACATTGATTGATATAAAGAATTATTCTTCCACCTCTTCATTCTTCATTATTTTACAAAATGAATCAAAACAATATTAAAAATATAATACCTTACCCAAATCATATAACTTATTCTTCATTATGAACTTCTTAATTATTTATTATCAGAGTAATATATTACTAAATATTTTTCTTCAAAAATTAGTAACATCTTCTTCCTCCTCTATTTATTTGATATAGAAAATGTATTGTCATTAGTTCTTTCATATATATTTTTACTATTTATTTTCTAGTATTAATAATTTTATATTAATTAAGAATCATCAATATCATTTATATAACATATTCATGGAAACACCATAATAATTATCCTTTTCCATAATTCCCATCAATAATTTTGAAATAATATTGACCTTTTCGAGAGTGTTTAATTACAAATATTTAAATTATAAATTCCATTTTATATCAGTCTTGACCTCCTAATTTATTAAATTCTTTAAATATTATCATCTTAAACTCTATAAATTTCTTCTATGAAATCTATTATGGTTATTATTTCAAATTTTCCTTCAACGTTTCCATGACACTACATTTGAAATCTTGAAGCATTACTCTTATTTTTGTAATGGAAATCATGAATTAGAAAGTAATCAATGTTCCTTATTATGGTTATAACACATTGAAGAAAAAATAACATTGTATCACTTAATATGATTTTATTCCTCTGAATATTTAATATCACAGAAAACATCAAATATTTTTGGAGTAACTCATTTTATCATACAAATTGTTGATTTCTACAACACCAAATATTAGTTCCACTATTTTTAAAATTATCATTTGACAAATTTATTTTTTTATTATTTTATAAGCATTATGAAGTCATCTAAGAATATTAAAAACTCTATTTTAACTCAATTAATTTCTCATATGTTCTGAAAACTTTAATGTATTAAAAACACATTCCAATTTATTATGATATTTTTTATATGATGTTTCAGAAATAGTTATGATCATTTCAAGAAGACTCATAAAGAAAAAGCCATGCATAATTTTCAACCCTCTATCCAAAATAATAATAAACTCATGTATACTATCTAAAACTCAATTAGAAGTCTAAAATAGAATAAACTATGTCTTATATAGTCATCTAGAATCTTATAAAATCTCTTGTAAGTATTTCAGCCAATATTGTTTTAATTTATCCAGACCCAAGTCTCTAAAGTCTACTAAAATAGGACCTGTTCATTTCTCTTGTTAAAATATTTAAAATATTATAGGGATCATATATTTTTTATAAACAACAACAAATCCATCTCTTAATGTGTTATCTCTTGTTTTATGTGGGTTTGAAGATGAATTTATTTATAGAAAAAGCAATTAAATTAAGTATATCAATAGAATAAGTTTTGACAACACATTCTCATGATAAATTCTACAATTAAGAGGAATTGTTATTATAATTTATATCACACTTAATAAATCCATATCCATATGTTGTAAATAATAAATAATTATAGAGTTCATGTTCAGTAATATTATGATATTTCACTATAATTTGAATATATTTATTCAAGAACACCTTGAGTTCTCTCTAATTTTATTCATTAGGTACAATATTATAAGATTTTAGATAGGAATTTCAATTTCCAAATTTTATTCTGTTTCATAACAACGATTCATGTGGTGTTTAGGGGCCAGATTTGCAGCACGTTTATATAGATTATAGTCAATAACTCAATAACTACACCTCTTTATACAGGTATGGTTGACAATACATACCAAACTAATCAATTCATTTAATTATCTTTTATACTAACACTGCAATCATTATATTGATAAGGAAATATGTAAATATCATTACCCTAAAATTTCTATATATTTAATGTAACCTCCAGACATTTCACTTCCAAATTTAGCTCAAAATAGTAATTCTTTATCTCTTTTAACATACCTTACTCTAAATAAATATAGAGAAATAATATTCCATTAGAGATAAATAATTGTATGGGAAGGGAGTTTACCATAACCTTGGTTCAACAAGTTGTTGAATGTATATATCTTCTGGTCAAACAATTCGTTCTTTTCCTTCATGTATAAACTATGAGTGTTGATGTTAGTTTCTTATTTGTTTGAGGAACCCTATGAAATTTCAATGAGTCCTTATTTATGGGATAATAAACTTTTAATTATTGATATCTTGTATAATATTTAGTGGAAATATTTTTATAGGGTGTGGATTAAAATGATTATTATAAATTTTATAAGTAAGGTGGCCTAGAATGTTGTTGGTTTCAATATCATTATTAAATGTTTGACTATTCCTTAAACCCTTGGAAAGTACCTGGTTGTTGGTATATCCTTTAAAACCAAAACATCATAATATTTAGTTCCTTGAATTTAGAAAATCCATATATATATTGATCCATTGAATCACAAAGCTAGTACACTATTACGCTTTTGGTAGGTGATACATTATAGACATCGTTCACTTCTATATGTGTTAGTAAAATAGTTGGTTCATTATTTTCATTTTCTAGAAAATGTGAGTAAAATATTTTTACCTTGGTAACTCCCATAATAATGAATATTATTCCCAATTGTTAGAAAGATTGTGAAATATTCCGTATCAAATCATTGAATTCAGAATTTGACTTATAAATTAAGTCTCCTCCATAAGAATAATCCAATATATTTTTGTCACTTTGAATCAACCCTTGGTAAAATAATACCATTATGTGATTGTATTTAAAAGGATTATGGGGGAGGATTATATTAAAAGATTGAACCAATCCAAAAATTAATCTTGAGTTTCTCCACATACATGTTTTATTCAAAATATATCTCTTTTATCAACTAGGTTCTCCTGGATACATTGAACAATTTATGGTCGAAAATCATAAAATGATCATTCCAAGTGGTTAAATATCCTATATGTATATTCTATATCCACTCATTTGATAATACTTCAAATGATAATGGAAATAGATTATTCATATTTTTTGATTATAACACTCTTATGGGTTTTATGTTATGACATGCACCCTAACCACTATTAAGTGTTTGTTATTATCCCCTCCTGTCAAGATATGAAACTTAAGATGGAATTTGATCATTCCAATTTAAATTTGAATATCATATTGGATATTTTGTTGTCAAATAAAAATATTATTTCTAAAATATGGTTTATATAATTCCCTCAATATCATAGTTAATTGAGCTATATTTTATCCATTTTTTCATACCTAAGGTGAAAAGTGTAATGAAAGATGATGAGGATGGAAAATATTCCATTAAAACATTGACAAAATACATTTCATATTTCCCAATAATATTTTGATTCATGTGTCTTGAATTTAAAGTTCTCAAAACCTCTAGATAAAAATAAATGAGGTGACCTAAAGTAGATCAATTCATTTTTCAAACCAATATTTAAAGAAAAAACAAAATAAATGAAAAAATATGTTACTGTCTGCCCCGAAATGATGTTAGTTTGTTGAGTTTCTGTTCATGGGGATATCTTTAAAACAAATTTTAACCCAAGATAAAATATAATAAATGTGGTTTTGTGTTATCTCTATAAAGGATGATGTTTCGATGTGTTATTAATTTGTTGTGGGTTCAGTGTGTGTTATGGGAAATTATTTATAGATTTTTTGGAGAGGGTAACTCGGAAAATTTGATGATTTGTTCTCAATGATAGAGGTTAAATATCAGATTATCATCTTATTATCCTATTGATTAATTATATGAAAATTTTCCTATTCTCAATCTTCAATAAAAAAATATCTTATTTATCATACTCACCTATATTATTTTTCATGAATATGGAAATATAAGATTCTATATATCCCATAATATTTCATATTCAAGTGATTTTATATCTTAATCAGTCTTAGATTAACCCACTACTCATCATTATAGTCAGTGAAGTAATTCATATAGGAATATCTATAGAAATATGATTACAAAAGAATAAATTTTAAAAAAAATCTTAAAAAATCAAAAATTAACAAAGATATAAAACACATCCCTAGATATAAGTAAAAGTGTTTGAACTTTTAAGACAAAATTCATTAGATGGTAATGGGGAAAATCTCCTTGTATCTGCACTAATTTCTTAGTGATATATAATTAGGGACATTATAGGAAAATGAATGAAAATAAATACTATTGTAGCACAGATTCAACTGTTTGATTAGAAACTCTTCCCTTCATTGAGTAAATAGTCATACTATTATAGCAGGATTAAAATAATCATGTTCTCTTAAATAGATTCACACCACATGAGAAGAATGAAACTTTTTACATCCTTGGCTGAAAGTGTTTGTTCTAATTCTTTTCAATTAAGGGTTTTTCTCACAATTTTTTAATGTTCTACATGTTCAATGATTGATGTTTTGTATTTCATTAGTTGGAATCATTGAGAATCCTCCTCTTAGATCAAATTCTTCTCTTTCTCACCATATTTATCTTTATCTAAATATTTTTCATGCAGAGGAAATTCTCAATATTTCTAAGTTAATTGAATAGAATTTTATTTTATGTCATCCTTTTAAATTTAGGTATATTTTGTTTCCAAAACTACTCATGGGAACCCCCATGAAGCTACCTTTTAGTGATATTACCATCACATATCCTCTTTAGATTTTGATCAAATTTACATAGAATCTAGACCAAGAGAGTGCCTTTATTTAGTTCCTTAGATAGCTTTACGTATCCCATATATAAGTCATTTATCCATTTGTATCCTCATGTGTACATTTTCCTCGAATGTATAGAATGTCCACCACCTATATGTAGTGGCTTGAATAATTTGTCACAATAGTATTATTATATTGATGTAGAAACTTATAACTTTTATTAGGTCATGGAGAGTATCTGTTGACCATAGATATCTCTCTCAATACCTTGAAAATTTTAAGATGTAGTTATCCTTATGAGGAATAAGAAATTTTCCATATAGATACCTTTACTCCATTAAAGAAGTCGTACAAAATCATAATGGATCAAAATTTGACAAAAAAATGATGTTCATGATTTATGGGAATTCTTATGACTTAGCTACTAAAGTCATAAAATATAGAGTTTTTCATATTTAGAAGATGGTATATGGGATAAATTCATATGAAATATGGAAATTTCATTTCAAAATTCAAGAGGAGTCTAATAAAATTTTGGGAGTATTAAAAAATCCACATCCAAGTCATAAAAAATGGATGATATGTCATACAAAGTGGTATATGTCATTCAATTTCATTTTATCATCCAAAATCATTGTAATATTAAATGAATTGGATAGTCATAATATGGGTAGTATGAAGTCATATGATATATTCAACTATAAATTTTCCACAGCTTTAGAACTGTAATAGTATAAAAATAAACATTCAGTGAAGTATCAAATCAAGTTATAATTAAAATGATTTTAAAAAATGAAAACGAAATTATTTTTTTAAATTAATTAATTTATTGAATCAATAAATCAATGTATACTTCCCACAATTAAATCCATAAATTGAATAAAACATTACAAATTCAGGATGTTTAGTCATTAAATAGTTTGGTTATGGATTTAAAATACTAACTAGAATTAATTAATTACCTGGGTTTTGCCTATATTACGGGAAGTTTCAATTGTAAAATTGTTCAATTTATTCGGAAACATTGGCTTTAATCATTAAAAATAATAGAGTCATCCACCAATGAAGTGTTTAAATGAGTTATCATGATTCTCCCTATTCTTCTCTGACATAAACTTTTAAAAGTTCCATTTTTCCTCATATTTTACCAATAGAACCTTGACAAAGTACTCATTATTCTTCCTTAAATAATATATTTGAAAAAAAGGATATTATAATAACTAATATAAATTTTTTTCCTTCCACTTCTTTTTCTCCATTCATTTACTCAATTAATCATATCAATATAAAGACAACAATACTATAACCAAATCATATTACTTATTATATATTATGAACTTCTTCATTAAGTATTATCCGAGGAATAGATTACTAAATAAATTTATTCACAAATTATTAACATTTTCTTCATCCTCCCTTAATTTTATATAGAAAATGTATTGTCATTATTTATTATATATATATTTTTACTATTATTTCTTTAATATTACTCATTTAATATTTATTATACATCATTAATATCATTTCTATAAAATATTCATGGAAACCCCATAATAATTATCCTTTTTCATTATTCACATCAATAATCCTAAAATAATCTCAAAAATTTTGAAATTATTTAATAAAAAAAATTAATTTAAAATTCCATTTGAGATAGTATTGACCTCCTTTTTTAATTCTTCTATAACTAGTAGAATATTATAATCTTTAAATTAATTCCATGAAATCTATTATAGTTACTAATTTTAAAAGTTCCATCAATGTGGGCATGACCCTACATTCGAAATCATGATACATTACATTTATTTGTTTCATGGAAATCTTGAATTAGAAAATAGAAAATATTCTTTATTATGGTTATAACACATTGATGAAAAAATCACAATGTACTACTTAATATAATTTTATTCCTCAGAATATTTAATATCACTAAAACGCCAATTATTTTTGGAGTATGAAAAATTCTCATACAAATTATGGAGTTTTACCACACCCAATATTAGTTCCACTATTTTCCACATTTTCATCTGACAAATTAATTCTCTTTATTAATTTACAAGAATTATGAAGTCATTTGGGAGTATTAAAAACTCAATTTTTACTGATTTATTTTATCATGTGTTTTGAAAACCTCAATGTCTAAAAAACACATTCTACTTTATTATTATATTTTTTATTTGAAGTTTCAAAAATACTTATAAACATTTTAAAAAGCCTTATAAAGTCAAAGGCCTATATAATTTTCAAAAATTTATCCAAAACAGAAATATTAACTCATGGATAATGTCTAAAACTCAAATAGAAGTGTCAAAAATCATAAATTATGTCTTTTATAGTCATATGAAGTCTTACAAACTCTCATGGAAGGCTTTCAACCTATATTGTATAAATTTACCCAATCCCAAGTGTTCAAAGTCTAATTAAATAGGACCCATTCTTTTTTCTAGTTCAAATATTCCAAACATTATTGGAATCATAGACTTCTTATAAACAACCAAAAATCTTTCTCCAAATGTGTTATCTTTTATTTTATATGTGTTTGAAGATGAGTTTTTTTATGAAATACAAACCAAATAAATAATATTGATAGAAGAATTTTTAAAAACCCACTATCTAGATAAATTCTACAGTATAAAGGACATGTTGTTAAAATTTATATCACACATAAAAAATCATTATCCATTGGTTTTAAATAAAAGATAATTGTTGCGTTCATGTTCAGTAATATTATTATTTTTCCCTATAATTAGAATATATTTATTTAAGAACATCTGGAGTTCTCTCTGATTTTATTCAATAGGAACAATGTTATATGATATTCGATAGGATGTTCAGTTTCCAAATTTTATTCTGTTTCATAAGATCTATTCATGTGGTGTTTAGGGACCAGCTTCACTTCATATTAATATAGATTATTGTCAATAACTCTGTAATTAAACTTTTTTATATAACTATGTTAGACATACATACCATACTAATCAATTCATTTAATTATCTTTTATACTAACAATATAATCATTATATGGATAATGAAATATGGAAATATCATTACCTTATAATTTCTATATATTTAAGGTAACCTACAGACTTTCAAATTCCAAATTTAGCTCAAAACTGTGATTCTTTAGCACTTTTAACCTACTTTCCACTCCATAAATATATAGAAATTATATTCTAGTTGAGGTAAATAATTTTATGGGAAGGGAGTTTACCCTAACCATGGTTCCCCTTGTTGTTGAATGTATATATATCATATAGTCAAACAATTATTTCTTTCCCTTCCTATCTAAACCATGAGTGTTGATGTTTGCTTCCTATTGGGTTGAGACACCCTAAGAAATTTCAATGATTTATTCTTTATGGGATATTAAAATTTTTATTTTTGATATCTTGTATAATTTTGTGTGGAAATAATTTTATAGGGTGTGGATTAAATTGTTTATTGTTAATCCTACTAGTAAGGTGGCCTTGAATCTTTTTGGTTTCAATCACTATATTAAATGTTCAACTATTCCTAAATCCCTTGGATACTAGATGGTTGTTAGTATATCATTTAAAACAAAAACATCACAATATATAGTTCCTTGAATTTATAAAATACTAATGTATAGTGATCCAAGGAATCATAATACTAGTACAATATTTGGGTTTTGGTAGTCGGTAAATTATAGACTTTGGTCAATTCTAAATGTGTTAGTAAAACAGTTAGTTCATTATTTTAATTTTCCAGAAAACGTGATTAAAATATTTTTAACTTGGGAACTCCCCTTGTTGTGATTATTTTGTCCAATTGTTAGAACTTTTGTAATGTATTCCATATCAAATCATTGAATTTATAATTTTACTTATTTATTAGGTCTCCTCCAGAAGATGAATCCAATATATTTTTTTCATTATGCAAAATCCCTTGGAAAAAGAATACCATGAAGTGATAGTATTTAAATGGATTATGGGGGGAGGATTATGTTAACTAATTTAATCACTCCCAAAATTCTTCTGGAGGTTCTCCAAATACATGTTTTATTCAATATATATCCCTTTTTTAGCTGTATTTTCCTGGATACACGGAACAATTTATGGTAGAAAATCATATAATGTTCATCCCATGTGGTTAAATATCTGAGATTTATATTTTATATCCACTCATTGGATGATCCTTCAAAGGAGAAAAGGAAAAAAAATTATAAATAGAGTATGAATATAATACTCCTATGGGTTTGAATTTTTGACATGCACGCTAAAAACTATCAATTGTAGGTTAGGATCCCCTCCTGTCTAGATATGAAACTTAAGTAGGAGTTTGATCATTCTTGTTTCAATTTGAATGTCATATTAGATATTTGTTTTTTGAATAAAAATATTATTTTTAAAATAAGGTATATATAATTCTATCAATATCATAGTTATGTGAGCTATGTTTTATCCATTTTTCCAATACCAAAGGTGAAAATAGTAAAGAAATATAATGAGGATGGAAAATAATCCATTAGAACATTGAGAAAATACATTTAATCTTTCCCAATAATCTTTTGAGCCCTATATCTTGAATGTATAGTTCTCT
This sequence comes from Viscum album, assembly GCA_963277665.1. Taxonomy (NCBI): domain Eukaryota; kingdom Viridiplantae; phylum Streptophyta; class Magnoliopsida; order Santalales; family Viscaceae; genus Viscum; species Viscum album. The sequence continues at coordinate 1,328,888,574 of OY728162.1, forward strand.
AAAACTATAGATTAAAATAAAGGACCTCACCTAAACAAGATATATTTATTTTTCAAAATAATATTTAATGAAAAAACAAAATAAATAACACAACATTGGATTGTCTACCCATAAATGATGTTAGTTTGATCAATATCTCTTCATGGGGATCAATTTAGAAAAAATTTGAACCCATGTTAAAATATAGTAAATGTGGTTTTGGGTTATCTAAATAGAGGATGATTTTTTTGTGTGTTATTCATTTGTTGTGGGTTTAGTGTGTACTACAAGAAATTATTTATACCTTTTTTGGAGAGGGTAATTATGAAATTTTTATTATTTTTTCTCAATGATAGTGGTTTAATATCAGATTATCATCTCATTAAACTATTGATTAATTATTTTAAAATTTTCCCATTCTCAATCTACAATGAAAAAATATCTTCTTGATCATACTAAACTAGTTTATTTTTTATGAATAGGGAAAAATAAGAATCTATATATCCCATAGTATTTCATATTCTAGGGATTATAGATCTCGATCACTCTTAGACAAGCCCACTACTCACCATTATTGTTAGTGATGTAAATCTAAGTGGAATATCACTAGCATTATGAGTCCAAGAAAAGTACTTTTTAAAAAAAACATCCAAAAGAAATCATAAATTAACGAAGCTATTAAACACATTGATAGAGATAAGTAAATGAGATTGACCTTTTAAGATAAACATTCATTAAAAGGTAATGGGGGAACTCTGCTTTTAAATGCCAATAATTTCCTACTGCTCCATCATTTGGGACATTAAAGAAAAATGAATGAAAATAAATAATGTTGTATAATAGATTCAACTGTTTGATTAGAAAGTCCTCCCTTCATTTTGTGAATAGTCATACTATTGTAGCCCGATCAAAATATTCACGTTCTCTTTAATATATCCACACCACATGAGAAGCATGACACTTTTGACATCCATGACTAAATGTGTTTGTTATATTTTTTTTCCATTAAAGAGGTATCTCAAATTTTTTTGATGTTTCATATGTTCAAAGATTGAGGTTGTGGATTTCTTTAGTTTTACTCATTTAGAACCCTATTCAAAGGTCAAATTCTTCTCTTGATCAATATATTTCTCTTTATCTAGATATTTTTCATGCAGAGGAATTTCCCAATATTTCAAAGGTAATTGAATAAAAATTTATTTTAGGTCATCCTTTTCGATTTCTATATATTTTGTGCCAAAACTCTTCATGGGAACCCTCATGAATCTACCTTTCAGTGATATATCCATCACATATCCTCTTTAGCTTTTGATCACATTAATGTAGCATCAAGACTAAGAGAGTACCTTTATATTATTCCATAGATAGATTTACATATCCCATCTAATGATTCATTTATCCATTTCTATCCTCACATGTACATTTTCATAGATTGTATAGAATGTCCATCACCTATATGTAGTAGCCTGAATACATTGTCGCAATAAAATTATTACAATGATGTATCTACTAATAACTTTGTATAGTTCATGGGGTGTAACTATTGTCCTCAAATAGCTCTATCAATACGATGGAAAGTTACAAATGTAGTTAGCCTTACAAGGAATAAGAAGTGTTCTATATGGATACCTTTATGCCAGGAAAGAAGTCATAGAAAACCATAATGGATTAGAATATGAGAAAAACAGATGTTTATGATCAATGGAAATTCTGAAGACTCAACTAATAAAGTCAAATAAAATATATTTTTTCATATTCAGAAGATTCTATACGGAATAATGTCATATGAAATATGGAAATGTCATATAAAAACTGAAGAGGAGTCCTATGAAATTTAAGGAGTATTAAATAGTTCCTCTTCCAAGTGATAAAAAATGCATGAAAAGTCATACAAAAAGATATATATCATGTCATTTCATTTTATCATCCAAAATAAATGTCATATTAAATGATGTGGATATTCACACTATGGGTAGTTTGAAGTCATACGTTATATTCAACAATAATTTTCCCTTACCTTTTGACCTATAGTTGTATAAATGTAAACATACAGTGAAGTAACTAATCTAGTTATAATTAAAATAATTTTAAAAAATGAAACCGGATTAAAAATTCATTACATAAAGAAAGTATTGAATCAATAAATCAATGGATACTTCCATCAATTAAATCTAAAAATTGAAAAAAAATTAAAAATTCAGGATTTTAATTCCTTAAAAAGTTAGGTTATATATTTCTAAAACTAATTAGAATTAATCAATTACATGGTTTTTTTCTACATTATGGGAATTTTCAATTGTAAACTAGTTCAATTTATTTGGAATCATTGGATTTAATCATTAAAAATTAGAGATTCATCAACCAATTTAATGTTTAAATGAATTATCATGATTCTCTTTATTATTCTCATACATACACTATTAAATTTTCCATTTTCATTCCTCAAATTTTACCTACAGAAACATAATAATGTACTCATTATTCCTCCTTAAATTTTATATTAAAAAAGGATATTGCAGGAACTGATATAAAAAATTGTTCTTCCACTTATTTTTCTTCATTCTTTTACTAAATGAATCAGATCAATATGAAAAAGGCAATACCTTACACAAATCTTATTACTTATTCTTTATTATGAACTTCTTCATTAAGTATTATCAGATGACTAGATTACTAAATACGTTTCTTCAGAAATTAGTAACATGTTCTTCCTCCTCGCTTTATATGAAATAGAAATTGTATTGTCTTTAATTATTTTATATATATTTTTTCTATTTATTTTCTAATATTACTATTTTTATATTAATTATACATCATTAATATCATTTCTATAAAATATTCCTGGAAACCCCATAATCATTATCCTTTTTAAGAATTCACATCAATAATCCTGAAATAATTTCAAACTTTCAGAAAGTATTTAATTTAAAATATTTTAATGAGAAATTCCATTTGATATCAGTATTGACCTCTTTATTTAATTATTATTTATATATTAGCTTCTTATACTCTATAAATATCTTCCACGAAATCTATTAGGGTTACTTATTTAAAATGTTCCCTCAAAGTTTGCATGACACTACATTGATATCATGACGCATTACTATTATTTTTTTCATGGGAATCTTGAATTAGAAAATAATAAATGATCCTTACTATGGTTATAACACATTGAATAAAAAATCACAATATATCACAGAATTTAATTTTATTCCTCTGGATATTTATTATCACTGAAATCATCAATTATTTTTAGAATAACTAATTTTCTCATACAAATTTTTGAGTTTAACCACACCCAATATTAGTAAAACTATTTTAAAAAATTTCATCTGAAAAATTTATTTTTTGTATTAATTTATAATCATTATGAAATCATTAGGGAGTATTAAAAACTCTATTTTTACTCAATTACTTTTTCATATGTTCTGAAAGATTCAATTTCGTAAAAACACATTCCACTTTCTTATGATGTGTGTGATATGATGTTTCAGAAATACCTATGAAAATTTCAAAAATCCACATAAAGTTAAAGGCCTAGATAATTTTAAGCACACTATCCAAAAAAAATATAAACTCAAGAATAGTGTCTCAAACTCAACTAGAAGTGTTAAAAAGCATACACTATGTCTTATATAGTCATGTAAAGTCTTAAAAACGCTCTTGTAATACTTTCACCCCATATCTTATCAATGTTTCCAAACCCAGGTGTCTAAAGTCTAGTGAAATAGGACCTCTTCATTTTTCTAGTTCAAATATTCTAATCTTTATAGGGATAATAGATGTCATATAAACAACCAAAAATCCATATCATTATGTGTTATATTTTTTTTATGTGTTTGAAGATAAGTTTTTATAATGAAATACCAACCAAATTAAGCATATCAATAGAAGAAGTCATGAAAACACATTATCTAGATAAATTCTATAATATATAGAACTTGTTATTCAGATTCATATCAAACATAATAAATTTTTATCCATAGGTTGTAAATCACAGATAATTATAGAGTTTATGTTATGTAATATTATGATATTTCTCTATAATTTTAATATATTTATTCAAGAACACAATGAGTTTTCTCAGATATTATTTATTAGGTAAAATCTTATAATATATTAGTTAGGAAGATCAATAGTTAAATTTTATATTATTTCATAACAGCTATTCATGTGGTGTTCGGGGACTCGCTTTGCTGCACATTAATATACCTTATAGTCAAAAACTCAGTAACTACACTTCATTATACAGCTATGGTAGATAGTACATACGAAACGAATCAATTCTTTTAATTATATTTTATACTAACACTACAATCATAATATATTAATGTATACTATGTTTAATTTATCCAACTATTTATTCAAGGAAAATAAATTCAATATTATTTTTTAAAGGGTATGTTTGAACCTTAATTCATCTTTACAAGACTATTTCACATCACCAAACTTTAAAAAACAAAAAATGTATATAATTTCAAATAATATATTGATAAAAAATACAACCAATAAGTAAAAATAATTGATTTCTTGAAAACAAATAAAACCTAAGCGTACCAAAAAATTCACATTTCTCTATTTGGTTACACCAATATACCCCTTAATATTTGATGTCAATACTCACTTCCATTATACTGTTAATGTTCTTCTCAATCATATTGAAAGTAATAAAAATTGTGATTATAAGGTTACTATATTATTATATTGATACTAATTATAAGATAATTCATCATACCATTCTAATATTCAAATTATAGATTTACTATAGGAAGTAATTTATATATATCAGAACACTCTATGAAAAATTATTATTCTTATCTTCCTTGTTATTCACATCCAATGGAGACCTTTTCTCACCATACATATTTTAATGAAAATTCATATAATTTTATTATTCTTTTACATTATCAATAAATTTTTTATTAGGGATGAAGGTATCGCATTTTCCTTAAAAAAGTTCCATCAATTATTCGACATTATATTTAAATGGGATAATGTAGTGTAAAAGACAATACTGATCAATTAAGAAAAAAATATAGTACACAAACTATCGATAATGTGATAAAAACTAATTATCAATTAAATTTAATAATCATGAGGATGATAATATATATTTAAAAAAAGATATAACATGTCTCAAAATCAATAGTATAATTTAAAACATTCAAGTACAAGGATTTTGCCTTTTTTATTTTAAAAATATCTCCCACATATTCAGTATATTGAATTTAAATCCAAATAGTAAAGTAATTTCAACTCCCAAAGATTTCATAGTACGTTATCTCCTTAATGTAATTCAATAAATTGTGCTACACACAACACTAAGTTCGAGAGAACCACAACTTACTAAACTAACCCTTAAAAAAGAGGTTAGGAATATTATTAACTGAATATTTAATATTATATACACTTTATAATTTTAATATCAATATTATTTGTTTCCTATACATTATATAAAACCAAATTCATTTTTTCAGATAAAATAATATTTTTCAAAAAATGAAATTTAACCACCTTTTATTGGAAACCCCTGTTTAAAACAAGTATTTGACACTTTTATATATTAAATTTAATGAAATTAAATTTTTCTTTAGAATCAGGACATAAAAATTTAGTATGGATAATTTTTGGGTACTTTTCTGATAACATTCATATTTTGATGTATACTGAAAAATACTAAATTTTAATTGAAAACCACATTTTTAATCGAAAAAATTGATAATTTTAAATTATAAAATTTAATTATTTGGATGTATAGTTAATTTATATTTTAATCATTTAATTAAATATAGGTCATTTTAAGTAATTTCACATTTACATTTGACATAAAAACAAGTTAATCTTTTGATAGTTTTTTGTTTTTTAAAACCGGCATTTTGCATTTTAACAACAGGAATTAATTATAAATTAATAAATTAATATTCTATGTTTTGAATTTGGTAAAATAGAGTTCATTTTTTAATTATTAATATTAAAATTAGCTTGGGGTAATGTTTGTAATTTTTTTGAAAACTTTTAATTTTTGATGAATAATGAAGAATCACTGCGTTATTACTTAAAACAAACAATTAATTTAAATAATTAGTTATTTTATTTTATTTTATTTTATGCCATAATATATATAAAATACCTATATATGTTCAATGTAATTCATTGGTGTAATTTTATAATAATTTTAGATATATACATGTTTATTGATCTTTTTACCGCCTTTTACCCACCTTCTAGGAGAATTTGAAAATAAGCATGAAACATAATTTTCCCATATATGTGAGTTTAATTTCAAAAATAAAAGACACATGATTAACCGTATTATGTAAAATTTTGTTCAATTAGATGAAAATAATTTTTGGTAATTAGTAACTTTTTACTTTTATCTACCATGGTTAAAATTAAATAATGAAATTAAATGTAAAAATGATATTATAATAATCCTAACACATGTACTAATTGTATTGGATAAGTGTAATTAGAACAGTAACAACCATATGATTAAAATATTTTCATTTACATCCTCATGGATTATATTAGGACATTTATTATTATTTAATATAGATAAACGTTTAATATGTTAAATTCATGTTTTTAACTAAAACATTTTTAATTGAAGGTTATAAATAAGATAAATTCCACTATAAATATTTATTAATAAGATAATAATATTTAATACATAATGGTTGTAACACCTCGAGATTCCATGATACGCTTCTCTTTCAATAATGCAATAGCTTCCATTTTACGCAAGTTCGAGATTCTAACACATTGCGACCAATCAAAATAGCCATTATGAATAGTAATGCCCACATTTTAAAATGATATATATTTTTTATTTAAAAATGGACTTCATTTTTGGATTATGAATATTGAAATTATCCTAAGTTTAATTTTTGGTATTTTTCTAAGAACTTCCAATTTTTTATGAATAGTGAAAAATAATTAAAAACAAATTTTTTTAATCAAAATAATTTATAGTGATAAATAATAATATTGAGTGGTTTTAAAGTATAATTATAATATAATTTTACCATTTTATCCACTGGTGTTCATTATAATTAATTTCACTTTGAAATTGGACATAAACAATTGTCAATCTTTTGATATATATTGTTTCTTAAAAACACGCTATTTGTTGTGGCAGTGGAAATTATTTATAAAATTAATTAATGAAACTTATATGTTTGTAATTTTGTAAAATAGGCATCATTTTTGAATTCGTAATATCAATTATATCTTAGGGTGAAATTTTGGCATTGTTCTGAAAAACGTCAATTTTTGATGAATAGTGAAACCACTAAGTGGTAGTTAAAAAAACAAATTTTTCTTTAAAATGAAACATTACCACTTCTATGAATTGAATTTCAAAAATCTGACATAAATTTTTGTCATTATGAAGTAAAATTTTATTTAATTGAATAAAAATAATTTTTGTTTAATCGTAACTTTTATGTTTTTTTTAATCACGATTAAAGGTAATTAGTGAAATTTAAGGTAAAAATGATATTATAAAAATAGGAAAATACCCTTACACTTTCCCTACCCTTATTTAACGAGTCATGTGCGACCAATAAAATCAATGGATAAACTTGGGGACCACATGGAGCCACTTGGGTTTGAAAATTACATTAATAACATTTTATTTAAAGTAAAAATAAAATTGTCACAAACACATGTTGTTTTACTAAAAAAATTATTACATGGGGTTATATAAGTTAAAGTTTTGACTATAAATTTTCATTGGAAATATAAAAGTATTTCCTACATCATGGTCATTTTCTTATAATTTTTAGAAATTAAATAAACTAAATTTTTTATGACACAATGATGATGCAGTGATTACCTCATTAATTAACGATATAAATAAAATGAAAAGATAATGTAAAATATAAGACATAAACTTGTCAAAAACCTATTGGATGAGTATATTTCTAACCCTTATCACCTTATCATATAAATATATAATTGTGGGGCCTCTAGAATACGAAAATCATTTCATAATAATGTAACATTTATTGAATTTCCAAGAATGCCTCTCCTATCCTCTTATAAAAAGGCCCCCACCACAACCACCTTATTCACACCTTCCAAGCCATTTGACTCGGCCAACCTCTGCCCAAATACTCTATCAACTTCCTTCTATTACTCCTAGAAGCCTCTATTTGGGCATAAGTCTTCCCATGGAAGCCTTTGGCTCATATCAAAAAGAGTTACCCGATTTTAGGGTAATGTCTTCTCTTATGTTATTTTTTTTTATTTTGCTTCTCCAACCCCTTAAAATCTTTTTATTCCTTTATTTTGTAACAAAACCAGTATCTTAAATATACTAGTATGTTGTTATGAGAATGAATTTATTTACACTTACACACACCTTCATCAAATGGTTAAAGAACATACTATTTCTGTGCGTGGTGAATTTCTGCCTCACGAAATGATGATTGTTCAATATTCATTTAACACCTATCACGGTGGACATTATGACGACACTACTTTTATATATGATATATATTATGTTTTTGTTTTACTTATGATTCTTTATTTTTCATTTATGGCATACCTTTATGATTTCCATTATGGGTAAACGAGATAATTTCATTTTAGAAGTGCGGACTACCGCTCCCTCCAAGTTATTTGAATCGTTAATGCCATATGTGGGATGTATAAAGGATGGAGTAAATGATATTTGTAACACCCCGAGATTTTATGAAAAATATTCTTTTTAATTTCATTAATGTCTTGTGTTGTACGCTACACCAAAAGGAGATTTCACAACATGTATCCTTGACTTGCCTTTCATTACACGCAATCGCGACCTTCCTCGATAGCGTGTGTAGTATGTAATTCTGAGTTTCACTAAACAACGATATGCTATTAAAATATTATTAAAACTAGCCGTAAAGAATAGTAATAACCACCTTTTAAAATTTTAGAAATTTTAGCTCTCAAAATGGACTTCATTTTTGGATTCGGAGTATCGAATTTAGCCTAAGGTGAAATTTTGGTACTTTTCGGATAACTTTCATATTCTGATTAATAGTGAAAATTACTAAATTTTAATTAAAAACAACTTTTTTAATAGAAATAATTAATAGTGATAAATTATTAATTTGAGTGGTTTTAAAGAATATTTAGAATATATTTTTAAAATTCAATACAATGTTGGTCATTGGATGTAATTTCACATTTACACCAGACATAAACAAGTGTTAATCTTTTGATAGTTATTATCTCTTAAAAAGACGTTATTTGTTGTGACAACGGAAATTAATTATAAAATTAATTAATGCAACTTATATGTTGGGAATTTTTTAAAATATAAATCGTTTTTTAATTCGTAATATCAATTATATCTTAGGGTGAAATTTTTGCATTTTTCTGAAAAACTTCAATTTTTGATGAATAGTGAAACTACAAAGTGGTAGTTAAAAAATTATTTTTTTTCATAAATCATAATTTTACCGCTTCTATGAATGGAATTTCAAAAATCCGAGAGACACGGTTGATGTTAGTAAGTAAAATGTGTTTCAATGAGATGAAAATAATTTTTGGTGAATAGTAACTTTTTACTTTTATTTACCACGGTGAAAAGTAAATAGGGTAATTAAGGGTAAAAATGATATTAATATTACCCTAACACATGTCATAATCCTATTGAACAAGTGTATCTCGGACAAAAACACCCTTAAGTGTAAAATATTATCATTTAGGCCCATTTGGATTAGATTAGGACATTTATTATTATTTAATTCAAAGAAGAGTTAAAAGAGTTAAAATCAATGTTTATTTACTAAAACATTTTTAATATATGGTTATACATAATATAATTTCGACTATAAATATTCATTAGAAAGAAAAAAATATTTCCTACATAATGGTATTTTATTTGTAATTTGTATACTTTAAATAATTTAATTTATTTATGACATAACGATGATGTAGTAATTACCTTTTTAAGAAAATATTAACATAATTGATTTTATAAATGCCCAAATAAATGTAATTTGAGACTTTTTATGACTTAGACTAATTTTATAGGTTAATATGACATGTTATTGTTGATTTAAGTAACTAGATTAGAACTTATCATTCTGTTAGAAATTTCATAAAAATCATGTACCAAATAGTGTCAAAATTGACATAAATTAGTTTTTAAAACAAATATTATATTATTAATTGTTATTTAATTCCTAAAAATATAAGGTTCGGCAAAATGACTTAGATAAGGATATATATATTAATAATAAACAACTTGGGGTTCGTTTGGATTCATATAGTAAGTTTATTAACCATATAGTGTAAGAAAACAAAAAGGCACGGTAAAAGTTAAATTATTTAACTTAGAGTTAAATCTAATTGATAAGGTTAAAATAATAACATAAACTTGTCTAAATCCTTTTGGATGAGAAGCTTTCGTCCCATCCCCACTTTATCTTCGAAATAAGACCATTTAAAACCATTATAAACCGAATTTGACCTTAATATTAAATAATATTTTGAGATTTTCCTAAGATGCCCCTCTCCTCCCTTATAAAAGGGCACCTCCTCCCTCTCCTCCTCACACCAATTTGAGCCTTCAAGCTCGGAAAAACCCTGCCAAAATATCTTCTACACTTCCCTTGTATCATCCTAGAGGTCCTGGTCTTCTTCAAAGACCATCCTTAGTTCTTTAAGTGGAGGTTAAGTGAAGGCGCGTCAAAAAGAGGTAATATCCATTACCGATCTTTTTCATTTTCTTTCTTCTTCAACTTCTTCTTCTTTAGTTGTTTCATGATAAAGTAATAACATCAGTATTTATTATATACTGATATGTTATTATAAATATGAAACAACTCTAATTAACCTTCTATCCATCCTACGGGAAAAAGGAAATCATCGCGCGTGCGTACGTACGGAATACCGTCTCCACGCCGTGGTGTAATCTATTTTCCGCCACCACCTTAATTTGATGGGTATAATGGTGTAATGAGTAACTATATATGATTATTATAAAGTTATATTGATACTTAAATAGTATACATACACTTCAACACAATTCCACGACCATGGGAACGATATCATCGCTCGTGCGTACGTACGGACTACCGTCTCCACGACGCGATGAGATTCATTCTCAATGATTAACCATTCATGAATGATTATAAAGTATATATAATAAGTACTAATGAAATATATGACATAATAATGACTCTGGATTTATGTATATTTATTTGTATGTCATCTACTTAATTCCATTCAATTCAATAAGGAAACGAAAACAGTGTTCATGCGTACGTACGGACTACCATCTCCATGAATGGTGTATTTCATTCCATTTATCGATATATTATATATATATATATATATTCTGAATATATATTATATATAAATCATGTTTTACATTCTGGATATAAGTAATCATGATCCAAGTAATCATATTAATAATTACAAGTTAAAAACACGAACGACAAATGAGACGATTTTACCCAAAACGCTACTTTAACATGAATTTACAAAAGAAGGGGTAATATAAAGTCATAAGTGGACCATATATGATATAATAACAATGAATATGATTCTAGAATAAGTCAATAACATTATTTAAATCATTATACAGGAGGTTCGGACACTTACGAAGCAAATCGGACCTAAGGTAAGGGAAAATATCACAATCTCATTTTTATCCGAGATTGTTTTTACATTGGCATTTACTGGGGTGTATTTTATCATCCACATCCATGTTCCATAAATATGTAATATTTTTTCCATCCACATACAATAGTTTAAATCCAATTTTACCATTCGGTGAGTTTTTAGTAAAGAATATGAAAGGAATCTTTTGTCGTTTTTCATACGAGGTACTTTTTGAATTTTCCGACAAAAGTACGAAGAATGTTTTTTTTAACTTATATGGCACGAATGGATTTTTAAAACATTATTTCCAAGAAGCATCCTTTACAAGTTTTCAAGTTTATTTTTAATCAAATTATTTTAGTTTATAATTGTACGACATGTTAAGAAAGGAAAGGTGTTTTTGAAGAAGAAAGGATATTTTCCTCAAGAATGGAGTTCAAGTGTTTTATCAAAATTATTTTCCATCTAAGATAATAAAGGGTTCTGTTTTTATCCCTATTATTACATTGATTTGATTATGTTGTGATGGAATTATTTTTATGAATTCCTTTATCTTATATGAATTGTTTTATGATGTCATGATGTTTAAGATTCCCATTTGTATTACATGGGTTATGCAATGATGAATGATTTATGATTTTGTGGCACACATAAGAATGGTATCATTATGAGATGTGTGGGACCTATATATCCCTCCAATGCATTGGGTAAAGATTTTATATCTCATGAGATAGACATGGCTGGAATGGTAGGTTATACTGGTTCAGTGAAACATGACTGAAACGAGGGTGACTCAGTTCAGAAAGGGACTTTGTCCACTAAGATAGTCTTGGAAATGAGTCTTGACAAACAAGAAATGATTCTCTATGATAATGTGTGTATTCCAGAAATTTTCATGTTTTAAGTTATGATTATTGGGATTTCATTTCACTACTATGATTTATCCCATGTTATGAAATTATGCTCTCTTTTGCAGGTTAAGATTTCCAAAAGTTATGTTCTTATGAATATGATGTGATTGATTTTTCTTTTGTTTACCCTTACTGAGCATTTGAGCTCACCCTTTTATGTTTTCTTTTCCCCATGATATAAAGAAAGGTTTTAGGTAAAAAAAAGGGGAGATATTTATGGGAGATATTGAAGATCTTTCACCACGATTAGAAGATTACGTTCCGAGTTTCCAAAGACACTAAACTATTACGATCCTTGTGTGTATTTTTTTGTTATGTACTAAGTATTCCGCAAATGTAATGTAATGTCCATGTACGTCAGGCTTCGGGTCTCTACAATATTATATATGATATTATACTGGAATTATAATATATAATTATATCATTATGATTTCATTCCATTAAATATGAAATATAAATGAAAGTAGCGTTCATGAGTATGTACGGTTTACCGTCTCCATGAACGGTGCATTTCATTTCTTACCACTAAATGTTACGTAATATTATGAATGAATGTATATAGTGGATATATATGATATACATGATATCTACATCATCAATATAATTCTGGAGATAATGGATATTATACTACATAAACAACTTGTAATTATAAGATGTTTATTGTTGAATCAATTACCAAAGATCGACAAAATGACCGTTATTAACTTAAATGACCAAATAATTTTCGTAACATGGAAATAGGTGATATAAAAGGGGTAATGAACTTGAAAAAGGTTCTTAAGCAAGTATATATTGACTCTATTTTATTATTCAAGAGGTTAAAGAACGATCGAGTCAAGTCGGACATGTGGTAAGAGAACTTCTTAACCCAATTTCCATTCGTTGGGTTAATCTCCTACTTTTAAATTATTTCATGATATTAGTATATCCTATCTTTTATTTGTACTTTCTTTATGTGTACTTATAGTGAATACACATAATAGATCTATCTTATTTAAAAAATCATCTTTGTAAGGACTTCATCTCAATCTTCATTCATTGAGGCATATTTTGTTTTATACACAAATTTCTTCTATACGGTGTATAAACCCTTTTGAATATTACGTTTATTCAAAAGGAATATTTTTTATATGAATAGTTTTACTAAATGACAAAAAGGAATGTTTTTCTTGTTGTACGTATCTGGCGACAATGACTTCTCCACCGCCGTGACCATTATTTGAGTTTCTGCTTCCTCTACAAGCCATAAATTTTTTTAAATGAAAAATAAATACCGTTTTTTAATTTTCTTCTATTTTGGTATTGAAAATGGGTTTTATAATGTTTTTATTATATCAACGTGTTGTATTGAAATCTTGTGATTGAAATGCGGAAATGTTATGTTTTCTTTATGCATGTTTTATGTGATACAATTATGTTATGGTTTATGATATGTTTAAACCTATTCATATGAGGAATGCATTGGACTTAATATGTGATGGGTAGAGCCCTCTATAGATCCTCAATGCATCTTCAGGTCTCATGAGACAAACTAGTGTCTTGGCATGAGGCCTTCACAAAATCTTATTTTTAGTCTTGGAATGAGGCCTTGGCTACGTGGTTATGATAGTCTGGCATTATGCATCCCATCATTATGAAAGAGGTTATTGATATTGAATGTGATTATTCTACCAGTGGAATATCCATGTGAATAAGTAAATGGCATTATTTCATTTTACTTTTTCCATATTATGCTGAAGTACAAGTTTAAAAGGCTTTTGTTTTAGTTATACATTTCCTTAAATGTTTATGTTTATTTATGAAAGCTTTTTCTATATTGTTATCCTTACTGAGCATCTGACCTCACCCCTTTCAATGTTTTAATTTTTCCAGGATGTGATAAAGTATATTATGAATGACCTGCAGGGATAGTACGAGGGGATATAAAGACAAGATGTTTTTTTAGTTTTTTAAAATTTATGATGTAATGTATGACTTATGAATGTATCTAGTGTTTCCAAGACTACTAAACTAATCATTCTTTCAAGACTTTATCTTTGTGATCATGGAAATGTAACACAATAATGCACCGACTCTGGGTAACTGTTGTAACGACATTACAGTTGGTATCAGAGGCTGTTTAGTACTAACCTTGGAAGCTAGATTTAGTTAAACTCTGATTAGAGCACATAGCCCTAAGATAGACTTTGAGGATTAGTATAGAATAACTTCCTAGAATTTTGGTATTATAGAGATTTATGTGAGTTTTCGAGCAATACATCCCTGTCTGGATATGAGCAGGTAGAGGTGGATCTAGCACAGATGTACCTAGGTGTAAAACCCAAAAACACCTCTTTGAGATAGACTAGAACGGGAACTGGTGCACGACAACGGGCCTTGCTTCACTCTTGGTTACGACACTCCCGGGGGATATGCTTATGATTATTCTCATTTTCTATACAAACCATTAAGAAGGGTTTATGAGTATATACTTCCTCAATGAAAACATTTTTATGATTATGGATTATATCCATAAATAGTTCAATTTATGTTAAGTGTTTTACAAGTATGGAATTATGTATTTTGATTCATAAACTAATCTAGTTTATGCCATTGTTTAGGAATGGTTCCCAGTGGAAGGAATGGAAACCGTATCAATGCACGCACTCCATGTTGGGATTTCCCTCCTGCTCAAGATATTTATAGTGGATCTGGTGATACAAGTTGTGCTGATCAACTTATCACCATACTGGGAAAACTCACTCAGGTTCTGAAAAATATCCTTACTCACATGGAGCACCCTGATCCACAACGTGGAGGATCAATGTTAGACCGCTTCATGAGGCAACAACCACCAACATTCAATGTAATTACAAATCCCTTAGTAGCTGAGTAGTGGATAAATTTCGTAGAGAAAATATTCCATGCCTTGGGGTGTAGTGAAAGGGAATAGGTTATCATGCCAGTTTACCGCCTCACGAGAGATGCTGATCAATGGTGGTAATTGATTCAAAATAAAAAGGAAGATGAAGAAGTATCAAGTATGTAATGAAGAGAGTTCAAAGATCTTTTCTTAGAAAAATAATTTCCTCGTGACCATCGAGAAGATATGGAAATGTAATTTCTGAGTCTGAGACAAATGGAGGATGAGAATGTCGCAAAGTATGAGGCCAACTTTACATGGTTAGTGAGGTTTGCTACAGATTATATATGTAACCCAAGAAGTAAGATTGATCATTTCTTTGATGGGTTAAAACCATTTCTCTGACGAGCATTAGTATCACAATCTTTCTCAACATACGATGATATAGTCTCATGTGATATCAAGATAGAAAAGGAATTCTCTAAGTGTTATGAAAACAAAGTAAAGCAAGAGAAAAGAGAACGGTGGAACAAGAGATAGATAAAGGGAAAAAGGGACAAAAGGATTTTCCATTTTGTTATAATTGTGGGAAGAATCACCCTGGTACATGCCTAAAAGGAATGGGATTTTGTTATAAATGTGGAGAAAAGGGTAACCAGGCTCATGATTGCAAGGGAAAGAAAGAGGCTATCAATGTTGAATGCTACAATTGTAGAGAAATGGGGAATTATGAAAATTAATGTCCTAAGAATCAGGGAAAATTATCCCAGAAAAGGCCAAGGGATCAAGGACAAGCTTATATTGTTACTACAGTTGAAGTGGAATAATTAATGTATTGGTGTTTTTTGACTCAATGATTATATTCTGGTTATAAAAATAATGTGATATATATAAGGATTGTACTGCAGTACTTGTTTTTGTCATTATGTTTTTAATATGATGAGGATAATCATATTTTTAGTATGCTACCATAAGAGAAACATTACTTTTTTTGGGGAATCACATGTTAAAATTGATTTTGGAATTTAGAGACCTTTTAGAGAAAGTCTGGACAGAGGTATTTTGATAACTATAAAGGTTGTAATGGATTAAGTTGAACCTTGAATAGTATTGTTTAAGGATAAAACATTTCTGAAGATTATTTTTGGAATATTATAATACTATAGTTTTAGGAAAACGACATCCTTCAGGTTGGGGGATAACTAGTCGCGTCGGACAAAGCTGCAGGAATCGAACCCACAACCATAGTGCGACATGACTTTATTACCTACCACTAGCCTACACGAAGTACCTGATTATTACAAATAGTTTTCCTAATCTAAATGGTATGTGTTGATATTTGGATCCTTGTACGATCAGGATAAATATAATATTTTGGAGTTCTATTATCTTTTTGAGTGAAAGATGGGTTTGTGGAAAATATTTATTATAAAATGAAAGTCTACATGACAAGTAAGTATATTTCCTTACGTTCTTAGTAAATCTCTTAAATAAATTCCCCAACTTTATGAAAGGTAACTTAAAACAAAAACTCTTCCAGTTAACCTTTCCAACTGGGGATTCAATAACCGCTTAACCAATCACAAGTTTGTGATTTTCTTGTGGTTAACTTTCACCAAATCCTATTTTCTACAACTCTCCATCAGACCTTGATGGTTTTTTTATTCCATATCCATATTTTCATACAATCCTAGTATGGGATATCTCAGGTGACCATTGTACTTCTCTTTCTTTCTTTTAATGTTATATTTTTATTAACCTTATTTCCGATGTGGGTTTTCCACAATGGTATTTTCTATTTTGAATCTTTTATTTTCAAAGAAAAATTTCTAATTTCGAGGATGCAATTTATGGAAAGAGGGGATAATGTAACACCTCGAGCTTCGATGCCAATGAGCATGTACCCTAGTGGTATATGATCCTTCTTGGCATCCAAAAGACCCAGGATCAAATCCGGGCATGGGCGAATTTCCAAGGTACTGTAGCAGTAGTGGCAGTGTTGCAGCGGCAACACTGTAGCGGCAGAGGGACTGTAGCAAATACTGTAGAGGTGGTGGTACTATAGTAGGCACGGTAGAAGCACAGGTACTATAGTAGTACTATTCACCGAGGGGTCCTTTGGGCCATTAAAAATGGGCTTTCAAGCCTTGTATTCTGGCAACATGGCCTTGGGCCTTCGGGCTATGTAATGGGTCTCCCTCTACCCAATTTAAATAGGTGTTTGCTTTCAAATAATAAATTGAGGCTTCGGCCCCAACCTTTTAAAAAAACACTTTGAGCTTCCATGATACGCTTCTCTGTCAATAATGCAATAGCTTCAATTTTACGCACGTTCGAGATTCTAACACACCGCGACCAATCAAAATAGCCATTATGAATAGTAATAACAACTTTTTGAAATTATATATATTTTATATTTCAAAATGGACTTCATTTTTGGATTCGGAATATCAAAAATAACCTATGTTGAATTTTTGGTATTTTTCTAAGAACATCCATTTTTTTTAATAGTGAAAAATACTTAAAAACAACTTTATTAATCAAAATTATTTATAGTGATAAATTAAACTATAGAGTGGTTTTAAAGTATAATTATAATATATTTTTACCATTTTATCCCATGATGTTCATTATAATTAATTTCACTTTGAAATTGGACATAAACAATTGTCAATCTTTTGATATATATTGTTTCTTAAAAACACGCTATTTGTTGTGACAGCGGGAATTAATTAGAAAATTAATTAATTCAACTTATATGTTTTTAATTTTGTAAAATAGAAATAATTTTTGAATTCATAATATCAATTATAGCTTAGGGTGAAATTTTGGCATTGTTCTGAAAAACTTCAATTTTTGATGAATAGTGAAACCACTAAGTGGTAGTTTAAAAAATAATTTTTCTTTTAAATGAAATATTACCACTTCTATGAATTAAATTTAAAAAATAAAAAATACATGGTTGTCATTAGGATGTAAAATTTGGTTCAATGGGATTAAAATATTTTTTGGTGAATAGTAACTTTTATGTTTTATTAATCATGATTAAAAGTAATTAGTGAAATTTAAGATAAAAATGATATTATAAAAATATGAAAATACCCTTAAACTTGTCTTACCCTTATCGGATGAGTCATGGCCGATCGATACGATCCATGGGTCAACTTGGGGACCTCATGGAGCCACATGGGTAAGAAAATGACATTAATATGTTTTTATTTAAAATAAAAATAAAATTGTCACAAACATGTGTTGTTTTAATAAACACTTTTTACACGGGGTTATATAAGTTAACATTTGAATATAAATATTCATTAGAAAGATGAAACTATTTCCTTAATCATGGTAATTTTCTTATAATTTTTAGACATTAAATAAATTAAATTCTTTATGACACAATGATGATGCATCGATTACCTCATTAATTAACGATTTAAATTAAATGAAAAGATAATGTAACATTTAAGACTTAAACTTGTAAAAAACCTATTGGATGAGTATATTTAGAATTCTTATCACCTTATACTAGAAATATATAATTTCGGGACCTCTAAAATCTGAAAATAATTTCATAATAATGTAAGATTTCTTGACTTTCCAAGAGTGCCCCTCCTCTCCTCTTATAAAAGGCCCCCACCACTACCACCTTATTCACACCTTCCAAGCCATTTGGCTGGACCAACATCTGCCCAAATACTCTGTCAACATCCCTCTCTTACTCCTAGAATCCTCACATTGGGAATAAGTCTTACCAAGGAAGCCTTTGGCTCAAATCAAAAAGAGTTGCCCGATTTTAAGGTAATGTCTTCTCTTATGTTTTTTTGTTTTATTTTTCTTCTCCTACCCCTTAAACTATTTTTATTTCTTTATTTTGTAAAAACACTAGTATCTTAAATATACTAGGATGTTTTTATGAGATTTAATTTATTTACCCTTACACAAACCTTTGTCTAACTGTTAAAGAACATACTGTTTCTGCGGGTGACGAATTATTGCCTCACGAAACGATGATCGTTCAATCTTATTTTAACACCTCTCATAGTGGCCATTATGATGACACTACTTTTATATATGATATATATTATGTTTTTGTTTTCCTTATGATTATTTATTTTTCATTTATCGCATACCTTTATGATTTCCATTATGGTTAAACGCGATAATTTCATTTTATGAAGTGCGGACTACCGCCCCCTCAAAGTGATTTGAATCGTTAATGCCATATGTGGGATGTATAAAGGATGGAGTAAATGATAATATATATGATATTATACTGTAATTGTAATAAACCTTTATATAATTATGATTTCATTCAATTAAATATTAAATAGAAATTAAATTAGTGTTCATGCATACGTACGGCTTACCGTCTCCATGAACGGTGCATTTCATTTCTTACCTCTAAATGTTACATAATATTATGAATGAATGTATATACTGGATATATATTATATACATGATATCTACATCATGAATATAACTCTCGAGATAATGGATATTCTACCACATAAACAACATGTAATTATAAGATGTTTATTATTGACACAAGTACCAAATATCGACAAAAAGACCGTTATTAACTTAAATGACTAAATAATTTTCGTAACATGTTAATAAGTGATATAAAAGGGATAATGAACCTGAAAAAGGTTTATAAGAATGTAGATGTTAAATCTATTTTATTATTCAGGAGGTTAAAGAACGATCGAGTCAAGTCGGAAACGAGGTAAGGGAACTTCTTAACCCAATTTCCATTCTTTGGGTTAATCTCCTACTTTAAAATTATGTCATGATATTATTATATCCTATATTGTATTTTTACTTTATTTATGTGTACTTATAGTGAATACACATAATAGATAAAATTTATTTAAAAAATTATCTTTGTAAGGACTTCGTCTCAATCTCCATTCATTGAGGCATATTTTGTTTTATACACAAATTTCATCTATACGGTGTATAAACCCCTTTGACTTTTACGTTTATTCAAAAGGAATATTTATATATGAAGAATTTTATTAAATGACAAAAAGGAATGTTTTTATTTTCGTATATATGTGGCGACAATGACTTCTTCTCCGCCGTGACCATTATTTGAGTTTCGGCTTCCTCTACATGCCATAACTTTATTTAAATGAAAAATAAATACCAAGTTTTAATTTTCTTCTATTTTGGTATTGAAAATGGTTTTGATAAAGTTTTTATTATATCAACATGTTTTATTGATATCTTGTGATTAAAATGTGGAAATGTAATGTTTACTTTATGCATGTTTTATGTTATACGAATATGTTATGGTTTATGAAATGTTTATACCTGTTCATATGAAGAATGCATTGGACTTATGAAGTGACAAGTGGAGCCCACTATAGATCCTCGACGCATCGGAAGGTCTCATGAAAAAAACTATTGTCTTGGCACGAGGCCTTGACAAAATCTTATTTGTAGTCATGGCACGAGGCCTTGGCTACGTGGTTATGATATACTGGCATTATGCATTACATCATTATGAAAGTGGTTATTGATATTTCATGTGATTATTACACCATTAGAATATCCATGTGAATAAGTAAATGGAATTATTTCATTTTAATTTTTCCATATTATGCCGAAGTACAAGTTTAAAAGGATTTTTTTTAGTTATAAATTGCCTTAAATATTTATGTTTATTTATTAATGATTTTGCTATATTATTATCCTTATTGAGCATCTAAGCTCACCGCTTTCAATTTTTTAATTTTTCCAGGAAGTGATGAAGTAAATTATTAATGACCTGCAAGGAAAGTATGAGGGGATATGAAGACAGTATGTTTCTTTTAGTTTTTCTACTTTATGATGTAATGTAATACTTATGAATGTATTTAGTGTTTCCAAGACTACTAAACTAATCTGTCTTTCGAGAATTGATCTTTGTGATCATGCCAATGTTATGCAATAATGCCCCAACTCTAGGTAACTGGGGTCGGGGTGTTACAATGGTATTTTATTTATAATTGTTAGTCATTAAAAAATGAAATGTATTTATGACACAATGATGAGGCAGTAATTACCAAATTAATTAAAGGTTAAAATAATTGATATTATAAATACCGAAATAAATGTAATTTGAGACTTTTGATGGATTAAAGTAAATTTATTTCTTAGTAGGAAATGTTATGGTTGATTCAAAAAACTATTTTCTATGTAATCATTCTGTAATAAATTAACAGAAAAACAAATACTAAATAGTGTCAAAATTGATAGAAAATAGATTTTTTTTAAAAATTCTATATTATTGGCAGATATAATATTTCTAAAACTGTATTGTTCATCAAAAGAGATTAAATAATATTATATATGTCATTAATGAACCACTTGAGGTTCTATTGGATGTTTAAACTATGTTTATTAACCATATAATGTAGGAATACAAGAAGACACGGTAAAAGTCAAATTATTTAACAGATAGTTAAATAAAAAATATAATGTTAAAATGGTAACTTAAACATGTATAAAACCTATTGGTTGAGATTATTCAGACCCATAACCACATAATTATTTACATAATTCCATTTGGAACCATTATAAACCGAATATGATTGTATAATAAATTAATACTTTAATCTTTCCTTAAAGTGACCATCACCTCTCTTTTAAAATGGCACTTCTCATTTTATTAATTTCACACATTCAAAGACATTTGACATGTCCAAACCTGACCAAAATTCTTTTCAACTATCCTCCCTTCATCCTAGAGGCCCTAGTTTGATCATAAATCCATCCTAAGGATCACATTTGATCAAATCCAAAGGAAGAACCCAAAGAGAGGTAAATATTTCATCACATCTTTCATGTTCCTTTCCTCTTCCATTTCCACTTTCTATTTTGTTTCCATTTCAAAATAATAACAATAGTATCTTCTATATACTTTGATGTTATTATAAAAATGGTACCACCATTTTCATTACTCTATCAATCTTATAAATGAATAATTCACCATACGTGTGTACGTACAAATTATCATCTCCACCTTGTGGTGTAGTTTGTTATTCAAACACTTCATTATTTGGATTGGTATAATAGTTACTGTAACTGATGTTAATAATAAATATAAAATGTTACTAATTATTTATTAATGACATACCATCCAATTACATATGATTTCACCAATAATATAATGATATTGTCGCTCGTGCGTACATACGGATTACCGTCTCCACGACACGATGAGATTCATTTCCACATTCACCATTTAATAATGATTATAAAAATATATATCATTAATAAGTATGTAATATATGGTATAATAATGCTACTAGATATATATATATATTTATTTATTTATTTATATATGTACTTACATATATCTTATTCAATTAGTTCCGTTCAATACGATATGAAAATGGAAACACTGTTTATGTGTACGTACAACATTCCGTCTCCATAAACTGTGTTTTATATTTCCTATATATGTCTATTATACATATTTATATTCTATATATATATGATATATAAATCATGTTTTATATTATGGATTAATTTAAATCAATATCTAAGTTATACAATTAAGAGTAACAAGTTAAAAAACGTACGATAAAGGAAGCGGTTGTTACTTGAAATGTTAATTTAGCATGGAAATTATTATTAAATGGGGAGTATAAAGTCAGAAATTAATCTTTTATGATATCATAAATATTAATATGGTCTTGTTATATTTTAATAACATACTATGGTCTTTATACAGAAGTTTAAACGTACCCTCTTCTAAAATAAAGTACAATGTAAGGGTTAATTTAATAATTTCTTTATTATCCAAGATTGTTTTTAAGTAAGTATCTAATGGGAAATATTTATTATCCATGTGTATGTTACATTAATTTTTTTTCAAAGGGATTATTTTTAAGGGATATTTTACTAAAACATAATTTTCAATGTTTTAATGATTTATTCTATTAAACCATTCTCATTAATGTCCATGTTTTCAAAATGGTTTTAAGGATTAATTTATATGGACATCAATGTTTTAAAATCTTAATTCCTTTCAAAAGATTCAAAGTGTAATGAGACACATTGATTCAAAACATTCTTTAAAATTAATTCCTTTATAAATTGTATGACTTTTAAAATAATTTCATTAAAAAGGGTTATTTCTCTCAAAGAGTTTTACAAATCATTTTCATCGTTTTCAACATCCTTTGGTGGATTTTAATCTTTTTTGAAGTTGATTTATTATGATACAAATTTTTCATATTTTTTTGAAGGTTTTGTGATATGTTTCACTATGGATGTGTTATTTTTATACCATTCATGGTTTATGGATAATGTATTGACATTTTATATGATAGTTTTAATATGAATGTTAATGTTATGTTTAAACCTTTTCATATGTGGAATGCACTGGACTTAGTAAGTGATGGGTGGATCCCGCTATATATCCTCGATGCATCAGTAAGTCTCAAGAGTCAAATCAGTGTCTTGGAATAAGGCATTAAAAAAATCCTATTTGTAGTCTAGGCACATGGATTTTACTATGTGGTTATGAAGTCTGGAATTATGCATTTCATCATTATGAAAGTGGCTATTGATATTGTATGTCAAAATTCGACTAGTATAATATCGATGTTAATAAGTAAATTAAATTATTTTATTTTATATTTTCTATATTATTCTATTGATTATGTTTAAAAAGATTTTCCTCTAGTCTTATACATTGACTTAAATGTTTTTGCATATCTATGAATATTTACGCTATATTTTTATCCTTACTGAGCATCTCATCTGTCACGACCCCCTCCCACCAAAGATGCCCCTCCTGAGTTGGCAATGGTGAAAGGGAGATAATGACCCCCGAGTCCCGCCTCTAGTAGGCCCCAGGTTGGCGACTAGCACCAAGGGTATAAGTTTTCAGAAATATGGGAGGCATTACCCTTTTTATTATTTTGGATCGGGAAATAGGACAAGTCAACCACCAAAAAGGGAAAATAACAAGTGTATATAAATAAACCCAAACCAAGCCCACATGCATGTTTAAACAATTTTTATAACAAGGTACAAGTACAAGGAAGCTCAAAAGTACAATGCCAAAGAAAACATGAGAACAAAAACTGCAACAACTCCAACTGCCCGACTAGTAGTGTCCCGCACGGCCCTGGTAGTCCTCCTGGAAACTTGAAAGTAAACGTAGGGTGAGCATACAAGTATACTCAGTAGGGAAACCTAAAGCTCTCGTGCACAAGTGGGGAGACACCCTCAGGTCCCGTGAGAAAACAGAAGAACCAGTAACTAACAAGGAAAAACTATCCAACCAGCCTCACTGGTCACACTCACCAAGTAACAAAAACAAGTTTAGTATATATATATAACAAAAAATATTGGGTACCCCGCACCATTTCCCACTTAATTAGATGCTTCTCTTCCTAACGGCAAACGTCCTGATGCTACCACACTCTTCCCGCCCGCACACACCTGGGCCAAACCACGCATCCCGCCCGCACACACCTGGGCCTCACAACCACGCATCTCGCCCGCACACACCTGGGCCACAACCACTAACCCGCCCGTAGACACCTGGGCCTCATCCCGAAGGTTCTTGGGAACGGTAAGCCTGCCCGAAGAGTCTTCGGATAAAGGTCGCCTCAAGCCATCACAGCCTCTGAGACCTACCTGAGAGTCTTGGGTGTAAGGTCACGTCAAGCCATCATAGCCTATGGAAGAAGGAGCAGGAAGGAGCTAGTAACTAAGGGGGAACACCCTCTCCCATAAAATGGGAGTGTTCGGCACTAGGTGCTTGACATCGGGGTGGTGCGACAAAACACAAAGATACAATTATATATATACATATACCAAACACACAGCCCATCCTATGGCTTCTTAAAAAGAGAAACTGAGCATGTGCCTCGGCACTGCTACCACGAAGCATGCATCAACAACCCAACAATCATCCCCCGACCCCATTTAGGTTTTCATGTTTCATGCAATTGTTTAACAAATTATTACTACTGGGGAACTATCATCCAGACAAAACCTTTCACAAACATATCCATGCCATCCACAACCAAGGTTAGGTAAAACACAAGCAACCACATGCCATTTCATTTACAAAAGATTATCACAACCATACAACATTACATCATTCATTTATTTCAAAGTTCCACACATAAAACCCTTTCCACAAAAAAAAAACATTTCCGCATTTGAAAACACCTGTTACTTCAAAACAATTTTCATAATAAAAAAACATTTCATAAATAAAGGAATTTTCCACAACCAACCACTTCCCATTTCAACCCCATCGTTTACAAAACATTTCACACCTCCACGTTTCCACCATCAACCATTCCAATAAGATCACCACCCAAACGTCGCAGCCCCGCTGCCCAGCATCACATTACAACACCATTCCAGAAAGAAAAAACATTTCCCAAAAAACAACCAAACCACCAACATGTTCATTATTCCAAATTTGTTCAACTGGGGTAATCACACAAGGTTTTCATTCTCATCTAATCAGCCAGTCTTTACGTGCTTATCCATTTTCCATGTTTTAACAAAACCAACCACAAACAATTCAGATATCAATTGTGCATGCAAAGGCCACCAACGGCCTTGATTTTCAGTAGGCAAAGGCCCTTCAATCCAAAATCACAATCAGAAGATAAAGAAACTGGAAGGCAATAGAAACAGCACAAAACCCCAAACCCTTCTTTATCCGGTTATTATCTTTATTTAAAGTTCAACTGCATCCCATGGAACAAAAGAAAAATATCCCACCCTGCATGTTGCACCAAATAGAGAGACGAAGGTAAACCCCTACCTCAAAAGGTCCTGATCACGTCGCTTCCGACGACGTCCTTCGGTGTCCTCTGCCTTCGCCAAACCCGACAAACGCCTCCTAGGATGGAAGCTGGAGAAGGAAGGCCGGAAGGAAAGGTGACAAGTCCGGGCTTAGAAGCATTGTCTCGTCGCTACGATCCTATGGCCGCTGACGGATCGTAATTCGGAGCTCAGACAAAGAAGTTAGAGGAGGAAGACTTCTTGATCATCAAGGAGCGTCGTTGTGCGAAGAAGAAGCGATTCGTCTGGAAATAATCCGCGACCCTTTATTATATAGCCAACAAATAGGTAAAACAATATGCAGCATGTATTGATGAATACATGGTGTGACTGTACACCCGTTACGTGTTTTGACTGGTCAACACACGACACGTCACGCGGTTTCCACACGTTTTAATAATAATGATAATTCTATTAATATGTGGTGTTTCGTTGACCCGAGGCATGAGTCATAAAAAGTATCTCATTAATGGTCTTAAAATGACCGTCATAATTTCAGGGTTACGCTGTCGCTGACGGATCGTCAATCTGATACCGTATGAGGGAGATACGTTGGATACAAGATCCCGTAATAATAACAATATTAAATCTATTAATTCCTGAGCGTTTCGGGTACCCAATCCAGAAACCCGAAAAAGACATCCAATATTGGACTCAAAATTTTCGTCTCGTAGTCAGGGTCGCACTGCCACTGATGGTTCGTGAAACCGAGGTCGCACGAAGAAGTTATTGTCGGAAAAGTGTTTTACCTACAAAAACATTAACATGATTATTATATTATTATTTTTAATTGATTTATTTCAAAAACCTAAATCCACCCAACCCTCTCTCTCCAATTTGGTGCGCCTTTCTCCTTTTCTCCTTCATTGATTTCTTTTTCTTTTCTTTTATTACTTCTCTTTTAATTCTCACACTCTCTCTCCAATTTATTTCAAATCATTAACTCACTCCACAAGTGGCGCCTCCCACTTTCTTTTCTCCATGTTCAACATGTCCCATGATTGACTCCTCTTTAAATTATTTATTTTATTGGTTTAAATATTAAATCTTTATTTCATTTAAACCTTTTCTCTCTCCAATCTAATTCTCTCTCCAATCTTTATTTTATTGGTGCGCCTCTCCTTTTATTTCATATCATTATTAATATATTGTTAATATTCTCTCTCTAATCTCATTCCTATCAAAATATTCATCACGCCCACAACAAAATGACTCCTCCTCATTCTCCATGTGGCACGCCCAAAATTCATTTTAAACATTTATTTAATTATTTTTACAAAATTATCATAACATCTCTCATTTATTGAATTTAATTCAAAATTTAAATTTCATTAAATCTTTATTAACGGATCATTCAAAAAAATTAAGCCAACATTATTATTATTATTATTTAGTATAACACTTATAACAAAACCCCAATTAAAATTTATTAAATCGTCACCAATTATTCTTAAAAAAATATCATTATAACGTGCGTTGTGTTGACCAGATCGATTTCAACAAAGGAATGGACCGGAGGGGTCCGGTCCATTACATCAGATACCTCTTAAAACATTCTCGTCCTCGAGAATTAAAAACCAAACAAGAAAAAGAATGGATCCAAAAAACCACTCCGCAAGATACCTCTTAGGGCTCTTGTCATAACAAGAAACAACCGACAACCCTAATTACGTGAGTTAGGAATTCCCTCTCCTATGTCGAGATATTATCCGCTTTAGGCGGCACTGACTCGCCTGCACGGGTTTAATCGCATCTGCATTAATGCGTCTCGATTAAGGACTGGGCCTTCCCACTTCCATATATTAGGTTTTTTTTCCAACTTACACTGCACCAAACAACGTACAACCCACACACTGCCCGGACACGTGGCTTGAAGAATTCCTTCTCCCATGTCGAGATATTATCCGCTTTAGGTGGCACTGACTCGCCTGCACGGGTTAAATCGCATCCACATTAATGCGTCTCGATTAGGGATTAGGTCTTCCCCTCCCCACATGATAGGGCTCTTCACGTACATTTAAAGAAAAGAGAGAAACAACATAGCATTAAAAACTCACAAAAACAAAGTCCAGGCCCAGAGAATGAGCAAAATAGTTCCAACAAAGGAGTGTGATGATCATGTATTTAAACAAAACATAAGTGAGAGAATTTAAGTAAAACCGGAAACATCTCTCTCGATCTCTGGCCTTGCTAGGGTTGCCACTTCTATTGCGTGAAACTGTCTGTGTCCCACTCCTCTGTCGTTCTGTTGACGTCTA
Source organism: Viscum album (assembly GCA_963277665.1). Taxonomy (NCBI): domain Eukaryota; kingdom Viridiplantae; phylum Streptophyta; class Magnoliopsida; order Santalales; family Viscaceae; genus Viscum; species Viscum album. The sequence continues at coordinate 1,328,916,980 of OY728162.1, forward strand.
GGTGCCATAGTTTTTCGGTAAACAGGGGACGCCTAAGCCCAAGTAGTAATGAAAAACTCAAAGTTTTAATTATCATTTTATTTCAAATTTTTTTTCCAGAACACCCAAATCAAGTAAAACACAAACAGGATGATGTATGTACCTTCCCTAGGGTCTCTACCCTGCAATCAATATAGTCTCACTTGGTCGTTCGGTAGGCTCAGAGTCCTTGCATCGGATCACGGGGGGCCCTAAAATCCCGTGTCCTAGCCGGCCTTCCCTGGCCTATGTCACGCACCAAGATTAACGAACACTGTTTCCCTACCATCCCATGCAATCCTCACTGTGCCTAACTCCAGACTCCATCCTATCTCTCAACCATCATCCTCTGATACCATTCTGTCACGACCCCCTCCCACCAAAGATGCCCCTCCTGAGCTGGCAATGGTGAAAGGGAGATAATGACCCCCGAGTCCCGCCTCCAGTAGGCCCCGGGTTGGTGACTAGCACCAAGGGTATGAGTTTTCACAAATATGGGAGGCATTACCCTTTTTATTATTTTGGATCGGGAAATAGGACAAGTCAACCACCGAAAAGGGAAAAGAACAAGTGTATATAAATAAACCCAAACCAAGCCCACATGCATGTTTAAACAATTTTTATAACAAGGTACAAGTACAAGGATGCTCAAAAGTACAATGCCAAAAAAAACAAGAGAACAACAACTACAACAACTCCAACTGCCCGACTAGTAGGGTCTCGCACGGCCCTGGTAGTCCTCCTGGAAGCCTAAAAGTAAACGTAGGGTGAGCATACAGGTATACTCAGTAGGGAAACCTAAAGCTCTCATGCACAAGTGGGGAGACACCCTCAAGTACCGTGAGAAAACAGAAGAACCAGAAACAAACAAGGAAAAACTATCCACCCAGCCTCACTGGTCACACTCACCAAGTAACACAAACAAGTTTAGTATATATATATAACAAAAAATATTGGGTACCCCGCACCATTTCCCTCTTAATTAGATGCTGCTCTTCCTAACGGCAAACGTCCTGACGCTACCACACTCTTCCCGTCCGCACACACCTGGGCCAAACCACGCATCCCGCCCGCACACACCTGGGTCTCACAACCACGCATCTCGCCCGCACACACCTGGGCCACAACCACTAACCCGCCCGTAGACACCTGGGCCTCATCCTGAAGGATCTTGGGAACGGTAAGCCTGCCCGAAGAGTCTTGGGCTAAAGGTCACCTCAAGCCATCACAGCCTCCGAGACCTACCCGAAGAGTCTTGGGTGTAAGGTCACCTCAAGCCATCATAGCCTATGGAAGAAGGAGCAGGAAGGAGCTAGTAACTAAGGCGGAACACCCTCTCCTATAAAATGGGAGTGTTCAGCACTAGGTGCTTGACATGGGGGTGGTGTGACAAAACACAAAGATACAATTATATATATACATATACCAAACACACAGCCCAACCTATGGCTTCATAAAAAGAGAAACTGAGCATGTGCCTCGGCACCGCTACCACGAAGCATGCATCAACATCCAAACAATCATCCCCTGACCCCATTTTGGTTTTCATGTTTCATGAAATGGTTTAACAAATTATTACTACTGGGCAACTATCATCCAGACAAAACCTTTCACAAACATATCCTTGCCATCCACAACCAAGGTTAGGTAAAATGCAAGCAACCACATGCCATTTCATTTACAAAAGATTATCACAACCATACAACATTCCATCATTCATTTATTTCAATGTTCCACACATAAAACCCTTTCCACACACAAAATATTTTTGCATTTGAAAACACCTTTTACTTCAAAACACTTTTCATAATCAAAACACTTTTCATAAGTAAACGCATTTTCCACAACCAACCACATCCCATTTCAACCCCATCGTTTAAAAAACATTTCGCACCTCCAAGTTTCCACCATCAACCATTCCAATAAGATAACCACCCAAACGTCGTAGCCCCGCTGCCCAGCATCACATCACAACACCATTCCAGATAAAAAAACATTTCCCACAAAACAAACAAACCACCAACATGTTCATTATTCCAAATTTGTTCAACCGGGGTGATCACACAAGGTTTTCATTCTCATCTAATCATCCAGTCTTTACGTGCTTATCCATTTTCCATGTTTTAACAAAACCAACCACAAACAATTCAGATATCAATTGCGCACGCAAAGGCCACCAATGACCTTGATTTTCAGTAGGCAAAGTCCCTTCAATCTAAAATCACAATCAGAAGATAAAGAAACTGGAAGGCAATAGAAACAGCACAAAACCCCAAACCCTTCTTTATCTGGTTATTATCTTTATTTAATGTTCAACTGCATCCCATGGAACAAAAGAAAAATATCCCACCCCGCATGTTGCACCAAATAGAGAGACGAAGGTAAACCCCTCCCTCAAAAGGTCCCGATCACGTCGCTTCCGACGACATCCTTCGGTGTCCTCCGCCTTCGCCAAACCTGACAAATGCCTCCTAGGATGGAAGTTGGAGAAGGAAGGCCGGAAGGAAAGGTGACAAGTCCGGGCTTAGAAGCTTTGTCTCGTCGCTACGATCCTGTGGCCGCGGACGGATCGTAATTCGGAGCTCGGACAAAGAAGTTAGAGGAGGAAGACTTCTTGATCATCAAAGAGCGTCGTTGTGCGAAGAAGAAGCGATTCGTCTGGAAATAATCCGCGACGCTTTCTTATATTGTCAATGAATAGGTAAAACAATATGCAGCGTGTATTGATGAATACACGGGGTGACTGTACACCCGTTACGTGTTTTGACTGGTCAACACACGACACGTCAAGCGGTTTCCACGCGTTTTAATAATAATGATAATTCTATTAATATGTGGTGTTTCGTTGACCCGAGGCATGAGTCATAAAAAGTAGCTCATTAATGGTCTTAAAATGACCGTCATAATTTCAGGTTTATGTTGTCGCTGACGGATCGTCAATCCGATACCGTATGAGGGAGATACGTTGGATACAAGATCCCGTAATAATAACAATATTAAATCTATTAATTCATAAGAGTTTCGGGTACCCAATCCGGAAACCCGAAAAAGACATCAAATATTGGACTCAAAATTTTCGTCTCGTAGTCAGGGTCGCACTGCCACTGATAGTTCGTGAAACCGAGGTCGTACGAAGAAGTTATTGTCGGAAAAGTGTTTTACCTACAAAAACATTAACATGATTATTATATTATTATTTTTAATTGATTTATTTCAAAAACCTAAATCCACCCAACCCTCTCTCTCCAATTTGGTGTGCCTTTCTCCTTTTCTCCTTCATTGATTTCTTTTTCTTTTATTTTATTACTTCTCTTTAAATTCTCACACTCTCTCTCCAATTTATTTCAAATCCTTAACTCACTCCACAATTGGCGCCTCCCACTTTCTTTTCTCCATGTTCAACACGTCCCATGATTGACTCCTCTTTAAATTATTTATTTTATTGGTTTAAATATTAAATCTTTATTTCATTTAAACCTTTTCTCTCTCCAATCTAATTCTCTCTCCAATCTTTATTTTATTGGTGCGCCTCTCCTTTTATTTCATATCATTATTAATATATTGTTAATATTCTCTCTCCAATCTCATTCCTACCAAAATATTCATCACACCCACAACAAAATGGCTCCTCCTCATTCTCCATGTGGCATGCCCAAAATTCATTTTAAACATTTATTTAATTATTTTTACACAATTATCATAACATCTCTCATTTATTGAATTTAATTCAAAATTTAAATTTCATTAAATCTTTATTAACGGATCATTCAAAAAAATTAAGCCAACATTATTATTATTATTATATAGTATAACACTTATAACAAAACCCCAATTAAAATTTATTAAATCGTCACCAATTAATATTAAAAAAAATATCATTATAACGTGCGTTGTGTTGACCAGATCGATTTCAACAAAGGAATGGACCGGAGGGGTCCGGTCCATTACATCATCTCACCACATTCTATGTTTTAATTTACCCAGGATTCCAAGAAGTGCATTATTTTTGATAAGTAGGGTTAATCTAGGGGATTAATTTCATTTTAAAAGATTCATTTATGCTGTGTTTTATTTTCTAATGTGTAATGTAAAGTTTATGTATGTAATGTATTTCCCAAGATTTCTAATCGGGTCGGTCATTCGGGACTTGATTCCTTGTAATCATGCCAATGTATTAAAATAATGCACTGAGTATGGGATTCCAGGGTCGGGGCATTATAGTTTGTGTGAGATAATATTTAGTAAAAACCGTGGAAATAGATTTAGTAAAACTTCAATTAGAAAACATTACCCTTTGATATACATTGAGTATTATTATATAAGAACATCCTATAATTATGGTACTGTAGATATTTTGGGAGTTTTCCAAACAATACATCCCATTCTGGATATGAGTAGGTAGAGGCAGCTCTGGCACATATGTACCTTGGGGTAAATCCCAAAAACACTTCTTTGAGCTAGACTCAAACGAGAACTAGTTCACGACAATGAGCCTTCCCACACTCTTTGTTACGCAACTCCTGGGTGATATGCTTCAGATAATTCCTGTTTTCATTGCATGCCATTATGAAGGATTAAAGAGTAAATAATTTTTCAAAGAAAACATTTTTTGATTATAGATTATATGCATAATCTTTTCAATTTATGTTTTTATATTACATTTTTGGAATTATGAATTGCGATTCATAAACTAACCTATTGTATGACATTGTTTAGAAATGGTTCCTATTATAAGGAATGAGAATTCTAGCAATAAGCATGATCGAAAGATTAATAAGGATCATATCTTTCATTATATTTAGCCAACATTTAATAGGTATATAGTCTCCCATATATTCTCAGAATACAAAGAAATAGTATCTGGTGTTAATAAGATAACTAAATAATTCTCTTAGTCTTATGGATTTGAAGGGAAGAAAGGGAAGAAAAGGATAGAAGAGAGAATTATGGATAAAGGGAAGAGGGGAAAGAAGGATTTACTAATGTGTGATAACTGTGGAAGGAATCACTTTGGTAAATTCTTGAAGGGGATTAGAGTTTGTTATAAGTGTGGTGAAAAAGGACACCTAGTACATTATTATAAGGGTAAGAAAAAAGATAGAAATATACAAATCTTTATCTTCAAGGAGGTGGGACACTACGCGAAGCAATGTCCAAATCATCAAAGTATACCCCAAATGAAGCCATTAGATAATAATCATGTTATGACACAACCAAAGATGAAGATGAATGATTATATTTATTTTGTTGTTATTAAATTATTGTGTCATTTGAGTATTGTATTAATGATGTACATGTTATATGAATTATAGATTATAAAATGATTGTACTATAGTAATATTTCATTAAGGGCATGATATTGTCTGGATCCAAGAAAAGTGACTCAATAGCATGTTAATTTTTTTGAAAAATATATTGTTGAGAGAAAGATAAACCATAATATTTTACTGATACTAGGGTATTGATTTTGGATTAAGAGATAATTGATTTGGATATTATTTACATCCTTGGAATTGGTTAATGGTTTGCTTATTCCATAATTGATGGAGTTTACAACAGTTATGAATAGAAGGAGTATATCCAGTATTCTATAAGGATTAAGGGTGAATGAATGAAATCAATCAGGTTTTATGGTAATTTTGAGTGGTACAGTGTTTTGAAATAATACACGATGAAGGTATTCACATGTTGTTACGTGGAAAAAGGATCCTCATTGTGTTTACCTTCCTTATAAATTTTGGACTGTGACTTTGAATAAAAGTATATTGGATTAGTCTAAGGGTTGGAATCAATTATGTTTGACATTGGATACTATTGTTCATGTTAAATCGTTTCTTGAGATTATTTTGGAATTATTATAAAAGGGAAAACCGGAGGTCAGGCGATAACCAGTGGCGTCTGGCAAGGCCACGAGACTTGAACCCTTAACCGAAGGGCAAAAAGGGTGCATCAACTACCACTGGCCTATGTGATGTCCTGGTTTATATAATGTAGTATTATAAAATAATCTGAAAATAGAAAAAAAACTAATTGTTTTAACCCTATACAATTAAAATAAATAAATTTTTTTGAATTCTATTATCTTTTGGAGTGAAAGATCCATTTGTGGAAGGAATTAGTTGAAGGGTGAAACTCTACTTGTCAAGTATATATATATATATTCCTCTTATTCAATGAATAAATTAATTCTCAAACATTAGGGAAGGGATCTTCAATCCCAAAATGTGTTATCCTAATACCATATGTTTTTTTGAACCGATTATATTTTACATCATCTTAGATTGATGGCTTTGAGGCCCTCAATTTTACACTTGTTTGTGATTGATGACGTCCATCACTCCCAATAAATCTTTATTTTTTCTCCAATTATGTGTATCTAATTTCCACCAATGTTCTCCTAATCGGGATCATAATTTGGTGATGACTTTTTCATTTCCTTTTCCCTCTTATTAAGACAAAATTTTATTAACTCAATTTCTGATGTGGGTTTTCCACAAATGTATTTTTCTGTTTTTAACCATTTATTTATGAAGAACAATTTCAAATTGCGAGGACACAATTTATTGAAGGACGGGTGAATGTAACTCCCCAATATTTCATAGTACGTTATCTCATTATAGTTATTCAATAGCTTTCCCTACAAGAAACACCATGTTCGAGCGCAACACAGCTTACTAAACTAACAATTCAAAAGGCGGTTATGAACAATATTAACTATATTCTTAATCTTATATAATCTATATAATTTTAACATTAATACTATGTTTTTCTTGGACATAATATATGAATAAATTCATTATTTCGGATAAAATAAGTATTTTTCAAAAAAAAAATGCAATTTTACCACCTTTTAATGGAGAACCCTTCTTAAAAATAATATTTGAAACTTTTATATATTAAATTTAATGAAATTAAATTCTTCTTTATAATCGTGACATAAAAATTTATTTTGGATAAATTTTTGGTACTTTTCTGATAACTTTCACATTTTGACGAATACTGAAAAATACTAATTTTTATAAAAAAAAATTTAATTGAAAAAATTTATATTGTTAAATTATAAATTTGAATTGTTTGGATTTATAATTAGATTATATTTTTATCATTTAATAAAATATAGAACACTATAAGTAATTCCACATTTAAATTTGAAAAAAACACGTGTTAATCTTTTGATAGTTTTTACTTTATAAAACCCAGCCTTTTGGTTTTGACAATGGGAATTCATTTTAAATTAATAAATGAAACTTTTATGGTTTGAAATTGGTAAAATAGACCTCATTTTTTAATTCTGAATATCAATATTATCTTGGTGTAAAGTTTTGATATTTTTCCGAAAACATTCTATTTTTGATGAATCTTGAAAAAACACTATGTTATTGGTTAAAACAAACTTCTTATTTAAATAGTTAGTTATTTTATTTTAATTTATTTTATCTAATAATAGATACATAATACTTATATATGTTCAAAGTAATTCATTGGAGTCATTTTATAATAAGTTTAGATATATAAAATGTATTGAACTTTTTACCGCCTTTTACTCACCTTCTAGGAGCATTAAAAGACATGAATAATACATATATTTACCACTTCTCTGAGTTGAATTTCAAAATTTTGAGAGACACAGTTAACCTCAATAAGTAAAATGTGGTTCAATAAGATGAAAACAATTTTTGTTGAATAGTATCTTTTGACATTTATTTAACAGAGTTAAAAGTAAATATGGTAATTATGGATAAAAATCATATTATAAATACCCTAAAACATGTCAAAATTCTATTGGATAAGTTTAATTTGACCAAAAACAAAGTTAGGAATAAAATATGATCCTTTAGGTACACTAGGATTAGATTAGGAAATTTTTTATTATTTAATTTAAAGAAGAGCTAAAAGTGTTAAATTCATGTTTTAATTACTAAAACATTTTTTGGGGGTTATACTTAAGAAAAATTCAACTATAAAAATTTATTAGAAATAAAAAAAGATTTAATACTTAATGGTATTTTATTTATAATTTTTAGTCATTAAATAATTTAATTTATTTATGAAATGATGATGATGTAGTAATTACCTTTTTATAAATGATTAAAATAATTGATATTATAAATACCCAAATAAATGTAATTTGAGACTTATGATGAATTAAACAAATTTTATAGGTTAATATGACCTGTTGGGGTTGATTGAAGAAATATTTTTCGAAGTAATAATGCTGGTATGATTTTAACAAAAAACAAATACCAAATATTGTTAAAATTGACATAAAATAGTTTTTTAAAAAAAATACAATATTATTGGTTGATATAATATTCCTAAAAATCTAATGTTCGGCCAAAGGGATTAAATAATATTACATATATCATTAATGACCCACTTTAGTTTTTATTGGATGTTTATTGTAAATTTATTATCCATATAGTGTAATAAAACATGAAGACACAGTAAAAGATAAATTATTTAACTAAGAGTTAAATCTAAAAGATAAGGTTAAAATGGAAACCTAAAATTTTCTAAATCCTATTGCTAGAGATCATGTTGACCCATAACCACCTATTGTTTGAAATAATTTTTTTGAGCCATTATACACTTAATATGGTGGCATAATAAATTAATACGTTAATCTTTTCCTAAACTGACCCTCACCTCACTTATGAAAGGGCACATCCCCATCTATTAATTTCACACCTACAAAGCCATTTTTATCGGCCAAACCCTACCCAAATATCCCATAAACTATCCTAAATTTATCATATATACCATATATTGAGCATATAGACAACCTACGGATCTATTTTGATCAAATCAAAAGGAAGAACCCGAAGAAGCAGTAAATATTTCCTCACATCTTTCAAAGTCTTTTCATCTTCCACTTCCTCTTTATTTGTTGTTTCCATTTTAAAATAATAACTAAAATATCTTATATATACTATGATGTTATTATAAAAATATAAAAACCATTTTCATTACTCTATCCATCATATAAATGAAAAAGTCACCATTTGTGCGTACGTACAGATTACCGTCTCCACAACGTGGTGTAGTTTGTTATTCAAACACTTAATTATTTGGATGGGTATAATAATGAGTATAACTGATTTAATAATAAATATAACATGTTAATGATACTAAACATATGATATACCATCCTATTACATACTATTTCACCATCAATATAAGGATATTGTCACTCATGCGTATGTGCGGATTACCATCTCCAAGATGCGATTAGATTCATTTCCACGTTCACCATTCAACGATCATTATAAAAACATATTTCATTATTAATTATTTAATATATGACATAATAATGCTAATATATATATATATGTACCTAGATATGTCTTATTCATGTAGTTCTGTCCAATACGATATAAAAACAGAAAGAGCGTTAATACATACATACGGCCTATCGTATCCATAAAAGGTGTTTTAAATTTCATATATATGTCTATTATACATATTTATATTCTAAATATATATGATATATAAATCATGTTTTATATTTTAAAAGCATTTAAATAATGATATATGTGATACCATCAAGATTAACAAGTCCAAACACGTACGACAAAGAAAGCAATTATTATTATCTAAAATGTTAATTTGACTATGGATGTGTTATTTTTATACCAATAATGGTTTATGGATAATGTATTGACATTTTGTATGCTAGTTTTAATAAGAATGATTATGTTTTATTTAAACTTTTTCATATGAGGAATGCATTGCACATAATAAGTGATGGGTGGAGTCCGCTATAGCTCCTAAATGCATCAGTAGGTCTCACGAGACAAACTAGTGTATTCACAGAAGGCCTTGAAAAAATATTATTTGTAGTCTTGGGACAAGGCATTGACTATGTGGTTATGATATATGGAATTACACATTCCATCATTATAGAAGTGGTTATTGATATTTTATGTGATTATTTGACTATATAATATCCATGTAAATAAGTATGTGGCATTTTTATATTGAATCTTTGACATATTATGCTGAATTTTATGTTTAATAGTATTTTTTTTGTCATATACATTTCCTTAAATGTTTATTATTATTTATGAAATTTTTCTCTATATTTTTATCCTTACTGAGTATATGAGGTCACCCATTTCTATGTTTTAATTTTCTAAGGATTTCAATAAGTGTATTATGATTGATTAGTAGTGTTAAGCTTGGGGATTAAAGACATTATCAATGCATCATTTACGTTGTGTTTTATTTTCTAATGTGTAATGTAATGTTCATGTATGTAATCAATTTTATAGGACTGCTAAACTAATCTGCCTTTCGGAAACTGATTTCTTGTAATCATGCCTATATATTAAAATAATCCACCAACTCACGGCTTCTATGGTTAGGGAAATACAAGAATAGTTATTAACATACCTTACCCTTTAATTTCATAATGTCCTATTAGAATTCTTGATTAAACCAAGAAGTGTTGATGTCCATGATTGTTTAACCATTTTGAAATACCATTAAATTATTTTCCAATAAAGTCTTCATAATTTATGTTTTTTGAGTTAAAATCAAAATTTAATCATTAAAACCAACTGTGATATTTATAAGAGTCATTTTGATATAAGTTTGAATAAACCTTGATGGATCACATAGTCAGCAGTATAATGATTAAACCCTCCAATTAGTTCTCTATATTTTTTCATTAAAATATAAATACCAATTAAATGTATAAAAAATATTCTATTAAGACAATTAATTGGATTTAAAATATATACAAAATGAGAACTAAACATATTTTAATTTTCTCATAAAACAGAACCTCTTTTCATTCTATCTTTAATATATCGAGAACTCATCATACAATTTTCATTCTTGATTTTCCATATTTTTGTCCTCTTTGGGAAGCATGGTTTTTTAATTAATAGTTATAAATGGTAAAGAAATATTTTAAGTATAAAATAATCCAATTTCATTCATTTAAACCTACTCCATCTTAATTTTTTTACAATGCTAGTGTTAGGTTCAACGACCCAAACACAAATTTTATTGATAAAAATAAATGGTTAAAAAAGTGTGAAAAAAAAAATTTTGTTTACATACCTAACATAAAGTTGGAGTAACTCAGGAGGAATATTTTCCCTCAAAATAATATCATGCGCAACACACATATTAGAAAGTCCATCAACGATCTTGTTTTCTTAACAATATGTATGAGTAACAATGAAGTTGATATCTTGAAGAGAGTTCAGGTAGTCCAAACAGCGTGCAGTGAACATCCAAGAATGATGAATGGTACCATTCTAGATGGCCTGGTCTATAGTAGTGGAGTCACCTTCAATCTAGATATTTTTCCAGTTGTGAAGCTTTGAGAACGAGATAGCATTGATAATGCTCATCATCTCAGCTTCCAAATATGATGCAATGCCGAAATATCAATAAAAGTAGTCAAGCGTCTGGTCAAAGTGATTTCATAAAATGTATTTACAACACGTTGGGATAGGGTCTCCTTGAGAGGCACCATCCACATTGATTTTAATCCAGCCAGTGGGAGGGGGCTTCAAAAAAACATCAAATGTAGATCTAGGTCGAGGGTAATTCCTATCAGCCCCAATACGCCCATGAATCCAAAGGTCACAAACCGAGTTTCTATAAATATCTTTTTGAATCTAAACCGCCTCCCATATCATGATGAGAATTCTCATTTTACCTTAATTATGGTTTAATGAGTTTTCACAGAAAGTAAGATCATTTCTACCATACCAGATCACATAAAGGAGATCTACTATAGCTGCTGCAAAAATATTCTTGATCTGTTGGGAGTTAGGTTGGTCCATACACCGCTGTAGCTGTGAGGTTATAGAACTTCAAAATAACCATTTACACTCAAGAATGTAAAAAATATAATTCTAGATAGACATTGATGTATCACAAGAAAGAAAGAGGTGATTAATTTCTTTACTATGTTGGTTACACATTTTCTCCATATTATAATCCTCTACAAACTTATTTATATAAATGATTATGTAGCCCCTAAGCATATTATCAGACTTCTTTATGTTTGTGTAATCATTTTTCAAAATAGTTATCTTCAAATATATAGTAACTAAATATTTCTTGATTTTTTTAAATAATTATACATTTTTATGTAGAATGGTTATGCATGTGTTGGATTTATGAACTAAAATATTTCATCATCCGCACATATCTTCAATAGTCTTCATGTCACCCATATTTTATAACATCCCCTCCTCCTATTCTTCTATATTGTCAATAATTAAATAAATCATACTATTCATTTCATGGATTGATTCATTTAGATTGTTTAACTTACATCCATTCGGATTTGAAATCATGAAAATCATTGAATGGTCCATGATGTGAACTCTATTTACTTAATATAAAACATCAATTTTCTAAATCTTATTCAATCGTATTCTATGTATTATTAAGAGAAATTGATATAACATGATTGTCCTATTGGATTCCACAAATAGAGTGAGTTCCTTTCATTATTCACTTTCATTTTTATTTTGGTCGTCCCCTATTAATATTATGAGTTTACAAAAGTGTTTTTTAACAATACTCCAGCATTTTCTGAACCCTGTCATTAATATATTAAATATATTTTTCAGAATAAATATATCCATTTCTTGTAAATAGTTTCCACCTATGTTATGAGATCATCTTTTTTTACTAACAGGTCTTCTTCCAAAATTAACTATTATACCATTGAATATATTCCTTTTATAGCTTGAAAATTCTTCAATATTATTCCAAAATTCAATGGCCTAATGTTAAACCTCTAATGAAATTGATAGTGTCAAACAAATTTCCCCCAATTACTATTGGATGCAGTCTGACTAGTTTCTTCATCATGTTTTTTTAGACCACAATACTATTTTCTAATCTTATTTTATAAAGAAAATAGTTTGACTCATGTTCATAACCACTTGGATGATATGGATGTTTTCCCAAAATTTTCACCAAAATCATTCAAATTTTGTTTTTTAATTTTCACTAACTGATAAAAAATAATTAGAACTAATATATCTATTAGTACTAGAATATCGATCGAAATATTTTTTTGAATCCATTGATGAATTCATGATCATTTAATAATATTTCTAATTTTTTTAGAAGTAAAATTCTCATCACCATTTTTTTAAATAGTGTTTTCATTTTTCATTAGCATGAAAAATTTATCATGGGTAAATTCTTGATTTCTCAATCTCTATTTTAACTCTATAAATTTTATATTTGGTGAATGGTTAGGGTTTTTAAAATATTTCAAACATTCTTAAAATTCCCTTTACTGCTTTAAAATCTAATTTCATGCACCTTATTAGCCTCTTTTAAAACATTATCCTACACTTTGATTTTATTTTCTTTCAATTGTAGTTTTTCTTCATTGAAATCCACTGAAGTTTTCTATAGACTTTATAGTGAATAGAATACCTCTATAATAACTACATTTTCAAAAGAAATTTTTTATCATTCATCTTCAGTTAGAAGTAATATTATATTGAACAGTGATATAAATGTCTTCTCACCATAAACAATGTTTCTAAGGGTGATAAATTTTAATAATTTTTATTGGGAATATAGATATGATCCAATATGTTTTTCACTGATTTTTATGCTGATAAATATACTAATTTATTTTCAAAATGAAGTAACTATGAGTATATTTAATTTTATCATTTAATTGTATATTTATTTTATTGTTCATGAATTCATGGAGTCTTTTATTTGATATTTATATTCATGTAAAAGTTATTATGAAAATTATTTTTGGAATTTTGAAAAATTCTAGATTCACTATTCAAAATTTCATATTGTAAACAAAAGTTTTCAACCGACATTATATTTCTATCACTACATTTGTTTTAAAATATATGTTCATGATTCTAGATTTTGATATGTAACCTCATGTTTGAATAATTGAAATTTAGTATGTACCTAATTTAAGAACCCTCAAATAGTAATCATACTCCATGTTATATGACTCTATGTTTAGTATCAAACATATATTATTAACCCTAATATGTCATACTCACATCGAGAAACCAAACATTAAACAATTCATCTGTGGGATTTTAATTTTTAAATTTTTATAGATTTCCTATATGGTTACACTATGAGAAAATATATCTTGATTGTGATTAATGATATATTTTATATGATTTTCAGTAATGGATTTTTATTCTAGTTTCTTTGGGATGTTATGATTTTACATGGTTGATTAAATTTATTTTTCATTAAGACTGTCCAATTTGAAAATGTTATTTATCTAATCATTTTTTATATTAGTTGGACGATAATTAAATTAGAATGATTATTTAATTCCAAAATGGATATATTTAATGTTTTGTATAGATTTTGGAAAATGATATATTTCTGTGAAGAAAAGGAAAATCATAATTTATTTCCTTAAAACTATATTGTTTCATTATGTTTAAAGAATACATTATTTTATATTCTATATTGGTAGTTATATTTTTTATGATCATTTTTAGTATTCCATTAAATCATTTCAAGATTATAATTGTGAGACTTAATAGTTATATTATTCTACATAAATGTGTTAATTCCCCTAATATAATTATTTCATTAATTTTTACAATTTCATTATTTGAAAATATTATACAGTATGTTCAAAGATACTTCTTAAGAATAATTTTCATGTTATTCACTTATTTTGTAAAATATCACTACATTTATTAGTTTTATCTATTGAACAAGAATCATTTAAATAATAATTTCTATAAAAATTATAGTTTATGTTGTTTCTGAACACTAGTGTATGTAGTGTTTTTATGACTACATGTTTTCTGGCCCCAAATCCTTATTATTATTTTTAAAATTTTCAACTGAATTCAACCAAATTTAGAGATCCATTGAAAAATTATCTAATAGTGAAAATCTACAAACTCATAAAGAGAGTGTTAATAGAGTGTTTTATATGATTTTTATGTTCCAAAAACCTATAAAATTTCACTATGTCCCCTTTTTTATTTTTTTCACTATATATTCTATATAAATAATGAGTAAAAGTTTTTCCTCCAATATTAAGGGGGTCAATTTTTAAATTATCATTTGTTTTTAAAAGATCATTATTTTCCCACCTCTTGTGTATTTATTTTCTTTCTAATATAACAATTAGTATCCTCAAAATTCCCTTTTTAAGATTTCTTTTAGCTTTAAAAATCTCGAGTAAAAATTTAAGATAAGGAATAATGTCAATGACCAATATCAAAGAATGCATTTCCATAATCATTTATCTATATTTCAATGGTTAAAATTATTGATATGAGAAATATAAAATTGTTATATATCTAAAATAACATGGATTTAATGTTTATTCGATGGTTGTGAGGCCTTATAAAATTCCCAAGGATGAAATTAAAAAAATGGGATGCTAGAAAATATATTAAATTTGTTATATATTATGGGGAAATGAATTAAAATATACATGTAATTAGACTATATTAATTAATCCATGTTTCTTAATGTCAAATAACTTTTAAAATAAGGAAAATATAGTTATTTCCTATGAGGGGACTGATAATGTTAGAAAATTGAGATATTATAATGTTTGAAATTTTATGAACACACAATGGTAAAGAATCACCGAGATGAATGGAAGAGTTGATAAAATAATCAATGGTTTTTCAACTAATGGAACATCTATTCCTGAAACAAATCATGATATGAATGTTCTCATGGGTTTACAAACAATATAGAATTGTATTTTTACTATAATTAGAAAATTATCTCTTATCATCGAGTAAAACATGAATGATTTTATTGACAGAGTCATGATGTTTGAAGTTTAGTTTAATTTCATCCAAGAGGATCATAGAATGATTAATATATAATGTATAAAATCATATACTCCCATAAGTGAAGATAATTTATAAGAGTATATAGTTTACGCAGATGATTCAAGTTGTTCATATAAATGATCAGAGTGTTCTCAGTTTGAAATAATATTAAAAACGTTAAACAAAAGATAAAAAGGTTGTCTTAAAACATTTATTGAATGTAAGAAAAGTGGTGTAGTAAAAAATAAGACATATTTCATGAATGAATGTTACTGGGTCATATCAAACAAAATTTCTCAAAGGTTAAGGAAAGAAGAAAAATAATGAAGAAAAAAATGAGCATCAAATGAAAGATGCTTTAGAGAAAAAAGGGAAGAAATCCCTTAATGGTACAAGGAATGTATCTGAAGATTAAAAATTTATTCATGAATGGAATCTGATAAAGGAAAATAAAATGACAAAATGAATATGGTCTATAACAGTCCAAAAATATGATGTCAAATCGTTCTTTTATTCAATTTTTTATTCTCAATATAAAAGATAATCAAATGCTAAATTAATTGAACCTTTATTTACGCTAGAATAAAAATATAAAATCATAAAGAGAAATCATAAATCAATAAAGAATATTTAGGATGATATTTTAAGATCTAAATAAACTATACTATAATAACACTTATAATAGAAAGAGAACATAAAAAATTCTTCAAATTGCATTGAGAATAATAGTGGAATTAAATAATTTCATGTTTAACTATAATACATTAAAATTTGTGCCATTTTTTCTACAAAATGGTAATATTAATTAAATATGATTCATATAAATAATATAAATAAATATGATTTTAAATAGGAAGTAATTATTGGAAACCAAAAACTTGAAAAAATATTTAGTTTCGAGCTAATAAAATCATTGAATACCAAATATTAACTACCATTATTGTGGAATTAAATTCCATTATAATAATTGTTTCATAATGAATCTTCAAATCATTATTGTTAATATGTATTATATTTATTGAAACCTATATAATGTTAATTATTATTTTTATAGTAAAATTAAATAGATCTATATTCCTAGTTATTTACAAGATATCACTATACAACCCAAAATCATTCTGGTAGAAAAACATTTTTTTATTGATTTATTTATTTCTAAAAAACTACATGGACATAAATTTTCTATAGTATATGAATATTAGTTGATAAATACATAT
Source organism: Viscum album (assembly GCA_963277665.1). Lineage (NCBI taxonomy): Eukaryota > Viridiplantae > Streptophyta > Magnoliopsida > Santalales > Viscaceae > Viscum > Viscum album. Next base: position 1,328,934,006 of record OY728162.1, read on the forward strand.
TGTTGAATGATTAAAAAACTTTCCTACACTATATAAAGTTAATGGAGGTTTGGTTAACTTTACTAACAATACTAATGGAACGATCATTGGTGTTTGGTATGCTAGTGATCTAAACTCAATCCTAATCAAAAAATTTATCTACATTTAGTGGTTGAATCATAATATGATATATATTTTTCATCTATATTATGTTGGTTTTACATTATATTTTTCTAATTATTCATATTCCATCTTTAATAATATACTATTTTTGTTTAGAGAACCTAGAATTGAAAACATTTATACTTGGGATCTTACCTCACTATGTGAAATGAAATTGGCCTATTTAAATATGGAATTAAATGAATATATGATATAGAATATATGGAATGTTCATTGCATTATATTTTTTATTTCTAAATTTTCTAGAAAAAGGTATCTTATGATTTCCATATTCTTAGGTTGGATTAGACAATGCATTAGGATTCATTTCAAACAGCTACGAAAAATAAATCAACATTCAAATCCATGACAAAAATTTGAACATTGAAACAATTAGAACTCTTCTACATGGATTATTTCTGACTCACAAAAGAAGAAATCATTACTGGAAGATTCATATTTTTAATTTTGTTTTTAAATTTTCACGATTTTATTGGGTTACATTGAAAAGATTAAAAGTAAATGTTTTTAATTCCTTATAAATTTTTTTATGTTCGTTGATAATTAAAATGATTTTAAAATAATTTCATTGTGAAGTGATCAGGGAAATGAATTTGAGAATAAATAATTCAATATTTTCTAAAGTAAAGCTATTAACCATAAAATTTATACTCCATGAACTCAAATGAAAATAAAAATTTGAATGCAGAAATAAAACAATTCAAGAAATCTATAGATCCATATAAAATGAGTATTTGCGGTATAAATATTTTTTGGAAAAAAATATTAATAAAATATGTAATTTCTTGAAAATATTTTTAATTATACCTATTTTTAAAATGTCACCTAATGAGGTATATAATTAAAGATAACGTAATGTTTAGTAAGTTAATGATTTTTGATGCAATATGGATATCATTAATACTAAAGAATACCATGGAAAATTTGATCTAAAGGAAAATAAATGAATCTTTCTGTGGTATTCTAGATAAAGGAGTTAATAATAAAATGCATATTGTAATCCATATTCAATCATATAATTTTCTATTTGAATTTGATGCAAAATATGTAGAATAATCTATAGATGCTGATATTTGGGTGTTGTCCATTTAAGTGGAGTTAAATTAGTTTAAGAGGAATAAATTTCGGGAATTATATAATAGACTCTAATATCATCCTATAATTGGTTGTAAATGTCACGACCCGTCCTCGGGGCCTATGCCGTGACTACCCCAAGCCCGCCTTCCATAGGCCAGGGGCTGGCGACTAGCACTAAGGCGTAAATCCCGGTAAAAAGGGAAGGCATTGCCTTTGTAAAGTTAACAAGCACCACAGAGTAAGCAAGAGGAAAAGTAAACACTAAGTAAAAACAGAGTACAACTGAAAGGGCAGAATAGTAAAAGGGGCCGGAAATACAAGCCCAACAGTAAAGTACAACTCAAAAAGGGAAAACAGCAAATGTAAAGTAAAAGCTGCTACACTGAGCTGTCCACTGGAAATCCCACCTAAAGGGTGGGTACAGATAGCTCCACTGCTCCTCAGGTCCCGCCGTCCGCTCCGAGCACGTCTCGCCCAGTGGTCCACCTCCAGGTATCATCCTGCTCTGCGAGCCTCAACCACGATCAACGATGTCTGTCATCTGCAACCAACACAACGTAGTGCGGGCATAGCTTATGTAGGGGTGAGTATAAGTTACTCAGTAGGGACCCCGAGACCCCCTAAGGTCTCCCAAAATCTACAAAGGATAAACAACACAACGAAGATACAAACACGAAGTAACAACCGACACTGCTTAGGTATATGCCCATACATATACCTAAGTCATCAATTCCAATACGCTCCAACCTCCGAGCCCAAGTACAACTCAGTCCACACAGGAAAGTATACGTATTCCACACAGGAAAGCAAAACGAAATCCACACAGGATAGAACAACACAATCCATAGAGGAAAGCAACAGGATTCAGCTCACACAGGTATACATCATCGAAAAGGTGAAAGAGATGATCAGACATCGATACAGAATCATCTAAGCTGGGACCCACATAGGATACAAGACCAGTTGTCTTCATTGTTTCATCTATGCTGGGACCCACATAGGATACAAGACTAGTATTGAATCATCAAGGATGGGACCCACATAGGATACAAGACCAGTACAGCTAGGACCCACATAGGATAAAAGACCAGCTGTCTTCATTGATTCATCTATACTGGGACCCACATAGGATACACGACCAGTATTGAATCATCTAAGCTGGGACCCACATAGGATACAAGACCAGCACAGCTAGGACCCACATAGGATACAAGACCAGTTGTCTTCATTGATTCATCTATACTGGGACCCACATAGGATACAAGACCAGTATTGAATCATCTAAGCTGGGACCCACATAGGATACAAGTCCAGCAGAACTAGGACCCACATAGGATACAAGACTACCTGTCTTCATCGTCGAAGTCCACTGAGGATCTCTGCACAATCGTCGTCGTCGAAGTCACAGCCAGCACTAGGGTTCCCGCATACAGCAAGCTCGTTCAGGAGGGTCTGCTCCACGAGCCGAGAGACTAATACATCAACTGTCATAAAGTCTACATTTAATGTATCCAAAAGTTCTGTATCTTCAACAGGAACTCAACGCAACAGACAGTGCGTCAATCGGACGCCCGGTCTGAGAGTTATTGGCTTTTTCGTCCAAGGGGCCCGGTTGGGTTTTAAGGAAAAACTAGCCCGACCGTACTCCACCTATGTCCAATCCTCGGGCGGAGTATTCCAAAAGATCCGTCTCACCAAGAGGAACTCAACAAAGCTGACGACACGTCATTCGGACGTCCATAGCTCAAGATATGAGTGTTTCCGCTCCGAGGGCCCGGTTGGTTTCCTGTACGAACCAACCTGGCCAAACTCAAAGTATTCCGAAACCTTCAGTGCGATATACCGAAACGACCGTCTCGATCCAAAGCTCGCATCGCTGCTGACGGCGCATCGTTTGGAGGTCCGTAGCCCGAGTAATGGGCATTTGAACCTAAAACGTTCGGTATCGGGGGTTTCGGGCCCAGGCCGACCGGGCACGAGACCCCCCCCCCCCCCCAGTCGGCCCGAACCGGGTCGACCCGCCCCGGACAGGGTCGACCCGGCCCGCCCCGGCGCGGTGCGGCGCGGCCTGGCAGACCGGCCAGGCGCCGGTCCAGCTAGGGGCAGCGCGCCCAGCGCGCTGCCAGCTCGGCTTCGACCGAGCTGATTGAAAAAGAGGGGGGGTGCCTGCCCCCCCCCCCTTGTAAACCACCCCCCTCATTATGGGGGACCGTTTAACTGGCCGGGGGAATTTAATTCCCCCGGGTTGCTCCTTTCCGGCCGGCCCGACCTGGCCGGCCGGCTCCCTCTCAACGGGACCGGCAAAGGTCGGTCCCCTTCCGGCTTCCGACACCGGCGGCCCAGCTGGCCGCCAGTCATCTTGATTTGCCGTGGTCCGGAACCGGCCGCGGCCTTTGCCGTCCGGCGCGGTGCGACGGCCCCGCGCCCCTCCATCGCGGCCCCGCTCCGGTCGCGGTGCCTTCGAATTCCTTCGACGCGACGCGACGGCGTCGCGTTCTTGAATTTCTTTCCACGGCACGGCGCGACGGCGCCGCGCAATACTTGTCGTGTGATACCCACGTGGTGCGACGGTACCATGCCATCCCGTTCCATTCGCAAGAAACAATCATGAAAAAATGAGGGGTTCGGCCGTGTTTGTGCGGTCCGGCCCCCTCTCGTTAACGATAACATTTTAGCAGATTAACCCCAAAGTTCAACATGCTTGAGTCAAGAACGGAAAAGTTTAATAAAATAACAATAAACCCCTACCTCGGTTTCAATTGCGGAGCACGTCAACAAGACGCAGAAGACAAGCATCGCTGAGGTCGGGCATCACGGGAATCGAATGTCGATTCCGTTGACGTCAAGGTGCGTCTGAAGAGGTAACGTCGATGGAGAATCTTTGTAAGCTGGCGAAGAAAGCCCGAGGAGGAAGCGGAGTCTCCTTTCATTGACACGGGAAGAAGATCGAAAGAAGCGGAGTCGTCGATCTTCGGAAACACACCGGCTGCGAAGAAGAGAAGAGACGACACGTCTTTCTCTTCTTATGGTGACAGCGTTCTTCGTCGGAGCCTAAGTGTTCTTCGCGTTCATCGTCGAGGTTGAAGAAGAAGAAGAAAGCTTCCCAATCCTCTCAAGGTGGAAAAAGAAAACTAACCCAAATAAAATAAGTATAAGGCTTATTTTATTTACACAACTAAACCACTTTGAATTTCAAAAGTATGAAATTAAGTCACTCATCTTAATTAATAGCAAAAGTTGTCAAAATTAAAATAGAGTGGAGTTATTGGGGAGTTTAAGGGGAGTTGAAGAGTTAGGGCTCGTGTGGGCCCCACCACACTTAATCCTCTCAAGGGTGGTTATGTGGGTGTGGGTCCCACCTCTAACTCCATTTGGGAGGAAATAACCAACATGGATAAAAAGAAATTGTGTATCCACAATTTATTTAACTTCATCTAATTTCCCCCAAATCTAACTCTCAACCCGCATAAAACGCAACCTCAGAAAAGGTCTCCTTAAGCGAATATCGGCGTTGCGAGTTCATTGGTGACCTTGGAATTCGATTCCAGACACCGGTTCAAAAGTTAGAAAAACCCGCTCGTTCGTTCACTGAACGTACCCGAGCCAAACTTCGGAAATTGATTCCGGGCACACCGGGCCTCGGAATCAGGTGCCGTCAGAAACTATGTTCTTGTAAAATTCCAAAGAAAATCAAGAAAAAAAATTTCCTTGAAATTTCCAGGTCTTTACATTACTCCCACCATAGGGATTTATGTCCCCGTAAAGCTTCCACACAAACTAGGGATACAAAGGCGGTATAGCTGGGTGGTAAGCCCCCTCGCCAATCCAGCTGAGGACCTGGAAGGGTCCGATGAAGCATGGAGACAACATTCCACCTTGGCCAAATCTCCGTAATCCACGTCAAGGTGAGACCCGCATAAAGACGTGGTCGCCATCCGCGAACTCGAGTGGCCTCTGCCTCCTGTTAACAAAAGACTTCTGCCGGCTCTGAGCTATCATCATCCGCTCCTGGATGACCTGGACCTTCTCTGGTCCTACAAGAGCTACTGTGATTTCTTCTTTTCTGATAAGAGAAATCTGGTCTCATCACCTGGATGAACCACTTTCTTTGCCTAATACAGTCAATCCCAACATGGATGATACTAATCCATACCAAGGATGACGTCGTAAGGCCTCGACGCTACTACCAAGAGATCCAACCGTTACTCTCTCCTCAAAGGGTTGAGTCACACTGTCGGCTTCAGTGTGTGGTAATTGGGTCTCCTCCAGTAGATGTCTCACATGTGAGGGTCAAGTCAACAGTCAAAACTGGAACCTCTTAGTAACAACACAAAAGAGGACATGAATGAAAACATCACAAAGGCATGAATCTTTTATTATTGCAGCTCATAATACAAGACGCTACACAATAGAAATAAGGAACTAGAAGTACAAAGGACGTATCCACTAGTTCCGCTCCTATCTATTTGCTCCCAGAGCTCCATGATCGAAGGCCTCAGCTGTCTGAAGCTGAGCTCTCCCATGTCCACCAACTTCCTGCGGTCGGGGCGGACCTCCTGGTGGTGGCGGTGGCAACACCTCGAAGTGTCGCCCACCATCTGCTACTTATCCAGCTCCTCTGCCTCGTCCGCCTACACCCTGCCGACCACTGTGGCCGAACCTCTGTCTGGGAGGTCCCTCTACCACCTGCTGCTCATCTGTAAGACGAGTCGGGCAGTCTCGAGCCATGCGACCTCGCCCGCTGCATGCATAGCAATGCTTGCCCCTCGTGTATATGGCTCTTCTTCGTGTGCCCTGCACAGCCAAATCTTCATCTAGTGACTGCCCATCTGATGGTATGGCCCGTTTGGACCTCTGCGTCACCTGTCTACTACCAACTGCAGAAGACCCTGCTACGGGCCGTCCTGCGGAGGGCCCTGTCACTAGAGCCTGCTCGGCGAGAAAACTCTCTACTAGAAGGGATCTCTCCAACACCTCTGCCTGCGTCGGAATATTGAGGGAGATCATCGCAGCCCTGATCTCATGCCTTAGTCCCTACTCAAAGGTCCGGGCCCGGAAGAACGGGTCCCGTACCATATCTGTGGAGTAGTGTGAGAGATCAGCAAATCTTGCCGAGTACTGGGCCACTGTCAAGCTGCCCTGCCGCAGCTGAAGATGCTCCTGAATGCGCACCGCACGGAGGGTGGCTGGGACGAACACGGAGCGAAAGATGCTCTCAAAGTCCGTCCAGAGAAGAGATGTCTCGTCGTGCACCTGGAGCATCAAGCTCCACCATCGGCCCCTGCTGCGTGCAGTAGGCTCGCCGCGAGGATCACCATGAGGTCTGCTGGTGTCCTCACTAGCCTGAAAACTCGTACGACTGCCTCCAGCCATTCCTCGGCTGCCTGGGGGTCCATCTCCCCACGAAACCTGGGTAGTCACTAGCGCTGAAACTCATGCAGCACGCTAAGGCGACGTGCATTGTCAGCGGCTGGGGCTAGTAGCATCGGTGGATCAGTGGGTAATGGTACTGCTGGTGCTTCTGCTGACAAGGAGCCCTACACCGAGGCCTCATCGCTCGGTGGGCTGTCATCACGCTCGACTCTCAGAACCCTAGCTGGCTGCCGTCGTGGGGCCATCCTAAAATGAAACAGGTGCGCCACGGTCAGATCTGTATACCTGGTGAGATTATACAAGTAATCACAAAGAAAACTTGAAACACACACGCAATCAATGTTTTCGTGTATTAAGTCGGAAATCAGAAGTCAGGGTCCTGGTGTACGGATACGTCGGCCGCCGCACCATCACTGGACTCCCTAGACTGATAACCACACTCAATATGTTAAAAACTATTGCTTCACATAGAAAAGACCAGAGATCGCAGTAGAACCGAACTCCTTTGATACCAATTTGTCACGACCCGTCCTCGGGTCCCGTGCCATGACTACCCCAAGCCCTCCTTCCATAGGACAGGGGCTGGCAACTAGCACCAAGGCGTAAATCCCGGTAAAAAGGGAAGACATTGCCTTTGTAAAGTAAACAAGCACCACAGAGTAAGCAAGCGGAAAAGTAAATACTAAGTAAAAACAGTGTACAACTGAAAGTGCGGAAAAGTAAAAGTGGCCAGAAATACAAGCCCAACAGTAAAGTACAACTCAAAAAGGGAAAAAAGCAACATTAAAGTAAAAGCCGCTACACTGAGCTGTCCACTGGAAATCCCACCTGAAGGGTGGGTACAGATAGCTCCACTATTCCTCAGGTCCCGCCGTCCGCTCCGAGCACGTCCCGCCCAGTGGTCCACCTCCAGGTACCGTCCTGCTCTGCGAGCCTCAACCATGATCAACGCTGTCCGTCATCTGCAACCAACACAACGTAGTGCGGGCATAGCCCATGTAGGGGTGAGTATAAGCTACTCAGTAAGGACCCCGAGACCCCTGAAGGTCTCCCAAAATCCACAAAGGATAAACCACAAAAGGAAGATACAAACACGAAGTAACAACCGACACTACTTAGATATATTCCCATACATATACCTAAGTCATCAATTCCAATACGCTCCAACCTCCGAGCCCAAGTACAACTCAGTCCACACAGGAAAGTATACGTATTCCACACAGGAAAGCAAAACGAAATCCACACAGGACAGCACAACACAATTCACACAGGAAAGCAACAGGATTCAGCTCACACAGGTATACATCATCGAAAAGGTGAAAGAGATGGTCAGACATAGATACTGAATCATCTAAGCTGGGACCCACATAGGATACAAGACCAGTTATCTTCATTGTTTCATCTATGTTGGGACCCACATAGGATACAAGACCAGCACTGAACCATCAAAGCTGGGACCCACATAGGATACAAGACCAGTTGTCTTCATTGATTCATCTATACTGGGACCCACATAGGACACAAGACCAGTATTGAATCATCTAGGATGGGACCCACATAGGATACAAGACCAGCACAGCTAGGACCCACATAGGATACAAGACCAGCTGTCTTCATTGATTCATCTATACAGGGACCCACATAGGATACAAGACCAGTATTGAATCATCTAAGCTGGGACCCACATATGATACAAGACCAGCACAACTAGGACCCACATAGGATACAAGAGCAGCTGTCTTCATTGATTCATCTATACTGGGACCCACATAGGATACAAGACCAGTATTGAATCATCTAAGCTGGGACCCACATAGGATACAAGACCAGCACAACTAGGACCCAAATAGGATACAAGACAAGCTGTCTTCATCGTCGCAGTCCACTGAGGATCTCTGCACAATCGTCGTCGTCGAAGTCACAGCCAGCACTAGGGTTCCCGTACACAACAAGCTCGTTCAGGAGGGTCCGCTCCATGAGCCGAGAGACTGATACATCAACTGTCACAAAGTCTAGAGTTGAGGTATCCAAAAGTTCTGTATCGTCAACAGGAACTCAACGCAACAGACGGCGCGTCAATCGGACGCCCGGTCTGAGAGTTATTGGCTTTTTCGTCCGAGGGGCCCGGTTGGTTTTTAAGGCAAAACCAGCCCGACCGTACTCCACATGCGTCCAAACCTCGGGCAGAGTATGCCAAAAGATCTGTCTCACCAAGAGGAACTCAACAAAGCTGACGACACGTCATTCGGACGTCTGTAGCTCACGATATGAGCGTTTACGCTCCGAGGGCCCGGTTGGTTTCTTGTACGAACCAACCCGGCCGAACCCAAAGTATTCCGAAACCTTGAGTGCGATATACTGAAACGACCGTCTCGATCCAAATATCGCATCACCGCTGACGACACATCGTTTGGAGTTCCGTAGCCCGAGTTATGGGCATTTGAACCTAAACAGTTCGGTATCGGGGGTTTCGGGCCCAGGCGACCCGGCCCAAGACCCCCCCCCCCCCCCCCCCCCCCCCCCGTCAGCCCGAACCGGGTCGAAACTCCCCGTACAGGGTTGACCCGTCCCGGCGCGGCCCGGCCCAGCTGGGCTCGGCCCGGCCAGGCAGACCGGCCCGACGCCGGCCCAGCTGGGGGCAGCGCGCCCAGCGCGCTGCCAGCTCGGCTTCGGCCAAGCTGATTGAAAAAGAGGGGGCGCCTGCCCCCCCCCCTCCTTGTGAACCGCCACCCCTCCCCCCCCTCATTATGGGGGACCGTTTAACTGGCTGGGGGAATTTAATTTCCCTGGGTTGCTCCTTCCCGGCTGGCCCAACCTGGCCGGCTGGCTCCCTCTCAACGGGACCGGCAAATGCCGGTCCCCTTTCGACTTCCGACACCGGCGGCCCAGCTGGCCGCTGGTCATCTTGATCTGCCACGGCATGGAACTGGCCGTGGCCTTTGCCATCTGGCATGGTGCGACGGCACCACGCCCCTCCTCCGTGGCCCCGCTCCGGCCGCGGCGCCTTCGACTTCCTTCGACGCGACGCGACGACATCGCGTTCGTGAATTTCTTTCCACGGCGCGATGTGACGGTGCCGCGCAATACTTTCCGTGTGATAACCGTGTGGTGCGACGACAGGACGCAATCCCATTCCATCCGCAAAAAACAATCATGAACAAAGGAGGGGTTCGGCCGTGTTTGTGCGGTCCGGCCCCCCTCTCGTTAACGATAACATTTTAGTTGATTAACCACAATGTTCGACATGCTTGAGTCAAGAAAGGAAAAGTTTAATAAAATAAAAATAAACCCCTACCTCGGTTTCAAGTGCGGAGCACATCAACTAGCCGCGGAAGACAAGCGTCGCGGAGGTCGGGCGTCGCAGGAATTGAATGTCGATTCTGTTGACGTCGAGGTGCGTCCAAAGAGGTAACGTCACTGAAGAAGCTTCGTAAGCTGACGAAGAAAGCCCGAGGAGGAAGCGGCGTCTCCTTTCGTTGACACGGGAAGAAGATCTAAAGAAGCGGCGTCGTCGATCTTCAGAAACTCACCGGATGCGAAGAAGAGAGGAGACGACACGTCTTTCTCTTCTTATGGTGACGACGTTCTTCGTCGGAGCCTAAGTGTTCTTCGCATTCATCGTCGAGGTTGAAGAAGAAGAAGAAAGCATCCCAATCCTCTCAAGGTGGAAAAAGAAAACTAACCCAAATAAAATAAGTCTAAGGATTATTTTATTTACACAACTAAACCACTTTGAATTTCAAAAGTTTGAAATTATGTCACTCATCTTAATTAATAACACAAGTTTTCAAAATTAAAATAGAGTGGAGTTATTGGGGAGTTTAAGGGGAGTTGAAGAGTTAGGGCTCATGTGGGCCCCCACCACACTTAATCCTCTCAAGGGTGGTTATGTGGGTGTGGGTCCCACATCTAACACCCTTTGGGAGGAAATAACCAACATGGATAAAAATAAATTGTGTTTCCACAATTTATTTAACTTCATTTAATTTCCCCCAAATCTAACTCTCAACCCGCACAAAACACAACCTCGGAAAAGGTCTCCTTAAGCGAATATCGGCATTGCGAGTTCATCGGTGCCCTCGGAATTCGATTCCAGGCACCGGTTCAAAAGTTAGAAAAACCCGCTCATTCGTTCACTGAACGTACCCGAGCCAAACTTCGGAAATTGATTCCGGGCACACCGGGCCTCGGAATCAGGTGCCGTCAGAAACTGCGTTCTTGTAAAATTCTATAGAAAATTAAGAAAAAAATTTCATTGAAATTTCCAGGTCTTTACAGTAAATGGGCTTTTAGTAATAATCATGATCATAAATGTGAAATTATTAGGAATAAAACTCGGCATGTTTGTAAGGGTTACAATCAGATGAAATATATAGATTATGATGAAATATTTTACAATATTACCATCAATGAAGAAATTTCGATCCTTTTAGCCAATGCATCTTATATTAATTTTGATTATTCCAGATTTTTTTAAATCAACTTTTCCAAATGGATATTTAATATCAGAATTTTAAGTCAAATTAACACTATGTTTTGAAAATCCTTAGTTTTTGAATTCTATTTTAAACATACTAAATATTTTTATAGTCTTATACAAAAACCAAGATATTGGCATGAGAGGTTGGAATCATTTATGTTATAAATTGTTTTATTTTAATATAAATTCCTAATACTTTTATGAAAATATAATCATATAATTATTTTATTTAAGATTTAGGTAGATGATTTTATTTCGACATTAAAATTTTTTTTAATGAATTTTAAAATCATATAAGAAACGAGTTTGAAATGAATATGATGGAATAATTAATTTTTTTGTAGATACTAAAAATTTTAAAAATATTTTGGAAATGTTTTGAAAAAATTAGAATATATTTTTGATTTATTGATACATTTTTTCCTGAAGAAAACATTTCATATACAACTCTGATATATACTAATATAAATCATGGTTTTGATAAGGCTAGTAAACTAGGTGAAATAATGTTATATAAATACGTGGTTGGTATTCTGTGTTAACATTATTATAATAGAAAAATTATTATTTTATATGTATATTTATGTGCAATATTTCATTAAAATATAAAAGAGCCTCATTTAATTATTCTTAAAAGGATTTTGTTATATTTAAACGAAATTTATTTATATTTTCTTATCCAAAAAATATAGTTTCTATTTAAATTCATATTCAAATTTTGATTTTATAGGCCAAATATTATAATGATAATAAACCTCAGGAACCCATAACTTTTAAAGAATTTAATGTGTTTCATGTTCTAGTATGATAAAATATTCAGTTGAATTGACAACTATTGAGGTGAAATCTATATCTTCTGGTAGTTTTTCTGCATAAGTGTTTTGGTTGAAATACACCATTTTAGACTGAGGACATTATTTTTTTCCAGTTTTTCTATTTTATATTAAAATAATTTTGTTATAAAAAATTCAAAAAAAATCCAGTGATCTATTCTACAGCTATGTATATTAATATTCGATATCATTTTTAAGTTACTATGTTTGAATGCGTGATATATCTTTATAATTTATAAATACTAAATATTAATTTTCTACTATTTTTAAAGAACTACATCCCACTACATGTATTTATTTTATTAATATATAGTTTGATTTATTTAATTATAAGTAAAATTAATCTTTTAATATCTATTTAGATTAGTAATTTTTCTATTTATATTTTTATGTATTTGTTTATAATGATTTATTATCTCTTTTGTTTACTTGATTTTTATTTGTTTTATTAGAATATCATCTGAATATTTCAAATTATAATTACATATTTTCATTTCAAAACCCTGAATGATTGCATCAAATTATTGGATCGAGAAACTCACTTTCCACCAAAGACCATCAGAGATAATCTCCTCTATCTCTCCTTTATTCGAGCATTTTCTTTTACATTTTATTCGATTTTATAATTTATGAAAACAAAAATTTTATAAAACATTTTAAATCAACTATTTCAAACAATGGTGAATGTTATGTGGATTAATGAGGTTTTTCATATTAAGGTAAAAATTAAATGTCCTTAAAGTTTAGATCATAGAGTTAGTAAGAGGAATGATGACGACTTCGAGAATCTGGTGAGAAAAACATGATTATGAATCAGGAGTTAATCACACAAGGTTTGAAATTTATATTCGATAAAGGTAATTAAAAATATGTTTTTTAATATAACTAAATGATTTTTATGAGAATTTCAACATTATATTCAATAATAGTGGAGATATCATTTATTTTAAAGTGAAAATTTAGGAGTTTTCAGTTTTTTCTATGGTAATGAGTCAATATTTACAGAGGCCTCATAATGTAAATTATAATTTTTTCCATAAATCATTTGTATATAGAGTAAAACAGTATTTGGAAATCATTCCATTTCATTATTGAATGTATCATTTCATAGATATATTGGTAATGGATTTAGAAGCTAACTAGAATGAGATTTTCAAGTTCATCCTGTAATGTCTCATATTTTCCATTTATTATTTCAAATATTATATGGAAATATTTTGAGACCGGGCGTGAAGATGACACATCATTCTGAGGTCCAGTGAGCCCAAAATGGTGGTTTGAACATTTTTTTGTGTGCGGTTGTGGCAGTTTACCAACGAATTCCCGGATTAAAAATCTGAGCGCACCGTTTCGTCCGAAATGATGAATTTACCTAAGAACGAGGCTAACCATGAACGACTCGGGTCGAAGGAAAAAGTTAATTTTCAGACATTTTAACTAAGATAAAAATAAAATAAATTAAAAAATTCATTTTATTTAAGGAAACATACACTGCAGCGCAGCAATGGCGCAACTGTTTCCTAAATTAAATGGCGCGTCATAATAGCTCCAAAATGGAGAGTCAATGTCATTTATGCTGCCATGTAATTTAATGCCAACTTGTTTCTTTTTTTAATGGGTTAAACAATTGTATGTCATTGGCAATGTAGAGAGAGGAACCTCTGCAGAATCTATAGCACGTTGGAGCTGAATCTCTAACGACAACGGATCGAATACAAGGATTGTTGCACCGACATTGAAGGATCTCGACGACAACAGCAGCACGACACCTTCGTCAATGATTGATCCTTTAGAAAGTTAGGTGTTGTTATTTCATTTTTTCTGCGTATTTATTTTTAAACGATGAACGCAGATCAACCACCAACAGTTGATCCGCAGACTCGTACATTTTTGTGGGAGGGATTTTCTTTGGGAAAATTTTGGGGAATTGATCCATGATTTATGTTGTTGTTGATTCTTTCTCCATTCAAGCCTATTAACGGGAGAAGATCAATGCTGTGACGAACGACGTCGGAGGTTCATTCTTCAATTTGTTTATTTGATTTTATTCGTCCGTTTCCAAGCGCGTTTTTAGTGTTCTTCATGGGGCGATGAACAATGGATCGTTGTGCATCTGTTCCAGGACACAACGATCCCAAATAGATGGTTCGACATCGCAACGACCTTATGGAGGTGCGGCGACGATGGCGAACGACGAATCAAACAGGATAAGAAAGAGCGTTCTTTGAGCGTTCTTCGTGCGGGAAGACCAGAACACATTTTCGGAGCCGATTGGAGGCCCGAAAATGACAGAAGCAGCTTCGTGGTGTCGGGGTGACCAGAACCTAGATGTTTTGCTGTGATCAGATGGCTAGTTTGATTATCGGATCATCATGGGAGGCGCGCCGGTGAAGAGCGTCGTTTCTGGAAATTTCAATAATACACGACGTGTAATTCCAAAGAACACGCCGTGTAGTACTGGTGGTGGCGGCTAGGGTTTCGAGGCCAGAGAAGAATCACACGACGTGTTGGACCTTCCCTGAAGTTCGGTGTGTACTTTGGGTAGTACACAAACACGGGATGATCTACCCGGCTTCAGGCGACGTGGTGTGTAAAACTTTCCAGAGGCGGCTATGCGGAGCTCAGCGTGTATCCTTGGGAGACACGGACACAGGATGGAGTATATAACCATGTACTCCATCACACGGCCAGACAAGGCTATAAGTGCGGGTCACCTTATGTGCAGTTTACACAGGTCGGAGTACACGGGTTGGTGACCATGTACTGGCACATGGCCCAAGTACACGGATCCATCCCCAGTTACCCAGACACGGCGTGTACTCTGTACTACACGCCGTGTACTAATTTTTTCTACACGACCAGCATCACGACACGGGCCGTTGTACATGGGAAGTACCCTGGGACGGAGAACACGGCGGCCATCATTTCTACACACCTTATACTTTTTGGAAAACTTCTTCATCCTCTTGATCATCGTGCATTGAACATCTTTCGTTGGGGTTAGTGCACTTTCTTCTTGTTCCCCTGATGGTTTGGCGTCTTTCCCTCACACATAATTTTGATCCCTTATGTAGGAATTTCTATGATAGAGTCATGCATCCATCCAAGAGTCCTGGATCGAGATCCTATATCCATTCTAGACCCTAGGTAGAGTCAGGAATCAATGTGAAAAACTCTACCAGGAATTTATCATCTACCTAGTAGGTGAATTCCGGATGAGTTTTGGTATCCACCATGGCGCTGGCAGTGATCCTCATCTGTGTATCGAGATCTTTCCCACTAAGGAGCGTATTCTCCCATAACGAGTTCTTCTATCTGTCGTAACCCTTCCACTCTGGAGTGTGTCTCCCGTAATGAGTGTAGCCATTTCTCGTAATGATTCCCGACGAACTGCACCTCTCGGACGGACATCATCAGATCTATAGACTCGTGGAGTGTGTTCTCCCGGAACAAGTGCATCACGGAATATTCGAACAGAATATTTTGCGGGGGTATGCGGTTGTTTGACTAGTCTCTAGACCACGGGTCTAGGTTTTGGGTATATCTGGTTTGTTCTATATGTTATGTAGACATATACTGTGCATAGATGACAGTACCTTTACTTTGTATACTACTTGTGGTTTTCGGGGTCCTCTACTGAGTATTGTTATACTCACCCCCACACAGGCTTTGCCCGCAAGTCTGGTGTCTTGTGTAGACAAGCAGCCTTTCGACAAAGTCTAGGGCAGACCAGGGCAGGACCAAGCTTTCTGAGATCCCTACAGGCCGATGTGTTCCTAAAGCTACGAGCAGCAGTCCAAATACCTTTTGTGCTTATAGGTTGGATTTTTTAGTTTTCGGACTATAGTTTGTTTTCTTTTGGTGGGCTTGTATTTTTGCCCGAGTTTACTTTTACAGTACTTTACCTTTCATCGTACTATGTTTGTTGGGTTTAGTTGTATGCATACATTATTTTTCCCTAGTAGTTATTAAATTTTATTATTTGTGGACTTAGAGATGTGTGTGTGTGTACAGGTGCTTAGGTAATGCCTCCCATGTTAGTAATATGCCTACTCGGTGCTATTCACCAGCCCCTGGCCTATTGGAGGAAGGCCTGGGGAGTCATGGCACGGGCCCCACTGGGACGGGTTGTGATATAGTGGTATCAAAGACATACGCCCCTCAGTTTCTAAGGTGAGCACGACCTTCTGGCAGCTGAGGACTGGCTTGAGGTGGTGAACAGAGTTTTCTGTCTGGTGAGGACACTAGCAGACAAGATGGTGATCCTAGGAGCGAGCCTTCTTCAGGGTTCCGCAGGACGATGGTGGAGTCTGACCACGTAGACTCACGATGAGGATACTCTTTTATGGGTGGAGTTTGAGCGACTCTTCAGGGAGGAGTTCTCTCCGATTACACTGAGAGCTCTGTGCATCTAGGAGCTTCTTTAGCTCCACCAGGGTAGTATGATGGTGGCTGACTATTCATCGAGGTTCACCAACCTTTCTAGGTACTTGATGGATATGGTCAGGGATCAGTACTTCAGAGCTCGGACCTTAGAGTGAGGTCTACGGCATGACATCCGTGCTAGTGTCTCGCCTCTATGAATTTCAACTTATGTTGGAGTTATTGAGCGGGCCTTGGTGATCGAGAGATTCTTGGCGGAGTAGAGACAGTCGCCGGTAGTCAGCAGTAGGAAGATAGGTGTAGAGACACCGGAAGTAGGGATCCAGCATTAGGCACACATATCTGGACATGGAAGACATCATAGGAGGTCCCAGGACAGGGGATCGACGGTCCATGGCTCTCTGGTTGGATCCAGTCATCCTAGGGAGAAGCGATGCGACACATGCGATAGTAGGGGGAATCTCGCTTGAGATTGCCCGACATGTCGAGCTTCTGACAGGGAATCTGTGGATGGACCACTGAGCCAGAGGAAGAGAACAAAGCAGGCAGATCTTCCAGGCGGCGGACCTGGAAGAGGAGCAGGGAGAGATACAGGTGGTAAAAGACGCTTCGACTTACTTCCACCACCACCCCCATGAGGTCTGCACCAGGCTCAGGGAGCTGGGGGACAGGGATGGGGACAGCTGCATGAGGTCGAGGCATACGACCCAGGGGCTCCAGGTATGATTCGAGGTACGATCTGTGTCTTTTCTACCTTAGCTTCCGTACTAATAGACACAGGTGCCAGTCATTCCCTTATAGCAACATGTCTTGTACAAAACCTCGAGATTCCAGTAGAACCGTTGACTCGATCCTTATTCTTGGTGACACCTATGGGAGGATACTTGATGATCACGCACCTTTGCAGACAATGTGACATACCCTTGGAGATGAGAGTTTCGGTTGGAACCTCTTGGTGGTAGCATCGTGGCCTTACGATTTCATTCTTGGTATGGATTGGTTATCTTCGTTTCATGCCTAGATTGATTGTTTTGGGCTAAGAGTGGAGTGTGTCCACCGTGATGGAACGAGGATTTCATTTTTCGGAGAAAGGGAATCCCAGGCAGCACAGAATGGTCTCATACATAGGAGGGTATAACCGATCACTCATGAGTTGGCTGGACTTACCCTCGAAGTAGTAGATGTTGTGAGCTCTCAGTTTCCAGCAGTGGTAGCGTAGTATGAGTACGTCTTTCCCGAAGATGTTCCAGGACTACCTCCCCACATGGATATTGAATTCTACATTGACTTACACCCTAGGACGAATCTGATTTCCTTATAGGCATATTAGATGGCTCCTTCAGAGCTTCGCGAGCTGAGGGTGCAGTTGGAGGATTTGCAGAGCAAGGGTTTCGTGAGACCCAGTTTTTCACCCTGGGCGGCCCCGGTCTTGTTTGACAAGAAAGCCGATGGGAGTTTGAGACTGTGCCTAGATTACCGGCGCTTGAACCAAGTGACGGTGAATAACAAGTATCCACTACCGAGAATCGATGAACTCTTCGATCAGCTAAGAGGGGCACAGTGATTCTCGAATGTTGACCATCGATCAGGCTATCACCAGCTACGAGTGCGGGATGAGGATATACCAAAGATGGATTTTAGATGCCGCTACAGTCACTATGAATACTTGGTGATGCCTTTCAGTGTGACAAACTCCCTCACAGTGTTCATGGGGGTGGTGAATCGGATCTTCCAGCCGTACTTGGACGGGTTCGTAGTGGTCTTCTTATACAAAATCCTTGTGTACTTGGTGTTAGAGGAGGAGAACACGAGACACATACAAATGGTTCTGGACGTACATTAGGAGCACCAGCTTTATGGGAAGCTCTCAAAGTGCCAGTTCTGGATTCATGAGGTCCACTTTTTGGGACATGTCATCTCAGAAGATGGAGTAGCTGTGGACCTAGCCAAGGTGGAGGCTGTGTCAGCATGGGAGCCACCTCGATGCGTGATAGAGGTGCGGAGCTTCCTTGGGTTGGCAGAGTATTACCATAGATTCATTCATGACTTCTACTAGATATCAGCATCGATGAAAGCCTTGTCCAGGAAGGGGAAACCATCGTGTTGACAGAAAAGTGACCGCATGCTTTTGAGAAGTTAAGACAGAGTTTGCGAGCACCCTAGTCTTGAGATTTCCTGAGGAAGGTGTTGAGTACGTAGTTCTCAGCAACACATCAGGGAATGGGATCTGCTGTGTCCTGATGCAGCAGCATGTAGTGATTTCTTATGGTTCATGCCAGCTTAGGATACATGAGAAGAACTAGGCAACCCATGATCTCGAGTTGGCAGCGGTATTCTTCGCGTTGAAGATGTGGCGACACTACCTCATGTGAGAGCGGTTCATTTTCTACTCTGACTACAAGAGCCTCAAGTACATATTCTCACAGAAGTATCTAAATCTAAGGTAGAGGCATTGTCTAGAGTTCCTCCAAGACTATTATTTTGAGATTATCTATACTCCTGGGAATGGGAACAAAGTGGAAGATGCCCTCAGCAGAAGGTCGAGCTCACAGATGTTGGGTGAGGCGATATAGAATTTAGCCGCGTTACAGTTATCCTTCGTGGATGGAAAGGATACTACTTACCTATAGTTGATGGATGTCACCCCTCCACTCCTACAGCGAGTTAGGGAGGCACGGCTTGGGGATGTCGACTATGTGGCTTTATGTTCTCATTTATCCACAGGACATGCTCCTAATGGATATTTGCAAGGAGGGGAGCACGTACTTCTTTTCAAGGGATGCACTGTTGTACCAGTGGCGTTCCAGGAGGATGTCCTGATTGAGTTTCATACATCCCCTTTGGCGGTACATCCTAGAGTGGCGAAGATGTACTAGGATCCCTGACGACAGTTCTGGTGGGCACGCATGATGAAGGAAGTAGTAGAGTTCGTTTCTCGATTCCTCACATGCCAGCAGGTGAAGGCTGAGCACCAGGTTCCACCAGGATTAGCTCACCCCTAGAATTCCCAGAGTGGAAGAGGGATGGAATATCGATGGACTTTGTGATAGTCTTACCACGGACATCCAAAGGGCATGATTCCATCTGGGTGATCGTTGACCGACTCACCAAGTCGGCCCACTTCCTAGCTATCAGGGAGCAGAGTTCCATAAAAATATTGGGGCGCCTCAAAGTGTAGGAGATAGTTCGGATGCATGGAATCCCCTAGACTATAGTCTCAGACCGAGATGCCCGCTTCACATCCCTATTATGGAAGGGATTGAAAGAGGCTTTTGGGACTCAGCTACGCTTGAGTACAATGTTTCATCCCCAGACGGATGGTCAGACGGAGAGGACCATTCAGGTCCTGGAGGACATGTTGCGAGCCTGTATCATGGAGTTTGGTCGCAGTTGGGAGGACCACTTGGAAATGATGGAGTTTTCATACAACAACAACTACCACTCCGCCATTGATATGGCACCGTTCGAGGCTAGGTATGAGAGACCCTGTCGGTCACCACTTTGCTGGACCGACCCCAAAGCGTCAGCACTCATGGGTCCAGAGTTAGTGCGAGATACCACAGAGAAGGTGCAGATCATCCGAGAGCGGATGAAGACTACCCAGAGCTGGCAGAAGTCTTATGATGACAGGCAATGGAGACCTCTGGAGTTCGAGGAGGGAGGCAATGTCTTTCTTCAGGTCTCACCTCGATGAGGGTTGTAGAGATATGGCTGAGGCGGAAAGCTATCTCTAAGGTTCATCGGACCATTCCAGATTCTATGCAAAGTTGGAGAGGTGGCATACCACCTAGCTCTACCGCCACAGTTTCATCTGGTACATGATTTCTTCCACGTGTCGCAGCTGAGGAGGTACGTGCATGAAACCACTCACTTCATTGACTCGGGCGAGCTGGACATCGAGGATGGAGTGACCCTTTCTGAGTACCCGGTGGAGATCAAGGATCAGCAAGAGAGGATCCTTCGTGGGTGACCAATTCCATTGGTGCACGTCCGGTGGCAACACGGGAATCATCAGGAGAGCTCATGGGAGTGGGAGGCCCAGATCCATGCACAGTACCCTCATCTTTTTGAGTTGCCTTTGTTTTGGCTTTTCAAGGACCTAAAGCCCCAAGGTGGGGAGAATGTAATGTATCTGATTTTCAGTTTATTATTTCAAATATTATATGGAATTATTTCGAGACCGAGCGTGAAGACGATACATCATTATGAGGTCCAATGAGCTCGTAATGGTGGTTTGAACATTTTTTAAGTTAAGTAAGTCGGCACTTGACCGCGGTTGTTGTAGTTTATAAACGGATGTCCATATTAAAAATCTGAGCGCACTGTTGCGTCCGGGAAGACAACTTTACCTAAAATGGAGGCTATCCTCAGCCGGTACGGGTTGGGGGAAAAAGTTAATTTTCAGACGTTTTAACTAAGACAAAAATAAAATAAATTAACAATTTTATTTTATTTAAGGAAATATCTGCTGCAGCGCGGCAACGGCGAAACTGTTTCCTAAATTAAATAGCTTGTCATAATAGCTCCAAAATGGAGAGTCAACGTCATTAATGATTCTGTATAATTAAATGACAAATTGTTTCCCTTTTTAATGGTTTAAACAATTATATTTCATTGGAAATGTAGAGAGAGGAACCTCTGCAGAATCTATGGCACATTGGAGCAGATTCTCGAACGATAACAGATTAAAAACAAGGATCATTGCGCCAATATTGAAGGATCTCGACGACAATGGAAGCATGGCGCCTTCATCAATGATCGATCCTTTAGAAAGGTAGGGGTTGTTATTTCAATTTCTTTTCCCTATATTTATGTCTAAACGATGAACGCAGATCAACCACGAAAAGTTGATCCGTGGACTCGTACGTTTTTGCGGGAGGGATTTTCTTCGGGAAGATTATGGGGAATTGATCCATGCTTTATGTTGTTACTGATTCGTTCTCTATTCAAGCCTATTAACCGGAGCGGATCAATGCCGTGAAGAATGGCGGCGGAGGTTCATTCCTCAATTTGTTTATTTGGATTTCATCCTCATTTCCCCACATGTTCTTCCCGTTATTCGCGGGGAAACGAACCACGGATCGTTGCGCATACGTTCTATGACGCAACTATCCCAATTTGAAGGTTTGACATCACAATGACCTTGTGGAGGTTCTTTGACGATAGCGGAAGACGGATCGGACCAGATCAGAAAGAGATTTCTTCGAGCGTTCTTCGTGTGGGAAGACCACTCCACATTTTTGGAGCTGATCGGAGGCCCAAAAATGACGGAAGCAGATTCGTGGTGTCGGGGCAACCAGAACATGGATGTTTTGCAGTGATCGGATGGCTAGTTTGATGATCGGAGCAGAATGGGAGGCGTACCAGCGAATAGCGCCGGTTTTGGAAATTTCCAGAATACACGGCCTATAATTCCGAAGAACACATTGTGTAGTACTAGCGGTGTCGGCTAGGGTTTTGGGGTCAGAGAAGAATCACACGGCGTGTGACCGTGGTCATAAGGCATTTTGGACCTTCCTCAAAGCTCGACATGTACTTTGTGTAGTACACAGACACGGGATGATATACACGGATTCAGGTGGCACGACGTGTATAGCTTGGAAAAGGAAGCTATGTGGAGCTCAGCATGAATCCCAAGGAGACACGGACACGGGATGGAGTACACGACCATGTACTCCATCACACGGTCAGACAAGGCCAGCAGTGCGGGTCACCCTGTGTGCAGATTACACAAGTCGGAGTACATGGGTTGGTGACCGTGTACGGGCACATGGCCGGAGTACACAGAGCCAACCCCAGTTAACCAGACATGGCGTGTACTCCGTACTACACGCCGTTTACTAAGTTTTTCTACACGACCAGACTCACAAAAATGGTCATTGTACACGGGCAGTACCTGGGGTCGGACAACACAGTGTGCATCATTTCTACACGTCGTGTACTTTTTGGAAAATGGCTTCATACTTTTATTCACCGTGCATTGATCATCTTTCATTGGGGTTAGTTTCCTTTCTTCTTATTCCCCTGAAGGTTTGGCGTCTTTCCCTCATGAAAGATTTTGATCCCTTCAGTAGGACTTTTTGTGATAGAGTCAGGCATCTATCCGAGAGGCCCTGATCGAGATCCTCTATCCATTCCAGACCCTAGGTTGAGACATGCATCCACGTGACCAACTCTATCGGGCGTTTATCCTCTACCTATAAGTTGAATTCCGAATGAGTCGCGGTATCCGCCATGGCCCTGGCAGTGATCCTCATCTGTGTATCGAGATCTTTCCCACTAAGGAGTGTGTTCTCCTGTAATGAGTTCTTCTATCTGTCAAAACCCTTCCACTCAAGAGTGTGTCTCCCATAATGAGTGTAGCCATCTCTTGTGACGGTTCCCGATGAAAAATACTTCTCATATCGACGTCATCATAGCTATAGACTCGTGGAGTGTGTTCTCCTGGAATGAGTGCATCACAAAATCTTCGAAAAAAATCTTTTCCGGGGGTATGCAGTTGTGTGACTTGTCTCTAGACCATGGGTCTGGGTTTTCGGTATATCTGGTTTGTTCTATATGTTATGTAGACATATACTGTGCATATCTGACTGTACCTTTACTTTGTATACTGCTTGTGGTTTTCGGGGTCCTCTACTGAGTATTGTTATACTCACCCCTGCACGGGCTTGGCCCGCACGTCTGGTGTCTTGTGCAGACGAGCAGCCTTTCGATAGAGTCCAGGGTGGACCAGGGTAGGACCGAGATTTCTAAATTCCCTACAGGCCGAGGCGTTCCTACAGCTACGAGCAGCAGTCCCAGTACCGTTTGTGCATACAGGTTGGAATTTTCTGTTTTCAGACACTTGTTGGTTTGCTTTTGGTGGGCTTGTATTTTTGGCCCAGTTTACTTTTACAGTACTCTACCCTTCATCGTACTCTGTTGGTTGGGTTTAGTTGTATGCATGCATTATTTTTCCTTAGTGGGTTCTACATTTCAACATTTGTGGTCTTAAAGATGTGTGCTTGTGTACAAGTTCTTATGCAATGCCTCCCATGTTAGTAATATTCCTACTCGGTGCTAGTCACTTGCCCCTATCCTATTGGAGGCGGGCTTGGGGAGTCACAGTTCGGGCCCTACTGGGACGGGTCGTGACACATCCAGAAAAAAATCATTATTAGAATAATTAATTCATTGAAAATTATTCTTCCTAACATGTATGTCATGTTTATCATGACGAGTGATATGATTTTTAATATGGGTTAGAACATGTTAAGGTAATGAAACCAATTATTCCATAAATTTCAAAGGATTTATTTTTATACATATGGTAGGATGATATCTCTTAATATTTAGAAGTAAGGGATGAATACTAACATCCTAAAATTTTCAACATGTATTCAATGAAATGTTCTTAATATTATAACTGAGAAAACTTTCGATTATTCTAGAGAGTAAAAATAGGACTTATTATGCTTGAAGGTGAAGAATTATTTGACCTGTATGGATCTTATGTTAATGTTATGAATATATTTTTAATGTCTGTTGGATCTAAAAGGCATTGTTTAGAAAACATGAGTGATTCTAAAGTCGAAAGAGCTCTTGAAATGTCACATGTTTCTAGAATAGAAGCTACCATATTAGAGGACTCCACTTCTGGTAGAGAGAATGTAATTATATGAACTATAAGGAGGAAAGTTATGGAATGTAACATTTTTTCCATAATTTGGGGTTTTCATAAATTTACCAAATTTTATCATTAACCATTTACTAAGGAAGATAATGAAGATGTGAATGTTTAGAGGTTACGATAGATAGAGCAAGAAAAACATGTAAAATAGGCTGTTGAATAAGATATAGAAGTTGTTATTTATGAAATTATAGTTATTTAATAAAGAGATAATCAATTTTTTCATGGTTAGGAACAACCAATAATAAAGATTCTTATTCTCTAAAGTATCAAAGGTTAGAGGAATATCATTCTATTGAAAATGTAAGTAATTATGTAGATTCTTTGATTAATATGATCATTCATCAATAAGTTTATTTACATGAAAAATTGTTATGAAAGGCTACCGAAGATAGTGTAAAATTTACCTATGTACATGGAGAGTTATCCTTTCATTCTAGTGAATGTTTGGAAACTCAGTCTTATAAATTGGTTAATGTTATAGAACCCCTAGTAAGGGATGAATAGGCATAATCACACTTTGAAGGTAAATAATTTTTTGATGCTTGTACTGAAAATTTTATTGTGTGTATGGTTTGGAAGATTCAACCATTTAAATATGAATTTATAAAGCTTTAAGAATAATTTTAGAGTTCTCAAATGCCTTTTAGGGTTTAATAAGTGCATATGTTTCCAAAATAGAATATGAGTCTCCCCATTTTGAATATAAACTTTTTTAGGAAAGTTTTATTTTAAGGGTAAATATTTATTTTTTAAGAAGGGATACAGTTATGATGTTTAGGGAACTGAATGGGGATATGGGTTTAAAATAATATTTTTGTGATGTAATGAAGTTTTTGTCATCTAGTTTGGATGTGTGTAGGGATCCACTTATAGTGAGGGGAGGAATTTTATATCTAATATATTAGGTTATTGAGATTTGTTTAAAACACTATAGCATATATCTAATGATATATTATTTATAGATGATAAGATTCAATTTTTTCAATGTTATATTGTTCCACTATAAAATATTTTGGAGAATTAAAAATAGATTTCTGAATGTGTAGTGTCGTCAGAACCAAGAGTCAGATTTCTAAAAAATTGGTTGAAAAAACATAATTGACATGTATTTTTATTTAGATGACACTGTTCATAACATTCT
The DNA here is from genome assembly GCA_963277665.1 of Viscum album. Classification (NCBI taxonomy): domain Eukaryota; kingdom Viridiplantae; phylum Streptophyta; class Magnoliopsida; order Santalales; family Viscaceae; genus Viscum; species Viscum album. Next base: position 1,328,959,127 of record OY728162.1, read on the forward strand.
CAAGGTGAATCTAGTAGAAGTAATAGATGTTATTTAGGATTCAGTTAATTTATTGAGATATTGGGATTCACCATTGAATTATAATTTCAAAGGCCTCATAGTAGATATGATAGTTGTGAAAAAATGCATCGATATTTCTTAATCTCACAATCCACTTCTGGTGAATCTGAAAATATTTTGAGTCAACACTCTCATCATAAACCTTAATATTTATATCATTTGATGTTATATTAAATTTTTTATATGATATTATTGATAAATATTTAGTTATTTTTCTATTTTACTGTTTTGTTTACATTCCAATATTGTTATTTTTTCCCTTCCATTTTTTGAAATACTAATTATATATGTATTAAAAAATAGTCACAATTATTTTTTTAATTATCAAATTTTTATTACAAATTATTATCATTTATGGGAAATATGGACAAACAAAAAATTCAAATGAAATTTACAAATAATCTTTGAACACTTGTACTGGTATGGTATAAAAAATTACAATCATATTAGTTATGTGTCCCTCTGTTAAAGAGTATATTGATAATAAAAAATGGGATATTTTGGGAATACATATGTTTATCCAAAAAAAAATATTCATTGAATTTTATTCTCACAAATACCCGAAGTTAATTTACTAATGAATTTACTTGGATATTATTTTTGGATGATATTTAAATAGATAATTATTTTTTCCCACGAATTATAGATGTCACTTATTTAATAATTTTCGTTTTAGAAATGTTTTTTTGTAAATTAGTCTGGATGTTTTGAATAAGTATGCAATCACTATTCATAATGTGATGTTGTAACCTAACATTAGTATCTGACCATATGTTTGGAACCCCAAATTAGAGCTGAACATTATGTTCAGGATCATAACTTTTGATAAAGTTTATTATGTACCTAACATAAGAATCCCCAAATTGGATTCAGAATCCATATTCTAAGAATCTACAATTATTATCAAGTATATAATTTCATCAATACATTTTAATTCATCCTCTGGTATAGAAACCCCATGTTGAACCATTCATATAAGGGATTTGAATTTGAAAAAATCCCAAGATTTCATCTTTGATTCCACTACAGTAGATGTCATATTAAATTCATTCAAATGATGTGTCCAGGTATAATAAAAAATATATTAATTCATTCCAATTTATATGGGATGTTATATTTTTTATGGATAATTAAATTAAAATTTAACAATTCTATGAATTTTGAAATCCTAATTTATTTGGAGAATTTTCCAAACCTGTTGAATAAGAATTAAACCATGAATCTTGTTTAGTTCTAAAAATATATATCTACCATTTTATAAAACTTTTTTGGATAATTTACTTTTTTCATAATTAAAAATAAATATCTTATCATCCTTCACTAAAACAATAGTGGTTTATTCAATTTACAAAATAGGATTTTTTCAACTGTTAGTATTTATTTTCTGATGCTCATCTACAGTAGTTTATTGAATCTTTTAAACACTAAAATAAGGTACATAATTTTTAAATTATTTTTTATTTTATGTGTTTTCTCTAATATTATAATGATTTAGTTAATTAATATTACCTGTTTATCTCAATGTATTTAACAACACGTCCAAATATTATTCTTCCGGATTGTTATTCAAAGTAATTAATTTAATACATTGAATATCTTTTCATATTCTAGATGCATATTCTACATCTCAATGGTTTCAAAGAGAATTTATCCAACCCAATACAATTTATAATTTTTATAAACACTTTTTCTGGTGTTTTTAAAGGGATTATAGTTTTATTTCATAAATTATTATAAAATATTTTCTAACAAGTTCAATTATTTTATATTCAATTTTCAAGATCCCCAAGAAAATGGTCTTTAAGTTATAATCACCATGCTCATTGAGAGAGATTTACTGCAGTATACTACTGAATAGTTTTCCCCCAAACCACTATATAAATTTACTCCATCCTCTTATTTTATTTTTCCATTGACGAATCTGTTTAAATAAAGTATAATTTCTTTTAATCTATGTAAATGTTAGTCGATTTTTAATTTATCAAGTATTTTTATATGTAAAAAATTTAACCATATTTGTCTTCATAATCTTGTTAGAAAAATACCTTTTCACTAGTGTGCATTTAATTGAGTTATCTTCTAAATCCAACTATAATATTTCATCTTTTATCCAGTAAATGTATTCTAGTATATATGAAATAACTTTAATATAGACTACTTTATGATACTACATGATGTTAGAATAGTCATCAATGAGAATTCAATAGTAATATATTCAGACTATTCAAATCATGATTCATTTAAAGAATAATTATAAATATATTAATTATAATGGAAACCACATATATTTCTACTATATGGTTGTATATTATCCTTCCCTAAGAATATTTTCTTTACATTTTTTTGTCTCTTTTCTTTTTATTCCACAAATTATTGGTCGAGACAATCACTTTAGATAAAATTGGGATGTTGAATGCGTTATATATATGAGGGTATTCGAAAAAAAACAAGTTAACACTTCATATATGTAAAACAGAATTACTGGTATAAAACATATCATATATCCAACTAGAGGCAATATTACATTCTGAGATTTTAAGAAATATTTTTTCCAAATTAATTTCACTTTGCAATATTTTTCATATGATAAGTCACTACAAATAATTCTTTATATAAATAAAAATATATTAAAAACTGAATCAAAAAATTATTTTTGGTGTAATAACTGTAACAGCCCGAGATTTTATGAAAAATATTCTTTTTAATTTTATTAATGTCTTGTGTTGTACGCTACACCAAAAGGAGCTTGCACAACACACATCCTTGACTTGCCTTGCATTACATGCAATCGCGACCTTCCTCGATAGCGTGTGTAGTACGTATTACTCAGTTTCACTAAACAACGATATGTTATTAAAATATTATTAAAACTAGCCGTTATGAATAGTAATAACCACTTTTTGAAATTTTGTAAATTTTATTTTTCAAAATGGACTTCATTTTTGGATTCGGAATATCGAAATTAGCTTAGGGTGAAATTTTGGTAATTTTCGGATAACTTTCATATATTGATGAATAGTGGAAATTACTAAATTTTAATTAAAAACAACTTTTTCAATCGAAATAATTAATAGTGATAAATTATTAATTTTAGTGGTTTTAAAGTATATTTAGAATATATTTATACAATTTAATTCAATGATGGTCATTGGATGTAATTTCACATTTAAACCACTTATAAACAAGTTTCAATCTTTTGATAGTTGTTATCTCTTAAAAACACGCTATTTGTTTTGACGACGGGAATTAATTTTTAAATTAGTTAATGCAACTGATATGTTTTGAATTTGGTAAAATAGAAAATATTTTTGAGTTCATAATATCAAATCTAGCTCCGGACTAATTTTTGATATTTTTCTGAAAACTTTCAATTTTTGATGAATAGTGAAACCACTAAGTGGTAGGATAAAAACTGAATTTTGCATAAAACTTAATTTTACCGCTTCTGTGAATGGAATTTCGAAAATCCGAGAGACACGTTTAATATCAAGGACTAAAATGTGGTTCAATGAGATGAATATAATTTTTGGTGAATAGTAACTTTTTACTTTTTTTTACCACGGTTAAAAGTAAATAGGGTAACTAAGGGTAAATATGATATTACTATTACCCTAACACATGTCCTAATTCTATTGGATAAGTATAATTCGACCAAAAACAACCTTATGAATATAATATGACCATTTAGGTCCACTTGGATTAGATTATGACATTTAATATTATTTTATTTAATGAATAGTTAAAATAGTTAAAATCAAAGTTTAATAACTAAAACATTTTTAATATGGGGTTATACATAAGATAAATTCGACTATAAATATTCCTTAGAAAGATAAAAAGATTTACTACATAATGATAGTTTATTTATAATTTTTAGACTTTAAATAAATTAATTTATTTATGACACAACGATGATGCAGTAATTACCCTTTTAAGGAAATGTTAACATAATTGATGTTATAAATGCTCAAATAAATGTAATTTGAGACTTTTTATGAATTAAACTAATTTTCTAGGTTAATATGATATATTATTGATGATTTAATAAACTTGGTTCGAACATATAATTCTGTTATGTCTTTCACAAAAATCATATATCAAATAGTGTCAAAATTGACACAAAATAGTTTTTAAATCAAATATTATATTATTAATTGTTATTTTATTCCTAAAAATCTAAGGTTCAGCCAAATGACTTGGATAAGGATATATATATTAATAATAAACAATTTGGGGTTTGTTTGGCATGTTATAGTATGTGTATTAACCATATAGTGTAAGAAAACAAAAAGACACGGTAAAAGTTAAATTATTTAACTTAGAGTTAAATCTAATTGATAATGTTAAAATAATAACCTAAACTTGTCTAAATCCTATTGGTTGATATTATTTCGACCCATAACCACTTTAGATTCGAAATAAGACCCTTTGGAACCATTATAAACCGATTTTGACTTTAATATAAAATAATATTTTGAGATATTCCTAAGGTGCCCCTCTCCTCCCTTATAAAAGGACACCTCCTCCCCCTCCTCCTCACACCAATTTGAGCACTCAAGCTCAGCCAACCCCTGCCAAAATCCCTTCTCCACTTCCCTATAATAATCCTAGAGGTCCTGGTTATCTTCAAAGACCAATCTTAGTTCCCTAAGTGGAGGATTCAAGGAGGCGTTTCAAAGAAGAGGTAATATCCATTACCGATCTTTTCAATTTCTTTCTTCTTCAACTTCTTCTTCTTTAGTTGTTTCATGATAAAGTAATAACATCAGTATTACTTACATACTGATATGTTATTGTAAATATGAAACAAACCTAATTCACCTTCTATCCATCCTACGGAAAAATGAAATCACCGCGCGTGCGTACGTACGGAATACCGTCTCCACGCCTTGGTGTAATCTATTTTCCACCACCACCTTAATAGGATGGGTATAATGGTGTAATGAGTAACTATATATGATTATTATAAAGTCATATTGATACTTAAATAGTCTACATACACTTCTACACAATTCCACGACCATGGGAACGATATCATCGCTCGTGCGTACGTACGAAATACCGTCTCCACGACGCGATGAGATTCATTCTCAATGATTAACCATTCATGAAAGATTATAAAGTATATATAATAAGTACTAATGAAATATATGAAATAATAAAGATACTGGGTTTATGTAAATTTATATGTATGTCATCTACTTAATTCCATTCACTTCAATAAGGAAACGAAAACAGCGTTCATGCGTACGTACGGACTACCGTCTCCATGAACGGTGTATTTCATTCCATTTATCGATATTATATATATATATATATATATATTCTAAATATATATTATATATAAATCATGTTTTACATTCTGGATATAAGTAATCATGATCCATGTAATCATATTAATAATTACAAGTTCAAAGCATGAAAGACAAATGAGACGATTTTACCCAAAACGCTACTTTAACATGAATTTACAAAAGAACGGGTAATATAAAGTCATAAGTGGACCATATATGATATAATAAAAATGAATATGATTCTGGAATAAGTCAATAACATGATTTAAATCCTTATACAGGAGGTTCAGATACGTACAAAGCATATCAGACATAAGGTAAGGGAAATATCACAATCTCATTTTTATCCGAGATTGCTTATTCGTAAGTATTTACTGGGGTGTATTTTATCATACACATCCATGTTTCATCAATATGTAATATTATTTCCATCCACCTACAATAGTTTAAATCCATTTTTACCCTTCGGTGAGTTTTTAGTAATATGTATGAAAGGAATTTTTTGTCGTTTTTCGTACGAGGTACTTTTTGACTTTTCCGACAAAAGTACGAAGAATGTTTTTTATCTTATACGGCATGAATGGATTTTTAAAACATTATTTCCAAGAATCTTCCTTTATAAGTTTTCAAGTTTATTTTTAATCAACTACTTTATTTTATAATTGTATGACATGTTAAGAAAGGAAAAGTGTTTTTGAAGTAGAAAGGATATTTTCCTCAAGAATGAAGTTCAAGTATTTTATCGAAATTATTTTCCATCTAAGATAATAAAAGGGTTCTGTTTTTATCCCTATTATTACATGGATTTGATTATGTTGGGATGGAAATATTTTTATGAACTCCTTTATCTTATATGAATTGTTTTATGATGTCATGTTGTTTAAGAATCCCATTTTTATTACATGGGTTACGCTACGATGTATGGTTTATGATTATGTGGAACACATAAGAAAGGATTCATTATAAGATGGGTGGGACCTATATCTCCCTCCAATGCATTGGGTAGGATTTTATATCTCATGAGATAGACATGGCCGAAATGGTAGGTTATACCGGTTCAGTAAAACAGGACTGAAACGAGGGTTACTCGATTCAGAAATGGACTTTGTCCACTAAGATAGTCTTGGCAATGAGTCTTGACTAATAAGATATGATTCTCTATGATTACATGTGTATGTTACAAAGTTTAATGTTTTAAGTTATGATTATTGTGATTACATTTCACTTCCATGATTTATCCCATGTTATGAAATTATGCTCTCTTTTACAGGTTAAGATTTCCAAAATGTTATGTTCTTATGAATATGATGTGATTGATATTTCTTTTGATTACCCTTAATGAGAATTTGAGCTCACCCTTTTCTGTTTTCTTTTCCCCAGGATATAAAAAAAAGTTTTTAGGTAAAAAAAGGAAGATCTTTATGGGAGATGTTGAAGATCTTTCACCACGATTAGAAGATTTTATTCCGAGTTTCCAAAGACACTAAACTATTACGGTCCTTGTGTGTGTGTTTTTGTAATGTGCTAAGTATTCCACAAAAATAATGTTATGTACATGTACGTCAAGCTTCGGGTCTCTACAGTTGGTATCAGAGGAAAGGTTTAGTCAACCTTTGGAAACTAGGATGCGAAAATGTTCGTGAGATCCCTAGAGATATTTCTAAGGTATGTCAAGGGATGTCCCTAAGGTTAAGTATACGTATAGGTTATAGTACTAGAATTACGGTAACGATTATAGAATTTAACCTAAGATGTTAGATATTGATGTTACTCCCCCGTTATTATGATTTTTTCCTCTAACACTATTCTTTTTGGGTTTTAGAAAATGGCTGGAAACAAGATGATTCACGATAATGGAGGATATTATGGACAATGGAATGATATTCTTCATGAGAAACCAAATGAAATGGGATTTGGAAGTCCAACCATCATTATTATGCCGAATCAGCAATCTCATAATATGATCAATAAACTCAAATTTGGTATGTTTCCTGACTCGGCTAATAAGAGAAATATGGAGTTTTATAATGATCATAGAGGAAAGAAAGTTCAATTTCCCCTATGTAAATCATGTGGGAAGAGGCATCAAGGAGAATGTTTCAAAGGAACTGGAAGATGCTTTGGGTGTGGAAAAGAAGGACACAAATCCAGTAAGTGCAATGGAAAAGGTTCAGTTAACACCAGGGATGAGGATAATGGTATTGCTACGACATCAACAATGGTTAAATGTTTTAAATGTGGAATGTACGGGCATTATGCAAACCAATGCCCTAAGGGAAAGTCTCATGAAGAGAATCAGTATGGTCGTATGGGTAGTATTTAGGTGGATGATGATGAAGAGACTACAAATGATATGTGAGATGAAAGAATTATTGAAGCTCGGTCAATGGTTTAAGAATGTAGTGGAATGATTACATGTTTATCATGTGTAATGTTGTATAAGAAATATCATGGTACTATGGAATAAAGAGTCATCTAAGGATTGTTACACTGTTGTCTTTCCTTGAGTTTTGAAAGTGTATGATTAATGGTACCACTATCCATGAAAGGTTATTCAGATATTTTTGAAATGTAGATGATATGCGCATAATGAAGGGAAAACGAGAAAATGAAATATTTGACAGTATTCATGAGCTCATGATTGATATAAGGACTAAGTAATATCATGGTTTGAGTATATAGAATTTTGAGGATTTTGGTATGTGGAAAGTGTTAACGTTTAACTACATTCATGTTTTCAATAAGGTTCAATGGGTATTCAAGAGAATACATGATTAAGGCATTTGAATGTTTAGAATGCGACCAACAAGACATATCTTATGATATATGGGGATCAACGATGGTATTAAATCTCTAGTAATCGTTTTCACTATATTATGAGAGTGGACTAAAGTATTATAGATAAGACTAAAGATTGGAATGGATTATGATGGACATATGTTAGTATTGTTTAAGGATAGAAGTTTTTTCGATATTATTGATGGGATGTTATAGTAATATAGTTTTAGAGAAAGGACAACCTGCTAGACGAGCGACAGCCCATCGCGTCGGACAAGGCTGTGGGAATCGAACCCACAACCGAAGTGCGACTGGCCTTTATCGCCTACCACTGTCTACAGGAAGTCCCTGTTTAGTAGAAACTAGTTTTATTATATTAATCGGTATGATATATGAAGTATAAGTCCATTTTAGGGACCATATATGATTAATCTCACTATAGAGTGACTTATGTATATTTAATAACTTTTGCTAACCTTTTGTTTGAGAGAGTTGGAATGACCCGTCATTCTATCACATGATCTGCTAACACTTCATGAATAACAAATTCAACTTCATTTATTTAAGAGATGAAGTGGAAATTGTTCAAGTCACGAACAACAGTGAGATTATACCAAAATAAAGTAAGTATTTATTATAATTCAAATTCTTCAACTTTAGGGAAATGATCTTGAAAACCAAAAAATGTTGTCCTAGTGCCCTTATATCCGGTAAATTAGATGGTACCTTATATCATCACAAATCTATGGATTTGTGATTACTGGCTTTTCCATAGCCATGTTCTCTACCACTCTCCATCAGAACAAGATGATTAGATTTCTCTTCCATATCCATATTTTCACCTATGTGGAAACCCAGTGATTAGTTTATTTGGGTAACCATTACGTTTCATACCTTTGTTTTTAAAGATTGGTTATGGTATTCCCTTTTTACGATGTGGGTTTCTATTAAACAAACATTCGAGTAGTAAACCATTTATAACCCAGACGAATTTCGAGGGCGAAATTCATTTTAAGGGGGGTAGAATGTAACAGCCCGAGATTTTATGAAAAATATTCTTTTTAACTTTATTAATGTCTTGTGTTGTACACTACACCAAAAGGATCTTGCACAACACACATCCTTGACTTTCCTTGCATTACACGCAATCGCGACCTTCCTTGATAGCGTGTGTAGTACGTAATACTGAGTTTCACTAAACAACAATATGCTATTAAAATATTATTAAAACTAGCTGTTATGAATAGTAATAACCACTTTTTGAAATTTTGTAAATTTTATTTTTCAAAATGGACTTCATTTTTGGATTCGGAATATCGAAATTAGCTTAGGGTGAAATTTTGGTAATTTTCGGATAACTTTCATATTTTGATGAATAGTGGAAATTACTAAATTTTAATTAAAAATAATTTTTTCAATCGAAATAATTAATAGTGATAAATTATTAATTTTAGTGGTTTTAAAGTATATTTAGAATATATTTTTACAATTTAATACAATGATGGTCATTGGATGTAATTTCACATTTAAACCACTTATACACAAGTTTCAATCTTTTGATAGTTGTTATCTCTTAAAAACACGCTATTTGTTTTGACGACGGGAATTAATTTTTAAATTAGTTAATGCAACTGATATGTTTTGAATTTGGTAAAATAGACATAATTTTTGAGTTCATAATATCAAATATAGCTCAGGACTAATTTTTGGTATTTTTCTGAAAACTTTCAATTTTTGATGAATAGTGAAACCACTAAGTGGTAGGATAAAAACTGAATTTTGCATAAAACTTAATTTTACCGCTTCTGTGAATGGAATTTCGAAACTCCGAGAGACACGGTTAATATCAAGGACTAAAATGCGGTTCAATGAGATTAAAATAATTTTTGGTGAATAGTAACTTTTTACTTTTTTTACCACGATTGAAAGTAAATCGGGCAACTAAGGGTAAATATGATATTAATATTACCCTAAAAAATGTCCTAATTCTATTGGATAAGTATAATTCGACTAAAAACAACCTTATGAATATAATATGACCATTTAGGTCCACTTGGATTATATTATGGCATTTAATATTATTTTATTTAATGAATAGTTAAAATAGTTAAAATCAAAGTTTAATAACTAAAACATTTTTAATATGGGGTTATACATAAGATAAATTCGACTATAAATATTAATTAGAAAGCTAAAAGGATTTCCTACATAATGATAGTTTATTTATAATTTTTAGACTTTAAATAAATTAATTTATTTATGACACAACGATGATGCAGTAATTACCCTTTTAAGGAAATGTTAACATAATTGATGTTATAAATGCTCAAATAAATGTAATTTGAGACTTTTTATGAATTAAACTAATTTTCTAGGTTAATATGATATATTAGTGTTGATGTAATCAACTTGGTTCGAACATATAATTCTGTTATGACTTTAACAAAAATCATATATCAAATAGTGTCAAAATTGACACAAAATAGTTTTTAAATCAAATATTATATTATTAATTGTTATTTTATTCCTAAAAATCTATGTTTCAGCCAAATGACTTATATAAGGATATATATATTAATAATAAACAATTTGGGATTCGTTTGGCATGTTATAGTAAGTGTATTAACCATATAGTGTAAGAAAACAAAAAGACACGGTAAAAGTTAAATTATTTAACTTAGAGTTAAATCTAATTGATAAGGTTAAAATAATAACCTAAACTTGTCTAAATCTTATTGGTTGATAGCATTTCGACCCCTACCCACTTTAGTTTCTAAATAAGACCCTTTGGAACCATTATAAACCAATTTTGACTTTAATATAAAATAATATTTTGAGATATTCCTAAGGTGCCCCTCTCCTCCCTTATAAAAGGACACCTTCTCCCCCTCCTCCTCAAACTAATTTGAGCACTCAAGCTCGGCCAACCCCTGCAAAAATCCCTTCTCCACTTCCCTAGAATAATCCTATAGGTCCTGGTCTTCTTCAAAGACCAATCTTAGTTCCCTAAGTGGAGGATTCAAAGAGGCGTTTCAAAGAAGAGGTAATATCCATTACCGATCTTTTCAATTTCTTTCTTCTTCAACTTCTTCTTCTTTAGTTGTTTCATGATAAAGTAATAACATCAGTATTACTTACATACTGATATGTTATTATAAATATGAAACAACCCAAATTCACCTTCTATCCATCCTACGGAAATATGAAATCACCGCGCGTGCGTACGTACGGAATACCGTCTCCACGCCGTGGTGTAATCTATTTTCCACCACCACCTTAATAGGATGGGTATAATGGTGTAATTAGTAACTATATATGATTATTATAAAGTTATATTGATACTGAAATAGTCTACATACACTTCAACACAATTCCACGACCATGGGAACGATATCATCGCTCGTGCGTACGTACGGAATACCGTCTCCACGACGCGATGAGATTCATTCTCAATGATTAACCATTCATGAATGATTATAAAGTATATATAATAAGTACTAATGAAATATATGAAATAATAAAGATACTGGATTTATGTAAATTTATATGTATGTCATCTAATTAATTTCATTCACTTCAATAAGGAAACGAAAACAGCGTTCATGCGTACGTACGGACTACCGTCTCCATGAACAGTGTATTTCATTCCATTTATCGATATTATATATATATATATATTCTGAATATATATTGTATATAAATCATGTTTTACATTCTGGATATAAGTAATCATGATCCATGTAATCATATTAATAATTACAAGTTCAAAACATGAACGACAAATAAGACGATTTTACCCAAAATGCTACTTTAACATGAATTTACAAAAGAACGGGTAATATAAAGTCATAAGTGGACCATATATGATATAATAAAAATGAATATGATCCTGGAATAAGTCAATAACATGATTTAAATCATTATACAGGAGTTTCGGATACGTACAAAGCATATCGGACATAAGGTAAGGGAAATATCACAATCTCATTTTTATCTGAGATTGTTTATTCGTAAGTATTTACTGGGGTGTATTTTATCATCCACATCCATGTTTCATAAATATGTAATATTATTTCCATCCACCTACAATTTTTTAAATCCATTTTTACCCTTCGGTGAGTTTTTGGTAATATGTATGAAAGGAATCTTTTGTAGTTTTTCGTACGAGGTACTTTTTGACTTTTCCGACAAAAGTACGAAGAATGTTTTTTTAACTTATACGGCATGAATGGATTTTTAAAAAATTATTTCCAAGAATCTTCCTTTATAATTTTTCAAGTTTATTTTTAATCAACTTCTTTATTTTATAATTTTATGTCATGTTAAGAAAGGAAAAGTGTTTTTGAAGTAGAAAGGATATTTTCCTCAAGAATGAAGTTCAAGTATTTTATCGAAATTATTTTCCATCTAAGATAATAAAAGGGTTCTGTTTTTATCCCTATTATTACATGGATTTGATTATGTTGTGATGGAAATATTTTTATGAACTCCTTTATCTTATATGAATTGTTTTATGATGTCATGTTGTTTAAGAATCCCATTTTTATTACATGGGTTACGCTATGATGTATGGTTTATGATTATGTGGCACACATAATAAAGGATTCATTATAAGATGGGTGGGACCTATATCTCCCTCCAATGCATTGGGTAAAGATTTTATATCTCATGAGATAGACATGGCTGAAATGGTAGGTTATACCGGTTCAGTGAAACAGGACTGAAACTAGGGTTACTCGATTTAAAAATGGACTTTGTCCACTAAGATAGTCTTGGCAATGAGTCTTGACTAATAAGATATGATTCTCTATGATTATGTGTGTATTCCACAAAGTTTAATGTTTTAAGTTATGATTAATGTGATTACATTTCACTGCCATGATTTATCCCATGTTATGAAATTATGCTCTCTTTTGCAGGTTAAGATTTCCAAAATGTTATGTTCTTATGAATATGATGTGATTGATATTTCTTTTGTTTACCCTTACTGAGCATTTGAGCTCACCCTTTTATGTTTTCTTTTCCCCAGTATATAAAGAAAGGTTTTAGGTAAAAAAGAAGGAAGATCTTTATGGGAGATGTTGAAGATCTTTCACCACGATTAGAAGATTTTATTCCGAGTTTCCAAAGACACTAAACTATTATGGTCCTTGTGTGTGTGTTTTTGTAATGTGCTAAGTATTCCGCAAAAATAATGTTATGTACATGTACGTCAAGCTTCGGGTCTCTACAATAACAACCTATCTTTCACTACATGTAAAACCAACTTGGCTTGTACTACAAGCATCACCAACTTGGTGTATGATGCATACAACAATGATTTTCTATGAATCATATTTATATATATATATAATTAATAAAATGATATAATTATATCAATACCATTAAAAATAGAAATATTAATAGTAATAACTACTTTCCAATTTTTTTTATAATTTTTATATATAAATAAAACATATTGATAATGAATGATGATATTTTGGGTAAAGCAATTTTCGGAAAAAAATATCTTCTTGAATGTAACGAATTTTAATAATAAAATTAATTTTATAGAAATTTATAAATTTAATTTTATAAAATAGGATTAATTTTTAAATTAAGAAATTCAAAATTATCCTATGCTGAATCTATGGTATTTTTCTGACAAACAACATTTTTGATGAATAGTAAAATAATGATTTTTAGTTAAAAAATCATTTTATCTAATTGACTATTAATTATAAATGATATTATAAATATTTTTTATAGTAAACAAATATTAATAATACATGAATAAATTAAATTCAATTTATTATAATCAATTTCACTTTAAAAATAATAAAAATCATAACAAACTTTTGAACCTTTTCCTACTTTAAAACCCCGTTATTTAATCTCATGTGTGGGATTATCACTAGTATTAATATTTATGCAATGTAAATTGAATATAAAAATTACCAAATAAATTAATATATTAATTATAATATTTATAGTCTAATAATACCATGTTAATTATTTGACCGAAATGATAAGTAAAAGTGATTAAAATTTATTACATCATGTTAGGCCAATTTAAGCTTAATTATGGACTAAAGCTTCAAATTAAATTCCCAAATGGACTAGAAAAATGTACAAAACCCATTTTATGTCCATTATACGTCTATAATATTTTCATTATTGAGTTTGGAAGTTTATGATGACTTATTTTAGGTAAGATAACGTGCACACCTAACTTGTTTCTAGAAATTCCAAATGAGTCCTTTTCCTTCCCAATAAAAGCGCACCACCTCTAACGATTACTCAAGCCCATTAAAAATTATACTCATCCATTATCATTCCAATTATCCTCCCAAAAATTATCCCTTACACCTTGAAGCCTCAGTTTAGGAAAAAATATTTTCCAGGAAGCCTTTTTGGAGAAACCAAAACGAGTTACCTGGTGAACAGGTAACATAATCTCTCAAGATCTTTTCCTTTATTTTCATTATCCACCACAACTAATATCATTATTACATTATTGTGTGAAAAAATAGTATCCTATATAAAATAAGATTTTTTTATGTAATGGGTTATGACTTACTCTCATACACACCTTCATCAAATGGATGTTGAACATACTATTTCTGTGTACGGTGAACTACAGCTACACGAAACAGTGATTGTTCATTTCTCATTTACCACCAATAATGGTGAAAATTATTATGGAAAATATATTTATATATTTAATATATTATATTTAATTTTTTAAGGTTATTTATTACTTTTACAACACACATATCCTCACATTCCATTTTTTGTTAATATGATAATCTCATTTGAGGAAGTGTAGACTATAACACCTTCGAAGCGATGTGATTCATTCACACACCACATGGAATGTATTAAGGATGGTTTTAATGAAATAATATTGTATATATGATATACTAATACCAATGTAACAATTATATATACAAACATATATATATATATATATATATTTAATTTTCATACTTTGTTTTTAATACGACAACAAAAAATGGGAAATCGTTCAAGTGTAGGTACGACATACCATATTCAGGAATTGTGTGTTACCTTTCATACATATTAACTATAAAAATTATTATAATATCAATATTCCCTATATAAATGATATTTATATCATTATTTACAATCTCGGATCATTATATAAGTATAATGACCAACGATATAACAAATTAAGACACATGAGAAAAACAAAGTGAATTTTACCTGGAGTAAAACATTAACATATGATAATTAAAATGTGGGTAATATAGGGTCATAATAAAACCCACAAATGGTATTATTTATAATAACATTCTTAATTAAAAGATATATAATAAACATATATTTATCAAAAAGAAATCGTGTATGAGTACGGAGATTGTCGAGACACAAGTTAAGGCGATTTCATCTCAAATTTAATTTTAGTGAGATACATGTTATGTTCTACACTTTTCCATTTTGTGTGGTGTATATACAACCCATGAATGTATTAAATGTATCTTAAACATCAGATTTTGGGTATTCACATGTCTATTTTATGATCCTTCTTTTATACAGTTTAACATTCAAAACATACCAAATCGGTAACAAGCCTCTTTCACAGAAAATCGTTTTTAAATTGGTTTCATGTCTACTTTATATTTTTTTGAAGGTACTTTATGAGAAAATGATTTTTAAATGGTGTTATCTATTAACAATAATCTTTCCATATTGAAAGGTTATTTTCCCCATGAAATGTTTTTGAATGATATTTGAAAAACAATTTTACTTCTAATATAAAATCCATTGATGTTACTCATTCCCTTTTTTGAAATTATCTAAAGGATCCATTCATTTCCTTTTTATGAATGGGTCATGATTAATGTCATAGCCTTTAAGAAATCTAGTTCTTTTCCATGATTAATATGTTTATGAAATCTATTTTTCTATCAAGGGAAATTCTTCAAAAAATGGCTATGAAACAAATCTTTTTTACATAGTTTATTATGAGATGAAATTGTAATACTAATCGTTTTATTTTATGGGTTTTGATTTTATGTTCATAAAATGTATGTATTTTTATGTGTCGTGATATGAAGAATGTTTTATTATATTATTTTTCATGTATGAATGATTTTATTATGAGATGGTGGGACATATATATCCCTCCAATGAATTTGGTAATGATATTTTTTATGAACTCAAAGGTTACACCGGTTGTAGCCCAATCCCGAAATGGAAGAGGGTGTGTGGGTTATAGCCCGAAAACAAAATTTTAGTGGGTGTATCGGTTGTAGCCCAAACCTATATGAAAAAATGTACACATGTAGTATCCCAGTCATTAAATAATAAGTTACATGGGTTATATCCCAAGCATAAATGATAGAGGGTGAACAGATTGTAGCCCAATCCCAAAAACATGAAGGTACATGTATTTTAGCCCAAGCCTAAAATGAATTAGGTAAAAAGGTTGCATTTCCAAGTCCAAAGAGGGTATATGTGTTGTATCACAATCCAATAATGTTATAAAGTACTTGGTAGGTATCCCTGAAATAAAATTTTTTATTCTTATATGTGTCTCAAAAATCCTATGCCATATTCCTTAGTTATGTTATCATGGCTCATGATATTTATTTCCTTAGGATTAATATCTTATGAACTACCAAGCCTTATCGCATAGTTCTTGTTTATGAATGTTGAGAAGCTAGGTATGATCTCCAAATTTTATGATCACATTATCATAATACTATGTTCATGTTTATGTTTACTGGTCTCCCTTTATTACCTTTACTAAGGAAATGAGATAACCCCTTTCTTATATTTTCTTTATCTGGGTTATGTCAAAAAGTTTTCAGTATATGTAATAAAGGTGGATATATTAATAGGATATAGTGAATATATTTTATGATTATAGATGATTTTGTTTCCATGTTTCCAAATACACTAAACTATTACGATCCTATGACATGTATTTTTTATAATGTATTGAATATTCATCTAAAACGTTGCCACATCCATTCATGTTAAACCTAGGTAGCTATAGTTGCTATTAATTTAAAGGTTTATTCAACCACTGGAAACTAGTATTAGATAAATTTAGGGAACTTCTTTGGTATATTTCATTGGGTATGTCTAGGGATTTATATAAAGAAAAGTATAAGGATGGGTTAATGTTTAGAAAAATGACATGGAATTTTGGTGAAATATAGATAAGTGGATTCCTAGGAATAAATCCCTCTCTTGATAATATAAGTGGTTTTGGCTCTATAACATATGTACCTAAGGGTAACAACTCTGACAAGATGTTCTGGGTCTGATTTGGGGTAATTTGGTTCACGACAATAGGTCTTACTGCACACCTTGTCTGACACTCTATGGGATATGCTTTGGGAATTTACAAACAGTTCAAAACCCATCATGAAGGATTTAGATATAATTTTGTCATGAATATTATAGGATAGACCCATGATTTCATTGATTATTAAATGTGTCAATATTTAGAAATCATATTAGTTATTATTTTGATCAAAATGTTGTTTTTTGCTTAGTGATGTTAACATTATGTTTTGGTTTTAGTCAATGGTAGGAATCATAGAGAACTGGATTGACATTAAATGTTATTGAATATAATCTAATGACGAGTCATGTGAGATGACCACTGGAGTGAAATATGTCATGATTATTTATAATTAGTTTTCACAGATCATGATTAACAATCTTTACCTTAACCAACTGTTAGACTCATGAAGGAAGAGAAATAAGGATTTTATTGAGAGTTCGTGTAGTGGAGATCATAGATGAAAGAACATTTGGTTTCTTTTGTGTCACGTGGTAGGAAATAATCACCTAAGTGAATGTCATAGAGGAATAAGAAGGCTTTTGGCTGTGGAAAATAACTACACAAATAAAGAAACTACAGAGGATAAATTAAGAGTTCAGTTAGAAAATGGATGGGAATTTTGGACTCCCCAAGGCTTCATCAAAGGATATGTGTTATAAGTCTGATGAAAATGTTCATCATCAAACCCAATGCCCCAAGATGAAATTTCCAGAATATAATCAACATGGTTGTGTGAGTAATGGTTACATTGCTAATGATGATCAGACTACATTTAAAATTTTTAAGGAAAGAGGAATTATTGTTAATGGATTAATGGTGATGTAATCAAAGTTTATATCTATTTAGATTCAAATGTTACAATTGATGAAATAGAAAATCATTATTATACTTCTGTTTTTTACTGTGTATTACCATGTTTATATTGAATATTCCCTTTGGAATGGTGAAGATATTTAAGGATATGATTATGTTTCGACTAAGGGAAGATATCACTTAATATGTTTTTTATAATAATACAATGTTTTATGAATAATGATATGTGTGATATCTGTAAATTGAATAGTAATGATTACCTCTGACCAATTTAAGGTCTTGTTTTAGGTGGTTTGTGCTACCACTAATGATGTATAAAATTTTCTTATTTTATGTATTAAATCTAATATACAATTGAATTAGTAAAGGCACGTGTTTTTTGAATGTATTAATTGAAATTTAGGTTTTACCAAGTTTCAAGAGTATATATGATGAGGTAATTCACATGTGTGGGGTTTGAAAACCAAGAGATACATTATTTCATACATGGTAATCAATGATAAGTTAATTTCATGACTCTCTTTCTAATTTTTCAAATTTTCACCATTTAGAAGGGATCTATGGATGACCATTCATGAAATCTTTAGGTTAAGATTCATAGGAAATATTTCTGCAATGATTTCATGTCGAGAACCATGGTTAAAAAGATAATAAGTGATTAAACTTAATAGAATTATTTCCATATTATATATTATATTACTGTGGTTTAAATAAAGGACATCATGTATATCGGGTGACGAACAATCATGTTCGGTAATGACAAAAGTCGTAAAACCATGAATAAATGAAGACAAGGGGTTCATTCCCACCACTAGCCTATGTGATTTCTGGATTAATGTAAATTTATTTTTAAAATATGAACCTGTAGTGTAACATTTTTTATAAATTAATGGATGTTGATTTTTTAAAGAGACAAGTTGTTATATTTTTTATTCTTCTATAGGCCCTAATATCCATTAAAAGTGTATTCTAGTGCTTCATTAATTAAAGTTAATTTATGGAAATTCATTCAAAGTGATAATAAATGTATAATTTTTTTCAAAGAACAATCAAAGAATGAAGTTATTTTTAATGAAATTTATCTATAATTATTCAACATTATGAAAGTGATACAAAAACATTATCCAAATAACTTAAACTATGTTGAATGAATGACTTCTACAGTCATCAAATATTTATGTCTTTTAGGAACTCAATATTACATTTAGCATTCAATTACTTTTCATTGATGACCATAAACTCTCACTATAAATATTTAATCCTTTCATCTAAGACCAATATTCACATCCAACCTATGTTTTCTTATGTGGAAACCCTGTAATATGTTACTTTGGGTAACTATTATGGATTTAAATTTTCCTTTTTAAGGGAAGTTTCAGTATCCATTTTTATGATGTGGGATTATATGAATGAAACAGTAACGTATTATAACATTGATAAATCAGATGAAGTTTTATATACTTATTCATTTTAAGGTGTATAGAATGTAACATGCTGATATTTTAAGAATAAGTTTTTTGAATTAATTTTTATTTTCAAAATTTTTCATTTCACATTACACATGAAATAGTTCTTTATAAATATATATAAATTTAAAAACTAATTCAAAAATTCATGTCACATGAAATACATACTTTTCTTGTGCTATATTCAATTCAATCTTGGATTGCACTTTAAGCCACACCGAGTTGGCATACGATGCACACAACAATGAGTTTCTATGAAACATATTTATCTATATATAAGTAATTAAATGAGATAAAAATAACCCAACCATAAAACATAGTTATAGTAATATTAATAACTAATTTCCATATATTTTTATAACTATTTTATATAAATAAATCATTTTGAGAATGAATAAATAGATGTATTTTAATATACATTTATGTTAAAAAATTTTTCTAGAATGTACTGACTTTCAATAATGAAATTAATTTTAGACAATTTTATAATATAATTTGATAAAAGGAACATCATTATCATATTCATAATGAAAAAATTAGCCTAGGTTGAATTGTTGAGAGTTTTCTTAGAAACATCATTTTTGATTAATAGTGAAAAATATTGCCTTTTATTAAAAAAACATCCATTCTATAGAATTATTTATTAATGAGAAATGATATTATAAATATGTATTAATGTCGCATTAGATGAATATTATATCTAATAATAAAATTAAATTAATTATAAATAATTTTTAATTTGAAATTGAAACTAAATTCTAAACAAACTATAGACATTTTTCCAACTTTAAAACCATCTTATTTTGTCCTGTCTACGAGATTATAACTAATGTTAATTTTTTCGCTTCAGTTAATTTTATTTCTAAAATATGACATACACCATTGTATTCTGTTTAATATATATTATCTAATAATACTATGTTATTTTTTATCCCAAATTATTGGAAAAAGTGATTAAAATTAATAACATCAGTTAAGGCCTAATTATAATTAATTAGAGATGAAACCATAACATTAAGGGCCCAAATAAACTAGAAACTTATCCAAAACCCATTTTAAATACATAGGTCATCCATAAAACTTCCTTTAATATGTTTTTTTTGGTTTGGTATCAATTCTTTTAGGTCTGAGAATGTGCACACCTTACCTATCTCAAGAAATTCCAATTTAGTATTTTTCCTTCCCTATAAAATGCCACCACCACTACCCATTCCTCAAACCTCTAAAACCGTTTAACTTTGTCCAAGATTTGACAAAGTAGACTCCCAGAAATAATATTTCATACCTTAAATAATCAATTTAGGTAGAAGTGATCTCATGTAATACTTTTGGAACAAACTGCATAGAGCTACCCTGGTGAAGAGGTAACGTCTACTCTTTGCCTCTTTTCCATTATTTTATTTCCCCACCCCTAAAATATATTAATTCCATTATTTTGTAAACAAACCTGTATCCTACATATTATATGATGTTTTTATGCTATATTTATGACCTAAACATACACACACCTACATATAATGGATGTTGAACATACTTTTGTATTGTATAATAGACTACTGGATCACGGAATGAAGATTGATCATTTCTCCTTTACCACAAATAATGGGGACCATAATGGTAGAAAATGAATTCATATATTTAATATATTATATTTAATTTGTATTTAAGCTTATTTATTCCTTTTACAACACGTATCTTTTTACATTCTATTTAGTGCTAATACAATAATCTTGGTTGACGAAGTGTTTACTATCGTCCCCTAAAAGCGATGTGATTAATTCACACACCAAATTAAAGGTATTAAGGATGAGTTTAATGAAAATATATGATATTGTAATGATAATTTAATATCTATATATATATATGTATGTATATATATATATACATATTTCATTTACATAATTTCATTCCATACGACAATAAAAACGGAAACAACGTTCATTCATACGTAAATCTTACCATATCCATGAACGTTGTATTCCATTTCATACTTATTTATCATATAAATTATTAAATTTTTAATATTATAAATATACATGATATTTATATCATTATATAAATTTTGGTATAATGATATATATAAAAGGAGCAATAATATAACAAATTAAGACACATGGGATGAACAAAATGAATATTACCCAAAGTGAAATCGTAACATAGGATCATTAACATGAAGTATAAGTTCATAATAAAATCATATATGTTATTATGTATAATAATATTCTTCTGTAAAATATTTATAATAAATATATAATTATTATATAGTAATCTTGTATGAATACAAAGTGATTCAAGACACAAGCTAATGGGATATCATATTACTTTTATTTTTTGTAAGATAAATGTTATGTTCAACACTAATTAATTGTTTGTGGTGTATGTACTGAAAAATATTTAATTATATTAATCTTAAACATAAATTTATGGGTATTCAAATTTCTATTTTGTGATCATTTTCATGGTTTTTACCTTTCAAAAGATACCAAATCGATAAAATGTATGGTCACAATTTTCCTTTTTTGAAGCTCATGTTTTGTTATACACAAAAACTCATTTTCAAGGTTCATATATATACTATTTTTATAAAATATAGTGAATATAAATATTTTCATGATATTATATGCTTAATTTATTTTACTTTCCTTATATTAAGAGTATGAACTCAAGTTACTAAGTTATAAGATTTTGTTGAGATAATCTCATTGCTTTTCAGAAATGTTTATGTTTATGCTTCTTTTGATGGAATTTTATGATCCATACCTAAATAAGATTCATGATTTATCTTATGATATGTTATTTCATGATATATTCATGTATTGTAACCATAATTGACTCTTTGGTACATTATATATTTAAGAGCGTGTTTTTAGTAAAGTCTGACATTTCCATTTTATCAGTCAGAAATCTATGTTTAAAAAAAGCATTCCAATAATATGTCAACATTATCCTATAAGATTATAAATAATTTTCTACCCTTTTTTAATCATACCAATCTATTCAGGGAAATATTCTTTTCCCTTTTTTAACACGACATTCCTTTTAACATTTTTTCTGTGAAACATTAATGTTAATTTTTTACATCGTAAGTCATGAACGAATTTAACCAATGTAATTATTTTTCATTTTTTAAAGTTTAATATTTAAGAATTTTTTTGATAATAAATCTTCCAGGAAAATGATTTTCAAAATAGTTTGAAGTTTTATTTATATTCTTTCAAGGTATTTTTTGTGATAATTATTTTTAAATGGTTTTAATTGTATTGACTAAGATTTTTAAAATAAGAAAGGATATTTTAATCAAGCAATGTTTTTGGGAGATATTTCAAAAGTATTTATCTTCAATTATGACATAAATTGATGATAATCATTCCATTTCTATAAATTCTATAATTATTTGATTTGTATCCTTTATATGAACGGGTCATTCTTAATGTTCTTGGTGTTTATGAGGTCACATTCTCTTTCATCGTTTATATATTTATGAAATCTACTTCTCATTTAGGGTTATTCTTTGATAAAATGGTTATGAGACATATATATTTTCTATAAGTTATGATGTATTGAAATTTAAATAATACTCTTTTCATTTTATGGGTTATGATTTGATGTTAATAAAACCTATGACTTTTTATGGGTTATTATATATTGAATGTTTTATTATCTTGTAGCATGTGTAATGATTTTATTATGAAATAGGTGGGACCTATATTTCCCTCCAATTCATTGAGTAATGATATGTTTTATATGATCTCAAAGGGTGCATTGGTTGTAGACATGTATAAAAAGAATTAGGGTTTATGGGTTGTAGCCCAAGCCCTAAAAGAAAGAGGGTGTATGGGTTTTATCCCAAGCCTAAATTAAAGAGGTTTCTTGAGTAGTAGCCCAAGCCCCAAAAAATAAGGTACATGGGTTGTATCCCATGAAAAAAAGAAAGAGGGTACATGTGTTGTATCCCTTGACTAAAAAATACAAGGTACAACAGGTTTATCCCAATCCTAAAACAATGTGGGTATACATGTTTCTAGCCTAAGAATGAAGAAGGTATGTTGGTTATAGTCTTAGACAAATAGGTTATAATGGTCTTGGTATGTATCCCTGAAATAAAAGTTTATATTCTTTTATATATGCCATAAATCCAATGTCTTAATTCATAATTATGATTTAATGTCTCGTGATGTTTATTTCCTTATGATCATTGTCTTATGAACAACCAAACATTATCCCATTACTCATTTTTATGACAATTGATATGAAGGGTATTATCTCTTAATGTTACGACCAGGTTATCAAACTAGTATGTTCATTTTTATGCTTAAATGTCTCCATTGTTTTCCCTAACTAAGCACCTCAACTCATCCATTTATTATGTTTATTTTCTCCATGTTATGAAGACATGTTTTAGTTAGAAGTACTAATATTGGAGATCATTATGGGAGATGTTGCAGGTCTTTCACTGTGATAGATTATTTTTTCCATTTTTCCAAAGATACTAAAATATTACAGTCCTCTAGCATGTATTTTTGTAATGTACTGTATATTTAAATAAAAATAATTAATATCTATGTCTACTAATCCTGGATCACTATAGGAAACGTACCACTAATATTAATTATAGATCCCACAATATTGATGAAGACACATGAGATATGAGATTAATAAGGTGTGAATAAATTTTCTAAAAAACCCAAATAACCATTTAATTTTTTATACACTTTATATTTTTATCATTTTTAATCGGGTAATATTTGATTTTATTTGATTTTACTCTTAATAAAAAATAATATATTTTTAATAGGAAATAATTAACGATTGGAACATGTTTTCATTACAATTTTTTCTTTTCTTTCCCCCGATGTGGGAGACTCTATCATTATTATGACTATGATAAAATAATACAAACATTTTACACTAACATCCACCAAAATGTTTCTAGTTGTCACCCTAAATATTATTCTAAAACCTAAATTGCCATTCTCTATACATATGAAGTTGATAAGAATCACTATAAAACCATGGGATGATTTTATCCTAAACCAAACAGAGTATTGTTCTAGTTATTTATTCTACATTCTGATAGTATAAAACTCTTAATATTGATTTGTAATAATATGAGTTCCCTCCAACAGTTGATGCCTCAAATGGAGTTCCATAGTTTTTCTTCTTATTCTATAACTTGTAGTCCTTCCAATTCCTTTGTATTTCGTCATCTTTCACTTGAAAAACAGTAATAATGTACTCTATTTTCATCATTAGCCTTTGGATTCAGCAACACAATATATTACATGAACAATTATTTGATCATTCTCTTTCTCTTACTCCTTCTTCATATTTCAGTTAACTAAATTGGATCAATAAAAAAAATTTAATACCATCCACCAATCTCCTTCTTTTTACATCTTCATTAACTTATATAAATGTGAGTATCAAGAGTATAGATCACCAATTATATTTCAACTTATTATTTTTTAATATAATTAATTGAATACAATCTTCTATTCATGATCTCTTTGGTTTTTTTCTTCCTAAGTACAGTAAATATGTTTCCTCATAGATTAGTATTCAGTTATTCTTTTGTCTATTTATTCAATACAAGAAAGTATAGATCCAATTATTTATTCTTCTCAAATTATTCATTTTATATTCACAATACTTCAGGAATATTTTTTCGTAAAATGTTTATGTAATATCCAAATATTCAGTTTTTTAATAATTCATGTCAACAGTCCTAAATTAATCTCTATATTTTTTAGTTTTGAAGTTAAAATATCCCAAATTGAAATTCCATTCAATAATGTACTTTACATCCTCCATCAAGTCATAAAAAAATATATACATCTTCTTCTCTTCACAAATCAACCATGAATTTTGTTGAAGTTAATTAATTTAAAATTTGCTTCTTAATGTGTAAGACTGAATGTAGAAATCATGTCATTGAACATCTCATTACAATATTTAAATATTGAAAATTTTAAAGAACCACAATACTTTATTTTTTTTTAATTTTATTAAAAATATATGAAAATTTATTCCCGAATATAATTATATTTTTTAAAATATTTAATATCTTAGAAATATTATTACATATATAGAAACAATTGATTTTATTGTAGAACTTATTATTTTTTAAAAATTTCACTATGAGTTACTCCGTTATTAAAATTTTAATCCAATTTATAATTTTTTATATAAAATTATATTCATTACAATGTAATCTATATGACTTATGAACTCCAGTGTAACTCAATGCCTTTTTCATATTTTCTAGATATTTTAATGTAATACCAAATCATTCTAAATTCATATAATTTTCTTGTAATGTATTAAAAATTGGTTGAAATTATTATGAACATTACAAAAAGTCTTAAAAACTCACATACACAACCAATTTTCAACACTCTATCCCCCAAAGTCTTACGTACTCATTGAATGTATTATGAACTCATCCATAATTTTTTTAAAGTCTATAAAATTTATTATAAATTCCATTATAGTATTAAAAACTATCTCAGAAGTATTACAAACAATAACATTGAAATATTTCATAACTCGGGATAACAAAGTATTATAAAATAGGGATTTTATGTTTTACTATTTTTAATCACCTAATCTCAATTGACATCCCAAATAGCTTCCAAAATCCTAAAACTTCTTGCATATCATTAACCTCATATATTATTCTTCATTTTATGTGTGTTTGAATATGATTTATATATTGACAAGAAAATACAACTCATTAAACATATACACTTTAAACATCATGAAGACAACATCTCTATATAAATTCAATAATATAGAGTACTTCTTTATTAACATCGAATCACACTTTATAAATCCTTATTGAATAGTTAAAAAAACAAATAATAGTAGGGTTGACATTTATTAACATTTATATAGTTCTATAAAAATCATATATATTTATTCTAAACCCCCTTTAGTTATCTATGGTCTTCATAGTTATGTTCATACATATAGAATCACTGATAAATAGTTCAACTCTTATACTTTCTCCATTTTCATAATTGATGTAAAAATTGTATTCATTGACTGAAATCTATATTATTAAATCTCTAATTTATTATAATGCATAAAAAATGTAAGTATTTATAAAAATATAGTGGATATTACACACCAAACATAAAAATTCCCTTCATAATATTTGAATAATAGCACTCTAATCATTGGATATTAATAGTTTCTACCTTGAATCTTTCCATCCAAGTATTCAATGAAAAAAACTTATATTTCTACCCCATTGTTTGAAAAGAATAATTATTCATCTTCAACGGGAGAATACACTTCATTGAACACAAATACATGCATATTGGATTTTGTGTTGCAATTGATATATTGAAAAAAATATATATAACCGACATCTATAACCAATTGATATATTATAAATATTACAACTAAAAACTATAACAAAGCTTTTTCTCATTATCCATTTGGTTATTCATGCAGATATTATTCTAAAAAACCCCTAATGATTACATCATCCCCTTGAAATTAGGCGGAGTTCTTGAGTTATTGTGACAACTCGATCTAGTGTTATTTTGTTAATCTTCTCATGGTTAAAAAAATGGTTTTATATTCCACAATGAGTTCTCCTTGGTTTGGTTTTTAAAATTTCCATGAGTATGGTCATCAGGTCTTATAGAACAACCCATAAATAATTTTTTTTCCTAATTGTATTTGAACCCTGAGCTACCTGGGTGGTCTATGAATTTCATTTTTGTTCCTTTTCTCTAGGTTTTAAAAAGTTATTGAGGTTTATGAATAATATTTAGTGTGGATATGTATGCACTGATATGAATAAATATAATATTGTACGCTTTCTTACATTTCATTAAGATATAATTGGGATCAATAGAGGAATTTATGAAATAAAACAATAATTATTAATATTTTTTTCATATAAATGTATTGTTTATGATTATTTTAATATGTACAAATGATTTTCTTCTTAATTGTAAAATATTATTTTATAAAAATGTTTCTAGTTAAATTATACTTCCTTGTTATGTTTAACGAATATTTCATATGTACCTAAATTATATTCAACCATATTTTACTATAATTAGAGTTTGTTTTCAAATGTATAATTAATAATCTGTTTTATAAATAAATATTAAAAGGGACCATGAAATGAGGGTTAGATCTGGTCCCATAAACATAGTTTTAAGATTTTTGTTTTAAAGCAAGTTTTGATATTAAATTATTTAATTTAACTTATTATATATTATACCACCTATAAGGTCACATAAATTCATGTTGGATAGATGATATGATATTTTTTGACTAGATAAACGTATATTTCACCCTAAGGTCTTAGAGGGACTCACACAAATTATTATAGATGGTGGCTACAGATTTCTTTGGAAGGAACCACTGGATTGTGATGTTTGGAAAGACATAAAAATTAATCATCCAATAGGATTATAGGGAATTACCCATTACCATGAAGGTGATTATTATATATATTTTTATTCAGATGATCTTGGATATCATTTAGACCTCTAAAGAATGAAAGGATTGGCTAAACACCCTTATGCATGAAGGAGAAGTCTACATGCGGTGTGATATTATGATTCATGCATAGAAAGACTGAAGCCTTACATATAAATTTATTGAGAAAATTTACCTTGAGTAATTTTATCATGATATTATATGCTGGTTGAAGGAAAAATCAGTTCATAAATCTATAAGAGTGTATGATGACTAATACATAGTACATCAAATAATTTTCATATTTCTTTCACTTTTCTCTTCATTTGAGTGGATGTTTAGAGTAATTGAAGAGATACATTGATTGATATTTAATGATCTATTAAATACCCATGTATTTCTATTGAACATAGCTACATTTTTTGATGTCTTCATAAACATATTTCGCACCAAGACATGATATAAAGGTAGATTAAGAGTTGGTATAACATTTATTATACTAGGATTTTATTTTTTTTTCTTACAATAGCCAAACATGACAATAGAAAGAGGTGGGTTGGGGTTCCAATTAGTAGGGGAACCTGTGTAGTAGGGTAATTTCAATTCGTACATTGGTAAATTCTTTGGATTAGTGAAACCTATAAGGACTCGGCCTTAAACATTACATAATCATGAATTAAATGAATAATTCACATTGGGGATATTTTCAGGTTTAGAGTTTTAGAGAACTAGGCCATGACTATTATATAACAACTTTAATATTACATGTAGACACTTCTACTCAGTATCCATTGTATTCATAAAATAAAAACTCCTATAAAGACACATGTCTAGTTCCATGTTTTAGACAGCATGAATTTCCCTTGATCCCATCCTTGAACCTATTCATCATTAAGTCCTATGGAAAACATTTCAAAAACTTCGGATGAGAATAAAAATATCAGTAAGGGTTATAATATAAGGAAGGAAAACAATATCCCAACAATAAATACATATCCATGAAACCATACTTTTCTATCACAACATACCTTATGAAATAATAAGATTTTTCAATAACACACACAAATCATAAATCATTAAGGTTACTTATGGAATCCATATCAAACATACATTGTTTCTTTCATAGCTACATAGGGAGTTACACCTGGAATACCCATCACAGTATAGTCCCTAAATCTCTTAGGATAAACATCACATTTACCTCCGTCACGTTACCCATTTCATTGGAGAGCTATCTCGGGCTCAAATTCCCTAGGTTTATCACGAAACCACTAGTATACGAAAACAGTTCCCAATAAATACACCCAATATAAGTGGATATTAATTGTAATACATTCAGAAGTCATTCACACATATTCATAGGATGACATATTCAGTAAGTACAAGTTGATCCTGAAGAATTGAAATTTGGGTTAAGAGGTTCTCTTGTAAAAATTCGACATCCTAACAACATCAAATTAAAATTAAGAAAATTAGTTGATGAGATAATAATGGGGTATCTCATCACCTGTACATACATTTTACATCAATGAGGATATATAAGAACACATCCCAACATTATAAGATATAAATTAAAAGACATAACAAAATGATGTCTTTTAAAAAGGGGAGGGTGAAAGGTTCCTTTACCAATTTGGTAAATTACAAAACATATGCCACATGATAAATGATCATATAATGAAGATGTAAGTACACATAAATGAATTTTTATTAAAAAAGGAGTACAACAATGGGAAGTACATACACCACACAAAAGTAAATAGTGACAAATATAGCATGAATCTCACATGAATAAAAAGTGAGACGAAACTCTTTACCACATTGTAATCAACTGAATCGTATGAACAAAAGTTAATAACCACCAAATGAATCATAGAATACAAAGAATAAAACTATAATCGTGATAATATATATATCAAATTTCAGTACACAATACACCACAAGCTATGAATAATTGGTGAACAATGGAAATCTCATGGAATTAAAAATGAGATAAGAAAATCCCTTACAAAAATTCGGCAGCCTAATAATGCCACTTAAACATTCTTAAAATGAATTGATGAGAGTAAGTGGGGGTCTCTCATCATATGAAAATAGAAATTATATTATGTTGAATATAAAAAATATCCTCTAACATAATAACATGGAGCATAAATGATATGACATAAAAGAGAGTACTTGAAAAGAAAGAGAGAGGTCAGATCCCTTACCTCATGTATGACTTGAATCGATCATTCTTTAATCTCTTGAATAATAAACTAAAGTTAATTTCTACATTTTTAAGAACCTTATTCACATTTCTTATTCCTTTTATATCACTTATTACCAATTTATAAACATTATGTAATCATTTAAGTTAATAATTTTCGTTTTGTCGATATTTGGTACCTGTGTCAAAAATGGACTTCTTATAATTACCTGTTGTTCATGTGGTAAAAGGTTAATTATATACAGAATTATATTAATGATTTAGATATCATATATATCATATATATCAAGTATATAAATGTATTTATAATAGTACATAACAATTATAGGTATGAAATGAAATGCACCGTTCATGGAGATGGTAAGCTGTACGTACGCATGAACACTAATTTCTTTTCTATATCTTATTTTAATGGAATTAAAACATAATGATACAGAGGTATATTATAATTCCATTATAATATAATATATAATATCATTAACTCTATCGTTTATACATCCCACATAAGGCATTAATGAGTCACATCACTTTGAGGGGGTGGTAGTCTGTGATTCCTCAAATGAGATTATCGTATTTACCAACTATGGAAACCAAATTGATTTTATATAAATGGAAAATTCATAATCCTAAAGAAAACATAAAAATAATATATATCATATATAAATATATTTCCATAATAATGGCCACCATGAGAGATGGTTGGAGATATTTGAACAATCATCGTTTTGTGAGGCGTTAGTTTTCCATCAATAGAAAAATTATGTTCTTCATCCATAGATAGATGTGTGTGTAAGTGTAGTTTGAATGATTATTATAAAAACAACCTAGTATATTGATGATACTGGTGTTCTTACAAAATAAATGACTAAAAAGATTTTAGGGTATGGAAATGTAAAATAAAAGAAAACAATTTAAGAGAAATTGTCACCTTTTATTTGGGTAACTCCCTTTGGTTTGAACCAAAGGAATTCTTGAAGTGCCTTCTGCCTAAGTTAAGGCTTCTATGAGGAGGTTAGGTATGTATGGAGCTTAATGGGGGATATTTTGGACAATCCAAATGGCTTGAGATGTGTGAAGAATTGTTTAGAAGTGGTCTCCTTTTATAAGGGAGAGGAGGGGCTCTTTATAAAAATGTGAAAATATTATTTTATAATATAATTATATTTGGTTTATAATGGTCTAGAAATAATTATAGTTGAATCTAAGATGCGTAATGGTCTAAATAAAATCATCCAATCAGAATTGGACATGTTTTGGAAAATATTTTAATCATTATAATCATATTTATTTAAATAATTTATTAATGAGGTAAATACTTCTTCATTATTGTGTCATAATTAATTTAATTTATTTGAGGTCTAAATGTTACAAAACAAATACCATGATATAGGAAATCCTTTTATATTTGCAAATAATATTTATAGTAAAAAATAGGACTTATATCACACCATATAAAAATTAATTACTAAAAGATATTTGTTAATGTCCATTTTGTCTTCATATTAAATTAATTAATCTAAATTGTCATTATCACGTCCAAGTGGCTCAATGGGTTATCAAAAATCGACCCAAATATGCCCATGGTCGTAAATGACTCAACCAATAAGTTTTTTACATGTGTTAAGATAATTTGTAATTATTATGATATTCTTTTATCCTTGAATTACCTTATTTACCTTTAACCGCGGTAAGTAAAAGTCAAAATTTATTATTCACCAAAAAACTATTTTCACCTTAATGAACGACATTTTAATTCTTTTTAACAACCATGTATGTCGGATTTTTGAAATTCAATTCATAGAAGTGGTAAAATTTTATTTAAATGAAAAATTCAGTTTTTTAACTACCACTAAGTGGTTTTAATATTCATCAAAAATTAATGTTTTTCAGAAAAATAAAAAAATTCATCCTAAGAATTATTTGATATTCCGAATAAGAAATAGAAGTCTATTTTTCCAAATTCAAAACATATAAGTGTCATTAATTAATTAAAAAATTAATTCATGTTATCAAAACAAATAGCGTGTTTTTAAGCAACAATAACTATCAAAAGATTAATACTTGTTTATGTCCAATTTCAAAGTGAAATTAATTCTAATGACCTGACTTTGATAACATGGTAAAAAATACATTTTAATTTCCCTTTAAAAACAATTAAAAATTAATCTAACAATATAAATATATTAGATTAAAAAGCACATTTAAATTAAAATACAATATTTTTCACTCCTTATTAAAAAATGAACTTTATCAGAAAAATTAAAAAACTTAAACAAAGTAAAGTTTTATTTCCCCATTCTAAAGAAGGATATTATTATGTCAATTATAATGTATTAAAGTTACCAACACAATATTCAAATAGGGTTCTCCATTAAAACGCGATAAATCGGCCTTCAATTGTAAATTAGTCTTAAAATTAGATTCATTCCCAATTTAAGCATCTATCTTTTATTTGATAAATGTAAATACATTTAACAAACATGTATAATCATATTGTATTTAGTTTTGTTCATTCCTGCCAATATAATAACTAGGAGTTGACTACCATTTAAAATAATAATATTATATTATTAGTGTTTAACGTATGATTTCAAAGAAACCAGTTGTTGCGTATCAGGTATGCTATCGAAAATAGCATCCCTTTTAAAGTAAAAATAATATTTAATTCAAAAATATTAATAAATTTGAAATATGTATTATTCTTTATTTACCATGGATGTTACATCCTTCCCCCCTTTTAAGAATTTCATCCATTCAATTTTAAAAAAAGGGCTCTGAAACTTCATTGAAAGTCCGACATCAGAAAAAGAGTCAGTAAAACTGTCACTTTAAAAGAAAGAAAGAGAAGCACAAAGGTCACCCGAGTTAACCCATATTAAGATTTAATTAAAACATGGAAATGGAGGAGAAAATAAAGGGTCACGTTCTGATGGAGAGTGTTAGGAAACATTTTAAGGAGAAAGTTAACCACCAGAAAATCACAAAGTTGTGATGGGTTAAACAGTCTTTGATTCCCCAATGGGAAAAGTTAACTGACATGGTTTTTGTTTAAAGTTACTTTTTTAGGGGAAATTTATTTATGCACTTAACCAAAAACAAAAGGAAATATACTTAATTTTCATGTAGACGTTTATCTTTTAATAGATTTCTAACACAAACCCATATTTTCTTCAAACGATGAATATTTAGGATGACTTTTTTTCACATTAAGAGTGCTATAAACAACTTAGATAGAATCAAATAATCCACAAAAGATGAACTATATATTTCCCATGTCTTCAGATATTAACTAGAACCAAAATGTTTAGTATAAGATCAGATAATCGCCAATAGGATAATCCTTTATAAAAATAAATACTACTCTTAATATCCAAAATTCAACAAAAAGAAACCAAGGTTCAAGAAAGACCATTAAATAAACATTTATCTCTAAAATTATTCAATGCAATCCTACCTAAGATTGAAACCCAAATCACTGAAGGATTTAATCACATAGTCTTCCAAGGTAAATCTTAACATTTATCTCCAAATAACACCAGTTACTCTTAAAGTCTCATACTAAAAAGTAATTAACCTAATCACATATCTCCATGATAGGTTAATAATTTCCGTAGATATCCTAAAATCAACTTATTCCAAATTCATAAGATCTTCTAACTAAAAATAATTAGTCATACTAACCATGGACTTAACGTAGTCTAGTGGTATGTGATAAATTCCAGTCGCACATTGGTTGTGGGTTTGATTACCATAGCTTCGTTCGACGTGATGGGTTGTCACACGGTTTCTGTGTTGTCCCTTTTCAAAAACTACATAATTTATAACATTCCCAAAAGAGATAAATTTATCAAAAATCACTATAATATATTTTAACCACAAAGGAAATCTAATAACTTTTTTTGCATCCCAAAATGAATTAACTGGTAATTGCCTCAAATTCAAGGAACATATAAACCCAAATGGTTCTTTATAAGTATATCCAAAAAATAGAAGATAATTATTCCTTGAATAAAATTTTCATATATCAAACATCGGGGTTAGACATACTATAAAAATTGTTATAATGTAATCCCATCATCAAAAGATCCTTAATTCATTTAAGCATTTCATCATCCTGAAATCCTCCATAAATCTTGAATCCCTTATATATTGACCTCTTACTCAATCAACGTTCTTCATGATCCATTAACTATTATTTACCCACTTATTCCAAAATACATATTTCCTACAAACAAAATCATGAATCATATCCTAGGATTACAATAATAGGAAAACATATGTTAAGTAATAATCCATACCTTTCATTGGTCATTGTATGTTTCTTCATCCGTAATCAGAATGAAATTAGGTATTGGTAATCGAATATCTGTATAATCCCGGTGATCACATTCCTGAAACTTCATCACAAGACATGTGTTTGTACAATGACTATGCTCACCACATTTAAAAAATTCAATTGATCCTTCAAAAAGAACTTATTTCCTTTTCCTAGAGTCAACTAGATTCTTCCTTTTTCCATGGCAGGTTCCTGCTTTATGACCTTCATTTCCACATCTAAAGCATCTTTATGTCCCTTTGAAAAAATTTACTATGTGTTTATTTACACATTTTTGACACATAGGTTTTTGAACATACAGACATTTAAGATTATTACATAAACAATCGTAGGGATTTGTTTCTCGCATATATGATGTCTTATAAAAATCACTAAGGTTTAGGTGGTCAATCATGACTCCAGATATTTGGTTGAGAATAACCACAAGCATTCTCCTTGCAGCTCCCATATCATTCAGCTGCTCGTTCAGACAACTGTAATCATTTTCTTCACCTCCACTGTTACTTTGGTGCCTGTTAGATCCATCCATTTATAATAACTAAAAAGGTCAGTGTGAGTATATCAGTAAAATCATCATATAACATCTTATGAGGATGGTAAACACTAAGATATACTTTTTCATGTTATCTTAAACTCATTCACTTTATCAAAATAACTTTGACTCTTTCAAAAATTCCACCCATTATGGTAATGTCACTTATCCTGAAATTGTATCCTAACCTCTAAAGTTATCTAAACCGACCTCTGATGCCAACTATAAGGACCCGGAAATAAACTTTACATAATTTTGAATTAAATGAATAATTAAAATTGGGTATATTTTCATGTTTAGGGTTTTAGAGAATTATTCCATAACTATTACATAACAACTTGAATATTACTAGTAGACACTTCTACTCAGTATCCATTTTTTCATAAAATAAAAACTCTTAAATAGACACATTTCTAGTTCCAAGTTTTAGACAGCATGACTTTTTCGTGATCCCATCCTTGAACCTATTCATATTTTAGTCCTGTGGATAAAATTTCAAAAACATGGGATGAGAATAAAAAGCTCAGTAAGGGTTATAATATAAGGAAGGAAAACATTATCCCCACAATAAATACAAATCCATGAAACCATACTTTTCTATCATAACGTACCTTATGAAATCATAAGATGTATGAATAACACACACAAATCATAAAACATTAAGGTTACTTACGACATCCATATCAAAATTACATTGTAGCTATCACTGCTATGTAGGGAGTTACACATGGAATACCCATAATAGTATATTCCCTAAATCTCTTAGGAGAAACATCATGTTTACCTCCGTCGCGTTACCCAATTCATTGGAGAGATATCTTGGGCTCACCCGACCTAGGATGATTACGGAACCCCCGTATACAAAAACAATGCCCTATAACCATAAAATAATCAAAACATCTAACACATGTATAAAAGAAAGATAACATTTCCACATTTCAATATATCAAATCATGATATTGAAATATACAATGTTTTATAAAGTCATTTTCAAAACCATTTAAAATATTATTTTTTAATCAAAATTCTCCATTCCACTTTGAATCTTTTTAAAAGAATTATCATTTGAAAACATTACTGTCCATATAAATAAATCCTAAAAGCCATTTTGAAAACATGAACATTAATGAGAAATATTTAGAAGAATAAATCATTAAAAAATTTATAATAATCTTTAAGTTAAAGAGTTTTTTAACAAAAAGAGCGATTCCTAAATACAAATAATTGAAGAATAACTTTTAATAAGAACTTTATAATATCATGAAAATAAAGGTATTCATGATATAATATTTCAAAGGACATTATATACCCCATATAAGAGTGAATTGGTTCATAATAACAATGAAGTCTCAATAGAAATGTAAATTGAGATAAAATCCCTTTATAAAGATGGTATCTTTAAGTTAAAGATAAATCAATCACATAATTATGTGTGAAAAATATAAATAAACCCAATATAAGTGGATATTAAGTGTAATACAATTAGAGAACATTCGCACATATTCATAGGATTACATATTCAAGAAGTACAAGTTGATCCTGAAGAATTGAAATTGGTTTAAGAGGTTCCCTTGTAAAAATTCGACAGCCTAACGACATTACTTTAAAATTCATAAAATGGGTTGATGAGATCAAAAAGGGGTATCTCATCACTTGGACATAAAGTTTACATAAATGAGGATATAGAAGAACATATCCCAAGATAATAAGATTTAAATTAAAAAACATAAAAAATGAAGTCTTTTAAATGAAATTATATTACACAAAGAGTACAATAATGGGAAGTACTTACACCACAGAAAAGTAAATAGTGGAAAATCTAGCATGAATCCCACGGGAATAAAAAGTGAGACGAAACCCTTTACCATCTTGTAATCAACTGAGTCGTATGACCAAAAGATAATAACCAAAAAATGAATCACAAAATACCATGAATAAAATGAGAATAATGATAATATATATATCAAATGGCAGTACACAATACACCACATTCAATGAATAAGTGGAGAACAATGGAAATCTCACAGAATTAAAAATGAGATAAGAAAATCCCTTACAAAAATTCTGCAGCCTAACGGCACCACTTAAAAATTATTAAAATGAATTGATGAGAGTAATAGGGGGTTTCTCATAACATGAAAATACAAATTACAGTACATTTAATATAAAATAACATTCACCAACATAAAAACATGGATCATAAATGAAATGACATAAAAGAGAGTACTTGAAAAGAGATAGAGAGGTCGGATCCCTTACCTCGTGTCTAACTTTACTCGACCGTTCTTTAATATCCTGAATAATAAACTAACGTTAATTTATACTTGATTAAGAATCTTTTTCAAGTTTAGTATTCCTTCTATATAACTTATTACCATGTTATAAACTTTATGTAATCATTTATGTTAATAATGTCCGTTTTGTCGATATTTGTTACTTCAGTAAAAAATGGACTTCTTATAATTACATGTTGTTCATGTGGTAAAAGTTTCATTATATACAGAATGATATTCATGATTTAAATATCATATATATCATATATATCCAGTATATACATGTAATTATAATATTACATAACATTTTGAAGTTAGAAATGAAATGCACCTTTCATGGAGACGGCAAGCCGTACGTACGCATGGATGCTACTTTAATTTCTATTTATTGTTTTAATGGAATTAAAACATAATGATACATAGGTATATTATAATTGCAGTATAATATCATATATATTATCATGAACCCTACCCTTTATACATCCCACATAAGGCATTAACGAGTCACACCAATTTGAGGAGGCGGTAGTCCGCGCTTCCTCAAATGAGATTATCGTATTTACCCACTATGGAAACCATAAAGGAATTATATAAATGGAAAATACAGAAGAATAAAGAAAACATAACCATAATATATATCATATTTAAATATAGTTCCATCATAATGGCCACCATGATAGGCGGTTGGAGATATCTAAACAATCATCATTTTGTAAGGTGTTAGTTTTCCATCCACAGAAACATTCTGTTCTTTATTTATTATATGGAGGTGTGTGTATGTGTAGTTTGAATAATTATCATAATAACATCCTATTATACATAGGATACTGGTTTTGTTACAAAATAAAGGAATAAAAAGAGTTTAGGGGATGGATAAATAAAAGAAAAGAAAACAATTTAAGAGAAACTGTTACCTTTAATTTGGGTGACTCCCTTTGGTTTGAACCAAAGGACTTCATGAAGTGCCTTATACCTAAGGTAAGGCTTCTAAGAAGAGGGGAGGGATGTATGGAGCTTAATTACGTAGATTTTGGGTGATCCAAATGGCTTGAGAGTTGTGATGAATTGGTTAGAAGTGGTCTCCCGTTATAAGTGAGAGGAGGGGCTCTTTAGGAAAGTGTGAAAATATTATTTGATAATATAATGATATTCTATTTATAATGGTTGAAAAATCATTATACTCAAAGTTAATATGATTCATGGTCGAAATAAAATCATCCAATCAGAATTTTAAATGTTTTGGATAATATTTTAATCATTATAATCTTATTTATTTAAATAATTTATTAATGAGGTAAATACTTCATCATTATTGTGTCATAAATAATTTAATTTATTTCATGTCTAAAAATTATTAAAAAAACTCAATGATATTGGAAATATTTCTATCTTTCGAAATAATATTTATAGTAGAAAATAGTACTTATATAACACCATATAAAAATTAATTACTAAACATTTTTTTGTTAATGTCAATTTTGTCTTCACATTAAATTAATTAATCTAAA
The DNA here is from genome assembly GCA_963277665.1 of Viscum album. Lineage (NCBI taxonomy): Eukaryota > Viridiplantae > Streptophyta > Magnoliopsida > Santalales > Viscaceae > Viscum > Viscum album. The sequence continues at coordinate 1,328,998,139 of OY728162.1, forward strand.
TTGTCATTATCACTCCCAAGTGGCTCAATGTGGTACCAAAATCGATCCAAAGATTCCAATGGTCGTAAATGACTCAACCAATAAGGTTTTATCAGGTTTTAAGCTAATTTTGAATTATTATAATATTCTTTTATCCATGAATTACCATATTTACCTTTAATCGCAGTAAATAAAAGCCAAAAGTTACTATTCACCAAAAAAATATTTTAATCTTAATGAACCACATTTTACTTCTTGTTAACAACCATATATCTCAGATTTTTGAAATTCAGTTTACAGAAGTGGTAAAAGTTTATTTAAATGAAAAATCCAGTTTTTAACTACCACTAAGTGGTTTTACTATTCATAAAAAATTTAAGTTTTTTAGAAAAATACAAAAAAGCCAGCCTAAGCATTATTTGATATCCTGAATTCAAAATTGATGTATATTTTGTAAAATTCAAAACATTGAAGTGGAATTAATTAATTTAAAAATTAATTCCCGTTATGAAAACAAATAGCATGTTTTTAAGAAACAATAACTATCAAAAGATTAATACTTGTTTATGTCGAATTTCAAAGTGAAATTAATTATAATGACCCACATTGGATTAAATGGTAAAAATATATTTTAATTTCACTTTAAACCCAATTAAAAAGGTAATATAACCATATAAATAAATTATATTAAAAGGAACTTTGGAATTAGAATATAATATTTTTCACTATTCATTAAAAATGAACATTATCGGAAAAATTCAAAAAATTTACAGAAAGAAAATTTTGATGTCCCCATTCTAAAGAATGATTTTATTTGGTCAATTAATATTTATTAAAGTGACCAGAACTATATTTAAATAGGGTTCTCCATTAAAAGGTGATAAATCATCCTTTTAGTATAAATTAGGCTTAAAATTAGATTCATTCACAATTTAAGCCTCTAACTTTTATTGGATAAATGTAAATACATTTAACAAACATGTATAGTAATATTTTATTGAGTTTTGTTCATTCCTTCCAATACAACGACTAGGATTTGAATACCATTTAAAATAATAATATTATATTATTAGTGTTTAATGTAAGATTTCAATGAAACCTATTGTTGCATATTGGGTATGCTATCGAAAATAGCCACCCTTTAAAGTAAAATTAATATTTAATTCAAAAATATTAATAAATATGAAATATGTCTTATTCTTTATTTACCTAGGATGTTACAAAACCAATGTGGGAGAATAGGGAACATCAAGAAAAAATTAACATAACTTAAAAAAATGTCGCTAACATAATAGAAAATATTCATAAAAAAATATATGGTTCTTATGGGAGATAAATTTGGTGTAGCATAAGGGATTCCCCGATAATGATGATATTACAATCCTATGTAACAGACCCAATACAATGATAGTGAATGAGAATATTGATAGGGTTTTATTATTTAGCAAGACTATCTCGAACAAAAATATCATCCCTTATGCTTTGAATAACTTTAATGTGTTATCCATTAAGAAACTAACAATTCCAAACCTAATGAAAATGCTTCCATGTATGTCTTATCTTATTCATAATGAGGCTGACTAAAATTTTGGAGTCATACTCCACCTCAGTAATGAGATTGTGATTCATCCTACACAAAAACATTCTGTTGTGTGTTTCTATTGCTTCAACCTGAATAGAACCACATGTTCCATAAAAATAACTTAAAAAAATCATGGAACCTCATCCATCGCATGCTATTATACCTCCTATAATTTACCCATGTATTCAAGATTAATAAAAATTCAATTAAATCCTTGACATGGGATCCCTCTAAAACACATTGTTCCCTTGAGATTCCTTTCTAACATCATCTGTGACTCCAACATATTCTTGAAAAATTCTTCTAACATATTTTTATACCCTTACTCTATAAATTACTATACTAAATTCCTCCACCAAATAATTCACCCACATTGTAAGACCTATGTGTTTGGACTTACTTCTTCCCCATTCTATTTCCAAGCTTCCCATAACACCAAGCACACCACTACAAAATCACACTGTGATCCTTATTTTATACACTATGCTTCCCTACAATATGTAATGAAGAAATAAAAATGTATGAGATAGAATCCCCAGGCAAAAAAAATCCCACAACAATTTTCCATACTCCAGCAAAAAATGGTTGCCCTCTCTTCCACGAAAAAGGGATTCTATGTCGATTTAAGGAATCATTTCTCGCAACACAAGCACATGAGCCAAGCGTGATCCCCTTCTTTTTCAAACTCTCATATATGGGGGAGAACATTATTCCTCACAATCTATACCAAAATAATAATAATTTCAAGATAAATTTATGCCATAGTTTTTTCTCCCATGCATCATCTTCCAATTCAATGTGGTGAATAAAATGGAAATCACTTGTATTGAAAATCCTGATGATGAATATGAAAAAAAATCCACCAGGTTAATCCACCATGAATCTTTTACCATACATGAATTTATGCTCCTCACTGAGAATTTTTTAAGCCATTGGGGTTTTCACTTGCCTCATGGAATAAAATATCAGGAATAAGAAACCCCATAATGTACCATATTTATTCTACCTAATTTTCCTTCCAAAACAAGAAAATCCATTAAACCCACCACACATCAGATCAAATAATTCAGAATATATAAATGTAGATTTATAAAGAAAACTATAATATATATTCTATTAGAACTATTAGATAATTATATCTATTCATTATCATACATTTCGTTCATACACTTGCCCTAAAAAATGAGTTCCCTTCAACAAACTCCTATATAGCCAAACCTTCATTCATCGTATAGTATTACAAAAATTAATATATATTCCCCCAATATTGACCAGAATCAGTATCATTTCCATGCCATATAATGTCATTTTAAAAATTTATTAGCATCCATAATAAAAATTGTCTTTATTTTATTTCAACAAGAAAATAGTTAATTTGGGGGATTTAATGATGGTTAAAAAATCCATGGCCTGGGACATAAAACACTATTCGCCATCATCATTACCCCTCTAAAATAAAATAATATGTTCTTATAATTACATAAATGAGAATTGATACACTTAATTATTCCTCATAGTATACCATGTTGTTCATTCCATAAAATATGGGATCTTTAAGGTATTCCATTGGTAACTGTATTTTTTTAATACATATCCTATCTTGGATGAGACTATATCATTCCTATACGATGTTATTGGATATATAGACAATACTCATCCCCTGATTAACATGTTTCCCACTCTTTTATCCATATACATCCATTACTTTACAGAATAAAAAATTTGATCTTATCACACCATTGATGAAGAATAACATCTCATCAAAAAGCCTAACATGAGAAATAATGCTACACTCAGACCAATATCTATACGATTGTATTCTACCTTCATATATGCAGACATGTATATTTTTCTTTAGTTTCATATATGATAGAATTAAGAGAATTGAAAACACCATGTTAGATTGTCTTAAACCAAGAACCATTTAAAAGAACCCAAAACTCCTTCCCATGAGTTATAAAAACAACCACAATGATTCATAACACCTATAAAACAAATCACAGGCCAACAACATGAATCCAAAGTGCCTCATCACCCTTAAAATGAGGCCCTAATCAACCTGGTCATCACATTTATCCCTGCCAATTTTGATCATAATGTTATATCCACTGGTCTTTTGGTTAATATCATCAACCACCTCTTTAGTAATACTGATTACTCCTAGAATTCATTGACCATTCATAAAATTTTGATTCACTTCATTAGAATCTTATGGTTCTCAACAAGAAACCATATAATATATTTTTGTTAATGAAGTGGTTAACCCAATTTGAAGAATGCATTGATAATTTTTGTCAAATGACGTATTTCTTATATCAATCAGGTGCATAAAATACTCTTCTAGGAGAAGGGAAGTCTGAATTAAGTCAAGATAGACCTATCTTGGAGATGCGAGAGAGATGAATATTCAAATGGATTGATTATTCCTAATTGAATTGTAAGAAAAAGTTTATCAATATCAACCATTGGTTGTGTACCATAATAATGATGTTTTAAAAAAAATTATATGATATACTCTTGAATGAGAGGTAGATTTCACCACTTATATCTAAACATGAATTGAGAGAAATTAAATTTCCCATTTTATATAGATGCAACTGAATTCAGGTAATTGAATACTCCATTAGAGGAACTTCATCTTAAAGGATTCATTAAAAAATCTCTATAGGGTGATTCCATTCTTTTTTCTAAGAAGGATTAGGAAATGTTCATAATATTTGTGTACTATCAAAATCTGAATCCAGATACAATCACACACATCTATTTGTTTCCTAGAATCAAAGATCTATTCGATTAAATGAATGGGGAAAGGTTTTTTTAAAAAATTGACATGATTTTATACTATAAATTTATTTAGAAAATGAAAAAATATATTTAAAACCTTATTTAAAAGTTGATATGAAATTTTTATTATTTTATTGATGCCTTTCGTACTAACAACACTCCATAAATATTCATTGACTTAATGAATATGACCATTCTTTCATTATTAGAACCTTTAATAATGGTCTTTATGGTTATTATTCTTTTTTTCTATTTATATATTTGATCATGTTCAATATATATTAATTGTCTTTGATAGTTTTCTAAAACATAGTTTTTTATTAATCTATCCAAATACTCATTTTGTATACTAGAGGTTGAATTCCTTCTGAATGTGGAATCTTAATATGGGGTTTTCGAAGACACAAAAACGATGGAATCTATCATGTGTTGGAATGTTCCATCAACTATAGTCAATATCAGCTTCCTTTTAATAGGTTATATCTACTGTGAAACTCCCTTTTAGTAGTTTATCAGGAATTAATCCTTGATTATAGTTATCGTGAAACTTTAGGTATGTATTTTAAGTGTATTGTGAAATATATTCATAGGGATTTTTCTTGATTATTTTGGATGATCATACAAAAGTAGAAATTGATTCAATAAAAATTCATACTCATGGAATACACTACTCTATATATGATCAATAGTTTTATGTGGTGGGTTTTTATTAAATTGGAAAAGTAATTACTTTTTGGTGAGAACTTAATAGAGTTAACTAATCATAAAATATTTAAATATATTTTCCGTCAAAAGGAGTTGATTTTGAATCAGTGTCACTGGGTGTAATGTTATTAGTATTTTTATATCAATATATAATATTCTAAAGGTAAAAGAAATATAGTTCTTGAGGAAATTATTAGGAAAATATACACTCAAGAGGTGGTGGTAGAAATGGAATAATAAAGATTAATTTTTTGGTGGATGATATCCACTTGGATGTAATTGGGTATCATAGTAGATAAATAAAATAACACAATGATCTCATGTAATCTATTATAGAACAAATCGAGGAATCCTATATATCATATCTTAATTTTAGCAAATTTGAAGAGAAACTAAAAGATGGGGAGATCCAAGATCACTAGTTCATGGATTTTCAATACATTATAAATTTTCCAGGAAGACTTCTAGTTCCTTTAGATATAAATAAGTACAGAATATGTAGGGTTCTTTAAGGTGTGTTTTACATACCATGAATATAAATATGTATTGTGATATGTATCAATGGTTATAATTTCTTTGAATAAAAAAATATATTGTGTTTTTTGGAAAAATTCCTCAACTTTCATAATGTAATGTTAGAGAAACAAAGACTTATAAGTACACTTTATAAAATTACAACTCTAATACTGATGTGGGATGAAATCATGAAAAACTTGTTCACTATATTAATAAAATCATCTAAATGTAATGATAAAATATGGGTGATCGTATACAGTCTAATTATGATGGCCTAAATTTTTTACTATCATAAAGTATTATTCAATGGATAATATTTGGAATATGTATGACAAAGGGATCCAGAAACATCAAAATATACCTACTAGAATCATCTTTGTGAGGGATTTTTGGTTAATATATAATTTTTGTTATAAGATTTTTTGGTTATTAGGGTCTTAAGTGAAATTTAGTATCAATTTTGATGACCAAAATAATGGATATTCTGAGGGAACTATTAGAATATTGAAAAATATTTTCCATGATGGTATTATCATTTTTGGAGGCTCGTTATAATAACCCCAACATCTTCTAGAATTCTGTTACAATAATAAATGTGAATCATCAAAAAAATTTCTTATTGTGAGAAATTATTTTGAAGACCATTTCACTCTTATATGTGCTATATAGATATTTTCATATCTTTTATAATTGTAACTATTATTATCTATGAAATAATTGATTAGAGAATGATGATTTAGAAACATCTTGATACTACAAATAGAAGAAAAAAATTATAATTCAAACCATCAATGCTAAAACTTGTAATTTCTAGTGGGTGACCGCATCATCATTCATATATCACCAAACTTTTGTTTTCATTAGATGGTAAAGAAAGGGAAATTAACCAGAAGATATCTCAGACATCTTAAAATTTGTGGAAATTATAGCAAGGTTTCTAATAAATTTTCTTTTTTTCTAAAATCAAGTTCCATATAAATCACTTTTTATTTTTCACAACTGGGGAATTATATACCAAAAACCTATCATTTGATATCATTTTTGGATATTTTGATTGAAAATAATGTGTCCAATATATATCATAATGACTATATTGTTGAGTTGACTCAAAATGTGTTGCGGGGAAGGGTGATTCTATTTGATCAGTTAAAGTAGAATCATGGAATTCTCTAAGAAAAAACACGACAATGGGAATTTGAGATAATGTGAAAATGTTCAGAACTATTCTATCAAAAGGGTGGTAGAATATTCTTAGATGTAAGAAACCTGTAAGTGGGGAGGTCATAAATTCCATAACATTTTGTGTTAGATCCTCTATTTAGAATTTTATTTTGGATCTTTTTTATATACATAGGATTGATAGATATTTGATACTAAATATGCAGAAAATTTAAGGGACAATGGTGCAGGGGAGGATACCATGTGTCAGGGAACCATAGTGTACCCAATAGTCCTAAAATAGTTGGATGGTGTGGTGCAATTTTTGTAAGGAATGGACTTTTTTGAATAGTTTAGAACTATAGGTGTTCTATAATGTACTCAAATGTCATATAGAAGATAATACCCATAAAAAGGGAAGTTTAGGTATTTTTACCCCTAATTTTGACTCAAAAAGGAGGGCCTCTAGAATATCCAACTATATTTTCTCATTTTTTGGTTTCCCTTGATCCCTTACTAAAATTTCCTCTCCACGTCAATCCACATTTAATATTATCTCACCTCTATTTCTATTATTTTTTTGGTTGGGTACCAATTTAATCAATTGTATTGATAATATTGGTATTCATATATATATATATACATTAAATCCCATTTATTATATCTATTATATTTATTTTGGACTCTTTTCTCATATGTTTCAATATAAAATGATGGTTATTATACCCAGTTATGTTCACCCAAAAATTTACAGAGATATAAATCCTTAGGTCACTAATGTTTAGGTGGACAATTGGCATGTGTGGTAAAATGTTCTCCATCTATGGGCTTTCAATAAATCATTTATATTTATTTAGGTTCGTGCATCCCTCTCCACTCTCTTACCTATAAATTTCGACAAAACTAATTGTATTGGGTACGATTAATTCAATTAAAATGAACAGTTTTTGTAAATATTTAATTATTTACTTATCCCTTATAAAAATTGTGGTTTTTTGAGTTTCCAATAAACTCATACATTTTTAAAACACTTCATGTGGTTATTTTTATTTTTCTTATTCCATAATAAAATCTTTTTATTGGATCATGAATAAAAATGTTTAATTAAATTACATTATTCTTTAAATAGGACTCCTGGAAAGTATTATATGTTTTCCTTAATGTGTTTATATATATTCCTCCGTCTCCCATTTTATTGAAATAATAAATTACTTTTTACAAGAAAATTAGTCATTGGTGAGTGTTTGAGATATGGATATTTAGATTATAAATATATATTCCCCAAGGATCCCCTTCATTTAAAGCATGGTATTTGGGTATGCTCAAAACTCTCTAACATTTTATGCACCTTTCTTATATTCCATGGGATGGGTTTGAGTCTTAAATTTGTATACAAATTCCAATATCCATAGGAAGGTATGTGCATTAATATTGTTTACATATCTATATCAATGGGTTATTTTTTAGTATTTCTCAACCTATTACCCAAAATAGATATCATTCTTTTTTTGAAGATGGTATGTAATGGTGAATACCCTCCTGATATAAGGAGACACTAAATTTTCTAACAAATACTATACATAAAGTGTATCAAATATATTTTTTCAACTAATTTTATTATTTCATGACCACAAATTACTTCCAAAATTCACAAAATATTATAATGAGTATGTAAGGACGGGTTCGAAATTTTTTATTGGGTTGTTATACTAATATGATACTTGTACCCCTATGGGATATGTGTAGGCCCCATTATACAATATCTATGGTAACTGAATGTAGTAAAGAACATGTTCTATTACAACATGGATTGAATATCTTATGTGATATATTTTACAATTTATAAAGTGCACATGGAGGTAGTAAATAAGGGTTCTCATATACAATCATCATAAAAAAGTTTCATTGGGTTTTTTCACATAGAACCTGAGGCCACATTGTCTTAATCACTATATTCCCATCACATGTTTTCTTCTTTTATATTTATTTGTGTAATTATTGGGATGTTATGGTTTTTTTTGTATTTATACATATTCATATAGATGGATCAAAATTTAATGTCAATTTGACTTAATAAATTGGTTCCCATGGTGGATAAAAATGTTTTTTTTTCACATGCATTTCCACCAACCATAATGTTAAAATGAAAATTTTACTATTGTAACATATTTGGTAATATTAGTTTTAAAAGGGGAAAACCATATCACACAATTATATTACATAAAAACCTATATTCATTCCATAATTTTTAAATTAGGAGGGGTGCATGTGGTGTTGTGACAATCCTACCCAGTGGGGTTAAGTTGATCGAGTCAATTTCATCACTCTCATGCATTGATTGGTTAAATCCAGTGAATCAAAATAGGGGTTTCAAAATTAAACACCCAAAATATTATTTCACCAACCATTAAAAAATTTATTTTGGAAGCACCAGGTACCAAATTCCCCAGCATTATCCATATGAAACATAATTGGGTACCTGATGTAATAAACTAGAAACAAATTTTCCCTATCCAAGGGGTATATATGAATGGTATATCCATTGGGTACCCAGTGAAATTAAGAATAAAAATTTTGGTGGACCTCTATATCAAATCACTAATATTTCTCAAACTATTATACCCTAAAAACTCACATTATTCATCCTGCACCTGCATTAACTCTTCAAAGACATCCAATCATAAATGTTTAATGAATAATCTATTATTAATTCATAATATAAAATTGAGAAGAAATGATATATGTTCTACCAAATTGAGAACATAGTATTTTTATAATTACCCTAAAATATATTTTGTTTAGTCATTGTAACTCATAACACAAGGGGGTTAATTCATCTCCATCAGAGAATAAATTTCATAGTTTAAGGAAATGAAATGGTAGATTCAAGAAGAAAATACTAAATTCATATCTGTGAATATACCCATATGTTGTGATTTTTAAGTTTAAGTAACTATAACACCCTTTGAAAATCATCCACTTAATGCAGAGAAAATTAAATCCATTACATTTGAGTCAATATATCGTACTAACAAGATAATACATCATCCTGTCCTATTAATTACAAATTTTATTAATTACTATGAGTTTACAATGCTAGTCGAATATCAATTAAAATAACATTATAGTCACCTGATACATCCTCAAAAATTTAATTAAATGCGGATTTCTCCAAAATATATAAGCTCACAATTAATGATAGTTTAACTTATTAGTACTCATTTAGAGGATATTGAAGGATATTTTAAACCAGTATAGACATATATGAAACTATTCCCTAAACTGGTAGATTTTAATCCTCTTCTACCGAAAATAGGAAACTATAACGCTTCAGAATTCAATTGAATATAATATTAAATGGAATTTCCTACTCATTTTTCTTCATAATGTTTTCCAATGCAGGGAACCCCTGAATAAAATAAATCATATATAATTAGATGTTTTATGTATAAACTATGAGGTTCAACATTTATCAAGTATAATAATTTAGTTACAAGATCCATTAAAGGTGCGGAGGATCTTTATCCATAAATCCATTAAAAATTCTTCAATACTGAAAGAAAAACATGCTTCAATGATCTCAATAATTTAACAAAACATGAAAATAATTGACTAATGGATATCATTTCTGAATCGAAGGTTATAAGGTATTCCACATAAATAAAATTAATTAAGATAAATTATTTAAAATTTTTATAGAGAATCTATAGGATGAGTTGGAAATCATGATCATTATTTTTAATTATTCAGATTAAATGTTATAGGCTTTCAAAAAAATAAATATTTATAGTACTATAATCAAAAAACAAAAACAAAATATTAGTAAAAAACAAGATCACTTGTTAGGCAATCATGAAAAGTAAAAATTGAAAATTTCAGCATCAATCCATTATACAAATTGACACAAAATTCCATGATAATGAAATTGAATGTAGTGCCTATCAATTAATGACTATAATGTACATACACTAATAAAATCACAAAGTATATGTAAATAGAGAAGAGGAGTCATGCCATTAATACAAGGAAAAATATGGAATATTCAATTTAAAATTTTCATGATATTGACAACAATATGTTTAGAAGTTAAAATAGTTTTATTGAATTAATAGATGATTAAAAACTATATGATTTCGGGCGAAGTTATCACCCTAATTATTTCCCTTACAATTAGATATTTTGCTACAAAATACAAAAAAAACCATTAATGACATAGTTCAAATTACGGTGGATGAAGATGAAATAGAGTTGGGTTATAGTAAATTTAATGTGAAATTGTTTTTGGATACTCATATCGAGGATAAATGGGAATTGAAGAAGTAATTATAAAAGATTTCCTACAAATTTTAGGATCGGATAACCAAGATGTTGGTAAATCATACAGATGAATCTAATAGGGCATGACTAAATCAACTACTCATGAACCCGATTTCATTTGTAAACCATACAACCACATAGTTTATTTATCATTCTCAAATGAACTAGAAGAGATAATACTAATGATGTAGGGAATTAATGGAAGAATCCTAATGAGTATATAAGCTAGTTTAAACTCTTCTAAATAATATTCTACCACTATTGGGAGGATGTGAACTACCCTTCTAGACAAAACATTCCTCAGATATAGAGCTTCGTCATACCTCTATTGATATCATCCTATGGGTAGAACAATAATATTGTAAATCGTAAATTCATGAAATATATTTCTCTATAAACCGTTGAAGAGAAGGTCACCACGTTAAAGGGAGAAACTCCCAAGGTAGACATTATATCTAGGGTGTTATCCCCATTATTGTCATAAATTTTGTGAAACCCAAGATAATTTCCCTTAAGAGATCCCAATAGGGAAATTTTTATTGTCCTAGGAATTCCAGTTCTCATCTTAGAACTATCCAATAAGATGATTGAAAGGCTGATAGGAAATCCCCAATTAAAACTCATAATGCTTTTCCATTTAGCTGTTATAACACACAACCAACAAGAACTTATTTTAATCATAGTGACAATATTATATTTATAGATATCATATCATTATATTACTCAATCATTAAAATATTTTTATAGCCTGAAATACAATCCTTTACCTATGATATACGAGGTGTTGAAAAATATCTTCATTTTCTATGATTAAAGGTCATTAATGATCACTATCCATCTCCCCAATGGAAATGGTGAAGAAAATATTAATGATATATTTGGTATAAAATATTCTTAAAGTTAATTAGTCATTAATAAAACAAATAATAATAACTAATTTTCTATGTGTAAAAAGGTCAAGTCCTTCAATTTTAATGACCAATAAACACCCATATAGGGGCACATAAAACCCATTAATGTGTCCAGTAAAATCAAAAAGATAAATATAATTTAAAACCTAGAAAAAATATTTTACGAATAATTATCATACATGGAAAAATGTTTCACTTGTAGGTATATATGAAATTTTTTAAAACTCCTTCCAATTTTACTAATTAGTGTTATGAAAAATTGAAATTATACAACTATAGTTGATCGTATTGAATGCATAACTTTGGGAACTCATTGCTGATTTAGAGTTCATCATGGTTCGTCAGGACACCATATTAGTTTTCTAATTGATAATACCATGGAATCTTATTTATGTACAAGTACCCACTTCATATCACAAGTTCATCAAATTTTCCATTAATGGATAATTAAATGTTATTTATAGTGATAGTTACCATTTTGATTCTATTGAGGGTTGATATGTTAATGAAATATTGTTTAAAATGGTCAAAATATATCCATAATTAAAAGATATGACATATTCACAACTAGTAATGGGATTAATTTCACTTTTATAAACCCCTAGAACTAGTAAAAATGAGGTTTAGTTCACCATATCCATTACAATAAAGCAACAAAACTACATTTGGGAGATTATTGAGACCCACTAACTAAATTGAAATATCGTCATACTATATTCTTATATTATAATAGATATGATGATATATCTATAAAAATATCCATGTTCACAAGATGGATAATTTTGATAATATCTTTAATCATTATGATATGTTTTGGGGTTCTTGATTGAAATGTTGGATTGACTAAAAATTGGTTAAATCAAATGAGAAAATTTTATGATATAAAGAAATTATATCAATAGAAGAGGATGGGTTTGGGTAACATTTCCACTATTCATTGAAAATATATCGATATAGGGGAACAATAACCAAATTTTTATGACAATAGGAAAAATAGAGTTTGTAATATTTTCAAATCTAAAGGGGGAGATCAATCCACTAACACTAATGTTGGTGAATATAAATATATATATATGACCCAAAGATACCCTTCAATAGGTAACTTTTGTTATCTCTGATGATGTTAAAAAATTTAATTTGAGTTGTGAGGAAGACCTATAAACCATTATGATTATTATGATCCTGAATCCCAATTAGCAATATAAATACGTCTCCTTAAAAAAATATTGGTACGTATTTCAGTAGTTTTACAGAAAGTGTTTGTGTTTAGATAAATTATAAATAGTTAAATAAATGGTATTCCATTCAATCATTTTGTCTATAAACAAAAAATATTTGTAATTCATCCATTGTATAATTTTTTAGTGGTGGTTGAGGTAGATAAATTTATCGAACCAAATTTCATAAAAGAATTCCAATATCACAAATGGATCCCCAATACAGTCCTTAGTATGATGAGAATAGTCCAATACTAATTTTATTTAACTTTAAATACATAAATATTTATTTCATAAAGCATGAATTCCTTGTCATAATCAAATAACCATTTACTGATGTAGCAACCAACTTTTAATCCATATCATTCATGAATTAATATTTTAAATATACCCTAAATAAGAGGGGATTTAATGAAAATGAATTTATTACCCTTAGGATACCCTAAGGGCTTCAATTATGAAATATGAATCCTTTTTGAATAAACATTATCAGAGCCACATATCACTATTAGATAGATTTAATCTTTAAAACAATACTCAGTAATTCCATTCAATATTATAATGATGTTTAAGTTATAAAATCAAACTATAATCCATATCATTATATTTATTTTGAAGTCTTTTCAAAAATCAAGTCAAACATTCCTAAAAAGATCCCACTAATGTTTATAGATGAAATAGCTTATGAAAAATCCTTTTAATTTTTATACCATTCACATAATTAAATTCCATTATTGCCGAAATGAATTTAATATATTAAATCACCCCTGGAAATATTTTTTATTAATTGGAGTAAAATGATTCATTTCCTATATAAAGGGTTTCTTTATAAACCACCTCGAAAATATATTCCCTTCACTAAGGTGATGGATAATGCATAACATTAACAATGAGATAAATATTTTGAAAATAATTTACATAAACTTATAGAATATCTCTCACACCGACTAGTTTTGATGCTATATGATGAATAAAATCCTATCATCATTAGTGAGGTCACTAATTAATTGTCAATTAGTTCCCTTATTACCCAAAATATTGATATACCTAATGAAAAAAAACATTTTCAATATATAATTGATAATTTTATAATTTGTGAAAAGATATAATAATACTAACAAGACTATATTTTCTCAAATAGATATTATAAAATGATGATTCAATATATATTCCTTGATGATATTTTCATAATATAATTCATCAATAAAATAATTTATATTATTTTTAACCTATATTGAAAGTATTATTAGTGAGTTGGAATGTCCTCTTATATCATTTTGATTGTTATTTAATTTTCTAGGTGGTGGATAATGTACATGGATTGGTAATTTTTTGGGGCAGCACAACCTTCCCATAGGGAATAAAATAGATTTATATAACTCCATGTTGAAACAGTTTTCTCCATATACTAAGTTTTAATAATTTTGGAGATATATTTTTCTTTCTCCTCAAAATACCTAACTATAAAGAGTATGGAATCCCCAAAAAAATTTATGTAGTTTATTAATGTTGATCATTTCCCCAGTAGAGGACCTCTTGTAATACTATTTCAACCTCATATAAGGATGCACTAATAATGAGTTAGAAACTAAGACCTCATCCGGAGCTTAAAAGTATCCTCATAGTGCTATGTGAATCTGATAGTCTTTATAGAATCGTTAATCAAATGAGACAATGGATAATATTTATTCACCAAAGATGATTTATTATTATTTTTACTACACTATAGAATTAAAGGCTTAATTTCAATAGGATCTAGTGTAATCTCCCATTTCATAGTTGTATTATTCATGAGTGGATATGTTGGATAATTAAGGTAAAACTATTCTGAATATTGATAGGAATAAGATGATCATTCATATCACACATCATTTTGTAATTATTTCATTCTTCAAAAAGGAATTTGATTATGTATATAATATTGTTACCATCATGTCTCTTGTTTTATCCTTATCCTTCCAAATTTATAGGTTATTCATATTGATGAAATCGATTTTTGGAACAACTAAAACAACGACTTCAAATAAGGGTAAGGTAATAAGTAGTAGATTCATAGATGGGAAATTGAAATTATTATCTATGATGATCATAACTCCAGAAAAAGTCATATGAATGGTGGGTTTTGATGGGATCCTTCTCAGGTATAATAAAGGAGAAGAGATAGTCGTGATTATGTATTAGGTTCATTCTAGAACAGGTGGTATGCAATAAAAAAATTCCAAAAACTATCATAAAGTCAAGAGACTTGGGTTATTTTGATATTATATAATGCATTATTATATGGAATTCACTAATAGGTGTCACACATTTTTGAGGACTTCTAACTTCAAATATCAATCCCCAGAGTATAGTAACCTGAGAATAAATTACTTAAATATTTCATCATTTAAATTGAATAAAGATAACAATACATGCCCAGTAACCATAATGTTTTAGTTTATATTTATACTATATACATAATTAACTTATTTAATGAAATATATTCAATATGTTCTTATATATTCTTCATACTTAGTACCCTTCATATATATATTCTAATTAAAATGTTTTTTTCACAACATTAGTAAATAAAAACATAATAAAGTTTGAGTTTTAAGGATCAGTATGGATAAACATGGTTGATGTCAACAAATGATCATAAGTGGCCATAAAATAATATTAATGGTATGATAATGTGATCTTAACATACATTATCATACACCAGAATTCATAGATTATAAAACCTGAGTCATTGAACAGGGCTATGTCATAAAAATTTGCATGAGTTTCAAGAATTTGGAACCATCAATAATCCATCAAGATTCTTTGATACTATATCCTAATCAAAATAAATAATTTTTTTGGAATGAATATAATCATATAAAATCATTTATATAACTAATACTCACTACTAAGACTATCCTAATTGATAGAGTCCAAAGACATATTGTGATCACTTTCCATTTATATAAGGATAGAAATTGTATGTAAAGGCTTCCCAATATGACATTTATCACATATTATGCTTGGGTTATCTACCCATGTACCTTTTTGGTCTTTGACCAACTTCACATATACCATCCTAGGCTTGTTTTAATCACCCCTATACCCTATAGTCATGAGAAAACAATTCATGAAATTTCATATGCTTAAGAAAACCTATCTTGTACCATTTGATATCATGACATATAAAACATTAAATTATTTATTTTAGGGACATAATGGACCAAACATTCAAATAATTAATAATCATTCATATATATAACATAATAATATAAGGGATTTACCATTCATTCGTAGTATAATCAACCTGAGGAAGAAATTGGTATCATGAGTAATCATAAAAGCATCATCATCATAGTCTATGCAGAGAAAGTGAGTGGATGATATCATAAGAATATATAATAAGTGAATTATTAAATATCTTAAAGGATTATGAAATAAATGAAAAATACTTTTATAAAATCCCTATAAATATTCTTTGACAAACAAGGGAATACAATATTTTTTTTAACATTTGAAAACTAAAAATTACTAAAAAGTGAGAATATGCTTTGGATTTTAATAAAATTGAAAATTTTAATTGAATTTATCTCATAAAAAATTTATGTTTTTCTGGATAAATCTTTTCATGTCATAAATGTTTAAAAATCATACTTTTTAATATATTTATATGGAATATAAAAAATTGAACGTTTACAAAATGTATAGAATCTTTCTTAATCTTTTTTTGAAGTAAATTAAAATATATTATAAAAATAAATTTTTAAATAATTTAAATGTATATAAAATTATCCATTAAATAATTATTATTAATATGTATATGGGAGGGAAATATTCTCAACCTAAAAGGGGAATAAAGGATGTATTTACTTACTTTCGGTTTTTTATTTTTGAGTAAAAAGGATTGGAAATGTTAAAAATAGATAAAATTCACAAACAAAACCACATTAAAAGAATATATATGTGTTTTATAATATATAAAAACTATTACCTAAAATTTAAATTAAAACAAAAACAATCGTGATAAAAATTGAAATTATAACATAAACCCTAAACTCATTTCTTGACTTGTTTTGTACACCCTCTAAACTATTGTATAATATATTTAATGTTATTATAATTATAGAATAGAAAATAATTAATAATTAAATTATGATATATAATTATATTATATTGTCATATTTTTCCTTTATTAATAATTCATCATTAAAATATATATCAGGGAGATAATTGTTTGATTTTCCACACATGTTTCGATTTGTTATTTGTAGTTCCTAAAAATTGAACATTGTTTAAACATAAAAGTAATCTTAAAAACTCATGAAATATCATATTTAACCATTATTTACCTTTTCATTAATCTACATGTATGTTTTGGATGAAAAATTAATTAACTCACTTTGTGGAGTAGGTAATCTGTACGTACAAATGAGTGATGTTTCCAATTTTTATTATATTCATAGAAATAATCAAAAAAATAACTAATCTTTAAATAATGTTAACTATATTATTTATTCATTAAATAAATCTATATGTCTATATATGAGATATGGATATGAAAAATAAATAATATCACTACACTTAGAAGGTAGTCTGCACATACACGTGATTGAAGTTTACATTTTAAATTAGATGTAAAGTGGATATAAAATTGTTATAAATTACTATAAAAACATATTAATATGTTATATATTATAAATTAATAGTTTAAATATGGTTATGTAATATATGATGGTTTTTTAGAGAAAATAAACCTAAAATGGTTAGAACAATCATATAACACATCCTTGAACAATATCATCTAAAAATACCAAAAGGCATCTTGGATTGTTCTATAAAAGGGATAATATTTGATAAGTTATTTGGATACATCATGGATACTATTTTTTTCTTAGGTGTTGTGGATAAGTGTAAGGACGAGATTATCATTTATATGTGAGGGGAGAAGCACCAATGTAAATAAGAAAAACATTATAAAAAAGAAATAGAGTTCAAATTTAGTGTGACCCCAATTTAGTATAAATTTTTATATATGTCAATGGGAGTTTTAAATTCACTCAAAGAATTATATAAATGTATGTTTTTTGTGGTATTATATGCGTTTTTTATTATTTTACACCCCTTTAACCTATTTTAACATGAACTGTGGTGACAATATTTGACCTTGGAAACTATTAATTACATATAAAAAAATTTAATTATTAAATAAGATTAATTATTATGAATAAAAATATCGAATCCATTTTATAGGATTCAATTTCTTTAGGTGGTGTAAATTAATTCAATTAACCAAGAAATAAATGTGCTAAAAATAATTTCTGAAATTAATATTTATGAATATTTTAAAAAAATACATTATATGAAAGATAAATATAATAATTAAATATATTATTTACACAATTATTTGAAACCAATCATTAGTACTCACTGATTTAATTTTTCATGATAAAAATCATTATGAATATAAAAATTGTTTTCTGAAAAATATAGAAGTTTCATTCAAATGATATAATCTACATTTCTAACCAATTGATAATCTGTATATGATTTATTATTCCTTTTTACACATGTATAAACAATATTATTCTATAGTTTTAAAACTAAAATTAAATGATATTAACATTTAAAAAGATATTAAAATAAATAATTTTCTTAATCAAATAAAATAATTATATCTAAGAATTACAAGACTAATATTCCTTATCATTACTTCACCATTTCATTCATGTAATTAAATTATTTTTCAAATTGTTAATTCAATTATTCAATAAATTTTATTTACATTATTCATCATAAAAATTACATGGAAAAAAATTTCAAACATTTACAAAACCGTTCCAAAGTTGTTTTGAAATAATTATTGGTAACTTATTTAGTGTATTTGACCAATTTTACAAAGTCATTTATTTTATGAATTTATATTATGGATATAATATTATATTTTGTTTTAAATTTTAATAAATTTGTATTCACTTAATTTCTAGGTAGCATGCATCATAAGCTATTTAAATTATAAAAATTTATAAAATAGAAAATATTCTCCAATCGATGGGTGTAACATTCATCCCCTTGGACAATTACAACATCAAAAATCTATTAATCTAATGAAAATATATAGATATTTTTTCTAAAAAATTAAATCCTTTTATTTTAATTTATAATCAAAAAATCAGTGGTTTCAACAAAAAACATTGTCCACGTGTGTGATCTTTATCTGCAAGACATCATCTCATTAATCTTGAAAATATATTAGTTGTTTCTCGTATGAAATATCATGCCCCATAAGTATATAATTTTAATTCATTGCATGTGATGTATAAGGTATTTCATTCCTCAAATGATATATATAGAACAAATTATGAAATTTTTAGAGGTTTGGTGTATACACCAAGTGATAGGTAACCATATCGATATGATCAAGGATATCATAGAGACCAATATGTAAGAGGATAATATTTTACTTCCTTACAAATCTCATAACTTACTTCTAATAATATTTTTATAACTCATTTCCAGATTATTACTATTGATATCGCTATATATTTTTCAAATAATGTTTCTATTAATACTGAACTTCTCCAATGTGGTTCTAAATTGAAATAAATTTCAATATCATTTCTTTATAATGTTCAGGTACCAATAATTTTGATTATCCCGATCCATCACAACATATTGGGGTACTAAATGTTTTTCCTTGAAGTGATTCTTAATAAAAAATCAATTTATCTAGTGGAATCGATTTTTATTAGAAACATAAACGGGGGGAAATTGTTTATTCCAAATACCTTTGAAATATATAGACTAATCTCACAACATATCATTACGATATGAATGGTTCTCTCAAACTTACCATCTATCAGAGGATGATTTGCAGTGATAATGTTCAACTCCATATTCAATGGTTACAAAATACATCTTTAGAAGATTGAGGTACATCGGGGATATAGATCATATATGATTGATAGGGGTACATAATGTATTCTTTTCCACTTACATAATGTATATCATGGAATGTTGATCAAATGTGAAATATTATCTATTACCAATGAAATCATATGTATTCGTATTGTTATTATTGATATCCCAAAAAGAGTTATGACCCATATATTTATATTGAGTCATATGATGAAATCATGTGTTATGTTTTCCCATTTATATATTAGTATGGTCCATGGTTGCATCATCCCTTGAACATTTAACATTCAGTCATTACATGATGACATACACAGAATCTAGACACATACTAACAAATGATTCATTTTATGTTGAACCACCTATAATTATATAGATATAATCATTTTAAATTTATTGTAACATGATTTCTAATATATATAGCCAAAAACTATAACCCAATGATGAGGAATACATATATCTTATGAAGAATATGTTCATAATACATAATGAAGCTAGAACAAAAAAATAACATTTATTTATTCTGCAAAATGAGATCCTAAATCCCATTGAGACTCCAATACAATATAATATAACCTAGTAAATAAATAAAAAAATTGGGTTATATTTAAATCAATGTAATAAGATAAACTTATTAATGAATTATATCATAAGAGGTAGAATGAAAAATAAGACAACATAAATAAAGATGAAAAAAATAAACATATAGAGTAATAAAATTATTATAATTAAATCATAAGATCCTAAAGATATAAGAATTTAGTAGAAATATATAACATGATATAAGAATAATTTATGTCTAAATTATATGAGAATATTAAATGGTTGATAAAATCCCTTCATTGATTAAGTTAACTCCTTAATCACATTTATATCATCTTAGAAGACAAAAACATTCCACAATACATTGGATAATGATCTAGGTTCACCCATAATAAAATGTACATCCATATATTTTCCACATAAATAAAATTAATTATAATGTATAAACATAATGATTACACATGAAATGGGTTGCCTAATCATGACCTATAACAAAATGATTACATAAGAAATGGGTTACACAATCACGCCTTATAGTATAACCAGATGACATAACATAACGGTTTCCAAGAATGAAAGAATTAAATAAATCTTGGATATTCATAATGAAATAATAATCATATATCATGATAAATAATTTTCAACTTATGTAAATATATGGGAAATACTAAATAAGTATTTTTATAAATGCATCACTCAAGTGGAGTTTATGGGAAAATTTTAACAGGTATTTAATGTGGTAAATGGAGTAATAATTTCCATAAAATTAGAAGTGAAATAATGTGGTATTAAATATATAAATTTTTTTATTTTTTTATAATATTTTATTTAATGGTACATTAAAATAAGTAATATAAAAATAATGTTCTCTTTAATCATATATCTTAATGAAATTGTGAAGGGAACTATTAAAACATGTTTGTAACCTTAAAATAAATCTGTATTAAATATTGAATATTTGTCACATAAAAATATATAATATAGACAAAGAAAATAAGAAAAAAATATATATTGAATTAGAGGTAATGAGAGGGAAACTATAACCTGAAGAAAATTTGGTGTTTCGGAGAGATTCGTTAAATAGGGTTCCAGAATGAACCTAAAATTTCACTTAGCATTCTTGATAATCAGATTAGATTAATTAATTACTAAACATAGAAAAACTTCCATCTAAATTTAATTTACAATAATTTTATTTACATCATTTTTATCTATTTCAATGAGATATAATGTTCCAATTTTTTGTTCTAAGAGGGTTTTTCATGGTTTGAAGGTCGGGTCACTTGTTGAGAATTATTAATGTTCATTTCAGATAGTTATACAAATCCAGAAGTTAAATAAATAAGAATTAATATCCTATAATTAATTTAAATAGAACCATGTATCAATTAGGTTTCCACCTGGTTGATTTAGTTAATAAAAAACTAATGTTATATGGTTAGTTTATTTTGAGGATTTTACTCACCACCACAAACTTGATTCAGTTTTTTAATTAAATGATTATTGAAAAATTAAGAAACATTTAACAAGTTATAATTTACTTATCATAATCTTATTTAACCTTAATATGATTTTTATAACCATCTATTAAGTTGGTGGAGAAAGATGAAATATGTTATTCACGAAGTAAATGGACCAACAATATTGTAAACAAAAATTTTATTTTAGAAACAAAAGAATATTTAATAGAAGATTTATATTCTATTTACTAAATAAAATTAAATTATATTCATAATACTATATTCATTATTTCATGTTTGATATGGGATGTGAGGATAATATATAAGGAAGAAATAATTTAAAATAAAAACTTTGATAATATTACATCTTTAATGTCGTCTCTTGAAATATTCCTCAAGGAATTTTGGGATATATGTTTTCATAAGAAAATGGATTGATAGAATGTGAGGAGAGATATTTGGATAGGGGTTAAAAATATTTTTTTAATGATTAAATGCCAAATTGATTAAAGAAAAGGGGTGGTGAGGGGTGATATTTATAAGGTGATGAGAGGGTTGTTTCTGAATATTATATTCATTTGTTTATTATATTGTATCAAGACTACCAATAGTATTTAATCATTTGATTATATAACATATATTATGAATTTTAGTTTGGAAGAGTGGTTCCTACATCATCCATTTATAAAAAATCATATATTTATACTATAATGTTAAATATCGCATTTTACCGCATTTCACTATTCACCACATTATAAACAATTTTACGAAAAAAATTACTCATAATTAATTTTCTATGTTTATATTTAAAAATTGAAACCAATTTTATGAAAATAATTTTCTAATATTATAAATTAAACTTTTAAATAAAATCCTTATATATAGGAAAAATACCAATTTTAGTATTATGATCAATTTTTTAAACCTTTGAAAAATTACTTGCGGTCTCACAAATTTAACTTATTATTATAATAAAATGTAAAATTAATTTATAGACCCATTTAATTAAAAAAATAAAATAAATAATAATATTTATCATATAATATAAAATAAAAAATTTATGTTTTATAAACATTAAAACACTTAATTTATCATTTTTAAACAATTTTTTTACTTTTATCAATATACAAATATACCATATTTATATTTTATAAGATACATAAATATTAGTTTAAACTTCCATGAGTGAGTTTACCATTATAATAGTCATTTTACATTTCATAACGATCACATTACTATTCCAACTATCTGATTACAATTCCAATGGTACGATTTGTAATAGTCTTATGTGTTCTGTAATACCTATAAATACCTTGAATTTTATTCATTATTAAACTTGTTATATTTTTTCAAAATGATATATATATATTAACTTTCAAAATGAATATTTAATTACTAATATTATTCTTCATAAATAAATTGTTTTTTTATGATATTATTCTTCAGATTGAACTTATCAAAATTTTCCTATTATTATTATTATATTTTCCTTTTTTGTCCCATTGTAGTATATTAAATACTAAGGAAATTTTTATTATCTAAATATATTGTTTATATAACAAAATTTTTGTTTGTTATTTATTAGGGTTTATGTTCATTATACTACATTAATAAGTATGACATGAATATATATTCATTCATAAATATATATACTAATAAATTATCCCACTTATGAATTTTTACCATTTATTTATTAAAAAAAAATTTAAATAGGTAAGGGTACATTTTATTCATTTCATCCTACAGTTAACATTTCACACCCGCTTAATTGTGGTTCCCCCATATTACTTTAGAAAGATTATTTTTAATAATGCATTGATCTTTACCTCAGTGGTCCAAGATCATCAAAGGGTACTCCACATAAGAGATATCATATCCAAGATGTACCACTAATGAATTATGAAAATTTTTGGGACCTGGATTGTACTTCTTCATGAGGGTTATGTGAAACACATCATGTACTTAAGAAAGAGTTGGTGGGAGTGATATTTGATAATCCATAACTATGGTGCGATTAATAATTACAAAGGGTATGATGTATCATAGTTTATATATTCCCATCATCCCAAATACCATGAATCTCTTCCATTGAGATATGCAAAGAAACACTTTATCTCTAACATTAAATTCTTGTTCTCATTGATAATTATCATCATAGTTATCATATCTACATTTCGAAGCCCTGATCAATTACTGAATGGTCTTTACCACCTACAGAATTTTTTATCATTTCATGTCCCAACATCTTGTGTTCACGAAATTCATACCTTCATGTAGGTATTATAATTCTCCTCCCAATAAAGTATTTATGTGGAGATATTTGGAAACATTATACCAATCAATTACTTTATGATAACTCATCCGAAAGAAGATATTGATCCCATCTTCCTATGAAGTACATCAAGCATTCTCTCAAAATGTCACCCAATGTATGGATAATCCTCTCAGGTTGGCCATCATTTTTGTTGTGAAAATATCTAATTAAGCTCAACTAAATGTATAGATAAATTTTAAAACTATTGGAAAACTTATAAGTAAATATTGAATCATGATTAGACAAAATAGATAATGGTTCCCCTTGCATCCTCACAACTTATATGATGTATCTCCTTAAACATTGACTATGTGAGAATTACACATGAATAGAGATGAAATTAGTAGTCGTTTATTAAAGTTCACCACAACACATAAAGCATTTTTTCATCTAGATATCTGCATATGGCCAATTATAATGTTCAAGGTGATTCCTTCACATTTCTATATAATTATATGCAATGGTTGAATCAACCTATTGGATTTGGTCATTACATCCTTCACTCATTGAAAAACAAGGAAATTTGATCTATATTCTGTGATATACTTCATTATATTTTCCCACCTATAGTTCTCTCTAAGATCTATATATATATATTAATACTCCCTAGCTGGATGGATATGGTTGATTTATGTGCATCATTCAAAATCAATTTCATTATCACAAGATTTGATAATACAAATAGTAGTGACCTAAATCATATAAATCATTCATCATCAACTTCAAAATATGAGTATTTCACATTTCATATAGATTCCAGCATATTTTTTTTAAATAATGTCTCATTTAATCCAATATATTATTTTGAAGTGTTATTGGGAAATCATTTCAGAAAGGAATAATTATATTCCTTTCTTTATGATTCTAAAATCCATCATTTTCTTGTATACAAACATTGGGTCATTATCAATTGTCATCATTGATAATGATATATGATCCTCAATACATATATAATTGTTGAATATATTTTCATTCCTAGGATTGTAATGGATTGAGATATCGTAATACATTATCAGATCTAACCATCTATGTTGGAGAAATTTGGATCCTTCTATGTGAATATATACTTGAGGAACTGGTTACCCATATATATTTTAGACTTCCACCCATATATATAATTGAAAAATATTTTCAATACAAATATCATTGTATCTAACTCTATATCATGGATTTGGTATTTATTCACATGAATATTTTAATTACTTAAGGCTTAAGATAGTATTTTTTCATATTTCATCAACATAAAACCTAAGATCAACTTTGAGGCATCATTTTATACCACCAAAATTTCTTGACATGATGGTAATGTGAATAATTTTTTAGTGATAAGACATTTTTTTATTATTTTATGTTCTCTTTATAATCATTATTCTAGAAAATACTCCACTTCTTTGTGATTAAACATGGTTAGTGATTTTTAATTTCATGAGACGTTATTCATAAATATTCTATAATACCAAGATAGTCCATGGAAAATTTAGATCCCCATTATAGATGTTGGTATATGACACTAAGAAAATTCCTCTATCTTATAAGGGTGTATATATATTCTAGTGATAACAGTCATCATGAATGACAATTCCTCTATCCATAACTCACATTTATTGTACTTTTCTTATAGAATAAACTTTTTAATTTTTTCCAAAATAATTAAATCTCTCCTAATTCTCCTATTTTATTTTTGAGATTATTATCATATAATTTATAAATATTACCACAATTGTTTCAAGCTAATATCTAATTAAATTCTTCATTAAGTTCATAAGTTTTTATAGATCTTTATTATGTTTTATGGGAATAATTGGGAACTCATATTATCCATGCATTGTTCTAAACCTATTCATGGTAATATCTTCCTTCTTTACCTTTATCTGGTGATATCCCATCCAAATGTCAACCATAGATAAATATTAGTCCTCATGAAGATGATTGAACATGTTAAATTATCATTTAAAATGGATAGTTAAATTTTTCAAAATTTCATGGGTTAATGAAAATCATTTTAGTGATGGACTTACCCATCCTATATCATGAGGAAGAGCATCAAATCCCTCAATTTGATGAAATTGGATATATAAATCCTTTTTCTAGATTCTCTTATAACCTAATATATAGTTAGTTTAACCCAATTGTGGATTCATTTTTAAGAGAATTTAATATAGGAATATATCTATATATAAGATCAATTTTGAATTGTAAGGTCCACGAGGCTGAATACCCTGAGAGGGGGTGGGGGTGAATCAGGGTATGAATAATTTAAAATTAAATCCTGTTCTGATCTTGTTTCACAGTTAATCAATACACACTTATCTCTCTTTCCCATTACACAATATAAATAGAAAGTAAATCATGCACAGGACACAAAAAATTTTACTTGGTTCACCCTCACAGGGTTACGTCCAAGGAGCATACACCAACAATGTGTCGATGAACCAAATCCACTATAAACACACTACTATTTACAAGGTTCGAGATAGATTAATTCTATTTCTAGACTCACTGACTTTACAAGGTTTAGGGTAAACTCAAAACTTTCTCAAGAGGCACTCCCTTAGTCTCCCTATATAGATCACTACTGGTGGAGAGGATTACCTTATTTCTCTTCCTTTGCTCACTGCTCTGGAAGGAATCCACTCATAGTTTATAGACCAGTAGGTCACTTCATTATCAATAATGAATGCGTCCTCCCTTGTATTTAGATGCTCTGTTGAAGTCCAACATCCAACTGTAGATGAATCTCACTTTTCACCAAAGGTATTGGGCAATATTCCAGCATTCACATAGCCCTGAATCACTGCTGTGCATCAACCATACCTGGAACCCTTCTCTAAGACAGTGTGCAAGTATCGGCGCACAAGTTTGAACTGGCGCGCAAGTCCACCACAACCACTTGCGCAACACAAGATTCTGCATCTCCAAACTTGCGCAACTCACACCCTTTTACGCCCAAACCAATATTTCCACGCCACCATCAACTATCGCGCTTCTTCAAAATCATGCACACATGTTTCACAAAACCACTTGCCCGACACATTATTCTTCAACTCAAAACATGGGCGACTCCATTCCTTTCTCACACAAACCACCTTGGGAGCACAAAAAACAACTGGCGCACAATTTCTAATTGCGCGACCACACCACCATTTGCACAACCACCACACCTGCGTGATGGGAGCTCTGATTTTCTATTAGTGCTTAACTCATATAGAATGAGGAGGGTTCGACCTGTATTTAGAGACATTTAAACACCCTACGTAATGGTGCACAACTTACCTCGAAGAGAAAGTTTCGGCACATAAGTCTCTACTATGCAAGTCACTTGCGCGACCAACCCTAAAAATTGGGCACCCCTATTCCATTTGCCATTTTTTGATGTTCGGATCTTGAAACACATAAGGAGCTCAAGTTTCCTCTCTTTCATGTCAACAGCGCATAGGGTGTCCAAATGGATCATTAACCATAGCCCTTGAACTCGACATGCCACCATGAAATCCCCTTTGTGAACAAATTTATACGTCATGGTTTTCTTTGTCAATAATAAAAACAAAACGGTCCACTTTATCAACAAACACAATTACCTAAAAAATTCTTCAATGATGCCTTGAGGGATTTATTCCCAATAATCTCCCCCTTTGGGTTTCATGACAACAATTCCATAAAAAAATACATCATTAATTATTCAGCCACCATTCGCCTATTGAGATTCAGATAGAGATCAAGGATTCACTCAAAATATACTATAAGACCACATGAGAAATGCTTGGCGTGAGAAACAAGAGTAAATGAGAAGTTCATCAATTAATCACTTCAACTATGACACCCACTACTGACACCAAACTGATCCGATTTTTGCAAATATTCTTAACTCATTCCTAAACCCATCTTCTGCTTTTATCAATATCCTCTATTGTCATGATATCTATTCTATGATCAATCACTTCTAGCATCGTCATATTTAATACTCTCTCCCTTTCTCATTGCTCCACCTATCTCACTGCTCCACCTGTCAACTTCTCCCCATATCATTCATGATTTTTCAAATAGCCACACTGTCTCTCCTTTGAACAATCACTATTTTCTCCCCCTTTTTCAATGAACCAAAAGGTCACTCCATTGCAGTCTGTAATAGAGTAGACAACAAATATCAGAACATCTGGGAAAAACACATCAAACCTCGGGGAGAGGGGGTTCTACATCCAAACTCTTTTAAGTATGGGGAGTCGACCAAACTCCCAGAGCTAGTAGATGCATTTAAAAAGCATCCTTAGGTAAGGCCTTCTTCAAAATGTCAACAACCTGTAGCTATGTAGGCACATACTCCAACTTCACAAGCCCTTGTTCAACATTCTCCTTGATAAAATAATACTATATCTCAATGTGCTTCTTCCTTGAATGATGAACTGGATTTTTTGCTTAGATTGACAGAACATGAGTTATCGAACTGGATTCCGATCGGATACTTCACTTCAACTCCCATGTATTCAAGCGGGTGCATCATCCACAATAACTGTGTGCACACTTGAGTGGCTGAAATATACTCAGCATTTGCAGTGCTCAATGAAATGAAATCTTTCTTCTTGAATAGCCAAGAAATACACAATCCACCATGATAGAATGCACCTCCTGACGTTGATTTTCGATCATCTGCTGATCCGGCCCAATCAGCAGTAGTATATCCCAAAAACCCTTTCTAAAAGTTGTCATTAGATGTCAAGAAAAAGTCCATTGTTCCCTTGATATACCGAAGTATTCTTTTTTACTGCAAGCATGTGCCATTCCTTGATATTACTCTAATATCTTGCTGGTTGGCATGTGGAAAAAACAAGATCAGGTCTTGTTATTGTTAGGTACAGTAAATTGTCGATAATCTACCTGTATTCAGTGGTATTAACTGCCCTTCCACTGTCATCTTTTGATAGTTTCATTGGGGTAGCAACTGAAGTCTTCATTTCAATATAATTCTCCATTCCAAACATTATCAGAACCTATTTGGAGTATTTGGATTGAGAAATAAAAGTCCCATTACATCCCTGGGTCACCTTTAGACCAAGGAAAGATGTCATCTCTCCAATCGTTGACATTTTGAACTCACTTTTCATGAATTCGGAAAACTGTCTGCACTGAGCTTCATCTGATCCCCCAAAGATTATGTCATCGACATAAACTAGCACAATCATCTTTTGATTACTATTGTTGTTGAAATATAGATTATAATCAACTCCACCACACTGGAAAACAAGATTATTCAAATATTAGTCAAACCTTGAGTATCATGCTCTTGGTGCTTATTTCAGCCCATACATCGCCTTCTTCAGCCGAAAAATGTTATTATCATCTTCATGAATGATAAAACCATCTGGCTGCTCAATGTACACCTCTTCTTCAAGAAACCCATTCATAAATACATATTTTACATCCATCTGGAAAATATTGAACTTTTTTTGCACTATTATAGCTAAAAATAATCTGATTGTCTCCAGCCTTGCAACTGGTGAAAATGTCTCATCAACATCAGTACCCTCTATTTGGGAATATCATTTGCACACCAGTCATGCTTTGTTTTGAATCATTGTGACATCTTTATTCATCTTGTTGATAAATACCATTTAGTCCCAATGAGTTTCTTATCTGCTGGCCTCAATATGAACTCCCACACCTGATTCTTCTCAATCTGGTATAATTCTTCATTCATTTACTGAACCTAGCTTTCAGCTTCAACTGCATCAGCAAATCATTTCGGCTCTACCTAAGATAAGAATGATTTCTACTGCAGTGAGTTCATTCATCTTGTCTGAACTTGAGCTATCTAATCACCAATGATATTCTGCCTATCAATGTCAGCTCGACTATTTAGCATTCTTGTAGACCCAGACTTGACACTTTCTTGTTCATCATCAGTGTCTCCTTCTGAGTTAGCATCTACCACGTCTACTCCTCCTGTGTTACATTCCTCTTCATCACATTAATCAAGAATATGTTCATTGTACTATTAAATATTCTCTTCATTTCCCACAATAGTAATGTCATTGCTCTCAACTACTTTTCCCAGCCTCTTGTTAAATAATTTGTATGATTTTCTTTTTCCTGAGAAACCAAGGAATATCCCCTTTTATCCTCATGACTCAAACTTCTTGTGGCTTTATTCGTTGAGAATTAAACACTTACTTACAAA
The DNA here is from genome assembly GCA_963277665.1 of Viscum album. NCBI lineage: Eukaryota > Viridiplantae > Streptophyta > Magnoliopsida > Santalales > Viscaceae > Viscum > Viscum album. Next base: position 1,329,028,691 of record OY728162.1, read on the forward strand.
TATTCGAATGTATTTCAACGTTGTTTCCTTTACGTACCACATTCTATATAAAGTCTTCTCTTCTCACAGACACAACAGATCATTGTTCGAAATATAGACCGATGTCAAAACTGCTTCTTTCCAAAATTTCTCTAGTAGGTCCTTTTCAATAAGCATTGTTCTGGCCTTGTTTTTTATTATCTAATTTCTCCTCTCAACTACACCATTCAGTTGGGTATTTCACAATGATGAATCTCGATTCCTTATCCCATGATTATCAAGATAGTATTCTACTTGACTGTTTGTGAATTATATACTATTATCAGCATAAAACATCAAAATATTCTGCCCAAGCATCCTTTCTGATTCCCTCATATACTTCTTGATACAACTGAACACATCTATCTTATGGGTAATTATAAATACCCAAGACATTATACTATAATAATCAATGAATATGACATAGTACCATTGCTCATTTATGGCTCATAGTGAGATAGGTCCACAAACATCAACATGCACCAATTCGACCACCATTGTAGATTTCTGTTCCTTTGGATTGTATGTATTTATGATGATCTTCCCTTTTGGAAATCATCGCACATATGAGTGCGATCACGTGATAATTTGGGAAGGTCTCTACCAGCATCACACTTTATATGATCTTCCATATATGGTTGGAATAGATGACCAAGTCACTTATGCCACAACGTGTTTTCTTCTTCTCTGGATAAAAAACGCATATCTTCTTCCCCACATACAAGGAAAAGTTTTCCCTTTTTCATTTTTCCCAGTAGAACAACTGCTCTATATTTTTCTTTCACAACACACATCTTCTGGGTAAATCGGATAGAGTGCCTAGAGTCACATAGTTGACTGATACTAATCAAGTTGTGACTGAGGCCTTCTACTTCTAAGACATCAGCACATCTCATCTCATTGCCCCCAAACATGGCTTTTCCTACGCTAATAAACTTCAGGCCTTCATCATTTCCAAACTTGAAAACTCCTTGTTTATCATATTTTACAAATATAAGAAGATTATTATTACCTGTCATGTGAGATGTGAAACCACTATCATGGATCCACACTCCAGAGTGATCTGATTCATTAAGGGAAATTTCTGCCACCATGGCCTTGTTATCCTTCTTCTTTTTGGCCCATATTTTTTCCTTCACACTTGGCATGGATTAATACTTCTGTTCTTTCTCAGAGTATGATGAACCAGTGTCATCTTGCATCACTATAAATCTATTCTGTATTTTTAACTCACCAGTTAGTTTATTGATCTTCTTTTTACAGACATTTTGATTCTTCTTTGGCACATTACACTTTATTGTCGAAGTGCAGTACCAAGACATATTCCTAAATCATCCACAACAAAAATAGTGTCCTTCAAAATATGATTTGGTGAACCGTTCTCTGTTTGGCTTTCACCATTGTTCTTGTTCCCTTCGACATCTCTTGACTATGGAACACACATACTATGAATGTCCCATATTTCCACAACAATAAATCATAATATAAGGTGAATTCATTCATGGTACTTCTGTACTACGAGTTTCCCCATGGGATCTCTGAATATTCAGATTTTTCTTTTCAACCAAATCAACCTTCAACCTCGGTATGGGTGCTTATGGCCTGACGTAAATTTTCACAGATTTTTGTTTCTGATCAAGCCCCAATTCATCCTTAACATCTAAGCTCAATTTCTGCTTCTTTCATGATGAACTACTTGCCTCCTCTTTCAGCTTTCTCATCCTCTGAATGACCTGCTTTCTTGAAATCGCATTGGGAGTCAAGAGTTTTTCTTGATACTTCATTTTTCATCGCAGAATAACCACTTATTCTTCATGTTATTCGATTCCCATGATTTGATATTCCACTTTTCTATTCAATCCATAGATCTCCCTTTCCTATTATTCAATCTTGAGTTTATACTCACTAGCAGATTCTGAGTTCTCTGGTGTTGATAACTTAAGTTTCTCAATTTCTTCCATCAACTCAGACTTCTCTTCCTACTACTACTGCACATAGAGTTTGGCATCGCGAACAAATTTGTTATATTTCTTTGTTTTGGCTCTCTAAACACTTATCTCCTCATGAGCAGCCTCTAACTCAGCTTTCATATCAATTCGTCCATCAAATAATTCTACTCTATCATCACCTTCGGTTTTGTTCTTCTCCTAAGAACTACCGATGACTGCCACCATAACATTTTCTCCATGATCATTGCAATTTTCAATCTCCTCAACCTCTTCAACCACAGACTCATCTAAATTGTCTATTTCTTGTGATAGAAGATTCTTCTTCTTGAAGAAATTTCTCTTGAACTACTTCTTCCCTTTCATGTAGGATGAAGATTTCTTATTGGGAATTTCAACTTCATCTTCATCATTTTCTTCTTGAAACATTTTGGGGACCTTGTGGAAAGTTGACCAACTTTTCCATATCTAAAGAAAGAAAGTGGAAGTTTCCCTTTAATCATTCATTTTCCTCATTGATGGTTTAAGGAGAGAAATGACATCACTTCATCTGTCTCTTCATTCTCCTGAGATTCATCAATGTTGAAATTCATCATGGCCTTAATTCCCACCTCCTTGGATTTCCCCTTTTCAATAGAATCATTTTCATCATTATTCATTTAATATTCAACAAGGGTACTGTGTAGGTTATCCAACGTCAGTTCTTTTGGGTATTTATCTTCCAAGACTGATACTTTCGAATTAAACTGAGGTGGAAGTTTACTCAAGATACTCTTCACGATTTTTATATCTTCGATGACTTCTCCAAGACCCTGCATGTCTTCCAGAACAAAATCTACCCTGTCGAAAAATGCATCAACAGATTCGTTCAGGCTCATTCTCAGATCTTTATACTTGTTCCACAGAACTTGTAGCTTGGCATCCTTGAATTTTGTATTCCCTTCATATATATTTAAAAGATTCTCCAACATAGCATGTGACTTTTTTCATGACATCACATTTTTATAGATAGATTTTGAAAGGGCTCCACCTAAAGCATTAATACCCTTCACGTCAGTATCTAGCTCCCTTATTTCAGCTTCTGATAATGCTCCACTATTGATGACAGATGAGACACCATGCATAGCTGATTTAAACACATCCATTCCAAATGATCAGAAATAGTGTTGCATTCTATTCTTCAAAATCTGAAAATTACTTCCATCAAAGATCAGAATATCTTTATGATTGATGACCTCCATTGAGAGAGGAGTATTGATATCTACCGTTCCCTCTAATACCAATTATTAGGTCCACAAGGCGGAATACCTTGAGAGGGGGGGATTAACGGTATGACTAATTTAAAATTAAATCTCGTTCTGATCTTATTTCGCTATTATGAAAAACACTCTTCTCTCTATTTCCCATCACACCATATAAACCGAAAGTAAATCCTACACAGGACACAAAAATTTTTACTTGGTTAACCCTCACTGGGCTACATCCAGCGAGCATACACCGAAAATGCACCGATGTACCAAATCCACTATATGAACACTACTGCTTAAAAGGTTCGGGGTAGATCCCTTCTATTCCCAATCTCACGGCCTTTATAAGGTTTAGAGTCAGCTCACTACTTTCCCAAGCATCAATCCCTTAGTCTCTCTCTCTAGCTCACTGCTGGTGGATATGATCACCTTCTTTATCTCACTTTTCTCACTTTTCTGGAAGGAATCCACTAACAGTTTATAGACCTGTTGGCCTCTTCATTATCACTAACAATTGCATCTTTATTTGTATGTAGATACTATGTTTAAGTCCAACTTTTACCCATTGATGAATCTCTCTTTGCACCCCAGGTATCGAGCAATCATTCAACTTTCACGCAGCCCTCAATCACTATCGTGCATCAACCATACCTAGTTCCCTTCTCTAAGCCGACATTCACATATCGGTGCCCATGTTATAACCAGTGTGAAAGTCCACCTCAACCACTTGCACGATAGAAGCTTATGCAACTCCAAACTTGTGCGACACACACCCTTTTATGCCCAAACAAATATTGGTGCGCAACCATTAACTATCGCGCTTCATCTAAATCTGGTGTGCAAGTGTCACCAAACCACTTTCATGACACCTTCTTCTTCAACTCAAAACTTGGAAAAAACCCTTCCTTTCTCTCACAAACCACCTTGGGCGCGCAACAAACAACTGGTGTGCAACTTCTACTTGCGCGACCAGAGAAAAACTTGTGTGACCACCACACCTGTGCGAAGGGAGCTATGATTTTCTCTACATATCGAACTTGTACAGAATGAGGAGGGGTCGACCTGTATATATAGGCATTTGGACACGCTGCGTGATGGCGTGCATGTCTCCCCTCGACACGCAAGTTTCGGCGCGCAAGTCTCTACCGCACATGTCACCTGCACGACCAACCCAAAAACATGGGTGCCCCTTTTCCCTTTGACATATTTTGATGTTCTGATCTTGAAACACTTAGGGAGAGCAAGTTTCATCTCCTTCATGTCAACGGTGTGAAGCTCCCTTTGAAAAAACCACTTTTTTCCTTTTGTCGATTTTCAGGCCCAAGTATTTGGAAAATACGGGAAAATAGTGCCACCGTGTATCTACTCTATTCGTACCACCTCTAGATCATCCATTACTTTTTAGATGTTCTTGAATCAAACATGTATTGTTATCCACAACCCTTGAACTAAACATTCCACCATTAAATACCCTTTTTCAACAAATTTGTACTTCATTGTTTGGTTTGTCAACAATCACAACACATCTGTCCACATTGTCAACAAACACAATCACCTCAAAAACGCTTCAATGGTTCCTTGAGGGATTTTTTCCCAACAATCTCCCTCTATGAGTTTGATGAAAAATCTTCCATAAAAATATACATCATTAATTATTTAGCCACCATTCGCCTATTGCGATTTAGATAGCGATCAAGGATTTACTCAACACATACTCTAAGCCCACATGAGGAATGCTCGGTATGAGAAACAATAGTAAATGAAAAGTTCATCAATGAATCATTTCAACTCTGACACCCATTGTTGACACCAAAATGATACAAATTTTTGAAATTTACATTCTTCATTCCTACACCACTCTTCCTTCTTTTATCACAATCCTAATCTTTCGTGATATCTATTTAATGATCGATCACTTCTAGCATCATCAGATTTAATACGCTCCCCATATCTCAATGCTCCACCTGTCAGCTTCTCCTCAGATCATTCATGATTTGTCAAATAGCCACACTGTCTCTCCCTTGAACAATCACTATTTTCTCCCCCTTTTTCAATGAACCCAAAGGTCACTCCTTTGCAGTTCATAACAATGTAGAGAACACATATCATCACATTAGGGAAAACACATCATACCTCGGGGAGAGAGGGGTTCTACATCCACACTCTTCTACGTGTGGGGAGTCAACTAAACTATCATATCCATTCAATTCCATTCAAAAGCATCCTTGGGTACGGCCTTTGTCCGAATTTCTGCAACCTGTAGCTCTGTAGGCACATACTTCAACTTCACAAGCCTTTGCTCATCTTTCTCCTTCATAAACTGATACTTAATCTCAATGTGCTTCATCCTTGAATGATGAACTGGATTTTATCTTAGTATGATAGCACTTGAGTTATTACACTGGATTTTGATTGGAGACTTTACTTCAACTCCCATATCTTCAAGCTGCTGCTTCATCCACAATAACTGTGTGCACACTTAAGTGGTTTCAATATACTCAGCTTCCGTAGGGCTTAATGAAATGAAATCTTGCTTCTTGCTTAGCCAAAAAATACACAATCCACCAAGATATAATGCACCTCCTGACGTTGATTTTATATCATCTGCTGATCCAGACCAATATGCATCAGTATATCCCAATAACTATGTCTTAGAGTTATCATTATATGTCAAGATGAATTCCATTGTGCCCTTGATATACCTAAGTATTATTTTTTACTACAAGCATGTGGTTTTCCTTGGGATTACACTGATATCTTGCTTCTTGGAATGTGGTGAAAACAAGATCAGGTCTTGTTGTTTTTAGGTATAGTAAAATGGCAATAATCAACCTATATTCAGTGATATTAACTACCCAACCACTATCATCTTTTGATAATTTCATCTGGTTAGCAACCAGAGTCTTTATTTCCATAGAGTTATCCATTCCAAAACTTACCAGAACCTCCTTGGTGTATTTGGATTGTCAAATGAAAGTTCCATTACTACCTTTAGTCACCTATATACCAAGGAAAAATGTTATCTCTCCAATCATTGACAGTTTGAACTCACATTTCGTGAATTCGGAAAACTATCTACATTGAGCTTCATCTGATCCCCCAATGATTATGTCATCGAAATAAACTAGAACTATAATACTTTGATTAGTATTATTGTTGAAATATAGATTTTAATCAAATCCACCACACTGGAAACTAATATTCTTCAAATACTGGTCAAGCCTTGAGTACCATGCTCTTGGTGCTTGTTTCAGCCCATACAACACCTTCCTCAACCGACAAACCTTATTCTAATCTTCAGGACTGCGAAAACCATCTGGCTGCTCAATGTACACCTCTTCTTCCAGAACCCTATTCATAAATTCAGATTTGACATCCATTTGGAAAACTTTGAACCTTCTTTTCACTACTATGGCTAAAAATAATCTGATTGTCTCTAGCCTTGCAATAGGTGCTAATGCCGCATCAACATAAATACCCTTTATTTTGGAATATCCTCTAAATAGTAGCTTTGCTTTGTTTCAAATCACTATTCCATCTTCATTCATCTTGTTGTGAAAGACCCATTCAATCTCGATGACGTTCTTATCTGCTGACCTAAAAACGATCTCCCATGTCTGATTCTTCTCAATATGGTATAATTCTTCATTCATAGCCTGAACCCAATTTCCATATTCAGCTGCATCAGCAAAGCATTTCGGCTGTACCATAGATAGGAAATATGTCTGATGTAGTGACTTCATTACTCTTTTCGGAACTAGAGCTGTCTGATCAACCATGATATTATGCCTTTCAATTTCAGCTCGACTCTTTGGATTTCTGGCAGACACAAACTTGAAACTTTCTTGTTCACCATCAGTGTCTTCATCTGAGACAGCATCTACCACATCTGCTCCTCCTGTTTTACTTTACTCTTCATCACTATCATCGAGAACCTATTCACTATGATGTTTAATATTCTCTTCCTTTTCCACAATTGTGTCATCATTTCTCTCAACTACTTTTCCCATCCTCTTGTCAAAGCATTTTTATGCTTTGGTTTTGCCTAAGTAACCAATGAATATCCCCTCATCTCCTCATGACTCAAACTTCCTATAGTTTTCTTTGTTGAGAAAGAAACACTTACTTCCAAAGATTCGAAAGTATTTCAACGTTCGTTTCTTTCCATACCACATTCCATAGGGAGTCTTCCATTATATTGGACACAACAGTGCCCTGCTCAAAATATAGACCGATGTCAAAACTGCTACCTTCCAAAAAGTTTCTGGTAGGTCCTTTCCAATAAGCATTGTTATGGCCATTTTTTTGATGATCCTATTTCTCATAAAAACTACTCTATTCTGTTGGGTAGTTCTCAATGATGAAATGTGATTCCTTATCCCATGTTTCTTGAGATAGTCCCATACTTGACTATTTGTGAATTCTGTATTGTTATTAGTATGAAACATCATAATTTTCTGCCCAAGTATCCTTTCTGATTCCCTCTAATACGACTTGATACCACTAAAATATTCTATATTATCGGTAATGAGAAATACCCAAGCCATTCTGCAATAGTCATCAATGAAAAGGAAATAGTAGCTTTTCCCATTTATGGCTCATGGTGAGATAAGTCCACAAACATCAACATTCACCAATTCAAGCACTCTGGTTTATTTCTATTCTTTTGTCTTGTGTGACTTTATGATGATCTTCCCTTGTCGTCAAGCATCACACATATTAGTGTGATCACGCGATAATTTGGGAAGGTCTCTAGTAGCATCACACTTTATAAGATCTTCCATAGATAGTTGGCAAAGATGATCAAGTCCTTTATCCCACAACTTGTTTTCTTCCTCTCTAGATAAAAGACACATATCTTTTTTCCCACATAAAAGGTAAATATTTCTCTTTTCCCTTTTTCCCAATATAACAATTGATCCATATTTTCCTTTCAGAACACACATCTTCTTGGTAAATCGGTTTGAGTGCCCAAAGTCACATAGCTGACTAACACTGAGCTAGTTGTGACTGAGTCCTTCTACTACTAAGACGTCAGTATATATCATCTCTTTTCCCCCAAGCTTGGCCATTCCTATGCCAATAATCTTCAGGCCTTCATCATTTCCAATCATCGCAACTCCTTCTTTATCATATATTTATGCCTGTAACAAGATCCTTATTACCTGTCTTGTGAGATGTGAAACAACTATCGATGATCCACACACCAGAGCAATCTGATGATTTAAGGGAAATTTTTTCCATCACAGACTTCTCGTCCTTCTTCTTTTAGGTCCATATTTTTGCCTTCAAACATTGCATGGATTGAGAATTATGTTCTTTATCAGAGTATGATGGACCAGCTTCATCTTGGAACAATGCAAATCTATTCTGAATTTTAAACTCACTTGTTGGTTTATTGATTGCTTCTTGCGGACATTTTGAATCTTCTTTGGCACATTCCTCTGTATGGTCGAGTGCAGTACCTAGCCATGTGCCCAAATCCTCCACACCAAAAATAGTGTCCTTTAAAATATGATTTGGAGAACCGTTCTCTATCTGGATGCCAACTTTGTTCTTGTTCCATTCAATATCTCTTGGATATGGAACACACATACTATGAATGTCCCATCTCTTAACAACAATAACACTTGATATAAGGTGAATTCTTTCATGTTTCTTCATTACTGCGAGTTTCCTCTTGGGATCTCTGAATATTCTGATTCTAATTTTTTCCCATATCAACTATAATCCTTGGGATGTGTGGTTGTGGTCTGACTTCAATTTTCACAAATTTTTTGTTTCTAATCAAGCCCTAATACAGCCTTAGCATCTGAGCTCGATTGCTGCTTCTTTCCTGGTGAACTGATATCCTCCTATTTCATCTTTTATGTCCTCTGAATGACCTGCTTTCTTGATATCACATTAGGAATCGAGAGTTTTTCATGATCCTTCATTGGTCATTGCAAAATGACCACTTCATCTTCAAGTTCTTCAATACACTTGACTTGATCATTCACTTTTCTATTCAAGCCATTGATCTTCCTTTTTCGTTCTTCAATCGTGATTTTGTACTCACTAGCTGATTCTGAGTTCTCTTCGATTGAAAACATAAGTTTCTCAATTTCTTCCTTCAACACAGACTTCTATTCTTCCTGCTCTGCATATAGTTTTTGGCATCATGAACACCTTTTTTAGCTTTATTTGTTTTGTCTCTCCAAACATCTATCTCCTCAAGAGCAGCCTCAAACTCAACTTGTATATCAATTCTTCCTTCGAATTATTCTTCTTCATAATCACCTTTAGTTTCATTATTCTCCTAAGAACTACCAACGACTGTCACCATAGCATTTTCTCAATGATCATTGGAATTTTCAATCTCCTCAACCTCTTTAACCTCATACTCATCTAAAATATCTATTTATTGTGAATGAATATTCTTCTTCTTGACGAAATTTCTCTTTAACTGCTTCTTCCCTTTCACATAGGCTGAACATTTCTTCTTGGGAATTTAAACATCATCTTTATCATTTTCTTCATGAAACGTTTTAGGGCACCATGCAAAAATATGACTAACTTTTCCATATCTAAAGCAAGCATGTGGATGTTTCCCTTTAAACATTACATTTCCTCTTTAAAGGATTGAGGAAAGGAATGACATCCATTCATCTATCTCTTCATTCTCCTGAGATTATTCAATGGTGAGATTATTCATGTCCTTAAATTCCACATCCTAGGATTCCCCCTTTTCAATAACATCATTGTCATCATTCCTCATTTCATATGCAACAAGGGTACTGTGCAGGTTATCCAACGTCAGTTCTTTTGGGTCTTTATCTTCCAAGACTGATAATTTTTTATTAAAACGAGGTGAAAGATTCTTCATGATATGCTTCATGATTATTATATCTTTGTTGAATTCTCCAAGACCCCGCATGTCTTCCACAACAACATTTACCCTCTCAAAAAAATGCATCAATAGATTCATTCAGGCTCATTCTCAGATCATCATACTTGTTCCACAGAACTTGCAGCTTGGCCTCTTGGACTTTTGTATCCCCTTCGTATATATTCAAAAGCTTTTCCCACTTATCATGTTACGTTTTTCATGACGTCACATATTTATATATATCATTTGAAAGGGCTCCACATAAATCATTAATACCCGTCACGTCAGCATCTAGATCCATTATTTCAGCTTCTGATAATGCTCCACTATTCATGTCAGCTAAGACACCATGTATAGTTACTGTAAACACATCCATTCCCAATGATTGGAAATAGAGTTGGATTAAATTATTCCATATATGAAAATTAATTCCATCGAATATCGGAATCCTTTTATGATTGGTTACCTCCATTGTGAGAGATGTACTGATATCAACCTTTCCCTCTCTTAAATATTGTTAGGTCCACAAGGCTGAAGACTCTGATATGGGGGAGGGAGTAAATCAGGGTATGACTAATTTAAAATTAAAGCCAGTTATGAACATGTTTTGTTGTTAAGAAAAAACATCTTCTATCTCTTTCTAGTTCCACAATATAAACAGAAAGTAAATCATGCACAAGACACAGCAATGTTTACATGGTTCACCCTTACTGGGCTACATCCAAGGAGCATACACTGACAATTTTCCGATGAACCAAATCCACTATAACCACACTACTAATTGCATTGTTTGGGATAGATCACTTCTATTCCTAGGCTCATTTCCTTTACAAGGTAAAGGGTCAGCTCAATACTTTCCCAAGGGTCACTCCATTAGTCTCTCTCTCTTTGGCTCACTACTGGTGGAAATTGTCAACTTCTTTCTCTTCCTTTTCTCACTGCACTGGAAGGAATCCACTCACAGTATATAGACCTGTAAGTCTCTTCTTTATCTCTAATGAATGCATCCTCCTTTGTATGTATATGCTCTGTTGAATTCCACCTTTCACCCGTAGATTAATCTCACTTTGTACCAAAGGTATCGGAAAATCATCCAGCTTTCACGCAGCACTGAATCACTACCGTGCATCAACCATACCCGGCACCCTTCTCTAAGCCAGCCCACAAGTATCAGCGAGTAAGTTATAACTGCTGAGCAAGTCCACATCAACCACTTGTGCGACAAAATCTTCTGCCACTCCAAACATGCGCGACTCATACCCTTTTACGGCTAAACTAATAATAGCGTGCAACAATCAACTATCACGATTCTTCAAAATCTGGCTCACAAGTGTCACAAAACCACTTGTGTGACACATTCTTATTCAAATCAAAACATGGGCGACTCCCTTCCTTTTTCTCATAAACCACCTTGGGTGTGCAGCAAACGAATGGCGCACATCTTCTACTTGCCCGACCACACCACCACTTGCGCGACCACCACACCTATGTGACGAGAACTTTGATTTTCTCTAATTTTTAACTCATATAGAATTAGGATGGTTCGACTTGTATTTATAGGCATATGGACACCCTGTGTGATGGTGCGCAAGTCTCCCCTCGGCACGCAAGTTTCGGCACACAAGTCTCTACCGCGCAAGTCACTTGCGTGACCAACCCTAAAACTTGGGCGCCCCTTTTCCCTTTGCCATATTTTGATGTTATGATCTTTAAACAAATAGAAATAGAAATTATCCTCTCCTTAAATCCAGTGTGGCTCATGTACCTTTGCAAAAACCACTTTTCTCCTTTTGTCGATTTTCAAGAACAAATATTTGGAAAACACAAGAAAACGGTGCCACCCTATATCTTCTCTTTTTGTACCACCTCCAGATCATCCCTTACTTTAACGATGTTCTTCAATCAAACATGGATCATTAACCAAATCCCTTGAACTCAACATGCCACCATTATATCGCCTTTTTCATCAAATTTGTACGCCATTGTTTTCTTTGTCAACAATCAAAAAATAGATGTCCACTTTGTCAACTAACACAGTCAACTCAAAAATGATTCAATGATGCCTTGAGGGATTTTTTCCCAAAATGAACTCAATCTCATGGTTTGAAGGATGAATATGAAATCTTTTAGGTTATACATTAGTGTAGTTGCTCATAATTCCAATGTTTTCAGACCTATTATCTTCTTTACCTGGATAATTTGGTTTAGATATTCTTGAAAATAAGAAAATAATATCCACTATTAAGTAGAAGATTCCAAATGATATTCCTCCTTCTTTCAATTATATAAAATTAGAGGATGGATTGGGATGCGATGAGTTATCTCTCTCTCTATTGACAATTGATGATTTATTTATATAGGTATAGAAAATCCATGACCAATATTGTATAAAACTCAACTAGAGGATGTATGATATGATTATTTGGAGGGTTCGGTATATAAATTTTACATGGGAGGAGATATAAAACAATGATGAACTAATTTATATATTTTTTATTCTCATTGATAGCTCAACACTCATGTTTTGATATTCTGTATATATAGTTCTACAAAAATTACATCATATAAATGAATGCATCAAAGAAACATCAAATAGTATGTTTTGTATTCTTAAATAAAAAACAAACTTATATGTCCCACATATGTTTTGGAATCCAACTTAATTTTAGTTCTAAATTACACTCTTCAATTCACTCTATTCCTTAGTGGTTAATGAAATTAATTTTCTATGTATAACTTATCTTATAGAATTTGTTCTGATTATGACTATGTTTGTAGAGACCCGAAGCCTGACATACATGGAAATTACTTTACATTTGCGGAATACTTAGTACATAACAAAAAAATACACACAAGGATCGTAATAGTTTAGTGTCTTTGGAAACTCGGAACGTAATATTCTAATCGTGGTGAAAGATCTTCAATATCTCCCATAACGATCTTCCCTTTTTTTTACCTAAAACCTTTCTTTATATCCTGGGGAAAAGAAAACCTAAAAGGCTGATCTCAAATGCTCAGTAAGGGTAAACAAAAGAAAAATCAATCACATCATATTCATAAGAACATAACTTTTGGAAATCTTAACCTGCAAAAGAGAGCATAATTTCAAAACATGGGATAAATCATAGTAGTGAAATGAAATCCCAATAATCATAACATAAAACATGAAACTTTGTGGAATACACACATAATCATAGAGAATCATTTCTTTTTAGTCAAGACTCATTTCCAAGACTATCTTAGTGGACAAAGTCCCTTTCTGAACAGAGTCACCCTCGTTTCAGTCCAGTTTCACTGAACCGGTATAACCTACCATTCCAGCCATGTCTATCTCATGAGATATAAAATCTTTACCCAATGCATTGGAGGGAGATATAGGTCCCACCCATCTCATAATTATACCATTCTTATGTGTGCCACAAAATCATAAATCATACATCATTGCATAACCCATGTAATACAAATGGGAATCTTAAACATCATGACATCATAAAACAATTCATATAAGATAAAGGAATTTATAAAAATAATTCCATCACAACATAATCAAATCAATGTAATAATAGGGATAAAAACATAACTCTTTATTATCTTAGATGGAAAATAATTTTGATAAAACACTTGAACTCCATTATTGAGGAAAATATCCTTTCTTCTTCAAAAACACTTTTCCTTTCTTAACATGTCGTACAATTATAAACTAAAATAATTTGGTTAAAAATAAACTTGAAAACTTGTAAAGGATGCTTCTTGGAAATAAAGTTTTAAAAATCCATTCATGCCATATAAGTTAAAAAAACATTCTTCGTACTTTTTTCTGAAAAGTCAAAAAGTACCTCGTACGAAAAATGACAAAAGATTCCTTTCATATTCTTTACTAAAAACTCACCGAAGGGTAAAATTGGATTTAAAATATTTTAAGTGGATGGAAACAATATTACATATTTATGGAACATGGATGTGGATGATAAAATACACCCCAGTAAATTCCAATGTAAAAACAATCTCGGATAAAAATGAGATTGTGATATTTTCCCTTACCTTAGTTCCGATTTGCTTCGTAAGTGTCCGAACCTCCTGTATAATGATTTAATTCATGTTATTGACTTATTCCAGAATCATATTAATTGTTATTATATCATATACGGTCCACTTATGACTTTATATTACCCCTTCTTTTGTAAATTCATGTTAATGTAGCATTTTGGGTAAAGTCGTCTCATTTGTCGTTCGTGTTTTTAACTTGTAATTATTAATATGATTACTTGGATCATGATTACTTATATCCAGAATGTAAAACATGATTTATATATAATATATATTCAGAATATATATATATATATATAATATATTGATAAATGGAATGAAATACACCGTTCATGGAGATGGTAGTCCGTACGTACGCATGAATGCTGTTTTCGTTTCCTTATTGAATTGAATGGAATTAAGTAGATGACATACATATAAATATACATAAATACAGTATCATTATTATGTCATAAATTTCATTAGTACTTATTATATACACTTTATAATCATTCATGAATGGTTAATCATTGAGAATGAATCTCATCACGTCGTGGAGACGGTAGTCCGTACGTACGCACGAGCGATGATATCGTTCCCATGGTCGTGGAATTGTGTTTAAGTGTATGTATACTATTTCAGTATCAATATCACTTTATAATAATCATATTTAGTTACTCATTACACCATTATACCCATCCAATTAAGGTGGTGGCGGAAAATAGATTACACCACGGCGTAGAGACGGTATTCCGTACGTACGCACGCGCGGTGATTTCCTTTTTTCCGTAGGATGGATAGAAGGTTAATTAGAGTTGTTTCATATTTATAATAACATATCCGTATATATTAAATACTTATGTTATTACTTTATCATGAAACAACTAATGAAGAAGAAGTTGAAGAAGAAAGAAATTGAAAAAGATAGGTAATGGATATTACCTCTTTTGGACGCACCTTCACTTAACCTCTACTTAAAGAACTAAGGATGGTCTTTGAAGAAGACCATGACCTCTAGGATGATACTAGGGAAGTGGATAAAGGATTTGGGAATGGTTTGGCCGATCTTGAATGCTCAAATTCGTGTGAGGAGGAGAGGGAGGAGGTGCCCTTTTATAAGGGAGGAGAGGGGCATCTTAGGAAAATCTCAAAATATTATTTTATATTAAGGTCAAATTCGGTTTATAATGGTTATAAATGGTCTTATTTCTAAGTTAAAGTGGGGATGGGTCTAAATCCTCTCATCCAATAGGATTTAGACAAGTTTAGGTTATTATTATAACCTTATCAATTAGATTTAACTCTAAGTTAAATAATTTAACTTTTACCGTGTCTTTGTGTTTTCTTACACTATATGGTCAATAAACAAACTATATGAAGCCAAACGAACCCCAGGTTATTTATTATTAATATATATATCCTTATCTAAGTCATTTGGACGAACCATATATTTTTAGGAATTAAATAACAATTAATAATATAATATTTGTTTTAATAACTAATTTATGTCAATTTTGACACTATTTGGTACATGATTTTTATGAAATTTATAACAGAATGCTAAGATCTGAAATAGTTACTTAAATCAACAATAACATGTCATATTAACCTAGAAAATTAGTGTAAGTCATAAAAAGTCTCAAATTACATTTATTTGGGCATTTATAACATCAATTATGTTAATATTTTCTTAAAAATGTAATTAATCCATCATCGTTGTGTCATAAATAAATTAAATTATTTAAAGTATAAAATTAAAAATAAAATACCATTATGTAGGAAATCGTTTTATCTTTCTAATGAATATTTATAGTCGAAATTATATTATGTATAACCCTATATTAAAAATGTTTTAGTAAATATACTTTGATTTTAACTCTTTTAACTCTTCTTTGAATTAAATAATAATAAATGTCCTAATCTAATACAAGTGGGCCTAAATGATAATATTTTACACTTAAGGTTGTTTTTGGCCGAGATAAACTTGTACAATAGGATTAGTACATGTGTTAGGGTAATATTAATATCATTTTTACCCTTAATTACCCTATTTACTTTTAACCGTGGTAAATAAAAGTAAAAAGTTACTATTCACCAAAAATTATTTTCATCTCATTGAACCACATTTTACTTACTGAAACCAACCGTGTCTCTCAGATTTTTGAAATTACATTCACATAAGCGGTAAAATTAAGATTTATGAAAAAAAAATAATTTTTTTAACTACCACTTAGTAGTTTCACTATTCATCAAAAATTGAAGTTTTTCCGAAAAATGCCAAAATTTCACCCTAAGCTATAATTGATATTCCGAATTCAAAAAAGATTTCTATTTTAGAAAATTCCCAAAATATAAGTTGCATTAATTAATTTTATAATTAATTTCCGCTGTCACAACAAATAGCGTGTTTTTAAGAGATAATAACTATCAAAAGATTAACACTTGTTTATGTCTGGTGTAAATGTGAAATTACATCCAATGACCAACATTGTATTGAATTGTAAAAATATATTCTAAATATACTTTAAACCACTCAAATTAATTATTTATCACTATTAATTATTTCGATTAAAAAGTTGTTTTTAATTAAAATTTAGTAATTTTCACTATTCATCAGAATATGAAAATTATCCGAAAAGTACCAAAATTTCACCTTAGGCAAAATTCGATACTACGAATCCAACAATGAAGTCCATTTTGAGAGCTAAAATTTCTAAAATTTTAAAAGGTGGTTATTACTATTCTTAACGGCTAGTTTTAATAATATTTTAATAGCATATCGTTGTTTAGTGAAACTCAGTATTATGTACTACACACGCTTTCGAGGAAGGTCGTGATTGCGTGTAATGAAAGGAAAGTCAAGGATACGTGTTGTGCAAGCTCCTTTTGGTGTAGCGTACAACACAAGACATTAATGAAATTAAAAAGAATATTTTTCATAAAATCTCAGGGTGTTACATTCTACCCCCCTTAAAATGATTTTCGCCCTCAAAATTCGTCGAGGTTATAAATGGTTTACTATTCGAAAGTTTCTTTAATCGAAACCCACATCGTAAAAAGGAATACCAAAAGAAATCTTTAAAAACAAAGGTATGACACATAACGGTTACCCAAA
This sequence comes from Viscum album, assembly GCA_963277665.1. Lineage (NCBI taxonomy): Eukaryota > Viridiplantae > Streptophyta > Magnoliopsida > Santalales > Viscaceae > Viscum > Viscum album. Next base: position 1,329,045,911 of record OY728162.1, read on the forward strand.
TAAACTAATAACTGGGTTTCCACATAGGTGAAAATATGGATATGGAATAGAAATCTAACCATCAGGTTCTGATGGAGAGTGGTAGAGAACATGGCTATGGAAAAGCCAGAAATCACAAATCCATAGATTTGTGATGATATAAGGTACCATCTGATTCATCAGGTATAAGATCACTAGGAAAACATTTTTGGTTTTCAAGATCATTTCCCTAAATTGGAAAATTTGAATTAGAATAAATACTTACTTCATTTTGGTACAATCTGACTGTTGTTCGTGCCTTGAACAATTTCCACTTCATCTCTTAAATAAATGAAGTTGAATTTGTTATTCGTGAAGTGTTAGCAGACCATGTGATAGAATGACGGGTCATTCCATCTTTCTCAAACAAAAGGTTAGCAAAAATTATATACATAAGTCGATCTATAGTGAGATTAATCATATATGGTTCCTAAAATGGACTTATACTTCATATATCATACTTCTTAATATAATAAAACTAGTTTCTACTAAACAGGGACTTCCTGTAGGCCAGTGGTAGGCGATAAAGGCTAGTCGCACTTCGGTTGTGGGTTCGATTCCCACAGCCTTGTCCGACGCGATGGGCTGTCGCCCGTCCTGCAGGTTGTCCTTTTTCTAAAACTACATTACTATAACATCACATAAATAATATCAAAAGTTCTATCCTTAAACAATACTAACTTATGTCCAACATAATCCATTCCAATCTTTTGGCTTATCTAAAATACTGCAGTCCACTCTCATAATATAGTGAAAACGATTACCAGAGATTTAACACCATCGTCGATCCCCATATATCATAAGATATGTTTTGTTGGTCACATTCCAAACATTCAAATTCCATAATCATGTATTCTCTTGAATACCTTCATGAAAACATGAATGCAATTAAAAGTTAACACCTTCCACATACCAAAATACTCAAAATTATATATACTCAAACCATGATATCACTTAGTCCTTATATCAATCATGAGCTCATGAATACTGTCAAACATTTCATTTTCTCCTTATCCCTTCACTATGGGAATATTATCTACTTTCCAAAATATTTGAATCACTTTTCATGATTACCGGTACCTTAAAATTATTGAAGACCACAATACACCAATACATAAATATTTCAATACACCATAAAAGTACCTCGACAACATTATTCCTGAATACCAATACATAAACACTTCAGTCCATCCACTTCAATGATTGTCCTAGAAGAGGTCCTTCCTTGATTTAGAAGTAACTTTTTAGGTCAGGGCATTGAGTTGGGTAATGCCCATGTTCTCCACAAATAAGACATTGTACTCCATAATAGTCTGTCACTCTATGACCCTTTTCTCCACACAGATAACATCGGTCCCTCCATTTGAGGTATTCCTCAAGGTTCTTCTTCCCTTCTTTATAAATCTCAATCTTCCTTTCTTTATGCTCCTCAACATGTGAACATGCATAATAGTTTATCTTCCTCTTCTTTGATGAATTAGGCATACAACTAAATTTCACCTTGTTAATCATATATCGCGATGAGTGATTTTCCATAATCACAAGATCTTTATCTCTAGGAATTACACAATTTCTTTTCTCATAGTCACCAATTTGTCCATTGGATTCAATGTTAACCGAATTCCTTCTGGTTCCCTCCATTAACTAAAACACAAAAAGAATCTTGTGAGAGGCAAAAATCATGCTAGGGAAAACAACATAGTAAAGGGGGAGTACCCTTAATATCTACCATCTTAGGTTAAATTCTAAGATCGTTAGTTCTAGGACTTTATCTTATACGTATACTTATCCTTAGGGACATCCCTAGACATACCATAGAAATATTTCTAGGGATCTCACTAACGCTTTCGCATCCTAGTTTCCAAAGGTTGACTAAACCTTTCCTCTGATACCAATTGTAGAGACCCGAAGCCTAACGTACATGGACATTACATTACATCTGCAGAATACTTAGTACATAACATAAAAAATACACACAAGGATCGTAATAGTTTAGTGTCTTTGGAAACTCGGAACGTAATCTTCTAATCGTGGTGAAATATCTTCAATATATCCCATAAAGATCTTCCCTTTTTTTACCTAAAACCATTATTTATATCCTAGGGAAAAGAAAACATAAAAGGGTGAGCTCAAATTCTCAGTAAGGGTAAACAAAAGAAAAATCAATCACATCATATTCATAAGAACATAACTTTTGGAAATCTTAACCTGAAAAAGAGAGCATAATTTCATAACATGGGATAAATCATAGTAGTGAAATTAAATCCCAATAATCATAATTTAAAACATGAAACTTTGTGGCATACACACATAATCATAGAGAAATATTTCTTGTTAGTCAAGACTCATTGCCAAGACTATCTTAGTGGACAATGTCCCTTTCTGAACCGAGTCACCCTCGTTTCAGTCCAGTTTCACTGAACCGGTATAACCTACCATTCCAGCCATGTCTATCTAATGAGATATAAAATCATTACCCAATTAATTGGAGGGAGATATAGGTCCCACCCATCTCATAATGATACCATTCTTATGTGTGACACAAAATCATAAATCATACATCATTGCATAACCCATGTAATACAAATGGGAATCGTAAACATCATGACATCATAAAACAATTCATATATGATAAAGGAATTCATAAAAATAATTCCATCACAACATAATCAAATCAATGTAATAATAGGGATAAAAACAGAACCCTTTATTATCTTAGATAGAAAATAATTTTGATAAAACACTTGAACTCCATTATTGAGGAAAATATCCTTTCTTCTTCAAATAAACTTTTCCTTTCTTAACATGTCATACAATTATAAACTAAAATAATTTTATTAAAAATAAACTTGAAAACTTGTAAAGGATTCTTCTTGGAAATAATGTTTTAAAAATCCATTCATGCCATATAAGTTAAAAAAACAATCTTCGTACTTTTGTCGGAAAAGTCAAAAAGTACCTCGTACGAAAAACGACAAAAGATTGATTTCATATTCTTTACTAAAAACGCACCGAAGGGTAAAATTGGATTCAAAATATTGTAAGTGGATGGAAACAATATTACATATTTACAGAACATGGATGTGGATGATAAAATACACCCCAGTAAATGCCAATGTAAAAACAATCTCGGATAAAAATGAGATTGTGATATTTTCCCTTACCTTAGGTCTGATTTGCTTTATAAGTGTCCGAACCTCCTGTATAATGATTTCAATCATGTTATTGACTTATTCCAGAATCCTATTCATTGTTATTATATCATATATGGTCCACTTATGACTTTATATTACCCCTTCTTTTGTAAATTCATGTTAAAGTAGCGTTTTGGGTAAAATTGTCTCATTTGTCGTTCGTGTTTTTAACTTGTAATTATTAATATGATTACTTGGAACATTATTACTTATATCCAGAATGTAAAACATGATTTATATATAATATATATTCGGAATATATATATATATATATATATAATTTATCGATAAATGGAATGAAATACACCGTTCATGGAGACGGTAGTCCGTACGTACGCATGAACGCTGTTTTCGTTTCCTTATTGAATTGAATGGAATTAAGTAGATGACATACATATAATTATAAATAAATCCAGTATTATTATTATGTCATATATTTCATTAGTACTTATTATATATACTTTATAATCATTCATGAATTGTTAATCATTGAGAATGAATCTCATCGCGTCGTGGAGACGGTAGTCCGTACGTACGCACGAGCGATGATATCGTTCCCATGGTCGTGGAATTGTGTTGAAGTGTATGTATACTATTTCAGTATCAATATAACTTTATAATAATAATATATAGTTACTCATTACACCATTATACCCATCCAATTAAGGTGGTGGAGGAAAATAGATTACACCACAGCGTGGAGACGGTATTCCGTACGTACGCACGCGAGGTGATTTCCTTTTTTCCGTAGGATGGATAGAAGGTTAATTAGAGTTGTTTCATATTTATAATAACATATCAGTATATAATAAATACTGATGTTATTACTTTATCATGAAACAACTAAAGAAGAAGAAGTTGAAGAAGAAAGAAATTGAAAAAGATCAGTAATGGATATTACGTCTTTTTGACGCTTTTTCACTTAACCTCCACTTAAAGAACTAAGGATGGTCTTTTAAGAAGACCAGGACCTCTAGGATGATACTAGGGAAGTGGAGAAGAGATTTTTTCCAGGTTTGGACGATCTTGAATGCTCAAATTGGTGTGAGGAGAGGGAGGAGGTGCCCTTTTATAAGGGAGGAGTGGGGCATCTTAGGAAAATCTCAAAATATTATTTTATATTAAGGTCAAATTCGGTTTATAATGGTTCCAAATGGTCTTATTTCGAAGATAATGTGGGTATGGGTATAAATCCTCTCATCCAATAGGATTTAGACAAGTTTAGGTTATTATTGTAACCTTATCAATTAGATTTAACTCTAAGTTAAATAATTTAACTTTTACCGTGTATTTTTGTTTTCTTACACTATATGGTTAATAAACTTACTATATGAAGCCAAACGAACCCCATGTTGTTTATTATTAATATATATATCCTTATCTAAGTCATTTGGCCGAACCTTATATTTTTAGGAATTAAATAACAATTAATAATATAATATTTGTTTTAAAAACTAATTTATGTCAATTTTGACACTATTTGGTACATGATTTTTATGAAATTTCTAACAGAATGATAAGTTCTAACCTAGTTACTTAAATCAACAATAACATGTCATATTAACCTAGAAAATTAGTGTATGTCATAAAAAGACTCAAATTACATTTATTTGGGCATTTATAACATCAATTATGTTAATTTTTTCTTAAAAATATAATTACTGCATCATCGTTGGGTCATAAATAAATTAAATTATATAAAGTATAAAAATTACAAATAAAATACCATTATGTAGGAACTCTTTTTATATTTCTAATGAATACTTATATTCGAAATTATATTATGTATAACCCTATATTAAAAATTTTTTAGTAAATAAACTTTGATTTTAACTCTTTTAACTCTTCTTTGAATTAAATAATAATAAATGTCCTAATCTAATCCAAGTGGGCCTATATAATAATATTTTACACTTAAGGTTGTTTTTGGCCGAGATACACTTGTCCAATAGGATTAGGACATGTGTTAGGGTAATATTAATATCATTTTTACCCTTAATTACCCTATTTACTTTTAACCATGGTAAATAAAAGTAAAAAGTTACTATTCACCAAAAATTATTTTTTAATCTCATGGAACCACATTTTACTTACTGACATCAACCGCGTGTCTCGGATTTTTGAAATTCCATTCACAGAAGCGGTAAAATTAAGATTTATGAAAAAAAAAATTAACTACCACTTAGTAGTTTCACTATTCATCAAAAATTGAAGTTTTTCAGAAAAATGCCAAAATTTCACCCTAAGCTATAATTGATATTCGGAATTAAAAAATGATTTCTATTTTACAAAATTCCCAACATATAAGTTGCGTTAATTTATATTATAATTAATTTCCGTTGTCACAACAAATAGCGTGTTTTTAAGAGATAATAACTATCAAAAGATTAACACATGTTTATGTCTGGTGTAAATGTGAAATTACATCCAATGACCAACATTGTATTGAATTGTAAAAATATATTCTAAATATTCTTTAAAACAACTCAAATTAATAATTTATCACTATTAATTATTTCGATTAAAAAAGTTATTTTTAATTAAAATTTAGTAATTTTCACTATTCATTAGAATATGAAAGTTATTCGAAAAGTACCAAAATTTCACCTTAGGCTAAATTCGATACTCCGAATCCAAAAATGAAGTCCATTTTGAGAGCTAAAATTTCTAAAATTTTAAAAGGTGGTTATTACTATTCTTAACGGCTAGTTTTAATAATATTATAATAGCATATCATTGTTTAGTGAAACTCAGTATTACGTACTACACACGCTATCGAGGAAGGTCGCGATTGCGTGTAATGAAAGGCAAGTCAAGGATATGTGTTGTGAAAGCTCCTTTTGGTGTAGCGTACAACACAAGACATTAATGAAATTAAAAAGAATATTTTTCATAAAATCTCAGGGTGTTACAATGTTCCGTACAGTTGAAATAGTGGACCTACAAGTAGTTATTGGTATGATTATTTTTTCCTCCATCGCATTATTAGGATTCTAAAACTCCCTCTAACATTGATTAGATTTATTATCTCATTTTGTGTCTTTGAAGAATCTATGGGTTACCTTCAGACTATTTTAGGGATTCATCTTATAACATTTTTTTACATATGAGTAGTTATCTCCCCCATGGGATATATCGACTTATCCTCATGAAGTTAATTATATTCAATTAATTTTCCATTGGACCAAGAGACCATTGGGAGTCTCTAATATTTATCTCATCCTTTATGGAACAACTTATAATATATTTATATTTGTCAAATTATAGAATCTCACACTCTTTTCTTAGACATTCCATCAATGAAGTGAAGAAATAGTCCACCTTATATGCAGTGATGATTATAAAGCTGAAAGAATAATGTTCAATCATTTTTTTTCATTTTTACTACATGATCCAATAAACTCAATATCCCCTTTTTAGTCTCAGGACCCCATATCCCCATTTTAAGATAGCGAGTTTAGGGAAAATATATATTAAAAAATATTTTTCCTAAATCATTTCAATTCCATGGAATCAATTTTACTTTTGGAAATCATTGCCTTGATTAGTGTCCTATAAGGATTAGCATACCCATCAAGATAGAAAACATCTAGTATGAATTTCACTTCTTATATGAAATGAATAATTCAGAATATTTTATCAATTGAGTTAATCTATTGTTCTTTATTAAGGGGATCGAATTTCCTACTAAATATAGGAGACTGGTTTCTCATACATTATTTGATAGAAACATTGTTTTATCAAGAAAGGTAGGTGATTTTACATGATATAATATATAATTCAAAAACTAAGTTATTTGAGCTTGTAATTCCATGAACATCATAGAAACCACTCCCATAAGGTTATACATCTCATAAGTTCATTCATTACATTTCATATCGCACTGGTCATTGGCACACTTTTTCAATTTTTACACTGTTAAATAAAATAAGGAAATTATGAATGATAATACTTAAACTAACTTGAATGTAAGAAGGGAAACATTTATCATATAGGGAATAACTTATAAATTACTTGTAAATCATATCTTATGAATCTATATGTTTCAATGTAGGATATATATTATAATGTTTCCTATTATGTTTTCTGACCAATAAATCAATTGAACACCACCATAATTTTTCATAAAGAGTGTGTGAAATTTCCAAAACATTTCTTTAAATAGTGTAAAACTAGATGTGTAGTAAAGCCTCTTTTTCATGCATTGAGTGATGGTGGATTTTACACCCAATGTAAACTTTTAAGGGTTATTATACCTTATTATTACCATTCTAGAGACACATAAACCAATTTTATCCTACAATGGATTTAATTACATAGAAACCACTCACCCTATACTTATTTAATGTTTTTTGATATTTTCATATACATAGACTTTTCCCTAGGGTTATCACTAAAGTATTCTTGTCTTAATACATGAAAATAACTAAACCTATACCTGATACAAACTATAGTTACCAGATAATTTTAAATATATTCCATCATTATTTTAAACATAATCATCCAAAAAGTACAACCTAATGATTGTGAGGCCTAGTGTTTTTAGAAGACAAGGTTTATAATTCATGAAAAAATAAGATAAAACAAAAAAATTGATTTTATTGTCCATAATGAGATCATAAATACCATTCATATCCTAATGAAAAATATTATATACTATGGAATAAATAAATATTAATGGGTTATTTATAATGTATAGAAAGGGAATAAACATGGTAATCAATCATAACATAAGTGCGAGAAGACATAACATGACAACCTAAAATACAAGGCTCATTAATAAACATATACATGGATAATATCAAAATATAAAATAATAAGAGAATAGAAACTAAGGAATTTGGAAGCATAATATTAAATAAGAAAAGCATAATTCAAGACTAATATCTTGGAAAATAACATAGGGTGGATTGAGTCCCATTAAGGATTAGGTTCAATCCCAAATCACTTATATATCATCTCATGAAGAATAAAACTTATCCAATGAATTAATAAAAAATATGGTTTCACATATCAAAACATGTACATGCATATGTGTGACACATAATGAAATCAACAATCAGGAAATAACATTTGGATTATCCATGTATTGAAATGTGTTGAGTAGTCATGTCTTACAGTATAGGCAGATGGAATATCATAATAATTTCCATGAAATAATGGATGAAACCAACATCGGAAAATATTATTGTAAAAAAACATATTTCATTATAAATAATTTTTAATTGATGTTTAAATGTGAAAAAAAATTTATGGGAAACTTAGGAAACGTACAACTTAAGTGAGGTTTTAGGGAAAAGAGTAAAGTGTGTTTAATTAGTGAAACTAAATCATAATTTCATAAAAAAATAACTGAACTAAAATAATATTCCTAACAGAAATTAATTTTTATAGACCATGTATGTTTTAAAATAATTCATTTAGTGGTTCTTTAAATGTGGTAATTAAAACAAATATCATCCATTTAATGATTTTTCAAAATAAATCTATAAGGGAACCTTTAAAATATACCTCTTTGCATGAAATAAAATCCAATTAATATATATATATATATGCATGTGTTTGGGGGGGAGACATACATACATACATATATATATATATTATAAGAATTAAATATAGAAGAAATAGACAGGGAAAGAGAGATGGATAGAGAGAAATTGTAACATAATTAAAATGGGGTGGTTTATAGAGATTAAATTCTCGGGGTTCCAGAATCACCATAAACTTATACTTAACATCCATAATAATTTGATCATATTCATCAATTTCATAATTCATAAAATATTGTATCTATATTTTTTGAAATATATATTTCGTTGTTCATTTATAACAATTTAAATTAAATCTATAGTTCAATTTCATTATTTAGAGAGCATTTGTTTCATGGTTCCATGGTCGGATCACTTCTGGATAATTATTAATATTATTTATAAATGAGACTAAAACTCTATAGGTGAAGTAAAATGGTATTATTTTCCTTCCATAAATTTAAATATTCCTAAATTTATTTTTATGTTATGACATATTGATGATTCTCTTGGTAAAAATGTCTTTGTAATGTGGAATGTTCATTTAGGAATTTTTGTTGATCATCACAAAATCAAATTATTTTATAAAATTAAAGGATTATTGAAACATTAATAAACATTAAATAAGTGGTAAAATAATTATTATAAACGATAAAAATATTTTTATGACCATTCTCTAAGGTGGTGGAGAAAAAAAATTCTGTTGGTCATGAAGGCGGTGAACCACACACATTGTACACCACATGTTCATTTTTTAAAGACAATAAGGGAGGTTAAAATATGGAAATTACATTAACAAAATAACATTATACAATATTATAATATTGGAACCATTATTTTATGTTCAATGGTGGATTCATGGATAAGGTATAAGCTGAAAATATTTTAAAGGAGAGAGTTTGATAGAATTACCTTTTGTATTTTTTATCTTGAAATACTCCATAATGAAATTTTGGATTATAGTTTATGGAGGAAAATGGAATCCAGAGGCATGGGGATAATAGTGAAGATAAAATTAATAGGAAATTTTTGAAGCTTCATTACTTATAGGGTGTTATGAGAATGGTTGTTATTTATAAGGGGAGGGGAGGGGTTTTTTGTAATATTATATGCATTAGTCTATTCTTTTTCCTCACGATTGTTAATAGTATTGATTATAATGAATATATATAGTAAGTAGAACATGTGAGTATGAACATGTAGTTTCTTACATCATACATGAAATAAAAATTCTTGTATTTAGGTTGTAATTCCAGACACAATATTTTACTGTATTTGAAAATTCACCAAAAAAATTCAACTAGTTTAGAAATATAAAAAAAATATTCACCCTAATAATTTTCTTAGTTTAATATTTATAAAAAAAGACCCATTTTAAAAAATATATATAATAAATATGAGAAAATTATTGTTTATATAAAACCCAGATATATTTTTAAAAAAAATACATTAATTTTATGATCAATTTTAAACCCCTTTTAAAATTAATTATAGTCTAATAAAATTAAAATTTTATTATAATAAAACATAATATTAATATATAAATCCATATTATGAACATATAATACATAGTAACAAATTATATGTTTTATTCATGTGAAATTTAAACATTAGTTTGTTTTCTAAAAAAATATAATCACTTAATTTATTATTTTCAAAAAATTTATTTTCTAGTATAAAGCTATAAATATGACATATTTTAATTTTATAAGAAAAATAAATATAATTCAAAACATTAATAGGTGAGGATACTATTCTAATGGTCATGTTACGGTTCATAATAGCTAAATAACTATTCTCATTGTCTAGTTACTTTTCCAATAGTCAAATTTGTATTAGTTATATGGGTTCAACACTTATTAGAGAAACCTTATATTTCATTCATTATTCAATCCCTAAATTTTTCCCACAATGATTTATATTTTTATTTTCAAAATTCATATTTTGTTACTAATATTCTACATAATTTCTACTTATTGTTCTTGAGTATAGTTTTTATGGGGGATCGAGTAGAAGCATGGTTTCCCCTTATTGTTATATTATTTTCTATATTTTTTCCACAGTAATACATTCAATTCTTATGGATGTTTTATTCTCTAAATTTAATATTGAAATAATTTTTTTTCTTTTCGTTCAAGTTCTTTTTAATATATTACTAAATATGGCATAAGTTTATATACATGATAAAATTCTTTGTCATTGCAAAAATTCTCTCTAAGATTTTTATACATCTTTAAGAATCCATGATAAATAGATAGTTTTGACCTATCTGATTTATTCAACTACTCCTCAATCAATTCTTGTATTAAAGGGGAACATATCATGGTTTTGAAACTCATCATTCCATCATATTCAGGGTTCACCACTGGTACAATCTATACCATTTTCTTCAACTCCACATCATTCATCTATTCCCTTTTAATCATATCATGGATGAATGGTTGGACATTCATTTTAGTAAGATGTGATTTCTCCCCTTTCCTTCTGATTTCAATTTTCAACATCCACAAGTCTATAAATATTTGATCCCTTTTTATACTCATCATAGATTAGGAGACATGATCCTTCTAACTCAAATCATTATACTCCATGGTCACCATATTAGAATTATAATGTACTAGCATGTCAAAATTACAAACCAAATAAAATCATCTTGTTCTGAAAATATTAAAAAAAATTATAATATATACTTCAAGATTTTATTATAAGTTTATATTCCACAATGTTCTCCTGTAACATTCTATTACATTCCTTTAGTCACATTTAGTCTCTAGATGTTTTTTTAATTTCTATTTCTATCCATTAAATTACTTATATGGAAGGATTGTCTTTACAAGGGAAAATGACTTAATATTATGTCTGTATTCTTTTTTGAGTTAGTTGAGTCCAAGTAGAAATAAGTTAAAGGAATTATAGGTTCCAATTACAGTGTTTAGAGAGATTTGGAGTTGATTATGGGTTTTTTAGGAGAACCTAGACTATGGATTGTGATGACCCACGTTTTAAGAACATGAAAAAATCCCCAATCGGTTTGATATTTTCAATTAGTGTCTAGGATAAATTTTAACTGATTGATAAGAACTCAATTCCAAGAGTTTTATTGCCCTAATATACTTTTTTTGTAGTTACCCAACACCAGATATCCCATAAAATGTGTCTACTATCAATTTCATTTATAGGATTTTGAAGAATTTAGTCATGATTGATTGATAAGATTAGAGGTCTTGGAAACCAGATACATAAATATGAATTGTATTACAAATGGGTACACTAACTAAAACATATATCATTTTTCTAAACAAATAATAAACTCTGAGGAAAACCCTAATCAATATAGTATATTATTTCATATCTTTCATAGTATGATTCTACGATTCCTACGGAGTGAAACAAAATAAGGGTGTGTACAAATTCATTGTAAGATAATAATATAGAAGAATCCATAATTAATCAATAAGAATAGTCAGTATAGAGTGGAAAATCTCTATAAATATCTATGATTTATATTAGTATATATGTAAATAGTAATATGGAAATTTACAAAACTATAACACTTTCCATGAATCAATGAACTAAAATTAAATGTATCCATATTTCAACACAAAATCACATTGATGAATTATAACTAAAACAAGTATGAAATAAATTTTTAATTATTGGATTCCATGTTTCCTAAGTATGTGGAACTAGTACTATCAATAACATTCAAAGGGCAATTTAGATATTTTTTAATAACCCATCTAAGGTGGCTATAATAAACTTTTGTGTCATGAGACTATCGATGCATCGAGTGGAGTTTATCAACTGGTCCCCAACCCGTATCTACCTATCCAAAGAATTATTCATATTGAATAATAATATGCCTTATAAAATAACTATATTTAATGAGTGAAATAGATTTATTTGTAATTGAAATTTTAATTAAATTACTATCAAAGTAAATAGCTTCTATAAAATGGAATAAGTCTTAAAAAATATTAATATCCATAATATATGATATATATAATTTGGATAATTTCAATGCTCAATGATAAAATGGCATTTAAAGATTCAAGGTGTGTAAAAAATAAATATTGGATGTGTATTTGAGTACTTCCCATGCCTAATCCCACAATAAACATCGATATGAAGAATAAGGATGATATCAACACAATAAATACCAAGTGAGGAATAATAGAGGGTTATTGTCATTGATCAAATAAAACAATATCTTCTGAAAATATTCATGAGAAAAGTATCATTTTATTTCAAAAAACCTTTTGAATGTATTTTTTATTTAATATCCCATTGGAAATAGATTAAAAATAATCCTTTTAAACTTTAGAAGGATGATTCAAAGAAATGACTTCAGATGAATATGTATATGCTGTACGAGGTAAAAGTAGTATTCCTTTTGTATGGTAAAAGGGAAGAAAATGTCGTTTTTGGAATGAAGAAAGAAGATTCCTTTTAAAATATTTCTAGAATAAAAAAAAGGAAAAATTAATTTAAAATTTTATAGTGGAATGGAATAATATTATTTTATACCCTTTCTGGGAAACATCGTTTTGAATATATTTTCAGCCAAAGAGAGGGTAAAGTCAGGCTTTCTTAGAAATAATTTCTTAAATATATTATTTAACAAAGTCAATAAAATTTTACTACTAAAATATTATATAATTAAATAATATAATATAATTAATATAATGATATTTTTGATATATGGATCATAATATTTCATCAATAGAAGAAAAAACATAAATAATCTCGTGAAAGTGATGAAATTGTCTTAGTAAACTTTTATAACATGGTACTGGGGTCTTACTCTCCATGTAAAAAATTTTAATTAAATGAATCATGTAATATCAAGAAAATATTGGTAGTATGGATATATCCAAAAATATAGAAATATATTCATGTTGAAAAAGAGTTTAGGTGCATAATTAAACTTCAGTTTAATGAAGAAAAATTGAGGCAAAACATTTTACTGATTTGGAACCATTTAAATCGTAAACCACATGAAATAATGATCAAAAAATATATATTTAAATTCAATTAAATTTAATTATATGATAAATACAATAAAAACACGGAAGTATATAAACTACATAAAAGGACATAAAGGATAACGTAACATGTATCTTCTGGAAATTAAGATTGAGATGAATTCCCCTTTTGACGTGTTATCTTCCAGACATACTATAACATCCTCTATAATAAATTGATAATAGTTTTCTACAATCTTCAGAACCTTATTCAGGTTTTTAATTACATGTATTTCACTTATTAACTAGTTTTTTCACTACTTAAAGAATTAATTATAAATCAGGTCTTTTAGACCAAATTATGGTTTTGTGTCAAAATAATTATTGTTTGTCAACAATGGTTAAAAGAGTCATTAAATAATATGTCCAGAATAATATCAACGAATAAATTATAATATTTCTACACCAATTATATTTTTATAATCAATCATTAAATATTGTTATGAAAATGATCTATGGTTACAATCATAGAGACAGCAGGTCGTACATACACATGAGTAACATTCCCATTTTTAAATAATCATTGTGGAAAGAAGGTAAGTAACTCAAATATTTCCATAATGATCATCATATAATAAATAAAATTTCAATTAATCATATACACACATATATAGAATTATGTTATTTAAACGTAATCACAAGATGTTGAGGAGGCGGTAGTTCACACATCTATGAATGACGTTATCTCTTTTAAGGTGTGGGAAATGGGAATAAAGGAGATGATATATATATATATATTATATTTCAATCCATTGACTAAAACCATAGATAAAAACATTAGTAAAAGTGTTACCAACAAAAGTCATAATGAAGAAAGTTTATAATTATTTATAAGATATCTAAATCGTGACACATTATTTTTAAATCTAAAACTCGTTAGGTTTAATAGTGAATATTAATTATCAAAATCCTTTAGAAATTTTCATAATGTTTTGTAATGAAAGTGTATATAATATGAAGCATATCATCACAGAGTGTCAAACCAGGTGCCTAGTATGGGCCGTTGTTGTGAACCTGAATACCTCGAGTCTGGCTTAGATTGTAACATGGAAAAACTTTTATGTTTTATTTTTTATTATATAATTTTTTTATTAAATTGATTAATTTATTATTAAAACAAATAATGAAATTTTTTATATTAATTTCTTTAAAAATATCAATTGTCTGGTTTTAAATAATTCTATTATAAGATAATTATGATACTTATATTTAATTATATAGATTATTTAAATTTTCAAATAAATTTTAAATATTAATATTGTTTTTTATAGTCAAAAGAATATTTTAAAATAACTATATTTGTTACAGAATTTATTTTTTTACAAAAATTATTATTTAATATAATATTTTAATTACAATAATGATAATGATGATCATATTAATTAAAAGATAAATTTTTTGGATTAAAATTATTATTAATATTATTATGATAATATATATTTTGAATATATGCTAATATATTGTGATTTTTTATAAAATTAATATGTTATAAATATATATAATTATTTTAGTATTAAAAAATCATAATATATAGATATATGATTGTATGTGTGTGTGTTTAAAAAACTATGTTTTGATTTGTTTATAAAAAATAAATTTATATATATATATTCAGAAAGGCTCAAACTACTGTTTTTATTTTGTTAAAAAGAAATGTTACATTAAAAATGGTAATATAATATGAAATAAATATTTAGAGCATGGTTGAAATATAATTTCAAAATATAAATATTTATTAATAAAAAATAGGAACAATCTTGACATAGTATGAAAGAGACATGTCAAAATAATGAATAGTAAGAGTAACAGTATAATGGGTAACATCAATGATTTAGACAAAAATAATGATAACTGTTTTAAAAAACACACACACAATACTGATTAGTCGGAATCCTATTTCCCCACTTGACATAACCATGCCTCACCTTTCTAGCCATTGGATCTAGCCTCATCCAATCCCAGTTGTCCCCTCATTTTATCCTGATCAGACGCCCTATTACCAATACAGGTTTAACCCCAGCCATTGGATCGTGAGGCATATTAGCTAGGCCGTCCACCTTTTACCCCCACTTCCTAGTTGATTCTCCCCAAAAATTATGTCTTCCAATGGGATTTATTATCTTCCATCCATTTACTCAAGTGCTATCTCAACCACCCATCATTGCACCAGCTGTCTTCTCCATACTGCACCTGTTCCAAATACTAGGACAGGCAACTTGTTTTTTTCATCCATATCCATAATTCATCATTATCCCGTTATATATTTCCATTATTCATCATCAAATTATTTTTCTCCATGGCCTCATGCTTTCTCCTCTTTCCACATCAATGAGAAGATTTGATTTTTTTTAAACCTCAACCTGTGACTGAACGCTTAGATTCCCCTTCAAGTTTCATATCAATCTAGATTATTTATATGTTTTCTATGATTACTGATTTTTTTTTGATTTTACTTGGTCAATTTCAGGTTGATGCAAGGGCTATAATATATATATATATATACAACAGTCTTCGCAGCCAAGAACACCATGCCCCAAATTTTTCAAAGTCTTCCTCTTGTTCTGCTCGAATTTGCATAAGGTCTCATCCCCCAATTCATCTAACTGATGTAAGGGTTTAATTTTGTTTATAAAATTATATAACACTACGTAGATATACATGTTTATATATATATATATACTCACATATATATAATTTTTTTTCATATCTGTCTATTTTTTTAGGAAATTTCAAGGGAATTATTATTTCAAAATTATTTTGTAAGGATTCATTTTTTTGAGTTTGAAATTGGAAGACATATATGTATATATATTACTATATGGGAATATATATATATATATATATTCTCATATATGCGAGGGATAAGTTTCTTTACATATCTAAAATAATTTTTTTAAAATCTAATGTTAGCGAGATTCTACATTTTCTTGTACTGATTTTGTTCAATTTTTTTAATTTAGCAAGTTATAATTTATATGTTTTATTATAAAGGGTGTATATATATACACATATATGTATATATATATATATGTGTGTGTGTGTGTGTGTCTATCTGGATTATAATAATTTTTATAACTTATAAATGGAGGAGATATTATTTATTTATGTTATTTAGATTATAATTGCAAAGAACTCATTTAAATTACTAATTATTTATTTAATTTTTGGATGTGTCTTGAACATAATTATTTCTATTGATTTGATACTCTGTATTAAATGAATAAATTATATTAAAAATTATATTTTAGTAAATCTTCTATAATAGATGTTATTATCAAGGTTTTTAATTTGATATCATAATAGTTATAATGATGAATTTCCTCATTTATCAATGTTTTATTCAAACATGTATTTATTTTGTGATGATAAATATTGTATATTTATGGTAAATTATGCATATATATATTGACATATTAAAATTGTTACATATTATAAATGAAAAAATATGGGATAAAATTATTTTTCAAAACCATAAAGATATATATATATATATATGCATATATATATATATATGACTATAATGCGAAATTATGTTCTTTTTTTAAAATTTTCATTCATGAATATGTCAATAATTATTTAAAGGTAAATACTGTTTCATATTTATTCATCCTCATTTTTTTCGAAACTATGTAAGTGTCATATTCAATCTATGTATACATATAGAAATTAAAATTTCACAATTTCAAATTCTATGAGATGATAATCTTCTTACATTCATTCCATATAAATGTGTATATATATATGGTAAACAATATGTTATTTTATTTAGAATATAAATTTATTGTATATAAATATGTGGGTATATATGTATACAAAAAATAAAATGTTTTTTAACATGTTATATTTCTAATAGTCAAGTCATTTTAAATAAATGTGCACAACTTGCCATCAAGTAAATAAAATTAAGGACTTCATGTGTATATAAAATCATGACCACGTGACAAGCATAACATCGACACACGTGTCATTTATTATAATCTCATGGTTTCAAAATTAATTTTAAGCTTTACTTTTTAGATTTTATTAATGATGACATGAGACCATGCCCATAAAATCAACGCTCGTTTATTAAGAAAAAAAGAGTCAAATTTATTTAATTATAAAATGAGAGATTTACCATGATCCTACTGGAATAAAGGAGAAATATCATCAGGTTGATGATCATACCATAAAAAATTAGCACAATTGACACCATTATTTTGAAGACCATCTGCCAATGCTTTGGCCTCCATGTTGACATGTGAGATAATATATTCCATAGATGAGAGAGAATCTAGGCAATTGATCTATCTATTGGTGATCTTTCAGAACAAATGAGATGATCCCATCCTAATAGAAGACATAAAAATATTAGAGTAACTTTCAGTCCATATGTTTTTCTATCCACGATTCTAGGCATGTTCCACTAAAATAATAATGCCCGTGATATATTCCTCAATTGAGTTGGAAAGACCACATGATCCCTTAAAGCATCTAAGGACCTCTCCCTGATGGTTCCTAAAAATATCACCATAACTAGAGGGCCCCAGATAGCTTCATGAGGTGCCTTCAGAATTGACCTTCATCCAACCAAAAAATGGTTCCTTCTATAATACTAAAAAAGTACCAAGCGGGCATCTAAAATTCCCTTTTAAACCAACCCATCCATGGACATACATATCATGCACTGAATTGAATCAATATTTTTTAATCAATGTGAAATCCTCACGAACAACATCAAGAATCAATAAATGTTCATCACTCACAATGGAATAATACCTACCATGGATAATTTTATTCTAATAATTCCAAATAATGTTAATCAACATAGCTGCAACAAAATGAAAAAAATCTATAACCTGTGGAGACAATACGAGACTGCACCATCCCTAGTGAAACCCTCGTATGGAATCCATCCAAGGTAAAATAATTTCAAATATATTAGCAACGTCCTTACACATTGATAAAGAATCAACAAAAATAAGAAATATGTGATCCACGTCCTTCTTGTGTTGATGAAAAAGAACTCAAATTAAGTACAATGAAATACCACAAGATTGAAGATATCAATCAGTTGGTAGATTACCATGAGTAACCCTCTAGACATGAATGGACCAAGAAGGCATACTAAGTATCTTTTGGAAATATTCCACCCCCTGAGCATCAATGCTACAATTCAGAGTGTGCCTGTAGAACAATTTAGAAGATAAAATCCCATTGACAGCACGTTCCCATACCAAAAAATCTGAATGAATTAAAAAATAATGGCAATAAGCCGGGTCGATGACATGACTAAGGAGACCCTCTATATTCTCATGTTGTTCTTTGATAGTAATATTGAGATCAAAATTACTCACCTAATATTCCATGGATCCAATTTACTCACCTCAAGGACATGGATTTCTTCATGAATTAAAATTTTTTATTTTTACATTTGTGTAAAAAAATACATTAGAGAGAATGAAATCATTTATTTCATTATCCTTCTTATTTGTGAATTTATAATGACGATATTTAATACACATATAATATTAATAGAGATATTATGTGGATTAAGAATTAAAATTTTCAATGTGTTATGATACACTTTACAATGTGTAAAGATCATATAACTCAAGAATTTATCAATCAATTTATTTTCATCTATGAATAAGATTCAAATAAATCAAAGTGGTATAGTACACATTGATTTAAAAGAATATTTTTATTATACATATGTGAAATTTATTGCATATATTATGTGATAGGTGAAGCTTGTTATAAACTCCTGATGCATCCGTAGGTCTAATGAGAAAACTTGGTCATGGCATGAGGCCTTGAAAGCTGGTTTATTATGGTCATGGAATGAGGCCTTAACTCTATGGTTATTTGTGGTCTTCTCATGAGGCCTTGATTATATGGTTATGATTTCCATCATTATGAATACCCTCATTATGAATTCATTAAGTGAAAGTCCATGTGATTATTCGACTAGAGGAATATCCATGGTTAATGATCATTCTCTTATGAACCTATATTAATCAGTTTTACATTCTCAATTTCACATGGTAAAATGAATTAAATTTAACTATATATTTATATATAAAATAATCTATTTTAAATGATGAATAATAAGGTTGAATCTTATCTATCATATCATGGTTTTTATTAATTTATAATGATAAATGACACCATTTTATTTTCAATTTATGATCAAATATTATTTAATGTGTAAATTTTTAACTACAAACCAGGCATGTCATACGTAAATAATTATGATCATTATATATAAGTGCAATTTCATGCATTTCAATTCAATTGCGTGTATGTTTTATAATTCATTATATTTGTGACTCATAAGTAAGTTTACCAAATTGGAGCATGAGTATATCCTAAAAGGTGTTTCAGAATCTCTCATGAAAATGATGATGACATGCTATGAGTAATTCTAATTTCCTAATTTAAAACCATTATTTTAATGAAATGTTTTCAAATAAAGTTTTTTCTTAATAATTTTGTTTTAAAACACCTTACTGGGCATTTTTGCACACCCTATGGATTTTAGTCATTCTTACAGGTTTGGTGGATGTAATAGGATGAATTTATAATATGGATGTGTTTCTGTGATATTAAATTACTTAATGTATATTGAATTTGGTACTTTTGTATCTAAATGTATTATTGGAATTATAAATCTCCTAAATTTGGGCCATTAAAAGATCATCTATTTATTTATTTTTATGTATTTATTTATGTATTATTTTCAAAAAATTAACTAGTATTTGTAATGACTGAGTCTAGTTTCATGGGCTCTATTTTCATTAGTTAGTAATAGAGGAACGTTCTAAAAAACATTGGATATTAGATTTTGTCATGTCTAAGAGTTTATCGGTCCGAGTGTTTCATAATTATGAAGATGAAAATTCTAAATTCCTTTCAGTCTGGTGAAATGATTTGTGAGGAAAAAATTCTATTGAGGGTAGACTAATATATGTTCCCATGATTTCTATGTTTTATTTTCATTATATAAATATTTTATTAAAATGAATAATTTATAAGTAAAATAATCTAATGATATTTTTTATATTATTTTCTTCAAAAATATCTATTTCGTGTTTTTAATTAATTTGATTACAAGTTAACTATGATACTTATAATTAATTATACCTGTATTTATAGTTTTTAAATTTATTCTTAAAATAAATAATGTTTTCTTTGTTTAAAAAAATATTTTAAAATAATATATTTTTATAGAATATTTTTATGAGAATGGTTATTTCATATGATATTTTATGATAATAATAATAATAATGTTAACGATAATAATTAATACTTAATCATTTTTAAGAAAAACTAGTATTAATATTATTAAGATAACATATATTTTGAATACATGATAATATATTGTGTTTTTGTTTTATAATTTATATAAATTATAAATATATATAATTCTTTTAGTATAAAAAATTCACATTATATAAATATATCTATGTGTGTTTTAAAAAAATGTGTGGTTGTATTTACTATAAAATACAAGTTATAAAAATAAATATATATATATATATATATTCAAAAATGCTAAATGTAATGTTCTTTGTTTAAAAGAAACATTAAATTAAAAAATGGTAAAATACTACCAAATAAGTATTGAGAGGAAGATTCAAAAACAGTTTCATAAAATAATAATTTATAAATAATTAAAGGGGAAAATAATGACATTATAAGAAAGAGACGTTTCAAAAAATGGATTGTTAGAGTAATAGTAGAATGGGTAACATCTAAGATTTTGACAAAAAAATGATGATAAATGTTAAACAAACTCAAAAAACACTTCATAGTCCACCTTTTATTTCCCCGCTCACCCAACCATGCCTCACTTTTAAATCTATTAGATCTGTCCTCATCTAATACATGTCGTCACCTCATTTTTTCAATAACATCCTCTAATTTAACAAGGTAGGTTTAATCCCAGTCGTTGGATCACGAGGGTTCTCATTTAGGTTGTCCACCTCCCCCCCTCTTCGTAGTTGAGTCACCCCACAAATTATGACATCCAAAAATATTTAATCTCGGCCATCCAATTACTCAGATTTAATCGTAACCACCCATATTTAATTTGGTTGTCTTCTCCACACAACACATGTTCGAGATGATGGGGACAACCAATGGTTCCTTTTCTTCATTATACACTAATCACATTAGTCCCATGATACAAATCTATTATTCATCTTAAAATTTCTTCACTCCATTGCCTCATGTTTTCTCCTCTTTCCATATAAACAATAAGATTGGATTATTTTGAAACCCAACCCGTAACTCAAATCTTTGATTCCCCATCAAGTTTCCTATCAATCCAGATAATTCATATTTTTTTCTTTGATTATTGATTTGGCTTTATTTTCCTCATTCAATTTCATATTTAAATATGGGGTTTAATATATATATATATATATATATATACACCACACTCTTTTCACCCAAGAACACTCGACCCCCAATTCTCCCAAGTCCTCCCCCTATTTTTCCCAAGTTTGCAGAAGGTCTCATCCCCTAGTTCATCCATTTAAATTAAGGGTTTAATTTTTTTATTCAAATTATCTTAATTTACATAGATATGCATGAGTATATATATAAATATATACATTTTTTATTATCTATCTATTTTTTACGAAAATTTTAATGGGAATTATAATTTTTAGTTATATTTAGTAAGGATTTATTTGTTTTTTTCTTTTTAAATTGTATAACTTATTTGTATATATATGATTATAGAATAATATATATATATATTCTCAAATTTTAAGGGATCATTTTATTTACTTATCTAAAATATGTTTATTAAAATAAAATGTAAGGGGGATTTTATATTTTATTGTGCATATTTTGTTCAATTTATCTATTTAGCATGTTATCAAATTTATGTTTTATTTTCATGGGAGTATATATACATATATCTATATATCTATATATATATATATCAATCTAGAGTAGAATAATTTTTATAACTTATAAATGGAATAGAGAATATGAAATTATGGAATTAAGATTCTAATTGCGAAGAATTAATTTAAATTAATAATCAATGTTTTAATTCATGGATGTGGAGTGAACATAATTATTTTCAATGATTTGATACTATAAATTAAATGAACATATTATGATAAAAATTGTGTTTTAGAAAATATTCTACAATATATTTTATTATCAATTTTTTAATTATATATCATAATAGTTCTTCAAATGAGTTTTTTCATTAATCGATGTTTTATTCAAACATAGAATTATTACGTGATAATGAATGTTGTAAATTCAATGTCAATTATGTATATATTAATATAAACATAGACATATTCAAATTGTCATGTGTTTTTGAATGAAAAAATATGGTATAAATTATTTTTCATAACAATAATGATTCATATATAAATATATATATATATATATATGTGTGTGTGTGTGTGTGTGTGTGTGTGTGTGTATATATATGTATATATATATATATTTGACTACTATGGGAATTTGAATTATTTTTTGAAATTTTAATTCAGTATTATGTCCATAATGAATTAAATTTCAATATTGTTTCATATTTAAGCGTCATCTTTTGTTACTGGAAACTATGTAAGTTTCATATTTAAGCTTAGAATGCATATTGAAATAAAAAGTTGCCAATTTCAAATTCAATTAGATGATAATAATGTTATATGTTGTCCATATAAATGTATATGTATGTATATATATTTATGGGAAACATTATGTTCTTTTATTTATAATTTAAATTCATTATATATATATACAAAGGATAAAATGTTTATCGACATGTTATATTTCTTATAGTCATGTTTTTAAAAAAAATGCACATAACATGTCATATTGTTAATCTAAAAATATGGATGTCACATCTGTATACAATCATGGCCACACATTAAGGATAACTTCGACACACCTTTAATTACTTTTGAGATAATCATGCATGTGGATTTGTTCAAGAATTGAATAGTTTTATTTATTATTTTATGTGAAATTGTATTTTAGAGAGAATCCATGAATTTATTTCATTATCCTTATTTTTTGTGCATTTCAAATAAAGATATTTATTTCAAGTATGGGATTAATATTTTTATGATATTATATGGATTAAGAATTAAAAATTTCAATGTTTTATGAGACAGTTTGTATTGTTTAAATATCATTTATAATCAATCAAATAAATCAGTGAATTTATTTTCATCTAGGATTAAGATTCAAATAAATCAAAGTGTCATTGGACACATTGATTTAAAGTCATAATTTAATTAAAGGTATAAGTAACTCATAGGAAATATTATGTATTGGTAGAGGCATGTTATAGCCTCTCGATGCATCGACAGGTCTCATGAGACAAACTATTTCTTGGAATGGGGCCTTAACCAAATTATTATTTATTATCTTTGCATGAGGCCTTGAATGTATGGTAATTTGTTGTTATGGAATGATTCCCTGATAATATGGTTATAATTTCATTCATTATTCATTCCATCATTATGAATCTAGTAAGTGAAAGTCAATGTGATTATGAGACTAGTGAAATATCTACGGTTAATGATCATTCTCTTATGAACATATATTAATCAGTTTTACTGTCTCAAATTACAATTGTAAAAAAATTTATATTTAAGTTTATGCTTATATATAAAATCAACTATATTTATGTACTTATAATAACGTATAAACTTATCTATCATATCATGGTTTAAATTTTGGTGGAATGATAAATGATACTGTTTTCTCTGTAATTTCAAAAAAAATATTATTTCATGTGTAAATTCAGAACCACACCGCTAGCATGGAATATGTAAATAATTTGGTCATTATATATAGGTTCCATTTAATGTAATTATGTTCATGTGTGTTCATATTTTATAATGATTTTTATTTGTGACTCTTAAATAATTTTAGGAATTATTTCATAAGTTTATCCGAAAATTTGTTTCAAAATCTCTCAAGAAAATGTTCATGACATGCTATGAGAAATGATAATTTCATGATTTAAAGAATGTATTTTAAATATATGTACTAAAATAAAATTATTTCTTGTTTATTTTTTTAAAACCCCTTACCTGGAATGTTTTGTTACCCTATGTATTTAAATTATTTATACAGGTTTGGTGGAAGTGCTATGATAAATTTATAATATGTAAGCATTTTTCTTATGTTACTTTTCTTAATGTTTACTAAATATTTTAATTTTCTATCTAAATGTATTATTGTAATTATAAATCTCTAAAATATGGGCCTCTAAATTATCCTATGTTTTATTTAATGAATTTTATTTATTAATGTATCTTTAATAAAAACAATTACACAGAATTTGTAATGGTGAAGTCCGGTTGATTGGGCTCTGGGTCTTTACATGGAACACCTTGTTAGGGTTGTTACTCCTATGTACATATGTTCTAGAACCACGTCAACATGTAGTATCCAGATAAGGATTTATTTCTCATATGACCCATATAATAAATACTTTAAATAATCTTTAGTGTTTTCATATATACTTATCCAAAAATTATACCTTGGTGTTATGTTCTCTAATCAATGTTTTCCTATATCTAGTTCCCATGGCTGCTACTAAACATCCATTGACACCAACTGTAGTGACCTGGCCCAGATAGGCTATATCAATTGTCTGCTATCTATTTCAGTAGTAGGATTACAAGAAATATAGCCCTAATGGAAGGAAAAAATTAGTAGTACTGGAAAACCATATAAATAATGAGAATTGTATTACAAATTGATTCGCTAATTATAAAATATTTTTTCTTCTAAAAAATAAACTACTTCAAGGAATACTCTATTTAATCTAGTATATTCCTACATATCATTCATAGTACACTTCTTGGATTCATGGGGAAAGAAAAATAATAAGTGTGGGATTAAATGCTCATTAAGGAAAAAATATAGTTGAAAAAAATAAGTAATAAATGAGAATAGTCAATATGGAAAGGTAAAAACTAGAAATACATGACATTAAAATAAATGGATAATGAAAAATAAATATATAAAGGTATGAAACTAAAACACATTCCATTAATCAATGTACTGAAATGAAATGTATCCATAGAAATGACAATACCAAATATCATAGGTGAATAATAAGTAAAACTAATAAGAAAAGAATGCTTAATTATTAGACTCCATGATTCTTAGGTACCTGGAACTGGTACCATCAAGACCATTCACAGGACTATTTATCTATCAGGAAAAAACCTTTCTAACTTAGTCATCCAACTATTTCATCTCCCGATACTAATGATGCATCGATTGGAATTCATTAATCAGTCCCTAATTCATGTCTACCTATCCAAATCATTCATTATATTTTATAATAATATGCATTATCAAATAAAAATATTGATTGAGAGATACAAATTTATCAATAATTCCGATTTAATCAAATAACAATATAAGTAATCAATATATGTAAAATAGTATATTGTTTAGAAAATAGTAATATTCATAATAAATGATCTGGATAATTAAGAGAGATTCAATTCTCAATGATCATATGGAATTGAATAATTCCAGGTGACTAACAAATAAATCAAGGAAGTAAACGTGAATACTATCCTTGGACAAATCAATAATAAAACATCTAGAAGTTGAATAAGGATGGTATCAAAAAAGAAAATCCCAACTTGGGTAAAATATTGGGTTTTTTGTTGATGAAATAAAAGAATAAATTCTAAAAATATTCTTGAGGAAAATATTGTTTCTTTTTAAAAAAAATTTGAAATTATTTTTCACTGAATATCACATTAAAATCATTATAAAAATAAAACTTTTAAACTTGAGATGGAGGTTTCAAGGATATGACGGTGGATTAATCTGTACATGTCATATGAGGTAAAAAGTCTATTCTTTTTGTATGATAAAAGGGTATAAAATTCATCATTTGAAAACCAAAAAGAATTTTCCTTTGAAAAGATTGGTAAAATAAAAAATGGGTAACATGTATTTTAAATATATTATTAGAATGGAATAATATTCTAGTAATCCCTTTCTACGAAGAAAGTGTATGAATATATTTCTGATCGAAGAGAAAGTAATGTCGTGCTTTCTAAGAAATGAATTCTTAACTATCATATGTACCCAAAATTAGAAAATGGCCCCAATACATGATTATAACCTGAAATAATTGATTATAAAGTAACTCAAGGGGTTTTTTTTGAGATATGGATTATAATATTTCATCATAGGATGCATAAATATTATCAATCTTGAGAAACCGATGACAATGAGATATTATAACTCAATACATGTATCATACTCTCCATGTAAGAAATATAAATTACATGAATCATATTATATCATTAAAATATTGAGATTCGGGATATTTCATGTAAAAATGAACTTTATGGACCTCAAAAAAGGGTTCTAATTCAAAATAAAACATGAGTTCAATGAGAAAAAATTGAGACAAAACATTTTCCCAATTTGGTAACATTAGAAAAATAAACACCATCAATGATGGATAATAAAAAAGATATGTAAATAAACATAAATTTATGTATAAGATATTTATAAGAAAATCATGGTATTACATACACTACAAAAATGGAAAGAGTGTATAACATAACATATATCTCACTGAAATTAAGTGTGAGATGAAATCCCCTTACCAAGCATTTCAATTAATATGAACATCCATTAACTTAGAATATAATAAATTTATGCTAATATTATACTTGATTAAGAAACATTTTAATGTTTATATTCACTTCTATTTCCATCATTACAATGTTGTGTACACTACATAAACAATTTTGTTTACGACGTCTGTTTTTTACCGAATTCGGATTATGTTCCAAAACAAGTATTGTTGGTCCACTATAGTCAAAGGGGTCATCATATAACACACCTATAATAATAAAAGTGAAGTAATTTTGATATTCTATATCAATTATACTTTTAAAACAAATCACTAATTATGTTTTTGAAAACTAACCAATGTTATATTCCTGACGATGGTAGGTCTTATGTACATATGAGGAACAATCCCATTTCCTATTTATTGTTGTTGAAAGAAGTTAAGTAAATTAAATATTTATAGAATTATATTTATATAATAAATAAAATATTAATTAATTTTATATACTTATATATATATTTGAGGTAAAAGTGATCACATCATGTTGAGGAGGCGGTAGTCCACACATCCACAAATGTCGTTATCCCATTTAATTTGTGTGAAAGGGTAATAAATGAGATGATATATATATATATATATAATATTTATATAAATATAATTATTTAACTAATGTATTATGGATATAATTTATGTCACTTTGGTGTAATTATATCCATTCTGTTATACATTCCATGTATCGTGTGAATGAATCAAATCACTTTGAGGGGGCAATAGTCCACACTTCCTCAAAGGATGTTATTGTAGAAGACAAAGTATTCAGTGTATGTATTATAAAATTAAATAAGAATAATTTCATACTAAATATCATATATAAATGATACAAACATAGTCCCCATTATAATTTCAACAATAAGAGGTGTTAAATGAGAATTTGACAATCCTCATTTCGTGAGGTTGTATTTCTCCGTTCACATAAACTGCACATTCATTACACATTAGATGGGGGTGTGTGTATGTGTAGATAGAAAACATAGTATAAAACCATACAAGTATATTTTTTATATTTTTTTGGTTATTTAATCATATAATATGATGAGTACAGGGAGAAGAGAATGGAAATGAAACAAAAAATCAAGAGAAAAGGCTCCACTTCTTAATCTATTAACTTCATTAGAATTATACCAAAAGGATTCCATGGGATGATATATTCCCTAAGGGAGGATCCAAGGACTAGGCTATTATTTTGGTAAGCTATTTTGTAATATCATGTATAAACATTAGTGGTTTGAGAGGTTTGAGGAATGGGGGTAGGTGGTGGCCTTTTATAGTAGAGGAAGAGTGGCACTTTTGTAACTATTTGAAAAGAGAATTCCACCAAAAATATTCCATGTTTCAAGTGGATAAAATAATTGAAAAATTATGATAAAATTTATGATAGGTTTGAAATATGGCCATCAATTGTTTTTATACAGGTGTATAAGTATATTTTGGCCTAAGATTTATGGTCCAGTCTCTTATTAATATTAATATTAACATTAACTGTCGTATTTAATTATAATTAACTTCACTAATATTTTTAATCAATAACATAGTTAACATTATTAGACATTATAAATTATGATGATTATAAATATGGAATTTTTTACCCAAATTCCAATCACAGAATTAATCCCGTAGACAGGATGACAATGTAGAGTTATAGGGTGAATATGTCCTAATGTTTTCTATGCATTTATAATAAATTTAAATGTGAAATTTATTCCAATGAAAACAATTGTATAAATTGTTAAAAATATTATCCAATTAATCTTTAAATCTTATATAAAATATATTTTATCCTTATAAATAAATTATATTAAAAGGTAGTATTAAACAAAAATTCAGTAATGTTATCTATTCAAAAAATGTTATATTTCAAAAACATTTCTAAAAATTACCGTAAAATATATTTTATGATTATCATTACAATAGGTTTTTTAATTTGACAAATTAGATCAATTAATGTAAAAAATTAATGATTTAAAATATGGTCTTCATTAAAAGGTTGAAAAATTTCATTTTAAAAAATATTGGTTTTTTTTCTGTGTAAAATAAGGTTTGTTCTTATCATATGAATATCAAACCAAATGGATGAGTATGAAAAATATCTTTTTGAATACAAAACATATATATTTCATAATAATAATAAACTAATTGTAATTACTTTAATTTATTATTATAAAACATCTTTATGAGCATAAAAACGTGTTTATAAAAAACAGTCTGTTTATATTCAATTGGTTCCTACATTCATTTCTAACATTTGAATTAATATTATTTTAATATAAACAATTTATTATCATATTTTAGTTAGTACAATTCATAACTGACAACGTTACACCTAGGTTATATCATATTATATTAAATAAAAATATTTTTATAATACATTGTTATTTGGAGAAACTCAGTCTTACTAGTAACGCTAGATATCAAGGAAGGTCACTCCTGTGTGTAACTGAAGAAATTGAGCAAGGATGTTATTTCAAGTAACACAATCAAAATCAGAGTCTCATTCATTGAAATATATTGAATAAATTTATAATAGTAAATATATTATAATGTATCATGATACTATATTACCTTAATGCTTGATATTGCATGTCATAAACACTATCTAATACAAGGTACATACTTTAGTTTTTAGGGGAATTAGTGTTTTTGGGCCAATTTAAAGTCTAGGAGAGTGACATAGGTGTTTATAGGAGTTTTTGGAGCGTTGAAGGCCTGAATTTCTAGTTTTTTTTTGAATGCATGTGTAGGCACATGATTTGTGGGAAAACTGTGTGGAATTAGCAGGAAATAGTGAAGCTGCCTCCTCATGGATAGAGACATGCACATGGATGCCGTACAGTTTGGAAAACCATGTACAGTGTCCTTATGTGCCAGGGTTTTTTAAATGGGAGCAATGCATTGTTGGAACATGGTTCGAAAACCATGCAGGTAAACTACTCCTAGTAAATGAGGAAAATTACCATTTCCCATATTTTTTCTTATTTACTCCCTTCCTCCCGTTCTTCATATCCTTATTAGTCACACACACAATATTCGAGATCCAACCCATGGTTCCTCTTGTGTATTTTTTTCTAACTCCTCCTTTGGAATTTCATTCTTTGATCCATCAGAATCTGTAAGATCACCATGGTAAGGCTAACCACATGCACCCTTTATCTTCTTTGATCGTTCTTCATAAAGGCCACTGCTTCCATCCAAACCAATTTTAGGATTAAGAATAAAATTAGATCTATGTTGATCCCCTTTTAATTGGATTGCAATATCGGACGTGCCTATGTTTACGAGTCTAAGGTAAGTGGTAGATACATAGTTGTGATTTTTCGCAAACTTTTGGGGGTTGCATAATTTTAGTGCAACAATGGGTTTTGAGTTGAACCATATAATAGTATAATGAATTGACTATAATACCTTGTGGGATTTTTTGAGCACACCGTATACTTGTTATGCATGAGAGAAGAAGAATGAGAGGTCATTACTCCTTGGGATATATTGGATGAGGGATCCGAAATGGTATTTAACATTTTATTTTGATTTAAACTAGTATATTTATTTTTTTAAAGCATTACTATGTTATTTAAAGGCATTCAAGACCTCCGTGATAATGTGACACAGGTTGCAGCTAGTGTAATTCAACATGTTTAAATTGAATTACTTGTTTAAAGTACTTCAATTTGTTATATATATATGTATGTAATGTTTGATATTGAATATTATAATACCCATGGGGTTGTGATGTCCTTGACCTGGGGATGGGATGTCATGACCATTGGGATTGACTGATGTTGATCACACGTTGGGTTGGACCATATTTTATTTTGTGGTTTTGACCACATGAGTGGGAATTGTGGACATCAGATTAAAGAGGTTAGGTCCTCAGGTTTTGGAGGCATGTGATACATATATGGTAAGGCAATCATATTGGAGAAGCATGGTCATAAGGGAATGAGGTTCCAAATATGGTGTGTCTTAGGTCCTCTATATGGTAATTGTCACTCACTCGTGATGGCCAAATCACCAATTGAGTACTGTGAACAATTTTTGACTCTGTGAGGAGGTTATATTGACCACATGTGTTGGTAGTGGCCCCCAATAGTTGCACCATAGGTATATATGTTTTGTTGGTTATTTCTATAGAAATCCACATAGAACCCGAGGAGCCTTTTATTAATAGTGATGAGGCGATTGGGTAGGGGGCTCTGGATTTCCATGATTGAGGTCATGTTCCTTGATAATTATTTGAGGAAAAACATCATTGTTCATCTGGTTGTCATTCTATGGGCTGACTTGAGCTTTCGAGTAGTGGTCTGTGAGTCCAGGATACTATTTTTTGGGTGTTCCTTCATGATTTTATTACTTTGGTACATGGGGTGTCATGAGGTATGTGGTTATAATATATATGATTGAGGTGGAACCTAAGGATTTATGAGGACTTTGTGAAAATAGGGGTACCTTAGGACATGGGACAAGGACTCTATTTTCATCTATGATCCCAGAATTGGTAGAAGTAGTTGACACACCCTAGTGGCTACTAAGCACCATTAGATTTTTTTTATTTATTGCATGATACTATTTAATTTACATAGAGATTCATATCCTCTTAAACACTTATAATATGTAAAAACCATTGGGTGGAATCCTACTAATATTCTTCTCACACACTACGTGGGTCGTTCAGGAAATGTGTAGACATTATGGATTTACATATAGGAAAAGGGTCAGTTTCCATAACTAGATTATAGTACTCTTTTACATGGATATTGGAATGGGCCTTGACTAAATTCTTAGCTAGAGATTTTGTTTAGTTTACTGTTTAGTTTTAGCATTCTTATATGTGTAGCTATTGTGTACTTCTATGGGAAGCACCCGAGATATTGTATTTTATTACCTGATGTGAGATTTTTTAGTGTCTACAGGTGCTATTATGGCATTATATTCTATTTAACATCACTTGTACTGGTTTTTATATTGCTTTAGCTATTTATCACTATTGGATGTGCTTCTTCTCAGTGGGGTCGGTTCGAGTTTTTTGACTCAGTCATTTCTGCTGCATGTTATCTCATTATGCTCAGACCATTGTATTGTCTACTCCGAGAGGTTATATCCTCTCCCTATACATGTTTACACCATCAATGATAATTGTTAACCTTTTGAATTCAGGAATGAGTGCCTAGGTCTAGTGGAACCTATCCCGTTAGCACTGTTCGGGTGGCTGATCGGGTCAGGGATTCTACAAGGCGTGACATAGAATTATTTGACTAGGATTTAGTATTGGTGTTTTGATATCTAATAATTTGATCGATACATAAATTTTAGGGTTTTATATTTGAGATATGGTAGACAGAGGATAGGTTCTGATTGTTAATAAGTTTTGATCCCTTTCTTGGCTACACATATCCCCTTATACGAGTGACGTACCAAGTTACCATGGGTGGGAAATTACTATTTTTTTCTTGGATATGATTTTAAATGTTTTCCACAATAGTGGCTAACTTTGTTTTGGTTTTTATTGATTCTAATATGTGAACCTTGACTCAATGGGGTAAGGGAGGATTTGGAACCATCTCTTAGTAGAGAATGGTATACAGATATAGAATTTAGTCCTCAGACTGATGGGGAAAGTCATGTTATCTTAGCTTTGAAGGGAATTTTTTTGGGCTATTTCAATTTGGTATATGCATGTGTTCTTTTTGATGTGATAGTACCATGTGAGATTTGTCTATTTCCATGTTGAAAGGGTGAAATTCCTGACAGAATTGATTGTTTGTATATAATGTGATATTCCATGCTTGAAATTTATGTCAAATTTCATGTGGCATGGGAATTGGGCCTCGCTCTCAAAGGATTGGGTAGGTTTTATGGTTAAAGTGATTTTTGATCACTATGAATGTGTGAATCAGTCATTGGTTTGAGGCCACATCGGTTGTCAGGATGGGCATGGCACTGGGATATTGTGATGCCTTGCTCTGTTGAGGGCGGGTAAAGAGGCCATGAGGTCATGGTAACATGGGGAATGGCTTAGATAGGGGAGAGTAAGGGTAGTTATTATATATTGAGATTTTATTACATCACTATGTATGATATATATATGTTGGAGGTGATTGTCTGAAAATTTATGGTATTTAGCGGGTTCCTCCTAGATTCCTCGAATGGAGAATCAGGCGGGAGATGATACATTTCCACATAGGTTCAAAACCTAAGGGTCAGGCAGAGCATGAGTCGTAGGTACAATATTTGGGATAGACTCATGTTCATGGTCTGGAGAAAACATGGCAGCTACCAATCACGACAGCATTTGGGTCGCATCTTGATGAGTAGCTTCGATCAAGCCTGGTACTAGTCTGGAAGGGGATCGATATAGGTTCTCATAGAGTAGATCCATCGATGGAGTATCTGATGCTAGAGTTCCATTCAATGAACTGACCACAATTTCAGGGTGAGGGTGGTCCGTAGGAGGCTACGAACTGGATAGAGAGTATGCAGAGGATCTTTGGGAAGCTCAAGATTCCTCCAGGGTGGAGTGTCAAGATAGTAACGTACATGTTCAGAGGGCTGGAAATACACTAATGTAATGTGCAGGATTAGGCTCGTAGACATGAGGGACTATATTAGAAGTACATTGAGTAAATGTTCTTCGAGAAATGTTTCTCAGAGACGTTGATGGTAGAATGATCTCTAGTGTTCTTAATCCTTCAAAAGGGTTACATGTTCATCAAATACATTGAAACTACTTTCACTATATTTTCTAAAATTTCACAAATAATGGTAAGTGATGAAACCTTAAGGGTGACACACTTTGCTGATGGCTTATGGAATGCTATACGGGTGAAATATAAACATCATTATTATGGACTCCTTCTGAGATGTGGTTAATCATGAACTCATATATGAGGGATACCTGATAGAATTTTTTTGTTTGAGCTAGGTGACGACATAAGGTGATGGATCAAATGGTAGGAAATATGGTCTTTGTGAAATCTAGCAGGGTGGTCAGGCCAAGGACTCGACTAGTCAGCCTTGTGGTAACATAGGAGTGGTTTTCTGTTAGTCTTTGCATCCAGGGCATGCATGTACATAGTTTGATCGACCTCTAAGTGTGTGTCAGGAATGTAGGAAGGCTATTCATATCAATAGGTTTGGAAGAAAGCCTTCTCAAATAGCTGATAGATAGGGACCAAAGAAACCGCAGTAATCATAGATTATTTTAGGATCGGTACCAGGGGAGGGTAGCTAGGGATAAACTATAAATGGATGAAATGGAAGAGATTTTGGGACACATCCCTTGGTTCAGTGGCTGGTGTAGCAATATAAGGAGGATAGGATTTAAAAAGCTATGTGTCCAGCCTGGTGCTTTCTATAAAGTTTCCAGGGTATGGGCAGTTTGATGAGCTGACTATGGTCTTAGGTACACCACGGGTTTCACTGTGATTTTTTTGTTTTCCTTTGGAATGGAATGTTAATACATTTTTGGTTTGAGTGCACATGGTGTAAAATATGTATAAGGACTAACCAAATGATGGTTAGTAGGTTGACCCCATCTTGGGTGAATGATAATATATATGAGGTACATGGCATTAGGACTATCATTGGATGCATGTTTTGTGGTGTCTTAGGAATCACATAATCTGATGGATGAAATTTACATGAGGTTCCTTGGGCATCAGGGCATCGATGATGCAGTTTGTGACCGAGGTTCATATCAGAAGTTCGTTTTGAGAATCCACAGGATGTGGGACCCTATTGTTCCAAGTGTGCTATGGGTTTGAGGTGGGATCCAATGTAGTGTGGGATGTGACTAGGTGTCGGAAGTTTCACAAGAGAACTTGATGAGGTTTTGGGGTGAAAATATGTCATGGTATGATAATTGTTATTAAAATAGGCCATTGGACATTGATTGTCATGATCATTGAGTTACGTTAGAGAGGGTTAGGCAATTCCTATGGTGGGATCCCCTTTGAAGAGGTTGACCTATACCATTCATACTTGGTTTGTTTGGCTTGATAGGATTTTTTTTGTATGTTTGGTACTATCTATATTTCTTGTTTTATTTCTTAGGGATTATCCAAGTTAAGGTGGGAACATTATAAGGGCCCGAGTTTTCGAATGGGTCAAAATCCCCACATGATTTGATATTTTCTATTAGTTCAAATACTACATTTTGATTCATCGATCAGAACTCAATTCCAATAGTTTAGTTGGCCTAAAATTGTGTTTTTTGGGTTTTTTTAGAGTTTTGTAGAGTGCATTGGGTGTTCTGAAGGGTTTCAAGAGCATTAATGGCCCGAAGGCCTAGTTTTTGAAATGCTGATGCTGGCATACAATTTGGGGGAATATCATGCAAAACTTTCATGAAATCTTGTTGCCCCATCTACTAGGACAGTGAGATATCCAAGGTTTCCACAAGGTTTGTAAAACCGTGTGGAGTGGTCATGATGTCCTAGGGATTTCGGAAAATTGTTGTGCACAATTGGTGCACGGTTTGGAAATCAATGTGAGCAAACCATGTAGCCTAATAACGGATTTAAATTAACATTTCCGCATATTTTCTTATTTCCTACATTCCCCAATTTCATAATCTCCTTCTTGGTCATACACATAGTATTGGGGAGTATCCTATTTTCTTATCCAGTGTATTTTGATCCAACTACATTCCCCTACCTCGGTTAGTCATTTGTTCAGAAGCTGTAGGATTTCCACAGTAAGGCTAACCCCAAACACTATTCTTCTTAATTGACCTTCCATATTATGGATTGTTATTTCTATATGAAAAAATTTTAGGGGGAATACAAAAACATAGATCTATAATGATCCTCTTTGAATTAGACCTCTAAATCAGATGTTCCTATGTCTACGAGTCTAAGATAGGCGGTGCAAACCATGTTTCTAGTTTTCGTGGATGTTTTGGGGTTGTCAATTTTTTGTGCAATATTGGGTATTAAGAGGATACTTGTAATAGCATATTGAATCTACTATTGGACCATGTGGGATTTTGTGAGCATGGGAAACACCTGCTATTCTTGAGCGAGGCTGAGCGGGAGGTTGTTACTCTATGGGATTTTTTCATCAAGGGAGAAAATTTGGTATTTAATGATGTTTTTGATTTAGACATGTATGTTTAATTTTTTAAAGCTGATTAATTGATTTAGAGGAATTCCAGACCTTTGTGGTAATGTTAAATATCTGGTATCTTGTGTAATTCAACATATTTATAATGAATTTCCTGTTTAAAATGCTATAATGTGTTATATATATATAATGATTGATATTTCATATGTTTAGACCACTACGGCTATAATGGTATTGAACATAGGTTGGGATGGTGTGACCAGATGTATTGAGTGATGTTGATCACTGGTTGTGCTTTGACCGAATTTGATTGAGTGGTTTTGACTAGTGGCTTGGGTGTTGTGGATGTCAGATTGAGGAAGTGAGGCCGTTAGGTTTGGAAAGGCCCATGATACATATATGATAAGGCCATCATATTTTATAGACATGGTGTCAAG
This sequence comes from Viscum album, assembly GCA_963277665.1. Taxonomy (NCBI): domain Eukaryota; kingdom Viridiplantae; phylum Streptophyta; class Magnoliopsida; order Santalales; family Viscaceae; genus Viscum; species Viscum album. The sequence goes on from OY728162.1 coordinate 1,329,082,811, forward strand.
GGAACAAGGTTCCATATATAGTGTGGATTAGTTTCTTTATTTAGTGATATCCACTCCCACATGATTTCCAAAGTGCGAACTTAGTCATGTGCACACTAGTTGACTATCTGATGAGGTGGTTTTGATCACTCGTGTGGCAAGAAGTCCCCAATAGTTGTGGCTTTGGTAATTGAATGATGTTTCTATCATATTATTTGTTTGATTACCTTGGACTACATAAAGGAGGAACATTTCTGGGTGGTTATTGATCAGTTGAATAAGTTGGCTCATTTCATTCAAATAAAGGAAACTAATAAAGTTAAACATCTGGGTGGGCTATCTATGCAAGAGATTATGAGGTTACTTGGGGTTCTATATGAAATTTTTTGTATAGTGGTGCTAGGTTTTATTTCAATATTATATATGAGTATCCAAGATGATATGGGGACTTAGGTTAGATTGAGATCAACTTACCATCCATAGATATATGGACATATATAGTGTTCTATAATAATTTTGGATCATTTTATTCATTCTCATTACTTTTATTTTTGTGAATTACAGTTTTCCATTCAAGAAAAAATTGAGTTCTATTAAAAAATATTTATCATTCTTCAATAAAAATGACTCCCTTGATTCTCTGTTTGGTTTCCCTTATAGATCACCATTTCATGGGGTAGAGGTGGGCTTCGAATCCCTAATTGGATTGAATCTTATTAAGGGATGTTTGTGAGGATTCCAAATATACATACACTTCTTATTATAGATCATATATTAAAAGAAATCATATGTATATCACAGAAGTATTCCATTTGAGTTTTGTATTAGAGAATTGGTTTTTCTGAAAGTTTCTCCTTGGTTCAGTCACCATCATCTCAAAAAATAGGGGAAGATGGATCTGAGATATATTGAACCATTTTGTTTCATAGGTCATCTTGTATATGTTTCTTATCAATAGGTTTTTCCAGTTTATTTGATGGGTATTCATTAGGTCTTCCAAATATCTCACCTTAGGAAGTATCATTCTGATCCCTATTGTAAGAACCCGAACCCTCTTTTAAGGTATGTTTTTCCTTTTCTGGTCATTTTTTAGAAAAATAGGATATTTTGGAAATTTTCTATGTACACATCTGGTACATTATGCATACAAATTGTGTACTTCCATGCCACATAAGGTCATGCTCTAGCCATGTAGTAGCCACACACACTACCGTGTGGGAGTGACTTGGAGGCCGCTTAATGCAGAGTACAGAAACAGCAAGTACATTCCATGTACTCCAAAAGTTCATGCCGTGCATTTTGTATTTTCAATCAACTCACCAGGGCCGCGTCTGAAAGATAGAGAATCCTTCTTCTAGGTCTTGTTTGTTTGAGTGCGACTGAAAGACCTCTGATCATCAACAAGCCCCCAAGCCTCCGTCTATCCTGTAAATCAAACACCGTCGGCTGCTTTGGAATCACATCGGTGAGTTCTCTATTTTGCTGAAACCTCATTTCATGATTTCTATTCTTTTCCATGTTATCATGGGTTGAATGTTTTAGACGTTTTCATAGATATATGACATTCTAAGTAGATTCAAGCATTTATGTTCCAGTATATCGATCTCCTAACCCTAAGGTAGTATGTTTGTGGCATTCCGTTCGATGCCTTTCATAATTATATGAAAATTCCACCAATACTCTTGAATGGGGTATTGCATGTTTACCATTTTACCCTCATTGATTATATTCCATTCATGTATGACTATGTAGAGGTAATTTTTATTTGAATATGGATGATTTCTATTCTTTGTATGTTTTTCACTTGTATATTCTGTTTGCGACCATTTGGTATTGTTTACCCAATTTGGCTGCCTTGCCTGTTTTCCGTGGCTGTTGCTCTAGGATGGAGAGTTTGTATTCAGACATGCTTGATATGTTTTAGACTATTAGCCAAGTATTTATGTAGGTTAACTAGGGACATATTACACTTCTATTCTCATAGTCCTACACAGGGCTGTGAGAACCTGGTGTAGTAGACTGTAAGGAGAATTGATCGGGTGAGCATCGTCAGAGAGTCTTTGAGAACATATGCTATAAGGGGGATTGACCGAGTGAGCATCCTCATAGATCCTAGAACAACATGGTGATATAAGTGGAATTGACCAAGTGATCATCCTCAGAGAGTCCTTGATTTCTTTAGACTGTAAGGGGATTGACCGTGTAAGCTTCCTCAGTGATTCTATGTTTGAATTGTAAGAACAAGATTATAAGAGGAATTGACTGAGTGAGCTTCCTCCAAGGGTCCTAGTACTTGTGGTAATAAGTGGAATTGATCATATGAGCTTTCTCAGAGAGTCCTTGTCTACGTTAGAGTATACGGGGAATGGACTGGGTGAGATTCCTCAGAGAGACTTTCTTTACCTTTGACTATAAGGGGGATGGACTATGGGCGATTCCTCAAAGAGTCTTAATATATTTTTATGACTAATCCAGAGCGGTTAGGCTGAGTGCACTACCTAGAGGGTTGTATGTACATCTTAGGTAGGACCAGAGGGGATGGCTGTGTGTACTTCCCATAGGGTTACTTATTTGAGGTTTAGTTGTTTCTTTTACTGTTTCTTGATTTCAATCCATGGATTGTTTACTATTTAGTACATTTTTGTTTACTGCATTATGTACTTTTACCTACCATATACTCACAAGCTATTAGGCATAGTTTATCAGGTGGTTTTCTACTAGGATTTAGTCTCACACCCTGTTTGGGTCATGCTTTTGGGCCCAAACAGATTATATTGTTTTAGGTATAGATAAGGGCATGTTCCCTTCTACTTCAGGTACTTGATTTTTGTGGAGTTTGGTATCATGGGACCAAGCTTATGATTGTGATGCTGAGGAGCTATTTTTCTTTCTTCTTGTACTTTGGTTTTTCACTGTTTGTATTTCCAGCATTGTGACTTGTTTGGCTGTTTACCTAGACATATGTATTATGCATAATTTTATACATATGCTCCAGTTTTTTATTATCCTAGTCTTCCGTTGTTTACTGTTGTTGGATATTTACAACATCTTCTATTGTGTGTATTCTTTACTTCCATTGTGTACTCTGCCAATGAGGGCATAGTTTCTACACTACCACACCCAAGTCCCTTTCTTCTAGTCTGCATCCTGTGGTGTTTGTGGAAATGTTCTTGTGGCCATGTGACCAACCGGGTACAAGGCGCCTCTGGGTGGATTCCAGAACTGGGATGTTTCAAAGTGGTATTGGAGGATTTTTTTTCTCTTGACTTACTGTTTGGAGCCTTAGCCAGGGATATGATGGAATATGTACTTGGTAATAATATATACCCAGGATTAGCTAACCCATGTACAGGGAAAATCCATTCTACCTCGTTAATTGTAATTTTTCTGGTTTTGCAATTATTACAGTTGATCTGATCTCACCTTGAGTGGTTCACATGATTTGTGTTGTTGTTGTTGATTTTATTGAAGTTATACTTTTGTTGTAGCCTTATGAGATGAGGGTATTCCATCTCATGCATCATATAGGCAATTTCTATAAATCACATTACATTCATTTTTGTCTTGTCATATAAGATTCATTAGTGACTTCATGTTGTTGTGATAGGTGGTGTGTAAAATATGCATGTTGTTGTGATAGTAGCCTTGATAGAAATACTTGTTGTTTTATTAGGTATTTTTTTGTAGAGGTTTTCTTGAATGAATGCCAAGATTTAGTTCTTGAGGTGTTATAGGCCCTCATGGACCGCAATTTGGTGGATCGTTGTCTTGTTTTCCATGTTATAATGTGTATAAGATGCAAAAAATTGATTTACAGGTTGTATGGGCCCTCAGGAATCTGAATTTTGCACTTTCAAGGTTCGTTTCAGTGTTTTTAGGGTTCCGGAGTAGTTTCTGAAGATTACTATCTGGAAAAACCCTAAATACACATCGTTTAATGTTATGTAAATGTCATGTGTTCTTATGGTCATGAAGAAACTGTTTTTCTTAAGTACACACTGTGTACATTACGTACATTCCATGTCGTCTCTAACTATGTCATATGTCTTGTGGTCATGGATACAGGATGGAGAAAACATGGAGTTAACATGCCATGTATCGTCTATACACATCATGTAGTGTTGACCTCGTGACCACTCGTGTCACTAACAACACAGGTTGGCTGAGTCATGTCTAATACATGTCATGTGTCATCTAAACATGTCGGGTAGTCTAACCTAGCTACCCAGTCATGTCACGTACAACACGGGTTGGTGTTACCCTTTAACGTACATGCCTTGTCTACCTTGAACATGTCGTGTAGTCTGACCCAGGTACCCGGCCGTGTCATGAACAAAATGGGTCGGTGTTATCTATTCTCATACATGACGTGTCCATCTAGAACATATCGGGTTGTTTGAGCCATGTGTTAGGCCGTGTCACTAACAACACATCCTAAGTGAATCTTGTCTAGTACCCACCTTGTATTAATTGTACACACCGTGTAGTATTTCCATAAAAGTGTTGTGTGCCTTAACCGTGTAGAAGAACCCAGGCAGGGAAATAGGATTCAAGTACATGTCTAATACAAAATACCATGTGTATGGGGTGTTACATGACTAGTTTAGGCAAGAGTACACACCCATTTAAATGTCTTTAGGGAACACTTTGTGTAGGAAATGTACACGCTGTGTAGTCATGTTTATAAAACATGGATGTTTTCTTTATCTTGTTCCATTATTACACTCCTTGTTTTTAGACATTGATAATATTGATCTAAGGTGTGCGCTTGAACATACATATTCATGCCACCAGGATATCATCTGGTTGTGCATCAGTTGCCAAATAGTGATCAAACACTAGAAATGGACAAACATGGACTACCTGCAGATCCTTCCATTATGCCAGCCTTGACAATAGAAGTTGTACCTACAATAGTCACTGATGCACAGTTCAGAGAGATATTTTTGATGATGATGCCGACCTTTCAGGGATCACTGCCTCCTACCCTGTCAATGGTTGATTTGACGCGGGTCTTCCAGCAGTAGTACCCAACCACTTTCTTAGGGGATGGAGGATCCCAGGGTGCAGAGTCATGGATAGAGGCCACACTGATGATTTTTTAGCATCTAAAGATACATCTGGAGAAGAGGATGAATATTTCTACCTACAAGGTCTAAGACACTTCCATGAGGTGGTGGGATGTGATCTCATAGGTGGTCCTCTAGTAGAATATGGATTGGGATGAGTTTCGGAGCAACTTTTATGATTACTTCTATCCAGATACCTTGAGGGCTGATCGAGCCCGAGAGCTCCTGAGTCTACAGCAGGGTTCTCTTACTGTTATAGAATATTCTTCTCACATCATAGAGTAGCAGCGTTTCACACCTATTCCAGGAGGTGATGAGTTTTTCCCCGAATGGAATTTTGAGGATGGTCTGAGGCATGACATCTGGTCGCATGTGGACATCTTTAGGTTGAATTTGATATCCTCTTTCATCAACTAGGCACTAATTACATAGCGTAATCTGAGGTATTCTAGAGCTGTGATCAAAGGCGGTTCGACATCCAGATTTAGTGCTCCGCCAGCTGATAGTAGGAAGCACCACAGGGAGGCTACACGAAGAGATCAGAGTAGTTGGGATGCACCTTCCTGTAGCCAGGTAGTGTGTTACCAGATTGGAAGAAGCAGGCATACGAGGCCATGTTGCCCGAGAGACCCAATGGAGTTCTGATCCTGGGGAAAGATGGGTTACCTTTAGCGCTTTTGTCTATTCTTCTCACCCGCACCTGGTGACAAGGGTTTTTTTGTGACTCCTCGTTCAGGTGAAGTGCCATCAGTTTCTCACCAGTCTGGGAATTGGATTTCTTCCAACCATTCAGGACAAGTTGGAGGTCGTGTATGTGGTATTCTATAGCCCGGGTTTTAGTGACATCTGTGTGGATTAGCTCAAAGTGGTCAGGTAGGGTCACATGGTCGCAGTACAGGCCAGACATTTGCAGTGGAGAAGACCCAGTAAGAGCAGGATCCCGGACCGTTAACCATTAAAGGTATGATCATAGTAGCCTCAGTTTTATATTTTTCTCTTTTTGATACAGGGGATTCCCATATATTTATATCTATTGCTATCGTGTAGATCCTTGGGCTCTACATCTTTTCTTCTGCTGATATTTTGACGCTAGACACTTCGTTGGGGACTAGAATTGCTAGTGTATGTTAGTTCAAATAGTTCCTTCTACAGGTTGATATATTTCACATTCCTTGGGACCTCTATGTCCTAGAGATGACAGGCCATGATGTCATTCTCAGGGTGGACTATTTAGTTCAATTCCAGGTAGTCTTCGACTGTTATCATCATAGGGTGAGGTTTATATCACCGAAGGGTGGATATTTTCTTTATAGGAGTGAATAAGATGTCCAGGCGAGCAGATTGGGTCAAGAGCATCATGGGCTAGGAGAAGTTACAACTCAGATTACTAGTTTATATCTGTATGACTAGGTGAATTCACAGATAGACTTTCATCCAGTGGTTGATGATTTCAGAAATGTGTTTCCAGAGGACTTTTAAATTTTTCCTCTAGAGCGTGAGGTATAATTCCTAACTGAGTATTTTATAGGAGTGGCATCAGTGTCCATTCCTCCTTATAGGAAGGCTACACCTGAGTTGTAGGAGCTTAATAAGCAGTTGAAGGATTTGTAGGAAAAGGGTTTCATCCATCCCATTACTTCTCTTTGGGGTTTGCATGACCTTTTTGCGAAGAAGGAAGACCTCACACTCAGGCTTTGTGTAGACAATTAGAAGTTGAGCCAGTTGATGGTCAAGAACCGATATCCCTTACCTAGGATTGAAGATCTCTTTGATCAGCTTCAAGGAGCCTGGGTGTTCTCGAAGGTTTACTTGAGATCCGGTTATCATCAGTTGTGAGTTTGACCATCAGATATACCTCTTACATCCTTCTAGAGCATGTATGGTCTATATGAGTATTTTGTTTTGTCGTTCGGTCTCACGAACACACCTATAGTTTTAATGGCACTGATGAACCGAGTGTTCCATCCATACTTGGATTCCATCATGATGGTCTTCATAGAATTTATCTTGGTGTACTCTCACACTGGACAAAACCATGCTACCCATCTTGATATCGTTCTGAGTACACTGAGGGAGCATCAGTTAGATGCTAAACTCTCAAAGTGCCACTTCTGGATGGATCAGATTCACTTCTAGTGTCATGTTATCTCAGTGGTAGGAGTTTCTGTAGAGCCATAGAAAGTGAGGGTTGTAGTTTCCTTGGAGAATCCAAAGAACCTCTTTTAGGTGTAGAGTTTTATAGGGCTAGTTGGATACTATAGATGTTCCATAAAGGACTTTTCACTCTTAGCAGCACTGCTGACAGGTCAGACTAAGAAGGGGGAAATGTTTTTATAGATAGATTCATGTGAGTCATCCATTGAAGAGATGAAAGGGAGGTTGACATCAACACTGATACTTTTCTTGCTAGAGACAGACAAGATAAATATTGTTTACTCTGATGCATCAGGTATCAGGCTGGGAACTGTTCTTATGAAGGGATATTGAGTCACTGTGTATGGGTATGAACAGTTGAGGCCACATGAGAGGAATTATCTGACTCATGATCTGGAGTTTTTGGCTATTGTTCATTCCCTGTGTTGTTGTAGACATTATCTTCTGGGAGAGAATATTGTGGTTTTCACTAACCACAAAAGTCTCAAGTACATCTTCACTCAACATGATCTAAATTTGAGACAGTGTAGTTGGGTTGAGTACCTAAAGTCCTTTGTCTTTTAGCTTGCCTATACGCCTAGAAAAGGCAACGTAGTGGCTGATTCATTGAGAAGGAGGACTCAGATACATGCACTTCAGGAGGCCAGCAGTGAGTGGTAGCATATAGAAATGTTCTCTAAGATTTATTTGGAGGTGCATGAAATTCAAGGGTAGACATTTCTTTCTTCTGTATTTGTTACGTCTGCTCTTCTAGATCGAGTTCGAATGAGGCACCTATCAGATTCTGTAGGCCTAGTATTAAGGGAAAGTGTGTATGGAGAGGATGATATTCCTAGATGGACCAGATGCGATGATGATATCTTGTGTTTCCAGGGATGCGTATGGGTGCCAGTAGATATACGCGATAATCTGATGCGAGATTTTCATTCCTCAGTTTGGGAAGTTCATCCTGGCATCCCATTGATGTATCATGATCTACACCATCAGTATTGGTGGCCGAGTATGAATAGGGACATTTCTAATTGTTTCATGAGGTTTACCACTTGTCAGTAGGTGAAGGAAGAGAATCAGTGACCATTAGGGATTCTACAGCAATTACACATTCCCAAGTGGAAGTGGAATGGTGTCGTGATGGATTTTTTGACCGGTTTGCCGAGGTCTCGTCGAGGGAATGATGCATTTTGGGTTATCATTGACAGACTCACGAAGGTTGTTCAGTTCTTGCCGATCAAGGAGAACATCAATGTTGATGAACAGGGATAGTTGTACATCCGTGAGATTGTATGTCTTCATGGAGTTCCACAATCTATTGTTTCAGATAAGGATTCATATTTTACTCCTCGGGTCTGGTAGGGGCTTCAGAACTCTTTGGGTACACATGTACTTTTCAGTACAGCTTACCACCCCCAGATGGATGGTATGTCTGAGCATACGATTCAGGTTCTTGAAGACATGCTCCAAGAATGCATTCTTGATTTTGGAGGTTCTTAGGAGAAGCATATACCTCTGGTAGAGTCTGCCTACAATAGTAGTTTTCATGAAACAATTCAGATAGATCCTTATGAGGCTTTGTACGGTAGGCCATGTTGATCACCCTTATGTTGGATGGAGGGAGTTAAGGAAGCATTGTTGGGACCTCGTCTTGTTCAGGAGACCATAGAGTTGAAAGAGTTGATTAAGAATAGGGTGTCTACTGCACAGTTTCGACAGAAGTCTTATGTTGATCAGCAGAGACTACCTCTAGATTTTGGGGATGGGGATCAGGTTTTCTTGCATTTCACACTAAGGCTAGGACATAAGAGGATTAGGAGACACATAATGCTTTCACTGTGGTACGTCATAACATTTGAGGTGTGGGAGGGAGTTGGTATGCTTGCCTGCTGGTTGTAGTTACCTCAGAGGTACCGAGCTATGCACGACATCTTCCATGTTTCCCAGCTTCGACGTCACTTATCTAACTCATCTCATGTCTTTTAACCCAATTTAGTTGACCACGAAATGGATGCCTTGTTTGATGCGAATCCTTTATGGATTGTTGATAGTAGTACAAAGGTTCTATGTGGCCGGTCTGTGCCTCAGGTATGAGTGTTGTGGAAGCATGGGTAGGTGCAGGATGAGACTTGGGAGAGGGAGGCCAATATACGAGCATAGTGGACAGAACTGTTCTGGGTTTCATCTTCTATGCCACACTATAAAAATTTTGGGGACAAATTTCATTAAGGGGTGAAGTTTCTCAGAACACGTACCTTCATTTCTGGTATGTTTTTTCTTTTCAAGTCTTTTTTGAGGAAAATAGGTAATTCTGGAAATTTTCTATGTACACATTGTGTACTTTATGAGTACATGACGTGTACATCCTTATTGCAGTAGGCCGTGTGCTGGCTGTGTCATAGCCACACACATGGCCATGTGGGAGTGACTTGGAGGCTACCTAATAAAGAGTACAGACAAATCAAGTACACATTATGTACTCTAAAAGTACATGCCATGTAATTTGTTTTTTTTCATTAAACTCACCAGAGTCACATCTGGCAGACAAAGCACCCTCCTTCTAGGTCTCTTTCATCCGAGATAGTCTGTATGGGAGTGGATCTTCAATGAGCCCCTGAACCTCTGTCTATTCCTTGAATTGAACACCGTCGGTTGTGTTGGAATCGCATCGGTGAGTTCTCTCTTCTACTAGAACCTCATTTCATGATTTCTCTCCTTTTCAAAGTTATAGTGGGCTGAATGTTTTAGTCCTTTTCTTGGATCTATGAAATTCTAATGATATTTAAGCATCTAGGTTTAAATATAGCGTTATCCTAACCTTGATGTAGGTGGTTTGTGCCTTTCTGTTTGATGTCTTTGAGTATTATGTGAAAATTCCACTAATACCCTTGAACGGGGAATTGTGTGTTTACCATTTTACCCATGTTGATTGTATTCCATGCTTGTATACCAATGTAGATGTAATTTGGATGTGAATAGGGATTATTTATATTATTTTTATTTTTTCCCTTGCATGTTCTGTTTGCGATCGTTTAGTCTTGTTTAGCCAGTTAGGATACCTTCCCTGTTTTCCATGCCTATTGTTATAGGATGGAGAGTTTGTATTCTGAAATTCATGATATGTTTTAGACTATTATCCAAGTAGTTATGTAGGTTTACATTGTCCATATTACACAACTATGCTCGTTGACATACACAGGGTCGTGTAACCTAGTGTAGTATACTATAAGGGAAATTGACCGGGTGAGCTTCCTCAGAGAGTCTTTGAGCACTTAGGCTATAAGGGGGATTGATCGAGTGAGCATCCTCAATGATCCTAGATCCACTTGGGGATATAAGGGTAATTGGCTAAGTGAGATTCCTCATAGAGTCCTTGACTTATTTAGACTATAAGGGGATTGACCGCGTGAGATTCCTCATAGAGTCATTGTTTGAATTGTACGACCTGGGATATAAGGGGAATTGACTGAGTGAGCTTCCTCAGAGAGCCCTAGAGCTTTTGGATATAAGGGGAATTGATCATGTGAGGTTCCTCAGAGATTCCATGACTACCTTAGACTATATGGGGAAGGGATTGGGGGAGCTTCCCCCGAGAGTCTTGCTTTACCTTTGACTATAAGGGGAATGGATTGTAAGCGCTTCCTCAGAGAGTCTTATTATATTATAATAACTGAACCAGATGCATTAGGCTGAGTGCACTGCCCATAGGGTTGTATGTACTTCTTTTGTAGGACTAGAGGGGATGGATGCGAGTACTTCCCAGAGGGTTACCTGTTTGAGGATTAGCCGTTTGTTTCACTTTTTCTTGATTTGAAACTGTGGATTGTTTGCTGTTTAGTACATTCTTGTTTAATACATTCTGTACATTTACCTTCCATATACTCATGGGATATTAGGAATAGATCGCCATGTGGTTTCCTACTGGTATTTAGTATCCCACCCTATTTAGGTTATGCTTTTGGGCCCAAACAGATTATATTGTTGCAGATATAGATAAGGGAAGCACCCTTCTACTTCAGGTACTTGATTGCTGTGGAGATGGGGAGCATGGGACCAAGCATAGGCTTGCAATGCTGATGAGATATTTGTCTTTATTTTTGTAAATTGGTTTATCACTATTTTTATTTCTAGCATTTTGACCTGTTTAGGTACTTTCCTTAACATATGTATCATTAATTGTTTTATACATATAAATATGCTTCAGTTGTTTATCATCCCAGTCTTCCTTTGTTTATTATTGTTGGATATTTACTGCTTCCACTATTGTATGTATTGTTTACATCCACTCTATACTCTTCCAATGAGGGAAAACATTCTCTACTATCACACACATAACCCACGGTGCTAGTTAGCAACCTCTGGAATTTGGGAAAATGCACTGGAGGCCATGTGACCAACTGGGTACGAGGTGCCTCTGGGTTGCTTTCGGAACCGGAACATTACACCTATCATGTTCTGTGATGGAATAAAATAATATTAGAACAAGTAATTTACATTTTTAACAAGCCATTTGAGGTCATCGATTATCATATACAGTTCTCACTTGAGAATTCAAATCCATTTGTAAAAGTGTTTTGGAAATATGATCCAAATTATCATGGGACATGGGAGTGTGAAATAATAGTATGGGAGAGAGGGATCACATTTTTTCCAATGTACCAGTCTTCCATATGAATCACATTGATAGAAAGTACTATGAAGGGGAGTATTATATGACCTAGTATTTTAATAGATAAATATTTTATATTTTTATATGAAAATTTATGACATTTCACAAACATGTTCTTGAGTACCTTAATAGTTTAGTTCCTTTAAAAATGTGGGAACATGAAAAACTAGTTCATCGGTGAATTATATCATCCCACAAAATGTTCCTCATAACTATCAATTGTAACACCCCAAGCTTCCGTGGTACACTTCTCCTTCAATAATACAATAGCTTGCATTGTACGCAACTTTGAGTTCTAACACACCGCGACCAATCAATGTAGCCGTTATGAATGGTAATATTTACTTTTTAAAATTATATAAATTTTATATTTCAAAATGGACTTCATTTTTGGATTCTGAATAAAGAAATTATCCTATGTTGAATTTTTTGTATTTTTCTGAGAACTTCAAATTTTCAATGAATAGTGAAATATACGTAAAAACAACATTTTTAATCAGAATAATTTATTGTGATAAATTATAATATTTAGTGGTTTTAAGGTATAATTAGAATATAATTATACCAATTTTTCCATTGGTGTTCATTAGAATTAATTTCACATTGAAATTGGATATAAACAATTGTCAATCTTTTGATAAATATTGTTTCTTAAAAACACACTATTTGTTTTGACAGCGTGAATAATTTTTAAATTAATTACTTCTGTTTCTCTATTTGGAATTTGGTAAAATGTATTAAATATTTAGAATCATAAGGTTCAATTTATGTAATTAAGACACTTTTGTTTTTTGACATTATGAATAGTAATGAGGGTAATTATCTTTACTTATCGTGATTAATTAGTAATCGGGTAGTTTAGGGTAATAAAATAATATCATAATAATAAAAAATGACCCCAAAATGTGTCCAAATTCTACTGGTTATGACATGGCCAACCATGGGATGCCTTGTGCCAATCTTTGGGACCCCATTGAATCACCATTGGGTGATAGTGACATTTTATTATTTTAATTTTTTAAAAGGAAAGTATAACCAAAGTATGTATCACCCAAGGAAAACAATTTTAGTTTTGTCTATGTAAATAATCTCTAAGAATATAAATATTCATTAGAAAGCTAAAATGATTTCCTACATCATGATATTTTTTTTAATTTTTATACATTAAATAAATTCAAATTTTTATGACACCATGATAATGCAGCGATTACCACATGAATTAATGATTTAAATAAAATGAAAAGATAATGTAAAATCTAAGACATTCACTCGTAAAAACCCTATTGGATGAGTATATTTAGAACCCTTATCAGTTTATCCTAGAAATATATCATTGTGGGACCTTTAAAATCCGAAACTCTTTATATAATAATGTAACATTTCTTGATTTTCCAAGAGTGCCCCTCCTCTCCTCTTATAAAAGGCCCCCACCTCTACCAACTTATTCACACCATCAAAGCCATTTGGCTCAGCCAACTTCTGCCCATATACTCTCTAAACTTCCCTCTCTTACTCCTAGAAGCTTCACTTTGGGAAGAAGTCTTACCATGGAATCCTTTGGCTCAAATAAAAAAAGTTACCTGATTTTAATGTAATGTATTCTCTTATTCTATTTTGTTTTATTTTGCTTCTCCAGCCCCTTAAACTCTTTTTATTCCTTTACTTTGTAAAAATACCAGTATATTAAATATACTAGGATGTTTTTATTATAAGAATTCGAGTTACACATACACACACCTCCGTCTAATGGTTAAAGAACACACTGTTTCTGTGGATAGCAAATTACTGCCTCACAAAACGATGATTGATCTATCTTCTCCTACCACATCTCAAGGTGGCCATTAAGATGTCACTATATTTATTTTTGATATATATTATGTTTATGTTTTCCTTATGCTTCTGTATTTTTCATTTATGGAATTCCTTTATGATTTCCATTATGGATAAACGTGATAATTTCATTTTAAGAAGTGCAGACTACCGCCCCCTCAAAGTGATTTGAATCGTTTATTCAATGTGTGGGAAATATAAAGGATGGAGTAGATGATATTATATATGTTATCATACTGGAATTATAATATACCTTTATATCATTATGTTTTCATTCCATTAAATACGAAATAGAAATGAAAGTAGCGTTCATGCGTACGTACATCTTATCGTCTCCATGAAAGGTGAATTTCATTTTCTACCTATAAATGTCATGTAATATTATAATGCATATATATACTAGATATATATGATATTTATGATATCTACATCATGAATATAATTCTGGATTTAAAGGATATTTTACCACATGAACAACTTGTAATCATAAGATGTTTATTTTTTACTCAAGTACCCAAGATCGACAAAACGACTGTCATTAACTTAAATAATTACATAATGTTAATAACATGGTAATAAGGGTTTTAAAAGGAATAATGAACTTGAAAAAGGTTCTTAATGAAGTATAAATTAACATTATTTTATTATTTAGGAGGTTAAAGAATGATCAAGTCAAGTCGGACACGAGGAAATGGACTTCGTCTCAATATCCTTTCATTGAGGCATATTTTGTTTTATACACAACATTATTTTATACGGAGTGTAAACCCCTTTGACTTTTACGGTTATTCAAAAGGAATATTTTTTTATACAATGTGTTTTACTAAACGACAAAATGGAATGTTTTTTGACGTACGTATGCGGCAACAACAACTTCTCCGCCGCCGTGACCATTATTTGAGTTTCAGCTTCCTCTACAAGTCATAACATTTTTTAAATGAAAAATAAATAAAATGTTTTACTTTTCTTTTATTTTGGTATTGAAAATGGTTTTGATAATGTTATTATTATACCAATGTGTTGTATTAATATCTTTTGATTGAAATGTGGAAATGTTGTGTTTCCTTTATGGATGTTTTATGTGATATGATTATGTTATGGTTTATGATATGTTTAAACCTTTTCATATAAGGCATGCATTGGACATAATAAATGATGGGTGGAGCCCCCTATAGCTTTTTGATGAATCGGTAGGTCTAATTAGACAAACTAGTGCCTTGGCACGAGGCCTTGACAAAATCTTATGTGTAGTCTTGGCACGAGGCCTTGGGTACATGGTTATGATAGTCTGACATTATGCATTCCATCATTATGAAAGTGGTTGTTGATATTGCATGTGATTATTAGACTATTATAATATCAATGTGAATATGTAAATGGCATTATTTCATTTTATTTTTAATATATTATGCTGAAGTTCATTTTTAAAAGGCTTTTGTTTTAGTTATACATTTCCTTAAATGTTTATGTTTATTTATTAATGTTTCCGCTATATTTTTATCCTCACTGAGCATCTGAGCTCACCCATTTCTATGTTTTATTTTTACCAGGATGTGAAGAAATATTTAATGAGTGACCTGTAGGGATAGTTTGGAGGGGATATGAGTTTTGACTATGAAGTCTATGTTATTGTAGTTTTACACTTTATAATGTAATGTACCATTTATGAATTTATCTAGTGTTTCCAAGGCTACTAAACTAATCAGTCATTCAAAACGTGATCTTTTGTGATCATGCCAATGTTACGTAATATTGCACCGGAACTAGGTAACTGGGGTCGGGGCGTTACATTTGGTATCCGAGGCAGTTTAGTACTAACCTTGGAAGCTAGATTTAGATAAACTATGATTAGAGCACATAGGCCTAAAATAGTTTTTGAGGATTAGTATTGAAAAAATTCCTAGAAATTTGTTATTATAGAGATTTTGTGGATGTTTCCGAGCAATACATCCATGTCTGGATACGAGTAGGTATAGGAAGCTCTGAAACATATGTACCTAGGGGTAAAACATGAAAACACCGCTTTGAGCAAGACTCAAACGGGAACTGGTGCATGACAACCGGCCTTTCTTCACTCTTGGTTACGACACTCCTAGGGGATATGCTTAGGATTATTCTCATATTATTTACAAACCATTATGAACGGTTTATGAGTATATAATACCTCAATGATTTTTTTTATGATTATGGATTATATCCATAAACAGTTCAATTTATGTTAAGAGTTTTACAAGTATGAAATTATGTATTTTGATTCATAAACTAATCTAGTTTATGCCATTGTATAGAAATGACACCTAGTGGAAGGAATGGAAACCATATAAGTGCACGCACTCCATTTAGGGATTTCCCTCCTGCTCAAGAAAATTATAGTGGAGCTGGTGATACAACTGGTGCTGATCAACTTTATCACCATACTGGGACAACTCACTCAGGTTATGAATAATAACCTTACTCGTATGGAGCACCCTGATCCGCAACATGGAGGATCAATGTTAGATCGTTTGATGAGGCAACGACCGCCAAAATTTAATGGGGATACAAATCCATTAGTAGCTGAACAATGGATAAACTCCATAGAGAAAATATTCCATGCCTTAGGGGTAGAGAAAGGGAGAAAGTTGTCTTGGCAGTTTACCGCCTCACTGGAGATGCCGATCAATGGTGGTAGCTAATTCAAAACAAAAAGGAAGATGAAGAAGTATCAAGTATGGTATGGAGGGAGTTTAAGGAAATTTTTCTTAGAAAAATACTTCCCACATGACCATCGAGCAGATATGGAAAGACAATTACCGAGTTTGAGGTAGAAGGAGGATGAGAATGATGCAAAGTATGAGGCTATCATTACAAGGTTAGCGAGGCATGCTAAAAATTATATACATAACCCAAGAAGTAATATTGGTCATTTATTTGATGGGTTAAACCCATTTCTCTGTCGAGCATTAGTCTCACAAACCTTCTCATCATACGAAGATATTGTCTCGTGTGCTATCAAGATGGAAAAGGAATTATCTAAGTCTTATGACTTTAAAGTAAAGCAAGAGAAGAAGATATATTTTGATCAATCTGGAAATGGAAATAATGGGAGGAAGGGAAAAGTTGAATATCAGTCCTGTAGTAAATGTGGAAGAAACTCCTTAGTACATGCTTGGAGGGAATGGGAGTCGGTTAAAAGTGTGGTGAAAAAGGCCAACAAGCTCATGATTTCAAGGGAAATAGAGTTACTGTCAATGTGGAATTCTATAATTGTAGAGATATGGGATATTATAAAAATGAATTTCCTAAGTGTCAGGGGAACTTACCTCAGAATAGGCCAAGGGATCAAGGCCAAACTTATGCTATCACTACTGCTGAGGTTGATGCTCCGAAAGATGTGGTGGTAGGTAATTTAATGGTTTCCTCAGGTTTAGAAAATGCATTATTTGATTCTGGATCATCACATTGTTTCATATCGCCCAAGTTTGATAAGAAAATTAGATATTTCCAATTTGATTTAACAAGTTAATTGTCAGTCAAAACTCCTAAGGTATGTACCATTGCTACAATGATTTGTCAATCAGTCCCCATTAGGGCATATAAATGTTCTTTATCTGCCTATCTCATCGTCATTCTCATGATTTAATTTGATATAATCCTCAGAATGGATTGGATTTTGGACCACGATGCGATTATGTATTGTAAGAAGAAGGAGGTTACGATTTTTGATGATGATGATAAGGAACACCTTATCTTTAGAGTAGAATCATCACCACCTAATTCTTATCTAGATCCACCCATAGTGGCTCTACTAAATTCAATAATCAGGGAGGAAGAGAATGAAATAACTGTGGGTGAGGAAAGGAATGTTCAAATAGAGGATGTAACTATTGTGAGAGAATATGTAGATGCGTTTCCAGAAGATTTACCTGGACATCCTCCAGAATGATAAGTTGAGTTTTCCATTGATTTAATTCCTGGGTGAAAGATTATATCGAAGACCCATTATAGAATGGCCAATGTGGAATTAGTTGAACTAAAGAATCAACTAGAGGAATTGAGTAATAAGGGATTTATTCTCCCTAGTGTTTCTCCATAGGGAGCCCCTGTCCTTTTTGTTAAGAAGAAAGATGGATATATGAGGTTGTGCATTGACTAAAGGGAGATCAATGCTATAACAATAAGAAAAAAAAGTATCCTCTACCTCGCAATGATGATTTATTTTACCAACTGCATTGAGCTCAATACTTTTCAAAGATTGAAATTCGATCTGTATACTATCATTTATGTGTGAAGAAGGAAGACATTCCGAAGACAGCATTTCAAACCAGGTACGGGCATTATGAGTTTACAGTAATTCCATTTGGATTGACTAATGCACCCACTGTATTCATGGATCTAATGGATTGTATTTTCAAGGAATATCTCGATGAGTTTGTGGTGGTATTTATTGATGATATCTTGGTTTACTCCAAATGCTACGAAGATCATGAAAATCACTTGCGCATTATTCTTAATACCCTTAGAAGACATGAATTATATGGGAAGTTTAGCAAGTGTAAATTCTGGCTTCAGGAGATTTCTTTTCCTAGTCATATTGTCTCCAATGATTGAATCTCTGTCGATCCTTCCAAGAATAAGGAAATCCAAGAATGGCCAGCACTAACGAGTATAACTGAGGTACGCAGTTTTATTGGTTTAGCAGGTTATTATCGACGTTTCGTCCAAATTTTTTCTTGTTTGGCTAACCCATTAACAAAGATCACACATAAAGGGGTTAAATTTGTTTGGACAAAAGAATGTGAAGAATATTTTGAAGAACTGAAGAGATGATTAGTCAATGCTCATATATTGACTCTACCATCGGTGAGTTATGGGTTCGTTATTTATAGTGATGCATCGAAGAAAGGACTTGGTTGAGTCCTTTTACAGAATGATAGGGTTGTTGCCTATGCATCATGACAACTTAAAATTCATGAGAAAAACTATCATACTCATGATCTCGAGTTAGCAACTATGATCTTTGCTTTGAAGATATGAAGTCACTACGTATATGGTGAAAAATGTGAGATTTATACTGATCACAAGAGTTTGAAGTATATTTTCTCACAAAAAGAACTCAACATGAGGCGAAGGAGATGGAATGAATTACTCAAGGATTATGATTGCACGATACACTACCACCCTGGGATTCCAAATAAGGTGGAAGATTCTTTGAGAAGAAATGATCATGGAGTTTAGAACAATATTAGAATTGAAAGGGATCCTATTTTCATGGATCTAGTGAAGATGGACATGGGAATAACTATGGAAGGTGAAACATCAAAACGTTTTCAAATGGTTGCGAAACCATCATTTCTAGAAAAGATAAAGAGTTCTCAAGCTGATGATGAAGAGTTGAAAAGGAAGATTAAAGCTGTGAATGATGGGCGGTTGAGTGACTTTGTGAGTGAAGATAAAAAAATTTAAATTTGGGAGAAGACTTTATGTTCCCTGATATACCTGATATAAAGATGGAATTGTTGGATGATGCTCATTGTTACAATTTCTCTATACACCATGGGAGCACAAAAATGTATAGAGATTTGAAGGAACATTATTGGTCGGACAAAATGGAGAGGGAGATTGCTCATTTTGTGTCATGATGTATGGTTTGTCGACAAGTGAAAGTTGGAAGGCAACAACCTGGTGGAGTATTGAACCCTCTTCCCATACCTGAGTGGAAATTGGATAATATTATGATGGACTTTGTCACGGGACTACCAAGGACTCCTAGAAGGAATTATGCAATATGGGTCATTGTTGATCATCTCACGAAGTTAGCACATTTTCTTGCTATAAGAGAAGATCCAACACTTGAACAGATAGAAAGGCTATATATTAATGAATTTGTGAGACTTCATGGAGTACCCCTATCAATTGTTTCTAATCGTGATCCCCGTTTTACATCAAGATTCATGAAAAGTCTTCAGAAAGCCCTAGATACTGAAGTATGTTTGAGCACTGCCTACCACCCTCAAACAGATGGACAATCAGAACAAAGTATTCAAACCTTAAAAGACATGTTGAGATCATGCTCACATAACTTTCAAGGTATGTGGGATCAATATTTACCTCTGCTAGAATTTTCCTATAACAATAGCTTCTATTCAAGTATTCAGATGGCACCCTATGAATCGTTATACGGAGTGAGATGTCACACACCAACCTGTTGGGATGATGTTGGTGAAAGAAAACTTGTAGGCCTAGAACTGGTGGAGGAAATTATGGAAAAGGTAAAGTTAATCCAAAACCACATTAAAGCAGCTCAAAGTAGGTAGAAGAGCTATGTCGATAACCGAAGGAAGGATTTGGAATTTCAGGTGGGAGATCGCATTTTCTTGAATGTATCTCCATGGAAGGGAGTTATACGTTTCGGTAAGAAGGGTAAATTGAGTGCCAGGTACATTGGACCTTTTTAAATTCTAGAGAAAATTGGGACTGTAGCTTACCGTTTTGCAATGCCGCCAAGTCTCTCCAAAGTTCACGATGTGTTCCCCGTATCACGGTTTAGAAAATATATTCTTGACCCAAAGCATGTACTAACCTATGAGGAATTAGAACTGGAACCTGATCTGTCTCACTATAAAGATCCCATCATAATTCTTGATACAAGAGAGTAAGTGATGAGAAACCGGATGACTGTTCTGGTAAAAGTTCTATGGAGAAACCATACAATAGAAGAGGCAATGTGGGAACCCGGGGAACTTATGATGAAGAATCACCCGAGTCTTTTCATGCGGTAGTTTTCTAGGAAATTCTAGGATTAAATTATTTGATGTACGGGAGAATGTAACACCCCAAGCTTCCACGGTATGCTTTACCTGCAATAATACAATAGCTTGCATTGTAAGCAACTTCGAGTTCTAACACACCGCAACCAATCAAAGTAGCCGTTATGAATAGTAATACTGACTTTTTAAAATTATATAAATTTTATATTTCAAAATGTACTTCATTTTTTGATTCGAAATATAAAATTTAGCCCATTTTGAGTTTTTGGTATTTTTCTGAAAACTTCCAATTTTCGATGAATAGTGAAAAATACTTAAAAACAACAATTTTAATCAGAATAATTTATTGTGATAAATTATACTATTTATTGGTTTTAATGTATAATTAGAATATAATTTTACCACTTTATCCAATGGTGGTCATTATAATTAATTTCACATTGAAATTGGACAGAAACAATTGTCAATCTTTTGATAAATATTATTTCATAAAAACACAATATTTGTTTTGACAGCGGGTATAATTTTTAAATTAATTACTACAATTTCTGTGTCTGGAAATTGGTAAAATGCATTCAATATTTAGAATTATAAGGTCTAAATAATTTAATTAAGACACTTTTGTTTTTTGACATTATGAATAGTAACGACAGTAATTATCTTTAATTATAGTGACTAATTAGTAATCCCGTAGTTATGGGTAATAAAATCAAATCATAATAATAAAAAATAACCCCAACATATGTCCAAATGCGATTATTTATGACATGGCCGACCATGGGATTCCTTGTGCCAAACTTTGGGACCCCATGGAATCATATTTGGGTGATAGTGACATTTTATTTTATTATTTGTTTAAAAGGAAAGTATAACCAAAGTATGTATCACCCAAGTAAAAAAAATTAGTTTTGTCTGTGTAAATGATCTCTTAGAATATAAATAGTACTTTTAAATCTAAAAATATTTCCTACATCATGATATGTTTTTCAATTTTTAGACATTAAATAAATTAAAATTTTTATGACACCATGATGATGCAACGATTACCTCATTAATTAACAAATTAAATAAAATGAAAGGATTATGTAAATTCTAAGACATAACCATGGAAAAACCTTATTTGATGAGTATATTTCGAACCCTTATCACCTTACCCTTGAAATATATAATTTTGGGACCTTTAAAATCTGAAACTCATTATATAATAAAGTAACATTTCTTGATTTTCCAAGAGTGCCCCATCTCTCCTCTTATAAAAGGCCCCCAACTCTACCACCTTATTCACACCTTAAAAGACATTTGGCTCAGCCCAAATCTGCCCAAATAATCTCCCAGCTTCCCCCTCTTACTCCTAGAATCCTAACTTTGGGACAAAGTCTTCCCAAGGAAGCCTTTGGCTCAAATCGAAAAGAGAAACCCGATTTAAAGGTTGTGTCTTCTCTAATTCTATTTTGTATTATTTTGCTTCTCCAACCCCTTAAACTCTTATTATTACTTTCTTTTGTAACAAACCCAGTATCTTCAATATACTAGGATTTTTTTATGATAAGGATTTGATCTACACTTACACACACCTTCGTCTAATGGTTAAAGAACATACTCTTTCCGTGGATGGAAAATTACTATCTCACGAAACGATGATTGTTCTATCTTCTCCTACCACCTCTCATGGTGGACATTAAGATGTCACTATATTTATTTTTTATATATTTTTTTATGGTTTTCTCATGCTTCTATATTTTTCATTTATGTCATGCCTTTATTATTTCTAATATGGGTAAATGCGAAAATTTCTTTTTAGGAAGTGCAGACTACCGCCCCCTCAATGTTATTTGAATCATTAATGTCATATGTGAAACGTATAATGGATGGAGTAGATGATATTATATATGTTATTATACTGGAATTATAATATAACTTTATATCATTATGTTTTCATTCCATTAAATATGAAATATAAATGAAAGTAGCGCTCATGCGTACGTACGGCTTACCGTCTCCATGAATGGTGCATTTCATTTCTTACCTCTAAATGTCATGTAATATTATAAATGCATATATATACTGGATATATATGATATATATGATATCTAAATCATGAATATAATTCTGGATATAAAGGATATTTTACCACATGAACAAATTGTAATCATAAGAAGTTTATTTTTGACTCAAGTACCAAAGATCAAAAAAACGACCGTTATTAACTTAAATAATTACATAATGTTCATAACATGATAATAAGTGTTATAAAAGGAATAATTAACATGAAAAAGGTTCTTAAGAAAGTAGAAATTGACTCTAGTTTGTTATTCAGGAGGTTAATGAACGATCGAGTCAAGTCGGACACGATGTAAGGGACATCGTCTCAATCTCCTTTCATTGAGGCAGATTTTGTATTATAAACAACAATATTTTATACGGTGTGTAAACCCCATTGATTGTTACTATTATTCAAAAGCTATCTTTTTTATACAAAGGGTTTTTCTAAATGACAAAATTTAATGTTTCTTTTGTCGTACATATGTGGCTACAACGACTTCTCCACCATCGTGACCATTATTTGAGTTTCGGCTTACTCTACAAGCCATAACTTTTTTTAAATGAAAAAAATACCATGTTTTACTATTCTTTTATTTTGGTATTGAAAATATTTTTGATAATGTTTTTATTATATCAATGTGTTGTATTGATATCTTGTCATTGAAATGTGGAAATGTTGTGTTTCCTTTATGCATGTTTTATGTGATATGCTTATGTTATGGTTTATGATATGTTTAAAACGTCTCATATAAGGAATGCATTGGACTTAATATGTGACGGGTGGAGAAATCTATAGCTCCTCGATGCATCGGTAGGTCTCATTAGACAAAATAGTTTCTTGGCACGAGGCCTTAACAAAATCTTATTTGTAGTCTTGGCACGAGGCCTTGGCTACGTGGTTATGATAGTCTGGAATTATGCATTCCATCATTATGAAAGTGGTTATTGATATTGCATGTGATTATTCTACTAATATAATATCCATGTGTATAATTAAATGGAATTATTTCATTTTATTTTTTCCATATTATGATGAAGTTCAAGTTTATAAGTCTTTTTTTAGTTATACATTTCCTTAAATGTTTATGTTTATTTATGAATGTTTCCGCTATATTTTTATCCTTACTGAGCATCTCAGCTCACCCCTTTCTATGTTTTATTTTTCCCAGGATGTGAAGAAAGATTTTATGACTGACCTACAGGGATAGTCTATAGGGGATATGAGTGTGGAATGTGGAGTCTATGCTATTGTAGTTTTTTACTTTATGATGTAATGTATCATTTATGAATGTATCTAGTGTATCGAAGGCTACTAAACTAATCGGTCTTTTGAGACTTGAACTTTTGTGATCATGCCAACATTACATAATAATGCACCGGCACTGGGTAACTGGGGTCGGGGCATTACATCAGTCCTCTTTGACATATAATACATAATAAATTTCATCATATCCTATGGAAATGGAACCTAGGAAATAGTTAGATCATATGATCAATAAAGGTTAAAAATAATGATATATATGCATAACTTTACCCTAAGGGTATGAGGAGATGAGAATAGCAGTTTAAAATCATAAAATTCATATCAAATATCATAATATTGAATCATGGAATAAATACTGGCAGTACATATGACATGAATCATAATAAAATCACTAAAATGTTCCATGAGATCATAACATTTGGAATCAGATAATGATTTATGGAAAACACATAAGTATAGAAAATCACTTCCATATTAGTTTAGGCTCATTTTCTAGGATATAATATTGGAATGAGTTCACTCACCAAATAATCATAGGATCAAAGGTTTACTCATCAGAGCATCATTGTCAAAAAAATTCCATTGTTGAATAGGTTTCCTTTCCCATTCTAACCATGTATATATTATGAGATATAACATTTTTCCTAATAATTCAGAGGGAGATATAGGTCACACCATGAAAATAATGAAAATCATATTTATGTTTTCTAAATGATTTTATAAATTCAAACAATAATATCACATGAAATGAAATAGATATCACAAATATATCATAATATCATAATATATGGAAAAGTTACATGTTGTATAATCATTTCATTATATAATCACCCATGAAAAAAAAGTATTTTTCATATATATGTCCTCAGGGTAAACCCTTGGAAGAGAAAAAGGGTTAATAAAAATATTACCATCATAAAAATAAACCATTTAGATAATGAATAAGAGTGGTATTCTAAGATCATAACCCCATTAAAGAAAAATGTAACATCAAAGTATAAAATATTATATAGAAAATTAGTTTGGTCAATCATTTAAAAAATTCTATTTAAAAATATCTATTCTTATTTGAAAAACTGTTTTTAAAATATAAATAATTTGAAAATAAATTTTTTTAACATTTACATGAAACATTATAAAGGATGTGTCAAATCAATGATTGGTTATGATGTTGGAAAAATTCATTCATGTCATTCACATTAAAATTGTGATTCTTTTCAAATTGTTAGTAAAATTGAGAAGGGCATTATTTGGAAAATGACACAATGATTCCTTCAGAATATTTAGTAAAAATAGAAACATGGGTAAAAATAATGCTAAAAACATTTAATGAATATAAATATATTTTTGAAAACATTTTCATGAATCATGGATTGGAAATAAAATAGATTTATGACTAAAACTAGGAATAATGCAAGATTTTCATGAAAAAACTTTCTAAATTATTTCAACTACCAATGAGTAGAAATAGTAATTTTATCTAATAATATCATGGATAAAAAATGGATATTTAAGATTATGTGTTTATTGAAATATGGATCAAAATATTTTATCATCATACACATAATCATAAACAATCCTTTTAAAAATGAGAGTGTAACCAAAAATATTTACCACTTTGGTATGTTTGAATAATAACCCCCATGAAGGAATAACATAAAATGAAACCTAAAATATATTGATGATAAATAAATTCATGATATTTCTTGTCAATTTGGATGTACATATACCTCTTTAAGGATTATAGGTTTATAACATTGTGTGCATCTTGAAGAAATAATATTGAGACAAAAATTACCTTACCGTAGGTATTTTCTTTCATCAAAATCATTCAAAACTACAATATAATTTATGAAAGATTATTATAAATATATTATAAAACAATATTAATAAATATAATACCATATATATTATTTTATATTGACCTTTTATTACCTATTTTTTAAAAATTCAATGTTAAAGCCATGTTTCGGGAAATAACCTCTATGTTTTATGTATATGTTTTCATTGTTTATTTTTTATCCTATTACATTGATAATGGGATAATAATCTAAAAAATGTTAAACATTATATAAATATAATATATATTCATTATATATTTATCTATATTAATCCATAATATTATGTGATGAAAGATGATATAAACTATTTAAGGATATGGTAGGTCGTCTGGAAGCATAAACGTTGTTTAGATTTTCAGTTCATATTGGAATAGGAAATTTAAATGACATATATTATCATTAAAAATTAAATTGTTTCTCATATATATCATTTATTTTTATTATATCCATAATTAATGCATTGTAGGTAAATCTTGAATGACTCACATTGTTTCATGAGGCGGTAATTTGTCACACAGATGAGAGACGTTATCATATTCCAAAACAAATTGAGTATGAAGGTATGTGTCAAATAATAATTCTAGAATAATAATGAAATATAAAATATGTTATATAAATAATAAATGGATCGTTACATACTTCCTTGAGAGGTGGTAATGGAAAAATGAAAAACATTGGTCTGCGAGACAGTAGTCTTCTGTACACATGAATGATTATTTTTTAAACTATTTTATGGAAATGGTTAGAGATAAATCTTATGAAATAAAAATATTAAAATCATTTTATATTCAATATTTGTGAGTCATTAAGTTATATGTGTTAATTCAGAATTGAATTTGGTAAAATAGGAATGAAAATGAAATAGCATGTCATTAAAAGTACTTTCCCAAAGATAAACCACCCTTGGATAACCTCATAATGATATGAGGGATTGTTTTTTGGGAGGACTAAAAGATATATAATTTGAATAAGGATTTTTTAGAGAGAATTAGGTAGGGTTTTTTTGATCCTAATGTCTTTTTAGGGGTGAATAAGAGAATGGGGGGTGGATGAATTTTATAAGTGTGGGAAATGAACCCACTGGGAAACTACTTGGCAATTTATAAGATGACTCAAACATAAAAATTTCATAACCAAGAAAAGAACATAAAAACAAGCAGATTTTCATTATTTGGATGAATAAGGTGGAAATATTTCCATCAAATAATATTTTTACATTTCGGTAAGTCATTTTAGCCCTGATCTTATTCTTTCAACCCCACTATAAACCCATTTTTACTATAACCATAAAAATTTGTTTGTTCTATATTCACTTTTAATTATAGTAGATAATTATATTTCTCTTATCATATAATGTAAAAAATTCTGATTCCAAATATGGAATTAATTTTTTCAAATTATTATCATATAATTGAAAACATTTAAATTTAAATTAATTCCCTAGATGCAATGAGAATGTAGGTTTCTTAATAGAAAATGTTCTAAAGATTAAAATGTTTTTATATCAAAATAAAAAAAATGAAATCGATTAAAAGGAACTAAATTGGATTAATGTGTTTATTATTGAACTATTTTATCTAAAAATAATTTTTAAATATAATTATGCTTAAAAAATATAATATAGAAATTTAAATTTTCAAAAAAAATATTATTTTTTCAACATTCATCAAAAAATTAATATTTTCAATAAAAACATAATAATTCACCCTATGGTAATTTTGAAATTGTTTTATCAAAGATTAATATTCTTTAATCTTATAAATTTTTTAAAATTTCAAAGAATATGTTTTTTATAATAAAGAAATAAAAACATTTTTTTTGAGAAAATGATATTATTTGAAACATATAAAAACATTACCAAATTATAAGTATTTTAATCAATATATACTATTTATATAAAACAATTATAGATAATATTCTAAAAAAATTGTTACTATTAATTCCTCTAGGTTTTATTTTTATTTTATAATGGTCACGTTATATATCATGGTTTAGATACAACTTGATATAGCAGGATGAGAAAATTATCATAATGTTATATGCACTGATAATATAACATGATGTTGTGTTTAATGCTAGAAAAACTCAATAATCAATATATATAAAAAATATTTAAAATGATAATTTCATAAAAAATCACAAACTCACATGGTGTAACATTACACCCCCCCCCTTAAAATGAATTTCTCAATCAACATTAATCACACTCATATAGAAAACTAAGGGGACATATTCTACATCATATCAAAAAGCTCCCACATATCTTCCTCAAACATGTTGTGTAACGAACAGAACATTTATTAATATAATTTATCCTTTCATTGAATAATTTTTTATAGTACAATTCATATAAAATCACAAATAAAACACAATACTAGCATTATAAATGGATATTTCTAGACGTTAAGAAACATATACCAAAAGAATAGTACCTTAACCATTGGAATAGTAACATGAACCTTAAGAATTGTAATCCATCAAATATATTAGTAAATTTAAATTTTGTGGAATAAAAAATTGGCATCATAAAAATAAATAAATGATATAGTATTCTGTGGAATATATAGATTAATGTTTACAAATGATAAATTAAGTGTCGATATTTTATAATGTCATAAATATTTAATTATAATTTTATTAATAATTTAGCAAATTAAAAATAAAATTAATTTCAATAAAATATATTCATAAATTAATATTATGTTTTTTAAAGATATAAGATTATTTTATTAGACATAAATTAAAATTTTAAAGTGTTAGAAAATCAGTTTTAATTTTAAAATCTATATTTTTTGAGTAAATGATGATTTTAATTGAAAAATAAATTTCTCATATTTAGAAAATAATTTTCATAAAATGGAGTTAATTTTATAATTCGACATTCTGAAAAATGGTTAGTCTTAATTTTTGGTATTTTTCATAAATACATGAATTGTAGGTCAATTGTAAAATATGATAATTTATAATAAATACTAAATACATGAATTATTGAATCTTGGATGACAGATGGATGATTTAAGCCCTCAATCTACAACCATCCTTAAATATTTTAATATATATTTGGATAATTCCAAATCTTATTCCAATTCTTGAGCCAAAATATTGAACTAATGTTTAAAAAATTGAGAAAACACCCCTCTCCTCCACTATAAATACCACCCATCACCACCTCTTCTCCTCACACCTCTATCACTTTGAGTCTCATCTGAATTCTGATCTAGTATCTTCCAAATCCCCTACCAAAATCCAGGAGGCCAAGGTCTCATCAAATATATAAAACCACTTCTGAATGGTGGTTCACAAGGAGGATATATTCAAGAAGTAACATCCTCTTCCGTTTTAATATATTTTATTTTAATTTGTTTTTCCATTTTATATTATCTCCTCATGTACTATATAAAAATTCAAATGACAAATAAATAATATTTTATATATTTTTATCATATATTTTTTATTGAATAACCATCATCAATCATTTTTTCCTCCCTCCCTTCTATTAAAAAAAATGAAATTATCGGACGTGATTTTGAATTTATCGACATTATAGATAAGGCATTTTAATTTTCCCTTAACACCTTCAATTATGTTCATAAATCCACAATAATGTATAGTAAATACTATAAAATATATTTCTTAACACTTTTTATATTTTTGATGTAAAATATTTACATAATACTAACTAAATAAAAAATTGTCCTTTTTGTGATCAAGAACTGTAAAAATTAACCCAAACGATTATCATTAACTATTTATCTAATAATTTTTACTCATTATATTTAACCAACTGATATATATAACAATTTTAAAACTATATAGTTTTATTAATAACAAAAAAAATTCAATTCTGTAGGATTATACCCATTCTACATAAACTTTCATACTCATATTCATGTAAACCGATCTTGAAAACTAGAAAAACGAACACACTTAGAAGATGTAATTAGAAAATAAAACAAATTAAAAAGCCTATAAATGAACTTAGTAAACTATAATGAATAAAATTCGTTACTAAAATTTTCTTGATTTTATTATTAATTAATTTCATTTGATAATCTTGGATATTAATGTGAAAAAATCATTCAGACATATGGTAAGGGGAATTCTCGAACCCAACTCTTTTTCTTTGGGTTCTCCTTCTTCACCCCATTTTAAGTATGAATATTCATTTAATGTTCTATAAATATAATTTATCCATAATAATCTTTTATTTTTAGAGATATAAATAATTTCAATCTAGTTTTATGACAAATAAAATGATTTTTCCGAAAGAACCCTTTTTTCTAAAAATCACATTTTTTACTTCTCTTGAGATTATTTCTCCTTAACCAAAGAATGATATCAGACATCTTATTCCCTTTGGTAAGTAAAATTATTATTCATGAATTTATTCGTTATTAATTGAAAACCATTTTGTTCCATGGGTTATTTTATATCCATGATTAATATACATTCTATGTGGCATGAATGGTAATGTAATTGTTATGATGTAACGGGTGTACACAAAATTATATAGCCCTCCAAGGAACTGGGTAATGGGATATAACTCATGAGATAAAACGATATATTCATGGTTGTTTACAACTAATACATGATGTTTCATTTTTATGCATTACCACATTTCAAGGATTTATTTACTGATTCCTCTAATGATTATGATACCATGCCTTTTTTATAATGAAAATAATTATGTTCACCCCATATTATATTGATTCTTTTTCATATCTATTCACTAACTGGGATTTTGTATCACCCCTTTCTTTGAATTATATCATTAGGTGATTACATGTACTAAAGAAAACATAAGGGACACTTTATTTTAGAGAATAATGAATGAAATAAACGTTTCTATATTATTTCATTAATGTTATATATGATGCTATTTTACTGAAGACACTAAACCTTTGGATACTGGTTTTGTAATTATTTTATGGTTCTTATCATTAAAATTATTTAATAACGATATATGAAAAAAGTAGGGATCTATATTGTTGGTCTTATTTCAAGGATTAGTTAATTTGGGAATTAGGATTATAGAACCATTGGGAAAACCCTTAGTATGAGACTAAGTTTATGTAAGAACCCAAGATGTTTTATTTTATAAAATGAAAAATATATATATCCCACAAGAAAATGATTTAGAATTTTTTATAGAATGGAATAGATTATTAATTCATTCCTAGTTGGCATATATTTTGTTTTAACCATTTATATTATAGAATATGGTGGGAACTATTATAAATAAGGAAAAAATCATTGAGAGGGACAATGCAATGATTAATTTAATTAAATCCTTGATGACTTGGGAGGTGTAGTTAAAAATATTAGGCTGATTCTTACTCAGATATCATAGGTTATGAAAAATAACATGAAAATTGTAAAATGTTTGCCTTCACCTAAGAGAGAGAAACATGATATCAAGTTTTTTACATGGAAATGATCACCAAGATTAGTGGATATTATCATCCACTAGTTACAGAACTATGGGTTAACTCAATGTGGAATATATATTCTATTCTTCACTATTCTATTATGAAGACGATGACTCTGGTTTTTTACCGTTTAGATAGAGAGACCGCTCAATGGAGGGATTTGATTAAGAAGACCATGCCAAAGGATGGAATTGATGAGATGGAGTGAGAAGACATCAAGATAATTTATATTAACATGTATTTCTTAAAACTACTAATACAAATATAGATAGATAATTCGTAGGGTAGAAATAAAAGGATAGAGAATAAGGCATGACCTCTGAAGAAAATTTCAGAAGGCTTGCAAATTAAACTTTATGTTTTGTTATCAACAATGATGGAAAATTTTATAGTCTATTTAGTTGAATAAAATAACACCTTTAAAATTATATTAAAATAGATGAATTTTGGATTTATGAATAAGTTTTTCTATTTTATCAAAATGTGCAGAAGGATTTTGAAGAATGGTCCCATGGTTCTGGTGATATGAAAAGAAAGATGGTGTTTCAAATAGAAGGATCTAATGAAAAAGGTGTAAATAAAAAAACCACAAGCATGTGAAAAAGGGAGAATAAGCATAATGGGAATTACCTAAAATGGTTAGGGAAATTATATAAATTTTAGAGAGAAGTCCCTTATGCTCATGAAAGTAACAATGACATAAAGAGGTTGGTTGACCTAATAGAGGAATGAAGAGAACCACCCATGGTCTAATGCTACCACAATTGGGAGCAGGGGAACTATAAAGTCCAATGGACAAAACCTCATCTCCTCATCCGTAATCATCCTCATGAGCCACTAAATCCAAGGAACTAGGGAAGTATTATTCCATCACTACAATTGAAGTGGAAGAAGAAAATGATATCATATAATGTACACATCATATTCACTCATGAATGCAAAAAATCCTTATTTGATTATGGCTTTATGCATTACATTATATCTTGATCCTTTTAAATAAAACTTGAATTAAATACATGAACCCTTGAAGTAGATATATCCATTGAAACACATAGTGGTGCAATCATTGCAATCCATGTGTCAGAATCTTCTATTATTTTTTGTTTGTGGGGATATTCTTGCAGCATATCTTGTGAGAATTCCCTTGGCAGAATTTAGTGATACAATGTGGACGAATTGGATATCATTCTTTATAAACACGTAAAGTATCTTTAAAAGGAAATAACCTTTCATATTTTGAATCATACAGTGCTCCAATAAATTTTTTAGGAAGATTAAGAATCTCCTATGTGAAATCCATAAGTAGTGTAGGTGGTTATTACCTATAAAAAATAATTCCTCAATAAAATGTTTGAGTCAATGGAAGTTAGAAACCAAGGGGAAATTCACATTGTGAGGGAATACCGTGTTGTATTTCTTGTAGTGTATCCCAGGTCCCCTAGATCATCAGGTAATGTTTTTAATAGAACTCATAACTAGATATTCTCCAATATCAAAATTACTCTACATGGTTGACCATATCGAACTGGAGGATATAATGAAGCTGATTAAAGGGAATTTAGAAAAGGGGTTCATATTACACAGTCTATCAACTTGGATTCTGTCGTTTCTTTTTGTAATGAAGAAGAATTCATCAACACATATTTTTATCGACTACCAAGAGCTCAACAAGATGAAAATAAATAACAGGTAACCTATTATTAATATTAATGAGTTGTTTGATCAACTATGAGTATCTTAATACATTTCCATGGTTGTTCTCTATTCTAAATATCATCAGCTAAATGTGAACAAGGAAATTTTCAGAGGACTACATTCCGTGCAAGGTATGGGAACTATATGTTGGTGATGATTCACTTCATAATTTCAAATTCCCTTGAATGATTCATTTATTTGATGAATAGAGTGTTTATACATTATCTTAGAAAATAATTGGTAGTTTTTATTTATGATATTATTGTCTACATCAAGAGAAATTGGGAATATGAAGAACATATCAGGATTGTCTTGGCTAAATCAAGGAAATAGAAGTTGTAATCCATATTTAGAAAGTGTGAAATTTCTATTTAGAAGATCACATTCTTGGGACATGTGATCACAAGTGATAAAATTTCTATAATAATTCAAAAATAAAAGAAACCGACGAGTGGCCCAAACCCTCTTGTGTTATAAAAATCCATTGTTTTCTAGTCTTAGTCAGGTAGTATTGATGTTTTTGGAGAAATTTGTCATGATTTTATTTCCCAATAACTATGTTAACAAGGAAAAGGGTAATGTATTTCTAGATTGAATAATGTGAAGAAACTTTCAAGGATCTTATGATAAGTTTGATCACTACACATGTACTCGTATTACTGAAAAGTAGACAATGTTTAGTAATATATAGTATTTTTTAAAGAAACGATTGAGTTGTGTACTAATGAAAAATTTAAAGGTGTTATCCTATCCCATTTAGTGGTTGAGGATCCCTGAGTATAACTTCCCATATCATGATATAGAGTGAGAATCTGTGTTTTCTTCATGGAAAGTCCTGCAGCACAACCTCTATTGTGAGAAGTGTGAAATATTTATAGATCACAGGATCTCGAAGTATATATTCATACAAAATGAGATCAATGTGAATAAAGACATATGGCTAGTTTTAATAAAATGTTATCATTTCTCTAATCACTATCATCCCGGTAAAGTCAACACAGTTGTCAATAATCCTAGAAGAAAAGAACCTGCTACTATTTCTATGCTTTAGATTGAGAATGGACCTATCTTCTTGTATGTGAAATGGATAGATTTTTAAATCCTAATTGTAGGGAATATAACCATAAATACCTAATTATTTCCCAACCTTTTATAGAAGTGAATATTAAATGGGCACAAAAATGATGATATCGAGTTACCAAAGAAGGTGAATAACATAAAGAAATGGGAAGTTGAAAGAGTTCCATATTCATGATGACAGTGTAATTTAGTTTAGAATAATGTTTTATGAACCTTCATCACTGGAGATAAATAGGGATATATTTGATAATGAAAATAGCCAACATTTCTCCATCCATACTATTAGAAGCACGATACATCATAATCTTCGAGAACACTTCAGGTGTGACAACATGAAGAAAGATATAGGTGAGTATATCTCATGGTTCTTAATATGATAGAAATTTATAGTATAGTGAAATATAAAAAAAGGTACGATGAAAACATTTCCTATACCGATGCCGAAATGTGTGATTGTAACTAGGGGCTTCATCACTTTTATCTGGAAGATATCCATATGAAATAATCCAAATATGGGTTGTTGTGTAATGACTCACCCAGACCGACCAATTTTTTTCAATATAGGAATATTTTCCACTCGAAAAAAATGCATGATATATGTGAAATATATTGTGAGTGTGTATAGAGTATAACTTTCAATCATCCTGAATTGTGATCCAAGGTTCACATCTAAAATCTAAAAGACTCCAACAAGCCTTGAGTATATAATAGAATTTCATAGTGTCCTATCATCCCAAAACTGTTGGCCAATCTAAAAGGACTATTCATACTCTCAATGAAATTATATGAGATGACTCAATGGAATTCAAATATTTATGGCGTCAACATATTCCACTGGTTGAGTTCTCATACAAAAATATCTTCCACTTGATTATTAAAAAGGCTCCATATGAAGCTCTCTATGGAATGAGATGTAGAAACGCAACCTGTTGGGATGATGTAGGAGAAAAAAACCAAATTGGATATGATCATGTACATGAAATGGTATAGGAGGTTCAAACCATCTTGCAATATATCAAATATGATCATAGTCAAAAAAGGTTTATGATGACAGTCATCGAAGGGACCTATAGTTCTACAATGTAGGAAAATTATTCCTTTGAATATCTACACAGAAGAGATCCATGTCATTGGGAAGGAAAAGAAGGATTATCCCAAGTTATGTTGTCTCCTTTGTGATCCTTGATCACATATGAGCAGTGGCCTATAAGCTTTCACTTCCACCATGTTTGGCTCAAATTTAGGAAGTTTTACATCTATATCTCCTGAAAAACTACATACCAGATCTATCACATGTATTATACTCAGAAGTGGTACAATATGATGATGATATCTCTTCAAATGAGTAGCTATTACTGATTCTGTAATGGAGAGATAAATTTATAAACAAAAATAAAACCCACCATGTATAATTGTTGTAGATGAAACATATGTATCAAAGATGTAAATTTGGAATCATAAGAGGAAATTAAAGAGAAGTACCCTCACCCTTTTATGTATAATGAAATTTTAGGGGATAAATTTAAAAAGGGAGGAAGAATATAACAACTCAAAATTTTATTAATGGAATTTTTACCTTCTTATATTAATATCATATAGTATAATTCACATAAAATAATGTATAATTCCCAATACAATCATTATAATAGAATATTATAGAAGATAAAGATCATATACCAAATAAATAGTAACTTGATATTTGTAATAGTAATATGACCATTAGAAATAGTAATCCATCCAGTATAATAGTAACATAACCTTTTAATGTATAAATGAAATGTAGTTATCTTATAAATGAAAATATTCTATATTTATTAAATAGAATATGTAAATAAATGATCTAAAAATAATAAATTAAGTGTTGGTATTTTTATAATTAATAAAAAATTAATTACAATTTAATAATTAATTTTTAAATTGAAAAGAAAATTTATTTTCATAAAAAGTATTCATAAATTAATAATATGGTGTATTATGATATAAGATAATTTTATGCAGACATAATTACTTTTTTAAAGTGTTTGAAAATTAGTTTTAATTTAAAAATATATACATTACAAGAAAATCATAATTGTAATTAAAATCAATTCTCATATTTTTAAAATTATATTCATAAAATATATATTTTTTGGAATTACAATTGTTAAAAAATGATCAATATTTTTTTAATAAAATACTAAACGTTTTGCGGAATTGTGAAATACGATAATTTAAAATCGAAACTAAATACATGAATTATTGAGTCATGGATGATGTCTAGATGTTTATGTTCAAAATAACTACCGCTAATCCAATATTTATATATCTTTATTGATAATTATCGAATTATTCAAAGTCTTGAGAAAAATATTTAACAAATGTATAAAATAATGGAACAACACCCCACTCTACTCTAAATACCACTACTCACCACATCTTCTTGTCACACCTGTAAAGGTATGAGCCTTGTCATAATTCTTCTTAAAATTATTCCCAACATCCTACTTAAATAACATGATCCATTAATATTATAAAAATACTGAAACCATTTCCTAGTGGAAGTTCTCTCGGAAGAGATATTTACGTTGTAAAATCCTCTTATTTTTTTGTTTTAATTTCATATTCCCTCTTCACCTCCTAAATAAAAATGTTCTTGATACCTATAGAATATTTTATATAGTTTAATTATACCATTTTAATGTTTTATACATCATCAATGTTCATTATCTCCCTATTTCATTTTAAAAAATTAAATCATTGCTCGTGATGTGTCAATTTACCGACATCATGGATGATGTGTTTTCATTTTACCATAGCACAATTAACTTTACTAAAAACACAATATAAAATCATGTAAATACCATAAAATATATGTTATAAATATATTTATGTTGTGTAACTAAAATATTTAGATAATATTAAATGATACATCAAATTGATTTTGTTGTGATTGAAAACCCCTAAAAATAACCCAAACAACTATCATTAACTATTTATATAATGATTCATCATAATTCCATTTAATAAAATGATATATATGAAACTTTTTACCTATATATGTTCATTAGTAACATTCATATTCAATTATAGTGAATTATACACATTCTGCATAAACATATATACTCATATTCAATTAAATTAGTAATGATAATAAAGAAAACAAACACTCATGAATGCTGAAATTAAACATTAGAACTCATATAAAATACCATAAATGAACATAATAAAACTATAATGAATCAAATTCATGTATAAAATGTTTTATAATTTTTATATTAATGAATTTAATTTGATTATCCAGGATATTAATTGGACAAACGAATTTGAAGATAATTTTTGGGGAAGTCTCAAACCCAAATCTCTCCATTGCGTTTTCACTCTTTCATCACATTTTCAGAATAGATTTTCCATTAAATTTACATAAATATCATTTATTAGTCATTATATTATATTTTTGGGTATATTCATTTATCCAATCTAGTATTATGACAAATGAAATTATTTTTTTCAAAAATAAGTTTCTTTGTAAAAAACATCTTTACTTCTTTGGATAATATTTCTCCTTTATTCAAGATTGATACCAAAAATTTTATTCAATGTGGAAATTACTATTTTTATTCATGAATTTATTCATTATGAAATGAAACCCATTTATTTTCATGGGTTATTTTATGTCTAATATTGATCAATTTTCTATGTAGCAGGCATGATAAAGTTAATGTTATTATGTGATGGGTGAACCCAAAATTATATAGAGCATGTTAATGATTTATTGTGGTGGGTGCTCTAGGAATTATAGAGTGTTCTAATACATAGGGTAATGTGACAGAAATCCTGATATAATGTGATGTATGCATGGTAGTTGACCAATAAGATATGATATTACAGTTTTATGCAATGACAGATTTCAAGCCATTGTTTAATGCATCTCATAATGATTATAAACTAATTCCTCTTTTATGGTGATAATGACTATTCTCGCAACATTTTATATTGATTCATGTTCTTATCTATCCTGTTACTAGGGTTTTATCTCACCCTTTTATTTATATATTTCCTTAGGTGATTACATATACAAAGGAGAACACAAGGGACACTAAGAAGCTATAGAAAAAGGAATTAAATAAATGCTTATGTTTTGTATTGTAAATATTATCTATCATCCTAATTTTCACAAGACAATAAATCATTGGAAATAGGTTTTGTAATTATATTTTTTTTCTTTAAAATTATGTAATAGCTATGTATGAAAAACTGGGTATTTCTATAGGTGGTTTATCCACAAAACATTGATGATGTGAGTGGTATCATTGTGTAAAAAAATATCTGTATGATCTAGAAGCTCCACAAATTATTCCTCATAAGAAATATATTTCTATATTTGTATTCCCTATGAGATCATTACATGTGAAAATACATGTGTGTTCCTTCTAAAAATATATACATAGAATACATCATTGATTTAATAGAGGGTTGGTAGAAGCATCATGATATAATCTAATGTATCGAAAAAATCAATAATTTCCAATGGGACTGATATACCAAGGGAATAGTTTTCCCTTATTTCCAAATATCATTACCTTCTTACTTGGTAAAATTATTAGAAACACCTTGTCACCAACATCAAATTTTATACCCCATCAAGTATTATCAACATAATTTTTCATCTAAATCTGAGATTACATGATCTGTTATTGAATGGAACTAAACCTTCACTCTGATATCTTTCATTATCTCATGTCATAATAAAATTATTTCTCTAACATGAATCCATCACATTTGAGATATAAATTTAATTCCATAGAGGTCTTCATAAGGATCAATTTTATTTATTGAATGTAAATGTTTATTGTAAGGAATAAAAAATAGAGGATGGTGCTAATTCCGAATACCTTTTAAATCCAAAGAATTATATCTCAACATATACTCTAGTGTTGGAATTATTCTTTCAGAGTGATCATCTATTTATGGATGATACATTGTGGCTAAACTCAACTCTTTAGAATGTGTTTAGAAAAGGATTCACTAAAACATTGAGGAAAGCTTCAAATCCTTGTCATAGGTGATGGAATATTGTACTACATGAATTATTTCTACATAAATAATTCATATCATAGTGATTTGATCTAGATAAAATTATTCAATGATACTGATGTTGTTTTCCCACTTCGTAAGGCCACAAACTATAACCCATATAGAATCATTCCCTTTTGATGTTTTAGGGAGTCCAATGACAAAATCAATGGTAATTGTTTCCCATTTACCTTATACTATAGTTAATGGATACAAAATCATATTACATTTTATTAGACTTAACTTATTGGCATTCCAGGAACCATGAAAAAAACTGTATGATGTCTCTCTTCATGGTATCCCACCAAATGTATTATTTAAAATATAAATACTTGTTCATTCCTCTATGATGAATAGAGAATGAATAAATTTTATCTTATACTAAAAACCCCTTCTTGAAGTCCAATATGGAGTTAATTCAAATGCGATTCTTAATGATTTTCATTCAATCATGATCAACGTTAAAATCAGGAACTTTGATAACCTTATTTTGTTGTACTACATCTTACTTCAACACCTCTTAAATAATTACATAGATTGATGAATGAACATTTAATTGGGAAATATAATATTTTATTCTTCCATTATGATTTCTAGAACAATCTTTTCTAAATCCAAAAACATTGGGACTAGTCAACATTGTCCTTTCAACCCAAAGAATATTCCACCTTATTCAATTTCCGAGGGTGGTAATACATTTATAAGTCAAAATTTTTAATCAAATATAAATATATTTTCAAGAAAATTATAGAATCATTCTATTTGAATATATACTTTAAACATTTGTGATTATTTTATATATCACACTTTTCTCCGTAAAGATAATACATCCATATATTTTAGGAAAACATTTCTGTAGCTAACTCCAAATCATGATAAATTTAAATTTTATCATGAATAGTCATATTTCCTGAGACATAAGATATTACCAAGTAATTATGAAAAATAAAACCTTCCAATACCTTATTGGTA
This sequence comes from Viscum album, assembly GCA_963277665.1. Lineage (NCBI taxonomy): Eukaryota > Viridiplantae > Streptophyta > Magnoliopsida > Santalales > Viscaceae > Viscum > Viscum album. The sequence goes on from OY728162.1 coordinate 1,329,122,628, forward strand.
TCATCACTTTAGATTAAAAAAACCTCTCTACTACAGTATATTGTTTTAACAGGTTTACTGAGTAATCATCAATTAAATTCCATGAAATTTTCCTCATATCCTTCTATCCAAAGGAACATGGATCCATTCTATGTAAACATGTTCAAATGATTAGTTTGTTATGAGGAAATATACATAAAAATTTAAAACTGTACAACATACTAAAAAATAATATGTATTTTAGTATTCATGGTCAGCAAGGGAAAACATTCAATAGCCTACGTCTCTGATGGATCTAAAAATATACTATAACTTGAGGTTATATGGGAAATAAAATGTAACATTTTTTTAACAAAATTCACCCTGTTATTATTTTTCATAGAGTTTCCCGTTTGTTAAGATCACTAATAAAATTATAAATTTATCTTTATGTACATAATTTATAATTGAATATATAAAAATATCATCTCTAAAGTCTATCAAAACCCGATATTGGTAATATTTAAATACTTAATTCATTAACTTCATAATAGTAGTAGTGGAATTATTAAGACTGAATGGAATCCCTATATATTCATTGTGTTTATAACCACTATCAAATATTTTCTTGGGTATATCCAAATTCATTACCCTAAATTTATGATATTGAGAATTAAGGAAAATCATTGGAATGTTTTGATCTCCACACAAATGATCAAACAAGTCGTCAATAAAGGGAGGACGAAATTTATTGTCAACTGTGATCTTGTTCAAATCCCAAAAATCAATGATGTAATACATTATTCCGTATATATTTTTGAAAAAATGAACAGGTGGACCCATTGGTGACACACATTTTTGAAGGAATACATTATAAATGTTTTCAAGGATTTCATTATTTAATTCTTGTAACTCAATCTGGGCCATTCTATTGGGATTCATTGAGATTTTAATGAATCCAATTATGAGTTCTATTGATAACTCAACATCAAATTTTGGTGAATGAGTAATAAATTATTGTATAAAGACATAAAAAATAGCCAAAAATAGGAAAATCATTGATGTATTGTTTCTACCCAACTATATGAGATAAACCCAACTTCTTGAATTGGAATTAGGACCCATAAAATGAATAAAATCTCTGTCATAATCTCGGAATTTTCATAAAATTGGAAAAAAATTATATTTTAGTTTGGAATTTAAAATGAATCATCCATTACAGAGAAATTGATGTGGGATTTATATATTGAAATCCAATCCATGATTAAGATGACATCAAATTTAATTAGAGTAAGAATGAAATGATTTGTAGTAACAATATTCCTAAAGATGTACAAAAGTGTGGAATCATATACATGAGATATGATCATTATTCTAGAAGGTATTTTAGATATTAATTATAAATATGATCATTTTAGAGTCATCTTGATACCCTTATCAAATTCTTTAGATACGATAGATGGTTTATTCCTGAGTCAAATAAACTTCAATAGTTATATAGTGGACGGTAGTGGAACCTTTCACCACATCATAATCGCACCCCTTTGTAGAAGTAGCCAAAACATAAGATCTTTCTTTATCCGATAGCATAATACCTTACTAAGATCAATCCACATCATTAAACTATACGCTTGGGAACTGGTTAGCATAGTTCCCATAGTCCTTTTATTTTATTCACTAGAGTGTGGGTGGCCCATTATTTGAAGCTTTCTCTCAATTCATATCATTAGGTATCTTCTTCCAATTATTTAAAAAATAAATTACCTACTAAAATTTAATTACAAACTTCAAACATTTACTAGTTCCCTTAATACATTGTCATATATTATAATTTTCAAAATTTGAGCATAAAAAAACCTCATCTTTTTCTATCAATGGGTTCTAGATTTTCCTCTGAAATGCATCAACATTTTTCTTATCAAAAAAATTATAATCATACATAACTCCAACCTATACATCCAAATTTATAAAACATCATATAAACTATATACAGCTACTGATGTCTCTTCTCGATAACTACATTCAGTGATGTGGTTTTATAAAACTGGAGAATCAATCACCCTTACCATTTGGTATAATGAGAACACCAGAATCATACCACATAAGTCTTGTAATATTTTCCTTATAGGTACGAATAGATTCATCATCATTTTTCTCTAACACATGTTACTCCTTTTACATAATTTTATGAAGAAAATGACGAATCTAATAAATGAAAAATATTTTCTTGAACTCATTCCCAATCCATGGTATAAATTACATTCTATTACATCATATTCTTGATAATAGTCTACTATTGAACTGCTTCACCTTCAAAATAGTAGAATAACAAAATGTATTTATCATGATTCCACCTTTAGATAATGGAAAATATATTATTAGATGTATAAATACATTTCTTCCCAACGATAGGATAAAAATATCCACTAATGTAATGTAGTTATTGTCTCATGAAGGAATTGGTATAATGTTTTTCCTCCTTTGTTTGTATGTAAGTCCAACATGATTTATATCTTGTGAAATTTGTGTGAGTATATAAATAAGATTTATTATTCCATATCCCATAACATGTGGATTCTCGAGATTAAAATAATTTAATTTTCCATCACACTCACCATTAGAAAGGTTCCTTTTGGTTCAAAACATTTACTAAAACTAAAACCCCTAGTGTGTGAAACAATAATCAAAGCGATGAACCACATAATCATGAAAAATTTCTTATATAATTGAAAAATAATGGAAAAATATTAATTAATATTCTAATCATAAGGATTATCCATGATCATACATAGTCATGTTCTCTTTAAATCAACCATTATGGGTCAATTTTTTTTAATTTATAAGGTATATCTCTTGGGAGTGTCGAACAAGCTGTAAATAAAGTTATGTTATTGAGAAACAGGTGATGATCAATTCTATCTCGATGAGCCATTTTATGATTTATTATACCTAGGTAGATTTGTTCCAGATGCACCTCAACTTTTAGTATCAAGACATGAATGTCATTTCTTGGAAACCACTCTCTCTATCCTTTACAAAAATATAATGACATTTTCCTATACATAGAATAACCCTTAAACATATCCTTATACACGTACATAGGGATATTAATATGGTTTTATCATCCTAGTTTCTATAGGTTAACTAAACCAATACATTGATACCAACTTTAAAAACCCATTATTTTCATACAAACATATTACATATGTTTAGTTAAAACTTTATTACATTACATAAACACATTCTTGAAGACCATAATAATTTAGTGATTTTGAAAACATGGAAATAAAAAAATTGGCTTATAGGTGATCTATATCATCCAAAACTATGTTATTCATAAGTATCACACTTTTATACATATTATAAATAATAAATTTTTTCATAACCTAAGGAAAGTAATCTTAAGAAAGGGTGAGCTCACAATCACAATAAGGGTAAACAAGGGATATATATAAGAATAACTTGAGAACAAATGTATGAGTACATGATAATGTCATTAAAAAAACAGGTTTATGTATGATCGTAATGTTGAATCAGGAAAAAAACATTGTCTATTCATTTTCCCTAAATAATAATATAATCGAATAATATGAGTGATGAGAGAATCACATTGGCATAAGACATAGATTTTGGGCATATGCATTAGTATAGAAAATATTTCCCATATTAGTAAAGGATTATTGAAAATGATATAATAATGTAATGGGTTCACCCCCAAGTCCATCATTGTAATTATGGTTCACTCCCATGATTATCATTGCAATAAATATCCCTTACTGAATAAGGTTCACTCCCCATTATAGTCTTATATATCTCATGAGATATAATTTATTACCCAATGCATTGGTGGGAGACATAGGTCCCACCTGTCACATAATAGAAACCATATTTATGTGTCCCATAGGATCATAAACATTCATTATATCACAAAACATGAAATCAGATTGGAATGATAAAAATTTCATCATATCAAATCCTGTGGAAAAGAAATAGGCTACATAATAATTTCATCATAGAACAACCTATGATAATAGAGTGTTATAATAATTTTATAATGGTATAACATGTAGAAGTGAAATGGATTTCATAAATATCATGAGATCATATAAACCAAACATTCAAGGAAATTATAATAATGTTATCCTTGGATACTACCCCTATTATGGCCTAAGTAACATTAACAGGATAAATATTATATGGAAAATAATTTTTATTGATTTGTTAAAATGTTTCTTAAGGAAAGTATCATCTCCACTTTGAAAAAATATTTTTTAATAATATAAAAAAAATAAAATATAATTTTATTGGAAATTAACCTTGAAAATTGGTAAAGAAAAATTTGAATAATTTTTTGGTTATTATGTCCAATAAATATATTAATGTCATTAATGTCAAAATGATGATTCCTTCCACATTATCGGTAAAAGGAAAATAATTTTTTTTTGGAAATTTACATGAAGATTCCATTAAAAATATGTTTTAGAATTTCATAAATGTGTATACATTAAATTAATAAATAATTATGATAAAAAGAAAATTTTATTTTATTTAGAAAACTATGTTTTTAATGAAAATCATTTTCAAACAGAAGATATGAAAAATGTTGGATTTTCTGAAATACTATTCTCAGTTAACTAATATACCAAAGAGTTGGAAAACAGAAACTTTACTTCATAATATCATGAATAGGAATAGGAGAATAAAAATAATGAGTTTCAAGAGATATGAATAATAATATTTTATCACGGTAATGATAATCATAATTAATGTCGATAAATGATGAGATTGTAACGTAAAATATGTACTAGTTTGAAATGTTTAAATTAAATCCCCTTGAAGGAGAAACATAATATACAACTCTAAAAATTATATTTATATATAAATTCATTATATTTAATTTAAAAGGGTCTATATATACACCACATGAAATAATATAGGTGTATAATATAACATACACCTCAAAGATGGAATATTAAGACAATAAAATCCCTTCCCTTAACTCTTGACTTCTCTCACAATCATTAAAAACTGTTATATAATAAAAAAAAATTTATTATAAATATATTGATAAACTATATTCATATATATAAATTAACATATAAGATTTCATTATGTATTTTTATTACGTGTTTATTAAATATTCTATTCCAATGTCATGTTTCATACAATAACCATTTTTTTGATATGTTTTTATTTGTTATATTTGATCCATTTAATTTTATCAATGTTAAATAATCTCCAAATTCATATCCCTGATATTATTTTAAATTATATTAAATATATATTTGTTTCTATATTTCTCTAAAATTTATTGATTGGAAATGAAATGCACAGTTCATAGAGATAGTAGGTCGTACATACACATGAACGTTGTTTCCATTTTCATTTTGTATTAAAATAATGGTAGTTAAATTATATATCTATAATATAATTAAATAATAATATTAATGTCACAAATAAGTCCCATGTTTATCAAAACTGTCTTTAATACAATCCATGCAATGCGTGAACAGATCCTATTGCTTCGTGAGGAGGTAGTGCACTGTTAACAAAAGAGAATTTATCGTAGTGACACAAAATAGAGAGTATGAAGGTATGTGTGATATAATATTTCCATAATAAATATAAAAACTTTAATAAACTATATAAATAATAAATCTATCAATACAACCATATTTTGGAGCTTGTAATCGAAAAAATGGAAGACATCAGTTCATGAGGCGAAAGTCATCTGTACAAATGAATCATGATTTAATAACCCTATTGAAGGATGTAAATATGGGTAATTATTATTATGACATCAAGTTAATAATATATTAGTATGTTAGTGATATTTTTTTCATTGCATTGTAAGTGTTAAGATGTAATTGAAGGAGGAATATAAGAAAGAAAATGAAATATCTTGTTATGATAATTACCTTCAATAAGAGAAACCACCTTCTAATATCCCCATACAAACCCTAGGGGTTGTATTTTGGGAGGAATAGAATATCTAAAATGTTACTATGTATTTTTGGTTGATAATAGGGAATGGTTTGGTCCATCCCAATAGATTGGGAGGTGAAAAATATATTTTATGCAAATATTTTTTGATATAAAAGGCCATGATTGTTTGAAATAATTTACAAATCAAGGTAACATTTATTTTTTTATGTTATATATATATATAATTAAATGAAAAATGATGAAAAATTAGATGAATTGGGTATCCCAACATAGTTAAGAAAAAAACTTAGAGCTCCAAAATAAAGATCCCAACCAGAATAGGGAGAAACCTGATAGAAATCAGAATTACACTTCATGTAAATAATTTACATGACATGTAATTAGTGATATTTTCAAGACATGAATAAATAAAAAATTTAAAGAATCTCATACACCCTCACATTACATGTTGTGTAAATCTATTACACAATATGTATATTCTTCGAAAATACCAAAGCGTGAAGGACTTGATTGAAATTTATATAATACATGATTTTTGACTTTTGTGGATGACCCATTAAGACCCAAAACCCATTAATGTAACATTATAATTACCTAAATCATCTATAATTAATATAAATATTAGCCCCTATGAATATTTATAAGGATTTATTGGTGTGGGAATACATGCCACAACACTACAGAACTGCTCTTGTTTATTTTATTTTATTCTATTTATTTCCTTTGATGTCTCCCGTACCCTAAATGAAATCTATTTCCCCATATTGGGATGGGTATTTTTATTTTTTGATAAGTATAGGGGAGGATGTAACTATTCATTTTTTTCATTTTGTTTTGATTTAATTCAATTAAATCCTTTCATCTTTCCCTTTCTGATTTCATTTTTTTACAAATTTAAATTCTGAATTTTCTTATGTTATTTTTCGATTTTGTAAATTTTAATATCCTTGGTTGATAATACATTTATCAATACACCCAATTATTCTATATATGTTTGAAAATTTTAGGGTTGGGTGGTTAGTGCTCAATGGTCACCGACACAAGTGTGAAATTGTATATCGTAATATTGGTTTATTAGGTAACAATAATTCTTGATCATGGATATCCATAAATAATAAAGTGAATAGATTATGAAAAAAATCCCAAAAAAATGAGTTTAGAATAACACAAGGGTTTATATATTAATATTATCATCATAAACATCTTTTTAAGAGAGATTCTGGACTCTATAAATGAATCTCTCTTTTAACTATCAGTAGAGGATAAATGGGTAAAATTTTGGAAACCATGATAGCACTTCACTAGGTCTATACAAACCCACTTGTGTCTTAATTTTTCTTAATTGTTCGAAAATAAATTAATTCATACTTATTTATACTCTCACACTATAAAAATTAATGAACATGATTTTTTCATAAAACCAATAAAATGTTAAAACCTTATTTTCTATGAACTCCTTATCGAGAGAGTACCTTGGGTAAAATTCTATACTATAATAGGTAATAATTTCATAGAATTCATATTACAGGTTTGAATTAAGTGATTTTAAAAAGTGGTGGCTATTGGTTCCCTTTTATATGTGGGGGAAAGAAACTCATATGAAAACTACATTGATATTTCCCCAAAAGACCCAAAATATTAAATTCATTACCAACAAAATCTTTTAAATGACCTAATATTATAATTTGGTAAGGATATGGTGGAGATATCATAGGAATACAATATTTTGAAATGTTTTTTAGTCAATTTAACAGTTTTTTTCTTATTTTAACCCCACAGTATTACCAAGTTTACCTAAATAGTGTTCACTAATATTTACAACATTAAATATTCATTTATGTAAAATATTATGTTGACAATAATATATAATATAAATTATGATATTTACAAATATTGAATTTATTTATCAAAATTCCACTCAATTATTTGGGAAATTTTAATTTAAAAATATTCCCACAGAAGTAATGAGAATATCGGTTTTTAAAAGGAAGTTCTTCTAATTATTATATAGTTTTAATTTCAAAACCAAATATTAAATTGATTCCAATGACCAATAATTAATTAATGTGATTATATTTTTCATAAATTCAGTTCAAAATGAATTTAAAATACAATATAACATTTTAAATTAATTAAACAAAAATTATGTTTTTAATTAAATATTTTTATCTATATCATATTGTAAATGAACCCTAATTTATCTAATTTTATAAATAGATATATAAATAAAAATTTCATGATTTATTGACTGATTTGTGTGTGTAAATATGTTTTTTTATAAATAATGGGTTTTCCATCCAGTTTTGGTAACGAAAAAGTTATTTTCAAATCATTTTGAAATGGATATATGAAGTGGTTTTCAAAGCATGGTTTTGACATAATTAATTGGAAGAATATTAGCACATCAAAAGACTTATGTACTCAGGTAGAAGATTTTTCATTCATACATCATCATGTTTATTGTTGTGGTTGTCCACTAGTGTGGTGTTCTTATATTCCCAAGGAATGTTTCTCAAGGGTCAGGATATTAAAATTATTGGGTGGGGGAGGGGTTCACTCGTGTGGTGTTCCTATTATCTTTATAACTCTATTATATGAACATGAGTGCACCAGTCGTATGATATTTTACCGGTATTCGATAAAACTAACCTAGTGTGGACCTTTGTCTGAATTCACATGTGATTTGGTTTATTATATTTCTAGATATTATATGATATGTGAGGTCTGATTTTACCTGGTTTGATATAAGAATATAAGATATGATTGGAAATTATTTTACCTGGATTATTGAAAACTACAAGGAAAAGAAAACTGTTTTACAATGATTTTGTTATAAACACTTTTTAAATATATATCATGACTTATTTTCATTAATTTTGAGAAAATATAGATTTTTTTAAAAAATAAATCATAAGGAATATTTGGGTGGTATCATACTCATATTTTTTATTTAACATCCTATGCACCACTTAAATAGTGCATAGACCATGTTTTTTCTTTTTATGTAGGAAAATGAAAGGTGCCACAATGATGTGGTTTCGGATCTATTAGCTAGGTTAGGTAGTTAGCGGTGAGATAATGGATTATGTTTTCTTATCATTTAGAGTATATATTTCTCATATGGTATTATTTGTTTCCTATTTTTTGGACACGTACATGGGAGTTTTATATTTCTACTTTTTGAATTTATTTATCTTATTTTATCCATTGTATCCTTTCATGTATATATATATATATATATATTATAGTGACCTTACCCTAGAGAACCCAGAGCCTATGTCATTCTATAATTACATTGGCATGAATACAAGGATTCAAATCCTAGAAGACCAAAGAGTTTATTAGTCTTTCTAATCCATATATATACGTGAAAATTGTATTATAAATGAGTAAACTAATTACAACATATTTTTTTCAATTAAGGATTACATTATTCCATCTATTATATACCTAAAAACCGTATATTGAACTCTTGTTGGATTCTTGGGGAAATGTAATAAAATAAGGGTGAGATCAAGTGATTGATAAGGGTAACTTATAGCAAAATACCTAATGAATTAATGAGAGTATTAATTTTGGCATGTTAAATAATTGAACACACATAACATAAAATAATAAAATCCAGAAAGAAGTGCATAAATAATATGGAAATGTAATAACTGGAAACACATTCCATTCTGTTAATAAACCTAGATTAAAATTCATCAATCTAATTTTTAATAGTAAAAATCAATTTGGTAATAATTAATGAATAAAAATGGTGGAAATAATTAATTATTGGATGTCATGTTTTAGGCACATGAAAACTTCTACTGCCAAGATCTATCCTCCATGCAATTTCAAACTATATATAGAAAACCATTTAACTTTAAAAAATTATTCTTCTCATGAGAACATATCGATTCATCAAGAGTATATATAATGTTTGGGCCCCACCCACCACTGCATGCCAAAAGTATTCCTCCACTTGATTAATAAATTTAATTACTAATCAATATACCTAATAAAAAATCATATTTTAAAAAGAATAGAGATTTTTCAATATTCCACAAAATAATGAAATATATTTCAGAGTAAACACCATATGATATATAGTATATGGATGAGGAAATTATAGTATCCATTAAATGATACAGATAATTAGGGAAACTTCAATATAAAATGATCATTGGAGATTGAATGTTTCAAGGGGTCTTAAACGAATCAATAATGTGAAAATCAATTATATATTGGATCAAATAAATCGTAACCCATATATAAGAGTAGTAAATATGGTGTCTATAAAACATATCATGCTTGGGGTAAAAATAAATGGTTGTTTTCATTTATTAATATAAATACTATAAAAAGTTATTTCCAAGAGGATGGTATGATGATGCTCTCGGGAGAAAGGAAAGAAAACCCTAACATAGACGATCAAGGGTTCCAAGATGAGAGAAAGTTCGCAAATGTGGTCGTGGGTAGAATTCCACAAGCAGACTCAAAGGCCTTCAGAAACCTTGCTCCAAAATCATATAGACACAAAGGTCTATCATAAATTTCTTTCTCCAAAGATGAGGTACTGGATCTCGCTTCGGACCTCCATTTTTTTCTTATAGATAATATTATCAAAAATCTCCCTTCTATGTTCTTCTTACGGAAATACCTTGAGAACATTAGCTTTACAAACATTCACAGTGGGATTCTTAATTATTTGCATGTCGGGTTTCGCTTTACCTCAGATTATGATTATTATAGATTTTGGATTCGAGGATCCTGGTCCTTTGGGGAGTCCTCTATGAAGGTATATAAGTGGTCTCTAGATTTTGAAATCGGATCTGAGTCTCCCATTATTCCTATCTGGATTGGGTTCCCAGGGTTACCTTTGCATTTGTTCAAACAGTGTGCTCTTAAGGAAATTGCTAGTCTTTTTGGTACTCCGATTATATTAAACGCTGCGACCTTAAATCTTTCTCGACCCTCAGTAGCAAGGATTTTCACTGAGTTTGACATCTCTTGTGATCTACTGTCCTGATTCTCGCTTCAAAATGGTGAGAATGGATTTATTCAAGAAGTGTTTTTTGAAAATTTTCCTCCCTAGTGTATGTGCTGCTACGAAATTGGTCATTCGATGGAGGAATGTGAGTCTCAATTATTGGAACCCCCTCAACCTCATTTCAAATCAGTTTATGTGGAAACATCATCTTCAAAAAGGATCTCTAATTCTCTTAAAGCAGGGCCTGTTGGTGACACCTTGAAAATAACCATGGATGTCCAAGTGACTTCTAATGAGATATCAGCACCAAGGGAAATTTTTATTTCTATGAGGGATCAAAAAAAAATCCTATGGAAAAAGGTGAGAATCTTACCAAAGAGTCTTCACCCATAGATGTGGTTGATAGTCTTCCTCCCAGCGCCTTCCCTCCTTTTGAGGTAGTGTCGAATGAGCAAATGAATGACGACACTCATGAGGATGCTGATAATGAGAGGGGAAATGCTTTTGAAAGTAATGATTCAACAAATGAAGATGATGAAAAATAAACTCACATTGAAGAAGATTATCTAAGAACCATGGATAGGAAAGGTAAAAAGCCAATAGTGGATGCAGATGGGATTATTAACCAAAATCCCAAAATAAAAAGGAAATATAGGGATTATTCCAAAGATGAACGAACTATTGTTACTCAATCCTTGGATGTCTCAAGAAGGGAGTTTTTTATTGATCCTTCTTGAAGGGAAACCAATGAATATAGTCACGTTAAACCTCTCAGTGATATGTCACATGAAGTGATTTCATCCCCTAACATATCTCAACATGTTGACGTCCCACAACAACATGGAGGGGTAGAAAAGAAAGACGTACCTTACTACCAAGACCCTGAATCTCCGAAGAAGATCTGAGATGAAATCTTATATAAATCTTTTCAAAATGGGAAGATCTAAAAGAAAACTTACCTTGACATTAAGAAGGATATCTTAAATGAAAAATTAAAGAGGAAGTTTCAAAAAACTCCTTAATTCACCTTTGCTTTTTTTTCCGGCCTCAACATTGTAGGCTTTGGTTTTCTCAGATTGCTGTAGATTCTCTTGTTTTTTCTGGTGCTTGTTGATTTTGACTGTATTATTGATTGGGATTTCATGATCAGTTGATGGATTTTATTTTTGTTTCAGAGATTTCTATGATGTCTATGTTTGAGAATATTTTTATTTCTATACTGCTGTTTGCATCATGTTTATGTGGTTTGGTAAACTATTATTTTTCTCCTTTGAGGTTTCTGATGTCTTCAACCACAAGGTCTAGATTATCTAGACCTCCATCTTGTTCTTTCTTGGACTCTGGTTGATTTTGAAGACTTCTTCTCCCTACTTAAAGTGATGGATTCAATTATACTGATTCTTTGGATTGACCAGCAAGTCTCTTGTCTATTTTATTATTGTGCCAAGGATGATATGGAAGAAAAATGGTATCTTTCGTGCTCTTTTTGGAAGTCTTTTGATATGTCCTGGAATTCATACTGGAGGATCTAGACTTTTGATTACTCTATTTGTGGGATTTGCTGTGTTATTATCAGTTCGTGCTGACTGTAGTGGAGGGGGGCTCAGACTGTTCTATTTTATACAATAGAACAGCTCTCTGAATTTTGGATGAACTGCATATTGCAAGATCTAGCTTTGAAGATACAATTGAGTGTTTTAACACAAATAGAGATTCATGGGTTGCTGAAGATATGCGTAAATAAAGTCATGGAAGTGGAGCAGCACTGGGGGAGAGCCTTAAAATCCTTGAAGTTGACATCAGATGTGCTACTGCAGATGATGCTAGGAAAGGACAATGTTCTGAGGATATAATACCTCTTGGTGACTTTGCTCAAGGCCTTGTGGCTTTCACATGTTTTCTATACTTTTGGAATGAGGTGAATGATGTTCCTTGATATATCTCATTTTCCGCTATTATACTTTTGGTTGGTGTAAACTCATTACACCTCGAGCTTGTATTATAATACTTTTGATTTAATAAATTTCTTTGGGGCATGAATTGGGTGAGAAATTCATGCCTCCGTTTGTTTAAAAAAATGATTTCAAAATATTCTGGAGGAGAAATAAATTTGTTTAAAAAATAATTAAAAAATTCTTTCATTTACAATCAATCATGAAAACATAATATTATTAAATTTAACTTCTAAACATGTAATTGATGCTTCAAATAAATTATTCTGGCTAAATCTGTATAGGCCATATGAGGTAAAAAGAACATTCTTTCTTCATGGTAAAAATGATAAAAAAAATTCATTACTCACAAAGAGACATGATGATTCTATTGAAAACGTGGGTAGAAGAAAGTAAGGGTAAATTTTTATTTAAAAAATTAATTTGAAATGAATAAAAATAATTTTTTGAAAATCTTTTTAAACCACAAGGCTTTTAGAACAAAACCGGTTCTCTGACTAAATAGATATTGAAGTTAGTTTTTCTTAAAAACATTTTATAAAACAATTTTAGTACCACATAGTAGAAAAATGGAACTAATACTTGAAAAAGGTCATGAATAATAATTTGAGAGAAAAATTAATGTTTTTATTAAATATTGGTCATATTTTTTCATCCTATTGAAATGAAAGATTATTAAAATTATTTTTTAGGAAAATAATATTTAAACATTCCAAAGTATCCCATATCACATTCGAACATTTTAAAACACAATAGTCAAGAAGGAAGAACATTAAATGAATGTTTTAAATACCATTAAGATAAAATTATTAATTATATAATATATCAAAATTGTCATTATATACAACACACAAAATACATTAGTGTTCAATATGATAATTATGTCACAGTTTTGAAAAGTGATATGTAAATATTTTACCTTAAGTATAACTTGTATCTCATGCATTGATATTCCTTAATAATAATCATATATAACTTTTTTACATTGTTTATAAATTTTTTTATTTTTTATCAAAACTTGTCTTCCACTTATTACCATGTTTTATATAGCTACTTAAATAATTAGGTTTACGTTGAGGGTTTTGACAAAATTCAATTTAATTTTCAAAAAACGTTGGTAGGTCAACTATCATCAATGGGGTATTTTATAACATGTATAGAATTATAATAATGAGATAATTATAATATTTATAAATAACATATACTTTTAAAACCAATAATTAAATATAGTCATTAAAAATGATCCAACGTTACAATCATGGAGACGGTAGGTCATAAATATGCATGAGTAATGTTCCTATTTTTCAATTATTATTTTAGAAAAAATGTAAGTAACAATAATATTTTGATAAGAAGGATAATTTAATAAATATTGTATTATTTAATTGTACATACACATACACACACACATATATAATTCTTATTTTTTAAGAGGAATCATATTGGGATGAGGAGGCAGTAGTTCATGCATCCAAGAACAATGTTATCACTTTTTATGTGTGTCAAAGGGTAATAAATAAAATTACATTTATTATATTTATATAGAGGTAATTATATCATTATTGGGGTATAGTTTTTCATATCAAATATTTTTAATTGAAACCATCCTTTACATATTCGGTATATCAAGTTTTCGAATTGCCTTACTTCTAGAAATAATTATTTTATAAAATTTAAAAAATAGAAAGAATAAATTCATGTTCTATATAAAAATTAATGATGCATAAAACTATTATAAATATAATATATATCATATAAAACCATCACATACTTCATATTTCCCACCATTATAGGTGGTACAGGAATAATGAACAATCATTTTTTGGTGAAGCGGTAGTTTATCATACACCGAAACGACATGTTTTTTATCAATTAAATGAATGTGAGTCTAAGTGTAGGTAAAATAAAGGACCAAAATAATAATTTAGATACTCAATTACAAGGGTGGGGGTGAATTTTACATTTCAAAACATTCATTTTTAACCAAAAGGAAAGCTATGTTTAACATAGTTAGACAAGGTAAATTCAAAAAGCCTCTTTTAGTTCTACTAAACAATTTTTCTAGGTTCTATAAATATGGTTCTGAAAATGAATCAAAATGAACGTTTAAAAGGAAAATATTCAACCTTAAAGCATATATATAATTAATTATCATAGTATACAAAATTATATGAAAGTATGAGAAGGTTATACTTTCTTCCTTTATCAAAATAGAGTGAAAATAAACTTGAAACAAAACAAGTAACAAGTATGAAATCTTTTAACCCAAATAGTAAGGTATCCAACAACCTGGGATAAAGGTCCCTTGATTTATACTTTCATGAAATTAGTTCTTACCCACACTTGGGTAAGCCCTCGATAGGAATATCAGAATTTGTATTTCTAACCCTGCAATCCCTCAATATTTATGGTAGTGTGCACCTCTGTCTTCCTATCCCAAGAATTCATCGATCTTTATTGTAGTCAGAACCTCTGTCTTCCTATCCTCGGAAGCCTCGATTGTACACAGCAACAATCGGAGATGCACGAAGGAAGATGAAAATGTTGTTTAGTATGTACAATGCATGAGTGTCTCTCTCTCTTTACAAATCATTTCAACTGCATGTAATCTCTAGATCGAATAACATATTTCGATCATGATCAAATCAAATCCTATTTATAAGCACATATCCAATGGTCGACTCCCTCCTCCAATGGTCATATTTTTCCTTGAATCTCATAGGGACCAGTACAAGTGTCATTCGACCAACGGTTGTTTAGGAATAGACTGGACGGCATCGTTTCTTAACAAGTGTAAGGAAAATGAATAAGCTTAACCAAATATATTTTTTTCGTGTCTAAGGGAAACTAGAATTGGGAATCTGACCAAATAAACATTCAGAGTCTATAAGACACATACATTTGGATTTTCTTATAAAGAGTATTTAGTATTTGAATTATATAGATTTTGGAGTCTTACTTCCAATGAATTTAGAGTATAAATTCTGAGGAATTTGATGTTTGAATTATGAGGTTTCTGGAGTATAAATTCTGAGTAATTATGAGTCGTAATTCGGAGGAATTCAGAGTCTAAATTTTGGGGAATTCAGTGTCTAAATTCAGAGCAATTCAAAGTCAGAATTATGAGGAATTGGGAGTCTGAATTTTAGAGAATATAGAGTCTGAATGTCAGAGAATTTGGAGTCTGAAATTCAGAGAATTTGGAGTCTGAATTCTAGAGAATTATGGGACTGAATTTCATATAATTTGAAGTATGAATTTCATATAATTAGTAGTTTTATTTTCAGTGAATTCAGAGTCTGAATTTCAGAGAATTTAGAGTCATATTTTCATAGAATTCAAAGTCGGAATTTTAGAGAATTTTGAGTGTGATATTCAGAGAATATGGAATTTGGAAATAGAATACTCTATATCCATAGAATTATATGATTCTGAGATTTTCTACGTGAAACCTAATATTAGACTTTGGAATGAAATGATTTATATTTAGAGTGGTTATAAAACGAACAATGAAAAAAAAGAAAAGGATAAAAAATTTATTAGATTAGGGAAACTTTCCTTATGAAATATTCCAGGGGAAAATATAATTTCCCTTAAGATAAAATTCTTTTGATTTTCAAAAAATAGAGAAATGTTAAATTCATAAGGAAACCTTATTGAATCAGCAATCATAACCTTTTTGGAAAGCAAAAAATCCATACAGAAAAAATATTAGGACTATTAATATTACATGAAATGAAAAACATATCACCATTTACATATGAATCATTGTGAATATGAATAACTCCCCCATAGGTTTTGAAATCCCTAATGATCACTTTCTTGTCTTCCTTAATGATATTTTTATTTTTCATGCATACAGAAATCTTATTTGCAAAAATTCCCC
This sequence comes from Viscum album, assembly GCA_963277665.1. NCBI lineage: Eukaryota > Viridiplantae > Streptophyta > Magnoliopsida > Santalales > Viscaceae > Viscum > Viscum album. The sequence goes on from OY728162.1 coordinate 1,329,139,345, forward strand.
CGTGGATAGACCCCCCTTACATAGGGCACTTTTTCTTGACATAGTAATATATTTATTATTCATTTCTCCCCTGTTGTGATTTTAAAAAAATAATATAGAGAATTGAATAAAAATCTATGTTACCTGAAATATTGGTACTATACAACAAAACAAATAAAGCACAACCAAAATACTCATTACGATTGGAATTGTTTTTACAAGAATGGTAATACAAAAAAATAACAGAGTTAAGGAAAAAAATCCACCTTCTTTTTGAAGGACCCTGGGACACCCTGAGAGGGGAGGGGTGAATCAGGGTGACAAATTTTTCTTTTAATGTGATGGATCTTGTTCCCACATTGGTAGGAACTTATTGAACCTGTATGATGAATATTATTAGAAAGCAAACATTTACATGCACAGAGAAGACACAACATTTTTCACATGGTTCACCACTAAGGGATACGTCCAAGGAGCATACGCCGACAAGTTGTCGGTCGTACCCAATTCCACTAATCTTCACTAGCTGTGGATTACAATGGTTTGGGCACAGACACTCTGTCCCAGGCTCACTACCTTTACAATGGTTCAGGGATAGCTCACTGCTTCCCTCGGGTCACTCCCGTTGAATCCCCTAGCTCACTGCCCTTGGTGAAGTCACACTCAGTTTATAGACAAGAAGGTATCTTCATCATTGCATAATAATGAATCCTATGTTGTATGTAGATGCTCTATTGAAGTCCAATTCTCACCAGAAGATGAATATCAATTTGCGCTGAGGGTACCGGGCAATCTTCCATCTTTTGTGCAGCTTCAAGAGGACAGATGTACTTTAACAACACTGGCGTGCTTCTCCAAGCCCGGTGCGCCGGCGTGCAAGTCACTTGTTCCATACAAATTCGGCGCGCAGGTGACACAAAACAACTTGTGTGACACTGCCTCTATGAACTCCGAACTTGTGCGACGTTGCGCCTTTATCTACCCAACCTCATTGGTTGCGCGACCAACAATCGGCACGCAGCCTCTACTTGTGCGCCCCAAACAACCACCTGCGCGACTCCACTACTTACGTGACGAGAGCTCGAAAAATATCTAAGTCTTGAAGTCCATTGGAAATGAGGAGGGGTGGTCTGGTATTTATAGGTAAACTGGACCCCCTTGTGCGATGGCGTGCAAGTCTTCTCTCGGCGCGCAGGTTCCGGCGCGTAGCTCATCCTCTCTAGCCTCTATCGTGCTACTCACTTGAGCGACCACACAAATACTAGTGCGGCCTTCTTTCCATTTCCATATTTTGAAGTTATGATCTTGAAAAACAATAGATGCGCATGTTTCCAGTCCTCCTAGGCATCAGCGTGAAAGTCTACCCACGGAGCGTAGGTCACTTGGGCGATCAACCCAAAACATGCACGACCCTTATCTCTTTTCCATTTTCACATGTTTTGATCTTGAAAAACATATGGTTTCCATGTTTCTTCATCTTCAAGTACATGGCGTGCAGGTCTCTTTGCCAAAAACACTTTTCTCCATTTTTCAATTTTTCAGGCCCAAAATTTTGGCAAACACTGGGAAACGGCGCCACCTTCAATACTATTTTCTGCTTGAACGGTATGATCTCTTTGCTAGTACACATTCTGAACATCCACTAAGGATTGACAACAAACACAAACCAAATGCCAAATCATGCTTAGAAGACAATAGTTCCAAAACTCTCCCCCTTTGTTTTTTTTGCCAATGAAAAAATAAATTCAATAGATCTTCGTCCATGTACAAACCAAAAATGAAAGAATCAACTCAGCCAACACTCTAAGTCTATGTGAGCAATGCTCGATGTAGAAAACAAGAGAGGAAGCTTGAATTGGGTTCTAATGTTTTGTAACTCTCCATGATGCCCGATGTTTTCATTCTCATACATCTCATCACAGAAGCATGACTTGCCTTGAATTTATTCCTTTCTCCCCCATTGACAATAAAACCAATGACCGATAAGTTATTCAACGTTCAGCTCAAACCATACTCCCCCTGGATAGTATCTCCCCCATAAACCGGAATCATAACCATAAACAGATAAAAATTGTTATAAAAAACGGGGATAGGGGTATTTCAGAGCCTCCTTATACAGTAGGAGGGGGTTGAACACCGAGGTTCAACCGATGCTTCTCAAACATAGCCACAGACAGTGGCTTGGTCAGGATATCAGCCACTTGCTCATCAGTTCCAACATGGTCTATTCTAATCACGCTTTTTCAACCTTTTCTTTGATTAATTGATAAGGTATTTCAATATGTTTTGTACGAGAATGCTGAACCGGATTTTTCATAAGATCAATTACGCTTTTGTTATCACAGTAAATCACCATTGGTTGCTGCACCTTATCACCAATATCTGTTAGTAGCTGCTTCATCCAAAGCAGTTGAGTGCATGCCTTTATGGAAGAGATATGCTCAGCTTTATCAGTACTAAAATAAGTACTTTCTTGTTTCTTGCTCAACCAGCCAACACATTTCTTCCCAATATAGAATGCTCCAACACTAGTGGAAATTATATCTACTACATCACCATCCCAGTCAGCATCAGAAAACGCTGATAATTCACTGTCCCTGCCTGTAGCAAAAAATAACCCGGAGTTATGTGTACCTTGAATGTACCTCATGATTCTTTTTTACTGTCTCCATATGTTCCTCCTTTGGATTACTCTGAAAGTGGGCCGCAAGGAATGTGGAAAAGACAATATCTGGCCATGTCACTTACAGGTATAGTAGGCTTCCATTGATCCTCCTGTACATGGTTGGATCAATAGGGTTCCCATCCTCATGCTTTCCAAGTTTAGTTCCAAATGAAATCGGAGTTCACATTGGTTTGGAGTCTGCATATTAAACTTCTTCAGCAGCTCTGTTGCATATTTTTCCTGAGAACTGAAAGTGTATTCCCTCTCTAGAATCACCTGCAACCCCAAGAAATATGTGAGCTCCCCAATCATAGACATTTCAAATTCTGATTTCATGTGGTTGGAATTTTCATCCATTGATTTCTGCCTACTTCCACCAAATATGATATCATCAATATAGAATAGAACTATGAATTGATCTTTTGGATAATTCTTCACATAGAGATTGTGATCAACTCCTCCTATTTTGAATTCCATCTTCTTGAGATATGAATCCATCCGTGAGTACCACGCCCATGGTGCATTCTTCAAACCATATAGAGCTTTCTTCAGTTTGCAGACCTTTGTTTCATCAGTACCCAAAACAAAGCCCACTCGTTGTTCAATGTAGACTTCTTCTCCAAGTAAACCACTCAACAATTCTGTCTTGACATCCATTTGATATACTTTATATTCTCTTTGGAGTGGCATGTCAAGGAAAAGCCTGATTGACTCCAGTCTAGCCACTGGAGAAAAGGTTTCTTCAACATCAATGCCTTCAATCTGGGAGTATCCTTTACATCCCAGTCATTCCTTGTTTCTGATGACACTTCCATGCTCATCAAACTTATTTTTGAATATCCATTTGGTACCAATCACATTGTGACCTTTGGGTCTCTGGAGAAGATCCCATGTCTGATTCTTTTCAATCTGATCTAATTCATCATTCATGGATTTCACCCAAGATTCATCATTTGCAGCTTCTTCAAATGAGGATGGCTCTACAACTGATAGAAATGCAGATTGCGTGTTATTACTCATCCTTCTTGTTTGAGTGGATCCACTCTTTTCCCCAATTATGTTGGATGGATCAATATCTTCTCTTCGATATCTCCTACGAGGTTCAGTAGCATTCTCTTCAGCCATAGTTTCTTCTTCAGATTCTTCTTCTGAGTCAACATCATGATGTGACTGCTGAGTGTTTTGAACAACTTCCTCTATTTCGGCATTTGTATTTTCTTCACATTCACTTTCTTCCTGACTTTATATCACATCAGCATATGATGTCCTTGAAGCATTTTTGGTTTTATATTAAATTATATTAACATCACTAATTTCCACAATCCTTCCCAAATGCTTGTTGAAATGTTTATAGGCTTTGCTGTTCATTGAGTAACTGATGAAAATTATTTCATCTGCATTGTCTCCATATTTTCCTTGATTTCCTTCTTTATTTTTGATGAAGAATTTACTTCCAAGGACACTAAATTATTTTAGAGAAGTCTTCCGTCCATGCCACAATTCATATGGTGTCTTTGTCTCAACCATATAAAGTCCTTTTGAATTTTGAATGTACACTGCAGCTTGAACATCCTCTTTCCAGTAATGTCATGGAATATGACTCTCAATCATCATAGTTTGTTCTGTGTTGTTCACCTGTCGATTCCTACGTTCAACAACTCTATTTTGTTGTGCAGTTCTTACAGCAACTACCTCATGCTGTATCCCATGCTTCTACAGATAATTTTCAAATTCAATGGATGTGTATTGTCCTCCATTGTCAGATCGCTAAACACTAATTGTTCATCCAGAATCATTATTGGCGATTCGTCGATATGTTTTCATGCAGTCAAGGACTTTTCTTTTCCTGTGAATACCCATCACACATTCCATTCTATTGTAATAATCTATGAAAAGGGCAAAGTACCTTTTTCCATGAGTTCCGACAACATTTATTGGCCCACAAACATCTGTATGAATCAGATCAAGAAGGTGAGATACCCTTTTCTTCTTTGGCCGATATAAACTGCAGACCAGCTTCCCATGAATACAAGCATCACAAAATTTTTCACGCTCACGCTTCAGGTTGGGAATGTCCATGAAAATTCTCAATTTTGATATTTTCTCCATGTCTTGTTAATTGATGTGTCCCAGTCTCCGATGCCACAAATTGTCTTCTTCATCAATAGTAATGTACATATATTTTCTTCACTATCAACCTGATACAAGTTTCCTTCTGTTCTGCATCCCATCATAAGTGAATTTCCAGTCTTTCCCTTAATAATGCAGCCTTTCTGATTAAAAGTAACTATAATTCCTGAGTCACAGAGTTGACTCACGCTAAGGAGATTATGACGTAGGCCATCTATGTAATGGACTTCATTCTTTTTTTGTTCTCTATTAGCTAATTCGGTACTTCCACTCCCTTTGATTTTCAGAGCCCCATCATTACCAAATCTTACTGTACCATCAACCTTCCTTATGATATTCGTTAGTTGGCCGGCATTACCTTTCATATGAGATGAACAACCGCTATCCAGAATCCTGGTAATATTGTTATTTATAGCTTTGAGGGCCACCTATGCAAGGTTGGATTTCTCAATCTTCTTCCTTTCCTTCCATGAGACATTATATTGAGTATATAGAACTGATGGCCTTTCAATTATCTCCTCCGCATACTCAGGTTCTTCCTAGTCGAAGACTTCTTTGAGAGGTGAAAACCTATTTGAATGAGCAACACTGTCTTGCTGACGAGACTTGACTTGTCTTGAACTTCGGTATGAGGTGTCCATGTCCCTTCTCTGTCTGCAATTAGTAGCCTTATGACCAAAGTTAGGACAATGATAATAATATCCATAGAAATTATTTCTTCTATAAGAATTAGGATATGAAATTGTTCTCCTTTTTTGAACATCTATATCTTCTCCATTTAGATAGCTTCTTGCATCTTCACAATAATACATGGTATGGCTCAGATAGCCACAAAAATGAGACTTAATGAGAGGAAATGTATTCTCACTTGAATTTCTCCTCATACCTTCTTCCTTGGGAGAATTGTTAGACTGTCTGTCATTTCTGAATGTTTGAGGATAATTTTCAGTTCTCCTTTTAGTTTGGATTGAGGGTTACATTTTCGGCACTCTAGGTAACGTTTCAACATGTTCAACTATCATCTTATCTTTCTTTTGAATCTTTTCACTTCCAGCAGTTGATGTCTCAACCTCACAGCAAATTCCACTCTTTCTCATGCAAGCGGGTCTTTGATCACTCAAGATTTTTCCAACCCCATCTGAACCACACATGGCTCTTGCTAGTAATTCTGCATCTGAGAATATTCCAAACTCTATTTTCTTCCTCGATTTATTTAGAATTGATTCAGTCTCTAGTTTACTCCTTAGAGTAACAACTTCCTCCTCAAGACCCTCAGTAGTCTTAGATTTTTCATCCAGTCTGGAGGTGAGGTCATTGATGACCTTTACTTGCTCTTCAATTCTCAGCTTCAGATCTACTTCATCATCATTGCTTTCAATTATTTTAGACTTTACCTTCAAAAATTGTTCCATTCATTCAATTTCATCTTCAATTTGATCAACGTATTCAGTTGATTCTTCTACAATTGATTTTCACTTATTGCAATTATTAAATTTAATCTTAAGCTTACTAACCGCATCCTTAAGTTGCATCTTGGGATCTACACAAGTTCTCAGTTGTTTTTCTCCATCAGTATCTTCTAAATTTTCAATAGTGTCCATACTAGAAGCATGGTTCCCAATTTTGAATTCTGGTTCTTCTTCATCACAGAATTCTTTACCATCTTCTTCCACTTCACAGACAAAACTCCTCCTTTTCATTTTATTTCTAGATTTTAAGACTTCCTTTTTGAAGAAACTTCTCCAAGGATTCTCGAAGCTTTCATCTTCACTATCTTAATCATTGATCTTTATTAATCACTGAGAGGCAAGGTGCCCAACTTTTCCACAACGGAAACATGCGAGAGGTAACTTCCCTTTGAATTTCTATTTCCCCTTCTGGAACTTGTTTGCAATGAGAGAAAGCATTTCTTTTTCTTCATCATCTTCACTGCTAAAATATTTTGAGATTTTCAATTTATCCATGGCCTTGAATGTCATTTTTTTTCTCACACGAGTCGTAGCATCTTCTGGTTTGACTCTCATTTCATATGCTACAAAGCTGCTTAGTAGATCATCTAGAGAAAATTTGGAAAGATCTCCTTCCTCAAGGGCTGACACATTTGAATTATATAGAGGTGGAAATCTTCTTAATATTTTCTTTACAATATCATTGTCTTTGATTTCTTTTCCTAGAACCCGAATTGTTGCAGCCACATTAGTAATTAGATTGAAGAAAGAGTCTGCATTCCCGTCTGGATGCATCTTCAGATCATCAAACCGATTGTGCAGCACTTGAAGTTTCGCCTCCTTCACTTTGCTATCTCCTTCATAAATTTTCTCGAGTTTATCCCACATTAATTTAGCTGAGGTACAATTCGTCACCTTTAGGTAGATCTGATCAGAAAGGGCTGTAGTGAGTGCATTTTGTGCTTTAGCATCTGCATCAAGAATGTTCTGGTCTGTTTCAGTCATAGCCAGGCCTGTTGGATCAGTGAATTGTATTCCTTGCACAGTAGAAAAGAGAACATCCATTCCAATAGATATTAGATGAGATCTCATTCTGTTCTTATGGATCTGGAAATTACTTCCATCGAAGTGAGGGACTACCCTGACATTGACTGCATTTTCCATGAAGATAAAGGATAGATTCCACATAAGGAAACTTTACCCTCTGATACCACTTGAAGGACCCCAGGACACCCTGAGAGGGGAGGGGTGAATTAAGGTGACAAATTTTTCTTTTAATGAGATGGATCTTGTTCCCACGTTGGTAGGAACTTTTTGAACCTGTATGATGAATATGATTAGAAAGTAAACATTCACATGGACAGAGAAGGCATATCACTTTTTTACTTGGTTCACCACTAAGGGCTACGTCCAAGGAGCATACGCCGACAAGTTGTCAGTCGTACCCAATTCCACTAATCTCCAATAGATGTGGATTACATAGGTTTGGGCACAGATACTCTGTCCCAGGCTCACTGCCTTTACAAAGGATCAGGGATATCTCACTGCTTCCCTCGGGTCACTCCCGTTGACTCCCCCTGGCACACTGCCCTTGGTAAAGTCACACTCAGTTTATAGACGTGAAGGTCTCTTCATCATTTCATAAGAATGCATCCTCTATTGTATGTAGATTATCTATTAAAGTACAATTCTCACCAGAAGATGAATATCAATTTTCTATGAGGGTACCGGGCAGTCATCCAGCTTATGTGCAGCTTCAAGAGGACAGATGTACTTTAACAACACTGGCGCGCTTCTCCAAGGTCGGTGCACAAGTTTCAATCCTGGCACGCAAGTCACTTACGTGGTACAAATTCGGCTTGCAGGTGACACCAAAAAACTTGCGTGACACTTCCTCTATCAACTCTGAATGTGTGAGACGTTGCAGCTTTATCTCCCCAACCACCTTGGTCGCGCAACCAACATTCGGCGCGCGGCCTCTACTTGTGTGCCCCCAACAACCACTTGCACGACTCCACTACTTGCATGATGAGAGCTCAGAAAATCTCTTTGTCTTGAACTCCATTGGAAATGAGGAGGGGTGGACCAGTATTTATAGGCAAACTGAACCCCCTACGTGATGGAGCGTAAGTCTTCTCTCAACACGCAGGTTCCGGCGCGCAGCTCATCCTCCCTAGCCTCTGTCGCGCTACTCACTTGCGCAACCACACAAATACTGTTGTCTGCTTGAACGGTATGATCTCTTTGCTGGTACACATTCTGAACTTCCATTGAGTATTGACAACAAACACAAACCAAATTCCAAATCATGCTCAGAAGACCATGGTTCCAACACTTTTTTCCTTCCGTATAAGCTTCTTGAAAATGGTCATCAGATTTTTATGCTACTTATTATCTTCATCATAATTCTTGAGTAGTTGATCAGGATCATCATTTTTCTTCTCCAGATCTTCGATCATTTCTTCTTATTCCTTATGAATTTATGCCTGATTCTTAAAAATCAATTCTTATATACTGATCATTTCTTCAAATTAGATTTTGAGATGTCTTACCCTCTTCAGATTCATGAAAACTGAATCAAGCATCCCATTTATATCCCTGTCTTCTTTCTTCCAAGTTGTTTTTTTAATATTGGGCTTCTCATTAATACTTGTAGTAAGGTATTTTATCTTGTTATTTACATTTCCAAAAGAATCCTTCATATTATCAGGAATTTCATCAATTATTCTCATCTATTCTATTGTCATCATAGACCACATAGTAATTTTTATGCATGAACTCCTATGATAATCATAGCTAGTGTAGAAGATTTTAAAATTGGCCTCAATCTTAATAAATTTCTCTATAATCATGAAAACGTAATTCGATGTATGATTGAATTAGTGTTGAAGATACTTACACATTGAGTCAATACATAGAATAAATAAAATTGTATCAACTAATATTATTAGGGACTGAAACACCAAATCATCTCCTATAGAAGATGATTCTGAATTATATTCCTTTGTTGGTGAGGAGTCTCTCCCTACCTTAATAACCTTTTATTTAGAAAATAAAACAACTTCATTCGTGGCCACCTCATCCTTCTTAGGTATGTCTGCTAACCCATGTTTTCCTTTATCACCACTCTGAATGATCTCATCAGCCACTGGTGATTCATGTTCACCATCTATTTGATGGACTATCTTATCTTCCACAACCCTTTTCATTTCAGCATTTACCACCAGATCCTCTGGTTAAACCAATTCATGGTTGTTGCACATGTCTTTTGATGGGTTTTACTTCTTCTTGGCCCTCTTCTTCATTTTCATGTTAAATGATTTTTTTGATTCATATTGAGAGGTCCAGATTGACAACTTTTCCAAAGTACCTTACTTCAAATGATATTATTCAACTTTTTTATCACATCATCAGTTTTATCTTTTCCTTCCTCTTCTGTTACTTCCAGTTCCTCTTCCTACAAATCCTCTTCCTCTTCATCAGCTTCAAGAATAACCATCTTCTTTCTCGGATTCACTGGATGTGATTCTTGTAAAAATAATTCTTGTACCAATATTTGTTCAAAATCATTCTTAGACACCTTGAGAAGAAATTGAACAATCTCTAATTTTGGTGTTTTATAATTTTTCTTCTTCTCTTTATCATGTTTCCATGTTCCTCACCAGTCATGATCTTCAATGAATTTGTCTCAGCAGGGTCCAAACCAAAACTAGGATCATATTCTTTCTTGTTCTTCATCTATTCTTTCCACTTTTCAACAACTTCATCTAGATAGGTCTTTGGCTTCAAAGACATTGGAAGTGCTGATTGGGTTCCCTGAACTGTAAGAACTTTTTCCTTGGCTTCTGCTTCCTTCAACTTTCTCTTATTTCCACCCTTCTTGGAAGACTCAGCTACTTATGGCTTCATGGATAAGGATTCTATAATGCTTTCTGATAAGTCATAATACTCTCTAAACATTATATTAAATCCAACCATCATTTTCCCCAGGGTATCATCAATCAGCAATATAACCTTGAAATTTATTTTCATAGAACATCATGGGATTTTGATAGAATATAGACAATGGATAATTTTCTTGAAAAGAATATTCAGATACCTAATAAACATAGATTTTAGATACCCATTATTGATATTAAAAATTTTAAGAAAAAGATACTTAAACAAATTAATATTTTTGAGGTACACCAAAAAATCCAAAACATAAATGTCACTCTTCATGAGAGTATCCACATCCCCTTTTCATGGAAGGGGAAATCCATGAACCCATAGCTCTTCGATCCTGGGGTTGGTAGAGACATGTTAGAATTTTGGTGTCTTCCCTCCTGATAAATCAAGGAACTCTATTGAATTATCTTTATCAAAACATCATGATATATTCGGTATCTTATGGGTGCAGAACTCATCTTCCACCTCATACAGAATTCCAATGATGCTGGTTTCTTTATTGAATGAAAGAGAATAAGGATTCCCTTAACATTTGAAAGAAAATTAATATTTCAAAATCTAAAACAGAAAAACATATGGTCCCATAAAATTCAATCAACAACTCTGGATACACCGGATCATATGCCTTTGTCTTTGAAACACATATACACTCCCGGATATTCAACATGATATTCTTCTAAAGAAGAAAATCATACTTTGTAAAAAACATCATATATACTAACCTCTCTATGTAGATCTTCTATTCATAAATTTATCAACCGACAACATTTTATTTTGTAGGGATGAATGATAATACATTTGGATTTGAGAGATAAAGAAATTCAGAAGGGCCCTTATATAGAGTAGCAAAACTTCAGAACACAAAGTCATTAAAAACAATTTGGGACAACCATTAGAGGGAGATTTATATAGGCATTGAGGCAATTGTTCATATTCCAAAACTGATCAAATAGTTGGAAGAAGATCGATAATATCTGATGGTTGAGATGAAAGTCGAAGATAAATTTTGGTCGGTTTCGATCTTTTGAGTTTTTTAGGATAAAAATTTGGATTTAAGGAAAGTGAATCTGAAATATTTTTCAAAGAAGATTAAAATAAAAACAAGTATAAAATTTAATTATGAAAACTTATGTAAGGAAACATACCATCAATATTGCGAGGAAACTGTCAGTAATGAAAGTATATTCTTCCTGATAAATTTTAGAATCTAAAAAAAACATTTGAGACGGAATATTTTTTGGATTTAGAAATTTTACAAATGAAAGGAAGCTTTTGAAACAACAAAAAAATGAGTTCTGGAATTTGAGTTCCAGATTTTTTTTAAAATAGAATGCTTCAGTTACCCAATAAAATTTATCTGACAAATGTATGGTTACAAAAATATTTTATTATAAAAAATTTTGACAAGAAAAATTTTGATTAAAAAATTTTTGAGTAAGAAATTTTTGGATTAGAAAAAATTTTGATTACGAAAAATGTTAATTAAAAAGAAAATGTACTCAACCTATGAAAATTAGTATGTTACTATAAAGAGATATGATTGAAAAAAAAATTAATATGGAATATTACCTCATGGTTATCATTCCTATATTTTGTTTAATGTATTCAAATCCATCTGTTGGTAATGATTTGGTGAAAATATCAGCAAGTAGATCTTTTGTTCCAATAAATTGAATAATGATATATCGTTTTAGTGTGTGATCCATATATAAGTGATGCCTTATATCAATGTGTTTTTCATGGATGTTATGTGAAGGTTTTTATTTTAGGGAAATGACACTAGTATTATCACACATTATTTTAGTTTTGTAAAACTCATTCCATATTCTATGAGTGTGTGTTGCATCGACAACACTTGATGCCAACATCTTCCAGCTGCTATATATTCTGTTTCAGTAGTGGAAAGTAATACTCATTGTAGTTTTTTAATGATCAAGAAACTAATGAATCTCTTAAGATATGACAAGTTCTAGATTTGATTTTCTTATACAATCTATATTCTCCAAAATCAGCATCAAAAAACTATTTAGAAGAAAATAATTTCCAAAAGTATAAAAGTGTCATAAATCCATGGTTCCCTATAAATAGGAAAAAAAATATTTCCTCTTAATTTAAATGAGATTCCTTAGGATTGGATTGATATCTTGAACATATGAAAATAGAATCCATTATGTATAGATGACTAGCTTTCAAGTATAATAAACATCCTACCAAACCTCTAAATGATCTTTGATCTTCTCATTTACCAGCTTCATCAAAATCAAGTGAATTTGAGGTACCAATTAGAGTGGTTATACTTTTAGTGATGTCAAATCACTAATTTTTATGAATATATTTAATATAATTATGTTGGGATATATAAGTTTCCTCTAGTTTTTAACAAATTTTAAAACCCAGGAAAAATGTTTACTCACCGATCATACTCATTTAAACCTCAGATTTCATGAGATTCAACAACAAATCAATTAAAAATTATAGAGTTGAACCAAATATAATGTCATCATAATAGATTTAAATAATAAAAAAAGTACATATATTTCATAATAAAAATGTTTAGATAAGCAGTTCCCTTAACTTAATTATTTTGTAACAAAAATCATGTAAGTCAATCATACCAGGATCTAGGATCTTGTTTAATTCCATATAAAGAATTTCTACGTTTAAAAACATTTTCATGATATTTTGTGTCTTCAAAAATGGATGTTTTATTAAAAAAACATCATCTTGAACATATCCGTTAAAAAATGCACATTTAACATCTATTTGAAAATGTTTAAAATTAAAGAATTCTGTAAAGCCAAGAAAAAGGCGAATAGATTCAAGTATAGATACTGGAGTACAGGTTTATTCATAGTATATTACATCTTGTTGATTATAGATTTTAGCAACTAGTCTAGCTTTATTTATTACTATGATTCCATTTTTTCACCCTTATTTCTAAAGACCCATTTTACTCCCATAACAGAAGTTTCCTTAAGTTTTTCAGCCATGGTCAAAACTTTGTTTCTTTCAAATTAATTTATCTCATGTTTTAGAGATTTAATCCAATCATAATCACCTAAAGCTTCATCAGTTCTCTTTGGTTCTAATTTGTATATATATTATAGATGTTCTACTTTATTTAATAGAGAACATCTAGTCCATACAGGTTGATTTCAATTACCAATTATACTATCACTGAGATGATTCTTATGAAACACTTGATTTGGGTTTTTTAAAACCCATTCATCAACATATTAAAGGATATTTACTTGGGTAAGTGCTTCAGAAATATTCTCTTGAATGTTCTCATTATCCGAAGAAAATGTTTTCAGGGGTTGATAAACATTTTTTGAAAACAGAGTCGAAGATGTAGGTTGAGGTTGATTAAAAGAAATTATTAGATTCGTAAAATTTAACCTTCATTGTTTCTTCAATAGTACAAGTATCTTTATTAAAAACTCTATAAGACTTAGAAGTTGTGTATAAGCATAGAAAAATACCTTCATGAGATTTGGGAGAGAATTTATGTAAATTATCTTTACTAATCAAAATGAATACATTACAACTATATACATTGATGTTGGAATGTAAAGTTATTCTATAAATCCATAATTTTTAAGGGGTTCTGTAATAAAAAGTTTTAATCAAAACATGATGTATAGTATAGCAAGTTTGAATAACAGCTTCATCCAAAAAATGCCAAGAAATAGAATATTCACTCGACATGGTTCTTTTTATCTCTTAATGAATAAGATTTATTCTATCCATAACAACATTCTATTGATGAGTTCTTAGAGATAATAAGTAATAAATAATTTATTTTTTTCAACAATAATTTTCAAATTTTTAATTTTTTAATTTTCTTCCTTGATCACTATGAATAGTTATCAACAGAAGGTTTCTCTCATTTTTATCCTTGGCTCTAAAAGTATTGAAAAAAGGAAAATGATTTTGATTTCATTTCTAGAAAATAAACCCACATAAATCTAGTGTAGTCATTGACTAAGACAAATATATAATATTTTCCTTCTTCACTTCCAGTTTGTGTAGGACCAAAGAGATCCATATGAAGAAACTGTAATGCATCAGTAGTTGAGACTTCACCGATTGATTTAAAATGTGATTTAAGTTTCTTGATAAATTGAAGAGGATCACAAGCTTATGAAGAATCAATTATAAGATCCGGTAGATCTTTAACAGGTATTTTTATTGATATTTTTCATAGTTTCTTATGGTTATAGTGTCCTAGCCTTCTATTCCATAACCAGGATTGATATTCCATTCACTAAGTCGAGTTAGATCAGGGATCCTGTGGTCTTCTTTGATGATTGTGTATACATTCACTTGCCTAAGGGAAGAAATAATAAACTCCTAATTGGAATTGTTTACTAAGTATTAATCATTCTTAAATTCACAAGGTATTCTTCATCACATTATTGACTTATTCTAATGAGGTTTTTCTTAAGACCCTTGACAAATAGAACATTTGAAATTATTTTTTTTCAAGAAGAACACTATTACCTATACCAAAAATTTCCCCCTGAGCATTATCTCTGAATGTTACTTTTCCACCATTCTCCTTGATAATATTTTAAAATATGTTTTTGTTATAATTTATAAGATGGTAACATCCTCTATCCTTGTACCATGTATTAATTTTGGTACATTCTTCATTTTTCAGAAAATAAAAGAGCTAGTCTTTCAAAATCCAAACATTCTTGGTTCTTGGAACTATAGAAACTAAAATATTAGAAATCCACATTTTTGTAGTAAAATATGCTTTAAGAAAACCTAAAGATTGAGTTTTCTTAATAAATTATTTTTCTCCCAATGCCCACCACACTAACATTTAGTGCAGAATGGAGAATTTTTAGGAACAAAATAGTTATTACTAAAAACATGTTTTGAGAAGTTATAACCAAATACAAAATTATGTATCAAAGTATGAATTTTGGAATACATCTTTTCATAATTTTTAATTACTAAGGAATATTTGACAAACATTTCCTTACGTATAATATTTCTGACTTTAGGTTAATAAACATGTTCATATCCTTAAAAACATTAGTTTTATAACTAGAGTTAGACTCTAAATTTTTTTCTTATAAATAATATCATTAATATCATTAGAAAGTTTATACTTCTTATAATTAAGTTCCACATGGGTTTTTGAAATACATTAAAAATAAAAAAAATCTATTATCAATATCTCTAGGAATATATGATACTTCTTTAGTTAAATAAACTCTATAATTTTCATTCTCTAACTTCTTTTTTATTTTTCAAGTATCATTCTACGAATGTTTAAAAAACCTAGAAACATCTTAAAATGAATGTAAAGTATTATCTTTAGATAAGGATGATCTATCATCCAAAGATTCATAATAGTTATCACTACAAAAATTCCATTTAAATACATATTAGTTAAATATTCAGCGTTGTTTACCTTAGCCATTGGATAATGATTTTCAATAGGTACTCTGCCTAGTATTCCAAGATTCTTCTGATTGGATGATTTATAATATGAGGATTCCTCAAAATTTTCACCACCAATGGCCCTCCAGGTGTCATTAGTTGCCATGAATTTCTTGGTTTTAGCCTTATTTTACATATTTCTATTCTTCTCATTATGATTTTATTTCCTATCCTTTTAAAGCATTGGAAAATCCTGTCTTATATGCCCTGATCATTTTCATTCATAGCATGTGACTTACGAGACTTTCTTTTCTCTTCTTTATTTATTCATATATCTATACTGATGTTCAAAATTTCCTACAATCTAGTTCATTCATCAAGAAAGAATAACTATCTAATTTTCAGAATGTTCATGATCACTAGATTCAGATAAAATAGTGACTTTCTTAAACATGGATCATGTAACCCTTTCATGAGTCTGGACTTTAGTATTAGTAATGACTACACTTCCACTACCATTCTTATTGTTATTCATATCATCATCTCTTTTTATTATTGTCTCATATTGAAGAATAGTTCCAAAAAGATCATCAAGAATTATTTGAGATACTATTCTATTCTCATCAATAGTTGTTCTTTTAGATTACAACTCATTAGGTATAATATCAATAATATTTTCTATAAGAGAATCATCATCAAGACCTTTCTCTCCCATAGATTGTAAACTATGGACTATAGTCATAAACCATTGTTGAACCATGAAAAATGGTTCTAAATAAGGAAATATAAATCTATGATATTAAACTCTAAGAATATATTTTCTAGTCTCTATAAATTTGAATGTACCCAAATGTGTAACTTCATATTTTTTCTAGATACAATTCACAGCTTCACATGAAGAAACTAGACTATATATATTCCGAGTCATGGAACACAACAAAGTATTGTGTACCTTGTAATTTAGCTGATATTCTGAATTTTTTGATTTGTAATGGTTTTGACTTCTTTGTATGGAATCTTGTAATCTCTATTAATGATGGAAATGTTTTCCACTCTAGTGTTAATCAGAAAAAGTCGTCATATGATCTCTCTGGTATTCAAAATCATTACCATAAAAAATATGTCGTCTATTATGATTTTGATATTCATTTGAACCAACATTCATTACAATGATCTTATAAAAATATATCATTCCATAAAACTTGTTAATTGAAAAAGTTTGTAAACAAAGATAAAAATCTCAATCAAAACATTAAACAATGAAATGTTGAACAAAATATACTTATAAAAATAAAAACTCCTGAAACAAAACTTATAGGTGAATATATGTATTTCAGAGACCTCATCAGACACCAATTGAATGATCAAAATAAGAATGTAGATGCTCAATTACAAGATCAGGTGAATTGTATGTTTAAGAACAATTATTTTTAACCATACGGGAAACTATGTTTAACAAAGTTAAAAAAGGTAAATTCACAACTCCACTTTTAGTTCATCTAAACAGAATTTCTTGGTTTTGGAAATATAGTTCCGAAAATAAAACATAAGGAAATTTTACATGGAAAATAATCTACCTTAAAACTTATAGAATATTACTTATCATAGTATAAAAATGTATAAGAGTGTATAAGAATTTTATTCTATCTTCCATTATCATAATTCAGTTGAAACAAACTTGAAACAAAAAATGTAATAATTAGGAAATCTATTAACCCAAAGAGTATTGTATCCAACATCCTTAGATTAAGGTCCCAAGATTTATATTTTTTTTTAAAATCATTCTTAACCACACTAGTGGAATCCCTCGATAGGAATATTCGAATATATCTTGTTATCCCCACAAGACATAAATCTTTAATGTAGTCGACACCATTGTCTTCCTATACCCATAATTACATGAACATTAATTTAGTTAGCACCTCTGTCATCCAATCCCCAGAATCCGTTGATTGTATATATCAATCATCAGAGTCACACGAAACAAGATGAACAAGATAATTAGTACACACAAAGAATGAGAGTATCTATCTTTCTAGATATCACTTCAATAGCATGTAATATATAGATCGATCAAAAAATATTGATCTCGGTAAAATAAGATCTTATTTATAGGCACATCTCTAATGATCAGCTCCCTCCTCCAATAATCATATTTTTCCTTGAATCTCGTAGGGTCCTTTACATGTGTCACTCAAACAATGGTTGGATTGTAATAGATTTTACTACACAGTTTCATAGAAAGTGTAAGAAAAATGAATATTCTTAACCAAATCAATATTTTGGAGCCTAATAAAAAATATAATTTACAATCTAACCAAACAAACAATCAGAGTCTATAAGACATGGACCTTCAAATTTTGTTATACAAAGTATTATGAATCAGAATTCTATAGATTTAGGATCCTAAATTCTAATGAATTTTCAGTTAGAATTCTGATTAATTCTGAGTCCGAATTCTGAGAAATTCGGAGTCAGAATTCTGAGAAAATCGGAGTCAGAATTCTGATGAATTTAGATTCTATATTCTAAGAAATTTGGAGTCGGAATTCTGAGGAATCTAGAGTCCGAATTTCAAACAATTTGATGACTGAATTTTAGATATTTAGGAGTCTGAATTGTAGTGAATTCTGAGTTTGAATTTCGTAGATTTTAGAGTCCGAAATTCAGAGAATTTGGAGTTTAATTTTCAGATAATTCGGAGTGTGAATTTCTGTGAATTCGGAGTGTGAATTTTAGTGAATTTGGAGTATGAAAACTGAACACTATATATACAAGGAATTATAGGATTCCATGATTTTATATGGGATACCGAATTTTATACATAGGAATAAATTTTTTTTGATTTAGGGAGATTTTAGAAAGAACAATGAAAACAAAGATAAGGATTAAAATTTCCAGAGATAAGGGAAATTTTTCTTATGAGATAATCCTTTGGGAAAAAATAAGTTTCCTTAAGATCAAATGATTGTTATTTTCCAAACATATAGAAATTGAAAATTCACAAGGAAACCTTATTGACTCAACATAAAACCCTAAAAAATGAATAATTATATTTAAGATGTTTATTTTATTACATAATCTGGTAATAATAATTTTTGGGATGGGTGGTGAATTTAAATATTTCTGATGTCCTTGGGGAAAGCTTTTATATCCACTTTGGGTAACTCATTCTGGTTTGCACCAAAGGGTTTCCATGGATTTATTTATACAAAATGTAGGGTTATAAGGTTAGGGAATGGATATTGTGGTGATATTTATTATGACATTGGTTGGTAAAAAGTATGTCAAGAGTGTGAGGAAGTGGGAGTGGTGAGTGTGTTTTTATAGTGGAGGTGGAGTAGTACCCTTGTATGTTGGTTGAAAGGGAATTCCACTAACATTATTCCCATGCATGTGGCTAAAATAATGTTCCAAATTATATAAAAGGGGTTATAGGGTCTGAATATGACCATACAATGTATATTAACATGTTTTTAGATCATTTTGGCCCTTAAGTTTAATGTTTAGACCATTTATATGTTTAGTTTTCCCATAATTATTTTTAATAATTTTAATTACTTTCAGTAATATTTTTTGGTGAAACACTAAATTGAAATTATTAAAAGTTAAATATTAACATAATTACAAATATGGTAGCTATTTTTTCAAATTAAAATCATAGAAGTTATAGATATAAATATAAATTTAATCCCTTAGAAGTGACAAGAATGCAGTGTTTTAAAGAAAAAATGTTCAAAATATTGCTAAGTCCTTATATCCCATTTCAATGTGAAAATTATTTAAATGACAAAAATTGTGTAAAATGTATTAAAAATTTTCTATCCAATGTTTAAAGATAATAAAACATATATTTTTCTTTATTAATTACTTAGATGAAAATGAAGTTCAGTTTTAAAATTCTACATTTTCACTATTCATTAAGGAATGAAACTTCACCGAAAAATCACAAAAAAATCACCTTAACCAAATTTTTATGTTCCTATTTAAAAGTTCATGTTTTTGAAAATATAATATTTTCAAAATTACAAAAAATTATATTTAAAATAGGTTATCTATTATAATGTGATAACAGTTCCATTGTTAAAATATAATTTTTTAAGCAAAATATTGGGTCTATTATTATCTAATGGTTATAAAATATATTAGATGAATAAAATATATTTAATTGAATAATATATATATATTATTAATATCACTATATAATTGTAATAAATTGTATTTATTAGGACAAAATAGATTTATGACAACCAAAATAATTTATTAAACATTCCTTTTATATTCAATTGGATCATATATTCATTTAAAAATAATATAGTAAAACTGAATTCATTTAATATTTTTCTAAAGCATATATTATCTTATGTTAGTTAATATTATTCATAACAAGAAATATAACTACTAGGTTATATATTATTATATCAGATTTTATTATTTTACTAACATATTTTTGTTTGTTAAAACTCAGCCTTGTGTGTAATGAAAGTCATTGAAGTAACTTGTTGTTGCAAGAAATGTACTCAAATTAAATTTCATTTTCATTTAAATCTATAAATAATATATTATTTATTTAAAATTATAAATATATTAAATTTTCCAAGTATATTATATTCCTTTATGTGGTTGGTGTTGTTTGTTATACACGTTATCGAATACATTGTTCTTACTTTAAAATTTCAAGATGTTTCATTCTCCCCACCTTAAATAAAATGTGTCAACATATGTTAATCTTTACCTTATTAATGAATTGTTTGATATTTCCTCTGTATTAAATCCCCAATCATGGTTATTCTTTGTAATATTCTCTATAAAGTAGATAATGGGATGTAAATTGTCACATGGAATAACATATAACTTGGACTCTAAGTAAAAGAATCTTGGGGGAAAGTAGAGATATGTACATAGAGAAAATGAATAAATATTTGTATGTATTGATTATGGTTATCAATCACAAAAATGAAATTATCAATGTAAAGTGGATGGCCTCAAATCCAAAAATATGTAATTATTTAGAAAGTCCATTGATTCAACAAAAATTAATATATTAAGACAATAAATTTTTTGATCATTCTACTAATGATGAGTAATTATGTTACGACCTATAAATATAACAAAATGTAATTTCTTAATACATTTCAATTTCATATGAAAAATTTCAAATTTTGACAGTTCTTTAAAATTCTATTTTATCCCTTTCTCCAGGAAATGGATATCCTAGAATGACCGCCTCCCCCATTTTTTTGAATAACTAAGATTTTATTTTAATGTATCATAATACAAATAAAAGAAGTCGTTTTATATTTTTCTAACTATTTTACAAAACCAATTTCTTTGAGACAATAATATCTATACCTAAAAAAGAAGAACTATGGGTTCATCATTCATATTAATTCATCAAATTGTTTAAATTAAAACAATTTCATATTAACCAAGACATTAGATCAGTCAGTGGCCAGTTCGAAACCCTTTTCATCCTTTGTTAATTGGTTTAAGACTAATGAAAATTCCATAATTGATTGTTTCTCACTCAGAATATTTGTTTTCCATTTCAAAAACCATCTTAATATATATTCTAAAATAAATATTATGGACATCCTTGAAATAATTTTAATCACTAAATATCATATGAACTATGGTTTTCAATACAACCCAAATACATTAATACTTTATCAAGTAATTTCTACATATATCATTACTTGTTCTTGAATTTATCCTCTTGAATAGGGAATTAACTCAGGTAATGTCTAAGTTCCCCACATTTATGACAATGAAATATAAATGATTCCTTGGGATGTGTTTCATTTCATTCTATAAATCTCTTTATTTTTACTTGGCCATTATTTTCATTATGTCCTTCTTTCCCACACATAAATCACATTCCCATACCATTGAGACACTAACTTATATGCCCCTTACACATTTCATGCATTATGTAAATCAAGCCTTATTATCTCCATGGTCTCAAAAACTTCAGCTCTTAGAAAAAATCCATCCTTATCTTCTTTTGTGTGTTTGGGATTCGGTTTAGGTATATGTTGTTAATCATATTTTGGGAAATGAAATTAGGAATAAAGATGATAATTTTTCACTCTTATAAACACCTCACCTTTTTTCTAATTGTCACTACCTTTTCCTTCACGGTAAATAATAACTTGAATCCTTCGGGTACTGACCATTGACTAAAACATGAAATCATAGTGTGAGTAAAAATAATCATAGAAAAATGTATAATAATTTATAGGATAATTAAATCATGAGAAATTATCATCATCCTAAAACAACTTAGGCATAAAATTGTTTTTCATTGTCAAAATATTTTGTTGTGGTTTGTAAAGATAATGTAAAATATCTTATGTACATCCCCTAAGAGTGTCCAACCAAGTACAGGGTAAGCCCCATTATTGTGTACCAAGATACAATGAGTCTTTCCCAATGCACCTTTTCATAGTTGTTACTCCTAGATAAAATTATCCTAGAACCACATGTACATATAGTATCTTGAAATGGATTTGTTTCTAGGAAGACATACATAATCTATAAATTACTAAACGCCTATTGTGTTATTCTATAATTATCCAAAAAAATCTACCATAGGGTTATGTTATCTAGTCTATGTTTTCTTAAATCTAGTTTCCAAGGATGATACTAAACATTCAATGAAACCAACTATAAATACCTGACCCCAGATATCTCAGAGATGGTGTTGTGCTACCATTACATTTTCATGATTACAATGAGTCAAATTTCAATGGACTAAAGAGTTTAGTATAATTGAAAAACTAGATACATATATCAATCTTGTATTACAAATTAATAAATTAATTACAATATAATTTTTTTGTTTTGAAAATAACATAATTTCATATTGTATATCCATGTATATCATTTATGGTATGATTAATGGATTCTCGGGGAAAGGGAAGAAAATAATGGTGAGATCTAATGCTTAATAAGGGTAAATTTTACCAAATTAAAAAACAAATTAATGATATTAGTAATAATAGAATGGTAAATAATTGAACAAACATACCATGAAATAAATAAACTGGGAAGGATGTGTATAGAAAATATGGAATGGTAATGACTAGAAACACATTCTATTCAATTTATAAACTGAAAATAAAATTCAACCATAAACTACATCATAGTGAAAATATCATGGATAATAAATACTAAATCAAAATAATGGAAATTCTTAATTATTGTAAATCATGTCTCAAGCGCATGAAAACCTCTACTATCACGATCCATCCTCCAAAATGGATAAAACATCATGTAGAATCCTATTTAATTTTCACAATATATTTGTCTCATGTGAAACTATTTATGAATTAATGGGACATATAATGTCTGAGCACCACCTATTGGGGAATGTTAAGAGCATTCCTTAAATCAAATAATTTAAATAATTAATAAATAATATCCCTTATCAAATATCTGTATTGAATAAAGAATATCAATTTATCCACATTTTCCCAAATTATAAAATAACATTCAACTTTATATCAATATGAAAAATGGTATATGGTTCATAAAATAATAATATCTTTGAAAAACTATATGGATAATTATGGGAAATTAAATTTCAAAAGATCACAAGAAATAGAATATTTCATGGGGGATATAAGGAATCAATGAAGATATTTATAATACTATCTTTGAAAAAAATCAACCATATACCATTCAAAGGTGGCATAAAGATGTTATCAATAAAATATTTCCCATGTGGACTAAAAATAAATGTTTTTATCATTTATTAATATAAATACTATAGAATTATATTCTAAAATCATTGTTAAGGAAAATATCCTCTTGTTTTGAAAACTCATTTGAAAATAAAATCATTAAAAATCACTTTTCAAGTTTTTTCATTAAAATTTATACTTTTATACTTGAATGTTAATCTTTAAATAAATTATAGCGGTTAAATCTATGCAAACCATACGAGGTAAAAAACATTTTTTTATATAGTAAAAATGTTTGAAAATTCTGCATTCAGAAAGCGATAATATAATAACATTGAATACATTGGTAAAAGATAACAAAAATTATTTAATAAATCTTTTTAAAAGGATTAAAAACATATTAAAGTCTTGGAAAAAAGTATTTTATTAGAAAACATGTTCTTTGACAAAAGAGTGAACAAAGGTTGGTTTCCTTCAAAACATTTTTTGAAACAATTTGACTACTATAGTGAGAAAAAATGGTACTAATACTTGAAAAAGATCAATAAGAACTATAATAGAGGTAAATTGGAGGTTTTATTTAACCATGGTTTTATAATTTTCTGGATTTTAAAAGGATGATCAGTAAAATTATTCTTGAGGAATGTAATCATTAAACATTTCAAAGTGCCCCACACCACGCTGAAATACATTATATCATAAAAATCATTAAGGAATTAAATTAAATTAAGGTTTTAAATGGCTTAAATATTAGATTATTAATCATATAATATATCAAAAGGTTCTTTAGATACATCCCACCAAATAAGTAAGTACTGAATATGAAATGTATCTCACAAATGTAAAATGTGGGATGAAAATCCCTTGCTGTTAGTCTTACTTGTATCATGTGTGTTCAGATTACTAAATAACAAACATATGTAAATTATTTATATGGATAAGAGCACTTTTAATTTTTATCTTAAAATATATTTCATTTATTACCATGTTTTATATATCTACTTAAACAATTATGGTTAGGTCGTGTGTTTTGACCAAATCAGATTTATGTGTCAAAAAAACATTAGAAGGTCAAATATGGTCAAAAAGGCCATTATATAAAAAATGTAGATTAAAAATCATGAAATAATTATAATATCTATGAATCGTTTATAATTTTAAAATCAATCATTAAATGTGGTTCTGAGAAATGAACTAACATTATAATCATAGAGATGGTAGGAAATACATACGCATGAGTAACATTACCTTTTTTCTATGATCATTATTGAAAGATGATAAGTTACATTAATCATTCCATAATAAAAATTATATCATATATAACATATTATTTAATCATATATACTTCTATATAGAATTATTGTGATGTAATAGGAATCAAAATCTGTCGAGGATGCAATATTCAACGGGTCCACGAACGATGTTATACTTTTTAAGTGTGTGAAAAAGGTAATAAAGGAAATGATATATATTATATTTACAAAAATTAAATTATATAATTAAAATAATTTAGATATTTCTTATGTTACATATTTTTAATTAAAAATATCTTCTAAAAAGTACATGTTTTTTGTGATCGATTCACATCACTTTAAGAAGGCGATAGTCCACACTACAACAAACAATTATATCATATTTATGTTAAATGTAAATCATAATTTTATATTATATAAAAAAATTATATAAGAATTAATAAATTATATATATCATATATATAATATATAAATTTTTCATCCACCATAATTTCCACCATGAGAAATGGTAAAGGATGAATGAATAACAATCATTTCCCGAGGCAGTAGTTCATCGTACACATAAACAATAAGTTTGTTACACATTAGATGGTAGTGTGGCTAACTGTAGGTCAAAATATTAAAATAACAACATATAATTAAATTTATGATACTTTTTTTTATATGTTTCAAATAATGTGATTTTATAGGTTTTATAATGGAAATAAAACTAATGTGCTTGAGGAAATATATAACTGCTTCATAGGGTAACACCATTTTTTTCACCAAAGGTATTATTTGGAATGATTTCAACCATACTAGAGGATTATAAAATGTAGGTAGTTATTTTTATAAAATATTTTTGAAGGTATTGGTTGATAAAAATTTAATTGGGAAGTGTGATTATGTGGAAGTTTTGTGTTCCTTTTTATTATGAGGGTGGAGTGGCATTATTGTTAATTTTTCAAAAGGGAATTACACCCAAGATTTTCCATTGTAATGTGGATATATTAATGGTAGAAATAGATAAAAGGGATTATATAGTATTAAATTACCATTAAATTGCTTTTTTTCATGCTTCTAGGTCATTTTGGCCCTTAAGATTATGGTATAGTCCCTTGTTAATCTGAATTTTGCCTTAATCATTTAAATTAATTTCAATTACATTCTCTAATATTATTGGTAAAAACCAAGTAGAACTTATTAGAAATTTTAAATAATTATAATTCCAAATACATAATCCATTTTTCAGAATTTTAACCATACAATTTATATAAATTAATTTGTATTTAATCTTGTAGATATGACGAAAATGGGTGTTCATAATGTAAATATCGTCAAAAAGATGCAAAGAATTTTTATCAAATTTCAAAGAGAAATAGATTAAAATTACCTAAATTGTATTAAAAGTTATCAAATGGGACAAATTTTTCTTTAAAACTAAACAAAAAATATAAGTTAATTTTATAAATGAATTAGATAAGAAAAATGTTTTGAATTAAAATTCGGTATTTTCACTATACATTAAAAAATAAAACATCACAAAAAAATACCAAATATTCAGGATAAACTAATTTATATGTTCATATTTAAATTTTGAATTTTATCTTAACATATAATATTTATAAAAGTTCCAAAAATTATTTTTGGAATATCTTTTCACTTAAATGACTATAAAATTCCCATTATAAAAATATAGGTTTTTATGAGACATATTGGGTTTATTCCTATCTTATAATTATAAAATATATTTTAATAATATAAAAATATTGGAATGAATATATAATTAATATATATATATATATATCATTATTATATCTCACTAGTAGTAATTAATTTAATTTATTAGGATAAAGAAACTTTTTCAGCATAAAATGTTTTTCTATAAAAACAATCCCTTTATATTCAAGTGGTTCATATATTAATTTATTTACAACTAATAAATATTGAATTGAATTATTATTTTTGTAAACCATATATTCTAAAATCTAATCAAATCTTATTCATAACTAATAAATGAATGTCTAGGTTATATCTTATTATATTAAATGATAACATTATAATAATATATTATTCTTCAATAAAACATCATCCTATATGTTACACATGCCAATGAAAAAACTCATTATTATGTGAAATATATGTTAACTCATTTTAACATTCTTCTCAATATAAAAATTTTATATAATTTATTTCAAATATTAATTCTTTTATAAATTATTAAGATATTATATTCCCATATGTGCTTGGTGTTGTGTGTCAGGGACGCTATCAAATACAATGCTACTACTTTATAATTCCATGGTGTTTCATTCTGTATTTTCTCTTAGACTATTTCTTTATATTTTATATATATCTTCCATATATTCTACCATTGTCTGGGAAATATCATTCCCATTGGTTTTTGTTGATACTTGAGTTCTAGTCATCATCACATGGGGATGGAGGACATCCTTCTTATATACGTCAGATTGAGTGGATGTCTGGGTTTAGGGTGACCTCGGTCAGTTTTTCACATCACCATAAAGACAAATCATCAAAAATATCAAATACAAATTACCACTACTACCACCAAATCATGAGTTGTGTAATTTCTCTCATAAATCATTCTTATTTTTGAGGCATGTTCAACTAGCATTTCATTTTCCTAAGAACAAATCCCAAAAGCATCATTAATGAATCAATGTATTTCAAAATCCATTATCCATTATAGGATAGTGTAACCACAGGTTCACTGACTAACATTAACTTCAACTGCATGAAATTCAATTCCAATTCATTTATGCAAATGAATTTAGCTCTATTCAATGAAAGTTTAGTTAGTGAATATCATAGAATTGATTATTTTTGCGGAAACACTTGGTAATATCTATCCAAACCAATAAAACTACAAATCTAGGTAAT
This sequence comes from Viscum album, assembly GCA_963277665.1. Taxonomy (NCBI): domain Eukaryota; kingdom Viridiplantae; phylum Streptophyta; class Magnoliopsida; order Santalales; family Viscaceae; genus Viscum; species Viscum album. Next base: position 1,329,166,733 of record OY728162.1, read on the forward strand.
TTTAGTTGGTCAATACCAATATTAAACCAAATATATATTTGATTAATAAAATAATATACCATTACTTTTAATTACGTTTTCCCAAAATTATTCTTTTTATATCCATAATTCAAACTTACAAAGTATTGAAAACATATTATTCATTCTCAATATCTTAAAATAATTGTAAACATCTATCAGGATTGTCCTTAATGTTGGAATAATAGATAATTGAATCTATTATGAAAACCAATAATTAATCAATGTAATTAGTAATGACATTATTCATTAGATACATTAACATAGTGGAGTAATTTTGTTAGTCCAAAATTGTGTCACAAAAAATTCATAATGTCTATACAACACAAAAAAGGATTTTTTGGAAATATACCCCCTTTTTACCATTAACTAGTGATTGCCATATTGAATATAAATCATTAAAAATATAAAGCTCCACATAATTTATCAAAAAATTCATCAATATAAGGTACATGCTACCTTTTTTTATAGTGAGTTGGTTATGTTCTCAATAATCAATGAAAATATGTGTTGACCCATATTTCTTCTTAACAAAAATTAAAAGTTTACCCCACGATTATTCTTTAGGGAATATGATTCCATTTTTTGATTTTGACATGGATTTTCTTCTTCAATTACTACAACTCTAATTATTATATTCTATAGTGATTCATTAAAATTTGTGTAGCCACAAGTATGAGTTCAATAGAAATCTCAAAATTATGATTATATCAATGATTTGGTTTTATTTCCTAAAATACATCAACATATGTCCACCCAAAAATAATTTCTTCAATTTTAGTTTCTCCAAAACCATTTGAGATAAATTCCCCGTATGAATAGTTAGTAAGAATAATATAATAAAAGTACTTTCTATTATAATTTCATTTTAATAATTACATAGATAGATGATTATATGTTGATTCCGAATAAAAAATGTATGTTTTGTCCAATATAACATAATATGGGATCAATATAGAGTGATTCAATCAATAAAAAAAATAATATCAAAATGAACCATATAGAGAATATAATTATCCATTAGAATCATATTACCAAAACATCTGTTGGATAAGATATATATACTTGAGAAACAATAATCACACAATTATGTGTTTTCACTAAAAAATAAATATCTAACGATTGAGTTGGGGATGAGATACTTCTAGAAAATTATTCAGATATTATATAGTGGTTATAACCCAAATCAAATAACTAATTATAGTATTCAGGTGGTTTATAAGTATTCCTTTTACCGATTCCTTATCATTTCCCATTTCAATAGTTTTTATTTCATAATCTGTACATTTTTCTTTTAGATAATGAAGTTATTTATGCATCTTTTTATCATTACTCCTCAAATTTGTGCACATTTTTTAATATTTTCGATTATTCTTGAAATAATAACATTAAAGAGTGGTTGTTAAATTTAATTTAAATTTATATTAATTCTTTTAATTGGTTAATTTCTTTTCATAACTTTCATAATCATGTTCTCGATAACCACCTCTTCCATACATGTAATATTTAACTTTACCATATAATAAATTTCTACTATGCTTATTTATGTTTTTGGAATAAATGAACATACATTTTCCTTCCTCAATGAGTTTTAATATTTTAATCATAAAAAAAATCAATTTTTCTCTTATTTTCTAAAAAACCATGAGAATAATTAGTGTTTATAATATCCATTTCTACCTTGATACTAGATCATATGACTTTTTCATAGTTACCAAATAATCTCATAAACAGATCCCTTTCGAGGATTAGGTTTTAGGAACAAATGGATAAATAAATTTTTTTATTGGTCAATGATAATATGAGAACTACTCTGTGAATTTCTGTTGAACATCGAATCATATTTATCAATGGATCCATCACCCTTCATCTTTATTTATAATAACCCCCTCTAACTTTTAGTGTGAATACTTCAAGGAAAATACTTATTGAGAAATAAATCCTTAAATTATTCCAAAGTCAGGCATTAAATTCCTTCCTCACGATTCATATTCTTGAAAAGATTTATTCATTAATATAATTTACCCTTCAAATAATATATTTTAAAAACAACCTTACCATGTTCATGGAAAAGGAGAATGATTGATATATACTCTATAGAATTGTTATGTTCAATATAAATAAGTGCATGAGAGGAACCATAGATTGAAGGTAGATTATTATTTATAATATACTCAATAATGAGTTATTCTTTCCATTGAAAATTTAATTTTATCACGGGTCATTTTACTATTGATAAATTAAGATAATCGGGTGATTTTGGCCAAATGATTTTTCAATTAATCCCAAGTTCTATTTGATTGATCTATATGATGATTATTGGATTACAAATAACATTATTCATTAAAATGATTCCACCTAGTTTAGTCCATTGACTATAACCAAAAAACCTAATATATTTATGATGAATCAATTTGGGAAATTATAGGATAATTAAAATCATTCCTATGATTTCCTTAATTATTACACCTTCTTACCAACCTATGTCACTTTATGTTTATCCAATATCATATTTTCATATCATTTGTTTTTGTTTGTTATATCCTCTAATTTCTCATAACCAGTTATTCAAAACTTACAAAAAAAATACTTTCATTCCAACCTGTGGGAATCATTAATCTATAATAGAAATATTCAATAATTTTAAATAAATACCCAATAAATCATAGAACAATAAATTCTTGATAACCGTAAAAGATTAATATCATTATATACAAGATACCTAATCATCATATTTCACAAAATATCATCAATATCACCCACAATATTATCATTAAATAATACCATTTATAAACACTTATTATATAAAATCAGTTTTTTATAATCAATGGAAATTAAAACATACGAATGTGGAACTAAGATGATCAATATGGTGGTTAAACATGAGAGATATAAATCACTAATCATATTTGAACATAATAAAATTTTATGTGTATGATCATATGATCAGAACTAATGAGATCATACCGAAAAAATCATAGATCAAATAACATGATTCATGAAATAATGATTTTTCATGTCAAGATAGAAAAGGTTTTAAGATTAATGAATTGTAAATAATTAGTAATGAGTAGAAAGACAATATCACAAGAGAAATAAATAAATAATTGTAATGATCGTAATCATGTAAAATCATTTACAAGGTCAAATAGAAATACTATGGCTATTATACTAGGTAGAGTCCTATTATAGGTTGTGTTCACTCCTAATTTACATAAACATAGAAATTATATGTTAGTGCTCCTCACTATAACATTCGTCAGCAATAATCCCCAGGCATTCCACTTGCATACCTTCTTGGGCTTGGTCTAACCACCCATGTAACCTCTAGGGATTTTTATAATAACCTTTGTAAACTACTAGTATTGGGAAACATTCCCATGTACCTTCTTTGGATTAGGAAAGCCTCTCATGTACTATATGAGCTCATGAGATGTAAAAAATTGATAATTAATTAAATGGGTATAATATAAAAACCCTTCATATAATAATAAACCATTCTTATATATACCATAAAAACAAAAGATAATTCATAATTCCATTATAGTTTAATTAACCCATGAGAAAGAAAAAAGGTTTCTGAAAAAAAAATATTAAAAAAATTATCCTTTTTGACTTTCTATAGAAAGGATCTTTATAATTTGATAATATTATATACCAATTAAATAATAAAAATTCTCAATGGATATTGACACATATGAATTAAAATATCAGTAATTACTTAGATATAAAATATTGAAAAATAATACAATATATCTTTATTTTTGGTCACTTTGGAAAATAAAAGATTTATCTAAAAATAGGAATATAATATTAATTGTAATACCATAGAAACATGTAAATGGAATTAAATCATTAAGAAAAAAATTATGATGGGAGAATCATTTTATGTCAAAAAATTTTAAAAGGTATCGTTTTCACCCTTTTGTAAATATTTTTTAAAAATGACATATTTAAAGAATGAAAAGAATATTAATTTATAATGTTATTAAATAATTCAAAATATAGTATAAGGATAAATTTTAAAATCATTTAAAATTGGATAATAATTTCTGTAAAATTATTTTTAATAAAATGGATATGAATGGAAATTATTCCAAAACAAAAATTATAAATATGGTATTTCATTCATAAAAACGTTTCTTCGTCATTTTTGAGCACCAAAGAGAGGAAATTGCTTAGATTACATGAAAAATCTATAATTAACTAGTGGATAATAAAATAGAAGGCTTTTATAATAGATAAAACATAAAATTTCCCACGATGAAAATTTAAACATAAACAATCCCGATAAAAATTTATATTCTTACATACCCCATACCTAAAGTCTAGACATGCATTATACACACTATAAATTCTTATTTAATAAATTAAAACATATTATAAATATATAATATAAAATTCTCATAAATATATTATTATATATAATTGACATGTTATTTATAATTACCTATTAATAACCATTTCTTATTTGAAATGTATTTTAGGGTGTCAATTGTTTTGTTTTCCATGTATCATTTAGTTTGTACATTATAGATCACAAAACTTGGTCATGGATTAATGTTAACAAAATTATTAATAATTTTATAAATATATAAATATTAAATTATATAAACTTTTAAATCAATCCATTTAAGGTGGTGATGAAAAATGAATTACATCACATCATGGAGATGGTAGTCTATACACGTACACGTGTGATGTTACAATATTTCAATTTATGGAAATAAAGAAATGTAAAAAATTATTTATATTAAAGAAATTAAAAATTTATCATAAATATTATATATATTAAATAAATCAATTTATAAGACCATATATGAGAGATGGTAATGAAAAATAAAAAATATAACTTCATGGAGGTGGTAGTTGGATTATACAGATGAGAGAAGTTTACATTTTTTCATTAGATGAAAAATAGATATTAATTGATTATTCCATTAACATAAAAAACATTATATATATATATATGGTAATATAATATTTGGAGGGGGTTTAAGAAAAAAAAACTTAAAAAATGTCTATGAGAACATATATCTTTTTCTTAGAGAATCTCCTTTGAAAAACAATATAAAGATTTTTAGGTTGGTATATGAGAATTCCATAACCAATAGACCACAGTGAAAATATTTGTGGTGGTAGTTTCATAGATATTTTTCATGATAAGTTGTTTTAGTGCTATGAATAATTGTGATGATAAGGTTCTCCATTATAAGAGTGGGGAGTTGCACCCTTGTAAATAATATGAATGTTTATACATAATATTTATATTACACATCGAATTTGTATCCTATTTATTCATCATTTAATGATATGTTGAGGTTACATGTAAATCAACTCATCCAACATGATAAATATGAGGTTTTTGTAAAATTAGTAGCCTCATCCTTTAATTTTATCGCTTTTAGCCCATATTAATCTTAATCAAGGTTACTGAATTTTTACTATAGTAACTATTCATTTTGGTTATAAATTAAGTAAATATTATTACATTATATTAATTATTTTCATTACAAATATTTAATTCATTTTAAAATATTCAATTTCTATTGGTGGATGAAATTAATTCTTATATCAGTGCACAAAATACAAAAAACTGTTTTTGTAAATGTACATCTTTAAGCATAAAAATGATTCTATTCACATTCACTGATAAGTAAAATCTAGTAAAATTAATTTTAACTTATATTATTTAATATATTATTTAGAAATTTAATTAAAATCAAAATATAAATAGTTATTAATTTAATTTTTTATGAAAGAAATACATTATTTAGATAAGATCTTATTTTCAAAAAATATCTGTTTTCACTATAAAATTATTTTATATTCATTTATATCCAATTGATAATATATTTTTGAATTATTATTAGTTTTATTTTATTTATTTACAACACTACACTATAGTTTTAATACACCAAAAATGTTGAAATTAGCTTCCAAACACACACAAAAATATAAAGAAATATTTCTAAACAAAAGTTTTCTATTTAGTCAAGATTTATTAAAATAGTATTCCTTATAATTTAGAATCCATTTCAGGGATATAAATAATTCAATTTATAAATTTTTTACTTTAATTTTTTAATAAATTTTATTAATATAATTACTCAAAATTATTATTTTTCCAAAAAAAATTATAATTCCAAAAATAATTCAATTTTTTTTTTCAAGAATTATTGGTATTTGATTACATGAATTTATACTATTTTACATATTTATTTAGTTTATAAATTTTGTTTCACTATAAAATAATATATAATATTTAATATATTAATAATTTTTATTCAATTAAGATGGATATTTCATGTATCTTAATCTATCGAAGACAACACAATTTTGTAAAGAGAAGGTATTCTCAAATCTAGGGGTGATACATGGAGTCCCGACACACCACTAATTATCCATGACCATTTCCTATATATTGAATCATTTTAGGGGTCTATACCCTCAAATGAATTCCAGGAAATTCAAATTCATCATAGCGGTCATTGAAATCCTTTTAAAAGTGGGTAGGATTTGAAGAAGGCTATGCTAAATTTTTTGAAGTTGAACATCATCACCAAATTTTGAGATCATCACACTAACATCTCAAAAAAGAAAAAGAACATATATGACTCTAGTTTTTAGGTGTTTTATTTAGAGTAAAATATTAAATCAAATCATTCTTCCCACTAGAATTTGGTTAAATTTGTATATATATAAATATATCTAGAAAAAGACTATCAAATATCCTGAAAAAGATGGTGGATTATGATACTAATTATTTTATTGATAATCTCCTCAATGATTCATGATATTACCTTATCACCACACATACTCTCATGCATGATACTCCATATTTTTAATTTATTGAATCTACTCCATGTTACATTTTTTATAGTATCCTCCACTATAAATATCTATTTAGTAACAACTATATTAAAATACATGATTATATATATATATATGTTTAGATAAGTAAAAGTATCTTCATGAGATAAGTTCTTAGAAGATGCAAAACCATGTGTATCATCAGAATGTTGTATCCTAATAATTGAATAAGGATGTTTTTCTTCACACATTTATTCAATGAGAGTTGTTATTAACATTAATGAGTAAAACGATTTAATGAAGAAACTGTGAAAATTAGAAACTAAATGGAAATGACCTTACATCATACACATGGTGTACTCCAATGATTGATTCACATATATTATAATGAATAAAGTTAATATTATTCCACCCCTCGTAAAATGCATCTGTACGGGTAATTGGTAGAAATTATCATAAAATAAAATACTTCCTTGCCATATGGTTCAAAATTATAAAATAAAAAATTCATCTTTACAAGACTCAAAACTACATGATACAATGTTTTTATCTCAGGACCCTTAACTGCATAACACTAAGTCCATAGTAGATGATGTAAAATTTCATGTTTTAGGGTCCCCTTTATATGAAATTAAACCACATAAACTTTGGTTTATGGAATATAACCCTGAGCTACATAGATTTATCCACCATAGATTTCCCAAAACAACCTGGAGTGTTCCTTATAACAAGATTCTTGAACAATGTAAAATCTAACCATTATATCTTGATAGGAATTTTAGAATATTTGTTCTCTACATGTTCATGTTTTAAATATACATATTGGTCAATAAAAACATCATATCCACTATTTCCCTCTCACAGTTACCGCCTTAGTGTCTAGGATCCAACCACTTCATGTTGGGTTTGAAAATCGTTTCTAACGTCAAAGAATATTCTATCACTAAATGTTTTTTCATTCCTATTTACCATGGAAATATTGTGTAGTTTTAATCATTTATCATGTAAGCAACCACACAATCACCATTCATTCTACTCCACTTTCACAATATTCATGTGTATGATCTATAAATTCCAGTTTGGTTTTCCACATTTTCCTTACACATTATCACCATCTAATGGAACCGAAGTCTCCTATATTAGTCTTTTACCGAATCCATATTTCAATTTCTATCATTTAATCTATTGTCCTATCCATACAAATGGGTCTACCAATTCATATTTTATAATATATATTGAATTTATTCTATGATAGAAATTCCCCTCCACATAGAATTATGTATTTCCAAATTAATGTAAAAATAGGATATATAGAGACACATGGATCTCATATACAAGGACCAAGTACAAGATAAAAAATAAATATATCTTATCATATTATTTACTCAATTTTATTTGACTTGATTCAAATTATTTTATCTATATTTTTGTAAATATTCCTATCATATAATATAGTTTATATCTTTATTAATTGAAATATAAACAACTATTCATGTCTATTGGTATATATTATTTAAAAACAAAAAGAAACCCCTTCAGTATAATGGTGGTACATACACCATATATATGACATACATATTCCAATCTAATTACATAAATTTTTAATAAATGAATGAATATAGATGTATATACAGATGGATAGTATTATAGTGAAATTTATTTCTCTAATGTGGGCAACAATGATCCTCACTATAGTTTTATAATTGTATTGTGATCGAATTATCATTAAGACATGGTTAGTGTTATTCCTAGACTATCTACCATTATTTCATATTTTTAGATTAAAATAAATTTATATATGATTTTCATCATCATGATCCTTCATTTTTAAATAATTTAAAATAAAAATAACTCTAATAATTTCATTGGGTTTCAAAAATGCACAGGTAAATTCATTACATGATACACAACCCAAATTCTCTCCTATTATGGTCATTCATACTGACATCACTTAAATTCATAACAGCTAGATTAAGAATGTTTGGTGAATAACCACTCCTTTTCTATAGTTAAGAAAAATCTACATTCATATGAGATATATTTATATAAACCAAGAGAAACATTTGGATCTATGAAGTATTAAATTATACTATATTCAAATTTAATCCCAATAAGGTTTTTTATAAAGGTTTTGGGTTCATCATTGATGTTAGGTTTATTTATCATTACTGAAAACTATACAACCTCATTTTATAACATAGTTGAATGATCTTATGCATTATCCACATTTAGTACAATATGTATGAGCTTAAATTCCAGACAAGTTATATATATCCAACATAAAATATCAAAAATAGTAAAACAAAAAGACACAAAACCCTTTAGGCTAAAATATCATAAAGTTAATCATATAAAAAAATTAGTTTCTTATCTAACAAACCATATCCCTTTAAAAAATAATAAAATTTAATGGTTAAAAGGAAAAGGAAACGATGTAATGATTTTTAGGTCAACTACCAAGAAGGGATTCCTTGAGAAAAAATCTTGTCTCAACTGTTTATGGATTTTTGTCACATATAAAAAAGATGTAGTTCTAAATAAAATGGTTGAAATATTATAAGTAACAACCCCTAAAACTATTAAAATTAAATATATACTCTCTATATATAAGTGTATCAATATAGATTGGAGCCCAATCTATTCTTTATATTCATCATACTCGGTAATTTTAATAAGAATTATAATCTTTTAATTTAGGGGAACATGTTCCCTTCTAGAAAATTGTTTCATTCAAGATAAAACCCATTAATAAATTTATTTATATTTAGCTACTCATATTTTTCTATCTTCATGGAAAACCCATTATCAATAAAAAATCCCCATGTTCGATATTTATACCCCCAATAAACTTCAAAAGTTATATGTATATCAGGAAATACAATCTATTTCATTTTGTATCTAATAAGAAAACATTAAACTGTTGTTATGGTACTTGTATAATATGTAAAAAGAACATATTATTATTTATTTGGACAATACTTAAAGTGATAATTAGTTAATAGAGTCATTTTATCAATGAATTAAATATTTTAATATTTTACCATAAACAACTCTATTTTAATATCTCGATAGATCTGATTACTCTGATACAAATCTATGCGAACATTTATAAGTTATAATAAAAAATTCAATATGATATAGATTGATGACTACTATGAATATATCAAGTTGAAAGGATGTATGTATATTTATGGTGTCCTAAAATACAATTACTGCAACGCCCTGACCCTAGTTACCCAAAGTCGGTGTATTATTACATAACATTGGCATAATTACAAGGAAATAATGTCCTAAAAGACCGATCAGTTTAGTATTATATGAAATAATATTCAAACATAAGTTCAACATTACAACATGAAAATAAATACAACACTAATTTACTCCATTAACAATATCCACGAATCATAGATTATGACTAAAAGTCACTCATAACAAACTTTTTTATATCCTGGGAAAATGAATAATAAGAATGGGGTGAGCTCAAACGCTCGGTAAGGGAATGCAATACAGTGGAAGATAACATAAATATTAAGCATGGTGAATAATTGAAAACACATGACTTTACAAATAATAAATATGGACACTTTTATGGAAGGAATATGAGCTGAGTACGTAATGCCATAATAAAACATAATCATGGGTATTCGACTAGTCAAATTACCACATTAACCATCAATATTATTTTCAGAATGAAAGAATATATAATGCCGACATTCTAAAACCTTTTTCATGGCCTTATCCAAGACATTTAAAAATGATTAAGGCCTCAACCAAACCCATATATCAAATCGGGAAAGGTCTCAGCCAATTCCATGTCAAGTTGTCTCATGAGACGTACTGATGCATCGAGGAGCTATAGCGGTCTCCACCCATCCCTTAAAAAGTCCAATACATTTATCATATGAAAAGGATGAAATATAAAATAAACAATCATATTAAAACTAGCGTACTAAATGTCAATACTTTAACCATAAACCATGAATGGTATAAAAATAACACATCAAAAGTAAAATATATCACAAAACCTTCAACACAATATGGAATATTTGTATCATAATGAATCTAATTCAAACTAGTATAAAATCCATCAAAGGATGTTCACATAGATAATATAAAAACTATTTGAGAGATATATCTCTTTATATTTATAAATCATTTGAAGATACATAGTTATAAAAGATAAATTTCATTTTGAAAATATTATAATATTCTTGTAAATTAATCTTTAACGATGTTATAATGGTGGAGAATAACTACACTAGCCTTATAAGTTAAAAATGACATTCTTAACTTAATATTGACGAAAATGTCGTAAAGTACCTCTTTTAGAAAATGACCGAAACAGTCCTTTAAATTCATATAAGATCAATTAATGGTAGGAATGACTTTAACCCATTGTCTAGTATGTAGTAAAAAAAATCAAATATATTTTTATGAAGCATGGATGTGGATGATATAGAGATCCTTGTAGATACTTTCCTAAAAAAATTCTGATAATAAAGAGATTATAGAATTAACCCTTACCTTGTACTGGTCCTTGGTCAAGGGTAAGTTAACCTGTAGTATAATGGTGAAATAATTGTAATTAAATTATAGAGGAACCATATACAATAATATGATATCATGTATGAAATTTTAATATTGCATTGTTAATAATATTTTAGTATTATCGTCGTTTCCTGTGTAAAATGATTCGTTTTCCTTTATATGCTTTGTAATGTAAGTAATGTTTTTTATGGGTATAATGTATCTTATTAAAATTCAGATTATATTATGTATTTAAACATTATTTTTAATCATAAAATTAAAATTCGTATTGGATGGATGTGATGGGGAATGAATCTCGTAGTGTTCGTGGAGATGGTAATCCGTACGTACGCATGAGTGACAATATCATTATTTTGATATTAAAATACTTTATAATTGGATGGTATATCATATATAAAGAATAATAATGTTATATTTATTATTTAAATCAATTATACGTCATTATTTTACCAATCCAAATAATAATTTATTGAATAACAACTACACCACGACGTGGAGACGGTAATCCGTACGTATGCACACATGGTGAGATTTCATTCAAATGATGGATACAATAATGAATATGGTTGTACCATATTTATAATAACATCGTTGTATATAAAAAATACCAGAGTTATTATTTTATAATGGAAACAACAAAGTAAGAAAAATTTGAAGAAGAAAAAACATGAAAGAGGTGATAAAATATTTACCTCTTCTTCGGGTTCTTCCTTTTGATTTGATCAAAAGGGATCCATAGGATGGATTTATGACTAAAGTAAGTCCTCTTGGATGAAGGGAGGACAGTGGAGAGTATATTTGAGAAAGGGTTGGCCGAGCCAAATGGTGTTGAAAGTGTGAATACGAGAGAAAGGGAAATGCACTTTTATAAGAGGGGTGAGGGGCACCTTTGGAAAATATTGAAATATTATTTTACAATAAAATCATTTTCAGTTTATAATGGCTCCAAAATAATTTATTTCAAGGATAAGGTGTGGATTGGTCGAAAACCACTCAACCAATTGGTTTCATATAGGTTTGGTAAACTATATTAACTCTATCATTAAGATATAACTCTTAGTTAAATAGTTTGACATTTACCATTTATCTTTTTAATTTTATATTATATGGTTAATAAACATAGTATAAACATCCATGAAAATCTCAAGAGGTTCATTAATGACATATATAATATTATTTAAGACTTTTGTATGATCTTTAGATTTTTAGAAATTGAATATCAATTAATAATATAATATTTGTTTTACAAAACTCTTTTATGTCAATTTTGACACTATTTGGTATTTTGTTTTTTCTAAATTCATAACAGCATTATTACATCGAATTTAACTCATTTAATCAACCATAACATGTAAAATTAACCTATAAATGTTTTTTAATTCATAAAAAGTCTCAAATTACATTTATTGGGGTATTTAAAATATAATTATTCTAATATTTCATTAATAAGGTAATTACAGCATCATCATTTTGTCATAGATAAATTATTTTATTTTATTTATAAAAATTATAACTAAAATACCATTATGTAGGAAATAATTTTATCTTTCTAATAAATATTTATAGTTGAATTTATCTTTTGTATAACTGTATATTAAAAATGGTTAGTTATTAAACATTGATTTTTACACTTTTAACTCTTCTTTGAATTTTAATAATAATAAATCTCCTAATCTAATATAATTGGACCTAAAGGATCATTTTTTATTCATAAGGTTGTATTTTGTTAAATTACACTTATCCAGTCAAATTAGGACATGTTTTAGTGTATAATAATATTATTATTTTTACCCTTAATTACCCTATTTACTTTTAACCGGGGAAAATAATAGTCAAAATTTACTATTCACCATAAAAATATTCTTATCTTATTGAACCACATTTTACTTACTCAAATCAAATGTGTCTCTCAGATTTTTGAAATTCAATTCACAAAAGTGGTAAAATTTTGTTTAATGAAAATTTGAAAATGCTCCAAGGAGGTGGGTAAAAGATGGTAAAAAGTTTGATAATTTTTTTATATATCTAAAATTATTATAAACTATCTAAAATGAATTACATTGAACATATATAAGTATTATGTATCTATTTTGACCTAAATTAAATTTAAATAAAATAATTAATTATTGAGATTAAATGTTGGATTTAAACTATAACTTAGTGTTTTTCACTATTTATCAAAAAATGAATGTTTATAGAAAAATACAAAAAATTCAACCTAATCTAATTTTGATATTCCGAATCCTAAACTGAAGTCCATATTGAAAAATAAAAATTATAAAATTTCAAAGATTGGGTGTTACTATTCATAACACCTAGTTTGATTGTTCGGAGTGTGTTAGAATCTCGAAGTTGCATACAATGCAAGTTATTTCATTATTCAAAGGGAAATGTACCATAGAAGATTAGGGTGTTACATTATCCCCTCCTTCAAATAATTTTGTTCTCGAAATTTCATGAATATTACTCCATAAGAAGATTAATTTGGTTCTTCATCATATGTTTTTCAGCATCCCATGTTGCATCTTCTATTTTATGGTTTCTCAATAGAACTTTTACTGAGCGATATTCACGGTTTCTCAACACTTGTTCTCTTGTATCCAAAATCTTGAAAATCTCTTCGCAATAAGATAGATCGGGTTCAATTTATAATTCCTCATAGGTGAGTACATGCATTGAGTTAGGCATGTGTTTTCTTAACAGTGATATGTAGAACACATCATGATCGTTGGAGAGACTTGGCAGCATTTTCAAATGGGAAGCTACAACCCCAATTCATTCAAGAATTTCAAAAGGTCAAAAGTACATGGGACTCAATTTACCCTACTTCCAATATCATATAATTCCATTCCATGGAGATACCTTCATGAAAACATGATCTCCAACAAAAAATTCCAAATCCTTCCTTTGGTTATCAGCATAGCTCTTTTTCATACATTGAGATGCTTTGATGTGGGTATGGATTACCTTCACCATTTCCGTCATTTTCTCAACATGTTCTGGGCCTACGAGTTTTATTTCACCAACATCATCCCGACAGGTTGGTTTGTGATATCTCTTTCCATATAACGCTCCATATCGTGCCATCTGAATACTTGAATAGAAGTTATTATTATAGTAAAATTCTATCAGAGGCAAATATTGATCCAACATACCTTGAATGTAAAGTGAGCATGATCACAACATGTCATTATGTTTTGAATAGTCCATTCTGGTTTTCCATCAGTTTGAGGGTGGTAAGAAGTGCTCAAATGCAGTTCAGTATCTAGGGCTTTCTAAAGACTTTTCTAGAATCTTGATGTAAAATAGGGATCATGATCAGGAACAATTTATAGGGGTACTCCATGATGTCTTGAAACATCATTAATATATAGTTTTTATAAACATTTATGTGGTAAATCTTCTCTTCTTGAAGGAAAATGTGCTGACTTGGAAAAATGATCAACAATGACCCATATTGCATCGTTCCTTATTGGAGTATTTGGTAGTCCCATAAAAAAGTCTATAGTAATATTATACCATTTCCACTCAGGTATGGTAAGTGGATGCATTATTCCCCCAGGATGTTGCCTTCCAGCTTTCAATTGTTGACAAACCATACATCTTGACACAAAATCAACAATATCCCTCTTCATGTTACCCCACCAAAAATGTTCCTTCAAATATATATACATCTTGGTGCTCCCAGGGTGTATATAGCAATTATATCTAGGAGAATCATCAAACAATTCCCTTTTAAGATCAGGTATATCGGGAGAACAAAGTCTCTTCCCAAATTTCATAATCTCATCTTCATATAAGAAGCCACTCAATCTCCTGTCATTCACTACTTTAATCTTCTTTTGAAACTCCTCATCATTAGTCTGAGAATTCATTATCCTTTATAGTAAATATGGTTTGGTAACCATTTAAAAAACCATTGATATTTCACCTTCCATGGTTATTCTCATATCCATATTTACTAGATAAATTTATATAGGATCCTTTTAAACTCTCATCTTATTCAAAGATCCATGATCCATTCTACTCAAAGCATCCACCACCTTATTTTCCTTCCCTGGGGGGTTGTGTATAGTGCAATCAAAATCTCTACAATACCAAAATTCTAGGAGTTCTTATATAATAATCCACAAATTCTATCATAGGATAATTTTCTATAATAAGAGTTTATCTAAATCTAGTTTCCATGTTTTTTATTAAACTTCCCCTGATACCAACTGTAACACCCTGAACCCAGTTACCAAGAGTCAGTTGATTATTACATTTCATTGGCATGATCACAAAGAAATCATGTCCCAAAAGTCCGATCAATTTGGTATTATTGGAAACAGGATTCATAAATAAGTTCAACTTTTCAACTTGAAAATAAATACAACACTGATTTATTCGATTAGAAACATCTAAGCCTCCTAGTTTATGTCTGAAAGTCACTAATAACTAATATCTTCATATCCTGGGAAAATGAAACATAAGAAAGGGGTGAGTTTAATTGCTTAGTAAGGGTAAGAAATACACCGAAAGTTAACATAAATATTAATCATAGTGAATAATTGAAAACACATGCCATTACCAATAATAAAAATGAGAATTTTATGGTAGGAATGTGTGTTGAGTAAGTAATACCATAATAAAACATAATCATGGGTATTTTACTAGTCAAATAACCACATTAACTATTAATATTAATTTCATAATGAGGGAATATATAATGTCAGACATTCTGAAACATTTTTTCAAGGCCTCATCCTAGACGTCTAAAAATGATTAAAGTCTCATCCAAAACAATATATCAAATTAGGATAGGCCTTGACCAATTTAACATTTAGTTGTCTCATGAGACCTACGGATGCATCGAGGAATTATAGCGGGCTCCACACATCACTTATAAAGTCCAACACATTCCTCATATGAATAGGTTGAAATATAACATAAAAATTCATATTAAAATAGGCATACAAAATGTCAATACATTTACCATAAACCATGAATGGTATAAAAATAACACATCCACAATAAAAAATATCACAAATCCTTCAATACAATATGGAATATTTGTATCATAATTAATCGACTTCATACAAGTATAAAATCCATCAATGGATGTTGACATAGATGAAATCAAAACTATTAGAGGGAAATATCTCATTATTTTTTGAAATCATTTAATGTTAAATAATTATATATGAAAACATTTGTTTTGAAAATATTCTTATATGATTTTATGGGAATCTTTGATGATTTTATAATGGTGGAAAATAACTGCACCTGCTGTATAAGTTAAAAAATACATTCTTACCTTAATTTTGTCAAAAATGTCATAAAGTAACTTTTTTGGAAAACGACTGAAAGGTTTATTTCAATACATATAAATTAAAATAAGAGTAGAAATGAATTTAACCCATTAACTAGTATATATTAAAAAAATTTAAATATATTTTTATGAAACATGGATGTAGATGATAAAGAGTTCCTAGTAGATACTTACGTAAAAACAACCTCAGATAATAAAGAGATTGTCGAATTGACCCTTACCTTGTACATTTCCATGGTATAGGGTAGGTTAACCTATTTTATAATGGATAAATAATTGTTATTAAATTATACAATAACCATATACATTAATATGATATCATATATAATCTTTTATTATTGCATTTTTAATAATATTTTATTATTATCGTCGTTTCGGGTGTTAACTGATTCGTTTTCTTTTATATGTTTGTTACATAAGTATTGATTGTTATGGATAGGATGTATCTTATTCATATTAATAATGATATTAAGACTTTAAAACTTATTTTTAATCATAATATGAAAATTAGTCTTGAATTGATACAATGGGGAATGAATCTCGTCGTGTTTGTGGAGACTGTAATCCGTACGTACGCATGAGAAACAATATCATTCTTTTGATATTAAAATAGTATTTAATTTGATGGTATATAATGTATACATAATCAATATCATGTTATATTTATTATGTACATAAATTATACATCAGTAATATACCCATCCAAATAATAATGTATTGAATAACAACTACACCACGACGTGGAGACGGTAAGCTGTGCATACACACGTATGGTGACATGTCATTCAAAGGATGGATAGAATAAGAATATGGTTGCACTATATTTAAAATAACATCACAGTATATATAATATAGTGGATTTATTATATTATAATGGAAACAACAATGAATGAAGATGTGGAAGAAGAAAAAACTTGAAAGAGGTGATGAAATATTTACCTCTTCTTCGGGTTATTCCTTTGATTTGATCAAAAGGGCTCTATAGGATGGATTTATGACAAAAGGAAGGGCTCTAGGATGAAGGTAGGATAGTGGAGAGTATATTTGGGCAGAGGTTGGATGATCCAAATGGCTTTGAAGGTGTGATTTTGAGAGAAGGGGAAGTTCCATTTTATAAGGCTGGTTAGGGGAACCTTAGGAAAATATTGAAATATTATTTTATAATAAAATTATTTTCAGTTTATAATGGCTCCAAAATGATGTATTTGGATGATAGGTTGTGTAAGGGTCTCAAAAAACTCAACCTATAGGTTTTATACAGGTTTGGGTCACTATATTAACATTATTTTTTAGATTTACCTCTTAGTTAAATAGTTTGACATTAATCATGTCACTTTTTTTTATATTATATGGTTAATAAAAATACTATATACATCCACGAGAACATAATTTTGTTCATTAATGACATATATAATATTATTTTAGACCTTTGTCCTAACCTTATATTTTTAGGAATGGAATATCACTTAATATTATTATATTTGGTTTAAAAAACTCTTTTATGTCAATTTTTACACTATTTGGTATTTTGTTTTTTTTAATTCCTAACAGCATTATTACATCCAAAAAATTCATTTAATCCACCATAACATTTCATATTAACCTAAAAAATTTGTTTAATTCATAAAAAGTCTCAAATTACATATATTTGGGTATTTATAATATCAATTATATTAATATTTCTTTATCAAGGTAATTACTGCATGAACATTGTGTCAAAAATAAATTAAATTATTTAATATCTAAAAATTATAAATAAAGTACCATTATGTAAGAAATAATTTTATATTTATAATTAATATTTATTGTTGAATTTATCTTATGTAAAACTCTATTTGAAAATGGTTTAGTTATTAAACTTTGATTTTAACACTTTTAACTCTTCTTTGAATTAAATAAAAATAAATGTCCAAATCTAATCTAGTGGAACTAAAAGAACATATTTTTTTCCTAAGGGTTTTTTGGTCGAATTAAACTTATCCAATAGAGTTAGGAAATGTGTTAGGGTAAAAATAATATCATTTTTAACCTTAAATACCCTATTAACTTTTAACCGTGGTGAATAAAAGTCAAAAGTTACTATTCAACAAAAAATTATTATTATATTATTGAACCATATTTCACATACTGATATCAACCATGTATCTCAGTGTTAGGAAATTCAATTCAACAAAGTGGTAAAATTTCGTTTTATGCAAATTTTCAAATTTTCCCATGAGGTGGGTAAAAGACGGTAAAATGTTTGATAAATTTTTTATATATCTAAAATTACTATAAAATGACTCCAATGAATTAAATTGAAATTATATAAGTATTATTTATCTATTTTGACCTAAAATAAAGTTAAATAAAATAAATAATAATTAAATAAATTTGGTTTTAAACTCAAACATAGTGTTTTTCACTATACATCAAAAATTGAAAGTTTTTAGAAAAATACAAGATATTAACCATAATCTAATTTTGATATTATGAATCCAAAAATGATGTCCATTTTGAAAAATGAAATTCATAACGGCTAGTTTTATTGGTCATGTGGTGTTAGAATCTCGAAGTTTCATACAATGCAAGCTATTGCATTATTCAAAGGGAAACGTACCATAGAAGCTTGGGGTGTTACATTCTCCCCTCCTTAAAATCATTTCGTCCTTGAAATTTCTATAATATTACTGCATAAAATGATTTAGGTGGTTCTTCATCATAAGTTCCTAGGGTTCCTACATTTCCTCTTCCATTTTATGGTTTCTCCATAGAAATTTTACCAGACGAGTCGTCTGGTTTCTCAACACTTGTTCTCTTATATAAAGAATATTGACAGGCTCTTCACCATATCATAGATAAGGTCCAGTTCTAGTTCCTCATAAGTGAGTACATGCGTTGAGTCAGACATGTATTTTCTCAATAGTGATACATGGAACACATCATGAACTTTGGAGAGACTTAAAGGCATTGCCAAACGGTAAGCTACAACCCCAATTCATTTGAGAATTTTGAAAGGTCTGATGTACCTGGGACTCAATTTACCCTTCTTACCAAATCGTATAATTCCCTTCCATGGAGATACATTCATGAAAATATGATATGTTACCTGAAATTCCTATTCCTTCCTTCAATTTTCAGCATAGTTCTTTTTCCTACTTAGAGCTACATTGATGTGGGTTTGGATTACCTTCACCATTTCATTCATTTTCACGACAAGTTCTGGGCCTACAACTTTTCATTCACCAACATCATCCCAACAGGTTAGTGTGCAACGTCTCTTTCCATAAAACACTTCATATGGTGCCATTTGAAAAATTGAATGGAATAAATTGTTATAGAAAAATTCTATGAGAGGTAAATATTGATCCCACATACCATGAAAGTCATTTGAGAATGATATCAACATTTCATCTAATGTTTGAATAGTCTGTTCTGATTTTCCATTAGTTTGAGGGTGGTAGGTAGTGCTCAAACGAAGTTCAGTATCCAAGGCCTTCTGAATACTTTTCTAGAATCATGATGTAAAACAGGGATCACGATCAGAAACAATGTATAGGGGTATTCCATGAAGTCTTACAACATCATTAATATTTAGTCTTTCTAAACGTTCATGTGGTAAATCTTCTCTTCTAGCAAGAAAATGTTCTGACTTGGTAAGACGATAAAAAATGACCCATATTTCATTGTTCTTTCTATGATTCTTTGTTAGTCCCATGACAAACTCCAAAATAATATTATCCCATTTGCTCTCAGGTATGGAAACTGGTTGAATGACTCCTCTAGGCTTTTCCTTCCATCTTTCACTTGTTGAAAAAACATACATCTTAACACAAAATCAGCAGTCTCCCTCTCCATGTTGTCCTGCCACAAATGTTCCTTCAAATCTATATACATCATGGTGCTCCCAGGGTGTATAGTGAAATGAGAGTTATGAGCATCATCTAACCATTCCATTTTCAGATCTTGTATATTGGGAACACAATGTATCTTCCCAAATTTCAAAATCCTGTCTTCCTATATAAAGCCACTCAATCTCCCGTCATTCACATATTTAATATTCTTTTGAAAATCCTCATCATTGGTCTGAGAATTCATTATCATTTCTATTAAAGATGGTTTGGAAACCATTTAAAAAATCATTGATGTTTCACCTTCTATGTTATTCACATATCCATATTTACTAGATCCATTTATATAGGATCCTTTTCAACACTCATATTGTTCAATACTCCATGATCCTTTCTACTCAATGTATCTGCCACATTATTTTCCTTCCCCGGGTGGTAGTGTATAGTGCAATCTAAATCTATACAATACCAAAATTTTTGGAATTTCATCTATACTAATCCTCAAACACTATATTAGGATAATGTTCTCTAATCAGAGTTTATCTAAATTTAGTTTCCAAGGTTTGTACAAAACTTACTCTGATACCAACTGTAACGCCCCGACCCTAGTAACCCAGAGTCTGTGCATTATTACATAACATTGGCATGATCACAAGGAAATCATGTCTCGAAAGGCCAATCAGTTTAGTATTATAGGAAACAAGATTAATATATAAGTTCAACTTTAAACCTTGAAAAGAAATAAAACACTAATTTATTCCATTATAAACATCCATGCCTCCAATATTATGTCTACAAGTCACTCATAACTAACATCTTCATATCTTAGGAAAATGAAACATAAGAAAGGGGAGATCTCAAAGGCTCAGTAAGGGTAAGAAATACAGAGGAAGATAACATAAATATTAATCTTGATTAACAATGGAAAACACATTCCTTTACCAATAATAAACATAAGCACTTTTACAGTAGGAATATAAGTTGAGTAAGTAATTCCATAATAAAACATAATCATGTGTATTCTACTAGTCGAATGACCACATGAACCTTTAATATTATTTTCATAATTAAGGAATATATAATGCCAAACATTCTGAAACATTTTTTCAAGGCCTTATCCAAGACATATAAAAATTATTAAGGCCTCGGCCAAAACTATATATCAAATTTCGAAAGGACTTGGAAAATTCTACATCATGTTTTCTCAAGATCCCTATCGTGTAACAGCCCGAGATTTAATGAGAAATATTATTTTTAATTACTTTGATGTCTTGTGTTGTACGCTACACCAAGATTAGCTTGTACTATATGCAACACTTTTCTTGGCTAGTATTACACCCAATTTCAAGTTCGTTTTGTGGAAATTTTTCTACGCAACATTAAGTATAAATTTTGTTAAATGTATAAATGAAATAAGTTTTGATTATGTTATATGCAACACCAAAAAGAGATTTCACTACATGCAACCCTCACATGGCTTGCATTACACGCAATCAAGACCTTCTTCGATAGCGTGTCTAATACGCAATACAAAGTTTTACTAGACGAGATATTATTATAATATTATTATGAACTAGCCATTATGAATAGTAATACCCACTTTTGGAAATTTTATCTTTCAAAATATAATTCATTTTTGTATTCGGAATATCGAAATTTTCTTAGGGTGAAAGTTTGGTATTTTTCTAAAAACATTCAATTTTTGATGAATAGTGAAAACACTAGGTTACTATTTAAAAACTGAATTTTTATTTAAATAATTATTTTCTTTTCTTTTATTTTATTTTAGATACAAATTGATACATAATACCAAAATATGTTCAATGTAATTCATTGGAGTCATTTTATAATAATTTTAGATATATAAAAATATTATTGAACTTTTCACCGTCTTTTACCCACCTCCTTGGAGAATTTGAAAATTTACATAAAAAATAATTTTACCGCTTCTGTGAAAGGAATTTCAAAAATCCGAGAGACATGGTTGATGTTCGTAAGTAAAATGTGGTTCAATGAGATAAAAATAATTTTTAGTGAATAGTAATGTTTTACTTTTATTTACCATGGTTAAAAGTAAATAGGGTAATTAAAGGTAAAAATGATATTACTATTACCCTAACACATGTACTAATTATATTAGATAAGTTTAATTCGACCAAAAACAACCTTAGGATTTAAATATGACCATTCAGGTCCACTTGGATAAGATTAGGACACTTATTATTATTTTATTTAAAAAAGAGTTGAAATTGTTAAAATCAATGTTTAATAACTAAAACATTTTTAATATAGGGTTATACATAAGATAAATTAGACTATAAATATTCATTATAAAGATAACGAGATTTCATAAATAATGGTATTTTATTTATAATTTTTGGCTTTATATAATTAAATTTAAATATGACACAATGATGATGGAGTAATCACCTTTTTAAGGAAATATTAACATAATTGATATTATAAATACCCAAATAAATGTAATTTGAGACTTTTTATGAATTCGACTAATTTCTCAGGTTAATATGACATGTTATTATTTATTTAATTTACTTTTTTCGAACTAATCAGGTTGTTATGATTTTAACAAAAATCAATTACCTAATAGTGTCAAAATTGACATAAAATAGTTTTTAAAACACATATTATATTATTAATTGTTATTTTATTCCTAAAAATATAAGGTTCGGCGAAATGACTTAGATAAAGATATATATATTAATAATTTACCACCTGGGGTTCTTTGGGCTTGTTATAGTATGTTTATTAACCATATTGTGTAAGAAAAGAAGAAGACACAGTAAAAGTTATTTTATTTAACTTAGAGTAAAATCTAAATGATAAGGTTAAAATAGTAACCTAAACTAGTCCAAATTATATTGGATGAGAGTATTGCGACCCATACCCACATTATCGTAGAAATAAATCAATTTGGAGCTATTAAAAACCAAATATGACTTTATAATAAAATAATATTTTGAGTTTTTTCAAAGATGCCCCT
This sequence comes from Viscum album, assembly GCA_963277665.1. Taxonomy (NCBI): domain Eukaryota; kingdom Viridiplantae; phylum Streptophyta; class Magnoliopsida; order Santalales; family Viscaceae; genus Viscum; species Viscum album. The sequence goes on from OY728162.1 coordinate 1,329,190,254, forward strand.
CTCCTCCCTTATAAAAGGGCACCTTCTCCCCCTCTTCCTGACACCACTTTGAGCCTTCAAGCTTGGCTAAACCCTGCCCATTTATCATTTCCACATCCCTAGAAACATCCTAGAGGTCCTGGTCTTCTTCAATGACAAACTGTAATGCCCTAAGAGGAGGTTAAGAAGAGGCGCATCAAAGAAGAGGTAATATCCATTACCGATCCTTTGAAAAAATTTTCTCCTTCAACTTATTCTTATTTAGTTGTTTCATTATAAAGTAATAACATCAGTATTAAATATATACTGACATTTTATTATAAATATGAAACAACCCCATTTCACTTTCTATCCATCCTACGGAAAACGAAATCACCGCGTGTGCTTACGTATGGAATACCATCTCCACATCGTGGTGTAATCTATTTTTTCCATCACCACCTTACATGGTTGGGTATAATGGTGTAAAGAATAACTATATATGGAAACTATAACATCATACTTATTATGAGATATTATATCATCCACTCCAATTCAATTCAAAAATTATGGGAATGATATCATCGCTCGTGCGTACGTACGGATTACCGTCTCCACGACACGATGAGATTGAATCTCCATGTTAACCCTGAAATAATAATTATAAATTATATATAATGAATAATAATGGTATATATAACATAATAATGCTACTGGATTTTTTTTAATATTTTTTACTTAATTCTATTCAAGTCAATAAGGAAAGGAAAACAATGATCATGTGTACATACGGCCTACAGTCTCCGTGAATGGTGTATTTCATTTCATTTATCTATCTATTATATATATATATATATACCGAATATATATGATATGAAAATCATCATATACATTCTGGAAGTAATTAAATCATCATATAATTAATAATAATATCAATAACAACATGTCCAGTCAAGTATGATAAATAAAACAATTTTACCCAAAATGTTGCTTTATCATGGAATTTACAAATGAATGGGTAATATAAAGTCATAAGTGAACCATATATGATATCATAACAATGAATATAATTCTGTAATAAGTTAATGATATTATTTAAATCATTATACAGGAGGTTCAGATATGTACGAATCATATCAGACCTAAGGTAAGGGATAATTATTCCAATCTCATTTTTTATCTGAGATTTTTTATTCGTAAGTATTTAATGGGGATATGTTTATCATCCACGTCCATGTTTTCTCAAAATGTTTTCATAAAATGTTTAATATTATTCCTTGTATGTTTAATTTCATTTTTACCCCTTTTTGACTTTTACCACAAGGTACGGAAGACATTTTTCTTATATGATGTACTTTTTGACATTTCCATCAAAAGTATGATGAGAATGTTTTTTTCACTTATACGGTATGAAAGGATTTTTACGGTTTTATAAACTCTTATTTTCATGAAGCTTCCTCCAAAATATTTCATTACTATTTTCAAAAAAATCATTTTCTTTTAAAATTGCATTACATTTTGTGAAAAGAAATTGATTTTAAAGAAGAAAGGATATTTTCCTCAAGAATTCATTTCAAGTGTTTTATCAAAACCATTTTCCATCTAAGATGACATTATTTCATATCTGTATGTTTCAAGTATAATGTCTATATTATTTACATGGTTTCAATTATCTTGTTATGAAATGATATCCATTTCTTTTATATGGATTATGCGATGATGGGATGATGGGATGATGTTTTTGAAACCCATTCTATTCATTGGGTTATGATGAATGATTAATGTTTAATTTGTGGAACAAGTAAGAATGATTTCATTATGAGATGGGTGGGACCTATATCTCCTTCCAATACATTGGGTAAAAATTTATATCTCATGAGATAGACATGGCTCGAACGGTAAGTTAATCTGGTTCAGTGTTACAGGATTGAAACGAGGAGTGAACTCGATTCAGAAAGGGACTTTTTCCACTACGTTGGTCTTGGCAGAAATGCTTTGGATACTATGGAAATCATAACATATGCTTAATGGTTGCCACAATTAAAAGATTTATATTCAAGGCTATTTCCTCAATATTAATGTTCCATTATGATATATTCCCTACGTACTTCCACGATTTATGTCTTTGCTAAAGATTTTGATGTTTAGATTTTATGTTGAATTTTTAGCATTCAAATTTTTTTGGATTTCATAATGATCTCTATGTTTACCCTTATTGAGAATTTGATCTCACCCATTATATGTTTTCTTTTCCCCATGATATAAAGAAATGTTTTAGGTAATAAAACCAAAGGGGAAGATCTTTTTGGGAGATGTTGAAGATCTTTCACAACGATTAGAATATTTTGTTCCGTGTTTCTAAAGAAACTAAACCATTACGATCCTTGAGTGTTGTTTTTTTTATGTATTAAGTATTCCGAAAAAGTAATTTAATTTCCATGTACATCAAGCTTTGGGTATCTACAGTTAGTATCCGAGGAAAGGTTTAGTCAACCATTGGAAACTAGGATGCGAGAACTTTAGTGAGATCTCTATAGATATTTCTATGATATCTCTATGGATTTCCCTAAGGTTAAGTATAAGTATAGGTTATAGTCCTAGTGTTATGGTAATGATATTAGAATTAAACCTAGGATGTTAGATATGGAAGGTATTCCCCCTTTATTATGATGTTTTCCCTATCATGATGTTTTCCTTACGCTACTTTTTTTGGGTTTTAAACGATGACTGAACCCGAAGGAACCGGGTTGATCAATGAAATGGAAGATGCAATGATTGTCCTCTTGAACAACCCAATGTTATGGGAGATGGAGAGAAAAATCTTATTTCTATATTTACACAAGCTATGAATCATTCTGAAATTACAAATGAGCAGAGAAAGGAGCAACATTCTGTTGAATCCTTTATGAGGCATCGTCCACCTTCATTCAGCGAGTCTTCTGATCCATTAGTGGCTGAAAAATGGATCAGTACCACTGAAAAGATATTTTTAGTTCTACAATGTTCTGAGCATGATAATTTCATCTTAGCTGTATATCATTTGGAAGGTAAAGCTGATCAATGGTGGAATCTTATCAAGAATACGAGGCCCCAAGATGAAATTGAAACTATGGAATGGGATGAGTTCAAGATCTTATTTTTCAATAAGTATATCCCTCGTATTCTTCAAACAAAGATGGAAAAGGAGTTCCTTAAGCTCAAGAAAAAGGATGATGAATATATTGGTATATGCGAGGTTAATTTTACAAGGCTTGCAAGGTAAGCATCTGGATTTATCATTCATCCTTAATGTAAAGTCGATTGATTCTTCATTGGATTAAAACCATGTCTTCGAAGGGAATTAGCTATAAGAGTCTTTAGTAGATATGAAGAAATTGTGTGTTGTGCTATCAAGGTAGAACTGGAAGTTGGTGTTACGCATCCATCTCATGGTTTTGACAAGAAACGAAAGATGGAGTTCAAGGAAAAATCTCAGAACAATGGTGAAAAGAACGTGAATGTTTATTTATGCTCAATGTGTGGAATGAAGCATGGTGTAGATTGTCTAAAAGGTACTAGATAATGTTTCAAGTGTGGAAAAGAAGGTCATCGAGTAGATGAGTGCCGAAGTAATGGGAAAAAGGCTTCAAATGACGTGAATAGAGAAAAGAATTCAGACAACGCTCCACCAACACATCAATGCTTCAAGTGCAAGGAAATGGGGAATTATGCTAATCAATTCCCTAATCCAAGGATTAATGATGATCGACATTAGCAACCTCTTTAGGAAAAGGAAAAAGGGAAGTCACATGCGATCATTATTTGCAATGTTGAATATGAAAATGATGTTGTGGAATGATTAAGTGTTTATGTAATGGGATTTCAAAATAGTATCATGGAATCTCATTTAAAGTATTGTGGAATTTCGGAATATCTATTTACTGGTTTTCAAAAATTGTATGGTACCGGTAACCATGAAAAGTGATCGAAATATTTTAGGAAATCATTTGATATGCACATAATGAAAGGATAAGAAGAAAATAATATGTTTGATAGTGTTCATGAGCTCATGACTGACATAAGGACAAAGTGATATCATGGTTTGATTATATAGGAATTTTGGGATGTGGAAAGAGTTAACTTTTGACAGCATATGGTTCTATGGTAATTCATGTTTCAAGAGAATACATGACTAAGGTATTCATATGCGTTTAACAAGATATATCTGGGATAAATTAAGGTATTCACATGCTTGTTATAATACCATTATAGTAATTGTATTCTCTATACTATGAGTTTGAAAAGAAATATTTTGGTTAAGTCTTAAGGTTGTAATGGATTAAGTGGACATAATATAGTATTGATTAAGTTCGGAACTTTTTGTAGAATGATATTATAGTATAGTTTTAAGAAAAGGGACAACCTGCAGAACAGACGACAACCCGTTGCGTCATACAAGGTTTCTAGAATTGAACTCACAACCAAAGTGTGATAGGCCTTTATTTCCTACAACTGGCCTACATGAAGTCTATGGTTAGTAGAAACTAGTTTTATTCTATTAAGCGGTATGATAAATGAAGTATAAGTCAATTTTTGAAACGATATACAATAGATGGACTTAAGTATATAACTATTTCCAACCTTTTGTTTGAGACAGATGGAATGACTCATCATTCTATCACATGATCTGCTAACACTTCACGAATGACAAATTAAACTTCATTTCATTAAGAAATGAAGTTGAAATTGTTCAAGGCAAGAACAACGGTGAGATTATATCAAAATAAAGTAAGTATTCCTTTTAATTGAAATTATTCAACTTTAGGGAAATGATCTTCAAAACCAAAAATGTTGTCCTAGGGCCCTCATATCTAATGAATCAGATGGTACCTTAAATAATCAAAAATTTATGGCTTTGTGATTGTTGGATTTTTCATAGTCATATTATCTACCACACTCCATCAGAACATGATGGTTAGATTTCTCTTTCATATATATATTTTCACCTATGTTCTCCTATGTGGAATCCCAGTGATGAGTTAATTTGGGTAACCATTACAGTTCTAACATTCCTTTTTAAAATGAAGTTTTAGTATTCATTTTTATGATGTGGGTTTCTATGAAAGAAAATTTCAAGTAGTAAACCATTTACAACCACGATGAATTTCGAGGGTGAAATTCATTTTAAGGGGGGTAGAATGTAATATACTGAGATTGTATGAGAAATATTATTTTTAATTACTTTGATGTCTTGTGTTATACGCTACACCACGATTAGCTTTTATTATACACAACACTATTCTTGGCTAGTGTTACACACAATTTCAAGTTCATTTTGTGGAAATTATTCTACGCAACATTAAGTATAGATTTTGTTAAATGTATAAATGAAATAAGTTTTGATTATGTTATACGCAACACCAAACGGAGATTTCACTACACGCAGCCCTGACTTGGCTTGCCTTACATGCAATCAAGACCTTCTTCCATAGCATGTGTAGTACGCAATACCAAGTTTCACTAGCGAGATATTATTATAATAATATTATGAACTAGCCGTTATTAATAGTAATACCCACTTTTTGAAAATTTATCTTTCAAAATGGACTTCATTTTTGGATTCGGAATGAAAACATTCAATTTTTGATGAATAGTGAAAACACTCGGTTTCTATTTAAAAACCTACTTTTTATTTATATAATTATTTATTTTATTTAAATTTATTTTTCGTAAAAATTGATACATAATACCAATATAGGTTCAATGTTATTCATTGTAGTCATTTTATGATAATTTTAGATATATAAAAAATTTATTGAACTTTTGACAGTCTTTTACCCACCTCATAGGAGAATTTGAAAATTTACAGAAAATATAATTTTACCGCTTCTGTGAATGAAATTTCAAAAATATGAGAGACACAGATGATGTTAGTATGTAAAATGTGGTTCAATGAATTAAAAATAATTTTTGGTGAATAGTAACTTTTTACTTTTATTTACCACGATTAAAAGTAAATAGGGTAATTAAGGGTAAATATTATATTACTATTACTCTAACACATGTCCAAATCCTATTGGATAAGTTTTATTCGACCAAAAACAACCTTAGGAATAACATATGACCATTTAGGTCCACATGGATAAGATTAGGGTACTTATTATTATTTTATTTAAAAAAGAGTTACAATTGTTAAAATCAATGTTTAATAACTAAATCTTTTTTAATATAGAGTTATACATAAGATAAATTAGACTATAAATATTAATTATAAATATAAAAATATTTCCTACATTATGGAGTTTTATTTATAATTTTTGGACTTTATATAATTTAATTTATAAATGACACAATGATGATGTTGTAATTACCTTTTTAAGGAAATTCTAACATAATTGATATTATAAATACAAAAATAAATGTAATTTGATAATTTTTATAAATTAAAATAATTTTATAGGTTAATGCGACGTGTTAATATTTAGTTAATATGATTTTTTAGAACTAATCAGGTTGTTATGATTTTCACAAAAATCAATTACCAAATAGTGTAAAAAATCAACATCAAATTGTTTTTAAAACAAATATTATATTATTAATTCTAATTTTATTCCTAAAAAACTATGGTTCGGCCAAATGACATAGACAAGAATATATATATTAATAATGAACCACTTGGGGTTCTTTTGGCTTGTTATAATAAGTTTATTAACCATATAGTGTAAGAAAACAATAAGACGTGGTAAAAGTTAAATTAGTTAACTTAGAGTTAAATCTAAATGATAAGCTTGAAATGGTAACCTATACTTGTCCAAATTATATTGGATGAGAGTATTGCGACCCATCCCCATCATAGATTCAAAATAAATAAATTTTGAGCTATTAAAAACCAAATATGACTTTATAATAAAATAATATTTTGAGTTTTTCCAAAGGTGCCCCTCTCCTCCGTTATAAAAGGGCACCTCCTCCCACTCTTCCTCACACCACATTGAGACACCAAGCTCATCCTAAACCTTATAATTTATCTTCTGAACTTCCTTAGAAACATCCTAGAGGTCTTGGACTTCTTAAAAGACCAAACCTAGTGCCCTAAGAGGAGGTTAAGAAGAGGCGCATCAAAGAAGAGGTAATATCCATTACCGATCCTTTGCAATTTCTTTCTTCGTCAACTTCATCTTCTTTAGTTTTTTCAATATAATGTAATAAAATCAGTATTTATTATATAATTATATATTATTATAAATATGAAACAACCCTATTTCACCTTTTATCCATCCTACAGAAAATAAAATCACCACGCATGCGTACATACGGAATACCGTCTCAACGCTGTGGTGTAATCTGTTTTTCCATCACCACCTTACTTGGATGGGTATAATGATGTAAATAATAACTTAATATGGATACTATAACATCATACTGATTTTGAGATATTATATCATCCTCTCCAATTCCATTCAAAAATTATGGGAATGATATCATCGCTCGTCCGTACGTACGGATTACCGTCTCCACGACGCTATGAGATTCAATCTCCATGTTAGCCATTAAATGTTGATTATAAAGTATATATAATTAATAATAATGGTATATATAACATAATAATTCTAATATATTTATTTATATGTTATTTACATAATTCCATTAGAGTCAATAAGGAAACGAAAATAGCGTTCATGCGTACGTACGGCCTACCGTCTCCATGAACGGTGTATTTAATTTCATTTATCTATCTATTATATATATATACTGAATATATATTATATATAAATCATGTTATAAATTATGGAAGTAATTAAATCATGATATAATTAAAAATAATATCATGAAAAACAAGTCCGAACAAGTATGATAAATAAAACGATTTTACCCAAAATGCTGCTTTAATTTGGAATTTACAAAAGAAAAGTTAATATAAAGTCATAAGTGAACCATATATGATATAATAACACTGAATATGATTCTGAAATAAGTCAATTACATTATTTAAATCATTATACAGGAGGTTCGGATACGTAAGAAGCATATCGGGCCTAAGATAAGGGATAATTATTCCAATCACGTTTCTTATCTGATATTGTTTATTAGTAAGTATTTACTGGGGTTATGTTAATCATTCATGTCCATGTTTTCTCAAAATGTTTTCATAAAATGTTTAATATTATTCATTGTATGTTTAATGTCATTTTTACCCCTTTTTGACTTTTACCACAAGGTATGGAAGGAATCTTTCTTTTACGATGTACTTTTTGACATTTTCAGCAAAAGTACGAGAATAATGTTTTTTTAAATTATATGGCATGAAAGGATTTTTACGGTTTTGTAATGCCTTATTTTCATGAAGCATACTCTAAAATATTTAATGACTATTTTCAAAAAAATATTTTTTTTAAAAAATTTAATGATATTTTGTGAAAAGAAATTGATTTTAAAGAAGAAAGGATATTTTCCTCAGGAATTCATTTCAAGTGTTTTATCAAAACAATTTTCCATTTAGATTATTTTATTTCATATGTGTTTATTTCAAGTATAATGTCTATATGATTCACAAGGTTTCACGTTTCTTGTTATTAAATGATATCCATTTATTTGATTTGTATTATGTGGTGATTGGGTGATGTTTATGAAACCCATTTTATTCTTTGGGTTAGGATGGAAGATTTATGTTTATTTTGTGGAACAAGTAAGAATGATTTCATTATGAGATGGGTGGGACATATATCTCCCTCCAATTCATTGGGGAATGATTTCTATCTCATCAGATAGACATGGATGGAATAGTAAGTTAATCCGGTTCAGTGTTATAGGACTAAAATGAGGAGTGAAATCGATTTAGAAAGGGACTTTGTCCACTAATATGGTCTTTGCAGTAATGCCTTGGCTACTATGGAAATAATAACATGTGTTTAATTGTTTCCACAATTACATGTTTTATTTTTAAGGCTATTTCATCAGGATTAATGTTCTATTATGATATATTCCTTACGTACTTCCATGATTTATGTCATTGCTCAAGATTTTGATGTTTAGATTTTATGTTCAAGTTTTGGCATTCAAATGTTTATGGATTGCTTTATGTTCTCTATGTTTACACTAACTGAGCATTTGAGCTCACCATTTATATATTTTCTTTTCCCCATGATATAAAGGAAAGTTTTAGGTAACAAAACAAAAGGGGAATATCTTTATGGGAGATGTTGAAGATTATTCAAAACGATTAGAAGATTTTGTTCCGAGTTTCCAAAGACACTAAACCATTACGATCCTTGAGTGTTTGTTTTTTTTATGTATTAAGTATTCTGTAAAAGTAATGTAATGTCCATTTACGTCAAGCATTGGTTCTCTATATACTGATGCATCGCGGAGCTATAGCGGGATCCACCCATCACATTCTAAGTCCAATACATTCCTCATATGAGAAGGTTGAAATATAACATAAACATTCCTATTAAAACCAGCATATGAAATGTAAATACTTTAACCATAAACCATGAATAGTATAACAATAATACATCCACAGTAAAACATATCACAAATCCTTAAACACAATATGGAAGATTTGTATCATAATGAATCTACGTCAAGCAAGTATAAAATATATCAATGATTATCGACATAGATGAAATCAAAACTATTTGAGAGAAATATCTCTTTCCTTTTTGAAATAATATAATGTTAAATAATTATAAAAGACATAATTTATTTTGAAAATATTATTATAACTTTTATGGGAAGCTTTGATGATTTTATAATAGTGGAGAATAATTGAATCCACTATATAAGTTAAAAAATATATTCTTACCATAATTTTTTTGAAAAGGTCGTAAAGTACCTTATTTGGAGAACAACTGAATGATTCCTTTAAATAAATATAATTTCAAATAATGGTATAAATTACATTAAACCATTCTCTATTAAATAGAAAAATGTTTTTAAATACATTTTTAAGAAACAGGGATGTGGATGATAAAGAGGTCCCATTAGATACTTACGTAAAAACAATCTCGGATAATAAAAAGATTGAATAATTAACCTTTACCTTGTACTTTTCATGGTTGAGGGTTGGTTAACCACATGTATAATGGTGAAATAATTTTTATTAAATTATAAAATAACCATATACATTAATATGATATCATATATGATTTTTTAATATTGCTTTGTTAATAATATTTTTGTGTTATCGTTGTTTCAGGTGTTAAATGATTAATTTCCTTTTATATTCATTGTTATGTATGTAATGTTATCATGGGATAGGATGTATCTTATTCATATTAAGAATGATATTAATTTTTTAAAAATTATTTTTATTCATCAAATGAAATTTATTCTTGAATGGGTACGATGGGGAATGAATCTCATCGTGTTCGTGGAGACGGTAATTCGTACGTACGCACGAGAAACAATATCATTATTTTGATATTAAAATAGCATATAATTGGATTTTATATCATATATACAGAATCATTATCAGGTTATATTTATTATTTACATCAATTATACATCATTATTTCAACAATCCAAATAATAATGTATTGAATAACAACTACACCGCGTTGTGGAGACGGTTAGTCGTATGTACGCACATATGATGACATTTCATTCCAAGGATGGATAGATTAATGAATATGGTTGTACCATATTTATAATAAAATCATAGTATATATAAAATACTGGAGTTATTATTTTACAATGGAAGAAACAAGGAATAAAGATGTGGAAGAAGAAAAAACTTGAAAAAGGAGATGAAATATTTACTTATTCTTTAGGTTCCTCCTATTGATTTGATCAAAAGGTCTCCCTAGGATGGATTTCTGACTAATGGTAGGAATCTAGGATTACGGGAGGACAGTGGAGAATATATTTGGGTAGGGTTTGGTAGATCCAAATGGCTTTGATGGTTTTAATTTGAGATAAGGGAAAATTCCCTTTTATAAGAGGGGCGAGGGGAAACTTAGGAAAAGATTGAAATATTAGTTTATAATAAAATCATTTTCGGTTTCTAATGGATCCAATATGATTTATTTCGTGTCTAAGGTGTGGATGGGTGGGAAATCACTCAGAACATAGTTTTTAGATATGTTTGGGTCACTATATTAACATTATCTTTTAGATTTAACTCTCAGTTAAAAAGTTTGACAACTACAATGTCTCTCTATATTTTTATATTATATGGTTAATAAACAAACTATAAACTTCCAAAATAACCTCAAGTTGTTCATTAATGACATATATAATATTATTTAAGACTTTTAAAAAACTTTATATTTTTAGGAATAGAATAGAAATTTATAATATAATATTGGATTTAAAAAAATCTTTTATGTCAATTTTGTCACTATTTGGTATTTTATTTTTTCTAAATTTATAACAGCATTATTACTTGGAAAAAAATCATTTAATCAAAAATAACATGTCCTATTAACCTATAAAATTATAGGAATTCATAAAATGTCTCAAATTACATTTATTTGGGTATTTATGATATCAATTATTTTAATATTTAATTAATAAGGTAACTACTTTATCATCATTGCGTCATAAATAAATGAACTTATTTAATGTCTAAATTTTTAAAATTATATACCTTTATATATAAGATCTTTTTATTTTTATAATAAATATTTATAGTGGAATTTATCTTATATATAACCCAGTATTAAAAACGATTTAGTTATTAAACTTTGATTTTAACACTTTTAACTATTCTTTGAATTAAATAATAATAAATGTCATAATCTAATCCAAGTGGATATAAAGGATCATATTTTATTCCTAAGGTTTATTTGGTTGAATTAATCTTATCCAATATAATCATTTCATGTGTTATAGTAATAATAATATCATTTTTACCCTTAATTATCCTATTTACATTTAACTGTGGTAAATAAAAGTCAAAAGATACTATTCACAAAAAAATTATTTTATCTTATTGAACAAAATTTTACATACTGAAATAAACCGTGTATCTTGGGGTTTTTAAATTAAATTTACTGAAGTGGTAAAATAATGTTTTATGCCAATTTGCAAATGGTCCTATGAGGTGGGTAAAAGACGGTAAAATGTCTGATAAATTTTTTATATATCTAAAAGTTTTATAAACTGAATCCAATTAATTGCATTGAACATATGTAGGTATTATGTATATATTTTGACCCAAAAAAATTTAAATAAAATAAATAATTATTTAAATAAAAATTCATTTTTAAACTATAACTCAGTGTTTTCACTATTCATCAAAAACTGAATGTTTTCAAAAAAATATCAAAACATCGATGTAAGCTAAATTTGATACTTAGAATCCAAAAATGATGTCCATTTCGAAAAATAAAATTTATTAAATTTCCAAAAGTGGGTATTATTATTCATTACTACTAGTTTGATTGGACGTAGTGTTTTAGAATCTTGAAGCTGCGTACAATGCAAGCTATTGAATTATTCAAAGGGAAATGTACTGTAGAAGCATTGGGTGTTACAATTACAAAAAGAGACAATTGAATTCCTCTTTAGAAAAATGGCATGTCATTATCTAAAATAGTGATGACATCTCCAGGTTTAATCCTTTCAATAATGGAGTATCCTAATTAAACATATGAATCAATAGGAGAATCATAATAAATGTTTATTAGTTTAATTATCTAATTCATCATATTTTTTCTAGGAATAAAAAATCAGTTATTAAATTTATTATTATTTAACAACATTTGTATCTCCCAATCTGTGTAGTTTCTCGACCCTTATAGATAATTATTGACCTTAGTTCTGAATGTTTTAAATAAAAACCTCATTGTCACAATCTCCCCATTAATAGAAACTATGGGATACTTATGAAATTACATATCATCCTTTTGGGAAGTATATATATTTTTGAATTGATATTTTTTTCACATTGATGACTTCGATCCTCAGAAATATTATTCTCTAATTATATATGATGATCTATGACTTTATCAACAAAAAAATTAATCTATAGATGAATATTATGTTTGGGGAATTAGAATTCTTCAAAAGCAAGAATTTTATGCTTGTAAATTGAACACACCAACCCCTAATACATTAAGTAACTAAAAATATGTTCATCATTTCCATAAATTTCCTTATATGGAATTTTTCAAAAAAAAATTGATATTATTTTATTCTATAACATGTATCATATAATTCACAATAATAGTTTCATCACTAATGTTTGACTCATCTTTTGGAATTTATATGTATGATTGAATAAGAGTATATACTTAAAATGATTTTGAGCATTTTGATGTGGGATCAACATGTACTAAAGGTATAGAAACCGTATTGTAAAAAAAATTAATCAAAATTATTATTATAGATATTATAGATAATAGGGTTCACTAGTGGTTTTAGTGAAATCGTACTTCTGAGTCCTCCTAAACTACACAACCTTAGTCATCTTCTTAAGAGGGAAAGAATTAGAATTTTTTTATCTAATATGGGAATAAATGAACTTTCTGTAATCCCTAGAAATACATCCCCATATTTTCTATTAGTTCCAACATATAAAATCCCTTCTTCATCTATTCAGGGATCTAACACAATAAAATCACAATCCATGTTTATTCCTTTTACCATTATAAAATAAATGGACCCCAAACCAATCCTAAATTATTTACATTAGATATTTTCTTAATAAATCATTTGATCAATACATGCCATATTATTTAATGACCCCAATTAGAGTTGGTTAGTTTATTCATGTAATCACTCTTCCCAATATCACACTTTGCAAATAAATTATCTGGCCTTGTGTGTACTTCAGGGAAAAAACGAGACTGAGAGAGGGTGGGAAATTGATCACCATGTTAGTATACTTATATAAAAGTATCTATAAGAATTACCACAATATTAGGGGAATTGTTTATCATATACCCTATAAATAGAGAGTTGGGTTAACTATTTGAACTCACCTAAATTTTAATTTCAATTTACATGGTGAATATTTCATGAAATTTAAATCCTTTTAAATTAGGTTGTGGGAACCCCTTAAAAGAATTAGATGATTCAAGAATAATTATTCACCATATGACTAGAATTAATCAATAACATAGAATTGGTTAATCCTACAGAGTTAACCAAAATTTCGAATGATTTCTAAATTCACATTCCAAATCCTAGGAATAAATTGATATCAGTTATATAGTGTGATATTTTATAATACTTGTCAAGAATTAGAGTGCTGAATATATATATATATATATATATATTTTTTTATAATTCATAACATCTATGGAATTATTATATCCTCCAATTTATTAATTGGATTTGATAAACAATTATTTCTGGAGAATAAATTTAATAAAATTAACTAATAACATGATAACCCCTCCATAGGGTTGGTATACTAATATTTTTCAATATCCCAAATTCAATGTCTATAAATATAACAATAGTTATTAGTCCGAATCAATTACCTGAATATCGTTATTAAAGGTACCATACAATATGGAAAATTTCTAAAAATTCTATTTTTAAATGGCAGTGATAGAATTAAATTTTAATTTGATATCCCAACTTTTTATATTATCCTTCATATGGAATTGACCAATATGTGCCTCATTCCCAATATGTATGGAAATATAGATATGTCTGAGGATTTATTTCCATTAGTTTTGGACGGAAAGGAAATCAAAATAAAAATAACCATATAATGATTGAAATGTTTAGATATTAATGAGATTTCTTCATATAAATATTTTCAACCACCTCTTTTAACACGATTTATAGAGATAGTGTTTTCTCAAAATTACCCTAGACACCAAAAAATTAAAAAACATAACATACACATCCAGAATAATAGGAACTCCATATATATTGAAAATACTCTAATCTACGGTACAAACTTTTCCATCTAATACATGAAATGTCTATGATATTAGAACCACTGGCTAATTAGTTCTGTAATGAGTTTAGGACTCCGATAAATCAAAAATTGCATTGACTAAATAATTTAAAATTGTCTAATATCTTTAATTCATATTCAATCATGGAAATTATATAATTAACCTAATTTTTTGTGACCAATATGTAATAAAACACTATATAGGATTGAGTTTCATTAAAGACACTATCATTTCCTTGAAGGTTTTATAAATAGAAATGGGACAGATAAGTATTCTAAACTGGTTGGTTCATGTATTTGGTACTGATTACTTATCATCACTAAAAAAGGTTTATGACTATATGACCAACTATAAATATTCACATAAATTATCTATTAATCAATTAATGTTTTTTATCATGTTCATATTCATTATGATGTGAACCATGTAGAAGGTTAGATGGTTTATGGAATTGAAATCAGTGCATCATTGAGAAGACCAAATCCATATTGATGAATTTTATAATATATTAGATTGCTGAAGTTTTTTATACCTATAAAACATTAAATTACCAAATGATTTGGTGAGATACGACACCCAGATTGAATCTCCAAATCATTAAACATTTCATGAATGTGATCCAATAATACTTCAGTAATAATGTCACGTGAAAATTGGGAAATATATTTATAAGTGTTTCAATTTTTTAGAAATATCACTATAAAATTTAGGGAAATAGGTGTACTGATTTATGATGCAATTCTTTTTAGGGAACATAATAAAGTTGGTGTAATTATACAATAGTAAAAATTTCTTCAGAACTACTTTCACTTATAATGGCATACTAAAAATGATATGACCATGCCTATTTTCTTACATATCAGAAAACAAATCAGTGTGCCTATCTAGTTGTATTAAGGCTCAAACAGTGTAGGTATTTATTTTGAAACAAATGATATAATATGTTCTTATCTACTTAAGTAATAATAGTAATCTTTCTTAAATAGCATTTATCCATGTCAATGATCCACAACAAAGTGGTCCCCTATTATTTAAATAGGAGGACCATGATGCTTTTGATCCAAAATTGGTTCTTGGATCCGAGTAGTGTGTATACACATATACAAACAACATTTATTGCAATTCCTTAGTATAGAACATACCTTTAATCATACTAGAACACATGAATAATTTAAATTTCCCTGAAAATTTAATATTTTACATATTTGATGAATCCAATTATATATAGAGTATTTATTAGAACATAAATTTTTTCCAATGAAATACCATGGACTATGGAGAAGTATATCTTTGAGAAATATTCACTAGAACTAAACTTATTACTTAATGAAAGTTAGATGAGCATCATACATTTACACTATGTGAGTTAACCAGAGGGAACCCCACTAAAAACATATTCTGAACATCTATGAATACCCTACCCAAACATGATTTCTTAGAATAGTTTCCAAAAATGAGAATTTGGGGTTTCTGTCCTATTAATAATCCCTTAATGTTATATATATGACATGGATGGGGACACAAAAAAGAGATCAGGCCACTAGATCACTGATTTACATGGATGAAAAACATCAACCTCTCCAAACTCATTTCAGTGATTTTAAATTAAATCCTTAATAGAATGTTTTGGAAAATAAGGATAACTAATTTATCCAAGGGATTTGTACGTAGAACCTTGGTTGAGGAATATGTCCACCAAGTCATTACATATTCCAGTGAGAAGGACCCCTTTGAGAATGATCACAAGGTATGAATGTTGAAACTCCATGGTTACCTAGTCTCTATAATAAAACATGGTTGTGGACATTCCATATGGTATAATATAAATGTTCCACCATCCAATGTCACTTAATAAGGTGAATATTCTCCATTGCACCCTAATGGATTTAGTGCCTTATTCACATATTTTTAATAGGTTATACCCATAAAATATCCTAATTCACTTATCCCTTTGACTTGTCCACTATATTTACATAAAAATAAAATCATTCACATTAATATATCACTTACAGTCATACTTTTTTTTATAATAGATAGATTTATTCTTTTAAAATAACTCACATTTGTGTACATCCTTCTATCATGGGTCCTCGAAGTCCTATCTATCATTTACATCATTGATAATGAGGAAAATCGGTATTTAATAAACTGGTGGTATCTATCTAGGACTAAGACAACCATTAGAGGTACTCACTACCTCATATTTCTAATGTGTTTAGTCATCCATCTACCTTTGTATTTTCATACTGGTAGATTGTACAAAAGAGCCACTATTATGGTGTAATTCCATTATACATTCACCTAGTTCATCTGTTATGGTAACCAAAAAAGGGACGCCAATTTATATTCCCCACACATAGCCATTTAGAGACACATTTTACCATTAAACCTCGTCATATGACCCTAAACTATAAGAATCAATGGTGATGGATGTACTTTTTAGAGGTTACAATTTTAGTCCTTATAACATGACCATAAATAATAGTATGTCCCCTGTTATATGGAAATAAACATCATGGGTAATTATTTTTTTTACATAGATATATATTAATCCCCTTACATGTAACAATCATAGCAACACGATACCATTTGAATCCCCATTACATGAACCTCCCATAATTTCATTAATTTAAAGAGTTACCTCCAATATATATCTATACGATAGATTAATTAATAAAATTTATTTATATAGTGATCATTCAAATAAATTAGGGTCCATTAATCACATTCACAAAAGGTAAAATTTTAATATTATTGGGAATCATTTAATGAACATTGATTAAATCTATAAGAGCGTCTTGGACAATAAAATAGGACTCATTGTGGGATGAATTGAGCTCCCATACTCAAATTTATGATAGTAATTTTCCATGAAATCCATCCAAGTAGGAAATACAAGTGAAAAGATTCTTAAAACATTTCGTATAATGTTTTTATATATTCCAAAATTGTATAAGTAATTCCTCCATTGTATTCTATTTATTGATTTTTGATATCTAGTCAATGATGTTATAGTGATAATTTAATAACATCTATTTATCTCAATTAAATGAAAGTGTAGTGATTATAATTTTGTTGATTTATTAATCCAAAATTAAATAAGTCTTGATGATAGGTATGTTTCAATAAATTATAATGTATCCACCTCTTATACATAGTGTTTAATAGATCAAAAAATAAGATCACTATATCATTTTAGGATAAAAAAGAAAATGTTTATAGGAATATGAAGTTGTACATATAATAAATTGGGGGATATGGGGATTTTATGTCACTAAATAGTTTAATATAATATTTTGTTTCTATCCATCAAATTTTTATGATTTAATATATCTAGCTAATTTTATTTATCATTTATTGTGGTTTATATTATATTTAATTTCATTAATAGTTAATTATTATGTTGAGAGAGTGATCCTGAATTCCTCACTCACTATCATCCTCCATTTCCTTAATGTTCCTCACGATTTATTATTTTACTATAATTATGATCTTTAGTCAATCTCGAAACATACATAAATAGAATTTAATAATTAAATTTTCTATAAATAATAATTTGGAAATTCATTTCTCATCATGATTCCAAATATTTATTTATCCCTCCAATTTTATTTTAAAACCATACCTTATTCTAATATGTATTTTATCTTTTTTAATCTCTTGATCTAAGATGGAGTTTTTTAAATGGTGCTTTTGATTAGTCATTTTAATTCACCTTCTTTTGAAAATATCTTTACAGGGAAACATTTATTTTTAGTTCGAGTCTTTATATAACTAAAACCTATACACGAAATATTTATCAAAAAATTATATTAGAAATAAGTATATTATCTATTGTTAAGTATTTCAAATCAATAAAATTTTTTAGCTCAGTTACTTTTTTCACACCAATATGTAGAACGTTTATTTAGATTATTTATTCCCTCATACAATATTCTCTAGTATTTTATGATGGTTTTTAATATCTACCTCGAATTATTAATGGAAATTATTTTTCATACAAGGAATTTATGGGGTAATAATTTAGTATGTATATAAATTCAACCATTTGGATAATTTATCATGGGATATTTTTTAATCTTATGAAGGAGATAAATCCCTTCACTGTAGTGGATATTCCATATTTTAATTTAATTATATCAGTGTCTAATATTATTACCAACAAAAAGATTATTGATAAAGAGAAACTTATTTAATCACTTTACACAACATATAATAACTTGAATGTTCTTAAAATTAACATTTAACTGGATCCATCAAACTAGGATTCATCTTTATATGATAATCAAACATTGATGAAATCCACTAGAGTAATGGATAACCAGAATGTTTATGTGGAAAATTCCAAATATTCAAAAACAATGATAAATAAAAAATGAGATTTATTGATAATATCATAAAATATAATAAATAAAGGTAATATGTATATTTTGATTCTTTTTGTAAAATTAATCAGCATCACATACCTCTAAGGATTCAAATAAATATGAGATGATCAACTAAACCATGTATGAATACTAGTAAAGAGATCGTTCTCCAAAAATTATAAGGAGACAGATTTCTAAAAGAATAATGGTATATCCATTGTATATAAATATATATATCCTACTCATTTTGATGATTAATACTCTAAAAATAATATTATAGAGACTCTTTATCAAATAATTATAATATCATTATAACTATATATAGCTGGAAGTTGAAACTTGAAAAATTAAGGGTTTAGAATTTATAGCTTCTTATTAGAATGAATAAATAACAAATTCAATATATTCTTGCATAAAATCATTTTTAAATGATATCTTCCTTCTGAAGACTCAGAATCATTGTATTATAATATCAATGTAATACTTCCCCACACTACTAACATATTTTTAATTGACTATAGTCGTTTTAAATGATCAATTCATAGAGACAAACATTTAAAAGAACATGAATGATAGTAAGAGTGTCATGAACTGACCCACTCGGGCACTTCAAACCTAAGTTAAGTTGAGTTTGACACCACTATATGTCCCTATAATAATCTTGGGGATATATAATAGGATTGAGTAGTCATGTCATACACACTGGAGGCCTGCGACTATGGTACCTGTACAAACACACACATCTCAATACAGTTGTATATTGTATAAAGAATAAATAAATAATATTGGTAACACATGAATAAAAGTAATCCCACATCGAAGTATGAAATAAATTTAGATAATAAATGGGTCAAATAAAATACCATAGTAACTGAAAAAATATCCCAACCTAGTTATAAAAAGTGTATAGATATTATTATGGTTCTCCTCGAACCATCTATGGGATGTCTAGTGCTACTAAGTTCCACCTACCGATGATCCTCATAATACTGTATCAAAATTTCTATTGTCCCCAAAAGACATGACTACTGTGGGCTAAGCCCATGGAGGCATGAGAATATAAATTCCATGTTGTGCACCATAAAATCACTAAAAATAAATAATAAATAGATAGTCAGATCAATATCACAAAGCTACGTCAATCTAAAGTAAAGACACAGACAACCCATATATTTCAATATATTAATAAAAATATCAATATAAGGTCTCATACTCACTACTAGTCTCAAATTATATGAAATGATATTTGGTAACACTCGTCCAAGGGGACAAATCTCAAGTACCACTAATACTGATGGCACTCATCTTATAGGTCACACTCATTTGGACCATCCATTCATGGTAGGTGATGGAACCCAAAATGAATTCATGATCATATAACAGATAACTCATAGATAATATGGGGGATACCTAACCCTATTTATGATAATTCTATAATAAGGGGATCACACACCTTGGATATCGGAAATAGGATACCTAACCCAACTCCGGGAAGAATGGTAAATCATAGAGGGGATGATCTTACTAAATTTAGGGCAATATTTTTCTCTATACCCACATAGGTATAAGATAATTTAATGAACCCACACTGATATAATTAATGGACTTAGAGAATAAATTTCTACACTAGACCCTAAATGGGGTACACAACATGCGCATGAGGAATATATTGTGTATGACTAATTTTGGCTCAATCTTATCTATTCTTGTGTACCCTGTCCCATGACTGTGTACTTTTGGCATCTCTGTGAACTCTAGAAATAATTATTCCAATTTGTCTAGGGGTACATTCTAGGTCACTAGCTTCATGTAAAATGATATGTAAATAGTGCGCATATAGTGTTATGTTTTTATTTACATATGAACCCTAGATCCTATAGAGGGAGTCCACATAAAAAGTGTTCTTCCAATCTACCCTTTGTGTATGTTAGGATTTTATAAAAACCAATATTTTTCACGCATCTTCACTCATGCCACAAACATATTTTAATTTTCACATTACTTCCACCATAACACTTGGATCTAGGGTTGACTGACTCTAATCTATCAAAGGTGGCCACATTCCGACCACTCGTTGAATGGAAATCACACACAGTTGCAACACATATCCCAAATAAACATTACAAACAAAATTAACCCCATTGGTCTAACATCGAACACCCATCACTATCATCAAACCTCCATCATCCCTTCAATTAAACATCTAAAATCAATGTATGGTTATGTTGTTTTTTAGATCTATTGTGAAATCATCAGTAAAACAATATAGAGACAATGATCATTCATAGAAAAATGATAGAAAAGCAAAAACCAGAAAGGTGCTAAATTAATGTTGTCCTTATTCGGGTTGCACATCATTTTTTGATGGAGAATTTTATTAGTGGTGTGGAATAATCAAGGATGAATAATTAATAAAATTCACCAATAATCTACAAAAATATCTTCAAATAAATTTTCTAAAGAATTAATCAATGTTCCCCAAGGCGAAACGAAAATGCTAATGAATCCACTAAAACAAATATCATACCTCGATATCATATCGATTGTAGATAAATAATGAATCTATATCATTAATATTTAAAACAATATATTAACTACAATGATGAAGATGTTATTTCCTTATATAATATTAATTATTGTTTTGTATTCATTGTTTACTCAACCAAACTATGATATAATATATAATGATTATCAATATAGTATATCCCCACCAAAATCTTAGGGTTATGTGGATAACCCTATAGTTTTCTATAAGAGGGTTTTAAATAATGTTATTTTTTTGGTTAAACATTTAATTAGACAAATAAAAAATCAATTAGTATAATTCATTTATTTTTTAGAATTCCTAATAGGAGATGGACTCTATAGGAACACCCAACCCACACCAAACTTATTCCATGCCTAGTGTAAATCCCAAATTCTAGATTTAATTATACTCATAGTTTTCCAACATAATACACTATTTGAGAGTTATTCAATTAATTAAAGATTTCTAATATGAGATATAAAACAATTTACACATTAATATGTTGTAATAGATGCTTAAAGAGCCCCAAAATCCTGTGCATAATATTTACATATGCCTGAAATTATTATTTAAAATATTCCAATGAGTTACATATAAATATAAGAGTATTTATATTCTCCCCACCTTAGGGATTTTTACCCCCAATAAAAATCGTAATCAATAAGGTATTGGTACTAGGCTCACATCTGGTTCCACCACTCTTAGCTAGTCTCCAAATGATTCTCATGTTTCTAATAGAAAGTTACCAAAGGAATATATCTCATAAAAAGTGTCTTTTATTTCAAATCCTCAATGATCCTCTAGTACTCTGAGAAGGTAGATCCAACCTCAATATAAATCTCACCCTAGTTAATAACATATGCTAGGTCATTCACATGTCTTATCAGATGTGACACGAGGAATACATGATTCACTTTGTTTGACTATGGTGGTTTGGCTAATGGGCTCATCACCTCAGCAAATGTTGAGTAAATAAGGTTTCCTTATGAATTTTCCATTCCTTCATGTTTTGAAAATCACAAACACTCTCTCATAAGGAAAATTTAATTTTCCCCAAGATTTTTTTAAATGAGAAAAATTTCTTTCCCCAAGGAAAATTTATCCATACCTATTTTTCATTGTTCATATGTTAGTCTAACTCTATTTCTTCCTACATAAAAATTATATTTCACATATAAAACATAGGAATTATATAAATACATAGATATAGAGTAATCTGTTTTTTGGATCTGAATTCATGTTCCGAATTCTCGGAAATACAGAATCTGAATTCTCTAAAATTTAGAACCCAAATTCTCTGAAATTCGGAATCTGAATTCACTGAAATTCATAATCTGACTTCACTAAAATTAAGACATTGCATTCCTCATAATTAGGTCTCTGAATTTTTCTGAATTATGGTTCTGAATTCCTCAGAATTATGACTTTGAATTCCCACGAATTTGGACTCTGAATTCCTCATAATTCAGACTCTAAATTCCTCATAATTCAGACTCTGAATTCTTCAGAATTCAGACTCTGAAATCTATAGAATTCTGATACCGAATTCCTTGAAAAATTGAATCGATATATCATTGTAACATAGAATCGAAAGGTTTAATCTCTTAGACTCTGAATTCTATTTTTTCCGTAGACTCCAAAAAATTGAATTTGGTTGAGCAACCATATTTAATTACTATTGTTTGAGTTATAAAATGATTCCATACATTCTACTAATAACTAATTGTTGTTTGAGTGACACATATACAGGTCCCTCCAAAATTAAAGGAAAAATATGAACGTTGGAGGAGGGAGCCGACTATTGGAAATGAACCTATAAATAGGAGGACACTTGAACTAGAAAAAGACAATGTTCTACAACCCTAGAGATTACATGCTACTGATGTGATTTCTAGAGATATACTCTTATGATTTGTGTGTTTTGAACATCATGTTCATAATTTCTTCGTGCGACTCCGAATTTTTCTGATTATATTCAAGGGCTTCAAGGGATATGAAGACAGAGGTGCTGACTACATTGAAGTTCGAGGGCGTGCGGGGATAGAAAAGAAGACTCTGATATTTGTATCAAGGCTTTACCCTATTGTGGGTAAGACAGACTTTCTTGAAAGTCTAAATCAAGGGACCTTTTTCCAGGGTTGTTGGATACCCTACTCTTTGAGATAAAAGATTTCATACTTGTTAGTTGTATTTTATCGGGTTTTTTCTGCTTCATTTTGATTGATAGGGAAAGTATAACTATCTTATACATTCATGTAATTTTTCTCTGATAAGTAAGATTCTATATTCTTTGAGGTTGAATATTTTTCTTTGTAAACTTTTCATAAGTTTAATTTCAAAAACCATATTTCCATAATCAATCTAGTTCGTAGAACAAATAGTTCTTGTGAATTTACCTTGTTTAACTTAGTTAACCATTACAATTTTAGATGATCCAAAAGAATTTTTAAAAGTATACAATTCAACCCCCTCTAGTGTATTGAGAATCTACATCATTATTTAGATCCTACACCAACCCCCTTATTTATCTGGATAGTGTCAATAAATATCAAAGATATATTGAAACCTCATATAAATCTAATGAATCTTCATCGATGTGTGAACTTAAATAACACATGTCCTAACTCATTGAACCCAAAATACCTAAATAATTGATCTATATATTCCATATGAATTATATATGAAGTCCAAATCATTTCATGGATTATCTTCACAATATCTTTCAATTCCCTCACTGACTTGGGCCCAACAAGTACTATCTCTCCTGACAACATCGAGTATAGTGGTGATCTGTATGGTCTCTCATCAAAGTCATTCAATGGTTCTATAATAATTATTTCATTGTAACTACTGTTATTTGAAAATTCTATCGAGGGAGTATAATCCATCCAATTAAAATTGAGATCTAACTTGTAAACCAAAATAATCTCCTCTATAGCCTAATTAGTCCACACACTCTAACCACATTTCTTGGAATGGGACACCATTCTCAATCATAACTGTTTCTAATGGCCACCTATTATCATCTCTATAATCATGATGTGATGAACAGATGATAGTATGAATCTATTATTGAGTGAAATACATAAATAAAAACAATCACATGCATATACAAGAATTCAAAAATCAATTCAAACCCCTTATCATAGATGGAAAATAAGATGGATGACTTTATGAATCTATTTATGAACAACCGGATAACACCATGACTATTATATGATAATGGATGCACCACTATAAAATCTGTGGACATATCATTCCACTTATACTCTAATACCTTAAATGTTTTGGATAAACCCAGTAAACCCTAATGCACTTCCTTCATCATAAGTAAAGTGAGGAATCAATAGATAAACTTAGTAACACACCTCTTCACCCCTTTCCACAAAAATAGATGTCAAAGGTACTGGTACATCATTTCCCCTCCTAAATTTACTCCAAAGAGGGATGTATGAAAATACCTCAGCACTTAATCTCTCAACATGATCATCACCATCATCTATCCTTAGATAAGGATAAAATTCACTCCACTCTTAGAAAATCTCATAAGATAATGTACAGAGGATATCTGGTCATCAAAGACCTTGCAGTTGTTATCCCAAGTTGTGTGTTCTTAATATAATGAAGAATCGGATGGGTAACAACCATGTAATGGTGGTACCATTCACCATCCTCATACATAGATACAATTTCAATGAGGTTAATATACATGAATTAAATGATATACTTGATACTATTATGGTTATATGATATAATGAATCACTCCCCATAAGATAGTACTACTATAAATTTAGAGAAAATTCCACTACTTCCTACTCCAAGTCATGGTCACATGGTTCCTCTCATGTATTCTTACCTATGAGAAACAATAATAAATAATTTCAAATATCAATATTTGAGTTCATATAAGCCAAACTCTAGAGGAATCATATAACTCCATATACTTATGACACCCTTATAGAAGCAAATAGATGGATCTACTCATCATACTATGTTGTAGAGATTGAATAGCCTATTAAAATTTATAATATTGCATGATTATCTTCCCCTGTCAGGGAAAAGTAGTAAAAGATGTTTCAATCATGGAGAATTTGGTCATGAATCTACAATAACATCCTTCCAACCTAAAGAATATCTACACCATGTCATAATATTTGGTGGCTCCAAATCAAAAAATATCTCTATCTTTGTGGGGTACTCTGCTAATCCATCTTCTGAGAGGACCTTCCCATGAAGTGGACCTCTCAAATCTATAATAGAAATATTAATATCTTACCATAATTTTTATTCTCAATGTATGTCCAAAACCATCAATAAATTCATCTTGTACTCCTCATATAATTCTATGTATATAAAGATGATATCGATGAAGACTACCAATAACTAGTTGAGGAAGGGATTAGTGATCTTGTTCATTAGTTTCATTAACAATGTAGGTCTACTATCATGCCATGGGGTATCAATGAGTACTCATAGAGAATTTATAAGCACATGAATTAAATTATTAATATATCATCCACTGAAACCTGATGGTAGTGATAATTCAACATAAGGTCAACATTCCAGAACCACCTTTCCCCTTTAATTTTTTTGTAGAGTTCATCAACCCCTGTAGAAGATACTTTTTCATGGTGTTCAACTAGTTAGGGTGATGATAACCAATACATAAATGCATGTTCTAATCTTATTTCTCGGTGAGTAACACTAGGGATGCCTAGGGGTATAAACTTGTTCTATCTAATATCTTCCATGGAAGATCCTCAAACATGAACCTCCTCTCTCAATGCTATGAAAGTTCCATTCTATTGGTCAGAATAGATATTACGGTAGTCATTTAGGGTAGATCCATATAGAATTTTATACATTATTTGGGAGGTAATCTCAGAATTTATTCACAAAATTCATCCGCATACTCCTCCTCTATTGTAGGAAAATGAAACTTAATGTATTTTCTACTCCATGGGTAATACTATAAAACTAATAAGTATTTGAATGTTTCATTCTATGAATGATCCCATCTTAATATTCCAAGGATCTCATTTCATGAATAAATGAAAATCTAATCCCATCTTTCAAAACACATTTCATCTATCCCCTTAAACATTTAGTCTATGAATGAAGTATAAGGATCTAGTCCATACCTAAACTGACATGATAAAGCCGCATCATGGACATGAAAAAGATCTAATGTGATGGTCTCTACTCAAATATTTAGGTTGCACTATAGGAAGTGATTCTGGGATATTCCCCAAAAGAGGTATCGAAGCACGAATGTTGATCCAACGACTTCACTTGAATATTATGTTCAAGAGAAAGGGATGCATCTAGAAAATAGTTTCACATTCCCATGTCTATCAAATCTACAACCAAAGTATATAAATAATAGATAATACTTTAGATCATCCCAATATACATAGCGTACTAATTGTATATTTCATATATATTCCATTGATCCAAGCCACCATATCCAATGACCGGGTAGTGTCTACCTTGAGGTGGTAGTGGTGGTAACAATTCAAAATATTATCCAGTAACAACTTCCCTCTAAAACATATCATCCACAATATTCAACCTATGGATGTTTGTGATCTTTTCTATGCATCTACCTAGGAATTCCATCAAATTTCTCACTACAAGATGTATGAAGGGTTGGAAAATACACCATGACATGGCCACTCTGATCACACGAATAATTTCACCTCTCATGTGATTGATAGTAACCTAACTCAGATCCCTAACCTTTTTACCCATTGTCTTAAGACTACCTACAAATCCACCACTCATTCCTTGAGCTCTAAGTCTGAAATAGACTACAATCTTTTGAGATCTCATCTCCACGGTTCTAACTAACAATACCAACTATCAGAGACAACATAACTAAATATTTCTTTATGACCAAGCCACACTCCAAGACCTTATAGTATAAACCGATTCATATAGATCTCAATCCAACTAAGATATCATTGTGAAGGCCACACTGGATTTTCCATTATTGAAATAATCTATTACAAACTATATCCATTGATGTCACATCTTTATTTTGGATGCTACACATATTTTGTTCCATACCTAGTTGGCCCCATGGCCCAAGCGCATCCCCCCATGCAACAATAGCTTCCTAATAGCAATGAGGGCATGGGTATGTTAGTCAGGATACTATTACCTCATTAGTAGAGCATAACACATCTTAAATACAATAATAGTTCAACATTGGAAGCATTAAATGATAAAATAGAACTAAACAGTGAAATATTATTATTATAAACAGATCCATAAGTCATATATTATAAAATATGGTGATATAAGTCAACTGTTTCTAATAAAATATCCCTAAATACTACACATCAGTTATATAAAATAAATTTACCAAAATAGAAAAAGTCCAAAAGATTCACAGCAGCATCACAATATTCATTTGGGTCATATGCTCTCCTTCCCCAAAAGAATAAAATTATGTAAATATAGGGGATAATTCCCATATCATTAAATGCAATCATATAATTATTTTGAGTCCCAAAAATTTACCAAATAGGGTCTAGGAGGAAATCCCCATTAAAAACTAGCCATGATCTTTTCCAATCAGTCAGTGAATATATATAATATTTAGTGTGAAAGAAGAAAAGTTGTAATAATGTAAATACTCAAAATTAAACATCCTGCAGGCATTGGTTTCCATTTACCTTCAACTCATAATAATTTAATTGTTAAATTACATCTAATTTACAACTCTCGTGATCTATCTCCAGCCCATAATCCCACATATAATTGTAATCATAACTGATACCTTATAATTCCACCAAACAATACAAGTCAAGACCAAATCCATGCTTGTGGTTTGTCTTGGCAGACACATCATGATAGTTATTTCATAAACAATCAATTCAGAACCTGAGCCTATCCTTAACATTATAATGTTGGAATTCAAGTATCACACTATGTGTAATATGAACCAAAACCCAACAAGACCATTACTAATGAACCTCTCAAGAACTTGGTTTTTCTTTAGGTGCGGTATAAAGTCCCAGCCTATAGAGTCCATCTATGGAGATTCTCAATGAAATCCTGATTACCATCCCCAATATAATAGTCAAATTCCCATTGAGTCTATCCCCGGTATTTTCATAGGAATCCATGTATCACTCAGCATATATTTCTATCTTCAATGATTCTATCCATGGAATACTCACTTGGTTCCATGTATCACCCATTGATAAATCATAGTTCAAGGTAATGTTCTCAACCTTGGCATTCAATTGTTAATACATGTATTACAGAAGTCATATAAGTCAATTGGTACAAGAATCCATCAATGGAATTCCAATCTGAATCTGTGTATCACCATTTCCAATTAATCATTTAACCAATTCCTTTTCATTTAAAAAATAAATTAAACCTGAAAAGGTAAAAACCAGAGGCATTATATAGAAATAACCTCAAAAGGAAGACTCAAGAAAGGACAAACCAAAAAGGATTGGATTTTAATTTACTCACATGGTAATAACACAATAACTATCTTCCCATGCTTTATCAATTCATTACATATCATGGTATAAACAAAACTCGAATGGGTTAGAAATTTAAAGCCCATTAAAGTACTCACGTAGGAATTTTGAATATAATAATCCTAATATGCCTATCAATATATCACATGGATTAATTATGATATATCTCACATTGGAAATATAGTTATTATATAAATTCAATGCAATTGAAAAAACTAATTGTATAGACTCTAAATTAATCACATGTGCAAGGAAATACAAGGCAATATGGTTTAAATAACAAATGGAATACATGGGTTAAAGGAAAATTCATCCATAAAATACCCTTAATTAATTTAATTTACAATTAAATTCATAATTTATTTAATCTATTTTATTTATATCAATCATTATAAATACAATTCAATTAACTAACATATAACATGAAATAATAGGGTTTACTTTCATTTAAATCTATTCTTATAAATTGGGCATGCGACATGATGGAATATATAACCAGCCTAACATTAAGAGAAAGACACTAGATTACCTTCCTTAGTTTTGTTCAAGATAAAACGTCCAATATTAGCTTCTCATTCAACCTAGATTGAATGATATCTAAAGAACAGATGAATAATGAGAAAATAGGGAATATTATCCTAAAACCAAATAGCACAACTAATTCCCAAAAGTATCAATAATGATAAGAAAGGAATTCGGGCCTTACCATTATGGATCCAATGAGATGAACTATGTTCCAATATGAGGTTGGACGAATGATGTAGCTCAAATACTAGAACAGACTCCAATGTTGGATCAAGAAAGAGATATTTGTTGAGAAATAGGTGGTGGAAACGTAGTTCTTATGTTGTAAATCATTTCATGAAAAATCATCATTTTAACCAATATACTAGCCCATGTAGTTTGGACGCACAGTTTATCAAACCGTACATTAGGTCACATGATCTTTTATAAGAAAAAGGTACCCAGACATGGTTTACCAACACTATTTAGGAACTTTGTAAAACTATGCAAGGAGACACTATCAAAATATTCTACAACAATAGACATAGATGCATGACCATGAGGATCTAACAATATAGTTTTCACCAAATGTGAAGCCTTTTATTGTTTTCCCAAAACAAGGGTATCGGGCTCCGATCTCACCCTGGACAACTCTATGCCCTCTATGAACTAAACAATAGTTCATACTAGGATATATTTAAGAAATTAAATAGATAATTGATTTAAAAATATGAATACATATCTTAAATTGTAACATGGTTCTTACAAATATTCCCCATAAAGAAATTAATCCCCAAATTTCCCTTCCAAAGGTAGTGAAGGATGATCCGAGAATAACATCAACCATAACGATTTATCCTCAGCCACTCACATATAGGGATTCTATTTCACTACACCTTGTTTATGTAGCACTTATACTAAAGGAATAGACCATCCTGGGAGAACCATTGTGAAATGATCCACATTATGTATAGAATACCCCACAAAGGACGAATCCTCTTTAAGCTATACCTCATTGGGAGGAAAAGCATGAGACGAGACTGAATAGTAGCACCAAAAATAATAAAATTGGACCACATCAAGCATGGATTAGTACCTCTGAGGTTACTATAATTGATAGTCTACCAGCAAAACCATATCAACAATCTTGAACCACTTGACAAACTTCGGTGAGAGCATACCATGTCCTCTAATCCTCTTGCGTCCCAGCATCTGTGAAACACAGTGGAATACCTATCCCCTAAACTAAAATTCTAGATATCATCTATAACGATTCGCATATGACTTATGTCATGACTGTACTGAATCCATTCAATTTTAAATCAACTACACATACTCAATTTTCTCTTATTAATGATGACTTCCCATTATATATGCCTCTCCCTCCACCTGGAAACATTGGGGTAATAGGCATTGCATACCGTACAAAGCTTCATCTGTCGCCATCCGAATAGTATCCTTAAAGGTATTTCATTAGATGATCATAACAAGGGGTATATGACCCTAATTAGAGACCCCAAAATCAAGGACACATTCTCAAAAGATTTCCTTCAAGAACCAAAATAATGAACCCTAACTGGTAGTATGTCTATGGCTGGAATTCCATGATTAGAAGAACATGTGTACCCAATGCCCTCTATATCCCTTTAAATAATAGAGAAATAGACCGGGTTTCAATATCATAAATGATAGAATGTGGATCCCTATAGAGTTATACTATATCAATGATACAAAAACACCCATGACCATCAAAAATAAAGGATTAATTGATCTCTATAAAATATGAAACCTTCCTATGCCTACCTACAACAACACATAAATCATAATTTCATCAATTTAACCTCGGTAAATCCATCATAAAATCCATTTTTATGTCATTTCATCTACACTTGGGGATAGGTAGCATCTATTAATGAATGGTTGGTCTCCTGTGTTCCACCTTCACCTGATGACATGTGGAAGTCCTCATGGAGAAACCATCTACATCTATTTTCATGGATGGCCACCAATACTTACAATTTAAATATTTTTAAATCTTACATACACTATGATTAACTACCCTAATTGAAGCCTAAAAATCTTTCATCATCTCCTCACGCATGTCTGAAGAGACCCACACATGTCCATGTTCTTTCATGATCTCATCCTCACCTATGGTCCAACTAGGTAGAGGGTCCTCACCTACAACATTCTCCCATAGAACTAGGCTGTCAAAATCTGGTAGATTCCTTGTCCTCACACTATCTTGTAGGGTAAAGAAAATAGAAAAGGAAGAAAGGTAAATATACCCCTATCTATCATGAATCACCAATTGCATCTTAGATAACAACGCCATAAGAAACCACTTTCAACTAGCATCAAGTACTGCATATATCTAAGTTCTCCTACTCAAACAAATATCCACTATATTGGATGTACTTGCAGTGTAGTATAGTTATTGGTCAAAAAATAATAAAGGTATTCGATCCACCTTTCCTTCCTCTAATTCAAATCATCTTGTGTAAATATATACATGAGGCACTTATGGTCCATATAAACTAGAACATTCTCTCAATATAATGTCTCTAATAGTGCAATGTGTGAAAAACTGCATTTTACTAGAGATCATGCATTAGGTAATAACTCTAATGTGGCATTAATTGTTCAGACTCATATTACTCGAATCTATCTCCTTGTAAAATAAATTATGCTAGCTTGATTACTGAAGCAACTCAATACATAATGAAACTCCTTCTTGGATCTAAAAATTTTGTATTGGTTCTAAATTAAATCTTCTTTTATGCTTCTGAAAGGTTGTCTTGTAGGAATCTATCTATACATACATAAGAACATTCTTATTGAATCACATTAATGACTCTTCTAAACATGATAAGTCCTATATGAAACACATGTAATAACTAGGTATCCCTAAGAATCTATATTCCTAAAATATGTATTTTGGATGATACAAGGTAGCTACAGCTCTCAAATTACCATGATCCATTGATACTCTTATCTATGAGATTATTTGACCCAAGAAGTGAATATGAACCACCATGATGTGAAACATTGCAAGATGAACATATAACTAATTCACCATCATTATATTAAAAATGATTGCAAGAGGTTTGGCATGACCATTTCAATTATGAGAATACACTAAGATATTATCCATGAACACCACAACAAACTATTCAATATACTAATGGAATAATTAGTTAATTTGTTCCTTGAAAATTGTTAGAACATTCGTAAGACCAACTGGTATGAACCGATATTCATATTTACAATACCATCTCTAAAAGGCTATGAGAGGCATGTATGATTTTATAACATGAACCTAATGATATGAATATCACAAATAAATCATTTAGGATAATGAATCTCCATGGATAAAGTGAATTAGATAATCTATATGTGGCATAGGATACCAATTCATAGACATTAGTTGGTACAATATTTTTTAATCCACACATATCCTAATGATACATTCCTCTCTTTTCGGAAACAAATACTGGAGAACCCCAACGAGATGTGTTGGTTTTGATGAATGACATTTTTTTAAATACACTAGATGAATCATGAGATATTTCATCTCCATTATAGTCATCCTATACAAAGAAATTGACACCAATGAAGCCCCTAGAACTACATCCATATAGAACTCTACCTCTCTATGTGAAGGTAATCATGAGAAGTCATTTAGGAAAATAACCCTAAAATGATCAACCACTAGAGGGAAGCCGAAGAGACATGTCCCATTATCATCTTGATATTTACTCACAATTGGAGTTGTTGTCCCACCTATCCCATGATTCTCATGTCCATATTGGCTTGCCATGACATCCCATTCACCCTTGTGAAAAAAACTCCCCTCCCTCTGGTGAAGTGAAACACTCCCTTTAGCATATAATTCAAGGAATTTATGAATAGGAACCAACAAATACATCCCTAGAATGACATTAGAACAAACCATCTTAATTATATAGAGGTATAATATGAAGTTAAACCCACAAAACTCATGGGGGAACTCCTTACACTGTCTCAAAAACTCTGTTCTGATCTCGAATGGAGTTATAGCATATTCAAACCATCAAAGGTATTAAAACATGGTCCAAGTATCTTAATAGAAGTCATAGGTATAAAAAAATTAATATCCTATATCAAAAAGTGCAGAAGCTAAAATGATTTCAACTAGAATAGTGCATCGGACGGTAGATGTTTTGGGAACCTACCCTAGATGGGTCTGTCGTACTAAATATACCTGGCCTATACAATGACACCAGAACCCTATCTAGCTACCCTAATCTGATCCATCTTGATGTCTATGTGGTCCTGGGGTCTGTATACCGTGGCCACGACCACCACCATGGCTAGTTCGGCCAACCATACCCCAACTCTCTACCTGTTGAGAATTTTTCGACCCTTCTCCTAAATGTGGAGTTGGTGAAGAAAATTTCTCAATGGCTACTAGAGGAAATATTATATAAAGTAACTGTAGATAAATAATATTTCTATAAGATCGACACTCGATTGGGTCATTCGTACTCTACGACCTTATATGTCCTAGTCTACCACATTGGTAGCACCTCACTCATTTACTTGAAGATATTTCTTAACAAATAAAATCACCATGTAGAAGATCAAGATAGTGCTTCCTACTATCAGTTGATGAAGTAGAATACCTAGGTTATGAACCACCCTAACTCCCCACCCCCCAATAACTACATGTTACACTCCATGAGTAGGGACTGATTAACTATCCTGGATATAGTAGACAACCTAAACTCTTTTAAATATGATTAGATGAAAAACCTGGGACCATCCCCGAATAATCTTGATTTTGATTGCCCATTGCGCAACAGAAAAGGTGTAAAATGAGGGATCTAAGTATCATGAGCAGAATTGTCCATGACTAATAGTACACCCTACTACAGATATAATAACAACCATAAACTATAGACCCTCAACATGTTGGGAAAGAAATAGTCATAGAAGGTCATATTAAACTCCTGCTAATACATATCTTGATGACGATCCATATAAGTGATAACATCCCACCATCTATTGGATGAATAAAACAACTAGTTTGTAGTGATAATTTCCATCCTCTAAAGATGCATCTCTATGTTATCAAAGATTGAAAACATGTCCAACAGTAGTGAAATCTCAGCCTTTATTCCATCATCCAACAAATACACGAGAGAATGTTACAAATAAAACTCTTACATCATCTTTGATATAGTTTGGACAGGTCATGGAGCTCCTTGAATAGTTTGTTTGAAATACAAGAACCAATCACAAAACTATGCCTCAGCACCTTAACTTAGTATATTAGCTGGACTGGAAACTATCACAATTGGTGGATCTATTGGTATCCTATTTCCTACCACTTCTCGAGTATGATCACTACCACCCTCCTAGAATACTACTTGTGGGGTATGTGTTGGAATGGATCTACAATTCCAAAAACAAACCACATATCATAAAAATTATTATGAATCATAACTAAAAAGAGAATATATTTATATAGGATAGGTAAAATCCCCCTGTTAGTATAACCCACCCATATTTCTGCCCAATGGGTCAAGTCTAGATACTACCAAAATCTCACTACTATGGTTTGGTGTGGTAAAGCTCTGTATCATAATCCATTTTAGTTTAAATATTATTTTATTTAATTCACTTAAAACTATGTTAACATTTATAATCATTGATTAGATACTTATTTAATGTTAACACATCCATTTTAGAAGGATAAATAAATGGGTTTCGGAATTATGATCCATAGGGGCTCGTACTCCCTAGGGATAAAATCAAGGAATCCACCAATGATATATAATAACACATAAAAACACATTTCACATTAATGATGAACCACGACCCACAAAATTCCAATCCAAGAGGATTTATACACATCAAGGACCAAATATTGGCATCCATATAATCCATACCATAATATATAGGAATAAACCTATCACAAAACCAGGAATATATATAAACAAATCTATCAATATAACTTGAAATCAAAAATGGATTCTAAATTGCATGTGGTAATTCATTGAATGTGAAATCTTCCAGGTACCTATATAAATCATGAGATGGAATACCCTCCTCTCATAAAGATTCAATATAATATAATCCAATTTTATATCCAAAATATGATCATACATCAAGTGCATCACCCTATAGTGGAATAAAATCAACTATATAGTCAAGATCTAGAAAACTGCATTTTAATTCATGGAAATTCTAATTTTTCTTATATGTGGGACAACTATGCTAGGGTATAGCTCATTACTAATTTAATATTCATTCAAATCCATTTATATTTTCTCTAAATAGTAATGAAATCAAAAAATATAACCACCCAATGATACCATTTTGTAAGGCACCAATTGTGGATGCCACTCAAAGGTGCTCCATACCTAATTAGAAATAGGGACTAAAGTGCATTTATAAAAATTATATAGGCTACTGACTAGTAGTGAAGGCCTATATGTCTTAGTGGGGAGACTATACCTTCCTTATAAAAGTGTAACAAAATAGAAATAGCAGAACAGTTCAACAGAGAATGTAGTAAACCGTACAATAGAGTTTAATAGTGGAAGAGAGATAACATAAAAAACATCCAAAAGTAACATCATATAAAAAATGATGATATATTCCACATGTTTTTAATAAAACATCCAAAACATATACAGAACAGTCACATAAAATACATTTCCCAAATGTACAAAAAGGATTCATGAATGCCAATAGTTTCGCAAGACTCATATTGGTCTCATGCTCTCCTGGTCATAATCAAAAAATCGTGTACCTCTAGGATGGAGCTTTCCATTTTCATTACCTACAATCATATAATCTATTTGGGTACCAAATTGGGTGTGAAACTAAATAATAGTATAAAACCACCCAATTTCAGTTCTAGATAGTCGGTGAATATATATATCAGACAATGTGAAATAAGAAAAGTAGTAAGAAAGGAAATAATCAAAATTAAACATCCTACATGAACTGGTTTCCATTTACATTCAATTCCTATTTATTTAAAAATAAAATTACATTTAATTTTCTTGTCTTAATATCTATCTCAATCCATTCATCCCCCATGTAACTGGTATCCCATCATATGCCACAAAAGGCCACAAATCTATACAAGTCAAGAACAAATCCAAAATTCTTCTTTGTCTTGGATTACACATCATGATTTTCATTTCATTAATAATCAATTCACAACCTGAGTGGAACCTTATCATTCATAATCTCGAATGTAAGTATCAATCCTGGAGCAATATAAAACAACACCCTACAAGATCATCGTTGGGGAACCTCTTAGTAATCTGTAATTTCTCTAGGTGAGGTATAATGTCCCATCCTATTGAGTCCTTCCTAGAAGCTTCTCAGCGAAAGACCAAGTATCACCCTTGGCATAATAGTGAAATTAACATTGAGTTTATCCATGGTTTTCTCATATGAATCCATGTATCATTCGACATATAAGTCTTGAACCACTGATTCAATCCATGAAACCCCCCACTGGGACCCATGTATCACCCATAGATTAGTCAATGTTCAAGGGAATGAGTCCGTATGTGGAATTTAAATCTGAATCCACTTATCCCCCAAGACATATAAGTTAATAGAGAAAAGAGTATTTACAGGGAATTCCCATCCGAATCCATCTATCACCATTTCATATTAATCATTTGACTAATAATATTTCATATAAACAATTCATTAAGCACGATAAGGTCAAAAATAAAAGTATTATATATTACTCGCCTCAAAAGGGTCTCTCAAGCAACGACCAACTTCAAAGGATTGTCCTTTCATTTACTCACTTGGGAATAAAAACATAACTAGATTCCCATGTGTAATCAATCCAAAAAATACAATTTTCTAAACATAAATCAAATTGTATATAAATTTAAATGCCATTATAATAATCCCATGGCCATTTTTAAGAGTAAAATATTATGAAGACAATCATGTTATCACATGGATTATTTATCAGATCTCTCTCATGAAAAAAAAACGATTAGAGAAATTCAAGATAATTGCTTCATCTCATGG
The DNA here is from genome assembly GCA_963277665.1 of Viscum album. Lineage (NCBI taxonomy): Eukaryota > Viridiplantae > Streptophyta > Magnoliopsida > Santalales > Viscaceae > Viscum > Viscum album. The sequence continues at coordinate 1,329,228,007 of OY728162.1, forward strand.
TATAACCTCAACATTACTCACATGGGAAAGGTAATTTAAGGAAACATTCATTAAACAAGAAATGAAATACATGGGCCAAGGAGAAATTCATGCATCCCATACCCTTAATTAATTTCATTTATAAATAAATAAATCTATTTTATTTATTTAAAATTCTTAAATAAAATCCCATGATCATGGTGTAAAATGAATGCCTCATAGTGAACAAAATCCAAAATCTATAAAGGTCCATTTCAAGACAACACACCCATGGGGTGGTTCTTATTCAACGTATATGACAGATATCAATCACTTGAAGGCCTATTTATTTTTGTTAAAGGAGATTTGATTTAATTGGGTTTAATTTCTTTTTAGGAAACACAAAAAAATTGGGGACATGACATTTATACATAAAAAACATCACAACATTATGTTAAAGTCAGGAGACAACATACCTTAGTTCAATGGAAGATAGATCATCTATTATCCACTCCTAATTCGACACATATTGGAAAAATTATAAATAGAGGATGAAGAATAAAAAATTATGTTATATGTGCCTAAAACAAAATTGCATAGAAGATTTGTATAATAATCAAGAATGAATAAAAATAAATATCTTACCATTATACATTTAATGTCAAATGTTCCATTCAAATCAGAGGTTGTATAGATGGCATAGCTCAAATCCTATTATATCCTCTAAGGGGAGCTCAAGAAGGATCTATTTTCTATGAAAAAAGTGGATGGAAATAATGTTTTTTGTTATAATTTTTTTTATATGGAAAAGAATCATTTTATCCAAAAAAATTGGTCATGAATTTAGACCCATTGTTATTTAAAATGTGAACTAGGGAACACAGTCCTACATGAAAAGGGAACTTGCACAGTTTAGAAGCTCATTTTAAAACCGTACACAAACCAGGTAAAGTGGCACTATTTAATATTCTTAAATAGTAGACTTGCCTTCATGGACATGTGACCTTAACCACATGGTTTTTAGTAAACTTGTGTCCTCCTCGTTTCACCCAAAACCAAGGTTCCGAATACCAGAACTTCCCCAGAAACCATCAAGCCCTCTATGAGCTGAATGAGCATTTATATTAGGCCATATTTTGACAATTAAACTAGGGAATTGACAAAAAAGAAATATTTACCTCTAAGAAGATCTGGATCCTAAAATTGAGTATTGTGAGTGGTTAGTGAATTTTAACAACATTGTTTGATTTAGATTTTACCCTCATGGATCATCAAAAGTTCATGTAAATGTACTAGATGCAGAGTCATGTGATAAATCTTTTCTTAGAATAGGCTCTCGAAAACTGTTCAAGTGAGATTCTCCTCATCCTATGTCTTTTCCACCAATATTTACCATACCTCTATGGTTCCATAGAGAAGGACCTCTACTAGGACCACCATCTGATCAAGATGGATCCAAACATGGTTGAAAACATATCCAAGTTCCCTGAACCAATTATATGCTACCTAGGGTTTTGGGTCACCCCAAAACCCTAACGGTATCTTACTCTATAAATTATTAAGTTTTTTAAACATATGTAATTTATATTGAATTAATTTGGTGATAATAATCTCCTAAATGGGTGTAGGTAAGATCAACAACCGCCTATAGCAACTACCTCCTTCACAAGTCCCTACACTGAATGCTCATCAATATGTGTATTATCATTTAGATCCTACTCTGTAATACAAGATTGATATAATTATGGATGAATCTAGAAATAGTCATGATGCTCCATGGTTAAAAAAACATATCTAGGTGGTCAACTCAATAAGTAGTTAGAAGCTAGAACCCATTCCTATATGAAGCATGTATCTATGTGTTCCCTATAACCCACGCCCACATGTATTGAGTAAATTAGAATGTTATAAGAGTCCTAGTGAATAAATACATTTGACTCCATAGTAAAACTGGGTTCCCTGGAATGAGAGATGAACTCAATAGATGTTATGAGTGTCACTATAATCCCCAAGCCAATCCTCATATAGGATATTTAAGTACTATTTCCATAAGACAACCAATCTAATAGACATTTTTCATGACCCAACACATCCAAGCCCACCTAGATGATAGTATGTTTAGTGTGACACCCCAAAAAAATTCCAATATTCTAGGTGTTGATTGATTTGGTCAATTAGGAATACCAAACACATCAGAGTCCTTAGAAAAAGGTACAAATACACACACCCACATATCACCATACACTATTTTAATTCATAAAGACTAAACAACTAATACTAGATATACATACCTAAAACTAGTTCCACATCCAACTATGGATGGGTAAAATAAATAAAGTAGATAAATAAAATAATTCAAGAACATAAATATTTTAAAACTTATATTTTAACTTTGGCCTACCGTCAAGGTAAAACTTCTAGAACTTCCTACAATCCATATATCACTATTATCCTCTACATGCCCCTTGTCTTCCTTAGGCCCTATTTAATGAAATGTCGTCCCTATAAGACAAAATTTATGTGGTGACTACTGATATAGGGGTTATTATATAAATAATTATTAGGGTATCTTGAAATAATAAAATAAAAATATTCTAGAAACATTTCTCTCAACATCACAAAATAGATTAAATGAGAAGGAAATAAAAGTATTATCTCTATATCCTAATAGATAGACACCATGACTCAACGTGAGGTCACATACCAATTTCTACTCTAGTATTCATGCTATGTCTCATAGGTTACACTCTTTTTTGGAGACACTTAATAAGTCTCACTGATGCTAATGTAACTCATCAGAGAGGTCAGAAACCATTGGAATTTCAATTCTCGGTTGGGAGTGGATATCCCAAGATATCAATAAACTTGTAGGGGATAATGAACATGGCCTATATGGTATGAAAAAATATATTTGATGTAATCCACCATAAATTGTATCATACACAGTGGATATTAGAAATAGAATACCTATATCATTTTTGTGAAGAATAATATTGGATCACACTCGAAACCATATTAGGGGATACCTGGCACAATGTAAAACTAACCAGTAGAGTTGATCAATCATCCTATAATCTGTATGGGATGATTCACTATAACCTATTAGGGCTGGACTAATGTAATACAAACACACTAATATAGTTACCAAACTAATGGAAAGAGGGGTGATAATCTTTTCTGAATGGGATAGTGTGAACGTGGGGAACACATTGTCTTCCATTAAGTCCAAACCCTCCATGTTTGTGCTTGTTTATCTCAACCTATGCCTATGTACTCTAATTGTGAACATATACTCTATTAATGTATGTGCCTATGTACCTATATGTATATTTCAAGTATCCATCTTTGGGTTACATGTCATATCAAAAGGTCACACTAAGTGAGATATTTGTCTTCATGTATAAACCATGGCTGCCAAAGAAGGGGGTTCAACATGATGTGTCTTCTTCTGAACTAAACACCATAGATGTCATGATTCTGAGAAAAACTAGATTTCTCAAATCTCTTCCCTCACATCATCATTTACACTAATTCCATCTATGATTCCATGATATCACTTGTATGTGGGGTAAACTAAGTTTGATCTATAACTAGTGGCTATATTCCGTCCCGCTATTGAATGGAAGTCACCTCATGTCCCATCACATCTCCCAAAATTACAATACCAAAAAAATGAATTCCTTTGGTCCAATAATGATATTTTTTCTATTGACATCACAGATACCTTTCTTCACCAATCATGAATAAAAAATCCTAATAATTATTTTTTTTCCTAATGATTTATTAAAAAATGATCAATTCATTGCTTTAGGTAAAAAATTGATTAAATGAAAGATGAAAGATGAATATTAAAATAATATTGGGAGAAAATAACATAAACAAAAAAGTTTTTGGATCAGATTATAACAAATATACACAATAGGGGGTGAATTATTTCATTTCAAAAATCATTGCGAGATTGTGTTCATCCCTTTAACTATAATCACATGAATTGATTCATCAGAAATTTAAATTGTAGATACAAAAGGTTTATAGTGGTTCGGGTAATAGAAAGTTCCTAGTCAACTCCACCAACGCTCTACTCTACAAGCCTGGTGATTTTCACTATCTGGTCCTCGTTTCAACAGACCTTTCAACAACTGAGTACAAGTAGTTGACACATTTAAAATATATGGAAAAACAACGCCTTCCAGTTTACTCACTGAACCTACACAGCTTAGCAAGAGAAGCCGGTCACTCAAGAATAGAACAGAAATACTTTTGTATTCTGAAAATACATTCCAGTTGTTCTTCACAATTGCAACACCATGCAATTGACAATAGATGGATCGTCACCTTCAGAAATAATGACCTTCACAAAAGTGTCATTCTGAGTTGGTCTTATTGCAGTAGATATATAAATATAACTCACAACATCAGCAGTAGAATATTCATAAATGATCTTTGAGGAAAAACGAATGAATCATCTATTGCGATTCTTCTTCTTCAATAAACAAAGCTTTGTCATTCTCTTGAATCAGAAGATCTAGATTTTTTATAGTATCTGTTTTTTTCTTCTTTTATTCAGAATGATCGAGAGATCCCATAAGATTATATAAGATCATCAGATCATATAGTAATGACAAGCACTTCTTCTGCTAATTTAGATCCACAAAATTCACCTTTTGAGTCGTGATATTCAAATATTTGAATTTAGAGAGTAGTTGTAACTTCCCTAAAGACTCAGCAGAAAAAGATCCTTTTAATTTGATCCTTAAACCATTTATAAAACATATTTCAAGCAGTCAAAGACGCGCTTTAAAATCAGCTTTAAATCCATCTAGAAATCAGCCTAATAATCTGATTGCTGACCATTGCATAATAATATTGACTTTAAATTCTCCGATGTCAAATGTAAAGTTGAATTGTACATTATTCATCCTCTGAAGGTAATGTAGATCCTAAAGGTACGGTTGATGACTGAGCCTTCAAATGTAAGGTTGGAAACATATGGTTGGCAACGTATGGTTGATCACAAATGTAAGGTTCATGTCATTTTCTTCAAAAATAAGGTTGATCATAAATGTAGGGTGTGTCATCCATAGTTTTCTCCTTATCTATCAAATGTTTGATAAAAGATCCATACTTTTACTTGATCCATAATTTACCAAGAATGTATGGTTGTTTAGAAAAGTATGTTTGATGAACTATACCTTTCAAATATCCCAAATGTTGGGTTCCTTCCTAGTGTAGGATTGTTTTTCATACTTTTCCAATAACATATGGTTCTTCTATGGTACTTTTTATCTTATAAATTATAAAACGCATTTCATCCTTACACTATGTTTCTCTACGTAGGGTATGAACATTGTTTCCAGAATGCGCTAAAGCAGAATCCGAATATGTACAGCATGAACAGTGTTTCCAGAACACGGTAAATGCGAAAACCTTATATATTAATTCCCATTATTCAAGAACTTAAATATTTCATCCAAAAATAAAAATATAATTAATAATAAATTCCTACAAAATAATTATCAAATAAAATCATTAAAAAATAATTAAGGGTATTTGTGAGTCATCCAAATTATCATAAAGAGAAAGAGTATTTTTCTCAACATACTCCCCCATTAAATAAAACATTATGTATTGTTGAAAACAACACATGCTCAACACTCTCCCCTTTTTGATGATCATAAAATCCATAAAATAATTAATGAAATTTAATTACACAAAAATTAAGTGATTACTTATAGTTTTGAATTTTAGAAAGATAAATAAAATATTAGATTAAACTCAATTTCTCCCATTAATTCATCCATTTTAATTTCTCTATTTTAATTTCTCCCCTAATAAAATGAAACAACAATAAAATTTTGTGTTTATCCAAATTTCTCACTCTTTTTGAGATATCATAAATAATGACAAAATATGGAATATGACACAGATTAATGTAGGCCTGAATATAAATAAATGCAATAATTAACTTTTTGTAAAAATTTAAATCTAGATTACTAGCATATCGAAACAATGACAGTAAAACATAATAAATATAAATAAATATATATTCGTTAAAAGTAAAAAAATTGAAAAATACAAGAATCAAGGTTTATACGAGAACATGTATGGTCAATCTCCACTGAAATGAAGACTTGATTTCTATCAACTACTCCTTATGTCATCGTATCATTCCATCACTAAGCTTAATAATAAGATCCTTGGTGCCTTGAGTCATATGAATGTCTTCTATGAGTTTTACTCTGAAAAACTCATGAATTATTTCTTTCTTTTACATAAACAAGGACAACTTCTTTGTGAATTGAGTCAGCACAAGTCTAAGAGATGGTTCAGTTGATGCCAACTGATCAACCAAAAATTTATAATTGTCTAAAAATACTGATAAAGGAGCACTGTTGCATTGAAGATCATACAATCTGTCACTCATATTAATTATGGAATTTGTGATAGAAAAAAGCATTTTGAGTAAATCTGATGATGTACCTGATCCACTAGCAGCAGTAGTTCCAATAGATGCAAATTGTGTGTCTATAAATAATTTGAGATCTGATAAATTAGACTTCATTACCATTTCAGACATTAATTTTTGCAACAACATTCAAAATATCCTTCTTAAAAATTTCATCTTATTACCTTGAAACTGTACTATCCTTAAGTCTATGAAATTTCAACCGGTCCATTTCTAAGGCTCTCATCAGAGTAACATTTTTAGAATCTAATTGAGAAAATATTCTTTACAGCTCTTAAACATTTTTATTCCCTAACTAAAAATGCACCGTCTGCTTTATTATCATTCTCCATTCCAGTGTTATGCAGTGGTACTAAAGGTAGTAAATCGGAATAAGACTTGTGTAATTCCTTTTCCTGAGTAGGTTGATCCGCATATTTTTCCTCAGAGTCCTTTGCAGACTGTTCCACAGAAAAATCCTAATGAAGTACTTATGTTTGAGCTTCAGAAATATTCCCATCACAAACATTAGCAACTTGTTCTTCCAATGAATTTTCTAAGATAATATCTTCTGGAGTTTCTTGAGGTCTGGCCAATTCGTCACAAGGCTCTACTTCCTTTTCCTATTGATGTGTAACTTCAACATCAACAACAACCTAATTCTGTGTCTCCCCATCAGCATTTTCTTGAGTTTCATATTGAATATGAGCTCCTTCCACTGGTTATGACATCTCAAAAATAGTTTCCATTGGTTTTCAATGCTAGCTTATCTTACAAAACTGTAAGATAGTAAATCTCTTGTTGTCAGTATAGGGGAGAAAAGTTCCTCATTAACAGTTCTTTTTCTCTGTGTCTAAATTCCCTCCTGACTTCTTTCTTCCTCAGTGTCTTTCATTTTAAATCTTATTTTCATTTCAGTAGTGCTTAATCTCGACTTTTCTTGTCCCTCCTTGGACTTAGAAGACTGAGATTTATCACTATTTCTTTATTCCTCATCTCCTACTGGAAAAATGTTTCCTTTTATAGTTCTCTGAAAAAGCCAATCATTCATAAAGTTCCAGCATTGAAAACATTACTGTGATGACATCTTACCCTAGCATCCACTAGTCTCACCATATCTTTTTAAACCACAGTTTGGAAATGAATCTACCAAAAGGATCGATGTTCATTATGGCTTTACTATGACAGTAGAAACTCACGTACCTCACCATGTATGTTGGAAAATTAAATTCTATATCACTGAGGATAAGATACATTATGTACATGTAAGAATACAATATCTTTTCTATCTCATACATCCTCAGTGCAATCCCTATTTGTTCTTATTTTACTAAATTTTTCTGATCGGGCTCCAGGTCCTTTTTAAACATATTTTTTATAGAAGTAGAACCAAAAATAAAAGACATAATTTACACAGATTAATGCTCAAGATATCCTATATTTTTCAAATAAAAATAAAAGACTCCCTCATGAGGGTAGTTCAAAATCTGACCAATTTCAATTGAAGTGAACAAAAAATCCCTACCCTCTATCTTAGCCAACATAGTGTCATCATTTTCTCCCTGACTAAACTATACAGACTTGAAGAAATATCAAAGTTCTACCTCATGCCAAAATTCCGTATTCTTACTTTTGAATGTCTGTTTGAGATTCTAAAATGACAGTGCATTCTTTAACAGGATATTCGTCAGAAATATCCATTGGAGATCAATCAACTTTCCCTGTACGATTTTCTATCCTTCTGAGAACTGTTTCTTGGAATTGCTGGTCTCGGCCTCATATGCTCTCTTAGCCTTTTCCATTTCCGTGAAAATCTTTGAAGGTTTGAAGGTTAGGGTATCAGAGGATTGATGATTAGGGTTGGAGAGCAGTGGTGTGGTTTTGTGGGATCAAAAAATTTTGGTATAAATGAAATGTTTTAGAAGTCGAAAGGTTTCTAACAGCCTTGATTGCCTTGTTTTTATTAATCATTCCACATATTTTAAATATAAATGAAATTGATTACTTGGGGAAAGAAAAACTTATTCTGTTTGAAAAAAAGATAACCAAATTATTTTAACTTTTTTTAAAATAAATAAAAATCATAGTAAAATAAAACTTTATTTAAAATTAAATAAACCTATATCCACCTTAAAAAATCAAACCTTGAAATGTGTGGTGGTTTAGAAAAATTATCAGCTAATTGAATTTCAGTAATTAAAAATTTCAAAGATATATCCTTTTTAAGAACATGAACTCTTAGAAAATGATGTCTGATATCAATATTCTTAGTTCTAGAATTATTAATAGGAATTTTAAAATATTAATTGCACTAGTATTGTCACATAAAATAGGCGTATTATTAAAATTCAGTCAAAAGTCCATAAGAGTGTTTTTCATCCACAAAAACTGTGCAAAATAGCTACCAGCACAAATATATTCTTCCTTAGCTATTAACAGGGAAACTGAATGTTTTTTATTACTTTACCATGACACTAAGGATTTCCCTAAAAAGTGAAAAGTTCCCGAAGTGATTTTCCTATGTAATATACAACTCCCAAATTATGCATCTGAGTATGAAATTAAATTAAAATCAGAAGTTCTGGGAAAAATATAATAATGAACAACTGTTCCTTTTAAATATCTAATATTTCTTTTAACAGAAGTCAAATGGGATTCTTTAGGGTTTGAATGTAATCGTGCCAAAGATATACTAAATACATTATATATGTCTTCTAGAAATAATATATAATAAACTACCAATCATACCACTATATAACTTGTTGTCAACTGATTTTATAGTTTCATCCAAATAAAGTTTTATATTAGTACACAAAAGAGTTGTATATGTCTTGTTGTTTTCATGTCCAAATTTCTTTAATAAATTAGTAATGTATTTTCTTGGATTCAAAACATTTCCAAAATCATTTTCATAAATTGGAAGTCCTAAAAAGAAATTTAATTCTCCCATTATTCTCATTTCAAATTCTTTTTGCATTAATTTTGAAAAATTATGACAAAGGGATTTATTAATTGATCCAAAAATTACATCATCAACATAAATTTGAACCAATAAAATATTATAATTTATAGTTTTCTTAAAAAGTGTTGGATCTTCCATTCCAATAGAAAAATCAGTTTTCAATAGAGATGAACTTAATCTTTCATACCAAGCTATGTGTGCTTGTTTAAGGCAATAATGAGCTTTAGTATGTTTAAAAAAGAATTTTTTTTTTGAGAATTTTCAAAACCATGAGGTTTCCCAATATAAAATCCTCCAATAAATAACCAATTAAAAAGGCAGACATATCATCCCTCTGAAATAATTTAATGTTCATATGATATGCATAGGCTAAAAGGATTCTAATGGCTTCTAATCTAGATACATGTGCAAAGGTATCATCAAAATATATACATTCTTCTTGATATTTTCCTTTAGCTAAAAGTGTAGCTTCATTTCTAGTTATTTTTCTTTGATCATCTTGCTTATTTCTAAAGACCCATTTGGTTCCTATCATTGGATTGTTCTGTAGTCTTTCAAGAAATTCCCAGACTTCATTTCTTTTGAACTGGTTTAATTCTTCTTTTATTTCTATCATCCATCTTTCATCATCTAAAGATTATTTTATAGACATGGATTCTAATTGGAATAGAAAGGTAGATAATTCTACAAGATTCCCAATATTTATTCTAGTTTTTATTCCAGTGTCAAATTCACCACTTATAGTCTCTAAAGGGTGATTGCTTAGGGTTCTAGTCTATCTAGGCAGTACCCTTATAGGTTCTTTAGTATCATGTTCTTCTGAACTGGACTTAATTTCATTTATATATTTTTCAAAATCATTTTTCAAGTTCTCAAGTCTCATGTTATCATTAACGTCAGATTCATCCATTTGATATGTCCTTTTCTCAAAGGGATCAGATTCATCAAATTTCACATGAATTGATTCTTCAACAATCCTTGACTTCTTATTAAAGACTATATATGCTTTGGAGGTAGCTAAATATCCTATGAAAATTCCTTCATTAGATTTTGGATCGAACTTACTAAGATTGTCATTGGTGTTCAAGATGTAAGCCTTGCATCCAAAAACATTAACGTAATTTACTTTAGGTTTTCTGTTATTCCAGAGTTCATAGGGTTTGTTTTTCAAAATTGGTCTAATTAAAACTATATTCATTATATAGCAGGCTTTGCTTATAGATTCTGCCCAAAATAAGTATTAAGACAATATTCATTTAGCATAGTCCTATACATTTCCTATATACTACTATTTATTCTTTCAAAAATTCTATTTTGTTGAGGTGTTCTTGGTGCAGAGAAGGTGTTCTTAATACCCATATTTGAGCTGAAGAAATTAAATTTCAGATTCTCAAATTATCCACCATGATTACATCTTTATGAAATTATTTTACAACCTTTTTCATTTTGAAAAGCTTTAAAAAACATTCAAATAAAGTAAAAGCTTCATTTTTAAATTTTTAAAAAGAAAATCCAGGTAAATATAGAATATTCTTTAACTAAAACATATACATATAATTTACCAGCCAAGCATGCCACTCTTCAATGTCCAAACAAGTCCATATGGATAAGTTTCAGAGGATTAGATGTAGCAATTTGGTTAACCTAATTGGAGGATGAATTGTGTTTCTTTCCAGGTTGACATGCATCACAGAATACGTCACTTTCAAATTTGAGACTAGGAAAATCAGAAAATAATTGTTTCTTAGGTAATTTATGTAAAACATATACATTAAAAAGTTCAAGTCTCATATTACAAATCCAAGATTCATTTTCTTTATTAGTTAATATGTTTACTTGTTGTTTGCACAAGGAATTTAAATCCAGGGTATACACATTGTCAATTCTAGGTGCTCTAAATTTAAGAAATTTATTTTTGAAAACAGAACATCAATTTTTAGAAGAATCAATAGAATAACCATCATCACATAGTTGAGAGATACTTATCAGATTGTGTTTCAATCCTTGTACATAAAGTACATTGTTGATTGAGAAATCTTCTGGATCTCAAACCGTTCTAATAGCAATGATTTTCCTTTTTTCATTGTCACCAAAAGTGAAAATTCCACCATCTTTTTGAGTGACTGTAGAGAAATTATATGAGTTTCTACTCTTTTGCCTTGAAAATCCAATGTATATATACCATATGTCCTTTTTTATTTTTGTGACCTACTCCCTGAAAAGTTATTTACACAATTTTCTTTGGTACCCATATTCTGTTGGGTCCAATGGTGTTAGCTAGCAAGGATCTAGGAATCCAGACCTGCATAGTTTTTCTAATTTTAAAAGATCCAAATAAATAATTTGATATAAAGGCCTTATTAATACAACTTATTTGGGGTTGTCTTAAGAAATATTTTTTAGAAATATGTCTCTTGTTACATAGTAATTACACTTTTGTCTTTTTTCACTTGGAATAAAATAATTGTTGTATAGCTCGGGTTTTTCACCTTTACTGCTAATTCCAAATCATTCCTTTTTAATGACATTTTTCCCACAAATTTCATTTAAACTGTTTTCTCCTTTAGTAAAAACAAGATGTGCATTTTTATAAGTTTCCACTTCAGTTTTGAGTGATATTATCTTTGATTCATAATATGTATTGTAAGTGTTATTTGAGTTAAAATTTTCAGTTAATTCCTTATATTTTTTCAACATTAAGTCTCTTTCATCAGAAACAAATTTATATATTTTATTTAATGACATATGATTCTTTAATAGAGAATCATTTTTTCCTTCAAGAATATTTTAGTAGGGTGCAATTTTTTCATCATAGTAACTAGATTCATAACTATAGTCAGAAGATTAGTAAGATTGTATGTCATCTATTTCTTCTATAAAACACATGTTGGCATTCAGATTTTCTTCTTCCTTCTCTAAGTCTGATTCAGATGTTCTACTGGAGTCTTCAGATACACTCCATGTATCTTTCTGAGCTGTCCTGCCTTTATGCCCATAATCATTTCTTTTAAAAAAATTTGTTCTCTTGTCTTCTTTTAACTGAGAACAGTCAGGTCTGATATGCCCCATTTTCTTGCATTCATAACATCTGACTACCCTGTAATCCTTTTTAAAAGATTTTCTAAATAACTTATTCTTTCTATTGAATTTAGTGAATCTTTTAGCTACCTAATCCATTTCTACATCAGAATTTGTTAAATTAGAACTTTCTTATTTCTCTTTTACAGTTTTCTTCATCTTTCTATTTATGCTCTATAATGACACCTTCATGGTAGTGTCATTTATTTTGATATGAACTTTATGTTCATTTTTCTTCATCTTCTATATCAACATAATACATCATTAGTGTTCCAATCAGTTCTCTCATGGTTATGTATTTGACAGGTGTTGACTGTCTGATTGCAGCAAAACTTCCATTCCATTTTGTAGGCTGTAATGTCAGTACTTTTAAATCTTGATCAGCTTGATTAATGGGATCTACCAAAGAATTTATGTTATTGAAAATATCTTTCAATATTCCATTCATTTGAGTAATACTTTCACCATTAACCATTCTGAATGTACCGAATTTAAGCATATCAGTTCCATATCTCATTTCCATTATATTGTTAGTTCCTTCATAAGCAACAACAATAGTTTTCCACATTTCATATGATGTCAGGCATTGAGATACTCTGTTAAATTAATCAGGTCCTATACCACATATAATTTCATCCATTTCCTTTGATATCAAATCATAATATACTTCAGTAGCTGCACTCCAAGTTTCAGGTTTTTCTGGTATTTCATAAGGAGTCAGAATCATAGAATATTCTCTGAATCCAAGGTTTTTCAGATATATAATCATTTGTGACTTCCAGCATCCATAGTTTTCTCCATTTAACTATAGTGATATGACCATAGACATTCCCTCTATTGTATTAGTCATATTTCTCTATGTATAATCACTTTCATATTGTTAAACATTCATCTGAAATCTTAACCTCTGATACCAAATGTTGGATCGGATTATTCCAAATATAAACAAGAGGGGGTGAGTTGTGTCTATTCAAAAATCCTTGTGAGGTTATGTTCTACCCATTAAGATTATTCAGATGAATTGATGAAGTGGAAATTTAAATTGCAGTGACATAAGATGTATAGTGGTTCGGGAAATAGAAGGCCCCTAGTCCACTCCACCAACGCTCTACTCCACGATCCTGGTGATTTTAACTATCTAACCATCATTTCAACAGACCTTTCAACAACTGTGTATAGGAAGTTGACACCTTTACAATCTATGGGAAAACAAAGCCTTCTGGTTCACTCACAGAACCTATACATCTTAACACGAGAATCTGGTCACTCAAGAATAGAAAAAAAAGATTTCTTTATTCTAAAAATACTTTTGAGATGTTCTTCACAATTGCAACAGCATGCAATTGACAGTAGATGGATCGTCTCCTTCAGAAATAATGATCTTCTCAAAAGAGTTGTTCTGAGTCGTTCCTATTGCAGTAGATATAGAAATATAACTGACAACATCAGAAGTAGAAGATTCACAAATGATCTTTGAGGAAAACCAAATGAATCCTCTATCACAATTCTTCCACTTCATTAAAAAGATCTTTTACGTTCTCTTGAATCAACATATATTTTTTTGATGGTATCTGTTTTTTTCTTCTTTTTCTCAAAATGATCGAGAGGTCACATAAGATCATATTGTATTATGAGATCATATAATAACAACAATAACTTCTTCTGCAAATTTAGATCCATAATAGTCGCCTTCTGACTCGTGATATTCAAATATTTGAATTTACAGAGTTTTCATGACTTCCCATAAGACTCGGTACAAAAATCTTATTTTAATTTGATCCTTAAACCATTGATAAAATATCTTTGAATCAGTCAGTGATGAGCTTTAAAATCAGCTTAAAATCTGTCTTGAAATTAGCCTAATAATTAGCTTGCCGACCATTGCATAATAATATCGACTTTAAATTATCTGACGTCAAACATAAGGTTGAGTTGTACAGTATGATTCATCTGAACGTAATGTAGATCATAAATATAAGTTTGATGATGTAGCCTTCAAACATATGGTTTGCAACGTATGGTTGACCACAAACGTAATGTTTATGTTATTTTCTCCAAACATAAGGTTGATCATAAACGTAGGGTTGGCCATCCATACTTTTATCCTTAACATTAAAAGGAATGATAAAAGATCCATAATTTTACTTGATCCATACTTTTCCAAGAACGTATGGTTGTTTACAAAAGTAATGTTGATGAACTATAATTTTCAACTACTAAGGGTTCCTTTCTAATGTAGGCTTATTTTTCATACTTTTCTGATAATGTAGGGTTCTTCTAACATACTTTTTCTCCTATAAAGTATACACCACATTTTATCCCTATAATATGATTCTCCACGTATGGTGTGAACAGTGTTTCTAGAATGCACTAAAGCAGATTCAAAATATGTAGAGAATGAACACTGTTTCCATAACACGCTAAATACGAATAACTTAGAAATTAATTCTTGTTATTAAATAACTTAAATATTTCATTCAGAAATAAAAATATAATGAATAATAAATTCCTACAAAATAATTATCAAATAAAATCATTAAAAAAACATTAAGGGTATTTTTGTGGCATCAAAATTTTCACAAAGAGATAGAGTATTGTTCTCAATATACTCCCCCTTTAAATAAAACATTATGTATTGTTGAAAACAACACTATCTCAACAAATGTATGAAATGATAGTTTTTCATTATTCAGGTACACCTTTCCTCAGTGATAGAGAATTTGATGAATGTGTGTGATTAATCAAGGATCAAATTTTAATAAAATTCAACCAATATCAACAAAAATATGGGAATTATTTTTTGAAGACTTAATTTGAATTATATAAGGATGAAACAAAGATGATGATTAATCTATCAAAAACCAACATCCTACGTAGATATCAGATTTATTAATAATGAATTATAATTATACAACATTTTTGGTGGTGAAATATAAAATCCTTATTGATGAATGTGTTCCCTATTGAGAGACCATTATGGAATTCATTTCATTATTCAGGTCCACCAATATACTCTGAGATAAAAAATAAATATTCTACCCATGGCATCTCTCCTCCAACCTTTATGTGTTATGATGATAAGCCTTGAGTTTTCCAAAACTATATTATAAATATATTTATTTTCTTAGAAGAACATTAAATTAGATAAATATTTTTTAAATTAATTTAAGTCTCCAAATTTCCAAACTCCCATTTTAAACTACACTCTATATGAGAAACTTTTTTTGAGTTATTCCATAATTAATGAAAATCAATGTATATGAGATATAATAAATTTAAAATTTTTAATATATCAACATTAAGGATCCACAAGCCCTGAAATATCATACACACTCCTTTCCTATCTCCAAAAATATTATTTAAAATATTAAATGTTTTTACAAGTAGAAAATAAGGGTATTTACAAAGAGACTTGATATTAAATATCCAAAGGGAACATAAACTACATTTTTTATCAAAATAAACATAGAGAAACCTAATAATCTTAATAACCTTCTTAAATTGTAGTATAAAATCAGATAATGTTGTGAAAATGAAGTAATGTCTTCAAGGATTATGTTAATAAAAGTAAAAAATTCAATGAAATCTACAAACAATAGAAAATACAATTATTTATATAAAATAATTATTAAAAATAAACTATTCTCATAACCTTATTAACGAATAACAATATAGACGATAAAATATAATCAATCTAATGATTTTCATAATGATTTATCATAAAAAGAAAAGTATATCACTATAAAACATCATATAAGAATAAAGATAAGATTCCTGATGCATTATACATTAAGATATCATAGAGTAATTTTAATTTAATTCTCATTAAAATATAATCAATTCATGAACATTAATAACTATGGAGTTAATAATTCATTATTTTTATTTGAATAAATATGATTTATTTTTTGAAAACCCACATCATTATGGTGACTACTCAAACTCGTCATTATTTTTTGATGGTTAAACTAAAAAATGAGGATGCATGAAAAAGATTAATTTTATTAATAATACATTTATCAAACTAAGTCTATCGACCTTCCATTATAGGACTTTAAATAGTGAAACCCCTCATCACTTGATTATAATTTTAGAGATTTTTTTTACTTTACGGGTTGAAATTACATTGGGTGGTCATGTATTTAACTGTTGTAGGACATCTAATTCAAAATAATTTTATATATGAGATTTATTGTCATTCCATTTATTTTATATTTTACTATTATTACTTCCTGATTTATAATTTTTTCTTTATAAATTTATGGAATGGATAAAATCGGTAAACTTTAATATTTTCCTTTGATAACATACTTAATGAATAATACAGAGAGGCATGTTTCCCTAAAAGAATGGAATACTCTCTTTCTCATCATCTTTATATAATTATTTTTATGTTTCAACCAAACTAAGAGTTGTTCAATTTTAGATAACTTTATTATTTTATTTTCCATTACGACTTTAGATAGAAAGATAAAGATTTAGTGTTAGTGAAAACCTCTTATTAGACAATCTTACTATTCTTGGAATCCTAATTTTTAATGCTAGATGAAAATTGGTGGTTTAATAGAAAAGATAATGAAGAATCTGTTTTATTTAGTAGAATCATAGTAGAGATATATGGTTGAAGGTATAAGATGATGAAGAACCTAGGTAAATAAATGTGAAGAGATGAGGGTAAACCATTTTATTTTATATATTGTATATACCTTATTAAGATAAAATTTTATAATATTGTATATATAACAATTTACTTTTATCATAATGTGATTATTTATATTTCTAAATTTCAATTAGCATAAAATTATCTAATTGGTTAGTGGAATAACTAATTGAAAAGAGAGAAGAATAATTTTCTATCGGTACACAAAAAAATAAAATGTTAAAATGACCATTTTAAATCAATTTAGAGTTTCTTTAAATACATACCCAAGGAAAAAATAACATATTAAAAATGTAACATCACCGAAAAATCTATCTATTGATAAATATCTAGAAAATCAATTTGACATTTATCTACTAAAAAATCACATATTTTATTTTTTATCAATAATTTCAAATCCTAACAACTATAAAAATTAGTTAAAAACATTTGTTTATATATGTGATTTCATGATTTAGTTCCATTATTATTTTTATAGTCCTTCAGACTTACAATTGTTTCTATCTCTTTCTTGGAAAATTTACATATCTAATTTTTGTTAAATTTTGTCAATCTAAATGATGAAAAATGATTATTGTATCTGATCCATTGGTTATATTATTTTTTGGGGGGTAAATATAATAACCCTATATTAAAATATATTTATCCCTCAAATTAAGTAAAATATGTTTGATTTTGATAATCAATAAGAAACACCATAACAAAAGTAAGTTTTGATATGAAAAGATCATTAAAACCTACATGCTGAATTCGTAGGTATGAACAATAGAAACCGGATTACGAAATATTTTAATGTATTTATTAATGTTATATTATATAAAATAACCTAATTTTTTAGTATGATTATGAATATTTCTTTTTATGTGTCACAATTTTAATTAAATAAATATAAGTATACTATTTATAAATATTATTTTCTAAGTGTATAATATTGAATTATAAATGATTTAATTATTAGTTATTTTATCAAAATATAAATAATAAAAAATACTATTTTTAATAGGTTATCTTTCTAAAAACGTATCTCATTATTTTTTTAAAATTTTATTAAAATTAAAGAAATAATTGCAATGGAATTTTGAAAGTTAATTTTTTATTTTTTATTTAGTATATAAATATTATATTTCAAAAAATTTATGGTATTTTTTAAATAACTAATTTTAATGTAAAGTGTAGT
Source organism: Viscum album (assembly GCA_963277665.1). Lineage (NCBI taxonomy): Eukaryota > Viridiplantae > Streptophyta > Magnoliopsida > Santalales > Viscaceae > Viscum > Viscum album. Next base: position 1,329,246,287 of record OY728162.1, read on the forward strand.
GATTTTCAATTTTTGTTATTACTATCAATTATATGACATTATGAGAGGGTGGTTTTTGAAACAAATTTAATATGAAAAATTTACATTCTAAATTTGAATGATTTATTTGAAAATACTATGTCGGATTCATAAAATCTATTTATAAAATTAAATAATGCTTATTAATATTTTATGAAAACCATTAATCATGTGTTTTTTTATTATGTTTGAACATTGGGAAAATTAGGCTAAAAATTTAATTATCTATCAAATAAATCTTATATATTATATAATAATATTTTTATTATCATTATAATCAATAAAATTTATATTTTTACTGTACATAAAAATTCTGTAGAAAATATCGTTTTTTAAAATGGGGTTTTATGCATCACTTATACTAATGATATAATCAAATTCCCTATAAAACAATTTTTAATACGATGAGATTATTATTATATTTTATAGAATAAATTTAATATTAATTAATATATACAAATTCATTTTTATTTATGATATATAGATTTTTACTTTTAATGATTGTTTCCACGATAATGGTTAAAATATTATTTTAAAATCATGGTGTCTTTAATATCATGGAATTTCTATCGATTGATTAAAAAAATTAAATAATGAATATTATATGATATATAAACACATAAATAAATATAATTACAGTAATTTAAATTATAATCATTACTAAATAATATTATGAATCTATAATGTTAAAAATGTCATTTCTCTATAGAAACAGTTTTTCAACCCAAAATGATTTAATTTAAATGTTGTTTTTTAAAATTTTAGAATATTTGTTTTGATTAAATAGTAGTTAAATTTAGTTCTATCACAAAAAAATATAGTTATATGGGTTATGATATAATTTAGAAAAACATAAAGTCACATGTTTATACACAAGTTACCTAGTTTAAATGTAAACAGGTAAAATGTAAAAACATAGTAGTAAAAAAACTATAAAATGTGGAAATGAATTGTTTAAATTATCAATTGCGTATTTTTATACATAAATACAATACACAAGTTATTATTTTTGAATTTGGAATAAACATAACACTGAATAGTGTCATGGAAATATAGAAATATAAAGGGTGTTTTCAAAAGATTCCCTTTACTCCCTTACAATCAGGGGCCACTTATAGCATTTACAACTTTTACATTCCATTAAAATTTCCTTAAAACTATTACCCAAGTAACTCTTCTAGAATTTGATTCACATTTTAGGCCCGTGGTCTCTATATGTTATCTTAAGCCAATTAGTTCTATGGAAGTCCCTAAGATAAGATCGTGTCTCCAATATAAGTATTACATTCTTTATAATTTTATCTCATTGATATTTCTATTTAAAAAATCCTATATTCAGAAAAAGTAATTATAAAATTATAATTTATATAATTATATGTTATTATAATAATTTAATTGTAATTATTTATTTCTCTCCAACAACTAATAAAAATGAATCCATCATTAGTTTTTTCTGTAGACCACCTCGTCTACAAAGTGACGTCTTATATTTTCAATCACAATCATTAATAGATGGTAAAAAGGGTGAAATGGAAGAATAATTATGATATATAAAATATAAAAATTAATATTAATATTAAATTTATCATTTACATTGTTTCCCTCTCATTCATTGAAAAATGGAAACATTAATCGGACATACGTGTAAACATTCATGTCCATGATAAAGGAAGTTCATTTATGAAAACCTCCCATCACAATTGTATTTTATTAAATAATTAATGTATAAAAATAATTTATATAACACTCTTAAGATTATATAAATTTTTAAATTATGTTATAGGGCTTAAAACATGGTAAAAAATCATAAGAAGTTATGAGAAAATTGGTCGAACAACATAATGTGACAGACATATTAATGCAAACTATATTATTAATAAATAATACATGATATTAAATGAAATTCGTATGTGAAATATAGATGAATAATCTTTTTGTTTTATATTAAATCAACTTAATTTATTTATTCATGAAATTATGTGAAAGTTGTAGAACACTTTTGGATATGATGTAATGATTTTTGTCTCAATTTCTGTTCATTGAGACATGTTTTAATGTTTTGATCCAATTTGTTATAACTGTGGTATATATACTACCCAAGACATAATTTTTGAATTATAAATTGTTGATTTCATTTAATTTTTAGAAACATGTGATTTTAAACCTTCAATGCCTTTTGATTAAAAATTTTAAATACACGTTATAATTTTATCTTAAAATTTACCTCTTTGAGTCACATATTGTATTTTTCACTTATTTCATTTAAATGGCGTGTATAAATAAAAATTATTTAACAATAGCCTTAACTATAATTATACATTTTATTTTTACTTAATCATTAAAATTTACCTCTTTCAAATGGTTATAATATGTATGTATCTTATGAGGTTAGGGGTCCTCTAAGCCTCTTTTATTGCCTCTGGGATCTATGTTCTTTTTATTATTATCCATTATACAATATATTATTCATAACTTTCACTGAACTATTTCATATAAATTTTTATTTCATATACTACTAGTTTACCATTCCTATATTTTTTTGTAAAACATGTTTTTGTTTTCTCCTTCTCAATTTTCTATATTAAAGAATCATTATTTGTATAGGACCATGCATGTGTCTGTTATCATGAAAATCATCACTGCCATTAAATATTTTAACTATGAATGTTTTATTGAAAACTAATATATTTTATAAAAAAATATATTTACTTCAATCATGGTATGAAAATAAAACATTTCTCATTATTTCTTCTAGAAATTTCATTTACTCAAAGGAAAAAAGAATTTCCTAAGAGATTCTTTTTATTCTTACTTATTAGAATTTTTTAAGAATTATTTTTTTAAAATAGAAACCCATATTCAATAAAGGTGATCATTTTTTCAATTATGAATGTTAAAAATTATTTAGTTCTTTCACGTCTTAATAATCCTTGTGATTTTGGAACTTTCTATGGCTTAAATATAAATTATGTGACCTACCTTATTCATATAAGTTTATAATGCTTATGAAATATTTATGGTTTATTTTTTCCTTTTGTGAATCACAAAATATAGTATATATTATTATGGTAGTCATACAATGCTGTTATTTGTTTGTCTCTAATATCCCTCCAATTCATCGGGTAATGTTAATGTCTCATTTGATGTTGTGTATTGTGCGTGTTTGATTTTCCTACGAACACTATATATGGTGCATGGTGAGTTAACCTAAAAACACAATTTATGTAGAATAGGTGTTTAGCCTATGGACTCTATGTTATGATAGATGTATGTTGTAGGATACTATGATTATGATTTCTGTTAACCTATGTTATGTTTTCATAGTTGTTATCTTCGATATATGATTATGATGTCGGGATTTATGATGTTGTTACATTATTATGTCATCGGGTTATTATGATTCATTTCGTTATGTCATGTTTCCATTCTTATTATTACCAATTTATCATTTTATTTTATATAAACTAACAAATTTTCACCATCATATTTTACTTAATTATTCCCTTGTATGGATTTTAGCTCACATTATACCTTATATATATTCCCAAGAGTATAAAATGTAACTTTAGAAGATCTACAGTAGTTAAATCATTTTAAAGAGTTTTAAATAATTATATTGTTTTTACATTTAATATGATATATTAATTTATCAAATATTATGGATACACTACACCACAAGATATCAACCCTGTATATTTTGGAAAATAAGTTATAAAACATGACATTAAGTAATAATTAACCTAGGTTCTCCATAGACAGTTTTAGAAGAATTTATAGTTATTTTTATATATTATGATGAATTAAAATAGTGAAGACCCAAGGGACAAGTACAATGGAGATTGTTAAGTATATTATAGCATCTATAAACTCATTTAAAGTATATATTTTTCTGTTTTACAGGATATACACACCTGTATGTTTACTATAGGTGGATACACACTCTGACAAAAATATAACTATTGGTTATAAACCTGAAAATAGTGGGTTGGCTATTAACACAACCACATCGTAGATCTTGAAAAAGAGGCATAACATCACATGTGGTTTTAAAATAATAAGAGGATATAATTTAGTAAATCACATTATACTTATGAACCAATATCAAGGATTTATCTTTTAGTTAATTTTAGGGAATGGTTTTTTATGTATAAGATAACCCATCTTAAGTAAAAAAGGTATAATCATTAATGATATAGGATGAACCAAAGTTGATTTAAATTTATATAAAAATGGTATATTTTAACCTATGAATGATATAGGTTAAACAAATTGTAAAATATTTTTAAATAAAGTAATTACTGTATAACATGATTGAATTTTAATATGGGAAATCATTTGATGAATTTTTTTAGTTAACTGTGATACTTATATTATAATGATAATTGTTTATTAATTATGATAACCCCATTAGGTTTTGGTGATGGTTGTCAATATAAGGAACCATGTTGAACCTATGTGTGAGAGAAAATGTAACGACTACCTCAATAAACATCCATCGAAATGGAAGATGGAATGAGAAACATTATCCTCTAAATCAATTTTTTAACTTTCAATGGACACTTTAGGATAACTATAACATTAATTATATTCATATATTTAAAAATTCAAAACATAACAAGTCATTAAATTCAAAAAAAACCCATGATCATGAAATGTCCCACACATCCACTCCAAAGGTTATCGAATCAGGGAAATTTTGGAAATAATGATTATGAATGAAGGATTTTTTCTAACACATAACTGTAAAAAAAGTGGCAATAGGTACTAAATAAATATATCAAGGGAGACAATGAAATTAATATAATGTGGTAGGGAAATACATAAAGATCCAAAATGATGAATAAATATAAAATGAAAAATATAAGTGATAATAATCTCTTCTAAAACACCACATAGTCTTTAAAGTTTCAAATTTATACAGTTTGGGAATTATAAAAATTGGTGCCCCAAACCGAGACCCACAAGGTCAATAAGAATCAATGACCTCCTCAAGATTAATAATTACAATACTACTAATATAAGGTAACAAAATAAGTTGGAAATGGTCAAATTACTATCAAATTTGGATTTATAAGTAATAGATTCTATTCTAGATACGATAGTGTGCTCAGGAAATTTCTAAGAATATAAAAAACATCAAACTGATGATTTTCATATCAAATAAATCTTCAATTTATAAGAATATTTTATTTGAAGAGATTTTATTTTGAAAATTATCTTCATGAGAATATTATTATTTTCTTTAAAAGAAGTTTAATGATATTTTAGAAATAAAATAATTTCTTCTACTTAGAGGAAGGATTGTTTGAAATAACAAAATAAAATTTCATATCTTTCTATGATAGTATATGGACAAATTAAAATAAATAACCTATAAAAAGAAATTTTATAATGTTGGTCTTGATATTGAAAAATTATAGAGTCTATAATCTAATATATTGAGAAAAAAAATATTAGGGTTGAAACATTTTTAAGAAGATAGAAATGTTTTAGATTTTTAAAGTATAATATATCTCAAAAATTATAAACTAATTCATATTTATCTTATTTAAAAAACATATATTACATCACTATTAAGGATTAATGAAATAATTTATTTAAGTGGGAGAATGTAAGGCCTTATGAATTTAATGTATTTTTCTTCTAATTATGTAAAATATGATTGATAGTTTGTTACACAGGATACCTAAAACTAAAAAAAATTTCTCAATGTTTATATCATTAAAACTTTTAGCTTGAGTTGGTATATATTAATTGGAGTAATTTTATTACATAATAAATTAATATTTTCCTAATGTTTATTTTTTACAAATTTACTTAGTTGATTTTTTTGTTTAACAATATATCTATATGTGTGCTAACATTTTAATTAAAAAGATTAATTATATTATCATTAAAATTTGATTTTAATTAAATATTTTATTTATTTATTAATGACATATTTCTTATTTATATATCTAAATTAAAAATAATTATAACTAGTATATTTAAAAAATAATTTTTTAAAAATAATAGATCCTCATTTTATATTATTATTTTATTTAAAAGATTAATTAGAAAATTATAGAAATATTTTAGAAAATATAAAATTATTTTTTGAATTTATGTTATCAAAATTTTATTTTTATGAATTTTTGGGTTTTTTCTAAAATAGATTATTTATTACGAAATGGTCAAATATATCAATTTTTTCTAATACCACCAATTTTATGACATCAAGACATAAAGTTATTTTAACAATTTTTTCTATAAAAAATAAATATTATAAAGTGAAATTTAACTTTTGAAAATACTATTTAGGATTTAAAAAATCAATGAAAATAATTTCATAAATGTTAGTAATATATTATGAAAAAATAGATTCACCTATTTCTTTAATTAGTTTGAATAGGGGAAAATTAGGTTAAGATTTTTTCACTATCAAATAACTCCTATATTATAAATAGTAATATTTTAAATATCATTTTAATCAATAAAATTGATAAATGTTACTATACATAAACTTTTCTCTTAAAAACACACATTTCTTACAAAATAGTTTTATTCATTAGACACAAAAATGTTGAGGTCAATTTCCTAAAAAATATAAAGTTATTAGTATAAAATTCCTCTCATATATTAGATAATAATATTAATATTTTTTAATATGGAAACAATTTCATTTTAAATTATAAGATTAATATTATTAAGATTAATTCTAATTTCCACAATAATGGTGAAATAATTAATTTAAACTTATTATTTTATTAATACCATGGAATTTATATCAAATAAATTAAAATATATTTCTTCAAATAATTAATATAAAATGGTGTATAAATCCATAAATAAATATATTATTACTACTTTAATTTTTAATCAATATTAAATAATATTAAAAATAAATAATAGTTAAAATGTTTTTTTTCTACTAAAAAAATTTTCTATAAATCACCACAATTAATTTAAAAAGTTATTCTTTTATATTTTGAAATTAAATATTATAATATATGTATTGAATTTAGTTCCATAAATACATTTGGATTTTTGGCTTATCATTTATTATTTTTAAAACATAAACTCACTTTTTAAAAAAATAGTTACACAGTTTCAAAAAAATGTGTAAAATGTTAAGAATTTATAAAAAACTCTAAAACATGTTTAAAGAATGTTTAGAAAGACTTGTTTAATAATTTAGAAATTATATACCATATCATTTTTGTTCTTATTTCTTACACAAATGTGACAATAAAATAAGACTAGCTACCACAGGGAAAGGTCATAGTAGTTACACTCAATGATGAGGGACCAGAAGTACCAAAAATGTTTTCTTAAATATATATAATCTAGGTGGATGAAATAATTTGTGAGAGAAAAAGGATATATGATTCAAGGAGTTTAAGATCATATGAATTTGATTCACCTTCACTTGTTTTATGTTTTTGGGGATATTCAGTGTAGGATACTATCAGAATGTAACCCACTTGTAGGAAATCCATATTTATATGTGTGATTGGATGTTCCTATTGGTGGATGTGTACATTGATCCTTATACATCAATATTATTATTAAATGATGTTATTTGTTGCATACTTTGATGTAATGTTGAAAACCACGGAGACATATGCTCACAAAAAGGTAGGAAATGTTAGGTTAAAAAGGGTAGTATTACATTTTTAATAATGGTAGAAATTGTTTTTTTCCTTCTAATCATAATAGAATTTGACTTTATAGTACCTTTATGGAAATGAAAAAGCCGAAATAAATAATTGGCCAAGGTGTTCTTTCGGAAAAACATAGTTATGAAATTTAACATTAATAGACATTGATCATATAGATTCATGGCACTGGAATGGAAGATTCTTGATTAGAGATAACATAATAAAGGGATTATATTACACAGTAAGAATTCATATGATATTGTATGTCATTGAGTAATTAAATTCTTTCTCTATAGGTGCCATGAAATATTTCTATATGTTAAACATGTACTTTAGATTGATTCAGCTAATTGAAATGATAGAGAGACCAATAGGGTCACACAGTAAGTGTATCTAGAATCGTAGTTAAATAGTAATATTATTTATTATTAAACAATTTTAATAAATATTATTCCATCACATAACGGAATAATTATTCATGTATCCTTGATTACATATATTTTGTCACCTATTATCTAAAAAAATATTTATCTGGAATAATATTTAATAAATATTTACTTTCTCTATTGTAAATATATTATTTATTTATTTATTACATAATAATAATGAGATAATTATTTATTTGTATTCAAGGTCTGGAAAATATTATAGAAAATTGAGCAATGATTTTTATGGTATAATAAAAAATTATAAATATTGAATATTATTTGAATAAATAGTACTCAATTTAATTCTTGAGTTTTGATAATGTTAAAGAATTATGATATTATTATTAATATATACATGGTGTTCCAAATATATTTTGAAATATGATAAGGTTTTATGTGTAATTATTATTTTCTAACCCTATAAGTATATAAACCTAATTTCTCAAGTGAGTCAATTAAAGTTGTGTTGTTGACAATGACATAATGGTAGAATCCTCTTAAACCCAATAGAGATACCTCTCATTGAACAGTCTCAGGAACAGATATTTATCCTCCTCCTCTACCACAATCATGTTTAGTGAGATCATAGATGGCCCTTCATTGAAGTTATTTTCAATTTGATAATAGGAGAATGACACAAGAATTAGGATCAAACATTCAACCACCAATATATTCCCATGGTTAAATTTAGATATTTTTAGAACATGTGTGGATCACCACTATATGGAATATACTTTTGATTCCTATAAAAAATGATGGTATGTTTTAGACATGTCGACTGATTCATAAAAACGACTGAATTTGTGAAAAAGTAAATTATTAATTATTTAAATTTATTATAAAGAATATGTGGTGATCCACCAATTTAGTTCTACTGTTTTTCTAATTTCAATATTCATTGAGTTAATTCTATTGATCATAGTGTTTATAATTGCGTAAATCATAGAGAAATCATCTATTATAAAAACAAATAGTTAGTAATTTAGCATCTATTCATTCTAATATTCCTAGAACCTCTATGCAGTATCATAGTTGTCATATAATGATTTATAATTAATTAATGATGGATTATTTATTTATGAATTTTTCTTTAGTTTTCAATTCTACACGAACCTTTCATTATTCCAAATAATGACATCAAATATTCTTAAAATGTTTTAAATTTAATTATATTATTTAATTATATTAATTTATAACATCTGAAAAACTATTATGGATGTTTTGATGATTCAAGATAGATAAAACCCGATAAGATGACATATAGCCCATTGGTAAACATCATTTACATTTTTTTAATTCACCAAGGAAAAAAATTTGAAAATAATTAAAACCATGTTAATTTTTTATACGATGTATATTTAAATACAAAACACAAATTTTCCAGGATAGGTTGATGCATTTTCTATGAGACTACATGGCATGAAACATATGTACATGATGTGTAGTCTATTATTAAAAGAATAGATATGGATTCTCTTTCAAGACATATGCAACTGGAGACCATGTAACTTAGAGACCACATGACATGTATCCCATGCACAAATGGTTTACACCAACATTTCCTGTGGCCCAGTTACATGCAGTGTCCCTAGGCATGTTCTAGGGATAGTTGGGGAGATAAGAAAAAAATACACACCATTTAGTTGGATGTACATACCATTTATTTGATTACATTATGTGGAATAAAAATTAATTTATAATATAGTAAAAAAATTATCATCATGGGTTTTGTGTATTCCATAGGTTGATTGTACATTCCATGGAACTAGTAATATATATATATATATATATGTCTAATTAATTCTAATGTGATGTCTGGATCTGCATTACATGTATACATCATATTACAGTTATTACTATCTATCCATTGAAACATGACACACTACATAAATACAATGTGTTATGTGTAGTCATTAATTTTATATTACAAACCCTGAAATTATGTGATAATTCACATATGATATACCTCATATGAGTTAATAGTAAAAAAATATAACACATATAGTGTAGTTCTGATGGGTTGTCACCTATTTTCCTCAATGGTATGTTATTTGAATATAGTTAATTTTATATAAATTTATTTACATTCATTAAAAATATTATGTATGAGATTATCCAAGATATTTATAATTATAATTTAAAAATATATTTGATTAATTAAAGTACAAAATTAATTAATTTGAGTGTTATTTATCTTAAATAATAACGATAAGAATTGAGTATTCTTGTGGTTTCATTTTTGTAAACCCCTTAACAAAAACATTGGTTCACCTCACTAGTGAGTGAGTAGAAGCATATGTGATGGATAGATATCCCAATATAGAAAAGGTGGACAATGTTTGGAGGCAAGGTGAAACCAATATATGAGGTATATATTGGTGGATAGTTACAAAGCTATGACACAAACCATGAATGGATCAAGGTGTTTCCCCCCTCCTTAAAAGTACGTTTATTATCCTATAGATAATCTAAACATTAGTAAAATATCATGATCATACCAACTTACTATTTTATTTCTTTCATGTTTCATTTCTATTTCATTATTGTTGTTTTCTTCACAGTCACATGAATTAATTAATTAATGAGAATTCAAGATGGAACTAAAAGAAAATAGATTATATGTAAATATCATCTAATAAATGGTTAATCACATAATTAAATAAAATTAATATTAACAAGAATGTCATAAATTCTATAATTGCTAATTTACATGTAATGTTTAAATCCCAAAATATAATATATTTTTTTGGTATATCCATCCACTACTTAAGTAAAAATTAAACAATAGCTCAAATTCATTGACCAACAAAATTTTGGGATCATTAAAATATCATAGAATTATAACATGACAATTTTTAGTTGAATTAACTTACATCACGACATGGTTTTCCTTCCAAATATGGATTCTCTATAACTAAATAGAAATTTTGAAGAAATCTGTTTTTATGTAGTTTTGGTGTGGGGATTCCACACAAACTATCATGGATCTATGCATTAATGAAGTTGGAATTTGAAATTCCTACCTTATTGTTTCCAAGCATATCATTTTTATCCATACATCATAATGATTACCTTCTCACTTGTAAATATTATCGTGAGTGTAATAGCTCCTATGTGTTATTTTACTCTATGAAATAAAATTATATTTACTTGAAGAAACAATTCTTAATGCACTGCTTAAAGATTCTAGTTATGGAGAGTAGTCTCTATATGGGAAATATTTGAACAATGCGCCGTATATATATTTTTTCATACTAGAATCCATGACCAATGTCATTCCAAAGAAACATCAGTACATGGATTAATATAGATTGATTTCTTGTATTTGGGTTTTCCATCATCAATAGGTGAGCCAAGTGAGATATGAAATCTATAATTATATGGTTACAACTAGGCTAGAAGATTTTTTCGACATGGTCGTCATGTAATCAAAATTATTGCCTATATTAAATGATTTGATGTCACCATATTGGTTATTAAAATAGAAGCACTCAAAAAAGATCTATCAAGAAGGTTATGTAGAATATTTTGATCTAAATCCACTAGAAGGATGTTATGCTTGTTTACAAGAAAAATTGTAAAAACCGCTATTGAGTAGGTAGGGTGAAAGGAAGACTGAGACTCTAGGATTGGTACAAAGAGATGTATGTGTACTATATCTTGTATAATATAGAGGTGGGTATTCTTACTTCATAACTTTTACTAATGACTTGAATAGATATTTCTATGTCTACTTTGTGAGGCATAAGTTCTAGGCCTTTGAGAAAGTCAATGAACTCTGGAATAAAGTAGAGAATCAACAAAAAATAAGATAAAGAAGAATTTATTGGATTGATGTGGTGAAATATCCTAACCGATTGTTTTTAAACATTTTATTGGACATTGGAATACTTTCTCAGCTCACTCAACCTTATACAGTATAGTGGAATTGTTCTATGGAAAGGAAAAACTATACCAGGATAAACAAGTTAAGGTTAATTATGTGTCATGAAGATCTTTCTTTATCATTATTAGGATTTTCATTAGAAACATTGTCATACACACTAAACTGGTTATGTCAATAAGTTCCCTTCATAATTTTACATTTCATTATGTCATGAAAATCACAAACACATTTTCAAAAGTAAAAATATATTTCTCTATGTATAATTTTCTTAAGGAGAATTTTCCTTTTCTATGGAAATATATTTTCTCAAATCATTAAATAAGATTTTATATATGCTTAATGATCCATATTTATGTTTAATAATATTTTTTATAGGACCAAATTTCCATAAGAATAATCATTCCCTTTTTTAAAACCATGAAATATTATTCTTCTATAGATACCGAGTCTTATGATTTATATACTTCGATTCCATAAAATATCAGCCTCCAAATTCATCAAAATTAAGACTCTAAAAATTATAGTAATTAGACTCTAAATTCCTCAAAATTTAGGCTCTGAAGTCTCTTGAAATAGAACTCCGAATTCCTAAGATTTAAGACTCCGAATTATTCATAAATCAGACTCTAAATTCTCTAGAAATTAGAAACTGAATTCATCAGAATTCAGACTCTCAATTCTATATAAATCAAACTCCAAATTCTCAAAATTTTATACTCAAAAATAATCATAAATCATATTCTAGATTCCTAAAAATTCTGAATCCAAATATATATTATATCAATAATCCAATTATTCATATTTTGAGACTCCTATTATCACTTCCAAATAATCCAATTAAATATTTTTTCTAAGAGTAACCTCATTTCTTTAAAGTAATGTTTGAGTTTATCAGAAATCATTTTACTTATATTTCGTAAACAAGATATTATTTTCCTAACACATTATTGTTTATTTAAAATGATAATGTTTTTGATGTTTTCTTACACTAACCAATGTTATACAATTTATTTTTATCTAAAATTGGCTGAGTGGCACGTGTTCAGGTCCCTCTGAACATGAAGGAAAAAATATTATCATTAGAGGAGGAGTTGGCTATTGGAACCCTTAACTATAAATACCCCATTCATTTGAATAGTTTGATAGATGTTCAAATGACTAACATATAGATATTACATTTTGTAATGTTATTTCTATATATAGAAATACTCTCCCACTTTGTGCAATCAATGAACATCCTATTCGGCTATGAAAAACTTGTTTAGTCTATATAGTGTGACTCCAATTGTTGTTGTATACAATCGCAGTCTTCATGGTATAGGAATATAGAGGTGTTTACTACCTTAATTTTTGAGGAATTCCATGGATAAGAAGATATAGGTGATGACTACCATAATGTTTGATGGCTTGTGAGGATAGAAAGATATATTTTTAAATTCTTATCGAGGGCTTACCCTAGTGTGGTTAAGAAAAACTTTGATGATGTATAAATAAAGGGACCTTTATCCATGGTTGTTGCATACCCTTCTCTTGGGGTTAAATGTTTTAAATCATGTTTACTTCCTATTATTATAATGTTTTATTTCCACTACATGTTTGTTAATGAAATAAAGTGTAACATTTTTATACATTCTTATACTTGTATACTCTGATAAACATGACTTCATATGCTTTATGGTAGAATAACTCTCTATGTAATCATTTCTCAATGTCCATTATCAGATCCATGTTTTCATATCCTAAGAAATATTATCTCTTAGTTAAGAAGTAATGAGTATTTTTGAATCCATCATGTTTTACTTTTATAATAAATTGATTTTCTTTAGGGTAAAAACAAATGGTTTTAAACTTACAATTCACAACCCTCTTGTAATTGAGCATCTAAAAATATATTTCAATCCTAAAACTATTATCAAAGAGGTTCATTGAAATAATTATACATACATATAATTTTTCCAATTCAAATGTTTCCTTAATTATCTTTACATACACAATATTTTCATAAAACATTTGATACAAATCCTTTGTTTGGAGAAGATTTTTTATCATTCTCTTATAGAATAGAACAAATGAACGTTGGTTCTATAAATTATCAAAATTTGACCAAACAACCAATCTTATATGGAAATGAGTATGTATACTGAAGAAATCATATGAAGGCTTTTTTATTAACATTGGAGTAGATAATTTTGTGGTGCTCAATAGTGAATATAAGATTCTTGACAAGGAAATCAGAACATTTAAAAATACCAGAAAAACAAGAATATCAACTAAACTATAGGGTATACCATACTATTCTATGTTCTATGAATATAAATACTTATAGCCAAATCCCTTCTTGTTAATAATCTAATAGTATATTGAAGAAACATGAAGATACACACTTTAGAAACTAAAAAATTATAAAAATAAGAACGGATATACTATGACCTAAATATCATGGTTTTATATTTCTTACTGGAGAATCTGAATGTAAAGGGTAATAAAGAAATAATACTATCATCAATAGAAATCAATATCAGGGTGATAAAGGTCATGATGATGATGTTATTATGGATAAGATAATAGATATCATGCCAAATGATTGGAAATATAAAATAATTGTTATTGATGAGGACATGAACATTTATAATATCACTCTTTATCAGTTATTTGGGACTCCTCTTCAACATGAAACAATAAAGAAGGGAGATGCAGACTTCAATAAGAAATATAATGGTAATGGATGTGATTAATTCACTAATACATCTAAATCCAAGACTCCAGAAAGGATAACCATATCTAAAGATATGAAACTATTAGTAGTATCTGAATCAAGTGATAGTGAACATTCTAAAAATGAAATTTCAAATATTCCATGAAACATAAAAAACATTTTGGGAAACAAATTTTTTCTATTACAAGTATAAGATTAATGATAGAAAAAATTGAAATATTTTAATGTATCTTGTAATGAATTCAAAAGAGAAGGTCATATCAGACCAGACTATCCTATACTGAAGATTAAATAATGAAAGGATAAGCATTATGAATGAAAAATAAATAATTACTAAAAGTCGTAGGCTAATAATGTTATGAAATATAATGATACCGGGAGTACTAGTGGTAGTGATTCTTCAGATGAATCCCTAGAACATGAATGTTATGGTCTAGAGAATATACGTCTTACAACCATAATACCTATTGAAAATCAATTTCTAATAGATAAGGTACAAAATATTGAATCTTTAACAAATATTTCATTAAATTGAAATGTTCCTAATGAATAATTTAATGAATATTTAGATGAAGACTCTTCCTCTTAAAAATATAATACCTTACTCATATTTGATGATGTTTCTAGATTTTTTATTTTACATAAAAATGAAAATTTTAAGATAAAAAAGAAGATAGAGAAAAAAATTATAGAATTTATTGTCTTGACAAAAGAAGTATTAGATCTTTCTAATGTTCTTGGTCAGAAATCTATGGATTTTGAAAATATTTCCAAAAACCATAAGAATGTAAATTTGGATTAGGATAAACATTCCCAGGATCTTGAAAATGTTATTCCAATGAAAAATGTTTTACAGAATAACTCAAACTCTACATCTAATGATTTTGAGGATAGGAATTTAGTCATTTGAGTAAAATATAAATTTTTTAACTTAAATAAATTTTTATCAAATTTAATTTCTAGAAATAAATAATTTGATAAAATATATTCACAACCTCATCCCATTAGGAATTGTTCTGGATGTGGTTCTACCCATTCTAAAGAAATTTTTAGACATACCAATTTTTTCCCCAATGTCCTTTTTTTATTAAGTGTCAATGTGGTGGACATTGGGAGAGAAATTATTCATTTAATAAAACACAATCCTTATGTTTTCATAGAGCCTATTTTTCTACAGAAATGTCGATACCTATTATTTTACTTTTTGGAAATTGGAAATCCAAGAATGTTTGGATTCTGAAATTATAACTATCTTCTTTTTAGGAAAATAAATGATATGCCAACAAAAATACATGGTACATGTATAGTGGGTGCTCCCAGCACATGGCTAGTAAATGAAAATACATTGAAAGGATTATCAAGATAAAAAGAGGAAAATATTCATTTAAATACAATGATAAAGGAGAATCTATTGGCATATGTCACATTGTTCTACTTAGAAAAGAATTATTTTGAAATGTTTTATTTGTTACGTGTCTAAAAAAACTTGTAAGAAAAATCAATTATGTGATGATGTTTTCACTGTGAATTTTAGGAATGACAAATTCCTAGTACACATTTCCGTGGAAGAGATTATTCTCTAATTCCATATGCGTGAGAATTTTTATACACGTAACATAGATGACATTTGGATCCAAGTCATACCATGCCTTAATTCAATGGAATATAAATAGTGGTTATTTCATAGAAGATGATGACTTTGTAACCATGGGAACCTATTCAAATTCTCAATGAAAATACTTTTTAAGGATCCAATAGAGATTAGATTTTATTCTTAATTTTTTTTTTGATTTTGTTCCATAAATAAAGAAACATAAATCAAGCTTTAAATCAATCAGTGAAGTCTCAACCTATGATGCATTACAACTAGTGCGTATGGACCTTTTCGGTCCAACAAAAACATAATATATTGGAGGAAAATAATATATATTGGTTTCAACTGATGAATACACTATATTTACTTGGGTATATTTTGTATCAATAAAATTTGAATCATTTTATTATTTTAAATTTTTTTCGGCCAAATTTTACGATTAGAAAAACCTTCCATTGTTAGCTATTCATAGTGATCTTGGGGGAGAATTTGAAAATTCATATTTTGAGTCTTTTTGTAGTATGAAAAGAATTACTCATAAATTCTCACCTCAAGAACTACTCAATAAAATGTTGTTGTTGAAAGATAATATTGAATTCTTCAAGAGATAGCTCAAACCATACTGAGTTAAAAATATATTGCTAAACACTTTGGGGCTGAAGCTATTATTACTTCTTATTATACTATAAATCGAGTTTTAATCAGACCTTTTCAAATTGAAACTCCTTATGAATTCTATATTAGTCAAATATTAAAATATTTTTAATTAAAAGTATTTGGATGAAAAGTATTAATCATTAATAATAAATATATCTTACATAAATTTGCACCCAAATATATTGATGTAATTCTCGTAGGCTATTCCACTACATCTAATGCCTATATAATTTTTAACGAAAATTCATGTAGTATTGAGAAAATAGTATATGTTATATTTCATGAAACTGGTCCTTTTGTTTTTTAAAAACCCCGACATACATTTTCAATGTGTTTTTAAAAACTACTTATCAAATTTTTATGGGAAATATTTATAATAAGTAAAATAATAAAAAAAACATTTCTGATGTTTTACCCCAAAATATTTTCTACCTTAGGTTGATAAACATGTTTTATAAAACTAGAATCAGTTGTTTCTAAAAAAATCACCCCTTTTATAGTATCATTGGTGATGAAAATCCACCTATAAAGACTTTATGTTATTTTATAAATATAGTAAAACATTAATCATTCTATTCCAAATTAGAACTGAAAAGAATTGATTAAGATTTAGGTGATAATGATTAGATTAAATCTATTCAAGATAAACTAAATGAATTCGAAGGGAACAATATCTGGTCTTGGATTGAATAACCTATCTGAACATCTATAATTGGTTTAAAATGGATATTTATAAATAAATGTGATGAAAATGGAATCATTGTCAGAAATAAAAAAATGTGTTTCCAAAGGATATAAGAAACTCGAAGGAATAAATTATTACGAAACCTATGCTCCAGTAACATGACTTGAATCTATTTGTATTCTACTTACCTTTGTATAATTCATTAATTTTAATGTTTTACAAATGTACTTGAGGTGTTCTTTCCTTAAAATACTTGTTCAAGAGGATTTATAATTCAAACAACCTCCTAGTTTTGAACACACAGAACATCATGAAGATGTTTTTCATCTTAGAAAAGATTTATATGGACTTACAAAAATCCCCTTGATCCTGATATGATGAAAATCTAGGATTTTTGTTACAGAACAAGTACGCTAAATGAATAGATGATCCAAATTTTTTGATAATGAAATATAAGGGAAATGTTTTGATTGTTCAAAAATTATGTTGATGAAAATATATTCATAACAATTCAGTAATATTTAACAAAATAATTTGTGATTCTCATGATATATGAGTTTGAAATGTCTATGATGGGTGAGTAAACATTTTTTCGGGGTTTTGAAATTTCTCAAAAACAAGAAAGAACTTATATATCTCAACATTATTATATAAAATATCTTTTTAGAAAGTATGGATATGACAACACTAAATGTATATGTACTCTAACCGGTACTTCGAACTCACTTGATCTTGATGAAGCTTGGAAACCATTAGATCAGACATCATATAGAGGTATGATTGGATGTTTATTATACATTTTATCAAGTTTTATAGAAATAATTTTTTCATTATGATTATATACAATATAAAAATATAATCTAAATGAATATCATTTAAAATAAGTGAATTGAATTTTTCACTATTTAAAGGGAACCCGGAATTTAGGACTTCTCTATTCTTATGGAAATGATTTAATCTCAAAATGATTTTTGGTTACTGATTTTATTGGATGTATAATGGATATAAAAAGTACATATATAATTTTTCATTTATTAGAAAATTCATTAGTTTCATGGTCATGCAAGAAGCCACATTTAGTGGTACTTTCCACTGTTGAAGCTGAATATGTAGCAACTAGAAGTTGTTATGCTTAGGTGTTGTGGATGAAACACACACTCACATTCTATGTCATTAGTTTTACCAAAACACAGATTATGTGTGATAATACTAGTAGAATTACCCTAAGAAAAAACCATTCATACCACTCTCATGCAAAACAAATTGATATTATGCATAATTTTTAGGGATTGGACATTGAAAGGAAGTCAAGTATTGGGTAATTTTAAGAGAAAGGTTAGTGGGCCCAAATTTCATTCTTAAGTATGAATCTTTCGTATCAAAAATAATTAATATAAATGGATGGGAAATCATTTTTATTAAACACCCAAAGATTCAGGATCTTTTTTATCATGATAAACTTATTGAATTCCACTATTTATTTTGTTTTAATGAACATGGTGCAAGAGAATGTTTTTCATTCAAGAGCTATGGGAAGACTTACTTTTTATCTATCAACAAAGATGATAGTATATTGGATATACATTTCGAAAGAGAGGCTATCTTTTTCTCTCACATGATTCCCAAAAAGTAATGTAGTTTTGATAAGGTTAAGGAAATTGAGTTACTTGTGATTAAAGGAGTTAAGTTACTGAAGATCAATAATATTTCAACCTACTGTAGATTATTAGTCCTGTGGATGCAAGGATTTCTCATTCTGAGAAAAGATAATAAATATTCCCTTAAAAAGTGTGATATATTCATTATGGATTTCTTGGTAAACCTATGAATGATAAATATGTTGTATTGTATCCTTATGACCATCAGAAATATCATGAATGGAACATTAAGTCTTATATAATAATGTATCGAGTGATATTGTCAATAATTATTGTTCTTTCTTTAGGGTTATTCAAAATTCTTTGTAGCTAAAAAAATTCAAGATTTTGGTGACATGCGATTATACTCTCAGAAGGATGGGGATTGGTTTCAATATTATGTCAGGAGACTTCTATGATATTCTTGATAGTGAAGTAGATCCCACCACCAAGAATGGAGAACCAGGTGAAAGTTATAAGATAATTCAAAGCAAAATAAAACACCCACATCAGAAGGATAAAGTACAAATACTATAATTTCAATCGGCTCCACCAATGCTGAAAAATAAAAAACATTCTCTAATGAAGCGATAGCTATGTAAAGAGAGTAGAAGAAATTGAAGGGTTAGAGAAATGCGGTGTTTGGGTTGGACCCTACTGAGGCTAAAGACATGAAGATTCAAGAAGCGGAAGAGATTGAGAAGAATGAAAAAGATAATAAGTTAGAGAATAATACTACAAAATCCAAAATTGTACAAACATTTCATAAAGATAAAGACAAGTCACCTGAACATTTTCATATACCAGAATCCTTCTTGCAAGAATCAATTCTATTAGAATCTATGGGAAAAAAGCTTCTATTATGAATCTTATTGTTGAAGAATAAGTATTACATCTAGAATAACAAGAAGAATAATAATAATAGGATGAAGAATGTGAATATATAATTAGAGAGGTGAAAAACATCTAGAGAAGGAAATTAATTCTGATATGTTGTATATCATAATTTTACAAGCTAAATCAAACAAGATAATAAAGTATAGAAAGATAATGATAATAAAGATGAGGTTGATAAACCATCAGATTATGAGATTGGTAATCATGATTCTATTCATCTTGATGATGATAAGTAAAGTGGTGAAAATATTACTGAGGATGGTGATAGAATAATTCAAGTCTCAGACAGTGAGTATAATACCTTGACAGTAGAGTAGGAAATATCTAAAGATGATAAAGGAAAAAAGTGGTTGTTGATTCAACAAGGAAATATGTTGGTCTAAAATCTAATAAAGATATTGTTGAAAAATATATATGGAATGAAGAAGAGAAAGAAAAATTTCCCTCACCAGTGAAGTTATTAGATTCAAAATCTCAATATTCTTTGGGACTAGATTATTTTGATCGGTCCTTGAATAAGATATTGAATACAATTCCCTAATTTATAGGTATTGATTCTAGGATCTAGCTGCTTCAACAGTTAATCTATCAAATGTAAGATTCAGCAATAATGATCATGGGAAAGTTTGGAAAACTTGATGCTCAGTTCAAGACCGTTTATATTGGTTATGATGTTCATAAGAGATCATTCATGGAAATAACCAAATAGTCTATGTCAATGATCTTTGATATAAAATAATGGATGATTTCCAAGATTTAATAAATGTTTCATTGGATAAGTTAGATTTTTTGATCAAGATCTTTACAACAATCCTTTCACAAAGCTGAATGAAGGGAAAATTTCCTAGATCCAAGAGGATAAAAACCTGAATGGAAAGATAAATTATGTTTCTCTAAATTTGAATAGGGTATAAGAACTTAGTGAAGAGTTAGGAGAAAAAAATTTTGATCAAGAAGAAGTGGTAATGGTTTAAGAATAAATTCTTAGGTCTCCAGAAAAATTAATCAATGTACTTGAAAAGAAAAATCACGATTTGGATCAGCTGCTCCAGACTTTTGATGATGAAATCAAAGAGTTGAAGAAGTTGAATGAAACCTATAGAAATATGTTATAAAAATAAAAATAGGTTGAATAGTTTCCAAAAATCAAATATTCTATTGTATTTTTCTTTTAAAATTTTATTCCTATCATATAGAAATTGTATAATCTTTCCATTTTTTTTCTCATATATTCCAATAATTTTTGGTACAATAATTTTCATTCCCACCATTCCTTTTTTTTAATGTCACAAAGGGGGAGAAAATAATGAATAAAACAATATTAAGTTAAAATAAGAAAATTTCCTAAGAAATGGGGATATTATGTAAGGGAGACATTATATAAAAGAATAAATTCTTAAGTAAGAAGAAGTAACTTCCCTATGAATGACAAGAATACGATCCTTAAGGATTTCCAAACCCAAGGGGAGTTAGTCATAAAAATTATATGTTATAAGTGAAGGGGGATAAGTATTTTTTTAAAGATCAAAAAAGGAAAACCTTATTCCTTATATTCATTTTCTAAAATTTGTTTGTGATATCTAAAAATTGGGATAGTTTTATGCCAATAAGTTCACTTTTGACTTTTAAATTGTTTTATGCTTTGAAAATCACAAAAACCTTTTCTTAAGGAAAATTATCTTTCTCTAAGAATTATTTTCATAATGAAATTTTTTATTAATTTAGTAAATATATTTTCTTAAACCCTTAAATATGATTTTATATATAATTAATGTTCATTTTCCATGTTTAATCATATTTTTTATATGACCAAATTTCTATAAGAATAATCAGACCCTTATCTAAATCCTAGAAATCCTTGAGTTATTTATATACTAATTATTATTGTTTTTAGACTCCGATTCCATATAATGTGAGACTTTGAATTAATAAAAATTAAGACTCCAAATTCATCATAATTTAGAATCCAAATTCCCTAGTAATTAGAACCTAAATTCATCAGTATTCAGACATTAAATTCAATCAATATCGGTCTCTGAATTCATTATAATTCAAACTCTAAATTCTCTAGAAACCATACACTGAGTTATCTGAATTTCAGAATCCAAAATATTCATAAATCAAACTCCATATTCCTTAAAATTCAGACTCCAAATTTCTATAATTTTATAAAATTATTGATCATATTTTTAGACTCATATTATCAAATCCTTAATAATCTGATTAAATGATTTTTCATATAGTTACCTCATTTCACTAAAGTGTCCTTTTATTTTATCGGATTATATTTTACTGAAGTTTCGGAAACATGATATTGAATTCCTTAGAGTTTATTTTCACTTATGCATAATAATGTTCCCCATGTTTTCTTAAATTAAATGATGTTTTAAATTCTTTTTTTAACTAACCGTGGGCTGAGTGACATGTGTCATGGTCCCTCCAAAATTTATGGAAATATATGACCATTGGATGAGAATTAGACCTTTGGAACCCATTCCTATAAATATCCCAACCATTTAAAGATTTAAATAGATGTTAAAACAACTCAAACATAGATATTAAATGTTATAATGTGGTTTCTAGATAGAGAAACACTCACATTGTTTGTGTGATTTATGAACATCTTGTTCTACCGTGAACAACTTGTTCAGACTCCTTAGTGAAACTCTGATTGATTATGTGTATAATAGGGGGCTTCATGGGATTAGAAGTCAAAGGTATTGACTACCTTAATGTTTGAGTACATCCAAGGATATGCACACATAGGTGTCGATAACCATAATGTTCGATGGCTTGCAAAGATATAAGACAAACTCCAATATTTTTATCAAGGGATTACCCTGATGTGGGTATAACATACTTTTTGGAAAGTACAAATCTGGGGACCGTAATCCATGGTTGTTGGAAACAATTACCTATGGATTATAATATTTATTACTTGTTTACTTATTTTTATTACATGTTTTTATTTCATTTAATATTTCTTCAATAAATAAATTATAACATTATTATACATTCATATTCTTGTTTACATTGTTAAATAATATTCTATATGCTTTAAGGTAGAATATTCCAGTAACTAAATATTCATTATGTTTCCATATCAAATCAAAAAAATTAGATCCTAGGAAATTTTTCCTCTTAGTTAAGAACTTAAGAGGGTTTGTGAATCCATCTTGTTTAACCATGCCAAACATATATTTCCATTTAGGCTAGAATTGAAATGTTTTTAAACATACAATTCACACCCTCTTGTAATTGAGTATCTATATCTATATTTTGATCCTATAAATCGGAGTACCAACCTAAATATGAACAATATTTTTTTAATTATAGAGTGGAAAGGAAATTATTTTATTACATACACATTCATAGAATAGATAGTCATTTGTTAAGGCCGTTTTAGGAAACAAATTAGCAGTAAAGGGCTCATTTTGTTTCTTTATAGGGAATCCTATTAAAATAAATGAATACTACACATAAAACCTATCAGAAAAATATATTAATATCAGCAGATATGACACCTTTCTTTTGAATAATCATATCATCATGAAATATAGTTGCATAAAAATTTGGTTTGATGAAGTTGTTGATAATGGTGAACAAGAGTTGATATAGGTACCGATTCCCTGGGTCCATGTGGAGAAAGTAGTTCCAGAAATAGAAGTACTTCTTAAGAGGTAACTCCCCAAAATTTATTGATTTTTTTCAAATGAATTTAATTTTATCCATATTTTTCGTCACACATAACACTGATTATATCTTTTATTATACACAACATTGAGTTTCACTTTTGTTATATGTAAATGGGAGTTTATTTGATAATGTGCATGACAGGTGACATTGAGATTTAGTGAACCCTAAAATTATATTATTATGATTATTAGAAGATATCCATTAAATTTCAAGGAGAGAATATTGTTAACCACATTATAAAATTTACATATAAGTGTCATACACAATATAAATTTGTTTTTAAATAATTAGTAAATGACTAGTCATTTTTACTAAAGTAATTATATTATTAAAAAAATATTTATTGAGATTTTAGAAAATTTATTTGAAAAAAGAGATTACTTTTTAAAATCAAATTATAAAAATTAACTTATCTTGAATGTTCTTGATTTATAAAAAGATATTTATTTTCAGTGAATAGTGAGAAACTCAGAGTTTTTATAAAACTATAATTTATTTTCATTTAATTAAGTAATTTAATATTGGAATTTTTTTTCCATGTAACATAAAAAAATCTATATTTATATTTATTCCAGTTATATACTTCTAAATCTTCTTCATATTATATTTTAGTATATGTAAATTTTTTTTTGGAAATTTTTTCTAAAAAAATGTTTTAAACTGTATAATGTTTCTCAACCTTAATTAATTTAAATAATTCATAATGTGAATTTTTTTAAATTAAATTTATATATTATATATAAATAATTTTTAATTTATCTTCAAAAATATATTATTATTAGACATAGAGATAATTTAAAATCATCTTTTTCAAGAAAAACATACACTTCTTGAAAACCATCTTTTTCCCCACATTTGGTAAATTTTTTTAAATATAATATTTGAATCACATTGAAAAGATATGTGAGATGATAAACTTCCTTTTTTATTAATCATGTTAAAATTATATTAGTTAATGTTTTGTGAATATATTGAAAAGATTATTTTTTTGATGAATTGTAAATTATAATGAATTGTAATTGAAAACCATCATATCATTTAAAATATACTAGTATATAAATTCAATTTAAAATTTAGTTTATTCTCTTATTACTTTAAATATGTATCTGTTAATTCAATTTAGGTAATTTTGTTCAATTATACACATAAATAGTATATAAAAATATTTGTAAACATTGAAACATTTTCACTTTGAAAACCCACTTTCTCATCACATATACGAGATTTATCTTAAATTAATTTTAAAAAAATTAATTGAATAAGAAAAAATGGATTCCCGATTTTCAATCATAATAACATATATTATTTAATAATGATAACTTAATTTTTGACCAATATGAATAGTGAAAATAGTGGAAATTAATTAGTATAGTTAAGGTATACTTTGGTTTACTGGGGGTTAAACAAAATATTTAACTGTCAAAAATAATAAAAAACGTGAAAAACAATCATTAAATAGACATATATTTTACTTATACCTTATTGTACCAAGAATTGTCCATTATTGGTGGATTGGGACCAAAAAAAATGTTGGAGGAATTCTTATTTCAAAAAATCACAACTATGCCACTCACCTCACATATAAAATGACATCTCTTATACTCTCATTTCCACAAATTAAAAATAATTTTTTTTCAATATAAAAAAACTAGTAACATCTAAAATTCACTCCTCTCATCCTATAATCATCAATTTTACATGAGACCAACCTTTGAATGCCTTTGGTTCAAACCTAAGGAGGATCCTTGACGAAGAGGTAACGTTCATCAATGAGATTTTTTTATTTATTCCTTCTAATAAATAAAATAATTATATAAAATGATGATATAATAACCATAGAATATTATATATACAAAGATACTTGTATGTTAATTTAATGAACTAAAACTATATCCACATCCACTATATGGGTTATGAAAACATCACATGTATGTGTATAGGACAATGGCCACACGAACCAATGTCATTCATTTTTCTATTACACACAAAAATTGAAG
The DNA here is from genome assembly GCA_963277665.1 of Viscum album. Classification (NCBI taxonomy): domain Eukaryota; kingdom Viridiplantae; phylum Streptophyta; class Magnoliopsida; order Santalales; family Viscaceae; genus Viscum; species Viscum album. The sequence goes on from OY728162.1 coordinate 1,329,272,138, forward strand.
GAAATAATGATGTAGTTTTTTTATATGATATTTATGAAATTATAATGTCTTTATAATTATTATATCACACATAAATTCTTTATATCCACTGTAGAAATATGATAACATCGCTTGTGTGTACGGAGGACTATTGAAACACTAAGCTATGTGATTCATTCAAGAATTACTTGGATTGTAGAAGGATGTATTTAATGAAAAAATGTGATATATATGAAATAAAAATGATTATGGAATGATAATATATAATTTAACTTTCTTTTATTAAATTCTAGAAAAAAATCAAAGAACATTCATGCTTATGTAAGTCCAACTGTCTCCATGAATTATATATTTTATTTTCTATCACTAAATTTTATTGATTTCTATAAATACATATATACTAGCTAAATATGATATTTTTATCATTTATAACATTCATGATTTGATGGGACCATGATCAAGGAATGATTACCAAAAATAAAAAATAAAAACAAATTCGAATAATAAATCTTCCATTGTTCGAAACATGATTATTACATAGAGTTGTTAATAAATGGGTAATAAAAGAAAATTAGCCAATCATATGAGGTATAATAAAAACTATTAGGATTTGTTTTATATATTTATAAAAATATTTTTCTAATGTACATGAGTTTTTAACTTGTATGAAGGAATTCAATAATTATGTTAATATATTTCTAGTTTCTATTTTATTTCTGGAATACATATCCAATTCACCAATTGTTTGTTTTTTTTTTGGTGTATATACTTCCCCTTTGACTTGTTATATCATGAATAAATCATTTTTCTGATATATAATGTTTCATTTTATGTTATTATTTCTTTTTAATGGATACTAACAATATTACTAATGTTGTAAGGTATTTATGTCGCCATTTTTCTTCTTTCTGACATATGTCATGTTATGTACCTACATTCAATATTGACATGTATATAATACCCCATAGATGTCTGATGTATTGAATTTATTTATCATAATGATTTTTAAGATTCATTTGATGAAATTCCTTAATAAGGATTGTGTTTAGAATTTATAAAACTGGTTGAGATTTTATCTTACAATCTCATAATTTATCGGTATTTTTTATGATTATGTTTTAAATGATAAAATTTAATGATCCATATCTAATTTAAATCTTTAATTTTATTCTCATATGGATATTAATGATAATTTTCACTAATATTACCATTTTTACACTCTTTGGTAATTAACATAATTGTGAAAATGTATTTAGGAAAATAATACTTTATTTCTCTCTTCAGTCAGAGATCTATTTTCATCCAAAACTTTATTTTTAAAAAATGTTATAAATTTTTTTATCTTATTTGTTTAATGAAATCTATAAACATTTTTAGTTTTTTCTAAAAAAAATTTAATATAAGCATTATTTCATTTTTTAAACAATTCATATTTAGATTTTACTAAAAAACTAAAAAGAATAATTATTTTAATGTCTACAACATGTGAAAAAAATCCCAATATCATGACAATTATTGACATTGATGATTCATTTATAATTTTCAAAGTTTATTTTAGGGGAAAAATATATTCAATATTTTTTATATTTTGAAATATCTTTCTTAAAGAATAAAGGATATTTTCTTCAATAAATTTACTAAATGATCAATCAAAATAATTCTAAATCCAATAAGACATCCATTGATGTTACCTGAGAATTACATGGGATATAATATAGGGATACCGTTATTCTTATTACTTTTAATGGTGTATGTTTATGATGGAATGATGTTTATGAAATAATTTTATCTTCCATAGGTTATACCAAGGTAAAATTATCATGAAGATTTCTTCTTCTTTTGTGGGTTATGAAATGATAAAATGATTAATGGGCTATGAAACCTGTTACATTCTAACAGGTTATGGTATGATGAAATTATTGTCAAACTGGTTTTATTTCATTGGTTAGAATGTTTCATGATCTTTTGGAACACATAAATATGGTTTTAGTTATTTGATGTGTAGATCCTATAAATCCCTTCCATACATTTTTAATGATTTATATCTCATGAGATAGATAGGACTATAATAGTGAGGGAATTGAGTTTAGTATGGGGATTTTTCAACTATGACAATTTTTGGATTGGGAAATTACTATTATGATGGTTTGGAAGTTGAATCCTTCAACTATAATAGCCTTAAAAATGAGAATTGACTAATTTGGAAATTATTTTCATGTTTATATGTGTGATACAACTCCATGAATTGAACCAATGTTATATCTCCTAGATCATGTTATTTAACTCACCTCTAATTCATGTATTATGAAACACCAATAATTATTCCAAGACTCAAGATTATTATCTTTGATATACAGGATATGGTTTCCAAAAAAATCCCATGTTCTCATACCCTTAGGTCCATGTTATGCCTACATATCCCCCTTTTTTACCCTTACTAAACATCTGACCTCACCCTTTATTAGATTTTATTTCCCCATGTTATTAATAAATTTATTATATATGATATTTCTAATAATGGTTGTAGATTTTAATTTCATTGTTGGATACATTTTAGTTTACATATGGACTAATGTTTTGTATTTACATGTGTCTAATGAAACTAAACTATTACTATCCTTAAGTGTGTGTTAGTGTGATAAAATGAATATATGTAAAAATGATGTAATATCTATGAATGATCAGCCTGGGTTGCAATAGTTAGTATCAAATGAAATATTTAGATTACATTTGAATACTAGGATGATAAAATTTTATTGAGATCCATAGGGATAGTTCAAAGGATAAGTCCAGTGATATCTCTAAGTATACTTCTAAGGAAGAGCCAATTTACACAAAAAGGGATTGGATTTTATGTATAAGATTGAACTAGTAGATTCCAAAAATTACATCCATGTTTGGATACTGCATGTGAATGTTTCGTTGGCATAGAGGTTCCTAGGGGTAATAAACCAAATAATGAATCATTAATTTGGACTTTATCGTCATCTATTGAAATACACTGATCCTTACTTCACACCTAGATTGGCACTTCTCAGTTATATCGTTTCAAAATTCCTAAACACTTTTGAACCATTATGAATGATTTATGTAGATAATGATTATGAAATAAATAGGATAAACATTAAGTGTCAAATATTGAAAAAAAAATTAATGATTTGGATGTAATTTGAGTAATTTTAAAGATTATTTTGTTTCCCATTATTATTAGAATTACTAAAACTATATTTTCTGGTTTTCTTCCAAGGAGGGGACCAAAAGGAATGGGAATAACATTGATTATGATAGTGAATTGTTTAAAGAGAAACCAAATGGAATAATGACTTGGTTAAACTATTTTTAGATTATTCATAGTTAGTTACCATGATATATGATTAATAATGTGTGCCTTAACCGATTATAGAACTCACCAAATAAGAGAATGCTATATTTTGAATATATATTGAGTTGTTGAATCCCTAGGGTAAATAATATTTAGTTTCACTTATTTTGAGAATGTGGTAACAAGAATTTATAGGATTGTCTCAATGGAATAGAGAGATGTTTTGAGTGTAGAAGAGAATGGAACAAATAAGTTAATTTCTGAGGAAAAATGAAAAGTTATGTTAACATAATGGATGGGAATACAGTTATCACTAAATTATTATCAACTAATGGATATTTGAAATGTGGAATGAATGGAAATATGGAAATTAATTTCCTAGTTGGAATTATCATGATGTGAATCAGTAAAGTTTTATTATTAATGGATATATTTTTGATGATGAAGAGACTACTAATGAAAAATAAAAAGAATGTGGTATTAAGTTATAAGATGATGAGCACTATAAATGGTTAGAAAATGAAGTCGGGTGATTGAAGTGTTAATGTTTTTTGATTAATGAATTTAGAAATATATTAGTATTGATGATTATAAGTTTTTCCTTATGGATATGAAATTATATTTTGAAATATGTTTTTATCCTAGAAAGGTGAGTTAATAAAATGGTCATATTATTAAAAAAATACAACACTAAGGGGAATATAACACATAATATATTCTGGATGTTGAGCTAATGATTTTTGGATAATGAGGCGATTGATAGGGATATATAAAATTGCATAGTATTGATAACCTTGGAAGTGATTGATTACTTATGGACAAATTTTTTTATGTTATCATTGATGGTGTCTAAAGCATTATTGGATCTAAGGATCATATTCAATAATATGTGTTCTACAAAAACAAATGATGAATAATACCTTTCTTAGTGTCGTATTATGGTTGTTAAGGATATTACCATGTTTCAAGAGACTAAATGGTGAATTTATTAACATGTTTTCCATGTGACAATAATGATACACTATATGATATATGAGTGATTAATGTTGTGTTGATTTTGAGAAATTTAGTCACCTTATTTATAAATTTAAAATTTTGGATGTGTTATATGGTTAATCATATATGAAATAGTTTAATTATAACATTGTACGAGGATTTAGATATTAATGTCTTACATAGTCATATAAAGATTTATCCATATTGGATAACAAATGTTAACTATTTTTACTATACATAGAAGGAATGAATTATCACTATTTTATGGATTTTATTTAGAGCTTGATACATGTATCAAAAATCACCTTTTAGAGTAAGTGATGGTGTGGAAATTGATCAATACACCACCAAATGATGCAATTGTGAATATTAATTAAAAATATATAATGTCTGATCATTTTAATATATTATTAATCTAGATAGAAAAAAGAAGAACCCAATATTAGGAAAACGATCTTAAAATAAAAGTTTCTCATATTATCATCATTTTAATGATATTAATAAACTTTTTAATCGAACTTTGTTTGAAGGATTTTTGGTCATTAACATTATCAAGATCAACAACTTTTTTTATTTTTCTCTATCACTCATAATCAATATTTGGGTGTTGGTTTTATTATTTATGTCCATGTTTTCACTTCTCGTGTATGTTTAGCAATTTGAAAACCTAGTATGAATTATTCTTGAATAATATTTCAAATCCATTTATATTTTCTATAAGGATATTTGATAAATCCTTTTTATGATGTTGGTATTAATGGAATAACTTTCCATTGTCAGAATATTGGTGAACAAGAAAAATTTCAAGGGAGAAATTCATTTTAAGGGAGTATGTAAAACCCTGAGAATTTATGTGAAATATTTATATTTATATTTTATTTATATCTTATTTTATATGCAACACTAATGGAATCTTTCACTATACACTACACTGGTTTGGCACTGCACTGGTTTGGCTTGCATTCCACGCAAGAGCAACCCTCCTCGATAACTTGTGTCGTACGAAATACCGAGTTTCACTAAACAATGATATAATATTATAATATTATGAACAAGTAGATATGAATAGTTTTAACTGAATTTTTAATTTCATAACATAGAAATTCATCTTACACATTTTGTAGAATGAGATATGAAACCAAAATCAATTTTCGATAAAAGAAGTATATTTTCAAAGATGCAGTTTTACCACCTCTTGATGGAACACCCATTTTAAATATAATTATTTTCAAGTTTATAAGTTCAATTTTACAAAATAAACTTCTTATTTTGAATTAGGATATAAATATTTACTTTGGATAAATTTTTGATACTAATCTGATAACTTTCATATTTTGATGAATAGTAAAAATACGCTAGATTTTTCAAAAAAACAAATTTTCTATAAACATAATTTATATGCTTAATTGATACAATTTAATGGTTTTAAAGTATAAATATAATATATTTTTAACATTTAATGTAATTTATTTATTGACCATTAATTTTACATTGAATTAATAGGAAAAAACATTTCAATCTTTGACAAATTTTTAACTTTTAAATCTCATTTTCTTAACAATGTGATACATATTAAATCAATTACTACAACTTATGTTTTTTGAATTTTGAAAAATGGAATCTATATTCGGATTTAGTGGGACCAAATTATGTTATAATGTTACTTTTATTTTTTTGCCATTATGAATAGTAACTACTTTGATTTTTTTTATTACATTTAAAGGTAAATCAAGTAATTAATGGTAAAAATAAGATTATAAAATTACCCTAACACCTACCAAAATTCTACTAGATGAATAAAAGTAGACCCATATCACCTAAGGGTTGGAATATATTCATTTCCTGTACTTTTGACCTTGAAAATGATATAATTATTATTAAAACCAAAGAAAGTGACAACATGTCACTCTCTTATATCTTATAACAATAATAATATAAATTTAGTGATAAACCGTATAAAACATAGAATATAAATATTCTCTATAAAGACAATAAAATTATCTACATCATGATAATTTATTTATAATTTTTTGGGATTAAATAATTATCATTAATGATGACACAATTGTGATGTAGAAACTATTTGAATGATTGAAATATCAAATAAATGGTTTTAAAAATATTAAAGTAAATATTATATGAACCAATTAATGTTATCCAAAAAACATTTAGGTGAATATTTCTTGTTATGAATCTATTAAATAATTTTTTTGAATATATCCTCTATGTGCATTTTATTTAATTTCAAATAAATGAATAGTGTCAACATTGACACAATTGTTATTTTATTAAAATAACATATTATAAAATTGTTTAAAAATCAAAAACATAATTATAAATAATAAATTTATATTTATATTGTCTATAATGTCATTACTTATCAAATTATTGAAATTCACAACACATAAGTAATTATTTATAACAATTTAGAATTTAGAATATTATTAACACAAATAAACGTAAATAGATTAAATAAGGCTAAATCAAGTTGATAAGGATTAAAATAAATTCCCAACATGTCTAAATTTTATTGATTAATTAGATTCAAACCCTATCTCATCTAATATTAGGAATTTAGTCGTTTTTGGATTTTGTTATGTGGGGTTTATATTTATTATAAATTAATATTTCTTATGTTTCCAAAAGAGCCTCTCTCCTCCCTTGTAAAAGGGAACCTCATCCATCTTCTTCTCACACTATTTTGAGCCTAAATGATCATCCAAACCCTTACAATTTCTCTTTTAAACTTCCCTAGAAACATACTAGAGGTCCTAGTATTCTTCAAAGACCAACATTTGTGCCCTTAGATGAGGTTTAAAAGAGGCGCGTCGAAGAAGAGGTAATATCCATTACCGATTCATTCAAAGTTATTTCTTCTTCTACTTACACTTCTTTATTAGTTTTATTATTAAGTATCACTAATATACTGATATGTTATTATAAATATGAAACAACCCTATTTCACCTTCTATCCATCCTACAGAAAACAAAATCAGCGTGCGTGTGTACGTACGGAATACCGTCTCCCGGCTGTGGTGTAATCTGTTTTCCACCACCACCTTAAATGGATGGGTATAATGGTGTAAAGAATATATATATATGATTATTATTACATTATAATAATTCTGAGATATTCTATCATTCACTCCAATAAAATTCAATAATTATGGGCACGATATCGTCACCTGTGCGTACGTACGACTTACCGTCTCCACGTTGTGATGTAATTCGTTCTACATGATCTTCATAAAAACATGATTATACAAATGAATTGAATGAATAAATCTGTTAAATATTATACTAATACCAGTCTTTAAATTATGTAGCTATAACCTAAATAGAGGAATAATAATTTATTTTACAAAATGTGCATAACAGTATAAAGCAATGAACAACCGAATAACAAGTAGCATTGAAATATTACTAATAAAGAGATAAACAATATGACCATATATGATATCATAACAATGAATATGATTCTGTAATAAGTCAATAACATTATTTAAATCATTATACAGGAGGTTAGGATATGTACATAGCATATCAGACCTAAAGTATGGGAAAATCACACAATCTCATTTTTATCTGAGATTGTTTATACTTCAGAATTTATTGGGGAATATTTATCATCCACATCATTTTTCAATAATATGTAATATTATTTCAATCCTCATAAAATGTTTTAAATCCAATTTTACCTATTGGTGAATTTTTAGTAGAAGATATCAAAGGAATCTTTTTTTTGTTTTCAGTACGAGATAATTTTTGACTTTTCGGGCCAAATTACAAGAATAATGTTTTTTTAACTTATACAGAATGAATGGATTTTTATGATTTCATAGAACATTATATCCATGAAGCTTCCTTTACAGTGTTTCAAGTTTATTTTCAATTAACTTCTTTTAGTTGAAAATTTTATGACATGCTGACAAATGAATAATGTTTTTGAAGTAGAAAGGATATTTTCCTCAAGAATAAAGTTCATGTGTTGTATCAAAATTATTTTCCATCTAAGACAATATAGGTTTTTCTATACCTCTTATAATAAATGGATTTGATTATGTTATGATGGAATTATTTTAATGTAGTCCTTTTATCTTATATGAATTATTATATGATGGCATGATGTTTAAGAATCCTATTTTTATTACATGGGTTATGCTATGATGTATTATTTATAATTTTGTGGCACACATAATAATGGATTCATTGAGATTGGTAGGAACTATATCTCTCCCCAATGCATTGGGTAAATATCTATATCTTATGAGATAAACATGGCTTGAATGACAAGTTAATTTGGTTCAGTGATACAGTACTGGAACGAGGAGTGAACTCGGTTCAGTAATGGACTTTGTCCACTATGATGGTCTTGGTAATGAGTCTTGAGTATTATGTAATGATTTTCTATGATTATATGTGTATTCCACAAATTTTCCTTTCTTATGTTATGAATATTGGGATTATATTTCACTACTATGATTTATCCCATGTCATGATATTATGATCTCTATTGCAGTATAATATTTTTCAAAATGACATGTCCTTTTGAATATGATATGATAGATATTTCCTTTGTTTACCCTTAATGACCATTTGAGCTCACCATTTTCTATATTTTCTTTTCCCCAGGTCAGGAAGAAGGGTATTAAGTAGGATATTCCCAAAGGGACTCTAGATATGATGAAATAAATGGGAGACAATTTAGATTATTTATGAACGAGTTGCTTATGTTTCCCAGTTTCTAAAGACACTATACCTATATTGTCATATCATGGTTTTGTTACATGTTGTAAGAAGTATGCTTCAATTCTAAAGTAATAACAATGTATGTATGTTATGGGTCATTATATTTGTAACGCCCCAACCCCATTTACCCAGAGTTGGTGCATTATTACATAACATTGTCATGATCACAAGAAAGATCAAATCTCGATAGACCGATTCGTTTAGTAGACTTGGAAACACTAGGTATATTCATAATGTTTTACATTATATCATAAAGTGAAAAACTACTACAACAACATATTGTCTCCATAGTCCACACTATTATCCCCTCATAATTTCCCTGCAGGTCATTCATAATTTACTTCTTCACATCCTGGGAAAAATAAAACATAGAAAAGGGGTGAGCTCAAATGCCCAGTAAGGATAACAATATAGAGTAAACATTCATAAATAAGAATAAACATTTAAGGAAGTGTATAACTAAAACAAAATCCTTTTAAACTTAAACTTCAACATAGTATGGAAAAAATAAAATTAAATAATTCCATTTACTTATTCACATGGATATTCTACTAATCGAATAATCACATGCAATATCAATAACCACTTTCATAATGATGGAATGCATAATGCTAGACTATCGTAACCACATAGCCAAGGCCTCGTGCCAATACTACAAATAAGATTTTGTCAAGGACTTGTGCCAAGACACTAGTTTGTCTCATGAGACATACCGATGCATCGAGGAGCTATAGCGGGCTCCACCCATCACATATTAAGTCCAATGCATTCCCATATGAAAAGTTTTAAACATAACATAAACATTTGTATTAAAAATAGTATACGAAATTTCAATACTTTCACCATAAACCATGAATGGTATAAAAATAGCACATCCACAGTCAAACATATCACAAAACCTTCAATACAATATAGATGTTTTGTATCATAATAAATCAACTTCAAGTAAGCGTAAAGTTCATCAAATGATGTTGACATAGATGAAATCATAACTCTTTTTAGAGAAATATATCTTTCTATTTTGAAATCATTTAAGAGTCATATATTTATAAAATAAAGAATTTTCTTTGAAAATATTCTTATAAGCTTTTAAGGGAAGCTTCGATGATTTTATATCGGCGGAAAATAGCCGCACCCGCCATATAAGAAAAAAAACATTCTTACCTTAATTCTGTCGAAAAGGATAAATGGAACCTTGTTTGGAAAATGACGGAAAGATTCCTCTATAAAACTCTTATAAAAAGTCAAACAATGGTATAAATGACTTTAACACATATTCTATTAAATAGTAAAAATGTTTTGAAATACATTTTTAAGAAACATGGATGTGGATGATAAAGAGATCCCAGTAGATTATTACGTATAAACAACCTCAGATAATGAAGAGATTGTGAAATAACCCTTAACTTGTACTTTTCCTTGGTTGGGGTAGGTTAAAATCCTGTATAATGGTGCAATAATTGTTTTTAAATTATACAAGAATCATATACATTAATATGATATCATGTATGATCTTTTATTATTAATTTTTTAATAATATCTTAGTATTATCGTTGTTTCAGGTGTTAACTTACTCATTTTCTTTTATATGTTTTGTTACGTAAGCCATGTTTATAATGGATAGGTTGTATCTTAATCATATCCAGAATGATATCAAGTCCTTAGATACTATTATTAATCATCAAATTATAATTAAACTTGAATGGATACGATGGAGAATGAATCTTATCGCGTTTGTGGAGACGGTAGTCTGTACGTACGCACGAGCGACAATATCATTCTTTTGATTTTAAAATAATATATAATTGGATGGTATATAATATATACAGAATCATTATTATGTTAAATTTATTATTTACATGAATTACACATCATTATTATACCCATCCAAATAATAATTTATTGAATAACAATTACACCACGATGTGGATACAGTAAGTCCTATGTACGCACGTATGGTGACATGTTATTCAAAGGATGGATAGAATTATGAATATGGTTGTACCATATTTATAATAACATCATAGTATATATATGATACTGTAGTTATTATTTTATCATGGTAACAACAATGTAAGAGAAAGTGGAAGAAGAAAGGAACTTGAAAATGGGTGGTTAAATCATTACCTCTTCTTTGGGTTCTTCCTTTTGATTTGATCAAAAGTGCTCCTTAAGTTGGCTTTATGACTAAAGGAAGGCCTCTAGGATGAATTGAGGGACGTTTAGAGAGTATTATGGGAGATTTTTTCCTATCCAAAAGGCTGTGAAGGTCTGAAGTAATGAGAAGGGGGAGTGCCCTTTATAAGAGGGGTGAGGGGCACCTTTTGAAAAGCTGGAAATATTAATATATAATAAATTAATATTCGGTTTCTAATATATCAAAAGTTGATTATTTAAAGTTTAACGTGGGTATGGGTCGAAAACCACTCAAACAATAGAATTTATAGAGGTTTGGGTTACTATATTAACCTTATCTTTAAGTATTAACTCTTAGTTAATTAGTTTCACTTTTACAATGTCTCTTTGTATTTTTATATTATATTGTTAATAAACATACTATATACATCAAAGAGACCCCCAAGTGGTCCACTAATGAATAACCGATAATTATATAAGTATCTTGGCCCAACATTAGATTTTTAGGAATTTCATATCAATTAATAATATACTATTTGTTTTAAAGACTCTCTTATGTCAATTTTGACACTATTCAAAAATTGATTTTTGTAAAACTCATAACAGAATGATTACTTCGAAATAAGTTAATTAAACCATTAATACGATGTCATATTAACTTATAAAATTAGTGTAATTCATAAAAAGTCTCAAATTATATTTATTTGTGTATCTACAATATCAATCATTTTAATTTTTCAGTATTATGGTAATTACTGCATCACCATTGTGTCATATATAAATTAAATTATATAATGTCTAAAAATTAAAAATAAACTACCATTATGTAGGAAATCCTTTTATATTTCTAATGAATATTTATAGTCGAAATTCCAACATATATAACCCTATGTAAAAATTGTGTTTCTAAAAGATATATGCTTATGTCATTTTTTACTTATTTTAACGTAATTAAAATAAAGTGTCTCTATCACCTACAAGTGGCACCATGGGGTCCCAAAATCGACCCAAAGATGCCTATGGTAGAACATGTATCAACCAATAAGGTTAGGACACGTTTTATGGTAATTTTGTATTATTATTATATTAGTTTTTAACACTTATTTACCGGATTTACCCTTTAACCATGGTAAATAAAATATTTACCGAAATAATTATTCAAAATGTCTAAAAATAAAAGTTACCTATTTACACAATTTGAACATCCTGATTCCAAATATGGAATCCATTTTTCCAAAATCAAAACAAATAAGTGGCATAAATTAATTTAAAATTAATTCCCATTGTTAAAACAAAAAGTGAGTTTTTAAGAGATTATAACTATCAAAAGATTGATACTGGTTTATGTTCGGTTAAATTGTGAAATTATGTCCAATGGCAAACATTGTATTAAATGGTAAAAATATATTCTAAATATACATTAAAACCACTCAAAATCATAATTTATCAATATAAATTATTTCGATTAAAAAAGTTGTTTTTAATTAAAATTTAGTAATTTTCACTATTCCTCAGAATATTAAAGTTATCCGAAAAGTACCAAAATTTCACCTTAGGATAAATTCGATATTCCGAATCCAAATATGAAGTCCATTTTGAAATATAAAATATATATAATTACAAAAAGTATCTATTACTATTAATAACGGCTATTTTGACTGGTTATGGTGTGTTAGAACTCGGTGTTGCGTACAACACAGGCTATTGTATTATTCAAAAAGAAGCGCACCGTAGAAGCTTGGGGTGTTACAATCTCCCCTCCTTCAAATAAATTTGTCCTCGAAATTTCTAGAATATTATCGCATGAAAAGACTCGGGTGGTTATTCATCATAAGTTCCTCAGGTTCCCACGTTGCATCTTCCATCTTATGGTTTCTCCACAAAACTTTTACCAGAGCGTCGTCCGGTTTCTCAGTACTTTTTCTCTCGTATCAAGAATCCTGACATGCTCTTCAAAATAAGATAGATCGGGTTCCAGTTCTAATTACTCATAGGTGAGTACATGCGTTGGGTCAGGCATGTATTTCCTCAATAGAGATACATGGAACACATCGTGAACTTTGGAGAGACTTGGCGACATTTCCAATCGGTAAGCTACAACCCCAATTCGTTCGAGAATTTCGAAAGGTCTGATGTACCTTGGACTCAATTTACCTTTCTTACCAAAATTTATGAATCCCTTCCATGGAGATAACTTTAGGAAAACATGATCACCAACTTGAAATTCCAAATCCTTCCTTCGATTATCTGCATAGCTCTTCTACCTACTTTGAGCTGCTTTGATGTGATTTTGGATTACCTTCACCTTTTCCATAATTTCCTCCACTAGTTCTGGACCTACAAGTTTTATTTCACCAACGTCATCCCAACAGGTTGGTGTGCAACATCTCTTTCCATATAATGCTTCATATGGTGCCATCTGAATACTCGAATGGAAGATATTGTTATAGGAAACTTCTACCAAAGGTAAATATTGATCCCACATACCCTGAAAGTCAAGTGAGTAGGATCTCAACATGTCTTCTATGGTTTGAATAGTTCGTTCTGATTGTCCATCTGTTTGGGGGTGGTAGGCAGTGCTCAAATGAAGTTCTGTATCCAGGGATTTCTGAAGACTTTTCCAGAATCTTGAAGTAAAACGGGGATCATGATCAGAAAAAATTGATAGGGGTACTCCATGAAGTCTCACAACTTCGTCAATATATATTTTTTCTAGACGTTCCAGTGGTAGATCTTCTATTATAGTAAGAAAATGTGCTGACTTGGTAAGACGATCAATAATAACCTATATTGCATCATTCCTCCTAGGAGTCTTTGGTAGCCCCATGACAAAGTCCATCGTAATATTGTCCCATTTCCACTCTGGTATGGGAAGAGGTTGCATGACTCCTCCAGGCTGTTGCCTTCCTGATTTCACATGTTGAAAAACCATACATCTTGACACAAAATCAACAATCTCCCTCTTCATGTTGTCCCACCAAAAATGTTCCTTCAAATATCTATACATTTTGGTGCTCCCAGGGTGTATAGAGAAATTGGAACTATGAGAATCATCCAGCAATTCCCTTTTTAGATCATGTATATCGGGAACACAAAGTCTCTTCCCGAATTTCAAAATTCCATCTTCATACACAAAGTCTCTCAATGTGCCATCATTCACAGATTTAATCTTCTTTTGAAACTCTTCATCATCAGTCTGATAACTCTTAATCCTTTCTAGTAAGGATGGTTTGGCAGCCATTTGAAAAAGCATTGATGTTTCACCTTCCCTGGTTATTCCCATGTCTATCTTCACTTGATCCATGAAAATTGGATCCCATTCAATTCTCATATTGTTCAAAACTCCATGATCTTTTCTTCTCAAAGCATCTGCCACCTTGTTTGCTTTCTCAGGGTGGTAGTGTATCGTACATTCATAATACTTGAGTAATTCAAGCCATCTCCTTTGCCTCATGTTGAGTTCTTTTTGTGGGAAAATATACTTTAAACACTTGTGATTAGTATAAATATCACATTTTTCACCATAGAGGTAGTGCCTCCATATCTTCAAAGAAAATATCACAGCTGCTAACTCGAGATCATGAGTAGGATAGTTTTGTTCATGAATTTTCAACTGTCGTGTTGCATAGGCAATAACACTATCATTCTGCATAAGGACACTACCAAGTTCTTTTTTCGATGCATCACTATAAATAATGAACCCATAATTCCCTAATGGTAGAGTCAACATAAGAGCATTGACTAATCTTCTCTTCAGTTCTTCGAAACATTTTTCATACTCTTTTGTCCAAACAAATTTAACCCCTTTACGTGTGAGATTCATTAATGGGTTAGCCAATCAGGCAAAATTCTGGACGAAACGTCGATAATAACCTGCGAAACCAATAAAAATGCATACCTTAGTTATACTTATAGGTGCTGGCCATTCATGGATTGCCTTAGTCTTAGAAGGATCAAAAGAGATTCCATGTTTAGAGACAATATGGCCAAGAAATGAAATCTCCTTAAGCCAGAATTCACACCTGCTAAACCACCCATATAATTCATGTCTTCTCAGAGTCTTAAGGATAATGCGCAAGTGATTATCATGATATTCATAGCATTTGGAGTATACCAAGATATCATCAATAAATACAACAAAAAATTCATTGAGATAATGCTTGAAAACTCTATTCATCAGATCCATGAATACAGAGGGTGCATTAGTCAATCCAAAAGGCATTACTGTAAACTCGTAATGCCCATACCTGGTTCGAAATGCTATCTTCAGAATGTCTTCCTTCTTCACACACAACTAATGGTATCCAGATCGAAGGTCGATATTTGAAATGTATTGAGCTCCATGCAGTTGGTCAAATAAATCATCAATGCGAGGTAGGGGATACTTGTTCTTTATTGTTATAGAATTGATCTCCCTATAGTCAATACATAACCTCATAGATCCATATTTCTTTTTAACAAAAAGAACTGGGGCTCCCCGTGGAGAAACACTAGGGCGAATAAATCCCTTATTACTCAATTCCTCTAGTTTTTTCTTTAGTTCAACTAATTATATAGTGGCCATTCTATAAGGGGTATTTGATATGGGCCTTGATCTAGGAATTAAATAAATGGAAAACTCAACTTTTCGTTCTGGAGGATGTCTAGGTAAATCTTCTGGAAATACATCTACATATTCTTTTACAATAGGTACATCCTCTATTTGAACATTCCTTTCCTCACCCATAGTCATTTCATTCTATTCCTCCCCAATAATTGAATTTAGTTGAGCTACTGGGGTGGATCTAGATAAGAATTAGGTGGTGACGATTCTGCTCTAAAGATAAGGTGTTCATTATCATCATCATCAAGAATCGTAACCTCTTTATTCATACAATAAATCTTCGCATCATAGTTCGATAGCCAGCTCATACCGAGGATTATATCAAACTCAATCATAGGTATGATGATGAGATCAGCAGATAAAGAACATTTATGTGATCTAATGGGGACTGATTCACAAAACTTTGTAGAAATGATACTTACCTTAAGAGTTTTAACTGAAAACTCCCTTGTTAAATCAAATTGGAAATATCTAATTTTCTTAGCAAACTGGGAAGATATGAAATAATGCGATGATCTAGAATCAAATAATGCATTTTCTAAACTAGAGGAAACCATTAAATTACCTGCCACAATGTCTTTCGGGGCTTCTACCTCAGTAGTAGTGATAGCATAAGCTAGGCCTTGATCCCTTGGCCTTTTCTGAGGTAAGTTCTCTTAACGCTTCGGACATTTCATTTGCATAATTTCTCATCTCCTTGCAATTGTTGCACTGAACATTGGTAGATTCCTTCTTCCCCTTGCAATCACAAGCTTGGTGGCCATTTTCACCACACTTGTAACAGACTCATGTTCCCTTCAAGCAAGTACCTGGGTGTTACATCCAACATTTACCACATTATGGATATTCAACCTTTCACTTTTTCCCCTTATTTCCATTCCCAGATTGATCAACAGATCTCTTCTTCTATTTCTTTGCTTTAAATGCATAAGACTTAGGGAATTCCTTTTCGGTCTTGATAGCACATGAGACAATGTCTTCGTACGACGAGAAGGATTGTGAGACTAATGCTCGATGGAGAAATTGTTTTAACCTATCAAAGAAACTATCAATCTTACTTCTTGGGTTATGTATATAATCTCCAGCATACCTTGATGACCTTATAAAGTTAGCCTCATACTTTGTGAAATTCTCATCCTCCTTTTGTCTGAGACTCAGAAATTTCATTTCCGTATCTGCTCGATGGTCACGAGGAAAGTATTTTTCTAAAAACAGATCATTGAACTCCCTACATTCAATATTTGATACTTCATCATCTTCCTTCATATTTTGAATCAATGAACACCATTGATCAGCAACTCCAGTGAGGCAGTAAACTGCCATGATAACTTTTTCCCGTTTACTACTCCCCAAAGCCTGAAATATTTTCTCTAGGGAATTTATCCATTTCTCAGCTACTAAGGGATTTTTACTCCCATTGAATGTTGGTGGTTTTTTCCTCATCAATCGATCTATCATTGATCCTCCGCGCTATGGATCATGGTGCTCCATACGGGTAAGGTTATTATTCATAACCTGAGTAAGTTGTCCCAGTATGGTGATTAGTTGATCACCACTAGTTGCATCACTAGCTCCACTATAATTATCTTAAGTAGGAGGGAAATCCCTACATGGAGTGTGTCCATTTATTTGGTTTCCATTTCTTCTACTAGGCGCCATTTCTAAACAATGGCATAAACTAGATCATTTTATGATTCAAAATACATAATCATATACTTATAAGACACTTAACATAAATTGAACTATTTATGGATATAATCTGTAATCATAAGAATGTTTTCATTGTGGAATTATATACTCATAAACCCTTCATAATGATTTGTACATAAAATGAGAGTTATCCTAAGCATATCCCCCGACATTGTCGTAACCAAGAGTGTAGAAAGGCCCATTGTCGTGCACCAGTTCCTGTTCGAGACTAGCTCAAAGCAGTGTTTTTGGGTTTTACCCCTAGGTACATCTTTGCCAGAGCCACCTCTACCTACTCGTATCTAGACAGGGATTTATTTCTCGGAAAACTCACAAAATCTCTACAATACCAAAATTCTTGGAAGTTATTCTATACTAATCCTCAAAGTTCATCTTAGGTCTACGTGCTCTAATCAGAGTTTATCTAAATCTTGCTTCCAAGATTTGTACTGAACTTCCTCTGATACCAACTATAACACCCTGACCCCAGTTACCCAGAGTCGGTGCATTATTACATAACATTTTCATGATCACAAAAAAATCAAATCTCGAAAGACCGATTGGTTTAGTAGCCTTGGAAACACTAGATATATTCATAAAGTTTTGCATTACATAATAAAGTAAAAAACTAATACAACAACATATTTTATCCATAGTCTACACTATTATCCCCTCATAATATCCCTACAGGTCATTCATAATTTACTTCTTCACATATTGGGAAAAATAAAACAAAGAAAAGGGGTGAGCTGAAATGCCCAGTAAGGATAACAATATAGCGGAAACTTTCATAAATAAGAATAAACATTTAAGGCTGTGTATAACTAAAACAAAAGCCTTTTAAACTTGAACTTCAACATATTATGTCAAAAATAAAATGAAATAATTCCATTTACTTATTCACATGGATATTCTACTAATCGAATAATCACATGCAATATCAATAACCACTTTCATAATGATGGAATGCATAATGCCAGACTATCATAACCACATAGCCAAGGCCTCATGCCAATACTACAAATACGTTTTTGTCAAGGCCTTCTGCCTATACACTAGTTTGTCTCATGAGACCTACCGATTCATCGAGGAGCTATAGCGGGCTCCACCCGTCACATATTAAGTCCAATGCATTCCCATATGAAATGGTTTAAACATAACATAAACATTCGTATTAAAACTAGTATACGAAGTGTCAATACATTCACCATAAACCATGAATGGTATAAAAATAACACATCCACAGTCAACCATATCACAAAACCTTCAATACAATATAGAAGTTTTGTATCATAATAAATCAACTTCAAATAAGACTAATGTTCATCAAAAGATGTTGACATAGATGAAATCAAAACTCTTTTTAGAGAAATATCTCTTTCAATTTTGAAATAATTTAAGAGTCATATATTTATAAAATAAAACATTTTCTTTGAAAATATTATTATAAGCTTGTAAGGGAAGCTTCGACGATTTTATAACAGCGGAAAATAGCCGCACCCGCCGTATAAGTTAAAAAAAACATTCATACCTTAATTCTGTCAAAAAGGTTAAAAAGCACCTTGTTTGGAAAACGACAGAATGATTCCTTTATAAAACTCTTATAAGAAGTCAAACAAGTGTATAAATGACTTTAAACCATATTCTTTTAAATATTAAAAATGTTTTCAAATACATTTTTAAGAAATATGGATGTGGATGATAAAGAGATCCCAGTGGATTATTACGTATAAACAACCTCGGATAATGAAGAGATTCTGAAATAAACCTTACCTTGTACTTTTCCTTGGGTGGGGTAGGTTAACCTCCTGTATAATGGTGAAATAATTGTTATTAAATTATACAAGAATGATATACATTAATATGATATCATGTATGATCTTTTATCATTAATTTGTTAATAATATCTTAGTATTATCCTTGTTTCGGGTGTTAACTTACTCGTTTTCTTTTATATGTTTTGTTACGTAAGCCATGTTTGTAATGGATAGGTTGTATCTTAATAATATCCAGAATGATATCAAGTCCTTATATACTATTATTAATCATCAAATGATAATTATACTTGAATGGATACGATGGATAATGAATCTCATCTCGTTCGTGGAGACGGTAGTCCGTACGTACGCACGAGCGATAATATCATTATTTTGATATTAAAATATTATATAATTGGATGTTATATCATATATAAAGTATCATTATCATGTTAAATTTATTATTTACATGAATTACACATCATTAATATACCCATCCAAATAATAATTTATTGAATAACAATTACACGACGATGTGGAGACGGTAAGCCGTACGTATGCAAGTATGGTGACATCTTATTCAAAGGATGGATAGAATATAGAATATGGTTGTACCATATTTATAATAACATCGCATTATATATATGATACTGGATTTATTATTTTAGAGTGGTACCATCAAAGGAAGAGGAAGTGGATGAAGAAAGGAACTTGAAAAGGGGTGGTGAAATCATTACCTCTTCTTTGGGTTCTTCCTTTTGATTTGATGAAAAGGGCTCCTTAAGTTGGATTTATGACTAAAGGAAGGCCTATTGGATTAAGTGAGGTAAGTTGAGAGAGTATTTGGACAGAGGTTGGCCGAACCAAAAGGCTTTGAATGTGTCAAGTAATGAGAAGGGGGAGTTCCCTTTTATAAGAGGGGTGACAGGCACCTTTGGAAAAGCTAGAAATATTAATTTATAATAAAATAATATTCGGTTTCGAATGGCTAAAAAGTTGATTATTTAAAGGTTAAGGTGGGGATGGGTCGAAAAACACTCAAAAAATAGAATTTAGACAGGTTTGGGTTACTATATTATCCTTATCATTAAGTATTAACTCTTCGTTAATTAGTTTCTCTTTTACAATGTCTCTTTGTATTTTTATATTATATGGTTAATAAACATACTATATACATAGAAGCGACCCCCAAGTGGTCCATTAATGATACACCTATCATGATATAAGTCTCTTGTTAGAACTTAGATTTTTATGAATTTAATATCAATTATTAAAATACTATTTGTTTTAAAGACTCTTTTATGTCAATTTTAATACTATTCAAAAATTGATTTTTGTAAAAGTCATAACAGAATGATTACTTCGAACAAAGATAATTAAAGAATTTATAACATGTCATATTAACTTATAAAATTAGTTTAATTCATAAAAAGTCTCAAATTATATTTATTTGGGTATCTACAATATCAATCCTTTTAAATTTTCACTATTATGTTAATTACTGCATCACCATTGTGTCATATAAAAATTAACTTATTTAATGTGTAAAAAATAAAACTAAAATACCATTATTTAGGAAATCATTTTATATTTCTAATGAATATTTATAGTTTAAAATCTAACATATATAACCATATGTAAAAAATTTGTTTCTAAAAGATATATGCTTATGTCATTTTTGTACTTATTTTAACTTAATTAAAATAAAGTGTCCCTATCACCTACAAGTGGCACCATGGGGTCCCAAAATCGACCCAAAGATGACTATGGTAGAATATTTATCAACCAATAAGGTTAGGACATGTTTTAGGGTAATTTTTTATTATTATAATATTATTTGTTAACACTTATTTACTAGATTTACCCTGTAACCATGGTAAATACAATATTTGCCGAAGTAATTATTCAAAATGACTAAAAATAAAAGCTACCTATTTACACAATTTGAACAAGATGATTCCAAATATGGAATCAATTTTTCCCAATTCAAAACACAGAAGTGTCAGAAATTAATTTAAAATTAATTCCCGTTGTTAAAACAAAAAGCGTGTTTTTAAGAGATAATAACTATCAAAAGATTGATACTTTTTTATGGTCGGTTTAATTGTGAAATTATGTCCAATGACCAACATTGTATTAAATGGTAAAAATATATTCTAAATATACATTAAAACCACTCAAATTCATAATTTATCAATATAAATTATTTCAATTAAAAAAGTGGTTTTTAATTAAAATTTAGTAATTTTCAATATTCATCAAAATATTAAAGTTATCCGAAAAGTACCAAAATTTCACCTTAGGCTAAATTCGATATTCCGAATTAAAAGATGAAGTCCATTTTGAAATATAATATATATATATAATTTCCAAAATTAGGTATTACTATTCATAACGGCTAGTTTGATTGGTTATGGTGTGTTAGAACTCGGTATTGCATACAACACACGCTATTGAATTATTCAAAGAGAAGCGGACCGTAGAAGCTTGGGGTGTTACAATAGTTGGTATCAGAGGAATTTTATAGTCAACCTTTGGAAACTAAGATGTGAATGCCTTCGTAAGAACCCTATGGATATTTCTAAGCATAGAACCCAATCTAAGTTTTTTATAAATGGCCATGAATATCCTATTAGAAGACATAAAGTGTGAAATTTTATTCCTAATTATGTCATTTTCATGATGTAATTAGTGTTCCTCACACTATGATTCTTGGTTTTAGTCAATCTCTAGAACCCGAAGGAACCGTGTTAGTGCTAAATATGACGGGAAATTCAATGATTTTCTACCTGACAAACCGAATGTTATGGGATCTGGAATGAAAAATCATTTATCCATTCTCACACAACATTCTCAAGCTATAAATCAGGCAGGACTTCCAAAGAAGAAAAGGAGGGAGAAACATTTTTTTGAATCCTTCATGTGGCAGCGTCCACCATCATTCAACGGTTCTTCAGATCCATTAGTGGATGAACAATGGATCAGTACCACTGAAAATATATTTTTAGTCCTTCAATGTTTTGAACAAGATAAATTCATCTTAGAAGTATATTTTTTAAAAGGTGAAGCTAATCAATGGTGGAATCATGTGAAGAATACAAGGAAAAGCGATGAAATTGATTCCATGGAATGGGATGAGTTCATGAACTTATTTTTCAATAAGTATATCCCTCGTATTCTTTGAACAATTTTGGAGAAGGAGTTTCTTGAACTGAAGAAAAATGATGATGAACCTATTGGTGCCTAGGAACCAAATTTTACAAGGCTTGCAAGGTATGCTTCTGGGATTATTATTCAACCTGAGAGTAAGATCAATCGATTCGATAGTTGCTTAAAACCATGTATACAAAGGGGATTAGCTATAAGGGACTTCAATAGCTACGATTAAATTGTTCTATGCGATCTAAAGCTTGAGATGGAGATTTGAATAACCCAGCAGTCATATGGGTTTGATAAGAAGAGGAAAATGGAATTCAAAGGAAATCTAAAGTCCACACTGAAAAGAAGATGATTTTTCACATATGATAAAAGTGTGGAAAGAAACAAGGAGGGAATTGTCTGATATGGACAAGTAAATGTTATATGTTTGGAAATGAAGGT
The DNA here is from genome assembly GCA_963277665.1 of Viscum album. NCBI lineage: Eukaryota > Viridiplantae > Streptophyta > Magnoliopsida > Santalales > Viscaceae > Viscum > Viscum album. The sequence continues at coordinate 1,329,294,969 of OY728162.1, forward strand.
CATCGGGCAATTTAATGCCGTAGTGATGCGAAAAAGATATCTAGTTATGCGAACAAAGAAAAGGCTACACAGAATGCACCTCCTACACTTCAATGTTACAAGTTCAAGGAAATTAGGAATTATGCCAATCAATGCCCTAATCCAATGTTTGTTGATGATGATCGGCGTCAACAAACCATTAAGGCCAAAGACAATGGAAAGTCACATGCAATTTATATCGGCAACATGGAGTATGCTAACGAAGGGGTGAAAGATACACATACCATCCAATCTAAAGTAACAAATGTTTTTTTTGATTCTGGATCCACTCGCTTTTTTATTTCTGAAGAATTTTCTAAGGGTATTTCTGTACTACCCCAACAATTAGTTGTTGAGTTAGCCGTGACAACTCTTAATGGAATAATAGTCGCATCAAAAGATTACAATTCTTCTCCAATTGATGTTTTTGGATAATTGATTCCTACAAATATTTTCATACTTCCTATAGTGGAATTTGATGTGATTCATGGCATGGATTGGATTTCTTTATATGGAGCTCAAATAAATTTCCAAAGAAGGGAAGTCATATTTCATATTCCTAATCAATCTATGATCATCTATCGATGCAAGGATGAATATAACCTTCCAGTGTAAATTTCTTCCATATTATGGGTCTTGATTACTATAAATTGAGCTTATTTGTCTCAAATGGTTGGAGAGAAACTAACGATTAATAATCTTCCCATTTTACGAGATCTTGATGTTGTCTTTCCCAAGAAATTGCTAGGTCTTCCACTAAATCATGATGTTGAGGTTTCAATAGAACTCATACCGGGTTTTATGACCATTTCAAAGACACCTAATAGAATGGCCCCAATTGAGTTGAAGGAATTGAAGAAGAAACTCAAATAGAATCCTAATAAAGGATTCATACTCCCAAGTGAATCACTATGGGGAGCACTTGTTCTATTTGTTAAGAAGAAAGATGGATCAATGAGTCATTGTATTGATTATCGAGAAATTAATAACATTACTATCAAGAAAAAATATCCTCTCCCACGCATTGATGTCTTATTTGACTAACTACGCGGAGCTCAATACTTATCCAAGATTGATCTTCATTAATGGTATCATCAATTAATGGTCAAAATGTAGGATACCAAACATAGATTTCCGTACAAGGTATGGAAACTATGAATTTATAGTGATGCCATTTGGTCTTACTAATGACCCTTCTATATTAATGGATCTAATTAATAGAGTCTTTAGAGACTATGTTGATCATTTTTTGGTAGTCTTTATTGATGATAGTCTTGTCTATTCAAAGATAAAGGTAGAAAATGAAGATCACTTGATAATTGTATTAAAGACCCTAATAAAGGAGAAGCTTCATGCCAAATTTACCATGTGTGAATTTTGTCCTAAAAAGTGTCATTTTTCGGTCACATAATCTCAAATGAGAGGATATTTTTGGATCCAAAAAATAGTGGAGCATATTGAAAGATGGTTGAGACCAATAAAAGTAATTGAAATTTGAAGCATTTTTGGTTTAGCTGGGTATTATCAATGTTTTGTGAATGATTTTTCATGATTATCTAACCCAATCACAAAATTGACTCGGAAAAAAGTTAGGTTTGTTTGGATGGAAGAATGAGAAGAAAATTTCAAAGGGTTAAAAATATGGTTACCTAGTGCACTTGTGCTCACACTGCATTGTAGTGGAGAATGGTTTGTGATCTACCGGGATGCATCCAAGAATGGGTTGGGGTGTGTTCTTATGAAAAATTATATAGTGATAGCTTATGCCTCAAAACTGCAGAAAATCCATGAGCATAATTAGCCAAATCATGATTTGGAGTTAGCCGCGGTAATATTTGCATTATAATTTTTGAGGCATTATATTTATGGTGAAAGGTGTGATATTGACACTGATCATAAAATTTTAAAGTATATTTTCACAAAAAAGGAGCTGAATATGTGCCATAGAAGATGGTTGGAGCTGATTAAGGATTACGACCGCTCAATTCATTACCAACCTGGGAAAGCAAGAAAGGTGGCAGGAGCATTAAGTCGACAAGGCCATGCTAGCATATCAATGATGAGGATCACAAAGGATCTAATATTTTTGGATTTCTAAATGATGGATCTTGTAATTTTAATAAAAGGGTAGATATATTATCTTTCTCAAATGAGTGTTCAACCATCGATACAAGTGAAGATTAATGAGGTGTCGACGGAGGATGTTGGGCTTCAAAAGAAGGTGAGAAATGTTCATGAATTCAACATTTATTGTGATGGGATAATAAGGCATAGGAACCATTTCTGTATTCGAACCATACAAAAATTAAAGAAGGAGTTATTGGATGAGGCTCATATTTCTTCATTCCCTATTCATCCTGGAAGTACAAAGATGTACAGGGACCTGAAAGAGTACTTTTGGTGGGAAGGTACGAAAAGAGATATCGCTCAATTTGTCACTCGATGCTTGGTTTGTCAGCAAGTTAAAGCTGAGAGACAGAAGTCTAAAGGTATGTTACAGCCATTACCCATACCGAAATCGAAATGGGAAAACATCACTATGGACTTTGTCATCAGACTTTCCAAAACATCCAAATGCAATAATGCTATCTGGGTTATAGTTGATTGACATACAAAGTTAGAACACTTTATTGATATTAGAGAGGATTTATCTCTTGATCATCTTGCCAAGATATATGTAATGGAAGTGGTATGATTTTGTAGAGTACCACTTTCCATTATATTTGATCGGGATTTGAGGTGTACCTTGATGTTTTAGTGAAGTATTCAGCAAGTTCTAGATAAAGAGTTGAGTTTCATCACTGCCTATCATCCTCAGAAAGGTGGTAATTTTGAGAGGAAAATTCAAAATTTGGAAGACATGTTGAGAGTTTGATCTATGGATTTCAAAAGTGGTTGGGATCAATACCTACCATTAATGGAATTTTCTTATAGTAATAGCTTTAACTCCAGTATTCAAATGTCTCCTTCTGATGTTCTCTATGGAAAGAAATGAAAAACTCCAACTTGCTGGGATGAAGTTGGGGAAAGAAAGCTGTTAAAACCTGATCTTGTTGACGAGATGGCAGAATAGGTCAGATCTATTCAACAACACATAAGAGCAGTTCAGATTTGACAAAAAATGTATGTTGACAACCGAATAAAAGACCTAGAGTTTGAAGTGGGTGATAATGTGTTCTTACAAATATCTCCATGGAAGTGAGTAATAAGATTTGGAAAGAAGGGAAAGCTAAGCCCTTGGTATATAGGTCCTTTCGAAATACTGGATCATGTTGAGAAGGTAGCTTACCGATGGTCACTTCCAACAAATCTCTCTCAATTTCTTGATGTGTTCCACATATCTCTCCTGAGAATGTACATACCTGATATTTCACATGTACTAAGCTCAAAAGTTTTACCGCTGGAGCAAGATCTTTCTTATGAAGAACTGTCGATAGAGATTCTGGATCATAGCGAAAATGTTCTTTGAAACAAGACCACTCATTTGGTAAATGTTTATGGAGGAACCACCAATAAGAGAAAGCTGCATCAGAACTTGAGGATATGATGAGGGAGAGTTATCCTAATCTGTTGGTTACGAAGTGATGAATTTTGAGGGTGAAATTCATTTTATGGTGGGTAGAATGTAACACCCTGAGATTTTATGAGAAATATTTATATTTAAATTTTTTTATGTCTTATGTTATACACAACACCAATGTAATATTTCACTACACAAAACACTGGCTTGGCTTGCGTTACACGCAAGAGCAACCTTCCTAGATAACTTGCGTTGTATGCAATACCGAGTTTAAATATACAATGATATATTATTATAATATTATGAACTAGCCGTTATGAATAGTATTAAATGGATTTTGAGTTTTATAAGATTATAATTCATCATACACATTTTATAGAATGAGATATGAAAACACAATCAATTTTCGATAAAAGAAGTATTTTTTCAGAAATGCAGTTTTACCACCTTTTGATGGCGCAACGATTTTAAATATAATTTTTGACACGTTTATAAGTTCAATTTTAAAAAAACTTCTTCTTTTAAATTAGGATATAAAAATTTACTTTGGATAAATTTTGGTTACTTTTCTGTTAACTTTCATATTTTGAGGAATAGTAAAAATACGCCAACTTTTTCGAAAAAAAAAACTTTTTTCATTGAGATAATATATATGGTTAAATGATTACATTTAATGGTTTTAAAGAATAAATAGAATATATTTTTTCCATTTAATATAATTTATGTCATTACCATTAAATTTACATTTAATTCATAGGTAAAAACATTTTAATCTATGGCAATGTTTTAACTTTTAAACACCATTTTCTTAACAACTGTATTAATTTTAAATTAATTACTGCAATTTCTGTGTTTTGAATTTTGAAAAATGGATTCCATATTTGGATTCAGTGGGTCCAAATTATGATAATAGGTTACTTTTATTTTTTTGACATTATGAATAGTAACTACGAAAATTTTTATTTACAACAGTTAAAGGTAAATCGGGTAATTAAGGGTAAGAATAAGATTATAAAATTACCCTAAAACCTGACAAAACTCAATTAGATGAATAAAAGTTTACCAAAATCACATGAGGGTCATAATAGATTCATTTCCGGGACTTCTAACAATGAAAATGATATAATTATTATTAAATCCAAAGAAAGTGACAATATGTCACTCTCTTATATATTATAGGTATAATAATTTTAATTTAGTGATAAAACTCATATAAATTAAAATACAAATAGTCTCCAGAAATATAACAAAATTATATATATCATGATAATTTATTTTTAATTTTTAGGGATTAAATAAGTATCATTAATGATGACACAATAGTGATGTAGAAATTATTTTATTGATTGAAATATAAAATAAATGTTTTTAAAAATATTAAAATAAATATTATATGAACCAATTAATGTTAAAAACAAATTTTCTTGGTGAATATGACATGTTGGTAATCTATTAAATATTTTGGTTCGAATATATCCTATATGTGGAATTTAATTAAATTCAAATAAATGAATAGTGTCAAAATTGTCACTATTGTTATTTTATAAAAATAACATATTATAAAATTGTTTAAAAAATAAAAAAAAATTACAAATTATAAATTTATATGTATATAGTCTAAAATTCCATAATTTATCCAATTATGGTCAATTCACAACACATAAATAATTATTTATATCAATTTAAAATTTTGAATATTATTACCACAAATAAAATTAAATAGATTACAGAAGGATAACTAAAGTTGATAAGGTTTAAAATAAATTACAAACAAGTCTAAAATTTATTTTTTTATGATATCAAATCCCTATCTCATATAATATTTGGATTTGTGTCATTTTTGTAGGTTTTATGTGGGGTTTGACTTTATTATAAATTAATATTTCTTATGTTTCCAAAAGCGCCCCTCTCCTCCCTTATAAAAGGGAACCACCTCCCTCTCCTTCTCAAACAATTTTGTGCCTTAAATCTCAGCCAACCCCTGACAATTTCTCTTCTAAACATCACTAGAAACATACTCGAGGTCCTGTTTTTCTTTATTTGTTTAATTATAATGTATCACTCATATAATGATATGTTATTATAAATATGAAACAAACCTATTTTAACTTCTATATATCCTACAAAAAACAAAATCATCGCACATGCATATGTACGGAATACCATCTCCACACCATGGTGTGATCTATTTTCCCCCACCACCTTACATGGATGGGTATAATGGTGTAAATAATAGCTATATATGATTATTATAACATAATAATAATTATGAAATATTCTATCATCCACTCCAATACCATTCAATAATTATGGGAACGATATCTTTGCTCGTGTGTACGTACAGCTTACCGTCTCCACGGTGCGATGTGATTCATTCTACATGATCTTTATTATAACATTATTATATAAATGAATATAATTAATAAATCCTATATATATTATAGTAATACCATTCTGTAAATTATGTATCTATAATATAAAAATATGGATAAAAATTTATTCGACAAAATACGTATAAGAACATAAAGCAATGAACACCTGAATAACAAGTAGCAATGAAATATTACGAATTATGAGATAATAATATGACTATATTTGACATCATAACAATGTATATGAATCTGAAATAATTCAATAACATTATTTAAATCATAATAAAAAAGGTTTAGATACATACAGAAAAAATCAGACCTAAGGTAAGAGAAAATCTCACAATCTCATTTTTATCTGAGATTGTTTATACTTCCGAATTTAATGGGGGGTATTTATCATCCACATCCATGTTTCCACATTATGTAATATTATTTATATCCTCCTACAATTTTTTAAATCTAATTTTACCTATTGTTGATTTTTTTAGAAGATATGAAAGGAATATTTTGGCATTTTCAGTACGAGATAATTTTTGACATTTCTGACCAAAGTACAATTAGAATGTTTTTTAACTAATACGCCATGAATAGATTTTCATGATTTCATAGAACATTATTTCCATGAAACAAAATTTAAAAATTTTCTATTTTATTTTCAATCAAATTCTTTTAGTTTAAATTTTTTTGACATATTGAGAAAGGAAAAATGTTTTTGAAGTAGAAAGGATATTTTCCTCAAGAATGAAGTTCATGTGTTATAACAAAATTATTTTCCATCTAAGATAGTATAGGGTTATATTTATATCTATTTTATTACATTTATTTGAATATGTTATTATGTAATTATTTTTATGAATTCCTTTAATCTAAATGGATTATGTTATGATGGCATGATGTTTAAGAATCCTATCTTTATTACATGGGTTATGATATGATGTATGATTTATGATTTCGTGGCACACATAAGAATGGTTTCAATATGAGAAGGGTGGGACCTATATCTCTCTCCAATTCCTCGGGTAATGATTTATATCTCATGAGATAGACATGAATATAATGGAAAGCTAATCTGGTTCAGTGATATAGGGCTGGAACGAGGAGTGAACTCAGTTCAGTAATGGAATTTGTCCACTATGATGGTCTTGTAAATGAGTCATAACTAATATGAAATGATTTTCTTTGATGATGTGTGTATTCCACAAATATTCATGTCATATGTTATGAATATTGGGATTAAATTTGACTACTATGATCTATCCCATGTCATGATATTATGATCTCTTTTGCAGGATAAGATTTTTAGAATGTTATTTCCTTATGAATATGATATGATAGATATTTCCTTTGTTTACCATTACTGAGAATTTGAGCTCACCCTTCTGTATCTTTTCTTTTCCCCTGGTCAGGAAGAAGGGTATTATGTGGTATATGCCCAAAGGGACTCTAGATATGATGAAATAAATGGGATACAATGTAGATGATTTATGAACCAGTTGTTTATGTTTCTCAGATTATCAAGACACTATACCTATATGGTCTTATCATGGTTTTGTTACATGTTGTAATAATTATGCTTCAATTATGAAGTAATAACAATGTATGCCAGGTATGGGTTGTTATAGAGTATAATTTAACACCTTCGGTTTTTGGGATTTTTTTCAAATGAATTTTATTTTTTAATTTTGAAATGAATGAAACACTTAGTATATATTGAATTATATGAATCATTAATTTTATCTTGTGTTACATGGAACTATGTGTTTCTTCAATAGCGTGCAGGACATCTGATACTAAGCTTCAATGAACTATGAAATAATAATATTTTGTTCATTGTAAAATTTACATGAAATTGGTCACTATTAATAGTGTTAAATAATCAATGATATATTCATATTATTTTTCAATTAAATATAAATATATTTTAAAATTATTTTTAAATTATCAATCTATTTTTTTGTAAAGTAATTATATCCTCTACTTTTTTTCAAAAATTAATTTTTATGATAATATAATATAATAAATTTGTTTTATATAAAATTTATTTGTTAATATTAATTTGATTTTTAAATCATCATAGTAAAATTATCTTATGGTGAAATTTTCTGATATTTCAGAAAATATATTTTTTTTGTGATAATTTAAAAATAATGATCTTTTGTAAAACTATAATTTATTTTTAATACAAAATGTTATTGAAATTATTAAAAATATATAAAATTAAAATTAATATTATTTAGATATATTTAATTCACCTAATTAATTTTTAATCAACTTTATATTAGACTATAGTATATGTTTATTTTTTGGATTTAAAAACGAATTTTTTTAAAATAATTTTAATGTTCATAATTCTTCATCATTTAAATTAATTAAAATAATACATAATGGGGAAAATTTTAATTGAAATTTATATTTTATATAACAATAATTTATAATTCATATTCATTAGATTATTATTATTACAAATAGAGTTGATATAAAATCCTATTTTTCTTGGAATAAAATATATTTCTTGAAAACCCGCATTTGAATCCCTTCTGAAAGTTTTGTTCTATAATTTATTTTTGAAAATTTTAGTTAATTGTATTGAATAAATAAACTTAGTTTTTGAAATAATCATTCAAAAATTATTTTATGTCATGTTTTTATAATATTTGGTAATGACTAATTTGTTTATGAAAAGTGAAAAATAAATAATTTTAGTTGAAAACTTCATTTTCATTTAAATTATATATAATGAAAAATTATATTTTAGATTTTTCTTAATGAAATAGTAGTTTAATTATATATATATTAATATAATTTAGTTTATTTTAATCTATTGATTATGGAAATTAGCTATAAAAACTTTGCATGCTTTGAACATTTCCTCTTTGTAAACCTATTTTTTCATTATATCTAAATTATAATTTTTAGACTAAAATTTTCCACTTCTATGAATCAAATAAGAAAAAAAATTCCATATATTTAATCAGAATAATTTTTATTTTTAATGTTCTAGACCAACATACTATTTGATAAGAAGGTGTACTGGTGGGTAACTGGCCTCAATTGTGCCTCCTCATACTTTAGAGGTTTCCGACATGCAGTAAGGTTGTAATGAGGTGATAGTCGGGATATTATGCCCTCATTACACCATAATTTCTAGTTAGATGCCTCTAGCATATATTGACACATTTTATAGGCCATGTGACCCACAGTTCCTGGTATTAGTCTAATGGTAAGTCAGGATGGATGTTACAAAGTGGTATCAGAGGACAAATCGATAGACAAAACCAGAAATTTCTAATCATTACGGTGTGTTTTCATTGATTTCACACCTATATTCGAGGGGATTTTTTATAAAAAAACATCTTTTTTTATCAAACCATCAATTTATCAGATAAAAAAGCAATATCCTAAGGAAACATAAATGTATAATCAATAAAATGACTTCTTTTAGACATAGCACATCTGTTGGAGGGGTTTTATTATAAAACCATTGGAATGTTTATCATAATAATAATTTATCATGATAAAAAATTTATTATAAAAATAAAAAACATTAACTAATTACAATGAAAGTGTGAAATTTAGGAATTCAATTAATTAATTCACTTTAAAACTAAGGGTTTAATGGAAAGTCATCCTACCTCATTAAGTAAACCAAACCATGTTGAAATCCAAGCCTATGTCTATTTTAAATAGATGCATCACAACAATTTCATGAACATATATTCATATGTATATATATGACATAATACAATGCACATACCCACCTCCCCGTGATAGAATATGAACAAGAATATATATATATATATATATTCATATACATAGCAATGTATATGAGTGAAAGGCTTCACATAGTCGACAAGTGCCCTACAACCAATACATGGAACCCAAAAACCAAATTCAAAGGACTAACACACCCAAGTAATAGCACAAACACTTCTTAAACAAGGAAATCAATAAATATGAACTAAGAAATTATGGAGAAAAAAATTAATCATTACCCACATCATTGGAGGCAAATAAAATTGAAAAAATTCACATCGCATTTGTCTTCGTTTTCTGAAACAAAAACAAAGGGGTAATGAGAGAACCTTCTTACAACCTAACATTGATTGAAAAACTAAAAAATTTTCTAATCTCAAACCCTAGGTTCAGAAACACCTCGGTTGGAGATGGGGAGACAAAAAAATCAACAAAATAAAGAAGTATGGGGGATGATAAGGCCTTAACTTGACCAATGAAAGGACAAATGAGAAGAAATTTATCGTAACATTGATTGTAGTGGTAGGAAAAGTGGATATCACAAGCATGGATGTTCGACCGAAGGGGGGTGTCACCCTCTGTGGGTATGGGGAAGAGAATACCTCCTTTTAGGTTTCCCTTAAAACCTAAACTAATAATAATAATATAAATCATCAACATCATCATCATCATTATATTATTATTATAATTAAAATATTTCCTTGTAACTATTCTCCCATTTAATTATCATTTAATTTGGTCTATTATAATTTTCAATTTTAATTTAAATCAGCTAATTTTATTTCTAATAAAAACTCATCGAAGTGTTCCAACTCTTGAAATTATGTTCTGAAACTCTGTTTTAAAATCAACCCATCTAGTAAGCATGGAAAACCAAATTTCATTGGTTTTTAATAAGCTTAAAACACAGGGGTCTTCATAATATTTCTTAATAAGGTAAATATAATTTTTTACAATAATTAATATTGAAAACATTAAAAAAAACTAATTATCAAGGTAAGGAAAAATTGGGTTTACCCATGGAATATTAAAATAAAACAATAATGGTTAAATATAACCTAATACTTTTACAACAACCATTTTATGGAAATATATCATCATTATATCTGTTAATCATTATCAATTTCCATTATTGTAGCCCTGTGACATGAGAAAAATGTTGGTGGAATTCATTCTTTTAAAAAATTACAAGTGTGCAACTCACCTCACTTATAAACGGTTATCACATCACATCTCCTATTAAACCCATCATAGCCTATAGGATTATACAATTCCATCCCAAAACAATTCTTCTAATTCCCTCATTTCATACTATAATACATTCTTTTTGGAATTAAATCGACATATAATTTATTTCAATGCAATCCTAAGGATGATATGTGATTTAGGGGAAAAGTTCCAAAATGAAGGATTTTTGTTTATTATTTCTTCCAACTCCTTAAATAATTATTATAACATAATGATAAATTTACCTTAGTTTATTTAATAGATTAATATATTGTTATGTAATGTTCATGACCTTGAACCTTCTGCACTTCCATAAAATTGGTTATGGAATCATCATTCGCGTGCATGTTGGACTACCACCTAGTGAACCGATGTTATTCAAATTTTTTCAGTACAAAAATTCACAGTTGGATGTAATAATGGATTCATTATTTATATATGATAAATGTGATATAAATAGTCTTATAAAATTATTATATAAAACATTCCTTCAAGAATACCATTTTGTGGGAATATGAAAATGTCACTCATGTGTATTGTGGGCTACCTCCTAATGAAGCAATGTGATTCATTTACGCTTTACATAGAATTATATAAGGATGGGTTTTATAAAAACCTATAACATATATTACATAAAATTTATTTTTTCATTATAATATATTATTTAAATTTCTTTCTTTCAATTTTAAATAAATATGGAGACAACATTCTTTCATTTGTATGGTCTACCGTCTCTAGGAACAATGTACCTTATTTTCTATCACTAAATTTTAAGGATTAAACTAAAAATACATATAATGAAAATATATTATAGTTATATAATTATTAAAATAATATATATGGTGAAACAATTAACAATTTAAGTGGACTAAAGCTGAATAATCAAAACATGTACAATAAACAAAGAAGACATTTCCCAAATGGTGACTTTAACATAGAAATATTAATAAAAGCGCAATAGAAGTCTAGATTAAAATCATATATGGTATGATATATATAATTATGGTTATGTAATATATGAATTTTAAAATTATATTTATTATGCATGAGGTTATGACATGTACAAATTATGTTAAAAATTATCGTAAGAGATTTCCAGTCTCTCATTTATTTATAAGCGACATATGAAAATTAATCACTCATTTATTTTGTGTTATGTATATACTAACCATTTACAGTTTTGTTTCATAAATTCCATCATTTTAATGATATTTAATTCTTCATTTTATGTTATTATTGATTTAGGATTATGATTAAAAATATTACTGAAGCTATATGATATTTTGTCTCAATTTGTATTCTTTGAGACACACGCCATGCTACACACCTATATTCTTTTAAAATGTGTAAAAACAACCCCTTTAACATGTTATTTAATTATTTTATTTATCCTAATTATAATTTAACATTAACATAAAAAATATTAATTCATTTGGATTACATTTAAATGTTACCTAATTTGTAATGATTTTAATTTATAATCTTATCATTTTTCATCATTTTATATGATTATATTTCCAATGATAAAATATTATGACCCATATCTCATGAAAATCATATATTTTATTATTCTATGTTTATTCATTATAATTTAAATTAACCCCACTATTTCCACAATTTTTTATTAAAAATAAATAATAAATTTTTTTAAATAAAATGAATGTTTATATCTCTGTTCGATTGAAAATCTGTTTCAATCCAAAACATTTCTTTCCTAAAATATTTTCAAAAGTGTTAAATTATATTTTAGAAATTAAATTTTACCAATGTTTGTTTTTTTACAAAAACAAATTATTAATTTAATATTCATTTAATTTTCCAAATAATTTCTGTTTGTAATTAACCATAAATTTCAAATGAATTATTATTTTAACTTTTATGAAATGAACCAAATGTCGCATTATAGTAACCATTATTTTTATGGAACATTACTTTATAAGTGTTCATAATAATTTTTAAAAAACATTTTAATTTTTTTAATGTTTTAAAAAGAGTTGTTCAATTCGGAAAGGATATATTCCCCATGAAATATTATAAATGATCGATACAAGTAATTTTTTATCCAAGATAACTTCCATTAATGTTATATATTCGTTACTAGGGATGTGAACCAAGGATAATATTTTTATTAATTCTTTGAACGGTATATTTTCATGATGGGATGATGTTTATAAAAACCATTTCTCTTCCACAGGTTATACCATGAAAAATTCATTTTTACGCCTACTTCATAGATTGGTTATTCTGTGATAAAATTATGAATGTATTATAAAACCAATCTTTATTCTACATGTTATGATATAATAAAACATTTATGAGACCCATTTCATTTCATGGGATAAGATATGATGGATGTTTTAGGATCTTTTGGAATATTTAAATATTGTTTTCATTATGAGACCAGTGGAAGCTATATCCCCCTCAAATGCACTGGGTAAATATATATATATATATATATATATATATATATCATTATATATACATTGATTAAATGGTGAGTGAGCATAGTTTGATAAGGGAATTTTTCTACAATAATGACATTTGGATAAATCCTTCACTACCATGATAATTTGGGAAGTGAAATCATTCCACTGTGATTTCCTTATAAATGAACCTCAACTAATTTGGAAATGATTTCCTATGGTCATATATTTTCAGAAAATTGAGTTCTTATTCCATTTTTCTGATATCACATGTCATGTTATCTTATTAAAATATGATTTATTTTTTATTAACATCAAATATTTATTCAATGACTCGTGATTTTGAACTTATATATAAGGGGTATTGTTATTAAATTTTAGGTGCATATTCTCATACACTTTTGTTCATGTTATGCTTATAAATCTTCCCTTTTTACCCATACAGAGAATCTAAAGTCACCATTTCTTATTTTTCCATTACAAAATTCTTAAATAAATGTATTGTGTGTGGTTAATCTAAGACGGATAATAATTATGGACATCATAGTGGGAGATGATATAGTTTTCCTATCCACCAGTTTTGTGTACTTCCAATCATACCGAGACAATAAACTATTATGGTCCTTCTTCATGTGTTTCTATGATGTAATGAATACTCATAAAACAGTTGTAATATTTAGGTATGATAATCCTAGGTCAATATATTTGGTATCATAGCAATGATAGAGTTAGTATTTGAAAATTTGGATGATAAAAAATATGTGAGGTCCCTCAGTATATTTTTAAGGATATGTCAAGGGATATCTCTAAGGTTAAGTCTAGGGATGATTCAATTTATAGTAAAACTTTCCAATTATTTTGAATGTATGAGTGAGTTGTTTCCAATAAATTATATACCTATCTTGACACTATATGTTTATGTAGATCCACTATTTAGGTTCTTACGCATAATAACTCCAAAAAGGGTGCATTGAGAATGACTCTATAGTATCCTAGTGCATGATAAAGGGGCCTTCTTTCTAACCTTGTTTGACACTTCACGAGGGTATAATTTTGGAATTCTCCGACACATTACATCCTGTCATAATGGATTTGAATATAGTTTTACTATTAACAACCTAGGGAAAATCAATAATGTCAAAAATTAATGATATGATATCATGGCTTAGACATCTTATATGTTATATTGATTATTATTTGGTTTCCAATTATTATTAGAACTATTCACACTATTTTTTTTGGTTTTAGTCCTTTGTGGGAACTAGAATGAACAAGATAATCAATTATTGTGATAGAAATTATGTTGATGAGAAACCCAATGGAATGCTGACCACAATAAAGTATTTATTGATTATTCAAAGCAAATAATCATGATATATAAGTAATAACATGAACCATAAACAACTCTTAGACTCACCAAAGAAGGTAAGGATATAGTTTGTTGAAATATTGGTTGATAGAGAACATATTGGATAGAATATTATGTTTCTTATATTTCATGAATGATGGAAGAATCACTCCATGGAATGTCTTAGTGGAATGTGGAGATGTTTTGAGTATGAAAAATAATGGTACATTGTAAGTAATTACCGAGTAAAAAAATGAAAAGTTCAGTTAACATAATGGATGGTAATATTGGTCTCCATAAGGAAATATGAATGGATGAATATAATAAATTTGAAAACTATTTTAAATATTGAAATATATGTTTTTATGGGAATGATCATGATGATAATCAGAATGGTTGTATTAGTAGTGGTTAAATTGTAGATTATGAAGTGATTATGAATAAAATAAAAAGGAAAGTGCTATGAAAGAATAAGATGATGACTCATAATTGATTATTTATTAAGGAATTGATATGTTTAATGGTTTTATGTTTAGGGATTAATGAATTTTTAAATATATAAGGTTTTTCCAATATATGTTTTTATTAGTATTTGAAATAATATATTGAATGATACTGATGACCTGGAAAAGTTATTTAATAAAAATGAAATATTCTAGGAAATCTTTATATTAAGGAAAAAATAACCATTAAAATGTTATTTATATTAGTCATTTTAGAATAAAGAGGTGACTGATTTGGATTAAGTAAATTTTAGAGTACTAAAGACGAAGGAACTGATCAATGATTTGGGGGAAAATACATTTCTGTTATCACTCTTGGATTTTACAACATTATTGGATATATGGAATATATTATATAATGTAACACATTATTCATGAAATGAGAAAAAATCTTGTTTTTATTGGTTTTTGATGGTAATTCATGATATCATCATGTTTCTATATAATTCATGATGTAGGTATTCACATGTTTTGTTTGTGATAATAAAGAGCTAATTTATTTTTTAATTGGGATTAATTTTTCATTTATTTTGAAACATTTTGTGTCCTTCTGTATAAATTTTTTATTATGGAAGGATTATAAGGTTGATAAATTATGGAATGATTTACGATTAATGTTGGATGAGGTTTTAAAGATTAACATACTACATTAACATATAATGATTTATTCACATATGATGACTAGTATTAACTGTTTCTAACTACAGATAGAAGGAATAAATTATAATTCTTTTATTGATTTTATTTAGTACATCAAACATTAAAGAATAATCTCACCAATTAATACATAAAGTGGATATTAATTCAAAACCAAAGGGTGAAATTATTCTTATGAAATAGAAATATGTCAAGTATATTTTTATAGGTTCATATTCTAAATGGAAAAAATATCAAACATTAAGGAAAATATAAAGAAATGAAATGTTGTCATGATATCATCAATTTTTTAGGATAAAAATTACCTTTTTCATTATTATTTAGTTTATGGATTATTAGTGTTTAACCTTCTCTAGATCACCCACATTCTTGTGAGAAATTGTATTTATCACTCTATATCAATATTTTGGTGTTATTTTTCTCTTCAATGTAAATGTTTTCACTTTCCAACTATATTATTTGATTTGGAATCTGAGAATGTGTTAAAATATATTATTTCACATAACCCTATTTTTTTCAATATATGAATTCTTAACCCTGTTTATGATGCGGGATATGTATGAATAAATTTTAAAATTATAAACATCTTATGTTCAAAGTGAATTTTGAGGGAAATGTGCTTTTTTGAGGGGATAAAATGTAACGACCAGACATTTTGTGAATTATTTTTTCAAATAAATTTATTATTTTCATTATTTTTTGTTACAAATAACCTTCCTCACCACTTTTATTATATTAGAAAATGATTTTTTCTTGTGTTACACCCAACAATGTGTTTCATCGATAGGATGCATGACACGAGACATCCATCATCGATAAACCGTGAAATAATATTATTAAGACTATTCTAACACACCCATTACACAACCATGTCTGAATAGAGTTATGTAATTTAGGCAATATTCATATATATTTCCTACTCAATATGAGTTAATAAATAAATTTCAATTAATTAATCAATCAATTTTTCAAAAAAAAATTATATTCTATAGAAAAAATTTTATCTCAAAAAATAGTTTTATGTTAAATATTATAATTAATTTATGAAGATTTTAGATAATTTATTGAATCAAATTAAATTTAATTTTAAATAATTATATTATAATTAAATTAAGTTAACATTTTGGGATTTTTGTGGAAATCATTAATTTTTTGTGAATAGTTGGAAATTCAGATTTTGATAAAACTATAATTTCGTTTCATTAAATAATGTAATTAAAATTACAAATTACATTTTAATGTAAAAATTTTATTATTTTGTTGTATTTAATCCATTTAATTACTTTTGAAAAAAAATATATTTTATTTTTGTACATGTTTATTTAGGGTTTAAAAAATGATTGTTTAGATAACAGTCTTAAAATTGATATTGTTTCCCAATTTTAATTAATAAAAATAATACATAAGTATGAATTCTTTATATGAATTTTTTATATTATATTAAAATAAATTTTAATTTACCTTTATAAAATTATTATCATTATTAATGATAAATTTCATATAAAATCATCTTCTGCTTGAATAAAATACATATCTCCCAAACCCTCCTTTTTATTATGTATCTAGGGGTTTTTATATTTAATTTAAACTAGTTATTGGATATTTATTTAAATAATTAAAATTATATTTTTAAATATCCATTTAAAAATTATATTTTTATTATAGTTTTATAATTTTTGTGAAAGAATAATTGTTTTTCTGAATAGTGAAAATACAAGATTTTTTTGGGAAACATCCTTTTCATTTTATTTATTTGTAAAGTTAATTTGTATATAAAATATGTTTAAAATAAAAAATAGTAAAATTATATATCTATTGATACAATTAATATAATTTTAATCAATTTTATATTGAAATTAGATATAAAAACTTTGTAAATGATTTAACATGTTCTCTTTGAAAGCCTACATTCTAATAACATTTAAGAGATTAATTTAAATAAAATTCTGAATCAACTATGTATGTAATATGAAAAAATGGATTAAATATTTTCCATTACAATAATTTGTATTATATAATAAGATAATATTATTTTTACTTCAATTAATATTGAAAATTTAAAAAAAATAATTAACATGTTGAAGGTAATTATGGGTTTACCGGGGGGTTAAACTAAAATGAAAATTGTTGAAAATAACTAAAAACATGTAAAAACAAATTTTTATGTAATTATTTATATCATATACATTATATTATTTATAAATTTTTATTATTGGAGCCTTATGACAAGAATAAAAAATAGGGTGGAATTATTTCTTTCAAAAAATTAAAACTGTTCCAGTAACTTCAGGTGTAAACGGTCATCACTTCTCTTCTCTTACTCAAGCCATTAAAAACATTTTTCAGAAAACACCTACCTAGATAAGTTTCCAACCTAATCTCATCATAGAATCCTTATTTTTAAAAAAAATCCAACCTAAGAAATCTTTTGGTGCAAACCTAAGGAGGATACCCAAAGAAGAGGTTATGTTCATCGACACACATTTTTGTTTTATTTCATCATCCACTTCCTAAAAATATTATTATAAAATTAGTATGTAACAATATAATTATGACCAATATACTGAGTTATTTTTATATTAATTTCATTACACACATCATTCTACACATCAATAAAATTGGTTTAAGAATCATTATTCATGTGTACTGAAGACTACCCCCTAGCGAACTAATATCCTTCTTTTCCATTACCTTCTCCAATTATAGGATGTAAATAGAGATTTATTATTTATATATGAAATTTATGATATTATTATGGTTAAATAATTTCTATATAATGCATACCTTCCTTTTTTCCATTTTATTGGAATATTATAATGTCATTTATGGGTATGACAGACATCTGCATCACTAAGCGATGTGGTTCGTTCATGCTTTACATGGAAAGTAATGAGTATTAGATTAATAAAAACATGTCATAAATAAGAAATAAAAAGTATTCGTTAATTAATAAATAAATATATATATATATATTCAATTAATCCAAAAATAAAATGGAAACGATTTTCATTCATACATATGGCATATCATCTCCATGAATAGTGTGTTTCATTTTCCATCTCTAAATTATATCGTTAAAAATAAATACATATATAATGGATATTCTTTTTATTTATATCATTTTTTCATGATTATGGAGGTTTTTAATCCACTGTTATATTAAATGGATTGAAAAAAATTAAATCATATACGAAAAGCAAGGAAACTATTTCTAGAAACGTGACAATAACATTGTGTTGTTAAAAAATAGGTAATAAAATGAGGTAAGTAATCAATTTATTATATGATATATATTCCATGGTTCTATAATATACGTATAATATAATTATATTAATTATCATAAATAATCAAATAAGTATTATGTATGTCAATACATAAGGTAAGGGATTCTGAATCTCTCTAATTTATTGGAGTCATTTGAAAATTCACTACTCCATTATTTTGTGTGGTTCATATACTGAACTTTTAAAATGTAATTTCATAAATCACATAAATTTCATGAATTTTAATGTTTAATTTTACATTATTGTATCTCGTGTATTATAATTCAAAATATTAGTAGTAATAGATTTTGAACTCAATTATCATTCATTGAGACATATTTAATGTTATGTAACAATATTATATTACGAAATGTATATAAAAACCCTCTAACATGTAATATAATGAATTTATATATATATATATATATATATATTTTAGTTTATATTTATCGATATTTATTCATGTTAGATAGATTTCAATGTTTCCAAATTTGTAATAATTTTATATTATAGTCTCATAGTTTTTCAAAAATATTTATGATGATGTTTTAGATGATATAATCTTATGATCCATCCCTAAAAAACAAATGAAATTTATTATCCTCTAATTATTTATGTTATTTGAATTTAATTTTATGATTTTATAACTATTTGTTAAATAAAATAATTTCAATTATTTTTAAATAAAATCTGAATTTATTTAACTGTTCAGTCAAAAATGCATTTTCTTCCAAAACCATGTTTTTTAGATATGTTTTCAGAAATGATTTATTAATTTTTAAAAGAACATTTTTACCCATGTATGACTTTTTACAATGAAAATCAATGGAATAATAATTTCATTTTCCAAATAATCCATCCTTTGCATTTATACAATATGTATAAGGAATCATTGTTTTTATGTGTACGACATGAACAAAACTTTCTGTCATCAAGATTATTTTTTCATTGAATCATCCATTATAATAATTAATGGTTATTCTAAAAGAAAAATACATTCAATTAATTTTTTTTCAAATAAGAACTGCTATTTTCTTCAAGAATTATATTATTCATCTGACCAAAATCATTTCACATCCAAAATGACATCTATTGTGTTACTTTTTTTTGCTAGGGATATTATCCAAGGATATCATTCATTTTAATTGTCTAAATGGTTTATGATATAATTTTGTTTATGATACCCATTTCCCTGTAAAGGGTTATACCATGATATCATTATTATAAAACCCACTTCTTCTTCTATGAGTTATTCTACGATGAAATGATGAAATAATTGTGAAAACTATATCTTTTATACAAGCAATTATATGGTGAAGTGTTTATGAAACCCATTTCATTTCATGGTTTATTATATTATGAATGTTTCATGATCTTATGGAACACATAATGTTTTTATTCACTGTGATATTGGTGTACCAATATCTCTCCCCAATAAATCCGCTAAATATTTATATATCATAATAACTTCCTGACTAAAATAAGGCTTGAACCCATTTTATCAATGTAATTTTTACACTATGATGGTCATGGGAATAAACCCTAACTACTGTTATGGTTTGGTTAGTGTAACCATTTGATAATAATTACCTTGGGATTGAACCATGACTTATATACAAATGATTTTCCATGCTTATGTGTATATTACAAATCCAGGTATTATGCCAATGTTATGATATCATGTCTCATATTCTTTGACTTACTTATGATTCAAATATTAGGAACTACCAGTATTTATTCCATGAATAATTATTATGATATTTGATATGCAAGGTATGATTTTTGAATGTTAAGATAATGTTTTAATACATTTGTTTTTTTGTTATGATTAGGTAACTCCCTGGTTTACCCTTAATGATCATCTAATATCACTCTTGCTTAGGTTTTTTTTACTATGTTATGAATTAATGTATTATTTATTATTTTTTGAATAATTGTTCTATTTATGAAGATCGTAGTTTGAGATGATGTAGTTTACGTATAGACTAGTTTTTTATGTTTCCATGTTTCCAAATACACTAAACTATTATGCTCATAAGGATTTTTTATAATGTCATTAATATTCATCAATAGGGATGTAATATATATGTATGGTAAGATATGTTTTCTATATAGATACACTTTATAGTTAAGATAACTAGAGAAATATGTTTCTCTCGTCATGAATGTTGGACACTCATTATTAGATGATAATTACAAACCTCTCTCCTACAAAGCATTTGTAGTGAGTATATAATGGAAAGATGAAAACAATATATAAATTTTTAAATAGATTTAATGTATAAGAACCAAGTCTGGGTTATGGATGTTCAACTAATTGTTTTGATGGATTTTGGGTTTAAATGGATATTACAGAGAAAACAATTAATGGAAGGAAAATATTTACCTATAAATAAAGTCTTTTTTTAAAGGTATGAACAATGTTAAAGAATTTATTATTATTAAATATTTTCTATATTTATGATTTTTTAATACATAATAATTCTAATTTTTATAATTTCTAACCATTATAATGAAATTTGAAAGATGGATGTCAGAAAAGATTTACTCAATGAGAACCTTTTAAAAGTTGTCTATATGAAACAACCAAAATTTTTTGTGACACTATGTGAGGTTAAAAATATTTTCAAGTCATGGAAAACTATTTATATATTTAAGAGAGAATACAGGTCATTTAAATTTTGATTTTATAAAACTATAAAAGAATTTGGTTTTAATAAAAATGAATATGAGTCATGTGTTTATAATTGTTTTAGTGTGTATATGATCATTATACTAATAGTATATATTGATTATATATTAATTATTGGGAATGATATCCCAATCAAAATGTCTACTAAGAACTAGTTATATATGGGTTTCTATATTATGAATATAGTTTAAAAATTATATATTCTAGGGATCAAAAACAATCATGATAGATCCAAGATGATTCTTGGACTAATTCAAGGTACATATATTGACTACATACCAAATATATTTAGTTTGGAACAATCAATGAGGGGATTGGTTCTAGTTTCACATGATATACTTATTTCCGAAAAACATGTTTCCTCAAATAAAAAAGACAAATATTGAATAAATAAGATCCAATACCCTTCTAAGATAGATATTATCATGTATGAACTATAATATACTAGTCTTGAGGTTGACTGGACGGTGAGAATAGTAGGGGAGATATCATTCTGATCATGGTGAACAACATTGGTATTTTTTTATGGTTATATTTAAATATTTGATAAGAACTAATGATATATTCTTAGTGTATATAGGAGAGAATGCGATAGTCATAAAGGGTTGTACTGAAACTATTTCTCAAAAATATAAGAATGATCTGGTGTCGTGGTCAGGATATTTTATCAGTGTCAATAGAGGAGCTGTGAGAGGGAGCAGTTTAAAGAATACATATTTTTTATGATTCTACAATAGAGTACACGTATATTTAGGATATTGATATATCTAAAGAAGATTTTTCTATTTGAAATAGTGTCTATGATATTGGTTTTGTACCTATAAGTGAAGAACCCCTCACCTTGTATTGTGATAATACTATAGTAGATACTTTTTTAAAAGAGACATTGGAAAACCAATTAGAAAATCACATTATTTGGATGAAGTAAATCATTAGGTATTTTTATAAAAGGCATAAATTGATGTTGGAAGATTTACTATGTAATAAAACATAGTAGATCTCTTGTATAATGTCTTGTCTCATCAGAAGTATAAGTATCGTTCGAGAGCTGGTGGAATGATGGTTGTTAGTAGCTGTCTCTTATGGAAGTGGGAGTCTATTTGAGTTGATTCCCTATAACTATCTCTTATGTACATTATGATAACTATTATTCAATTTTTTATTATTACTGAACTATTTAACACATAATAATTTATTTTACGTAACATATCATGTGATATTTTTCTTGGAGTAGTTGTCACACATAAAGGTCCTAACATTTCTCCACTATGATGAAATCCCACATGTTCCATGATTGAATTCTTAAATATCAGACCAACATGTATATGAAATAATTTTAGGGGAACAAATAATATAGGTTATCTATGGTAAATATTCATAGTAATTTTGGGTACTTTCTCATGGTGCACAGCCTGGGTAACATCCACTTTGGGAAATTTTGAGATAGAATCCAATTGATAAGAAACCCACATTAATATGTGTCATTGGATGTTCCTATTTGGGGATGGTTCTATTGATCCTTAGACATTATGAATATAATTAAAATATTTTATGATTATACTTTGGTATATTGAAAAAAACAACGAAAATATAAGTATATAGTTAGGTAACATACGTCGAGTGAAGCATAAGTAATATTGCAATACTTAATAATAAAAGAAAATATTTATCCCTGCAATTATTTAATAGAATTTTATATCATAGGGAATTTTATGGAAATTATACAGCTTAAGTAAATCCAAGTCCATTGTTTTTTAAAATAATTTTATCTTTCAAAAAAATAAAAGTAAGAGACATCAATCATTGAGGATGATGACACATTCATAAAACCTGATTCATTAGAGATATCATAATCAATATATATTACCCAATAAGTGTTCATATGGTGTTGTATGAATTATAGTATTAACTTATTTTTTTATGGGTACCATAGTGTATTTATTGATGCTAAACTTGTACATTGGGTGATTTCACCTAACGCTCCTGATAATGAGGCCTAGATGGTTGCACACTATGTGTATGCAGAATCTCTGTTGAATAATATTATTATATATTATTTAAAAAATTGAAAAAATATTATTCCCACATGTGGATTAATAAATATTCATTTTTATTTAACAACTGATATTTCATCACCAATTATTCAAGAAAATATTTTTTTATATGGTTATTTAATAAAAAAAATATTTTCCCTCTAGTGGATAAAATATTGATTTATTTACAAGTGAATAATGCATTGAAAATTAATTTATAAATTAATATTTTTTATTCGTAGATTAAATATATTATGTAGAAATGGACAACCATGATTTCTTGGCAGGAAGGAAATAATATATATTCAATATTATTTTAATAAATAAAATTTATTTTAATTCAAGAGTTTCATGAATGTCAATAAATAATAATATCATTATTATTATTTAGTTTTGTTCCCCATGGATTATGATAAATAATTAGTGAAAATAATGAATTATTAATTTCCAACTCTACCAGTATATAAGAAAAATAATATAATTTTTTTAAGTGATCCAATTCATTTTTTACATGGCCAAATGAAATCCAGAAACAATTCTCTAATATACCAAGAGGGATACCTCTCTAAGAATGCTTTCAATAATATAGAGGGATCCTCCTCCACCACCACTGTCATGTATATAATGATCAAATAGAACCTTTCTTTGAGGTTATTTATGAGGTGATAAAAGAAGAAAAATGAATGAATTATGATCATCCGTTCTTATACCTCAGAGCATCCTATGATTTTGTTTAGAGACTCATGGTGCATATGTATATAACCACATGCTGGAATATATTAATTATTTATGTAACACAATGACATTACGATTTAGATATGTTATATGATTCATTAATCAAGAATGACTTCTTCATAAGTTAGATTACTAATTATATAAATTAATTATACATAATATTGGATGATATTATGATTTTATTCTATAAGTTTACTCTTGTCAATATTATTTGATTTAATTCTATTGATGAAGCCAGTTTTCACTATTTAAATCTTATATGAATAATCAATAATGAACAAAAGAAGATTTTGGAATTTCTTATTTGTTACTTCCACTATGAAAAGAACCTTTATTTAAAAAAATTAACTACCCATTTGTATTTTCCTTGAACTTATACCCGAAAAAAATGTATATGTATTCCTTTTTCTTTTTTAAACCCATTCTCTCTATATGTTAACTCATGGACTTCACTTTCAACGAAATATCTAAGAGAAAATTATATCCAACCACTATAGGAAATATATATGTTTACAGAGGATTATAAAACTAATACTAAACAATTAAATAATAATTTTATGTTAGTATTTATAGTTACTCTTCTGACAATAATTGGTAATATAGATATTTGGAATCATTTTTTATGAAACTATTGATATATGTTTTATTTATATGTGGTTTTTATAAAAATACATCTATTTATTTTAAAAAATCTCCCTCAACCTCCCCCCATAATAAAACCACTCTACTGCCAGAATACCTCTCCCCTCATCCTATAAAACCTCTCAACTCAATGCTACTTATACCCTATAAACTTTTCTTCCAACAACATATTCCCTTTAAAACATCCTGATGTTGGACCACCTTCACTGATAACCTCTCCCCGTTACCCAAAACCCTATCTTTATCCCCCTCACCCAATACCATCTACCTCTTAACACCCACACCCTCACACCCTTAACACCGTCTGATGATAAACCGCCTCACCAATATACTCCTCCATTTTCTAATACAATTAACATCACCCGATTCTAAACCACCTTCACAAATATCCTATACCATCACCGATATTATGGGTTTCAATAATTATTTATTAAATATATATATCTTAAATTATTTGACATACAAAATTTTTTATTATCGTTTTATTAATTAGTGTTTATAGGTGTGGTGTGAGATTATGTAATGTTTATTATTTCTAGGTACTCTACTATATTGATAATAAATCACTTGGTAATACATAGAGTACTTAAAAAGGATAATATAGTTATAAAACAATATAATATTATGATTTGAAAATTAACTTCCTTATTTTCTATCTTGTAGAGATTTAAAAACCTTACAAATGTTCTATATTGTGATTCTTTTTTAGATAGCTCCATTTTACAGTTTCATTCAACATTATTTTCATGTGTCACAATAACTAGTGATTTCTATAAACATTTGATATATATTATGGCTAGTGGATTATATACCAAGGATATATAATTTAAGTGTTGGGATCCTTGAGCATAAAACTATAATTTTTTGGGTACTTTCTTATTCATAATTTAAATGAACTTACTTATCAAAATATTTGTATATATTGGTTGAATTATATATTAATATATTATTTTAAATTTAGACAAAATATTAATATTTAAAGGAAATGAATATATATTTGGTTAAAATTAACATCATTTTTAATTATATGTAATCTCACTTTTTAAATGCATTTTAAACATGTATACCACGGTCTATTTTATAATATTATAAATAAGAAATATGTTTTGATATCACTTTGTATCTCACTTACATTATTAATACACAATCAGTATATAAGTAGACGTGAGTTCATTATTAGTTGGTCACAATCATCAGTATGTAATTCAACATGGCAATATTACATTATTAAATATTAAAAATAATTTTATAATTTAGATGACAAACAGATGAAAAAAATTATAGAATATAGAAAAAACAAAAAAGAATTGACATTTGGAATTTCAATAGGATAAATATTATTGTAACTTTAAATGAATATAGGTTACCCACTTCAGATGAACCAGGATTTTTTGGGCAGTTCTTATTATCTTAAGCATGTGAAGAAACATCCCTCTTTTAATTATGTATATCAGAGAAAAATTACATTATCATATAAAAATTAGTACTATTATTCTTATATAAAGGTACTATCCTTATTTTGTATTCATATATGTTTAAATTAATCATTTTTACATAATTTTAAATTATTCAATACATTTTATGTTTTTGTTTGTATATGATGTTCCAATATTATATTTAATCTGGACCTAGTATCCAAGAGATATTATATGATTTATTACATTATCATAATATACGATGAATTTCATCTCTATGCACATAATAGTTTAATAGTCTTTGTAGACTATAAACTTACTTGAATATTGCATTGTAATTTAATAAAAATAAAATCATTTTAGGAGAATACGATGGTTCCCTCTATAATATCCTTTCATATTAAACATTTTAAACTCAGTGGATTCCTGATAAAAGAAACAAAATAAGGGTGATGTCAAATGACCCATAAGTTTTAAGTAAAATGGGAGCTACAATGAATCAATAAGAGTTATATATGTGGAAAGGTATCTAACTGGACACACATTCAATTTAAACAACATGAGTTTAATGATACGATAAAACATAATCAATATGAAATGGTAAATATCTAGACAAAAATTCCATTTAAATGAAATTATTATCGTGATAAGCTAAGGAATAATTAGAATTTCACTATAAATAACTAAAGTCACATTGCATTGAACAATAACATGACTATGATAGGTGGATAAGAAATAATTAATATGGTAATGTAAATATTTAGTAAATCAATCCATTTAATCAATAAACTAAGAAATAAATTCATCTAGATATAATACCATTGTGAAAATGTCATGTAAAATAATAAGTGAATTATTAATGAATGTATTTTTTAATTATTAAATGTTATGTCACCGGCACATGATTCCTCTACCATAAAGATATATCCTAAATTCTATTTAAAACTGATTGGATTAAATACAATAGAAAACCCATTTTACTTGGGTTATCTAATTGATTCTTCACGTGATACTTATTTATGCATTAAGAGGCTATCTATAATGGGTGCACACCAATCTATGTAATTCTAAAAAATCCATAATATTTAGAATAATTCTTTTAATTCTTGATAATCCCCCTTATTATCAAATATCTATATTTAAGAAACAATACGTATTGTCAATATTTTCCAACTCAATCTTATAAATTTAAATGTAAACCACTATATTTATTAAATTTATATGGTTTATGAAATAACTATTTCCAGGATAATTAATATTGAAAAATAAGAAAAATTTAATGTCTAATGATGGTAGAGAAGTGAATATTTCTAGGGAAGGTTAAATGCAATGAAAATGTATAAATAAAGTTAATTTAAATACATTCCTTGGTCAAATTTTCATAAATCATCCATATAAAGAAACACTACAGAATTAATATATCATATACAAATTTAAGTGAGAAAAAATGTTGTTTTATTGATAAATAGGAAAAAAATAAAAAGATCTTTAAAAACAATATTGAGGTAGATAACCTATTAATTTTATAAATAAATTTTTAAAACTAAATGATATGAATACATTTAAAAAAAATTATTTTAAAATTTCAATTTAAACTAACAAAGCCTTTTTTTAAGACATATAGTGTTCATAATAGGTGTAAATTCTCTACTTTTCGAGTATATTAATCCAAATAATCCTTTGAAATTTTATGTAAAAGCAAAACAAGAGTTGTTTTGAAAAACACGTGAATATTAATTTCAATTAAATTTTGTAAAATAAAAAATGATAAAAAATTAATATATTAAATAATTATGAAAATGTTAAAATCATTTTGGAATTCTTTATAGAAAACATGGTTTTGAAAAAAAAGAGATTTCCATATGAAGATATAAATGTAGTTAGATTTTAAAAAACATTTTCTCAATTAGTTTTAGTACCATGTTGTGAGAAAATGTTAATATTAAGTAATAATATCAGGAATAAATATGGGACAATAAAATGAAATTTATTTTCTAGATAATGATCATATAATATGATTCAATTAAAATTCAATACTAAACAATCACGATTTAAATGATATTGTGAAATTATACCTACCATTATTCATAAATCTGAAATAAAAATTAATCAATGAATAAATTATTAGTATACACTATAAAAACATAAAAAACTAGTGAAAAAATAGTATAATCAAAATTAATTAAATATGTAATATTAGAATAATAAATATGAAGATGAAGTAATATAACCCATTTAAAATAAATTAAGTTATGAAATTATCTTGAACAAGGTAACTTTTTTGTCAAACCTCCACAAATAAAATAATTAAAAATGAAAATAAAAAACCATTAATTGTAATTTTATCACGATATTTATTTTCAAATGAGTATTATATAACCCATATAAATAAATAGGTGTACAATGATAAAATATTTCTTTGTGATTTGAATTTGAGATGATGCCCCTTACCCCCACTTCATTTTGGTTGAACATTATTTAACCTAATTTATAGTTTTTTTAATAATTATATTAACTTTCAATTATACTATTAATATTTATAATTTCGTATGGGGTTCTTTTGTTAACATATTATTTCATGTTCGCTAATTATCCCTCGTTATTTTCATTATCTCTACATTTAATGGCTTTGTTTTCTCATCCGTGATTTGTCATGAATGTTCTGGTTCATGTGTATATTATATATTTTAATCATATATATAATAATAATCAAGAAAAAATAAAATATTTATACATCAATTATACTTTTAATTCTAATAATGAAATATGGTTTTTAGGGATTAAATATATTATGAACATTTAGATAGTATGCCATACGTATGCATAAGTAACATTTCA
Source organism: Viscum album (assembly GCA_963277665.1). Classification (NCBI taxonomy): domain Eukaryota; kingdom Viridiplantae; phylum Streptophyta; class Magnoliopsida; order Santalales; family Viscaceae; genus Viscum; species Viscum album. The sequence continues at coordinate 1,329,324,408 of OY728162.1, forward strand.
TGTTTTTAATAATCATTATCTAAAGGATATAATTAATATTTAAACATTATAGAATGATAATAATATCAAATAATTTCATTAAATATATTTATACATATCATCCATGTGGTGGGCTGATGAAAAGATTGTTATGTCACATTGTGAAAGCAGTTCTACAGACATACATGAATGGTGTTATCATATTTCAATGAGATAAATGATAAGATTAAAATTGATATATTATATGTTTAGAATGATAAATATACCATTAATATCCTAATTGTTTCATTTATATCAAATATTCTCGTTATATTTATCCTTATTATCTTCCTTGTAAATCATTAGTGAAAAACGAATCACATCCCTTCGCGAGGTGAGAGCATGCCGCACACAGAAGAAATTTTTTCAAATCCCCTATATAAAAAAATTAGAAGTGTATATATGTGGTATAAATAATAATTATGTATTATTATATTATAAATAATATATATATACTTTATATAAATCATCATACCCAAAATTGATATGTGGTAATGTGAAAACTGATGACATGGGTTTCTGATGTGGTAGTCTGTCGTACACACAAATAATAATTTCATAACCTATTGGATGAAAGTGTGGATAGTTGTAGGTAATTCCATTAACAAAAACACATAATTGTATATTTAAGATTATTATGTTTTAATATCATCATGGTTTAATAATAATTGATGTATGATGAGGAAGAAATTAAATAAGAATTCTCGATGAATAATGTTACCTCTTCGTCAAGTAATATCCTTCAGTTTTCCACAAATATCTTCCTTGGATGGATGTAGCCCAAAATATGAATTATAGGATAAGATGAGAGATTATGGGGAGTTATTTTTTAGATTTTTTAATATAAAATTTTTTAATATGTGAAGTGGAGTGGATAGGGGGTGGATTTTTATAAGTGAGGGGAGTTTCACACTTGTATGTTTTCTAGAAGAAAAAGGTGTAACCTCATTTCTCATATCCCAAAAGTTTCCAAAATAGAGTATTATATAATATTATACATGATATTGTCTAAATGTGGCAGTAAAATTTATTTAATACATGTTCTAAAATAATTTTAACACGTATTATTTTCATCTAATCCTACGGTAACTCCATTTTTACCTTAACCGCATTAAATAATTTATAATTTTTTCACCATTAAATTTCATCAAAATTTTATTTTGACATTATTATATAATATAAATTTTAATAATTCCAAATGTTTATTTTTTTTAAAATATTACATCTATATAGTGGCAAAATTTATTTTAAAATTAATCATATAGACTTGAGAAGTATAAATGTATTTAAAGAGAAAATGTTCAAAATATTACGGTGTTTTCAAATGTGAATTTAATATAAAAATTATAAAAATTACCAAAATTAGATAAATAGATATATTAATTAATTAATTTTACATCAAAACAATTTTAAAATATAATTTAACTATATTAATAACCTAAACTAAAACATAGTCTTCAAAAAAAAATTAGTATATTTCAGTATTCATCAAAAAATGAATGTTTTTTTAAGAAAAATCAAAACATCATCCTAAGATAATTTTGATATAATGATTTAAAAAATTATATTTAATTTTCAATGTAAAGTTAATTAAATTGGCAAAATTTAATTTTAAATTATATGCACAATGTGTGACTTAAATAGTCTTTTAGAAACAAAATATTATTTTTGAAAAAACAAATTCTATTTATATTAAGGTATTATCATTTTATTTTTAATAAATAGATAACCATAATTTTAATAATTTATTTAGAATTATTCACACTATCAAATTTACATTTAAATTTAAAATGGTAGTCTATATTATAGTCATTTTAGACATGGCATTGTGTGTTTTGAAAGCTACTAGAAGGATTAAAATTTAAAAAATATTTTTTGTGGGTTGTTTAAGATCAGTGTTGCATGTCACATATATTAATAAATAAAATGTTCTTATTTTATAATTTTTTTTGTTAAATTATCTAAATCTTTATTAAATTTTATCCTTCCTATTTGAACATGATCTAGGTAATCAGTGTATTGATATTTAAAAACACTTCCATTTAAAACTGTCTTTGAAAAAATAGTTAATAAAACATTCTATTAATAAGATATAAAGAAAAATCCAATGGTCACATAATAAGGTTTCAATGTGAATTGACATTGGTGGAACCCAAATATATGGACATTAAATAAATGTGTAAATAATTATAGATAATGAATGAGTTCACTGATAATAAGAAATTTAATGATAAAAGAAAATTTAAGGCCACAAAATTATAAATCTATAATGATTTAAAGACCATTTTGATTCATCTAATATAAATTTATTATGAATTTGGGTTTCAATATTCCTTTTATCAATATGAGGAATTCATATACAATCTAACAATATTATGATATATAGTTAAATAAAAACAATTTATATCATAAGAAAAAGTTTATCCTTTAAACATGCTTTGATATGTTTCCAATTCATCATATACACTTTGAAATTAATATCCAAAAAAATGAATATGTATTCCTGATGCACTGAAATATACTTTTAATAGATCCTATTATCCATAAAAATATTACAATTATTTTCATCTCTCTATCACTACTCACCGAAAAAATATGGATAGAATATTTTATCTAATATAATATATTAATAACTAAATCTCAATAGTAAAATCATTGGTTCAATATTAATTTTTTCCCATAAAATAATTTAACTAAAAACAATGAAATAATAACTAGTACATCACATAGGGAAGTGGTAGGTTTTAAACCATTATCTTCAATATGTTGTGGGTTTAAGTCCACAGACCAGTTAGACACGGTGTGTAGTCACCTTGCATGTGGGTTTCCATTTTTCTAAACCCATAATAATATAATTCCAACAATATTCAAAAGCTTAATAGCCCATAATTTTCCCAAAATAAAATATAACAGAAAACCTAAAGGCTACCAATACATTTAAACATATTACCATAAAATGTTAGGGCATTCTTCCTTAAATTTGTTTTATAAAATATATTCAAAAAGAATTATTTGAATTTCTATAAATGTTTTCAAATAATATACTTAATATTTGTAAACCCTCATCACATAAAACTGAAAAATTGGTGTTTTTACATTGAATTTAAATCAGCATTAAACTCATATACCCATGATAGTAGCCATAACAAAATAATTATTGAATACACCTATGAATATTAAATTTGACAAAATCCTAAATTGTTTCATGATTCTTATACAATAATAAAATTGTCAAAATAAATAAATAATTTAATTATAGAATCAAAATAAATTAAAAATTGTTCTATTTTATATCAACATAGAAAATTCCCTATTCTATGGGTTAAAATTTAAAATAGAGGATTAAATTAGACTAAAAAAGTCTTCTCCCCATTTAAGAAAATGAAATAGAAATGGGTCCTGATGAAAAAACTTTAATTCCATCCATCATACACTTCACTTTTCCTTAAAAATTCATTTTTTGTGACCTTTTTTAGAATAATAAAAAAATTCCATTCTATTGAGAAAACATGGTTTAAATCTAAGATACCATATCTTTAACATTGGCCCATCATTTTCATTAATATTGAAATCCTTTATAATAGTTTGTAAAGAAAATGTGATTTATCTAAAAGGTGTCCCCCAAGAGAGTCAAACTAGGTTTGTAGTAATGCCCATTTTCATTCCCCATGTGATGGTTGGGAAAATACTAATTCACTGTTTTTAGAGTTATTACCCCTAGGAATATCAATTCTAGAATCAATCCCACTTTTAGTAATCCAAGAAGAATGAATTTCCAAGAAAACAACCTAATATCTAACTCACCAAAACACTATGAAAGTTTTTACACTTATGATTAGATTACATCATAATATTAAATTCCTTGGTCTATGTTTTACATAATCGGTTACTCATGGTTTCTACTAAACTTCCTATAATTCTAACTATAGAGACCACTACCCTAGTATTCTAGAGATGTGGTATTATTTATAACATTCACATAAGAAATAATGAATCACATCCTGATCGTATTAATTGAATATTAGACTTGGTGAAATAGATAAATAATTGATTCTTGTGTTATATTTGAAACAAATAATCACATCATATTTTTTGAGAATAAAATTTTTCCCTCTATAATATCTTTACATATCAAACATAGTACACTTCATGGATTCCTAATAAAGGGAAAAATAAGAATGAGATAAAATGCTCATTAAGTATTAATTACAATATAATAAATCATGATTCAATAAGAAAAATTGAAATTTAAAATTAAATAGATGAGCAGACAATCCATTTAAAAAACATGACTATTAGAGAATGATATGGAATAATCAACATGGAAGGGAAAATAACTGAACACAAACTATATTTAACAAACTTTAATTGTATGATAAGAGAAGTGATAATAAATATTAAATGGTAATTAACTATAAAACTATTCTATTTAATCAATTACATGACTATCATAACTATATATGGCATGATCAATATATAAATGTAAATAACAAGAAACACATACCATTTAATCAATAAGCTCAAAATAAAAGACTCTAGAGAAATTTTCATTTCAAAATATCGTGTATAATAACAACTAAATTCTTAATGAATGAAATTATAAATTATTTTATGGCATATCTCATGGACGTTATACATCTACCATCAAGAATTTTCCTCCATATAATCGAAAAATGATGTGTAGGTATACACCAAAAACATATATTTCTAGTGCAGGACAACTGATTCCTCTCATCATATAGTTGATATATCATGGGGCTCCCCATGACTAGCCACCACCCATGTTCTTATGAAAAATCATTCATCATTTATCAAAAAATTCATTTAAACCATGAAAATGTTTCTTATTATCAAATATCCATATTAAAGAAATAATTCATATTATGAATATTTACCATGTTAATAAAAAACATTCAATATAAAAAAGGGTATGTATAAATGAGATATAGTTTAAGAATATATCATATCTATGATAAATAAAAGGGTTATTTAGGGTAAATTTAATGTCTAATGGTCACTGGAATGTGAATATTTCAAGGTAAAGTTTTTGACTAAAAATAGAATCAATAAAGTGAAAATAAATACTTTCCTTTGTCAAATGATCATAAAACATACATATAAATAATTAGCATTGTATCAATATAACATATACTCATTGTAGTATAAATAATAGGGTGTCATGCTTAATGAATAAGGATACTAGAAAAATATAATTAAAAACATAACTGAGGAATTAATAAAATTAATTTGGATAATTACTTTTCAAAAAATGTTCACAATATATTTTTTACCTAAATATCAGTGATAAAAATTAACCATATAATGGATGTTTTAATACATTCAGTATATATGATAACAAAAATTTCTATACATGATGGGTACATGAAGGTAAATATTCCATTTCCATTTTATGAAAATACCAGATGAGCCTCATTTGAAAAAACACAATTTGATTAATTTCAATACATTTTATAAAAATTTATAATTGGTAAAAATTGGTTTTATAAATTTTTTTAAATTTGATAGAGTTATTTTATGAGATAATATTATAGAAACATTGTTTTAGAAGAAACTTTTTCTCTGACCGAAAAGAGAAAATAATTCAGATTTTAATAAAAATATTTTATCAATTATTTTAACTTTCAAAGACTGTAAAATGGTAAAATCACTTGAAAATATATTTAATAACTAGAGGATGAGAATAAAAATATAACCTCATTACTACTATATAAATCCCTTCAACTGAAATTGAAGAATAAAAAATATCAATTATAATTGTATTGTTAAATAAATCCTTGCAATGATCATAATGTTGAAGTGATAATAAATAAATGAATTGAATATGTGTGTCAACTATAAATTCACATAATAAAATTAGAAATAGAAATTAAGATAATAAGAATTCATTGAAAAATAGTCAAATAATATTAAAGATGATGAAGAAGTAACATAACCCAATGAAAAAATTTGATTTAAACAATTTTTTACCAATTGGAAAGTTTGATGTAAATTCAACTATGATAAAATAATTCAAATTGAAACCTAAATTATTATGTAATTATTATAGTACTTTTAAAATGGTTAGTATGTACACCATATAAAATATATTAGGATCACAAAAATAAAATATTCCTCAATGATCGGAAATTGAGACAAATCCCCTAACATCACATTTCATTTTGGATGAACATGCTTTAAACACCTTTATATTGGTTTTAAACGGGTCATTAAATTATAAACTAACCATATTAATATTTATAATGTATTATATGATCCTTTTATAATATATTATGACCCTATAATTAATTATTTCTCATTAGTATCATTGTTTTTGGTATTAATTTCCTGGTTTTATCATTCTAGATTTCTCAAGAAGGTTATAGTTTGTTTTCATATTATTTTATTTTATCATCTAAATAATAATAATAATGGATTAATTATAATATTTATACATAAATTATACTTTTAATACCAATTATTAAATATGGTTTTGAGAAATGATGTATGTTATGATCACGAAGATGGTATGTCGTACGTATTTTTTTGTAACGTTTCTTTATTTCAATGATCTATATAGAAATATGGAACATTATATTTTAGTTTAATGTAATTATTATTATTATATCATAATTTTTAATTAAATATAATTAGAATTATCATCCATTTTGTGTGTTTAAGAAAAGATATTCTCAACACTTTGTGAAGTGTATATTCAACACGTACAAAAACGATATTATAATCATTTAGTGTCTAAAAAGGTAAGAAAGAAAAATATATATGAAATTTTTTAATGTTAAATATCTCACTAAAAATAAAATTATTTCATTTACATTAAATTTATTTAATACTTTTATCCTTAATATCTTCCATGTAAATCATTAGTGAAAAAATAATCACACCACTTTGTAAAGTGGTGGTCTTCCTCACAAATGGGCGATGTTATCGTACTTCCTGCAGAATGGAAGCTAAAAAATTTATATATGATATAATTACTCAAAATGGATAATTATGTCATTAGTTTCATATATATATATATACATGATGAACATAATCATACAAAATCATGATATGCATCATTGTAAAATAATTTGACATCTGTTCGTGAGGCGGTTGTTATCATACACATGATTGATGATTTCGTAACCCATTTCTTGGAATTGTGGTTTTTGTACGTAAATAAATTAACAGGAATATCTATTTATTTAAAATAATTAGTTTATTATATCATCGTGTTTTAATAAAAATTTATTGAGTTTGTGGAGGAAAAAATATAAAAATTATTAATGATGAATGTTACCGCTTATTCGGGTAACCTCTATAGGATTGCATACAATACCCCACTAGGCTGGATTTATTCCAATAATAATACATTTTTTATTAGATAATAGAATTATTTATGTTATTTTCATATTTATTGGATAATTTAAATGGGTTTTAAGTCATTAAAATGAGTGGATAGGGGTGACCTTTGATATGTGAGGTGAGCGGCACAATTGTAATTATTTGCAATGAAAAAGGTAGAAAAAAAATATTAACATGATAAAGGATAAAAAATAGAGAATTCAAGAGGATTACACATCATATGGTATAAAAAATTACATAAAATATATTGTTGAAAAAGTTTTAAGTAATTTTTATTCTCACCTTTTTAGATTAACAATATTTTAAATCAACTTTTACCTTAACAACTACAAATAATTTCTTCTTTTTTCAATATTATTTTGTTAAAAATTATGTTAAAATTATATGATAGTAAGAATTACTCTATTCTATATATGAAATCCTTTTTTCAAAGTTCCATTCAAAAAATTGAAAATTTTATATTTTAAAATTAATTCAACTATGCAGAGATAATTTAGGTTTTAAAAAATAAAATACTCAAAAATTCCAAATTTTTTTTGTAATAATTCATCATGGGAATTATTAAAATTAACTAAATTTGATTAATATATATATATATATTGATGATATATTTTTACATTAAAAAAATTAAAAACGTAACTTAGAATCACATATATTTAAATGAAAAAGTAGTTTTGAATATCAATTCAGTGATTCACTTTTCATCCAAAAATAAATCATTTCAAGAAAATCCAAAGAATTAAAACTAAAAAATTTATCTTCTTATTAAAAATAGAATTTTTCTTTCAGATAATTTTTCGTACCAGTTAAAATTAAATTTAAATAATTTTATCAAAGGGAAACAAAATCGTAATTCTAAATGTTTAGTTTTTTAGAGAACATTTAATTTAATTTAATTGATTTTTATTTTTGTTATAATCAACATATACAAATATTTTTCATAATTTATTTATTACTATTCATAAACTTATTTTTATGAATATTTTATAGTTACATTAAATATTATGTTTCATTTAAACTTTGTAATTCATGTTTCACAAGTATTCAAAGACATTAAATTTATAGAAATATAATTCCTTTGGTTTTTATGCTCGGTGTTATGTATCCCATATGATATGGAATAGTTTTTTTTAATTTATAATTGTCTAGTGTTATAGTTATAACATTCCATATTAATTTTCTCATAAAAGGAACTTAACAAAATTTATGAAAAAAATCAAAAGACTTCAAGTGATGGATATGGAATGAATTCAATGTCACATATCTACCATAGTTACAAATATAAGAGAAGGTCCACAAAGGCACTCATAAGGACCAATATAAAACATTCATTGACCATAATCAAGATGAAAATATTTATTTATTTTATTAAATTTCATTATAATAGTAACAATGTTTTGAAAACATTTTATGTTTTATTGATATATAATTTCTATAGTATATTTGGATGAAAAATTATATCAATCGAGAGAAGTAACTAATTCACCACACTTTTGGATCGATGATTTTCTTGGTTAAATAATATATAAATATTTCATTAAATTTATTAGTATATATGTCAATAAAAAATCAGGTAATTTAGTTCATAAAAATATTATTTATTTAATTCGTCGAAGAAGCTGAATGAGGATTGACATTCTGCTAAAAGGATATAATTACTGTTGGATGATTAGAAAATACAAATATTTTGGTGAGTTAACAACCCCCAAAAAATAGGTTTAACAAATTTTATTTATTATTTGGTGTCACTGAATAAATTTATGATATATTATTAAAAAAAATTATGTATAATCTCAAAGAAGCCTGGGACACCAACCCTTCTAATCCAGATTCAGCTCCCTTAGAGGATTCCAGAGATCAAGTTCATAGAAAAGATTATTTTTGTTATTTAAGTGGTATGGGATATCATATATCTCTCTTGAGAGTGTTTGGTAGTGTACACATATCATTATTAAGGATTTTGGAAGGAGGGGGCCAATAGTTTTTGGTTATCCTTGTGTAAAAAATGAAACAAACGCATTGATGAATACCATTAAAGTTTCAAAACCACTTATTAACAAATATATTGAATGAGTATCCAAATTCAAGAGTTAATTGTCTATTTTGTTATCTAATATGCTCTAAAGTGATGTTTATGATATAGTAACACTAATTAGGGAGTTCATGAGTGTTAAATTTCATAAAATAACAATTATATATTTCATTTTATTATTTATTTATTATTTAGTTAATATTAGAAGAGTTTCATTAATATAAGATAAACTAATCATGTAAAATATATTATATCCTTGAATGGGTTAAATTGAGTAATGAATCTCATGAAAAATATAGTGGCTCATAATATTTAATGGGCATGTGCATGGCTACTAGTTTTTCGATATTGCACCATTATAAATAATAAATATAGATCAAATCATATATCTCTTAAATTACACATCATAAATTATTAATTAAATAAAATAATTATTAATTTTTGGTTAAATAATTTAAATGAATATTCATAAGTATTAATTAGAGAAGGAACTAGAGGGAAACGGCTTGACGGAGTAAGAGAGGGCGTGGGGAAAGCTTGTTAGTATAGTCACTAAGACACTTGTTTCAGTTGAAATTTTTTGAAACATGTTATTTTATCCAATATGATGTAATTTCGTGTTTTATAATATGTAATGTAATATTTCTTGTGTAATGAACATATTATTTTTATTATACCATATTGGGTGATTGTTTTTTGTATATATTTCTCATGTTCTAGTTTTTCATCAATATAAATCCCATAAATTCAATTATTTATGAAATAGAATAACTATAAATGTGTAAACCACTAATATATATTATAAAATTCTATATTAGTGAATTATATAATCTTCTGGTATTCATTTGTTTTAGGAAAAATAGTATCTAATCCGAAAAACTAGCAGAACGATTTTTCACTATAAAAAACTACATACTGTTTAAAATAAAAATGCTGATAAATATATAACTTATCTATAAACAATGTAATCATCTTGAAAAAATAAAAAATTGACTAAATATTAAAGGATTATAAATTTTATGTTTTTTATAAATGCACTCTATGAATTATATTATTGGCGGATTCGATATTCGTTATATGTAATTTCATATATAGTGAACATAAGTATTACATTCTTAGTAGCCTTTTTTCATAGTCATTCAATTACAAATATCATCTATATATCAAAATATAAGGAAATTTGTATCATTTTTATACTATTATGTTATTACATAAATGAAATAATTGATATATATTCCCCTCTAACTTCTATGAAGCACAAAATCACTGTTAGTGGATTCTATGGACTATCGCCCAAAAAAATCAAAAATCTTTCAATTTTCATCACCTCTATTAATTGATGATAAAAAAGATATAAGCGGTTAATAACAATTATATATATAATATAACTATTAATATCAAATTTATAATTTATAATTTACCTTTTTCGTCTTATTGGTTGAGAAATGGATACATTATAAGTGTGTACATAGAAACTATCACCTCTATGAGGAAATGAGTTTCAATTTTCATTACCACCGATCGTTCTTGGATTTATAAATATTGTTAGTATATAAAATTTAGATCCAGAACACTATTAATTATATATTTTATGAAACTATTTTATAAATATTTTTACCATTATCAGCATAGAAAAAGTGTTATGTGAATAATTACCGAAAAACGCCATGCAACCTGTATAGAGAAGAAAACTATATTACAAATAAAAAATTTATAATAGTAAAATAGAATATAAATATGAATTTTATTTGAAAAATTTTATTTGTTTTATATCTAAAAATTAATTAATTATTTATGAAGTTAATTGGATGTTTAGTAATTTTTTAGACATGAGGTAAGGCTTTTCATCTCAATTTTTCTTCATTGAGACAAGTTATAATGTTATATCACATTTTATAATTTAAAATGTGTAACTAGTTCCCAGTTATTTACTATGGATATCACCATTATGTAATTCATTTGATATAATTAACATTTTAATTTTAATCTTTAAATAACTTTTGATCAAAAATGACTAAATTAGTAAGTATTTCATCCAAAATATTTCTCCTTTGAGACTAATTTTCTTTGATACACAAATTTTCTTTTAATTGGTGTAAATATTTCCAATTGGATTTATAATAGCATGAATTATATTTACCCATGATATTTTAACTTCATCATCATGCTTCAGCTCTTTCAATTGTGTTTTTTTTCAAAATGTATAATAAGATGTAAAGAATCCTCTAAAAAACGTTCATTACCTATGGGTTACAAGTTTTCATTCTTTTTATCTCATATAAAAATATTATACAACTGTATAAACTATATTATATATATATATACCTTAAATATATGAAATTTTGTCTTTACCTTTATTTTTGGGGAAAAATTCATTTTTTCATCATATTTTTCACAATTATATAAATCTAAATTTCTAGGGAACTTAAAATTATATACAATCATGGAATGAATAACCATCATAGAAAAATATACAATTTAATTATTTATGAGAAAAATTATTTATTTCATTAAAAATGATTTTGAAATATATTTGTTTTCAAATAAAACATTTTCCATTTTCTTCCCATAAATAATCCTTCACTAATTTTAAAAAAGAACAATTGAAGAGATATATATTACTCTTACTTATTTAAATTGTTATAATATTTATTTTCTAAATTATATTCCCATGTTCAAGAACAATGTTTATTTTTTCAAGTATCATAGGTTATAATGATTTATTTCATTCTTCTATTTGGAATCCTTATAATTTTTTCTTCTATATTTCTGTAAATTAGAGTTACTAAACCACCTTTACTCCCATCAGTTTTTCATGATAATGATTTATGAATTGATAATTTATTTCCTTTTCTTCTAGATATATGATTTTACACATCACACTAGTGGATAGAATAATTTTTGATCAGGGGTACATTATATCTCTCCAATTTATTGGGTAATGTAAACGTGTCATGAGATTTTTTGTTCGGTGGGTGTGAAGTTAGTAAAAGAAAACTATGTATGGTGCATGATGGGATATCATAAGAATGATATGTTATGGTAGTAGTTAGTCAGATTAAAAAATGGTTAGAATGGATATTATACAATATTATGCTTTTCTTGGTGGTTATCCTTGGAATATTATTATGATGTCTTGTTTTATGATATCATGCATTATTATGATTCTATAACTATATTATTTCATTCCTTTATGTCATTTTTTCATACCTATGATTATACTCCTTATGGTTTTATGTTATTCTTTCCATCATGTTTTACTTTATTATTCCCTTACAATTCTTTCTTGAGCATATTGTTTCCATATGTATTTTCCCAAGGTTATGCAATTAATTTTTTGAATATCTTTGGAAGATATGAGAAATATGTGGATATTTAAATGAAGTTGTTTTTTATAGTTAATATGATGTGTTATTGAATATAATATTTTAAACACACTATAACTCTATATACTTGTATTTTATGGTTCGTAATGTATATTATAATTCATTAAATAATTCATTTTTATGGTTTGAGTCACCTAGGGGAGAGGTAAAATGTAAAGATTACCTCAATGACAAACTAATCAAAATGATATATTTAATGATAAATGTTGTGATTATTAAAAACCATCTATTCTGAAATAATATTAACCGTGCAAGAATAATTGAAATATTAGACCCATAAAGGAAGAGAAGGACGGATATTACTAGAAATTCAAGAAATAAATATTATTAAAAAACAAATAGTCAACCCCCAATATGTAAAACCTGTAGGAGTAAACACCATGTAATCTAAATCCCAAGTTATTTGTTTTAAAATTTTATTAATTAAATTATTATTATTATTATTATTATTATTATTAATTGTAGTTTAGAAATGAACTGGTTCTCACCACATGGAGGAAGAGTTATTTGGAATAATAACATCAAATTTCATATCAACATATAACAGCGTATGAAATTATAATAACAAGCACCCTCTATGAAAAAAAATATTAAATGTGGGTATTTGTATTGAAAATTTGTACACTCTTGGCTAATATGGTTGTACAAAAACATAATATTATGCCATTTTTTAGAAGAAACAATATGTTTTTGAGATTTTATAGATGATATATCAATATAAATTATTCAGTAAGTCTTATATATCGTAAAGATACATGTTACGAATTAATTATCAAAATTATGGGGATTATATTAATTTGTGGTGGGGAGAATCTAATGAATTGGAATTTTAATATATTTTTTCCTCTAATTAATTTAAATATGTTTGATTTCTCTCTGCAAATATAAAACCAAACCAAAACAAAACTATGATATGTTTAAATAGTTCAAACCTACCAATTTAATTAGTATGTATGAATAAGAGTAACAATAACATGAAATAAATTTATATTTTTATAAAATATATTTTATAATAATTTACTTAATTAATTATTGATTCTACGAATATATATTTTTATGAATTGTACATTCTATTAAATAAAGAATTGTTTATTTTTTTAAATAATTATTTTAATAAAATATAATATTTATCTTATATGGATATCTTTATTAGTTCTTTATAGAAATCTAGAATAAGAATAACTAGAATTTTCGAAAAAAATTCCTTTTAAAATAGATTTTCATTGTGTTTTATTATTTTATTTGAAAGTCAAAATACAAAATTTCTGATAATAAATTTTGGAAAATAAAGTTAAATTTTTAGTTTAGAATATCAAAATTATAATGTTATAAAATTTTATGTTATTAGTAAGATAAATGATTTCTTGGTAAAGAGAGATATAAATATATTATTTCTAAAATAGTAAATTTAAATACATTATAAATTTTGCGGTTTAAATTAATATTACACTTTAAAAAATATATACTATAGTATGTAATTAATAATTTTATAATACTATATTCGATTCATGAAATCAATTTATATCATTTTATAAAATGTTGTAATATTTTATGAAAGTAATTTTTCATTTGTTTCATTACATATGTTTAAAAAGAAGAAGAAATAGGTAAAACTTTTATTTCAATATAAAATAAGTCTCATATGATAAATTTTAATATTTTTAATAAAATAATAATTACTATCATTGATAATATTTTTTTTATACGTATACATTATTCTAATTTTTTTATTAAAAACGTCTTTTTCGTGTCATATACACTAAAGTTAATATTAAATTCCCTACACATAGAAAGCTAATATGGTAAAATTATTATCATATTTAATATTAGTCTTTTAATATTATTTGATATGTCCAATTTCATTTTTATTTATTAAATTTATATTATTTGGATTAATAAAAAATTCTATGATAATGGTCACCCAATTATTTTAAATTTATTATTTTTTTATTACATGTAATTGTTATCAATTAAATAAAAATACATTTAAATTTGGTATATTATATGATATATAAAAACATATATTAATATTTTTTCAAACATCTAATTTGTAATCAATACTAATTATGATTAAAAACCATAAAATTTGGAATATAATTTTTTTCTAAAATAGATTTTCTACACATTACTAATTTTATTTTAGATATTAGATATATTATATTTAGAAACTGAATTTGAATAAATATATATTTAATATAATTCCATGAAATCAACATTTGATTATATGGGTTATGTTATATTTTTAATAAAATAAAAAATCACTTATTTTAAATGAATTTATATAGTAGTAGAGTAGTAAAATGTATAAACATATTTGTAAAACAATTATATCATGAATAAAATGTGTGTGTAAAGACCTTTTTGGGTATTTATATACACAAATACACACTAAAATCCATTATATCATACATTCTGATCGGTTTAACTTGGAATAGTGTCATAGCATTATAAAAATATAAAGGGACATTCCAAAAAAATAATTCCCTTATCTTATAAAAGTGGGTAATTTATATCCTTTCATAAAAGATCATCAAATTTTAATTTTAATTGTAACACCACCCAAAATACCTATCCTTAAATTTTCTTTATCATCCTTAATTCCTTGGTATCTAGATGTAATCACAAGGCCTTCACATTCAATGAAATATTTTAGATAAGATTGCCTCTCTAACATAAGTTTTACCTTATTCATAACATTATATCATTAATCATTATCTTCCTAATAAGTTATATTGATAATAATATAAATACATAATTATCATTACTATACTAATATGTTTTTTATTAATGACATTATTATTATTTATTCTTCTCCATACGCTATGAAAAACAAAAGTGTTGTTCATGATTTTCACAGACTACCACCTCCAAAAAGTGATGTCTTCCATTTACCATTATCAATTAACATTTATCCTATCGTTGATTGCGAAATAGAAACATTATCTATGTGTACGTGCATATTATCACCTCCACAAGAAATGAGTTGTATTTTTGATCACCAAACATCATGGTTGGATTTAATAATATATGTAATATTAAAAAAATTTATATATTAATAAATTAATATTCTATATTTTATGTATCCATTTTTTAATAATATTGACCATAGTCAATATGCACAAAGAGTTATGTAAAAATTGAGTGAACAACATCCATCAACATACATAAGAAATAATAATATGTAACACATAAAAAAATTGATACATAATTTTTCTAGGAATATTTAATATAAATTTATAAGTTTATTTAATATTTATATAATAAACTTAATTATATTATTTAGGAGTATTTGTTCAAGTATTGAATGCATTCATACATGGGGTAAGGGTTTTCATCTCAATTCTTCTTTATGGAGACACATTTTAATGTTATGAAATAATTTATTATTTCTATAGTTTATATACTACCAAAATTAATTTGGGAATGATCCATGTTTTAATTCATTATATTATTGAACCATATTATTTTCTATTTTTAAATAAATTTCGATTCAAAATTAACCAATTTCGTAAGTGTTTTTCTTCAAAATTTCCATCATTGAAATATATTTTTATGCACTGTCATTCATTTATATGGTGTGTATATAACCAATTATCTTTATAATAGAATGAGTTATATATATTAATTTTATTTTAACTTCCAATTAAATTTTATCTCTTTGAAAATGTTTTTATTTGAATGTATAATAATGTGAAAGGGGTCATTTTGTCCTATTGTGTTAACTCTAGGTTACATGTTATATATATTTTTCTCCATAATATTCTATATTTCTCACAAGTATAATTACTATATTCTACAAATATATATATATTCCATATATATATACCTAGTTTACATTTCCATTCTTTTTTAGGGACAACACATATTATTTTTCAAACATAAATTCCTCTTTGAATAAATGAATATTATATATGTAACTTCCCATTATCTAAAATAATGTAAACTATCATTTCCATAAAATGTGTTAACATTCAATTATTTTATAAAAATATTTTTTATTTATGAAACCCCATTTTTTTGTAAAATTTGTGGTATTATAATATAACATTTTCCCTTTTTCTTCTATAAATGTTTCATCACGCACTTCCAAAAATAATTAAATAATATGTTATTTTTGAATTATAAATTTTAATAATTGGTTAATTTCTTCTTTTCATGAGAATATTTATTATTTTCCTTTCATTTATTCCTTAAATAAAAATTATGAAACTAAATTTCTTCTCATATGTTTACCATGGATATTTTTTATAATTAATTTAATTTTTTCTTTTATCCACACATGAAATGTAAATATTATTATTACATTTGTCCTAGGTTATAATATATGATTCTAGTATAGACCTATAATGAATCGGGTAATGTTATTGTCAGTTGAGATTTCCTGTATGGTGTGTGAGAGTTTTGGTTATCAACACTAGGTATTGTGCACAAGCGGTTAGCCAATGCACATAGTCTATAGTGCACCGGTGGTTATCAAAAGAATATTACATTATAATTTTAGTTATGAAAGGAATACCAAAATTATGATGTCAGTTATCTATTTTTTCTTGGTGGATATTCTTCACATACACTTTAGATATAATTCTTAATGATATTTCCACATTCCAATGATTCCAATATCTTATGATGTCATTCTGTTATCTCGTATTACCAAGATTATAATTATCCTCCAAATGATTTCTTGTTATTCCTCTAAACCCATTCCTAACTTAATTTTTTTACATTATTATTCCCACATTGGTATTTTTATCTCACCCTTTACTTATTTTCCTCAGGGCACCCTATACAATTTTATTGAATATATAGATATTCAGATCACTATGTGAAGTTTTTAATAATGATTTTTTTTTAATTTAAGATGATTTATTTATTCATATCATATTCCAATGAAACTAGACATAATATTGTAAGATTTTATTTATGGGAAATTATATAATAAATATTTAAATAAACTTTCTTTAAATATTGGGTATCCAAAATAACTCTCACCACCACTCAAGTAGGGAATTCAATTTCACATAAGGTAGAGTGAAAATATAAAAAAATCATTAATATATTAAGGATTATTAAATTAGAGATTTTATATCATATAATAATGTTTTCTTAAAATAATAAAAAGATAGAATCTATTTGAAATGAAACTCTAAAAAAATTTATGAATATATAACTATTTTTTTCTTTATGGTTTCAAATATTAGAAAATGTTTATTTTCATACACGTTTAATATTTTGAGTGATTAATGATTTATTGTAATGTTTCTTGTGATAATTAAAAAATTAGAGATAATTTATTACTATATTAGATAACAGAATTCATCCAATAGACTGGTTTTTTTAAGTATTATAATGTTCAAGTCAAAACACCTTTATTATGATTTAATTTTTCATTTATAACGATCCTAAAAATGGGGATGTGTTTCTGGTGAATCCCAGTAAAGACTTTAAGTGTTTTACTTCTCAAGTTATATGTGTTAAAATATAGATTATTTTTTGTTGAAATATCCCATGAATGAACATAGTTATTATTTCAATACCCTCTTATAAATTTAAGTGTACTCACAAAATCCATTATGGTAAAAATATTGTTTTCCATTATATAATAGATATTGAATAAAAAAATTCATTAATGAAAAAGTTTTATGAGGGGTTTTTAATTTTTCCTATGATGATTATAGGATACTTTAAATCCATATATATTAGAACCTGGGAATTTATCACTATATAGGTATGGGGATGTTGTTGTGGAGTTTGTATTGTGCTTCTTTTTGGGGCTTCTTATGTATCCTTATCATGGGTATTAAAATCCATATAGTTTGATGATATATAGTAAAGAAAATTATACGTAATAGGTTCATGAAATAAATATTATATCAGTTCTATTAATGATCGTGATTCCATGACCTATTATTGTACCTGTTAAGGATATACATTTAGGACTATTTTTTCTTTTAAGGATTTTCATAAAAGAAAATTATTTCCTGTAGTGTAAGATATTATAAATTGCACCATGTAATCATTTTATATAACCATGCATAATGGGATTCTAGATTTAACTACCATGGAAAGGTGTGGTATTTTAATTATGCATGAGTTTCATATTGTTGTTTAACATGACAGATTAGTTAAGTTATATGTCGATTTATATCTCCTATATTATATTGTTAACTGGAATGGGGAGGAATGAATCATACCATGGGTATCAGGGACTAATGGAATCATAGTTATGTCTACACTGGAATCAAAACCTATATATATCATTAGTCTATTAATTATATGTAATGAAGGTAGACTGGATGATTTTTTATCATGAGGATTGTTTAGAACAACCAACATTAAAAACTTGGTATATGGGGGACTCTACAGGTGCTCTTTCAATGTGAGATCCTTATTAACAATGGAATACAAAATTAACTATACTTCTAGGCTCTATGGTTATAGATTAAAACTGAAATGAAAATTTCTAAAGGATGCAAAGAACTCATTATCAATAGGAATACATGTTAATAAGGGACAAAATAACATAAAATATTATTACATCAGGTTTATGTTGTGGTCGTGGTATAAGATTTTGTAATGATAGATTTTAAGTGGGAATACCTAGAAAAAAAAGGGTTTCAATGAGATTTGGAAACTAGGAATGTGAATAGGCTTAACATGGCCTAGGTAGGTTACTCTGGGAATTGATTCACTCATGTGATCCATTAATAATATATGATACAATCCTTAATGTTAAAAATCCTAGTGATCATTATTTGATACCCTTTATTGTTTAAAATTTCATGATCCTATGAAAATAGTATGACAAAGTATACCCCTGTGAGTCATATAGATCTATATAATGATTTAATAACCTGGACCCTATGGACATTATGAATTTGAAATTCTTCCTTGAGAGTCCATTAAAACCCTATAATGTTAAATGGTTAAAAGGTTAATAGTAAATAACCATGTCAAAAAGGAACACCATTATTTTAGGATGCCTACCTAATTAAAAATCAATAGCTATGTGTGGTTGAACTACTCTAGTTATCAAGATGGGTGATCATATTGTATTTTTGGTTGGGTGATTATGAGTGAGCAAAACACATAATAAAAATAACATATATTGGCCTATGGTTATATTTATTTGTCAACTAATTTGTTCGGGCATGTGGGTGGACCCTATGTAAGAGATCGTGTGTTTTTTTGGGCAACTGGTGTAACCTAAATGGCTATTAATGACAACCATGTTATAGTAGGGTGGTTGTTCTATTATAGGGGCCTAGAAGGTACATTTGTTTCAAAGGGGGAACCTTGTAAGAAGTGTGATGGACTTTCTGTGGTTTAGAAATAAAGTCCAAAATGAGGATGTTGTGCTCTAGGGGGAATTGGAACATTCCTGATGTTAAAAGGTTAAAAACATATACATTAGCATTCATTTAATCAAAATGTAATTTATTTTGGGGAGACTGCCTTATTATAACTCAAAAGTTAATCATGATTTTCCAAGAGGAGAGATTAGGATAGGTAAAATTATGGGATGTTCCCTTTGGTTTGGATGAGTGAGGAAAAAGAACGTAGGAAATAACATTTGATGGCCTATGTGGATAATGATTATTTTAATGATTTATTTTGGAACATGGGTGGGCCCTATGTATGGTACCATGTGTCTGTAGGAAAAATAGTGGATCCTTGATATCTAGGACATGATGTCCATGTAATGGAAGGGTAATTGTTCTATCATTGCAGTCCAATTGACACATTGGAATAAAAGGAGGTAGCTAGATAGAAGTGTGGTGGAACATTATTTGTAAAGATGTAGGGTCAAAAAAAAGAGTACATTATTCTCTAATGGAGGGGTTATAGTAAGACACCAAAATATAAAGGGGATAATATAAAACATTAACTACACATTTAAATACAGTTAAACATTTTTTTTGAGAGACTACACAATTTGAACTCAATATTTAATAGATCTTATCCTATAGTTGTTATAAGGATGGTTGACCTTATGTGAAGAATCACTAGGTGTCCACAAGTGAGGGAAACACACTAAAAAAGAATATGTGTTCTCTGGTGGGAGCATTGATTAGTATGATGATCCATTCAGGCATGTGGGTGGGTCCTATGTAGGGGATCACTTGTTTTGGGGTAGTTGGTTGCACTGAGCTGGCCAGGAACAAATGTTCATGTTATGAACAGTGTTCCTATTCTATAGTAGGGTCCAATTGTTAGAAGCCCTCTTTAAATGTTTTCCTTTGACATAGTAAAATAGTAGGCTTCACTAGAGTTGTTTTTCATGGATAAATTTGGTGTCAATTTCACTAGACAGCTTAAATACAACGAGTTTCTATATATTCTATGACGATTTGACACCAAATTCCACTTAATAAAGATTTTTTGAATTATTGATCATGAAGGAATGAACACATATGCTTCTCTATGCCATTTAGTTATGTTCCATGAGGTCCTTAATTATTTAAAATGGAATTTGTGTACATCACTTTAGATAAAAATGAGGTATGGACACTTGTTGTTTCATGTTAACTACTAATTGCTACTCAAGCACAAAGGTGTGTAGGAATTAATGAACATGCATTGACCATTCAGTGTGTACAGATTTCCCATGGTGTGCACATGTGGTTGGTTAAGGTAATTCTTCTATTATTATTTAATGAGAGTGTGTGTGGTAGAGTGAATGATATGGAATAGGTGGTGAGACCATTGGAAAATCTCTCTTCATTGAAAATATCCAATAACCTGTTAAGGATTAATAAAGTGGACTTTGATAAAATTAATGAACAGATAAATTCATACACACACAAATTGGATTCATTCAATTGGATAAAGATTAACATCCTAGTATGATGACACTTAAACAAGAAAATTTCCAAAATGAGGGTATGTTCCAAGGCTTCAGGATAATGGTTCTTACTATATAATATAGGGGAACATTCTACAGGATTATAGTGTGAATCCTATATGAATGAAAAATTTACATTCCCTTTTTAGAGGGAGGCATGGATTTGGAATATGATGTATCCCATAATCATCCACTATAAGTATTGGGGAATTCTCATCAAAGTGATTTATGAATTTGGTGATTCATATAGACCCAACCCTCTATTATGAACTTAATTATTATAAATATGTTTTTCACTAATGTAACTGCAACCACAAATGATTCCCTCTAGGTTATCACATGATGGGATAGTAATTATTATGTTTATCATACTTCGTAGAGAGATCTATGTGAAATGGAATTGGGTAAATATACATTTGAAAACTATGCTGAGATGATAAAGAGGGGAAATGATTTAATTTTTTAAATTTGTCATATTTTCATTGATTCATCAAATCATGTTTCGATCATATTTAGTTTTATATATTTCACCCATTTTGTAATGTTCAATTATTTTTTTAATGTTATAGAGTTTATGGATCAATCATAGAATTCAATTTTTGATGAATCTTTAATAAAGTGAATCTAAGAAATTATCATTGACATTTTTCATAAATCAAGAAGTCTAATCATTCCAAACCCCCTGAGTACGTCCAATATTTCTAGGAAAAGTCCTACATTACTATTTCTGGTAAAATATTCTTCTTTTATATGAATCTAACCTTTTCAATAATTCATTGGTTCCCAAATTAGAGGATAACCAAAAAATCATTGATTATTTCATTAAACACTCTTATTTTAATAAATATATCTTTCTTGGAGAAATGTTTCTATGATAGTGGTGAGAATGATGTAAATATCATTACACACAATCCAACAAAAAATGACCACATGGCACAAATAAATGATTTGGTTATTTTTTAATATTTTACCATTAAATTATCATCCATTATGGTATATATGAAGGGATGGATTCTATAATGTTAATTTTCCCTAATGGTAATATCATTAAGGAGTGTCTATGCCAACTTTGGGATAATTACAGTCGTTATGAGTTTAAAAACAATTACAATTTAATCTAATTTTGTGAGATGATCAGGATATCACAATTTTAAAACTACATCTTCCCAATATCACCCAAATGTTATTATATAGTAGTTCATAGGTAATATTACTATCTATGTTTTTTATGTGGAAGATACAGTGTACCTCTATGAAATATATAAAATAATACATATTTTAAATCACTAGGATTTTAATAATTGCCTTATAATGATTTGGTAATACAATGATTAAAAAGCTATGGAAAAACATTTTAGGAAGACCATAGATTATCACTAGGGATGGGTGAAGCTTCATTTGTATCCTAATTTTTTCTGTTAACATTGCAGTTTTTGTAATTAATTATTTTCAAGTGACAGTGTTAAACTCCCATTTGTTTTGAAAATATATATGTTAGATGATTAAGGGTTGGGTTCTCGAGTTCTCGGGACATTTGAGTGAAAATTTGGAGTTTTTCAATTTTTATTGGATGTTATGCCATTGAAAATCTTGATGTAGCATGTAGTGGGGTCATTTTTTATTAGGAGATATGAATACATATTAGGGGCTATAGGGAGGTAATCTTATATGAATTTCCAAAATATAAATATCTAGGCTGTTGAAAAGGTGTGGCGATGTGGTCTTTCAGTTCAGGTGTCTCCTGAACCAAGGAGGAAGGGGGTTGAAATGCACTGTACATGGGTGTGGATTCTTTGATTATACAAAATAGGACACCATTACTGTTCAGTGATGGGATAAAACATAGAACCACCACAGTACATTGAAATGGTGTATCAGGTTTTGATCTAGTGACTTCGGAGAAAAATAGGATATTTGATGTGTTGGGGACCATATATATTAGACACAGTTTAATCGAAAAACTATATCATTGATGTAATGAGACAAAGTATTTCAATGGAAAATTCCCTTCTTATATTTATGTCATAGAAACACAAAATAATGAACTACAATGTGATAAGTGACCTTTAAACATAATTTTGTCACCCATATGTCTATAATTTTAAAAATCTGACACACACGGTTGTGTTCAAGATTGTTTTTGGAGTCTCATAAAAAAATAATTTTTAGTGAATATTAACCTACCCTTATGAATAGTAACCTACCCTTATGAATAGAAATATGACCATTATGAATAGTAAATAAGAGTTACATTACCTATGAAAAATTAAATAAAATTTAGACATCTTAGAAAGTGACAATTTGACCTTAGTTAACGTTTTTTGTATTTTATAAGTCATAAATAATTAATTATAATTATTTAATTATTTTAATAGAATATTTATTTCACTAAAATGTAGTCATAAAGTATTTAATCAGTGTATAATAGTTTTTAGATAATTTTATAAGACCCTACCTAATTTTTGAAAGAACTACAAATTCAGTTTTAATTTTATAAATTGTTTTTAAGTAAATTATGATTTTAATTAAAATTTAAATTAATAATATTTAGAAAATTATTTTTGAAAAATGGAAATCATTTTTGGATTCTAATCATTAAGTAATGGTAGGGGTAAATGTTTGGGTTTATTCTGAAATACTTCAATTTTCGGGTGAATAGTAAAAAATACAGTTTTTCGCATAATCGGTGTACACTAAATTGCATCATTAATGATGCAATGATGACATAAACATTCTAGAACTTTAGTTTCGGCCAAAACCTAATAAATTATATAAATTGTTCCTTGAAATACAATAAATTCAATTCTCAAACCTAAAAAGAACTTTCCAAAGCCTAAAGTCAAAAGGTGATTTCTTAAAGTGTCTTTTTCTCTTTTTTTCACTTTCCTTTTAATAAATTTATGAATTCAAATTATAAAGAAGATTTAAAGCCTAAATAGAATTATATAATATTTATATATGATTTAGGATGTCAAAAAACTACTATTACAAGTCTAACTCTTGATATATTATTTTATTTAATATTTTATGCAAAAACACCTCCCTCCTCACGTATAAATATGCCCCCCCTCCTCTTGCTGAACCACACCTCTCAAGCTTCGAAAATTGTCTAAGATCTTCCAAATAATATCACCTATCCCCTTACCTACGACCAAGAGCTTATGGTCTCATAAAAAGACCATGAATAGGCTCTTAAGGAGGTTCTCAAGTGAAGGATTCAAGAGGTAATTTCCCTCCCTCTCTCCTTTACTTTCCTTTCAAGTTCAAGTTCCTTTCTTGATCTCTCTCCACCTATATTCATCCAAATGGATTTGTAACTATAGTATTATACATATAATTTAATCTTATGATTATAATGGTATATTATATAACCCCACACCTTTTCGCTCTATCTTTTAATTTAGAGAACGTTGTTCATGTGGTGTTAATTTATCACCTTCAAAAATAACATGCTGTCTTCTTCCATTTCTACCTTCAGATCTGGTCATGAAACCATTTTTATGGTTGAACCAGAATATTTTATATGTATTATGTTCTATTTTAAGTTCTGTAAATAACCAATGGCCATATTACAAAGTGAAAAGTTAAAACAGGTTCATTGTGATCCAAAAACTGCTCAAATTAACCCAAATAATCATCATTTAATTCTTATCTAATGAATCACCCACACTGATATAATATAATTCATTATTAAATTCATTCAAGATTATGTAATATCATAAATAACATGTAATATCAGTTCTGGATGTTTACACATGATCTACCCAAACATCAATTTAACAATACAAGTGGACCGCTCAAGAAAACCATAAAAACGAACATCCCCGAACAACGTTTTTTAAACTCTATAAGTCATCCAAAGGTACATAATATGACATAATGAAACTAGAATGAAAACTATTAATGTATAAAAGGTTCTGTAATTTCTAATTAATGAATATAATTTCATTATACAGGACATTAAAGAGAAGGAGGCATTTGGGTACAAGGTAAGGGGAAATCTCAAACCCAATTTTATTCCTTCGGGTTTTCCCTCTTTCACTCCATTTTTGATATGGTTACTCCTCAAAGATAATTTGTTCATCATTTACTTTATTTTTTTGGGATATACATGTTTGTAACTGGTTTTTATGTCCATCAAAATGTTTTCCAAAAGAACTCTTCTTTCAAGATCTCACCTTTTACCTCTCCTTCAAGGTTGATGGTTCTTGTATCAAGTATGTTGTTCCCTCTTTCTTTTAGGAACCCAAAGCTTATGAATTTGTTATTATGAGATCAACCCCATTCCTTTCCATGGGTTATTTATGTACATGTTTTATATGTGTTCTATGTGGCAAGCATGATAATGATAATGTTATGATGTGACGGGTGCGCCCAGAATTATATAGCGCAATATGAATGTTTAAATGTGACGGGTGCGCCTGGAATTATATAGCACTCCAATTCATTGGGTAAAGTGATGAATCTCATGAGTAAATGTGAAATTATGTGTGAACAAGATGCTAGCTTGGTTCCCAAATATGCATGGCAGTTAACCACTAAGACATGATGTTTCATTTTTATGCATTGCCACATTTCAAGTCTTTTATTTATCCTCCTCTCATTTCATGATCGTGTTCCTATGTCATGATTATGAACACCCCATGATATATTGTTCTTATCTATCCTCTTACTGGTATTCTAGATCACCCCTTTTGATGTATATCCTCAGGTGGCTACATGTACTAAGGAGAGGACAAGTGCCAATAAGAATCTAGAGAAGATGAAATTAAATAAATGTTTATGGATGATGTTGTTTTTGTTATGTGTGGTCCTAGTTTTCCCAAGACACTAAACCTTTGGATCCTCCATGTGTAATACTATTATGTTATTTATCTTTGAAATGATGTAATAGTAATGAATGAAAAGTCCGGGTCGCTATAGTTGGTATCATAGGAATATTTTAGTTAATTTGGGAATTAGGACTAGTAAACCCTAGAGAAAACCTCTAGAATCAGAATAAGTACAAATATGTGCACAAGAATATTTAACTATGGATCCCATATTTTATGTTTTTGGTATATTTTTTTAAATGAATAAGTCATTCATGACTTGTTTACTTGTGTTTTGTTCTAACCTTTTTATTTTAGAAAATGATGGGAACCAGGAGAAATCAGGACAACAACTCTTGCGAGGGCCAATGCAATGATTGCCTGAACGACTCCCCAATGATCTTGGAGGTGGAGTTCAAAACTTCATGGAGATTCTTACCCAATTATCTCAGGTTATGAATAATAAAAATAATAATTGGGAACTTCTTCCTTCGCCAAATAGGGAGAAACTAGCTATCGAATGTTTTATGCGGCAAGACCACTGACGTTTTGTGGATCTTCTGATCCAGTAGTTGCAGAACAGTGGGTCAACTCCATGGAGAAGATCTTTTCTATTCTTCACTATTCCGAGATGGAGAAGGTGACTCTAACCGTTTATCGTCTAGATGGAGAAGATGATCAATGGTGGGCTTTGATTAAGAACACCAAGCCAAGGGATGAAATTGAGGAGATGGAATGGGAAGACTTTAAGAAAATGTTTCTTAATAATTACATCCCATGAACTATTCACACGAAGATGGAGAGAGAATTTATAGAGATCAAGCAAAAAGAAGGAGAATCTGTCACAACATATGAAGCAAATTTCACAAGGCTCGCAAGGTATGCTTCAGGTTTTGTTATCATCAATGATAGCAAAATTGAATGATTCTTTGGTGGATTAAAACGACATCATCTAAAGGCTCTTGCAATTCGAGACTTTGGGAGTTATGAAGAAGTTGTTCGGTGTGCTCTCAAAGTGGAGATGGAGTTTTTACAATGGTCCCATGGCTATGGTGATAAGAAAAGAAATATGGATTTACATGTTGGTGGTTCTAGTGACAAAGGTGGGAAGAAAAATCAACGACCCACATGCCAAAAATGTGGGACGTTGCACCCTGGGAACTACCTCAAAGGTACGAGGAAATGCTTTAAGTGTGGGAAAGAAGTACACCAAGCTCAAGAGTGTAAAAAAGACATAAAAAAGGGAAGGATAATGTAGCTGATGAAAATATAGAACCACTCATGGTTCAATGCTACAACTGTAGGGAGCTAGGGCACTATTCAAACCAGTGCACTAAACCTCGAGCTCTTGAGGGTAATTAGTGCTAACAACCAACAATGCCAAAAGAACAAGGGAAGGCTTATTCCATCACTACTGCGGTGGTGGAACATGATAATGAAGTCGTACAAGGTACACTTACAATTCACTCACAAATGGAAAAAGTCTTATTTGATTCTGGTTCTACGCATTCCTTTATATCAAGCAAGTTTGCGAGAACTATAGAATCGAAGCCCTGAAACCTTGAAGTAGAGATATCTGTAAAAACACCAAGTGGTGCAATCATTGCAACCTAAGTGTTTGACTCTTCTCTTGTTGACGTATGTGGGAAGATTCTTCCTGCAAATCTCGTAATACTTCCCTTGGTGGAATTCGACGCTATAATGGGAATGGATTGGCTCTCGTTATAAAGAGCATATATCAACTTTCGGGAAAAGGAAATATATTTTAATATTCCGAACCATCCCATGATCCTCTAAAAATGCAAGGATGATCATGAATCTCCTTTGAGAAATCCTTCAATGGTGTGGGTGTTGATTCCCTATGAAGAAGAATACCTCACCCAAATGGTTGAGTCGAAAGAAAGTTCCAACCTTGAGGAAATGCCCATAGTGAGGGAATACAGCGATGTATTTCTCGATGAGTTACCCGAAATTCCCCTGGATCGTGAGGTAGAGTTATCAATTGAACTCATACCTGGAGCTACTCCTATCTCGAAGTGTCCCTATAGGATGGCTCCTATCGAACTAGATGAGTTAAAGAAGCAGCTGCAAGAGCATCTGGACTAAGGGTTCATACGCCCTAGTGCATCACCTTGGGGTGCACCGGTGCTCTTTGTAAAGAAGAAGGATGGAACCATGCTGTTATGTATCGATTGTCATGAACTCAACAAGATCACCATAAAGAAAAAGTATCCTCTCCCAAGGATTGATGACTTGTTCAACCAGTTAAGAGGAGATCAATACTTATCAATGGTGGATCTTCATTCTGGATATCATCATGTAAAGGTGAAGAAGGAAGATATTCAGAAGACTGCCTTCCGGACAAGGTATGGGCACTATGTGTTTTTGGTGATGCCCTTCGGACTTACTAATTCCCCTTTAAACTTCATGGATTTGATGAATAGAGTCTTTAGACAAGACCTTGAAAATTTTTTGGTAGTGTTTATTGATGATATTATCATCTACTCCTAGAGAAAGGAGGAACATGAAGAACATCTAAGACTTCTGTTGGCGACAATGAGAAAGGAGAAGTTGTACGCCAAGTTCAGCAAGTTTGACTTTTGAATGAATCAATTCATGTTCTTAGGACATGTGATCAAAAGTGAGGGAATTTATGTGGACTCTTCAAAGACAAAGGCGATTGAAGAATGGCCCAGGCCCTCTTGTGTCACAGAAATCCTTAGTTTTCTTGGATTAGCTGGGTACTATCGACGTTTTGTGAGAAACCTCTCACGATTGTCAAGCCCGCTAACTATGTTAACAAGGAAAGGGGTAATGTATGTATGGACGGAAGAATGTGAGGGAAGCTTCAATGAGCTAAAGAGAAGGCTAATCACTGCACCTATACTGGAACTACCAAAAAGCGGTGAATGTTTTGTGATATACAGTGATGCTTCAAAGAGAGTCTTGGGTTGTGTACTCATGAAAAATGATAATGTGATAGCCTATGCCTCACGACAGTTGAAGATCAATGACCAGAACTACCCGACGCATGATCTAGAGCTGGAAGTCGTGGTTTTTGCCTTGAAAATCTAGCGGCACTACCTTTATGGCGTGAAGTGTGACATATACACTGACCACAAGAGCCTAAAGTATATATTCACACAAAAGGAGCTCAACATGCGTCAAAGGAGATGGTTAGAGCTAATCAAGGATTACGATTTCTCTATTCACTATCATCCTGGAAAGGCGAACAAGGTAGCTAATGCTCTAAGTAGAAAAGAACCTGATACTCTATCCATGTTGAGGATTGAGAAAGACCCTATCTTCTTGGATTGGCAAAAGATGGATTTGGAAATCATAAGGGCAGGGGATACATCCTAACTTTCCCAAATGATTGTGCAACCATGCATCCAAGAGAAGATTAAGGAAGCACAAAGGGATGATGTGGAGATATAAAAGAGGGTGAATGCAGTAAAGGAAGGGAATCTGCAAGATTTCCATATCGACGATGATGGTGTGATTCGGTTTGGATCGCGGCTTTGAGTGCCTTCATCACCCGGGATAAAGAAGGAGCTATTGGATAATTCACATAGCTCAACTTTCTTTATCCATCCTAGAAATAGCAAGATGTATCATGATCTCTGAGAGCACTTCTGGTGGGATAACATGAAGAAGGAGATTGCAAAATATATATCAAGGTGTTTGGTTTGTCAGCAAGTTAAAGTTGAGTGACAAAAGTCCAAAGGTATGATGCAGTCATTGACTATACCAATGTGGATATGGGAAAATGTTACTATGGACTTCGTCATGGGTCTCCTGAAGACGTCAAAGGGAAATAATGTGATATGGGTTGTGGTTTATCGACACACCAAGACTGCCCATTTTATCACTATTCGGGAAGACCTCTCACTTTAACAACTTGCAAGGATATATGTGAGGGAAGTAGTAAGATTGCATGGTGTTCCACTCTCGATTGTCTCTGACTGTGATCCAAGGTTCACATCTATGTTCTGGAGGAGCCTTCAACATTCTTTGAGTAATGAATTAAATTTCAGCACAGCCTATCACCCCCAAACTGATGGCTAGTCTGAAAGTACTATTCAGATGCTTGAAGATATGCTAAAAGCCTGCTATCTTGAATTCAAAGGTTGTTCGGATTAGCATCTCCCATTGGATGAGTTCTCATAAAACAATAGCTTCCACTTGAGTATTTAGATGGCTCCGTATGAAGCTCTTTATGGGAAATGATGTAGAACTCCAACGTGTTGGGATAAAGTTGGAGAACGAAAGATACTTGGTCCCGATCTTGTTCAAGAGATGATAGATAAGGTTCAAGTCATCTAGAAACACATAAAAGCTGCTCAAAGTCGGCAAAAGAACTATGCCAACAACCGTCTAAGGGACATCGAGTTTGACTTTGGAGATAAAGTCTTCCTTTGAATATCTCCATGGAAGAGAGTCGTGAGATTTGGGAAGAAAGGGAAGCTAAGCCAAAGGTACATTGGTCCCATTGAGATCCTTGACCGTATAGAAGTCGTCGCCTATCATCTGGCACTTCCACCAAATATGGCTCAAGTTCATGATGTGTTTCATGTATCACTACTGAGGAAGTACATACCAAACCCCTCAAATGTACTAAACTCAGAGGTGGTACAGCTGTAAGATGATCTCTCCTATGAGGAGAAGCCGGTAAAAATTTTGGACCGAAGTGATAAGGTTCTACGCAACAAGACAACCAGCCTTGTCAAAGTGTTGTGGAGGAACCATAAGATTGAGGAAGCAACTTGGGAACCAGAAGAGGCAATGAAGGAAAAGTACCCTCACATGTTTGTGTAAAGTGAAAATTTTAGGGGTGAAATTTCTTAAGGGGGGAGAATGTAACGACCCAAAGTATTTCAATGGAAAATTCTCTTCTTATATTTATGTCATAAAAAGACAAAATAATGAACTACTAAGTGATAAGTGACCTTTAAACATAATTTTTTCACCCCTATGTTTGGATTTTTAAAAATCTGACACACACGGTTGTGTTCAAGATAGTTTTTGGAGTCTAATGAAACAAAAATAATTTTTAGTGAATAGTAACCTACCCTTATGAACAGTAACCTACCCTTATGAAAAGTAATATGACCCTTATGAATATTAAATAAGAGTAACATTACCCATGAATAATGAGATAAAATATAGACATCTTAGAAAGTGACAATTTGACCTTAGTAAACGTTTTTGGTATTTTATAAGTCATAAATAATTAATTATAATTAATTAATTAATTTAAAAGAATATTTATTTCCCTGAAATGTATTCATAAAGTATTGAATCATGTGTCTAATATTTTTTAGATAATTTTATAAGACCCTACGTAATTTTTGAAAGAACTACAAAATCAGTTTTAATTTTAAAAACGGTTTTTTTAAGTAAATTATGATTTTAATTAAACATTAAATTAATAATATTTAGTAAATTATTTTTTAAAAATGGACATAATTTTTGGATTCTACGCATTGAAAAATGGTAGGGGTAAATTTGTGGGTTTATTCTGAAATAATTCAATGTTTGGGTGAATATTAAAAAATACAGTTTTTCACATAATCGGTGTACACTAAATTGCATCATTAATGATGTAATGATGACATAAACATTCTAGAACATTAGTTTCGGCCAAAACCTATTAAATTTCATAAATTTTTCCTTTAAATACAATAAACCAAATTCTCAAACCTAAAAAGTACTTTCCAAAGACTAAAGTCAAAAGGTGATTTCTTAAAGTGTCTTTTTCTCTTTTTTTCACATTCCTTTTAATAAATTAATGAATTCGAATTATAAAGAAGAGTTAAAGCCTAAAACGAATTATATTATATTTATATATTATTTAGGATGTCAAAAACTACTATTACAAGTCTAACTCTTAATATATTATTTTATTTAATATTTTATTCCAAAACACCTCCCTCCTCATGTATAAATAAGCCTGCCCCCTCCTCTTGCCAAACCAAACCTATCATGCTTCAAGCATTTTCTATGCTCTGCCCAATCATCTCCCCTACCCCCTTACCCACATCCAAGAGCTTCTGGTCTCATCAAAAGTCCAAGATTATTCCCTTAAGGAGGTTCTCAAGTGAAGGATTCAAGAGGTAATTTCCCTCCCTCTCTCCTTTAATTTCCTTTCAAGTTCAAGTTCCTTTCTTGATATCTCTCCAACTATATTCATAAAAAAAAATTTAACTCCATTATTATACATATAAAATAATATTATTATTCTAATGGTATATTATATCACCCCACACCCTTTCCCTCTTCCTTTTATTTTAGAGAACGTTGTTCATGTGGTGTTAATTTATCACCTTCAAAAACAACATGCTCTCTTCTTCCATTTCTACCTTCAGATCTGGTCATGAAACCATTTTTATGGTTGAACCAGAATAGGTTATATGTATTATGTTCTATTTTAAGTTTTGGAAATAATTTATGTCCATATTACAAAGTGAAAAGTTAAAACAGGTTCATTGTGATCGAAAAACCAATCAAATTAACCCAAATAATCATCATTTAATTCTTATCTAATGATTCACCCACATGGATATAATATAATTCATTATAAAAACATTAAAGCTCATTTAATATCATAAATAACATATAATATCAGTTCTGGATGTTTACCCATGATCTACCCAAACATCAATTTAAGAATACAAGTGGACCGCTCAAGAAAACCATAAAAATGAACATCCGTGAACAACGTTTTTTAAACTCTATAAGTCATCCAAAGGTACATAATATGACATAATGAAACCATAATTAAAACTATTAATGTATAAAAGGTTCTGGAAATTCTAATTAGTGAATATAATGTCATTATATAGGACATTAAATAGAAATAGGCATTCAGGTACAATGTAAGGGGAAATCTCGAACCCAATTTTCTTCTGTCGGGTTCTCCCTATTTCACTCCATTTTTGAAATGGTTACTCCTCAAAGATCATTTATTCATCATTTAATTTACCTTTATGGGATATACATGTTTGTAACTGGTTTTTATGTCCATCAAAATGTTTTCCAAAATAACTCTTCTTTCAAGATCTCACTGTTTACCTCTCATTCAAGGTTGATGGTTCTTCTATCAAGTATGGTGTTCCCTATTTCTTTTGGGAACCCAAAGCTTATTAATTTGTTATTATGAGATGAAACACATTCCTTTCCATGGGTTATTTAGGTACATGTTTGATATGTGTTCTATGTGGAAAGCATGATAATGATAATGTTATGATGTGACAGGTGCGCCCAGAATTATATAGTGCAATATGAATGTTTAAATGTGACAGGGGCGCCCGGAATTATATAGAGCTCCAATGCATTGGGTAAAGTGATTAATCTCATGAGTAAATGTGAAATTATGTGTGAACAAGATGCTATCTTTGTTCACAAATATGTGTGTTAGTTAACCACTAAGACATGATGTTTCATTTTTATGCTTGCCACATTTCAATTCTAGTATTTATTCTCCTCTCATGTTCATGATCTTTTGACTATGTCATGATTATGCTCACCCCATGTTATATTGTTCTTATCTATCCTCTTACTAGGCTTCTAGCTCACCCCATTAGATGTATATCCTCAGGTGGAAACATGTACTAAGGAGAGGACAAGATCCAATAAGAATCTAGAGAAGATGAAATTAAATAAATGTTTATGGTTGATGTTGTATTTGTTATGTGTGGTCCTAGTTTGCCCAATACAATAAACCTTTAGATCCTCCATGTGTAATACTATTATGTTGTTTATCTTTGAAATTATGTAATAGTAATGATAGAAAAGGTCGGGTCGCAATAATTGAAGAGAGTATTTTGTAATAATGTAGGAAGCTTGTGGCATGGAATAGAAGGTCACATCATGTAATTCTGTTTTATGGTCTAGCTATATATATCAAGACACCCCTTTGAACTATAACTTCCTCCATATTTTTCCCTCAACTCTTAGACAGTCAGAGTTCTCTTTGAAAATATTTAAACACATATTTTGTTAGAATCATCCCCAGTTTTTGGGATATATATCCATGGATTCCCTAATCTTTTTTAATTTAGGTTTATGTCTACAATTTTATGTAATTAATGAATAATTATATTTTATTATATTAATTATTTTCTTTCTTAGTGTAAATAATGGTACTTATATCAAATTGGATTTGATTCCTGGTTTATTCATTTTTATGTGGGATTAAGATTTTAAAATGTATTTTTGAATAAATATTTATTTTTTCAAATGGTTTTGGTTTATAAAAATTATATTTAGTTATCAATGGGAATTTTCATTTTGAAATTCATATTTTTTTGTGACTTATTTAAATATTGGGTTTCACACACTATGAATAAGTGAAATTCAATTAAAGTGGTTTTGGTTATGAAATGGATATTCCGAAAAGTAATTAGATTATATTCAATATGAAAAGGGTTTATTAAATGTATGAAAGGTTTTCTAATAATTTTTGGCAGGAATTAGACATTGGGGACCATTGTTGTGGTAGGAATAGAGATTTCACATTAGTGTGTGTAATACCACTAGAGTCATCAGTGTCGATAATGTCACTATATGTTTTTTGATATTGACCAACCATTATGGAACTCAATATCAGGATGAATCCACATTCTACATGATTTTGGAATTTCATTATGTCTTTTATGTTTACCAATAGGTTAGAGAAAAATGGCATGATTTTTTATTTTTCATTTACAATTGGTTTATTTCACATGATTGTATTTCATGGTTTGATTTATCACTTATTTTATTTTATGATACTAATATATTGATTTTCACATGGTTATCTATTTTCTAATATATTTTTTGTATTCCAACATTTTGTTAATTTGAACCAATTTTATGAGAAATTAATGGATGTTTTATAAAAAAATTATCTATTATTAATTCATTATAAACTGGTGATATTTTAGAGGTTGCGCTAACATTTTAGTGGAATAATAATTTTTATAGAGTAATTGGTGGAGTCTTATTAGGTTTTGTTTTCATGCAATAATTATAGAAATCTGAAATTTTAGATATGATTTTGTAGGACACATGTAAGCAGAATTGAATATTTTTTATCATAGGATTCTTTTGAGTTTTCTTAAATTCATTTAAAAGGCTGGTTAGTTGTTATGGAATGTCACATTGAGGCCCGTTGATGGACTGGTATTGTACCTTTTCCAGTAAATCTTTTTGGCATGATCGTTTTGGTATCATAGATATGTACTCATTTGTTTAATATTTATTTTTTTGGATAGCCATGTTTTGTCTTTAAATGAGACTTTTTTTTGGTTTTGTTTATCTCACCCTATCGTATAACCTCTTGGGTGGCTTGCATTGTTAGAACGAATTGGTATCATAGATATGTACTCATTTTAATATGGTGCGGGTACTTTTTGTACCAGTCCTACTCACTATTTTATATCATCAATGTTAGTTGACATGTTGGGCTTAGGGTTAGAGATTATTCAATTTTTTTATCTTTACAATACATTTGGAAAATGTTACAAATGAGGCTTTTAGTTTCCTCCATTTCAGGTGATGATAAATGAATTTGAGGTGTTATGAAATTTCATGTATATTGATCATGATATCTTTGACCTAATTATTATCATGGATTTGATCATCAGTGTTAAGGCATAGATAAACTATTATCATTTAAACATACAGTTTCTATCTCCTAGTAGATCCCCTAATTATTTCAAGGTTAATAGTATTATATATCTAGGAGGTAATGGAATATTATACCTTATGTTGAAGTTATCTCATTCCAATTATCTGATATGTTTCATGATTAAGATATTTCTCACAAGAGTATCCCACTTTTGACAGTGGTGAGTGTGTACCCAAATATCTTTTGGGATGATTTTTTATGTTTTACACCATACATAGAGGTCTTGTTCACTATTTGCATTCTCTCACAAATGAATCCCTAATTTATTCCCTATTTTCATATAGTTCCTGATGATTTAATGGAACTGATGGTTCACCTTTTGAACCGCAAATATAATGGATTTTTTAAACCAACCATTTAACCATGGGTTTCACTTGTCCTATTTTCTAATAATTCCAAGTGGAGACGAAATATTTTTAATGATTACCAAAATCATTAGTGAGTTCCCATTAATAAAAAATATACCTTTCCAAGAATTGAAGATATCTTTATCCATATAATAGGGGCTCATTGGTATTTAAATACTGACCATTTATTACGGTACCACCAGTGGAGAGTAAAATAATAGGATGTACCTAAGATAATTAAAATAAGACATTGTGGGAATTTTGAGTTTTTATTTACTCAATTAGATATTACTAAATATCTTAATGTTTTAGTGGAGTTGATGTACTTGATCATTCATATGTTCTAGGAATATTTTTTCTTGTAGTTTAGGAGGATATTTTTCTATGCTCTAGGTCAAAGAATGAACACCAGGATCATTTTTATATTATCTTTAGATCCATTAGAGAAAAGAATTTGTATGTTAATATTTCCAAGTGTCAATTTTGGATCCATGAGTTAAAATTGTTGGAGAATGTTATATCTGAGAAGGTTATCTTAGTGGATCCTAAAATTATTACGGATGTTACATCATGTGAATTCCATGAAATGTATTTGAGATCATGAGTTTCTTAGGATTTTCTAGTTACTACAGGAATTTTTGTAATGAATTTTTCTAGATCTAATTCTTGGTGATGGATTTATCCAATATGGGTGTAATGATTGGCTGGGGATGTAAATTATTGATATCTATAGAGTAATTGAAAGTGATGTTGACTTTCACTGTAGTTCCGATTCATCTAGAAACATGACTAGGAAATGATGTTTTCTAGGATGACTATGGTATGAGTTTGGGATGATTCTTGACCAATTTAAAGAAGTTTTTGGCCTACGACTTCCACTAACTAGACCCTACTGAAAATAGATACACTACCCATGATCTTTAGTTGGAAGACATTTTTGATGAACATAAAACATGGGGTCCATATCTCATTGCAGACACATTTATGTTATATTTTGTACATAATAGCCTAAATTATATTATCACATAGTGAAATCTAACTATAAAATTGTGATACTGAGTTTATTATCTTCTGAATTTTTATAATGATATTTCTTGTTCTCCTAATTAAGGGAATGTGGTCACTGAAACATTGAGAAAAAAATTATTAACTCAAATTGTGAAGGAGTCAATGGAGGAGTGGTCTCCCATGAGTCTATTTAATGGGATGTGCATGCTAGTATATGTGGATGGTTGGATGGTGTTATTTAATCCAAAGAAGGATGAACAATCATTTTATAAATGATTTTGGATAGAGCAGGTACCAAATATTTGTTTCAACTATTTTATTAATATCTTATATGGTTGGGAGACCTTGGGTGAGTGATTTTGGTCTCCAATTTTTGCATTGTTATCCTGAAATAGGTTGGTTGTCCAATTTTGTCATAGATAGGAGTTAATTGACATAGGGGACCATTCATGTTGGTCTTTACACACTACGAATACCAATATTTAACATGATTTGAAACAATGATATTGATGGATTGGGGTGAGAGTATGGATTGTAGATTTTGTGTCATTATTCCCCAATTTTCATAAACGTAAAGAATAGAACAATATAACAACTATTTTGTTGCATGAATTACCCATTATGGAAGGAATTTGGGATGATAGTTCCAGGTAATTTAATAGGGTATTAATTCAAACTCATTGTGGGATGGATTTTATTTAGGGAATCATTTATTGACAAATGAAATAGGGTAATATCCTCCCAATAAAATAAATTATGAATATTGAAATTCTTGGGGGACTTTTATGTTAGATAGGTTATGAGAATTTATTGGGTTACCTCTGTGATAGTTTATATTTGGCACCTATGGTAAATTTCATGGTTCAAAAATTGTTTTCAAGAGGAAATAGATTACCTATTCAAATTGTGCATGGCATATCATTGACATAAATATGGATATAAAAATATACATATCCATGTTCTTGATGATATTGTTTGACAATGAATTATTAATTTTTGTGGATCATGGGAAAAGTTTCTTCCTCTGGTAAAATTTTCTTATAACCACAGTTATCAT
The DNA here is from genome assembly GCA_963277665.1 of Viscum album. Classification (NCBI taxonomy): domain Eukaryota; kingdom Viridiplantae; phylum Streptophyta; class Magnoliopsida; order Santalales; family Viscaceae; genus Viscum; species Viscum album. The sequence continues at coordinate 1,329,362,944 of OY728162.1, forward strand.
ATTCTAATATAGACGATTCCATTTGAAGTGTTGTCTATCAAACAATGTAGATCTCCTTGATGGTGTGTTGTTTTTGTAGATAAGCCCTTCTTAGGAGCGATCATTTTTCAGAGGTGATAAAAAGTGTGAATTTTAACTAGAAGATGTTTTTCATGGCCTAGATTTTCTATAAATATCATGGCGATATAATTTTTTTCCTCTAGAGTCTGTGTTTTTTGATTGGGTTTTTCATTAGGTTTCACCTTTATTGGGAAATATCATATTCGGTATGTAGGGAATGTTTTGGAACAGGGGATCATGGTCCCATTTAAAATCATGGAAAAAGTCAGAAATGTGACATATATTTTAGAAGTACCATCTAATTCTACATCGATACATGACATGTTTCTTGTTTCTCAATTAAGGAAGTATCAACTACATGTTTCACATTTGATTGAATGGGAGGATTCTAATCTTGGTCCCAACACCAGGATTGTTGGGAAAATAGTTCAGATTAAGGATCATTGATTAAATTTGTTTCATTACAAATAAATTCCATTGGTCCTTATAATATGATAGGTCAAACAAGATAAACATGGCATGTGGGATCATGAATTTTTTTAGGAGGAAGTAATGACATTTTTTTCGTGATTTTACAATCTTACAGAATTTATGTGGGTATAATGTATTTATGATGGGGAGATGATTTATGAATAATAGTATTGATAAGATCTCATTTGGTGGTTTAATGGTTTTATTTTCTATATTTAGGGGATTTTAAGTGAAATTGTGAATTTTACCTTTTTTCTATAAGAGGTTTTACCATGGAGCTCCCTGATACAATATAGAGTGGGTTAGTTGTGGTGTGGTTAAGAAGGACGAAATTTAGGGGTACTAGGGAGGTAATTTTTGAGCTACTTCAATATCTGAGAACACATGCACTGTAGAATAGTGGCTATGGTGTGAACCCTCCATTTTTCTGACCTCTACGACGTCAAGGCAGGAGACCACAGCGTGGTGTCCTGGGGTTCGATTTTCTTAGTTATAGAAATTAAAAAAACCTTAAAATATATTTATCGAATGTGGAATAGAATCCCCATAAGGATGTGGTGTGGAATATCAGGATGTGGTGAGGATTTTCCCTTGGAATGTCATATTTTCACCTAGTTAAGGATATTGGATCTTACACATGGGTTTAACTGAAGGGTTTCAATTTGGATTATGGTCTTACACTATAATAAATGATTTTTGAATAATGTTATAGTGTTTACAACCTATTCGTCTATTTTAAATTTTGGATATAAATAGATAATAACCAATCGAGGTTGAAACATTATCAATCTTTCACCAATGAATCTTGGTAACCTAGATAGCTATTCTAAGGTCTTTGAATCCCTCTTTTTTGGAGATCAACCATATGAATTGGGAGATCGATCCATGGATTTCCCACTCTATTATATATTAAGGTGTCTCTATACAATTCATGTCAATTTTAGAACAACTAGATGTTACTGCATGAATCCTTTTCATAGTTCATTGAAATTATTGAACTGGTGTAAAATTAGATTTGATTAATGGGTTCTACATTATTTAAGGGGAATTAGTTTTATAAATGAATTGGGTATTGTAAGTCTAATTTTATATAAATTATCATTGGTTTTCAATGTATGTTTTCATTGAGAAGTGCATTTTTATAGGTATTTTCATTAAATTTAGATTTAGAAAAACTATGTGTCGGGGTGTGATGGGAATGATGGTGTTTGGTGCCCCATTCTTTTTTAATTATTTTTAGTGTGTTGTGTGTATATTTTTGGCTTCATGCCTTGGGAGGTTTTGGTTGTGTTTTCGGTTTGGCTGGCTTGTGCCTGTAGTGGTGGATCACCTTGGACTCGCTACCTATTTATCACTCTACTTGTTTAATTCTCACATAACTAAAAGGTGATTCTATTAAAGAAATAAAAAATATATTTTAGTGACATTATATAGTGGGACTCAATATAAAATTGGATCCATGTTATTCTGGGTTTAAAATTTTTATGTATGGTATGTTTACTCATAAGTTACAGTCCAAATTGTGTACATTTTTTCCAGGTTATTTTTTCTTTTATTGTTTCACATGATATTATTTCATGGTCAGATTTATAACTTGATTTAAATTATGGTATCCAGGTATTTGATTTCACATTCATACCTTTCTTCTGTTATACAGGTCATATTCATGGATTTGGTGAATATGGAATGTGATAATAAAAACTGAAGGTTGTTTTATAAACTGTTTTATTTTCTAGAAATTATTTATAAAATGGTTATTTTAAAGATCAAGATAGTTTTTCCTTGGTTTATAAAATTTTATTGATTATTTAGTGAAATTGGATTTGGATTCTCTCTTATGAACATCTTTTGAATCTTGGAATTTGTAGCTATTGTTTTCTGGAGAGAGGTAAAGGGAATGAAATCATATAGATTACAGGGTTCTCTTGATTGTCAAATCCTTCATTTAGTAGGGTGTTTGGTGGTGAAGTATGGTCACATGGAGTCTCATTGATGATTTTTACTTCTTCCTTTTATGGTTAAGTTGTTTGGATTGGCCTTATTGATCTAATAGATATAGACTCTTTTTTCCATTATGTAAATTACAAGTTATCCATGTTTTATCATTACATTTGAGTTGTTAAATGTTTTTTTCTCTTGCCATGTGGATGAACCTATTGGGAGATATGTATAATTAGCCTAGGTTAGTTTATTAAAAATAAATACATTGTAGTAGACTTGAATAAATATAATCTCATTGAGCAATAGTTTATCTATGGGATGAAATACAACTTTAATTATATCATATCAATTTACTAATGAATCAATATTCTAGAAATAAATAAATGTTAGTGTTTATAATCTTAGACCTCTTACCTTTGGTTACCTGGGATGGTGAGTTGTGAAATATCAATTACTAATTTTTAATAATATTAATTCATATGTTATTCTAGGGGTTTTAATTCATTTCCAAATATTAAAAAAACCCATTAATTTCTAAGGATCCACCCAATTAAGAGATGTTAATTCAAAGAATTTAAGTATTTTATTAGGTCTTCCAAAGATATTTTCTAAAAACCAAACACATCACCAGCTAATCAGTGTTGATTGATTGTTTACATTATTAATTTAGTGTTGGAAGATACTTGATTAACAACCAAAGAAAATTCAACCCTATTAAATATCTATTAATTATTTTTACAAATAAACTTGAATAAAATCCACAAAAATTATGATTAATAATAATACAAGAATATTAAATTTTATTGAATCTCAAAACCATTTAAGCCCCCCCCCCCCCACTAGATCAATAATTAATGAGATTTCTATCCCACCATGTAAAATACTGCAACCATGGTCATCAATTTCATTATAATGAAAGAAGAAAAGTATTCTATAAAATGTCTAAATAACTATATATCCTAAAATATGTATTTACACCCTCTATTTTATTGATTTTTATTCCTTATAGATAATTAAATAAACCCTCGATATCCCACATATTTATTCTACATCGATGATATGATTCTTCATTCAATGATGAAGTATTACCAATAAATTAATTACTTCCACTTGATCATCCTCTCTGTTAAATTATGTTCCATCTATAATATTTCCATCATTTTCCAATTTAGTTATACAACATGAATATAAAATTATCATAGCATCTACATCCCTTTAATTATTACCACATGTACTACTTTGATGATGGGTGGATCTCTTGTATTTGAATGTTTATTCATATTGTTCCTAAAATTAGAAAACATAACATAGAGAATGATTCTTATGGTGGGATCCAAAATATATTGTCCAAGGTGGTTTATGGTTTGCTAGATTATGGTATTGTGTTGGTAGTGGAATTAATGTTGTGTTAATGATTATGATTTTGTATGAGAGTAACACTAGAATGAAACACAATTAGCTTGGTATTCCAAAAAGGATTTTAAAATTACTGTTTATTTTCATGGAGTGTAGATGTTTAATTGACTCCCAGAGATATCGTTAGGTCCAACATTGAGTTGAAAAGTGAATGAAACATTTATACTCCAAAAATAGTGTTTGGGATTGTTGGCATGGAGATAATATAGGTCCTTATATTACCCCAAAATTTTGGTAACTATCCCCTCATTAGTGGACAAAGTGTGGGGCATGGACTCTAGAAAACATTTAAAACCTGGAAAATTCTTTAGGAATTACATGAGATATTTCATATTAGATAAAAAATAAATATGAATATATTGATTCAAATTCCAAATTTAGGGCATCATGATTCTTTCTACATTTTCACATCAACATATCCATGGGTCAAAATGCCACAATATATTTCAATGAATTTGCATCCTAGTGCTGATGTTAGGTATTACATTGGTATTAGTTAATATCATATTGTATTGAACATTTTAAATTTATTTTATACATGATCTATAACGGATAAAGTTTATTATCAAGTAAAATTTAGAGGTAACGTTATCATTCAGACATAAAATGGGGTGTTTCTACAAGGCCTCATTGGCAACGAACATAATCTCATTGGTCTAATTATAGGTCTATATTTGAAATATAATTTATTATTGGGACCTAACATGTTTAATATTATATTTATAATTAATTGTTAATAATTTTTATGGTTTCAGCATCATTCAATAAATCAAAAACTCCTAATTTTATTTAATGATCAAATCACTTATTACAGGTCAACAAATAAAAGGAATATGTAGAAAATAAAATTAGTTTATGCATAATCCTTGATTAATAAATAATGTTCACAAATAAATTAAATTATGATATATTATTCTAATGCAGTAAAATTTGGTTATATTCCAATAGGTTTATCATATAATTTAACACACTGTGATGGGTATGAGAATAAGTGTATTCATTAATTTTTCAATTATTATTGAACTATAAGTTTGACACTGGGACTAGTAATAATCTTAACCTGCCAGGAAAATATTTAACACTTGTCCATGAAAACATAAAAATTAAAATAAACAAGACTCATATTAATTTTTTTAATTCTTGTAAACTGTGTGTGAGACATCTCCCATGGGCAGGTAGTTTCTATCATGGATACATATTCTTCACTATAATTTAATAAAAAACATAATATGAATCTTTATTCCAACCTTCTAAAATTCATAGAATCCCACTAGTCATACTCTGTATCCTATCGCTCACAATGTGTTAGAAAAAATTATGTTTAATCTTTATTCTAACCATATAAAATTCATTCACTCGATGTGCATGTAAAAACATATATATATATTGACTTCTTAAGTTTACACATCATGCTCTCTTCATTTTCTCAATATATTTATCTCACATAAATATATTTGGATAATAAAAATTCCTTTTTTATCACTCACATGATATATCAGCATATATATTTTCTAAAATAATTCAATGTAAGATAACTAAATGAATCACAACAATTTTAGTTTCAAAAAAATTAACGTGTTATTTTTTTTAGAAAAAATAATGATTATAGACCTCCAATTTCTTCTTTCTGGGGAAAATATTTTCACCACCAAATAATGTAATCCATGTGGAGTAATTTTTCATGATCTTTAACAAAAATAAAGAATATTAAGTTGTAAGAATACATCTAGTGATGTTACTTATTTATCATTATAAATATACAATAATTGTAGATAAAAAATTCATCCTCTTTAGTTTCCACTTATTTTATTCATATATATCCATCTCAATATACCATTTTCTTCAATGATATCGTGGGAAAAAAGATAGTCCCCAATTTTCATTTAAACTCATCTATAAAACTCATATTACATGTCTGTTGGATTATAAAATGATTTAGAATTATAATAAAAACAAAATATCATTTACTGACATTCTATATTTAATATTTGGAGATTCTCTCCAATCAAAATCATCATTGAGAACCAAAAAACATTTTAAATTTTCCCTATTGAAACATAAATATATTAGATAAAAAAATCCCATTTTTTGAAACCTCATATTAATCTAGTTGAATCACCTTTAAGAAGTGTTATTTTTTTATATAAGATTTTTTCTTTCATTATATTGTTTTTTTAATTAGAATATTTTAGTTTCAGAAACATTATTTTTCAGCCAACACATAATTGGAATTTTTCTTAGTGTTAAAGGCTAACATTAAAAATTCAATGTCTTCTTCTCAATGAAGACTTATGATAAAATTAACAGGATATCCTAGATACTTATATTCATAGATTAAAAGTCTTATTCATAAAGTCTTTTGGGATGTCTAAATGGATAAAAATTATTTATTAAACCTTACAATATATAAATATAATGTTCAACAATGTATTATGATTAATAGTTATCAGTTTACACAATTATTCAATGTCTTATTCAATATCTCATGAGTTATTATAGGGACTGTCAAATTTCATAGGTTGTTTTACTTTTATGAATTACCTCATAACTTCACTAATATACCATTATTAAAAACCCCCGACATTTCAAATAAATAAAATATTATCTCATACACCTCCAAATATTTTATAAAATTTAGATAATAAATTCATCCAACAAACTACATCATAAATAATTATAATGTCAAAAAATTCTCCCCATTTTGGATTTATTGGAAATATTACTCAAAATATCCAAATAAACTAATATTTATTTAGAATGAGATTTCCACAAGTTCACTATGAATCAGTAAATAACAACATTGTCATAGGGGAAGTGTCTGGTACCACAATATTGAGAGAAGTAGTGTTTTTGAGATAATTGTTTCCCACTTTGATAGGAAATTGTTCCCAAGTGACATAGATAAACTCCCCTAATTTCATATATCAAATTGTTATATTTTTTAATCTCCCCCATTAAATTATATCTACATATTTTTATGATAAAATGGTCCACCCCCACCCCTTTAAATATATAATTTTAAAAAAAATTCTCCCCTTTTGTTTAAATAATCCAAAACCATTAATGATGGACCAATGAAGTACCATTTGGTGATTAGAGAATGCAGAACACGAAGATTCAACAGTATGTTAGTAAATTGTTTCAGGGGAAACACATTAGTTAAAATTTCTAAAATTTGTTTATTAGTACCAATAAACTCAAAAAAACTATTTCTAAATTTTTCTATGAGGAAATAATATGAAAGATCAGTATTTTTAGATATTGAGTGTTGAACCAGATTTTTAGAAAGATGGATTTCAGATTTATTAAATTATGAAGTACATCGTGATCAGTTAGCATCAAATATTAAAAAATGCATCATTCATTATAGAAATTGAATCATTGTTTTCTACTAAAACAAACATATTATGATGTTTAAAATATGAAATAATGTACAGTTTGGTTTTTAGGCCTCAACCTTGATTGGGTATTGATTGGTGTATCCTAATAACAAATATAATCAAATATCTAACTTGTTTTTTTATACGCACATGGGTTTTCCCCTGATTCACTATCCCTTAATCATATATAGTAATATTTTAATCATTTTCAACTATAACATTCTATGTTACAAATTTCTCACCATTATGTTTTTCATATTTATATAGTATTTCATCTCTTGAATATTCATCATCATATCCATTAGAATTATATATTTTAAAACTATTTCCAATTATCTTGGCATCTGAATAATCCATGACATTGTTTTCAACAATATTTGATCCCAATACTATTTTTAAGATACCCACAAAAGTCTCATTCCCCATTATTTTCATCAAAAATCCCCATTTTTCTATTAATATTTATATAAAAGGATATTCCAAATATTTTACATTTATTTTTGTTATTTTTCACATCTCATACAGAGCCTTATTAATTTTACATCTTAACAAGAACCAATTATGGAAATGATTATTTTTTGTAGAATACTTATCCCCCAAAGAAATATAAAATCGTGTGATCATCTAGAATGGTTTTTCTCATTTACATAATACGTTAATTTTTTCATTCATTAAGATCATTCTGTTGAGAAGTTTATGGTGTCCAATATTAATGTTTTATCCAATGGTTATCTATATAGATATAAAAATCAATGCATGTAAATTCTTCTTAATATTTTAGCATTATAATTTTTATGTCAACAAGATGGAATTTTTTCAATTGTCATTTAAAAACTAGGAACATTTGGATAACCTATGATATGGGTTTCACTTAAACCCCATTTTTCATTAGGGTGAAGTCATCAATGAATGTAATGAAATAAATATCACCCTTTGTTTAATTTTTTTATGGGTCCATATAAACCTTCATATATTAGTTCCATTATTCTAGTGGATTGAATGTCATTGTATTTGTGTATCATTTGAGACATTTTTCAATTTGACATGTTTTGTAAAATAATCTATTTCTCTATTGATTTTGGGAAGGTATCTCATTACATCATGCCTGTAAATATTGCTCATATTACCTCGTCCATAATGGATTTGTTTTTCTACTACATATTTTGTTTTTATCTTTGGGACGACTATAATATAGGTTATATTGGTTAACATTATTAAACAAGTTTCCAATCTTTATATCTACTAAAGTTGTAACTTTTCCATCATTATAGTTTTTTAAAAAATTGAATTGTTTAAAAACCTTATCGACTTTATCACATAGTTAGTTAAAAAATTCCATAGTGTGTTTAAGACATTCCACATAAAACAAATAATCCCATTTGAGTCTATTAAAATCAATTTTAGTAGTTCTAATAAATTTGATGTTTAGTGAGTAATCATTATCAAAATTACAAGATCATCTTCAATGTTTCCCAATTTTATTAGTAGAGAAGTGTTTCTAATCATATCTGAAGATCATCCATTGTAAAGTATTCATTACATTGTATTCCATCTTTACTTCAGAGAAATCTTTAAAAAGGGTAAATCCTTATCTTGATATATATTTTGATATCCTTAAAATTTTTAATGATAGGATATCAATCAATTTAGTCTTGTCGTACATTTTTAATTATAAAGTCATAACTTCTCTCATATAATGGAAAAATTGTTTAGAAAAATGAATCTCTACTGAGTGGGAATATTTTTGGTGACTTCATTTAATTATTTATTCTATATGAAATCACATATTTACATCATAGATTTACTACCCCTTACTTCATGTATTCTTCCATGTAGAGTCATTGTTTCTAAACATATAGGCTTTGGTTCTATAAATCCCCCAACACTAAAACAATCTACAAAATTTGAACATTATTTTATAATTGTATTAATATTATGAAAATTGTATTCAATAATTCTATATTATATTCCTAGATATAACGTGATAATATTTGAACTTTAATGTGATTTATTTTCATTAAGTTTACATTTTATCCATATTCATAGAAGATTATTTATCATCAACTCTTCGGGCCTAATATTGTTTTGATTTTGATTTTGATCATGCAAGGTTAGGGAAATCATATCCACGTTTTAGAGAAGTTTCATGTATATATTTTTCCTAGGATTATGTTGTATCCTTTTTAGTTATCTATGTTTCTTAGCATTGATTTCATGAAAATTATTGAATTATTAATATAATCATTTCAACTCCTTTTTGAGTTACATGACATTTTGATTCTATCTTTCTATGTTTCTCTTCCTTGGAGAATTTTTTAAATTCAATATATTTTATTATATATAAATTATGATCCACAGTCAACATTGAATTATTTATTTACTTTATTAGTTCAAATAATTTCTTTATCAAATTATTAATTTATTATACATTCTTCTTATCATACTTATAAAGTACCTTGAATTACCTCTTTAGAGGTTTTTACTAAACATAAGCTTCCAAATCACAAATGAGCATATTCTCTATATTTTTCTCTTCAACAAATTTTTCATAACTACATCTGAATGATTATTTATTCTTTATATATACCATAATTTTTTGAAACATTCCACGAAATTATTATTATATTGATTATAAGTTGAAGTATCTTAATATTTTTTCTTTTTTTATTATTATTTCCCCTTTTTATTCCTGACCACTTGTTCACAAGCTCACCATATTTATTATCAGCCATCGTGTTTATCTAAAAATTCTTCATATTGTTATTTTAATAATTTTTTTCATCCTCAATTTCAAGACTATTTTTCATTGTAAATTTTATAAAATAAATTACAACACCACCATAGTTGTTGAATTATAAGGACAGTTTACCCTTGTACTTGTCTTTACATTTTCTTAATATTTTTCAGATATGATATATGATAGTTTTTCTATCTTCATATATATCATAATTACCACAAAATTCACTAAAATTTAATGCTATTATAATTATAGATTTATCATTCTCTTTAAAATAATGGGCATCTCTCATTTTATAGGAAATGAGGATGTTATAAAAACTCATAAATATAAAGACTTACACTATCATCTGTATAAATGTTTTAGGATCAAACATATCTAGGAAATTACTTATGAGATTCTTCATGATGAAATAATCTTCCAAATTTCACCAAATCTTCTATTATTACTCAAAATTTCTTTCAGAAATAGAGAATTATTACTCAATATTTTACTCCGTAATCACCATTATATTATTGAAATTTCTTCTCTAGTATTGTATATTTGTTTATTTAACTTTTACATTCATTTTATTTCTTATTTATAAATTATATCACATATCCTTGGTAGATTTTCGACCCATAACCATGGTAAAACATTTCATCAAAAGATACATAAGATAAGTATTACTTATATTTTCATATACATTAATATTTATACTGTTAGTGAAGGTCATATGATCACCTATTTGTATAAGTGGAAAATTGATTTTAGTTGCATCAAGGACCTCAAGATCAACTAACAACAGATAAGAAACCATCTTATTATTTATATCTATGGAATTATTTTCCAAAAAAGATGAAACTCCTCTACTGATTATAGATTTAATATTTTCCATCAAAAAATCCTCTAAGAGAGTATAGAAGAAGAAACATGTCACTCTAATACAACTTTAAGGTTATAATAGATCATATAGAAACACTAAGAGTGGGTTGAATTTATATTTTTTTTATCAATATTTTCAGGCACTAAAATCTATCTGTTGATACTAGTTAACTTCTACATATTTGAAGTAAATATTTAATTCTCTTATAGTGGAAAATTAAAAATAATGTCAGTAAATCACACAATAATTATTTACTGAGGCTTTCCCCCATTTTTTGGGTTTACATTTTCTTGAAACTAGTTGATATAATATATAGAATTTCACCACAATATGTAAATCAACAAATTATAATCAATGGGGAGGATTGTCGTTTCATAGATATTATCACATCACCCCTAGTTACATTTATATTTATATCACTTTTTATACTTAGAATCCAATTGATTGCATTAATTCAAAATAATTGAGATAGATCACATAAAGCACATGTTTTCTTTAGAAACATATGAATATATTCTAAAAAATACATAAAAATATTATAGAATCATGAACACTTGTTACAACACCATATAAATGTATATCATTCTCTATTATAATCTTCAAACATCATTCACTGGATTCTAGAGCTCAAGAAGATGTAGATGTTTAGTTCTGAACATCACACACCAGGACTTCTTATTTTTCTCAATATATTTTTTATAGTTCTATATAGTTCTATTTTTACCAAACATATTTTAATATTACCACTCAGAAGAACATATTACCATAAATATTTTCATAAAAATTATATTTAAGAGCATTAAATTGATCCCATAAATGTATTTTTTTTCTAAAACTAAAAGCATGCGAACATTAAAACTTCCAGAAAAACCCTAATAACTGAATTCCAACTTCTTGTTTACCATGAAATTATTTTCACATCCCAACAAATTAATCAACATGATTTATATTTTCAAGATTATTTAACATAAATGATTGAAATTCCTTTTAATCTAGACATTGAGTTTAGTTTTTTATTCTTCAAACTCAAGATAAAACAACACTGGCTATAAGGTCCTGAACGTTTCTAGTGATGTATCCATATAAAATATAGGAACTATGTTTAATATTTTATTTGTTTTTTTTTGGAATTTATAATTTATTTTTGGTAGGAATTGGGATGTTTTTTTTGGGGTTTTGGGTAGTGTATGATTGTCTCAGGGTTTTTGCAAACCATATGCCCCGACCTAGTAAACCGTAAAACCACAGATAGAGAATGATTGCATGTTTGGAACACATTTTGTAATACTTTTAAATATATTAGGATTAACCATGAAACCCCTATTGTAGATCCACATTATTAGAATGTAAATATTGGGAATCAATTTTCCCCACCCAAGAAAACATGGGCACAGAATTAGTTCTCCTGAAGTATTGTTTTAAAGTTCACAAACCACCCAGGCATTACCCTATATTGACTCGAATCGACCCTAACTCATTTATCTCATTTTTTGAGGAATCGAAATAGATTACCATGTATTATAAACTTCATTATAATAAAATAGAAGATCTTTTTTAAAGATGTAAACCTATCCCAGGAAGAGATATTTTTATCATTAGTTTCCTCCCTCTCTCTCATTTTCTCTAATCCAAAGAAGGGATATTTTCCCCCATTAATGGTGGATATAGAACTAAGTTTTTATGTATATTAATATGATAAATTTTGGATCTAGATACATTATCTATATACCATTATTCGATGTGAAATTGAACATTCTGCTTCAATTTTTTGGATTTCCATTTGCGAGCATCTATTAACAACCATATGTTTTGTATTCTATTATTAAATTACCTAAGTCATGATTTCAATTACATTCATGTTATTATGAAATTTTTATTTCATGATTAGTAATTTTATCTTTAACTAAATTAAATAAATTGGTTAATTAATTAATGGAATGTGGAATTGAGTGATTAATGGATTAATGAAATTGGCCAATTAATGGAATGGTGTAATAGTTCAATTGATGGGATTGGGTAATTGATTGATTGATTGAATTTTGAATTGATTTATTAGTAGAAATTAAGGGATTTTAGGCTTAACATAAAAGGGTTGATGAATAATATTATTAAATGTGGACAAAGGTTTTAATGATGAACTGTTCATATTATTCATTTTTATTGAAAAAAAGAATAATTATTTTTTTATAAAATAAAAAAGGAAAAATTGAATGATAATGTTTAAAAATATGTTTAATGGTTCATAAACATTATTTATATGAAATTTTTATTTTTGTGATATTGTGATATTTTGATATATGTGATGATGATGTGTGGGAGAGGTAATGAGGATCAAAATACCCATATATATTAGTGAGTGTGGTACACTGACGAACTCTATAAATACTCATATGTGACCTTAAAGTGTGGGATATGGAGTTAGGTCCACATACCCATTTGTGATAGAGAGTGAGGGATAGTTACTAAGACTCTAATAATTATGTGGTGAAAGACTTTAATTCTATTCACATGATTATAAAATTAGGCTATAGTTCCAAATGGAATTGATAAGAGTTGAAGTGATATGATAAATGATAACCATGGTATTATGATATGTGATATCTCTTGGGGGAAGTTCATACACTATAATAGCCAGAAGAAGGTAATGATTTTAAGGGTACCATCATGAACCAATAGATTTATGTGTTTAATTAATAAATAAAGATATGTGGTAATTTTATACTTTATGCATTAAACATTATTATATATAAAATTTCATACATTATTATTGAATAAATAATTTTTAGATGATATTGGATATGGGATACTGAATTTTAATCGCACCCTTATTGGGCCACCTGGTTGTTACATGAATATAGTTCATTTTTGTACAACATGAAATGAGAATGTTCCATATTCTAGACTGATCAGTTGGGATAGAGAATGTATGATGGAACTAGATATGGTGTTGAGACCTGGTTAATGATTTTTCAATGTCTTTATTTTTGTATTACATTAGATACAAGATTTTCATTATGGAATGACATATCTACTATAATATTTGGATATGCTTTTTTGGTTTTGCTTCAACATGTAATATAGGTATGTTTTATTAACATAATTTTGTTTGGTTATTCAGTTCAATATTTGAAATTTATTTATGATGTGGTGATGCTTTGATAATGAGGCTATAGTATCCCCCTGATCGATATTACAACCTCACTGCTAGTCAAAAACCTCTTTTGTATGGGGAGGCATGGTTCAGGTCATCTGTCTCACCAACTTGGGGAACCAATGTGTGCCTCCCATGTTGGGATGTCAAAATGTGATATCAGATTAGTATTCTATTATTTTATATTGCCTTAATAATTATGGAATGGTAGATAAAGGGCACTGAAGTGTCATGCCATGGTCACAAGATCATGCATAATAGTAACTAACCCATTTATGGTGGAAAATCCAATTACCCACATTGGGATTGTTTTTACCGATGTTTTTTGTCACAATTGGTTATTATTTCACCTTAGGTGATTCCATTTTTATGTGATGTGATTATTATTTATATGTTTTTATGAGATTTTAATTTAACCTGATAAGGAATGAGATTTGTGTATACATGCATAGTTTTTGAAACATAGTACTTTTTGTCACATGTATCAATTTATAAATTCACAAAAAAAAGGTATCATGGTGAGTTTTTTTAAATGAAAGTTCTTTTCTTGATTATCTAAATTTGAAATGAGAATTGTCCATAATTTGAATTTAACGTTTAACAATGATTTGACACGTCTAAAATCAAAGACTAATGAAAAAATTGAATATCATATTGTGTCTCCCCTTTTTTTAACCAATACCGAGATGAGTTATAGTTGAAGGTATTGTTAGTGCTTCAATTTCGACCATGTGGTGAATACGGGGTTACATGTTATTGATTAATCTTAATTCCTCTTGCGTTTTTTTATAATATTGTGTTATGCGTACAATGAAGGGTGTTTAGAATTTTATAGATTTACTTCAATAACAATTATTGTTGATGGGATTCCAAGTGTATTTTAGCAGAAATGATCCTCCAATAGTGGATCATGAATCATCGATAATGCGGGGTGAAAGATCCAAATGTCAATTCCTTGAGAACCTTGCTCACATCATGTTTCTTATGGGGAGATACCCAATATCAATTATGAAACATACATCTATTCTAACATAGGAGTCTCAGTTACAGAATCCTCTAGATTTCACTGGAGAGTGTCGACCGAAGCTAGTTGAGATCTTTATTTATTCCATCAAAACAATACACGAACATTTAGAGACACTATCATGTATAATGTCCTGAGGGATGATTATATGTAATGAGGATCGATGAAGAATTGGTGGGATGTTCATGCCCATATTGGGAAGGAATATAGAATGATATAGAAGGACTTTTTATATAAGTTATTAGGGAAGTTTTATTTATATACATTAAGAATGTATAGGGAAGTTTAGTTTATGAGGTTTACATAGGGGAATATATTTGTGATGTACTATGCCAATCATTTTATTGACATGAAACACTATTCTATAGAACTAGTAGGGGATGAAAAAGTTATGAAAATGTGGTTCTAGGATGGAATTTAATGTTTTATTAAGTCCAAGTTCACCATATTATGGTAGATATGTTTTTTAAGGTTGTGTATTAGGATCTCATATCTGAGGGGAAGCTAAAAAAGGGTTCCACTGGAGGAAAGGCGGGTTTTACTGGATAAGTAAGGTTTACATATTCTGAGAGTATGAAATGTCAATATGATAATGTTGACCAAAGTAGTGGAAATAATAGTAGTTAGGGTGAATGATTAGTTCTTAGGGTCTTACCAGAGTTTTTTTTCATCGTTGGGGTTGGCTGATCCACTTTCACAGACATTATCCCAAACCACATTTAGTATGTTTATATTTCTACATTATGGGAAATGTAGAACTATTATTTCTGAACCCTTGATAGATGGGTAGTGGTGGGGTGTTTAGATAGAACCATAATGATGGAAAGGATTATTCTATCCCATATCATTATGTTAGTAAAAGATATATTTCCCATAGAGATCGAGGTAGTGGATGTGGTGCTTCTAGGAAAGAGTGACTGCATTGGAATATTAGTGTAGTTTAGTGTACTTAGACAGCATCATAAGGAAGTGGGGAAAAATAGTTGCATACTACCCATCCTTCATTTTTGGATACTGAGTATGATGTATGGATAGTTCGAGGTAATATTTTTAAAGATTATATGATTTTTATTGCATTATTTGACACTTGTTAGACTTATTCATTTATATTTTCACAATTTATGAATGGGATTAAAATTATAGTGAATTTTTGGAGTGAGGTGATGATGATCGATGCACCATTGGGAGTATAGTTGATTAACATCTGTTTATACAATGGGTGTTATCTTGATGTTATAAAATATGCTTTTTATTGTCTCTTTAAATCCGTGACATTTCAGGATTGAACCCATTTATGGGAATGGACTGGTTGGTGGTGTATCAAGACTACATTTATTGTAACCATATGAGAGTGGCCTTTAAATATCATGAGGGTAAAAATTATATATATTAGTAAATGTTGAATATCTAAATATTTTGTGTACTATCAGTTCAACAGCATTTGGGGGAGCTCACTATCTAGGATTCTAGTATATTTTTGGATGATAGGGGTGTAAAGCATGATCTCTCTGCACTTGTAGTGGATAGGTTCTAGGATGGGTATCTATAGTATTTATCGGGACTTCCACCTCATATAGATGTGACACATACAATTGATATAATTCATAAAGATAGTCTAGTTTCTATTCCAACAAATATAATGTGACCAATAGGGGTTCAGATTCTTAATACTCAGCTAGAGTATTTTATGGCTAAGGGGTTTATCCATCCATTTACGTCACATTGGGGTCCTCCATTCCAATTTTTAAAGATGTTAATGAGACATTGGGTTTGTTTGTTAATTAAAAGAAGTTGAACCAAATTATTGTGAAGAACACATATCCGTTTTTTATATAAATGAACTATTTGACTAGTTGAGTGGAGCTATTGTTTTCTCCAAGATTTACATGAGATCAGTGTATCACCAACTAATAGAATGACCTTCTGATATACCATAGAATACATTCAGAAGCAGTTTTTTCATTTAAGAGTTCATTATGATTCTTTTTAGGATGACGAATGCACTAACAGTCTTTATGAATTTGATGAACAGAATCTTCCACCAGTACCAAGATCAATTTTGGGTAGTTTATGTATATAAAATCATAATGTACACCAATATTCCTTATGATCATTACCAATATTTTCATATCATCTTTGGTATACTGGGCGAGCATTGGCTATGGACCAAGATGACTATGTGTTAGTTTGGGGTTGATCATTTACATTTATGGGGCCACATCATCTCAGAGGAAGGTTTGATAGTAGACCGAGATAAATTTCTAGAATTCGACTATTGTGAGAATCCAATGGATGATTTTTATATCCATTATTTTCATGTTTTAGTGGGATAGAATAAAATATTCATCCAAAAAGTTTCTCGTTTGGAAGCACAAACATGCGGCTTGACCAATAAGGGGATAATATTTGAATGGTCTGGAGCATGTCAGGATCCCATCTACAATTCGACGAAATTATTGATAGAAACACCAATCAGAACCCTACCTATTTTATTTTTGGTGTATATCTTATCTATGATGATATTGGGATTGTGTTTCGAGTAGTTTCTTGGTAGGTAGATCGAGTTCTAGAATATGAGCCACGGATGTTGAGGCCACATGTAAAGAATTACCCTGCACATGACCTAGAATTAGTGATAGTGGTTTCTTCCATGAAGTATTAGTGACATTATCTATTGGGAAAAAATTGTACTGTGTTTTCTGATAATAAGTTATTAAAGTATATATTTTTCCAATGAGATTGAAATATCTATAAGTGGATATGGGTTGACTTTTTGTGTTCATTTTATTTTAAGGTATCATATATAGTCGGAAAGGGAAAAAAGGTGCTTGTGATTTGTGAATAAAAAATTAGGCTCATGATGTTTAGGAGTGTACTTATGGGATAAAGATGATGACTCTTCTGGAGTAGATTCTTGTTGTAGTTTAAGAGATCCAAGAGAATATGACTCTTATATCTATATAAGTGGATTATAAACATTTGATCTGGTTTAGAGGCAAAAATTATGAGGATTCAGAGTGTTTTTCATTGAGTGAAAGCCTTGAAGGTGGGCAGTCAACTTCTGAGTTAACTATAGTTAACGATGAGATAATTAATGTCAACAATCTAAATGTGGTGACTAAATGTATAGGGTATGAGTTGATGTGTGAGTTTTATGTATTGAAGTGGGTAGTACATCCAGTTTTGACCAAAATGTACCATGACCGACGTCAATAATATTTGTGTATGGGAATGAAAAATGTTATTGTAGGGTTTGTGGAATGATGTTACACCTTTAAGTAGGTGATGGTTGAGTATAAATTCCATTATGATTTAAAAAATCCATTTTCCATTCCTGAAGGTATGTGGGATGTCATTACCAATGATTTTTTAGTGAGTCTTAACGGAGACCTCAGAAAAAATAACATTATTTGTATGGTTCTAGACAGAATAATGAAAATAGCATATTCCATACCTATAAGGGAGAATTTATGAATAGATTATTTGGGGGAATTGTACTTCCGATAGATAGTCTATTTACATGGGGTTCCAAGGACTTGAATTTCATACTATGACTCACATCCATCTTCATGCTTCTAGAAGGGATTACAAATGTCACTAGGTACACTAGGTTTACTAATCATGAAATTTCACCACCAGAAAGATGTGATGTTGGAATATACCATAAAAGTTCATCTAGATATGCATCGAGAAACTATTTTAGATATTGGGAGTCATGGGAGAAGAACTTATCATTGGTGGAGTTCTCATTTGACAATAGTTATTTGAAAACTAATCATATAGAACGACATGAGGATCTATATGGTGGGCCATGTAGACAACCAATATTTTTGATGAAGGGTATTGATTAAGAGTTGTTTGGACTGAGTCTTGTGCAGTATATTTTAGAGAAGGTTACAATTAATCTTAATCTTATGGAGATATCTCATAATATGTATATTCCATATGATGATTGATGTCGGGGAGCCATAAAGTGTGTTGGGGCTGATCGAGTGTTCCTTCAATTGTCTCCTAGACTGGTTCTGCATAGGATTCGAAGGTAGGCTATGTAAGTGCATAGGTTTTTTAGACCATTGGATGTTATGGAGAGAATCAGGCATGTGGTGTATTGATAGGACACTCCACAAAGATTTAGTGATCTGTATGACATTTTTATTGTGTCACAACATCATTGGTATCACCCCAACCATACTCATATGATTGGTGTGGATTATGTTGAGCTTGAGAAAAATGTGACATTTGAGGAGAATTCGATACATGTTTTTGATCACAGGGAGAATGTGTTGTAGGGGACAACTGTGATGACAGTCCATTTATTGTGGAAACATGGGTTTCTTTAGGGGAAGCATGTGATATAGGAAATTGGATATACGGGCTCAATGGATCGATGTTTTCACTTCATAATCTTTGACATGATTGGGTGTATAGATTGAGGATAAGATGTTATAATTTGGAGCTATTATAAGTTCCCAAACTTTTCAGATGATGTCTCCATCTTTTTTATAGGAACTCTATTTCATTTTATATTATAGATAGGGTGAGGCATATTGTGGTCCTATTTAAGGGAAATTTGGAAAATTTTAAATGGTTTTGTTTAGTGCACAGTCCTCCCAAACCATGCGCCCCACCCTAAAAATAATGCAATCCCAGATAGGGAGGAATTTAATGGTTGGAACATGATTTTCCTTATTGTGTTTACTCCTAGGAGTAACCATCAAACTACATAGAAGAGGAACATGGTTAGGCCAAATCATTTTTTAATTTTACATATCCAGTTTAAGGGTGTCTGCTACCCCACATACAACGCAAATCCAGTTCAAAAAACTCAAAAAAAACAACACAAAAACACATAATTAACCATCATAATAACCATAATCATCCCCGTATCCCATATAGGATTCGTTATCCCCAGAATTTGATTCCCATTCTGGGTTTCTCCAAATTTTTACACATTGAACCCTATTGTTGAGAAAATTCAGATTAGTCGCAACTGATGATGTCTTCTTAACCCCACTTCCCTTTTTGACAGCAAGGACCACTTGGCTATTCCATTTGGAAGCAGACCTTGTCCGCATTAGACTCAGGAGATATGAATAGTCATTCTTAGGCGTCCTTGTTGGGATTGTAGATGATGTTCTATCACCTAGAGTTCCCTTCTGATTCCCATTTTGAACTATATCGCTAAAATAGCGGCAGTCTGGGGTACTCCAGTTTTTCATTTCCACCCCTAGGTTTCTCCTTCCCCACCCCAGACTATTTCTTCACCCCAGCCTCCTTACCTCCAGCAGAGTCACCGAGTCTCTGATCTAAATTTCTTTCCATAAAGGTTTAACTCCATACCTGCAGAGGAAATTCCTCCCCATCCATCTCATCTGCCTCCTTCCCCTTACCCTAAAACAGGAGGCCCTCGGGAGTCTTATCCCCCCCAATCAATTACACAGAGAAAACATACTCAGCATTCTCCTCCACAGAACCTGCAAACAGTTCCTCCCCCATGCCATCCACCTGCCTATCCACCAAAAACACAATGTTACCCTCTCCCCCTATAATGTCCTCCTCCTTCAAACCCTCAGGTGAAAAACTCACGGTATGGGATTCAGACCTGTTATTCAAAGACATAAAAGGTTTGGCCCGATGGTCTAGACCTTTAGCATCCCTCGGGCATGCTGTATTAACCACCTCCACAAAAATGCAACTGGGATCCTTTCAAAACCAAATCTGGACCCACAACATTAGAAGGGAATGCAACCCTCTCCTTATCCAGATCCATATCAATTCTGGTATTGCCAAAGGTTTGATCTTCCTCAACAAAAATAACACAAGATCCAGAGGCGAGGTCTTCCCCAACTGGAGCATTCAGCTATGAACCACTCTTTCCTTCAGCAAACCCCTTCATCGACAAATCCAGACCCACCCTCATATCTTAGCCAATTTCCTTATTCCTTTTACCTCTATCAATGCTCATCCTAGCATCCTTCCCACTACAACAATCCCCCCTAGCTCTGCAAACTTCCGTCGAATGTCCCAGGCACTTGCAAAAGCCAAAAAAAATCCATCCTACATTCATGGAGGACCCTCTGTTTATATATATACTCCTCCCCGATCATAATCCAATATGATCAAAAGGGATGTGTGATGTATCAAGTTTAACACACACCTGGGGGTTAACCAGATGGCAAAAAAACCTTTGTTTGAAAATCAGAACACAGATATCTGCCTACCATGTTACCCAATTCGTCTTGGATCAACCCGAACTCATTTTACTCAATTTTGGAGGCTCCTGTATAAATTTTTTGGGCTTATGAACTCCATTATCGATTAATGAGAGCTTAGTTTGACAAATCTAAACCTATAATAGTGAGATATATCATTCTAATTCGTTTTCCCACTCTTTCTATACCCATATTTCTCTCACATTTTAAATTTATTATTTCCTCTTTTGGGGATGGATATAGATTTTGGATTTTATATATATTAATCCATTTGATTTTGGTTCTAGTTTCTTGATATAGACTATATTCTCTATTGTTAAATTGAACAATAAATACCAATTTAGGGATTTTCTTTGTTGAGAGGACATAAATAATATTTAGTTAGGTGGTCTACTATACAATTACTAATGTATTTATTCCAATTATGTTTAGATAATTGTGAAATCACAATTTCATTTGTATTAGTTTCATCTTAAATTTAATTAACTTAATTTTTAAATATTTAATGGATTTTATAATTGAGTGATTTATGGGGTTATAAAATTGTAAAATTAATGAGATTTTTTAATTATAAAATTGATGTTATTATGGAATTGATTGATTAATAGAACGTTGCTTTTATTGATTAATTTTAATTTATGGATTTCTAGATTAAAATTATAGAGTCAATGAAAATTTTTATTAAATTTAGAATAAGTGTTTAATGATGAGTTGTTCAAATTATTCCATGTGATTGAAAAAAAAGTGTGATTGTTCTGATAAACTAATAATGTATACTTTAATGAGAATATTTTATAAGATGGTTGTGGATGCATGAACTTGATTTAGTAGAAATTTTTATTTTTGTGATACTGTGATATTGTGATATATGTGATTTTGATGAATGGGGTGAGAATTGAGGCTGTAATTACCAATATTAATTAGTGAGCACATGATATTGACGCAAGCTCCAAATTATCATATGCGGTGTTGAGGTTTAGGATAGGAAGTGTGACTGAAAATACCAATATGTGATAGGGATCTTGGGACAGGGACTGAGGAACCAAATACCCATGTGACATTGATGTGTGGAATAGGTTCATGAGCTCCAAATACTCATGGGGTGCTAGACAGCTAATTCTACACCCATGAGATTAGCATTAGGCTATGTTTCAAATTGGTCCTCATAAGAATTGAATTGAAATGATAAATGATAACCATGGAATTGTGATATGTGATATCCCTTGGGATATTTTAGACTCTGTCATGGGATAATTTAGGTATTGATAGTAGGGGTGTCATTATGAACCTGGAGATTTATGTGTTTAATTAATGTATAATGAAATGTGATATCTATTAAATCAATTTATTGTACATTATTATATATAAAATTTTATTCCCTATTATAGAAATCATATTATAATAGACATAGTTGGTGGTGGCCTATGAATTTATACTCATACACTACTCAAATTTCATTATTAGTAATAGGATAGACCAAATGTTTGCAAGAAATGATAATAGAAAGATACCTTTTCTAGATTGATGAGTTTGGATGGATATTTAATTAAGAAACCAAACATTGTCTTGGGACCCTCTAGGAGAGTTGTTAATGTCTTTATTGTGGTTATTCATTAGACACATGAAACTTTTTATGGCATGAAATATCTAATATTGTTTTTATATATTGTTTTCCTATTTTTATTCATCAATTTATATTGGTATGTTTTAGTTATGGAATTTATTCCAATTATTTGGTTCAATATTATCTATTTATTTCCATTGTTTTGATAATTTTATAAATAGGTTATAGTCTACCCATTGTCAATATTTACACTAAATAATAGTCTTTATTCTCTGTCGTACAAAGAGGATCTCTTAAATACATTTGACCTATCAGATTGGGGAACCAATGTGAGGAACCCAAGTCAGGATGTCACACTCTCTCAGAAACCCATATTCTCATGTTCTATATTTTTTTGACTCATCTATATCCCCCTTAGTATTCCTATATCTATAATTAATTTATGACATTATAAAATTTTATATATTTCATTTAAAATCATTAGAAAATGCTAGTTTACATTTATTCTAGATTTTCAAGTGACTTAGGATCTTAAAAACAACACATCACATCCCTATTCAATTATAGATTTAATATCTAGAGTTTTTTTCCTTAAAAGATTCATCTTTGTACACTAATGATATTTTTAAGATATTTCATTTAAGAATATCAAGAATACAAGAACAATGATTATCATTATAAAAATATCATATGAATCATCTTGAATCACATTTCATATGTTACTTTTTCCCCCATTAAGGATTAGTTCTTGCATCATCAATTTTCATTTGTTTAGAATATTCATGTTTTTTAATATTATTTTTCACATAAAAGGGACTGATAGTTGTTCTATGTATTTATTTCTTATATTGCTAACTCAAATTCTTACCCTCCATGAATACTTACAATTATTGTCATACAATGGCTTAAATATATACATTTGGTGGATTAGGTCCAAAGCCTTCCATTCATAAACCAATTTCTCTACTAAGTGATGAAATTTCATGATCCTTAAAGGCTTATGTTTGATGAAGACATGTGATGGTAGCTCAAATTATTACACATACATTCAAGTCCTTTTTCTATAGAAAAATATTTACACTGTGATCTTTGTCAATTTTCATAGGTTTTTTAAATTTATACTATTACCTTTGAACGTATGCAAGAAACCTCTACCATCTAAAAATCATTAATTTCATTTAATAAAAATATCATCTCAGACAATTCTAGAGATTATCATCCAATGTTGAAAATAATTTCAAACCACTAACTACTTAATAAATAATAACATTCCCACAATAATGATGAAAACATAATTGAATACAAATTTATGAGACATGTGATGGAAAAAAATAAATTTTTTATATAAAAAATATGATACAATATTTTAAATAATCACTTTTTTATAAATTAACTATTTTTTATCCTCATGAAATTACATTTGAAAGGATATATATAGGTTTTAGTTCCTAAAAAAATTAATCTTTGGGGAAAAGAATATATTGTGAAGATAAATCGGTTGAATAAAATTAATATCATTCAAAATCAGTCTCTCAATAATTTCCCATCCACTCCCAAATTTTATTCATTATTGATACTTTATTTAAAATTTCCTTTTACATTATCTATTACATCATAATTTTATTTCAAAATTTCTCAAATTTATCCACCCCTATAACCAATAGGAACTTTTTTTATTTTTTTACCAGTCATGAATAATCATAGCACTTGTTGGATGTGTGAAGAAAATCCAAATATAAGTTATTATATATATTCTCCATCCCAAAAATTTATTTTTCATAACTTATACATGGGATTAGGTTTTATAATATTGACACTAATATTAATATAAGTAATATTAATGTATTTGAATCACACAAAATTTCCATATTATTCCCAAAAAATTAAAATTATTTTAATCTAATCATTTCACTCTATTTCAATGATCTATTGAAATACTAGATAGAGAGGCTCCATGAGGTGATAATATAATTGTTTAATAAATATTACAAAAAAATAAGATATGTTTTTCAATGGATTCATGATATAATTTCAATTCACCAGAAATAGATTTATTTAAACCTCATTTTTATGGTTTTGAACATAAGATTTTATTTCCCTAATTTTTTGGTATCCCCAATTCTTAAAGAGGTTATTAGTGAACATAAATAGTTATGAACATTATAAAAAGAGTAAGGAATATGGTAAATGTTTACTAATATAAAGATATATGAACCGAATTGGTATTACTTATAAAGTGAAAAGGGATTTCAGTATCCAAATATGTCGCATCAAGAAAGATCTCATAGTAGTTTTCTATTCTCATACCATTCATAGTTACTTGTTTATATTCTACTAGAATAAAAATCTAAACTCCACTAAAAAGAAAAGAATTAGTAACTAAATTTGTTCCTTCTAATATGGAATGATTTTTTCTTGTAATGATATTAATAATTAATTTAAACATTATCACTTCATAACCAAGATAAAATTCAATATTTTTGGGAATCCTTTCATGTTAAATTATTTCATTCTCCATAAAACATATATATTTCTAAAATAATTCTCTTTGGATTCACTCCAACTACATTATCTATATATTCTTCAACTATATAGTTTTTAAAAAGTAAAATCCCATCTTATTAACATAGTAATAGGATTTATGTTCTATTTTTTTGAAATATAAAAACTCCACCCATAGACTAGCCTATATAATCTCATTACAATGTGAACCATATAAGAAATTATATAATATCATTATATTTCATTCTGCCTTTTCCTCAAAACATTCCTTTTGGGGATGATAGTATTTTCTATGTATGCTTTTTATTTTCTTTTAGTTGCCTCCATAGGCCCACAAGTATATGGTTAGTTGGGTGGTTATATATTATAGTTCAAAAAGAACATCTTTATTTGGGCCTCCATGAATCTATTATAGAATTTCCTTTCTTGGTCATTGATAATTTCCCTTAGTATTAAAAATATTTACAAGATGTTAGTTTTAATAAATAAAAAACAATATATGAGTAAAAAATCATTGTGAATATAGGATCCCCACAATTTGAAACAAAATGAACAATATTCAAATTTTATGAGTACCCTAAATACATGGGAACAAGTCTTATAATGCTAATTAAATATACATTAATTATTTTTAAAAAACTATGACTATTTGAGTAATTTATTTTTTATATATATATTTCAAGTAATGTTGAGGTTTTTCTACATTTTACATAATTCATGGTGTTGTACCCTTGTCCCATTAGCATCCTATGAAGGGGGTTAGGGTGATGAAATTTATTTTTCCCTTTTTATCAAATTAGATCTTTTCATCACCTAATAAAACAAATAAGTAATCATATTTTAATAATAATGAAATTTATAAATATATTGAGAATGAATATGATGATGTTACATGGTTTTCATATAAAAGGATAAACAAAAGAGAATATATTCATTGATATTTTGATCTTTCTAATATTCCATATTCTCCCCTTGTATTCACTATTT
This sequence comes from Viscum album, assembly GCA_963277665.1. Taxonomy (NCBI): domain Eukaryota; kingdom Viridiplantae; phylum Streptophyta; class Magnoliopsida; order Santalales; family Viscaceae; genus Viscum; species Viscum album. The sequence goes on from OY728162.1 coordinate 1,329,389,254, forward strand.
TTAAATTGATTCCATTATCTTTCGTAATTGACTCTAGTTTAACAAGAATAATTTGAATTTTAAATTTAAATTCCAACTATAATTATCTTTTAAAATATTCTACTTCAAATCCATTATTTCAATCTTCCTCAATTTGGTAACCTTCTTTCAATTCAAATTTTGTAGTAATAAATGTTAAACTAATAACAAAACCACCAAGTTATAGCCACACCCTTAGTCTTCAAATTCTACAGATAACATTGATCAATGAGTGTCTTGATTACTAATGTAATGTTCGTTTAGTTTCTATATAACCAATCTTTAATGAAATATAGTTCATGGGAAAACATTTATATTTAAAATTTGAAATCATTTACTTTATAAAATATTAAATTTTTTCAAATATTACAACATTACATGATACGATATGTAGTGATGTAAATCTTTTGTAGAAAGATCTATTGAAACATCCTCAACTACCCTTCATGACATGACCATTATTATCATCACATGTCACTTATGAATATATTTTTGTTGGGATACGTATGTTTTTTTCATGATCTGTGTCAATTCTAAAATTCTAATAAACATCAAGCGAGCTTCGATCTACATCATGGAAATTCAAGATACCCCCATGATTCAATAATACACAATTTGGGGAAAATATAAAAAAAATCAAACCAAAAAACCTTTAGTCAATAAAATAATTCCGTTATGATATTTCTTTTCATGAAAAATTTAATACATAAGATAAAATATACTTTCAATTTTTCACTCTACCTAACAATGATTTACAGGATCTTTCTGCAGTTAAAATCCCCCTAAAGGGATCTGAATCACTTTTCTTCCCCTTTATAAAAAAAATTCCAAATATTTTTTCACCTTTGTTCAATCCTTGATATGAAATTCCTTAATGTTCTAATTATTTTATATTTGATCAAAGTGCATTCAATTAATCTCTAATCATACTTCAGACCACAGTTTTAGAAATAAGAGAAGTAACGAAATGCATCAATGATATATTTAATTCCCCTTATCAATACATAATTTTGGTAACAACTTCCAATTTTCCACAATGCACAATGAATGGAATTTCACCTTATCGTTTTACTGTAAATAATATATATATATATATATATATATTTCCCACTAAGATATATAGTAACTAAATATTTATGTTTTTAATGGGAGATAATATAATTACATATTTTAAAACAAAATATCCATTAACATAGAGCCAGAGGTTACTTGATTACATTGGGACAAGACATACTAAACCACATCTGGTAGTATTTAATAGTTTTTTCGTCTTTTGAGACTATATAAATTCATTATTATCACATTACAGTTGAAATTAAGGAAAGACATAAAATCATAATGAGATCATTATTATTCATTCTATTATACACTTGAAATTCATTAAAATTTCACTATAGGGTATTCTGGTGAAAGGATAACATAGTAAAGGGTGATCATAGATACTTATTAAGGGAATGAATTCAAAATAGGCTATTATATAATAAATAATGAAAGAATAATTAGATATTTTATATAAATAATTTTTTAAAAGATTTAATATATCCATATAGGACATAGTAATATATAAAAAATTCATCACAATAACCCTTTTTATATGGATATGATGAATAATGTTTTCCACCATAATCTTACGATCAAGTCATCATGATAAGTAATCATATATATATATAGGTATGATATATGCCAAATTCCCATAATAGTTTCTATCAGGAAACCTATCGATACATTAAGGGGCTATCTAATTTCAGGCCCCACATATACAAACCTATTACCAATTTATTCATCATTTGAAATGATTGGATATGAAATATAATACATAATCATTATTACTTATTTATAATTATACATATTATAAAACTAGTATATGGGATGTCGATATTTTCAACATTTAAAAAAACAAAATAAAGACATTCTGAAAGGTAAAAGATTATATGGATTTGTAAATTCCATTAATTTAATTAATTTGTTATAAGAATATTCATATTTTAGTATATAGAAAAATTGAAATAAATCATGTTCATATTGTTGCATATATATCAAAAAACTAGTAGTCATATGATAAGACCATACATTTCAACCTAAACATTCATGAAATATATTTAACCTCATGTATATTAAATATAACTATCTTAATGAATTTTTATAAAAATTAATTCATATTATATATATATATATATTCTTCTGTTAGAATAATTTACTACACATTTATTAGTTAGTTTATATTTTTTTCACAATCATATGTTATCAATTTCAATTTTTATCACGGTTATTGTGTTGATGATATTTAACTCCATTTTGTTATAAATTATTATTAATCCAAATAATATTAAATTTATGGGAATAATTCCTCGATAATGATTTATATTTTTCTAATACTATTCTATTTGATCTTTAGTAGTGATTATTGTTGAAGAAATTGTTAATCAACTTGTTTCAGATAATGTTAGCTACATTAACAGGTTACATTATAATGATTTTATTTCTTATTTTTTCATTATATGATTATATTAATGAAATTTATTATTCATTAGGTTCATATCTTTTCATAAATTTTACATTTATAACCATCCATGTAAGGTGGTGATGAAAAATGCTGACATCACTTCATGGAGACAATAGTCTATATAAATGCATGACAGATGTTTTAATTTTATAATGAATGGGAGTAAATTTAAGTAAAAATTAATTTATTATTGAAAATAATAATTATATTATATACATATATTAATTAGGTCCATATTTATAGTTATCTATGTGAGGTGTTGATGAAAAATTAAATACATCTCTTCGTTGATGCAGTAGTCTGTACATACACACAAGTGGTGTTTTAATTATTCAGTAGGACTAAAAGGAAAGGATAGAATAGTTTATTGATAAACATAATAACGTTTATATATTTTATACATATGTTTGTAATATATATATATAAATATAATGTAGATAAAGTGATATTGATTGAAATATTATATATATAAATTGATAAAATGTAAAAAATAGAATTGGGGTTACCTCTTTGATTGGATTTTACATCCTTTCTAAAGACATCAAGGATAAGAGATGAGTACCTCCAGAACATACCTAACGTATATAAGATAAATATCTATAGGTAAATTGGTAGATAATGGGGTTTTAGCAGTTAATTAGAAGAGTTTTTTCAAGGGTAAAGAGATGGGTTATTAATACATGAGGAGAGGGGTCTTTTTAGTTTAAAATATTGATTATTTAAAAATTTAAGACTAATAATTTTGATGAGTGATTAATAATATGAAAATTTTGGTTTATTATTAAACATATAAATGTTATTTGTCAAAGTAAACATTTTAAAAGTTATTTATATCATTAAAACACCACATTAAATGTAATGAATGAAAAATAGATTCTATTTGAATATAATATAAATTATGGTTCAAAATAACAATTATAGTTATAAAAATTCTACTTAATAACGTTAAATTTATTATTTTCATCCTTAAATGCATATTTCATCATGGAAATTTTGTTATTAATATTTATTCTAGCTTATATAATAATGATATCATAAAATTTGTTTTAATTATTGAATCTCTATTTTTCACTTATCAATAAAAAATCAATTATATCAAAAAACTATCATCCTATAAAAAAATTAATTATTATAAATACAAACAATGAAATAAAATATATAAAATTGAAATTATAAATTTTATCAATTTTACTTTTGAATAAAATATTAAACAATTAATATTATAATGAAAATGTAGTGAAACATGAACTGACAAACAATTTAAGAATGTAGTGTTTACCTTTTGTATTAAGATCTATGGAATTATATTCTCCCCATATTAAATAAATTAATATTTAAATTATTTATATATATATATTAGTTCCTTGTAATATTTTTATAATAATGTTTTATAAATTCTTATGTTTTCCATATTTCTTCCTCTTGTTTTTTATTTCTCTAAATATCTTTCAGTAGTAGATTATTATGATTATACAACACTTCCTCTATAGTATCAAGAATTTGGGAATGCTAGTCATTATAACACAAGTCAGGTTCCCACTGTATATTACCATAGGTGATTACATGCATGGGATTCATAATGTATCATGAATAATGATACATGAATGATGCTTTTACTTTATAGTGCGGGGGTGGTATAACACTTCGGTCAGCAACAAATCAAGTTCTATAAAAACTTTTAGAGGGACCAATGTACCTTGTTTTAAACATCTAATTTTTATTGAATTATATGCATCAATTTCATGGATAAACATTTATATGACAATATCAACAATAAGAAATTCCATTTTCATCCTCTGATCATCTATATAGATCTTTTTCCTGCATTAAGATGCTATTATTTGATTGTGAATATATCACACATTTACTACTGTCTCCTCACTTGTTCGGGCCTTATTTCTAAAAATTCATCCTCTAAAATTTGACTACGAAATATCTTCATGTACAATTCATTGAACTTTTGATTTTTTGTGTTTGAAAAAATGCTATTGTCATATGAAAATTGAACCAAAGGTTGATATTGATATCACATACCATGATGGTCATGTTAGAAATATCTCAGCATCTATTATAGTGTTTTAATATTATTTTTAGAGTACTCATTAGTTTTAGGATGATAGTCAGTGTTCCAATGTACATCAGTATTGAGATCCTCCTAAATACTCCTCCAAAATTTTGATATGAACTAAAGGATATGATTAAATTTTATTAATAGAGGTTCCCTATAATGTATCAAAACATCATTAATAATGAGTGTGGAATTGTTATCAATATGACGATCCTTCCATACTCATATGAAATGTACAATCATAGTGCGGTGACCAAAAATGACCCTTGTAGTTTCATTCCACATATGAGTATTTAATATTTTATGGAATTTTTCAAATGTAATAAGGTCCCACTTTCATATTTTTTATAAGAAGAGCTCACATGACTCCCTTAGGATTTTTTATTTCACCTTTAATCATGTTGAATAGTAAGAATCTCTAGAAATAGTCCTTAATTTTCTACTTCATACTATCATAGAAAACAATTACTCTAAAAATTTGATACATCTTTGTTCTATCGTAGTGTATAAATAAAGTTATTATTGGAATTTCATCTATAATTTCCCTTATAAGTTCGGGTACACATCGAACACAAATCCCCATCCCAAACATTAACACTCCATCATACTAGATAAATTCTGTTTATATATCATTACTCATATATTTTATAATACCTTTTAAATAATTATCATCCTACTAAAAAGTTTGTATATTTTCAAAAATATATGGTTTAAATTTTTTTAAAAGGAATGATGTTTCCCCTCACCTAAAAATTACCATATCCATGTTTAATAAATCCATGAATATATAATCTATTTTAGCCCCCATTATGGTCAATAGTCAATGGTCCATCTTACTCAATGCATCAAATAACATGTTTCATTCCAGGGAAGGTAGTGTATTAGGAAATAATAATATATAAATCGTTCCAGTGATCTCTTTTTCTTCTTATTGAAAGCATTTTTAGAGAATATATACTTCTAATATTTTGGATTCATATATATATATATATATCACATATTAATCCATATTGATAGTGCCTCTATATCTTCATGGAATTGATAATATAAATCAATTCAACCTCTTGATTTGGATAGTTTTATATATAGAGGTTTAACTTTATTAATGCATAATGAACCACCCTATCATTCAACATAATGTAAAAATCATATTCTTTCATAGATGCATAACTGTAAATTGTATATGCATCCTTTGCTGATGCTAATAAAAATACGATTGAATTAATTAATCTCCTATTTAGATCCTCAAAAAATTTATTACATTATTTTCAACATGTCAGTTTGGCCCCATTACAAATTAACCTGCTAAATGTGTTAGGTAATAGAAAATTAATTTGATCAAATCATCCTTGGTAACCTAGTAAACTAAGTAAGTTACAATTCATAGTAATATTTATTAGTGATGTTGATTCATTGCCTAAAATTTTCTATGATGCATTAAATGATATTATATCCACGTAAATAATAAATAAATGAAAATAAACTTATTGGAAATAAATTCACAATCACTATATTTTCTATATTACTCATTTTTTCTATGATTTTTCAGAATAAACCATAAGTGATTCTCAAACTCCTTATATATTATTGAGTATATCCTGATATCATCACCAAATAAAAATATAAGTAACCCAAGATATTAATTTAATATTATATCCATCATGTCCATAAAAATTTAATCTTTATTAGCCATACTAACATGCATTTCAATAATCTCACAATGCACATACATTATACAAAATGTCATCTTTTTTATGTTACCCAACAAGACTGTTAGTTGATGATAACCATAATAAAATAAATAATTGAAAAATATAAATTTCCATGAAGTTGATCAAATAAGTCATCAATGAAAGAAAATTTATACTATTGATTATAATAATTTCATTGTTCTCCCAATAATTGTTTCCCATCCTAAAATAAAAATCCATAATTTTTTTAAATAGGATAATGACACCCAATGAAGAAATACTTGTTAATATAATTCCCTTATGAAACAAATCATATAGTTGTCTCTTCAACAGAACAAATTTCATGGATTCTACTATGTATTTATACGTGGATATATTTTTTCATTAGGAATATGTTTAATAGAAACTCAAATTCATCCCATCATAGATGTTTTAGTTGGACATCTTGAAATACTTTAATTTATCAATTTAAAATATCTATATACATTATCCTTAGGATGTCTTCTCCAACCTTAAACATAACATTTTACTCATATTCTCCCAAAAATTCATAAATATGTTCTAGTGGAGGTAGATCCACAAAATATTTAGATAATAAAGTCTCACCCTTAATAAAAGGGGATATTTATACAGTTTATAAATTGTAATTATCTTATCTCGATAGTATATTCTTTCATTAAACTTTAAAATAACATCCATATTGTGGATTATGTTAATTTAATTCTAGTGTATGAAAGTCAACACTAAATACAGGGAATGTTTATGAATCTGAATTTTTACTAATTAATATATCCTTGTTCCAATAAGATTATATCATGATTTATAGATTGAAAACCCATTCCATAAATTATTGGTCAATGATTTAAAATTATTAGAGAACATTAAAGATACAAATTATTGTGTAGATCAAGAATCAAATAATAAATTATTTAAAAAATTGGATCAATGTACTTGACATCAATTCATTTGGAAATTCAACTTTATCTATTGGGATCACATAAACATATCCTTTCAAAATTGTCATTTTTGAGGATAAATTTTATTAAATCGTAGGGAAATTGTTTTATTTCTTTCCCATCTCCTTATAATTTAATCATTTTATATTTGAAACTTATTTATTTCCCTTCCATTAAGAATCATGATGTCCTTTATATCAAAAGATTAGGAAACCCCTAATTATCTTAAATAATTTTCAATGGTGATTATTTCCACAACTAATACAAATTTGAACTTCCATCATTCCATTTTCCCCCATTTTATAATTATTTTTACAAATTTCTCTTCCAACCTTGTAATTTAATGATTTATTAGGTGAAAAATTGTGGAGAATTATTTCTTTACATTGATAGAACTCAATATTATATCCTTTTATATTGAAAAATCATGGCAGAATAAGGACATTTGAAGGATAGGATTTAGCCTATCATAGAATTGATTAATATTACTTCTTGGACTACGTACATAAACCATAGCATGAGTTGATAATCATGAATGTTATCCACTAATTCAAAAATATCTTCATTATTATTTTTCATCCATATTCTCATTTACAACAAGGATAGTATTTTTTTTAATATATATCTCATTGAATGTTTTCCATTCCATTATCTCTATATCCTCTGCCTCTTTAGAATTCTATATCAATGACCACTATTGGTCAATATATCCCACTTTGTTGATAAAATTTCTTTATAACTTTATCCATTTCACTACTTCACAATGTAAGAAATATATTCTCCAATGAATTGATGAATTTCTCATATAATAATGGATTATTCATCTCATTCAATGATTTTTTTTGGTCACATGAAGTAGCCCAATATTATTGCACCATTTTAAGAAATATATGTTACTCTATATGGGTAAGGTTATTTTTAATGACATGAGTTAACATTTTCTATATAGTTATAATCGTATCATCTTAATAACAAACCTAATTGACTTCATTGAGTTGGATATAAGAAAAATATCATGAAATGCTATAATAATTGATACAGTTTTCATTCATTCCAGTAGATTCCATTTCTATAAAAAATAATTTAGTATATTTTATCATAAAATTATAATTTTTATACAATATTATATTATTAAAAATTAGGTAAAATATATAACATAAAATGAAACTTCAATCCCATATTGTAAAGGATGAGAAATTCTGTGGAAAATTTTTCTCTTAAATTCATTGAATTTTATGAGTTCGAAGTTTCTAAAGGTGCTTGATTCCAAGGCCCGGTGTGCCTAGAATCTGTTTCTGAAGTTTTTTTTAGGTACGTTCAGTAAAAATATGAGGGGGATTTTATATCTTTTGAAATGGTGCTCGAAAATGAAATCTGAGGACACCGTTGAACTCACAACACCAGAATTCTCTTAAGGGGACCTTTAACACAGTTGCGTTTTATCAAGGTTGAAAGTTAATTTTTGGGGGTTTTCTAAATAAATTAAATAAAAATATGTAAAACATATTTTTTATTTGTGGTGGTTTAATCCTACAAGGGGAGGTTCGTGGTGGTTCCCACCTACGCAGAAACTCCCTTGGGAGTATATAACTAGCTGGGTCCCACACAAGTATAAACCCCTATTAACCCCCATGTAACACTCATTAAATTGGGGGAAGTCTATTAAACTTCCCTTGAGTTTAATAAATCCAACACTCCCTTATATTTTATAAAACATTCCACCTACCCCATAATGGTGCCAAATCACCCATTAATGAAGTGAGGTAGCTTATTTTAATTATCTTTCAAAAAAATTTGATTTCAATTTGGAATTCTTGGCAATAATAAAATAATAGGGATCTATTATTTTATTTTGGGTTGGTGATTCTCTTTGGTGGTGTTTACGAGTTCTTGGAGAAATTCCTTCTTCCAACAAAGAATGACATCCTCTCCAATGAATAATTCTCCTCATCTTCGAAGAATGATGAACATTGTCCTTGATCTTTGACAAAGCAATAAGAGAAGGAGCCACCCATGAAGAACGTGGGCGATGATTCTTCCTCAGACACTTCCTAATGTCAACGAATTGACGTCGCCTCTTCCACGACTCATCAACTTTCAATGAAAAATACGAGGTAGGGGTTTGAGTTGAATTTTTTGCATGTTAATTTTCATTCATCCGCAGTTTATTTTTTTGCAAATCGTTTTCACCTAACACGGAGGGTGCAGACCGAACAAACATGGCCTGACGTCCCTCCGTTGGTTCTTGATTGGTTGACGATGGCGGTGGTGCAATAGCGCCACAGGAAGAGAAAACAATGGTGGAGAATCGGAGGCTGCTAGGAAACTAGAAGCAGAAGGCCTCCGAAATAAGGCGTTTCACTGTAGTGCGACACAGAGGAGATATAAGCTGTGGCCAAACCGGGTCGCGGCGGAGGAGGCACGGCGCCATCGTGACGCACGGTGTAGCCGAAGGCCGCGGCCAGGTCGGCCCACGGCACTACGCGCCGCGCAGAGAGCTGGAGGACTGTGGTGCCAGTGCTCCATGGTGGATGAGCAGTGGTGGCAGGTCGGGCCGGCCGCTGGGGAGCCGAACGAGAAGGACAAGCTAGGTCTCGCGGCCTCTGAACGAGCACAACGTGCCGGTTCTGTTTGACAAACCGGATAGGGGCACGACACCCCTCTCTCTCGCATGGCCGTCTGGGCCGCCATGTTCCAGGCCGCCACAGTCGGGCCACCCATCAGTCGGGTCGCCCCTCGGCCAGGCCACCCAAGGTTGTGCCTCCCTCGGGCGGGCTGCCGTCGACCGGGCCGCCCTCGGTCATGCCGCCCTTGGCCGGGTCGTCCTCAGGCCAGTTCGCCCATCGGGCCAGGCCGTCTCCTTTGGTCGAGTTTTCCCCTTCGGCTCGGGTAACTTCCTCAGACCAATTCGAACCTAGAGACAGGGTCGGACCCCAGTTCAGACTGGGTCGGGCGGGGTCAGTCCGACTGGGTCGGAACGGACCCGGACCCGCTATGGCCGTTTACACCTTTTAGCTTGCATCTAGGCCTACGGGTGTCTGATTGACGTACCACCTATAGAGATGGAATTCCTGGAGTGATAAGGTTCTTTTGTAATACTCCACATGAGTTTTGGTCACATTTGGTGTACATCCCGGTTGGTTTGTGCCTAAAAACCAACCGGACCCCTCGAACAGAAATGCTAATAACTCCCAGACCGGGCGTCTAATTAATGCGTCGTCTATCGCGTTGGGTTCCTTATGATGATAAGGAACTACAGGATACATCAAATCAATACTTCATGGTAGTTTATGTATTGACACTTTTCGTGAGGATCATACCCTCCCTGAATTGATCATGTTGTGTACGGGAACCCTAGGGCTGGCTGCGATTGAGATGACAAGATCCTCCCTGGGTTCGATAGTGACGATACTATATCAGGATCCTTCGTGGGTTCGACAGCGATGATACTATACCAGGATCCTCCATGGGATTGATAGTGATGACTTCTGTACTGGGATCATCCGTGGGATCGATAGTAGTGACTTCTGTATCGGGATCCTGCATGGGTTCGACAGTGATGACTTCTGTACCAGGATCCTACGTGGCTTCAACAGCGCTGATACTGTTTCATGATCCTATGTGGGTTTGATATAGAATATGATTCAGAGGATACATCTAATTATATCTACCCCTCTTCATCTGTTGTATACATTTGTGAGCTATGTCTTGTCTTTCAATCATTATCATCGATGTGATTGACTTTACTTCCTTTGTGGACTAGGTTGTGATTGGGCTCGAGAGTTGGTGTCTGAATGTGACTGGTAACATAGTTATATGTATGGGAACATAAAAATATAGGGTTGGTTAATACTTTTTGGTTATATCATTCTTCTTTGTTTTATCCATAGTGCATTTTGGGAGACCTTCGGGGGTCTCGGGGTCCCTTACTAAATATTTTTATACTCAACCCTGTACGGTCTTCGCCCTGCACCTTGTTGTGTTCTGTGAAAACGATGCTCAGTAGTGATCGAGGCTGAGGGTGAGGGTTTGGAGGCTGCTCAGAACTTGGCTAGATGGGACGTACCTCAGGGACGAGTTGATAGAGTTCTATACCTACCCTTCAGGTAGGATTACCCAGTGGATGATCCAAGAGATTTTTTCATTTTTTCTTGTACTAATACTTGTGGTTCAATTGGGTTTGTATACTGTCCCACATACATTCAGTAGACTTTTCTTTTCTATATTAGTACTTCTTTCTTCTACAGCTTGTGTTGATACTATTCATTTTACTGGTTTAAATCCAATTCCTTCCCTTATTAATGGGGATATGCCATTGGTGGTAGTCACTAGCCCCTGGCCTATGGAATGCGGGCTTGGGGTAGTCACGGCATGGACCCCGAGGACGGGTCGTCACAAATTGGTATTAGAGGAGTCGGTTCAACTGCAGAACATGGAATCGTATTCCTTTAACGGAAATAGAGTTATTTTTTCATGGTGTGGTTATAAATTTAGGGAAACCAGTGTTGTTGTGGTGGCCGACATATCCATACACTAGGACTCTGACTTCGGATTTCCGACTCAGTACATGAAAACAATGATTGTGTGTGTGTTTCCTTTGAAAGGTTTTCCTCGTGATTACTTCGTATCATCTCACCAGGTATATTGTTTTGACTGTGGTGCACCTATTTCTTTTAGGATGGCCCCACGTAGGCAGCCATCTAGGGTTCCTAGTTTCATACGAGATGGTATCCCACCGAGCGATAGGGCCTCGGTGCAGGGCCCTATCACAGTGGAGGTACCAGCGGAACCACTACCTACTGGTCCACCGATACCACTAGCTTCAGCAGTAGAGAGTGCGCGCTTTTGAGTTTTCTGCACAAGTTCCAGCGCTAGAGGCTGCCCAGGTCCCTAGGAGAGATGGACCCATTGGATGCTGAGGAGTGGCTGGAGGTTGTCATGAGAGTTTTCATATTGGTAGGGACACTGGCCGACCTCATGGTGATCCTTGCGGTTAGTCACCTTCATGCAGCGGTAGGTAGATGGTGGAGAATGATGCTCCATGTGCATGACAAAGCATCATTACTCTGGACAGACTCTGAGAGTCTCTTCTGATCATAATTTTTTCCAGCCACCTTTCGTGCGGTGCGGATTCAGGGGTTGCTTCATCTGTAGTAGGTCAGAATGACAGTAGCTCAGCACTCAGCGAGGTTCACCGACCACTCACGCTACTCCACAGATATGTTATGGGACCCATTCTTTAGGGCCTAGACATTTGAACAGGGACTCAGACAGGAGATCAGGGCTTTGATGATCTCCATCAACATTCCGACGCATGTGGGGTCGCTAGAGCGAGCCCTTCTTGTGGATTGTTTTCCTGCTGAGCAGACACCAGCAGCGAGACCCACCATAAGGTGACACGTATTAGAGTCTTCTTCAAACAGTTGTAGACAGATGTTGCAGAGGTCCAAGAGGTCCAAACCATCTAGTGGGTGACCCCAAGATGCAGGTTCAGTTATGAGGGGCTCAGGAGACAGAGCCATCCATATGAGTGGTAGGCAGTGCTATGCATGCAGCGGGCTGGGTCACATGGCTCGAGATAGGCTGACCTATCATACAGATGAGCAGCAGACAGTATAGGGACCTCCAAGGTGCGAGTCATTCTTTTATTAAGGCTGCCCTTATTCGGAGGTCAGATATTCTGACAGAGCCACTCGATCTATCCTTACAAATAGAGAATCTTACGAGAGTAGAATCGACGATTACACACTATTACCGGCAGTGTGAGCTTACTCTAGGAGGCGAGAGCTTCAGCTGGGATCCCCTCATTGCAGCGTCGAGGCCTTACGACGTCATCTTGGGTATGGATTGGATATCCACAGTTCATGCTTAGATTGACTGTATTAAGCACAAAGTGCGGTGTCTCCGCACGGATGGAACTAGGTTCACCTTCACCGGTGAGAATGGAGCCTTTGCAGCACAGGATGGACTTACACATAGGTGGGGGCAGTTGATCACACAATTGTTGTCTTGCCTCATTCTTAGAGCGATTGATGTGCGGAGTCTGAGTTTTCTTATTGTGGTGGTTCAGTACGTGAATGTTTTCCCTAATTATGTTCAAGGACTACCTCTTTGCATATTGATAGACTTATACATTGACTTGTACCCCGGGATGACACCGATATCTACTCAAGCATGTCAGATAGCTCCCACCGAGCTTCGTGAGCTGTGGGTACAGCTGGAGGACTTGTAAGGGAAGGGATTTATCTGACCCAGTGTTTCTCCTGGGGCATCCCCGATTTTGTTCGCCATGATGGCGGTTGGGAGATTGCATCTGTGAGTTGATTATCTGCCCCTGAACTAGGTGACCATGAAAAAAAAGTATCCACTACCGAGTATTGACGACCTCTTTGATCAGCACAAGGGAGCATGATGGTTCTCAATGATAGACCTTATTTCAGGCTATCACTAGCTCAGAGTTGGAGACGAGGATGTCTAGAAGACGAAATTCAGGTGTCGGTATGACCAATATGTGTTCTTAGTTATTCCCTAATACATAACCAATCCTCCAGCAGTGTTCATGAGTCTCCTGAATAGGATCTTCCAGACTTACCTCGATCTCTTTTTCGTAGTCTTCATAGACAACATACTAGTCTACTTGACTACTGAGGAGGATCATGCCTACCATTTACGGGTATTACTAGAAATACTCCAAAGGCACCAACATTATGGTAAGCTCTCGAAGAGCCAGTTCTGGATCCTAGAGGTACACTTCTTGGTACACGTCATCTCAGTGGTAGGAGTTGTTGTGGATCCAGCAAAGATCGAGTCGGTACTTTGGTAGAGCTACCCAGGAGTGTGACGAAGGTATAGAGTTTTCTGGGACTGGCTTGGTACTACCAGAGATTTGTGCCAGACTTCTCCAAAGTTGAAGAACCGCCTTCAGCATTAACGAAGAAGGGGAAACTCTTCGTGTGGTCAGAGAGATACCAGCAGAGCTTTAAAGAGGCGAGTAAGATGTTGACTAGTGCACCCATCTTGAGGCTACCCAAGGAGGGTTTTGGGTACGTAGTTTAATACGACGCATCAGGGTCCAGACTCAGGTGTGTACTGATGGCGGAGTGAGCAGTGATCACGTATGGTTTTCAGCAGTGGAGACAGCATGAGAAAAATAACTCTACCCATGACCTAGAGTTAGAAGCAGTGGTCTTTGTCTTGAATATGTGATTGCACTATCTGATGGGTGAGCATTTTACAGTCTACTCTGACCACCAGAGTCTTAGGTACATCTTCCCGCAGAAGGACATGAACTAGAGACAACGATGATGGATTGAGTTCTTCCAGGACAATGACTTCGAGATAGTCTATACTCCTAGGAAGGGGAATGTTGTAGAAGATGCTCTCAGTAGTAGATTAGGCATTCATCTACTAGGAGAGGCGACAGAGCAGGTGGCAACATTGAATATACCCTTTGTCGATAGAGATGGATCAGCCTTTCTATAGTCTCTCACAGTCACTCCTCCACAACATCAGTGAGTCAGGAAGGCACAGTGTGGGGACGTTGACTGTGAGACGCGATGTGCTCAGATATCCATAGGGCAGGCACCTAATGGATTTTATGAAGGTGGGGAGCACGTAATTATCTTCAGAGGATGTACCATGGTACAAGTTGCACTTCAGGAGGAAATGTTGAGGGAGCTTCACACATCTCCTTTTATGGTACTTTCAGGAGTGACGAGGATGTATCAAGGCCTCCGACGATAGCAATGGTGGAAAGGTATGAAGAAGGAAGTAGTAGAGTTTTTCTCACGATTCCTCATTTGTCGACAAGTGAAGGAAGAGCACTAGGTACCAGCAGGCTTGGTTCAGCCATTAGAGGTCCCAGAGTGGAAGTGGGATAGGATATCCAGGGATTTTGTTATGGGACTTCCACATACATCCAGAGGACACAACTCTATCTGGGTGATCGTAGACCGACTCACAATGTCATCCCACTTCATACCGATCAGAGAGCAGAGATTATTAGAGAGCTTGGTGCACCTCTATGTGCAGGAGATCGTACAGATTCATGGTGTTCCATCGATGATCGTCTCTAGTCTAGATGCATGTTTCACTTCCCAACAATGAAATGGGTTGCAGGAGGCATTCGGGACACAGCTTATCTTAAGCACCACCTTAAATCCTCAAATGGATTGGCAGACTGAGAGGACCATTCAGACTATCTAGGACATGCTCTGTGCATACATCCATGACATTAGTTGCAGCTGGTAGGATCACTTACCCATGATAGAGTTTGCGTATAACAACAACAATAACTCCACCATCAGGATGGAACCTATCGAAGGACTTTACGGACGGCCATGTAGTTCACCTTATGGTGGACTGACCCAGGGGAGTCAGCAATTATGGGGCTGGAGATGGTGCAAGGTATGACAGAGAAGGTGCATATCATCTTGGAGTGGATGAAGACTGCACAGAACAGGCAGAAGTCCAATTCTAATAGGAGATGGAGACCACTAGAGTTTGATGATGGAGACCACATCTTTCTACGGGTCTCACCTCGACGAGGTCTATGGAGATTTGGCTATGGCGCCAAGTTATCTATGGGATTCATCAGACCTTTACAGGACCCAAACAGATATTTCAAGGTGGATTACCACGTGGCACTTCCACCTCAGTTGCACCGGGTGCATGATGTCTTCCATGTGTCTCAGCTGGGGAGATACATGCATGACCCGTCCCAATCATCGACCATGAAGAGCTGGACATCGATGAAGGGGAGACTTTCATGGAGGTCCTAGTGGAAATTGAGGATCGATAGGACCGGGTCCTACGTGGATAGTTGATACCTCTAGAGCACATTCGCTGGCAGTACGGGAACCTCCAAGAGAGCACATGGGAGTGGGAGGCTCAGATACGTGCTCAGTACCCCCATTTGTTTCCTTAGTGTGAGTTGAATCTTATGCGGACATAAATCCCGGAGGTGGGGAGAATTTAAATAGCAGGAAATTCCGTGTAAATTTATTTTCTTAAATTCTCGAGAATTTTACGAGTCCACAGTTTCTAACGGTACTTGATTTCAATGCATGGTGTTCCCGGAATCAGTTTCTGATGTTTTTTTTGGTTACATTCAGTAAATGTATGAGTGGGATTTTATATCTTTTGAATTGGTGCTTGGAATTTAAATATGAAGACATCGTTGAACTTGCAGCGCCAATATTCTCTTAATAGGACCTTTACCCCAAATGTGTTTTATCGAGGTTGAATGTTAATTGTTGGGGGTTTTCTAAATAAATTAAATAAAAATATGTACAACATATTTCATATTTGTGGTAGTTTAATCCTCTAGTGGGAGGTTGGAGGTGGGGCCCACCTGTTCATAAACTCCCTTGGGAGTATATAACTATGTGGGACCCACACGAGTTTAAACCCCCTTTAACCCACATGTAACTCTCATTAAATTGGGGGAAGTCTCTTAATCTTCCCCTGAGTTTATTATAGATAACTCTCCCTTATTTTTTTAAAACATTCCACGTTCCCCATAATGGTGACAATTCACCCATTAATGAAGTGAGGTAGATTATTTTAATTATCTTTTAAAAAACATCTGAATTCTATTTGGAATTCTTGGAAACAATAAAATGATAGGGAGCTATTATTTCATTTTGGGTTTGTGATTCTCTTTGGTGAGGCATTGGAGTTCAGGTAGAAACGACTTCTTCCAACGAAGAATGATATCCTCTCCAATGAAAAACGCTACTCATCTCAGAAGAATGATGAACACCGTCCTCGATGTTCGACCAAGCTATAAGACAAGATGTCTCCTCCAAAGAATGTCAGTGAAACATCTTCCACGGAAGCTTCCCAACATTAAAGAATTGATGTCACCTCTTTTGCGACTCGTCAACATTCAACAAAAAATACGAGGTTGGGTTTTGAGTTGAATTCTTTGCTTTTTCATTGTTAGTCAACCTCGGTTTATTTGTCAGCCAATTTTTATCACCTAACGCAGAGGGTGTTGGCTGAAAAAACATGGCTCTACATCTATCCAATGGTTCTTGATTGGTTGATGACGATAGTGGAACAACGGTGCCACTGGAAGAGAGAACCGTGGTGGAGCATCGGCGACCGCGATTAAACCATCTACGCAAGGCCACCGAAAAAAGGCGTGGCTCCGTCGTTCAGTGCGAAGGAGCCGCGGGCCACGACCAAACCGTGTCGTGGCGGAGGAGGTTTGGCATTTTCATGACATATAGCGGAGGTGAAGGCTGTAGCCAGGTCAGGCCGCAGCCGTGGACGCATGGAGTCGTCATGCCGCGTAGAGAGCAAGAGCACCGCGGTGATGTCACGCCGCGGTGGACGAGTGGCGGCGGCCGGTCGGGCCGGCAGCCGTGGAGCCGGACGTGCAGGACCATCCAAGTCCTGTGTCACCTGAATAGGTGAAGCGCACCCATTTTGTTTGACAAACCATGCAGGAGCTCGTCACACCTCTCCCTCCCAAGGCCGGCCAGGCCGCCACAGGCGAGGCCGCCACCGGCTGGGCCGCCACGGCCAGGCCGCCCCTCGGTCGGGCTGCCCTCGGGTCGGGTCGTCTCTTCGAGTCAGGCCGTCCCCATGGCTTGGGTCACTTCCTCAGACCAGATCAGACATGTGGACCAGGTCAAACCCTAGATCATACCGGGTCGGCCCGGTTCAGTCTGGTTGGGTCGGACCAGACCCAGACCCGCTATGGCCGTTTACACATTTTACCCTGGATATAGGGCTACGGGTGTCCGATTGATCTACCACCTGCAGCGATGGAATTCTTGGAGTGAGATAGTTATTTTGGCATACTCCACTTGAGGTTTGGATGTATTTCTAGTACATACAGTATGGTTTGAGCCAAAAAACTAGCCGAGCCACTGGAACAAAAATTCCGATAACACTCAGACCAGGCGTCTGATTGATAGGACGTCTGTCGCATTGGGTTCCTTACTATGAGATAGAACTATGGGATAGGTTAACTTGATTCATTGTGGTAGTTGATGTATCGAAACATGGCTCTAGAAGCAGACCCTCCCAAAATCGAGTGTGTTGTGTGTAGGAACCCTAGGGGTGGCTGTGACTGAGATGATGGGATACTCTGTGGGTTCGACGGTGATGATACTGTACTAGGATCCCTCGTGGGTTCGACAGTAATGATACTATACCAGGATCCTTCGTGGGTTCGACCATGATGAATTCTATACCGGGATCATCCGTGGGTTCGATAGTAGTGACTTCTATTCTGGGATCCTACGTGGGATCGACAGTGATGACTTCTGTACCAGGATCCTACGGGGGTTTGACAGTGTCGATACTATTTCAGGATCCAATGTGGGTTCGACAAAGGAGATGATTCAGAGGTTACATATAATCATCTCTACCCCTCTTCATGATTTTTATACATATGTGAGATGATTCTTGCCTTTCAACCATTATCATCATTGTGATTGACTTTACTTCCTTTGTGGACTGGGTTATGTTTCGACTCGAGAGTTGAAGCCGGACTGTGACTGGTAACTTAGGTATATGTATGGGAATATACCTAAGTAGGTTTGGTTGATACTTCATGATTGTATATTTCTTCTTTGGTTTATCCTTAGAGAATTTTGGGAGACCTTCATTGGGCTCGGGGTCCCTTACTGACTATTGATATTCTCACCCCTGTACAGGCTTTGCCTGCACCTTGTTGTGTTCTATGCAGATGACGGTCAGCAGTGATCGAGGCTGGGGGTGAAAGACGGGAGGCTTCTCGGAGCTATAATAGGTGTTACATAACTCAGGGATGAGTTTTTCAAGTTCTGTACCTAAACTTCACGTAGGATTCCCCCGTGGACGATACATGATTTGTTTTCTTTTTTCCATGTACTTGTACTCGTTGTTCAGTAGGATTTGTATGCAGGACCACTTACTTTCATCACACTTTTCTTTTATATATTAGTACTTGTTGCTTCTACTTAGTGTGTTCAGATTTTGTTTGTTACAGGTTTAAAGGCAATGACATCCCTTTTTAATGGGGATACACCTTTGGTGCTAGTCACCATCCCCTGGCCTATGGAAGGCGGGCTTGGGGTAGTCACGGCACGGGCCCTGAGGATGAGTCGTGACACATCTAATCTCATAATAATAAGATTGTTGTCTCTAGGAATATTTTAAAATCATAGGATGATTTTTAAATCCTTAATAATGTTTTTGACAGAGCATTTCATTCAACCGAATAATATCCTCACATCATTTTGAACTAAGTGCACGCCTATGTCAAAATTTTGGGCAACGAGTAACGATCTAGATTATACCAAAAACAATTCTCAGTTTTTACCCCATTGTTCATCTATATCAGATCTGGCATCAACTATTTGGTACCAAGATATGGATATTATTTTAAAGAAACCCCAAAATATATACATTCAAAAATATCAAAAATGTTTTCTAATACCTGAATCATCACTAGTGTTTATCATAGGTTTACGTAATCTACTCCATGTTTTCCAAAATAGTGTTTCCAAGGATCATACTAAAAATTCTTTGAAACAACTAAAATAATCCTGAATCTATGTTATAATAATTGGTGTTAACTTTACTAAATTACCATGAGATATATGAGATCAAATTTGACACGATCAAATTTGTTAGCTGTCTTGGTAGACTAGATACATAAATGATTTCCACTTTACATTATAAGACATATAATTTCGGTGAGAACATTATTATTCCTTATAGTAAATCCACAAAAAATAAGTAAATTTTCCCTTCAGGTTTTCTAGGTAAATGAAAAATAATAAAGGTTTATATAATATTTTTAGTTACGGAATGAATTTATAAGGTTCTATTATTTAAAATTAATGTAAGGATAATATGGTTGAGATAAAAAATAATTAAATAAGACATATAACTAAAATAATAAATAGGGTAATATTTCCATGGATTTCCTAAAAACATAAATAATAAAAATAGTTTTTATATGTGGTTTCATAATGATATAATTCATAATATCTAACAGCATTATCTCACAATAAATTCCTTAATCTAAAAAAAATACACAAATAGGTATGGTTTATCCAAAATACCCATTGTAGTTTTTCTTATGATAAATTACCTTACATTGAGGTGTTGTCTAATATCAATTCCCATTCATCCCATCCTAGTTTGAGTAAATTATCATATAAAATTATTTAATAATAAATAAAATCAATAATCATTAATCCATAGTAATAAAACTTATTATTGGGAAACATTCATACAAGATGTCAATATTCTCCATTGTAAATAAATAGAACAACCAGATCATAATCCCATGAATGATGAAATTTGATATGGAATTATAAATCCCTTAATTTAATGATAGATGGATAAAAATATTTATAAGGTATTATATACACCACATGACATAAAATAAATGGTGAATATAGCATATATATAAATTTTATAAAGTAAAATGAGAAACAAATAACTTTTAACCATCAATTTCATAACTTTTATTTATCCTCCTATATAATAATTATAACTATCATAGTGATATATTTCAGATCATTATTCGTATTTATCATCTATTATATTCTTCATTATAATAATTTAATACACATGTATTAGTTATTTAATAATTATTTTCATCATCAGATGACTATAAATTATCCTTCTCATATTTTGTAACGGTGGCATCAAACCTTATTCATTAATAAAAATTCCATCATTCAAGGATTTTAAAGGTACTATAATATATGTTCAATAATTATTTATAAATGTTCAATACCATCCCATGGGGGTTTTAATAATGATTTTTTATTATTTAACTAATGATGAGCTTGTTTTGACTAATTTTATCGATATTTACGTATTACTATAGAATAATGTTCAATATTTTTTACCCTTGTGGGATCAAATTAAGGATATTTAATAGTCCTAAGTATAATATATATTTAAAAAATATACTTTTATATTCATCCATGTAATGAGTTATGAAAACAAGAATACATTCATTCAGGGAAATAGAAGTACATACTTACACATGCCAATGTATCTATTTTACCAATAATACATTTTTTGGAAGTAAAATAATAAATAAAAATTAAATAGTCATAAATAGGATATAAATATCATATATATTCATTAAATTCATCAATATAACAACCCATGTTATGAGGCGATGGGAAATTAAATACATCGCTTTGTGGAGGTGGTAATAAACAAGTACACTAGAGCAGAATTTTCATTTTTCAAAATAAAGGAAGGAAATTTTAGAATTGTTATTATATCAACATAATTTTTTTAATGATATATATTAATATATTATATATATAATAAAAATATTAAATGGTAATTTAATTTTTTGAGTAGAAATAAGATGAAATAAAAACAAATAAAATAGAATCAATGTTACATTTTTATGTTCAATTCTAGGTACGATTGGTAAAGAATAAAATAACACTGTGTGATCTCCTTTACTCAGTAAAGAAAATAATATAATAAATAGTATTTTATAAGAATAATGCCTGAAAAACATGGATGAGATAATGAGTAATCAAATATTCCATGTAAATAAAATCCAAAATTAGAGAATATATTAATGGATTAAAAAAACAACATAAATATTCACATGAATAATAATATTTAGTATCATAATGATATAATTAATAATTTATTACATAATAATATCATCTTAAATTTATCAAGCCCCGAAATAAAAAATCAATTAGTTTAATCAAATTCCAAATAGCCAATGTATTTATTCTCATGATACATACCAATGCATCATAGTTCTACATAATATTAGGTCCCAGCCATCATTATATTATTTCAGTGAATTCATAATATAGAAGGACTGAATATGAAATATAATTAATATTAATGAATACTTAGTAAAAAACATTTGTATTGGAAAACATGCATATGAGATGTCAATATTTCCCCCATTCACTAAAAAGAATAACCTGATCAAAATTCCATAAAAGATAAAACGTGGGATGGAATTATAAATTACCTGATTTTAATGAATTTTTGATAATAATATTTATATGTTATTATATACACCGCATGATATAAAATAAATTTCAAATACATCATATATCATAATTAAATTAAATTAAATTGATAAACCCTTACCTTTTTCCATGATCATCACAAAAGATATTTTAGCCCCACAATAATAAATAATACTATATTAGTGAATTGTTTATGAAATTTATCCATATTTATTATTGTTTATATTATTTAATTATAATAAATTACAACACAATTATTAGTTAATATTAGTTTTTGTTGTGAGATCTTAGTGATTTCAAATATTCTCTCATGTTTTGTACTAGTGATGCCAATACCTATTATTTCATAGAAATTACAACATTCAATCATTTTCAATGTAATTTAATTAATAATATATAATAATTTAAAAATATTTAATATCATTCCATGTTCGTTTTAGTTGCGATTTTTGATAATTAAACAATTGATTAACATGTTTCAAATAATTTTATCAATATTAACAGATAATGATATAATAATGTTCATTAGTATTTTATATTTATTAGATCATATAAATGATATTTATTATTCATAAGTATCATATGTATTCAGTAAATCCACTTTTATAATCATCTATGTAAAGTGGTGATGAAAAATGGTATACATTCCTTTATAGACACGACAGTCCGTAGAATGCATGACGATGTTCCCAGTTTACAACGAATAAAAGTAAGAACATAAAATAATAAGTAAACTTTTAATAGTCATATTTAGGATATAAATATCTTAAATATTCATTAAATTCATCTATATTACTACCCATATTAAGAGATGAAGAAAAATTAAATGTATCACTCTATAGAGGCGGTAGTGTGTATATATGCATGAGCAATGTTTTAATTTTTCATTAAAAAGAAGGGAATATTTAGAATTCATATTCCCATGACATAATAAGTTTTTTATGATATGTACTTATATATTTAGTATAGTAAAATATATAAGGTTTAATTAATTGTAAGGTAATAAAAAATAAAAAAATAATGAATGAAAATTGAGGTTACCGCTTCATTGGAGTTTTCATTATTTTATAAATACCTGAGTGTTGTTGGATGAGTATGAAACCCCAATATATTTTATGATATATTAATTATTAAATATTTTTAATTTTTTAAACAGTTTTCTTAACATGAAACACCAATATTTAAAAAACTATGATATACTAAAAAATACTATTATTTAAATGTCATCATTATAACCTAGTCATTAATACTTATGGTATGAATAAGAATTAATAAATTAATAAAAATATTTATAAAGGTATTATATTAATAAATTTTACTTATTAATTCATATTAAATATGTATATAGTTTATTTAGAATGTTTATTTTTCAAAAATACATTCTCTTTAAAAATGTTTCTTATTGATTTTTTGGAAAATATATTGTAAATACTGACTTTTACATTGAAAATATTTATTTAAAAAAATGTATATAATTTAATGGATTCATCATATAAAATTTATCTTAATGTTGATTTTTTATATTTATCTATGATAGTTAAATTATTTGGTGAATATTTAAAATACTAATTTTTCAATTACATTCAGTTTTTTAACATTATTATGATTTAAGCATGAATTAATAAACTTTTAAAACATTGTATCAAATAAAATATATGTTATATGAGTTAAATAATGTATTTTAAAATATTTTTTTCAAACTAAGTACTCAATATTGAAATTTTTGAAGACGAAAATTGTTTTATTAAAAATAAAAACAATTTTTTGGTCCACTCTTTTAAGTGTATTATTGGGAGGTTAAATTTAGATTCATTTTGAAAAATAAATCCAAATAAATTACATTTTTATTAAATAGCCAATGAATTCAACTAATTATTTTTTTTACTGAATTTGGATGTAAAATGATATTTAAACTTAAATCAGGAATTTCTATAAAAACAATTGTCCATGTGTTTTTTTCTTATATTAAAAGTAATTTGGGAATCCAATGGACAATAAATTCGATAAAATAAATTCATTATTCAAAATCGTAATTTCCATAATCAAATTATAATTATCATATATTTTTCATATAATTATTAAAGGATAACATAATGTCAAGTATTCATGAATAAGGTTAAAGTGGTTTTAAAGTTGTTTAAATATGAAATGATGTATCAATTGTTAGAAAAACACTTTTAAATGTTATTTGTTTTATTTCTTTCTACCATATAGATTATTATATTATAATATTAGGTTCCTCGGTTCGACTTTACTTGATAATGATATATATTATATTTAAATCATTAATGTAATTCCATGTGTGTCTTGTAACTCACATAAAAAGGTCAAATCCTCTCCCTTCTTCACCCAGATTGACCACTCTCTATAATCTATGATCTATCCTAATACATTCCTATATTCCATACCATATTCCTCAATCCCCTAATTTTCTCAAAATATGAATATTTTAATGCATAATGTGAAAGAGAAAGGAGGTCCATCCAAGAAGTGATGTAAATATTAACTAAACACTACCAATTTTATTTCTTATTAAACCTTATATATAAGTATTATATCCATCATAAAATGATTAATTTAGTATAATCAATTTACTTATATGTTTTTATGGTTATTGAACAAGCCTTTTTTAATTCCTTTACATTTAATAGGAAATAAATGTATAGCTCATTGTACCTATGAATAACCACCTCTAAGAAGAGATATGATTTCTTTTCTATCACCACTTCATATGGATATTTATAATGAAGAACATATAGAATAAATATAATATTTATTATATATTTATTATTATTTAATGATAAAATAATATTTATCTTTTTTCCTCTTTTCATTAAAAAATTAAAACATCGTCCAAACATAAATAAAAATTAACATCTCTATGAAAAGTGAAATTCATTTTTATATTTATAAATTTTATAGATGGATCTAATTATTAATATAATGAATATATATGATATTTATATTTTATTGAAAAATAAATTTATTATGGGACCATGATCGATGTATAATTCCCATGATTTACAAAATGAAACATACATGTAATGTTAAATTGTTAACAACAAAAAAGGATGATTTTAAAAAACAATTTTTAGTCAATGTATGTTTAAATATATTAATTTTATCATATATTATTTTATAATAATTTATATTGTTCTCATATATGTTTATAATAAATTAAAATTTATTATAAATGATGTTATAATGACTAACAATAAATTCATACTTGAGTTGTTACTTTTATGTTATAATATAATTTTTACCAATATTTTTATTATTAAATTCATGATGGTTATATTATATTATATACATCTCGAATATCTTATTACTTTTTTCCCTATGTTTGTTTCTTTACAATAGAATTTTCCATTAATTTTCCTCTCTTTATGTACTCAGGAGGATGAAATATTATTTTCATGGAAAATATTTCTTTTTTTCTATGGTCTGGAATATTTTTATTCTCTCTACCTACTTATTTAAAATGTTTTAAATAATTTATTTACTATTCAATATTGATTTCTAAGTATTTTTTAGTGATTTTTTACTTTCCATAAAATGTTTTAAAAGAAATATTTAGTTAATTACATGAATAAGGTAAATTATACCAAAGGAGTGAATAATATATTTAAATTAATCCATGATTAAGAAAACATTTCATGTATCCATGAGTAATCGTTAATTTTATAACTCCACTCAAATTATCAATGGATATTTTCAAATAAAATTATTGACCGTAACAGTATTAAATTTTTATGATTTTAATAATGTTATATCAAATTGAAAATAATATTTTCCTCAATAAATTTTCTACTGATCATTTAATGGAATATTTCATCTATGATAGCATCCCTTGATGTTATTTTTATATGATTTTATAAAAACATCATTATCATTTATATGTATAGTTTATGGTTATTATGATGAAATATTTATGACATTCATTTTCTTTTCCATGGTTTCGTTATGATGGACTGATAATGGTTTTCTTGATCTTACACCAAGAATAAGCAGATTATGATTATGTGATGGGTGGTTCTATTAATTCCATCCAATTAATTGGGTAAAGGCTAACGTTTTATGAGATCAAAATTGGTTATGATGAGGTTATCCTAATCACAAAATAGGATACATGTGAGGTTATCCCAAGACAAAAGGATATTACATGGGATGTATCCCATGACTGATGTAAGTAAAAGGGTGTATATCCCATGAATAAGATATTTTAAATTTCATAGTGGTAACCTAGACATATGAAATATATTATTATGATTATTGCCAACATTATTACACTCTTTTATTAAATGGTCTATAACCAATGTTATTCCCTCATGGATCATGTTCTTTGATTCCTCAACGATGCATTTCTTATGAATTTCCATAATATGACTCATGATTGTAATCTATGAATTGATGGGTATAGTTTAAATATGATAAGATATTGTTTTTATACCATGATTCTCATTTTAGGATTAACTGGTAATGTAAACGTCCCTTTATTACCCTTACTAATCATTTGATCTCACTATTTATTATGTTTCCTTCCACACATGATATGAATAATAGATTCATATATGATTAATTTATTAATAGTGATATTTTTGAAGAACTTAGTTGTTGATGATGTTGGCCATTTATGTATCAGTGATTTTTAATCCATGTTTCCGGATACAATAAACCTTAACAGTCCTCAAGCAAGTGTATTCTTCAAAATAACAGAATATTCACAAAAATGATTTAATATTTACATATTTAATGTTATGGTCACCTCATATTCTATCTTATAATGGTTTCATTATTTTTTGAAACAACAATGAACAAAAATTAGTGATAAAACACAGGATAATACAATTTAAACGAGAAAATACAAATTTATTATAAGGAAAATATTCATGTTTTCATTGAAAGTACATATATATATAGATATTGGATATTGGATATATATATATATATATTTATATATATATATATATGGAAAAGATAAACCCAATGGAAACAACTCTGAAAGGGTGGATTGTGTATTAACTCGATCATCACCAACCCAAAGTCTGTGGACGTAAAATTACAGATGTCTCTAGACACTACCAATCGATTTTCTATGGCCAATTCACATTTTCCTTATGAACCATTATACTGTATTTGAAGATGAAGAGTCTTCTTTTATACCATAACTATTGAAATAAACATAGATGATGTTTTCATAATGAGTACATACAATAAATTTATTATTAAAATGAAGGTCATCATGAAATAAAATGTAAAAGTAATGGGAATATGTTAATTAATTAAAAAAATCATCATAATAATCCAACCACACACAACAATTTAAAATGAAATGTTTAAGAGAATTAAAATAACAAGTGATCCAATTTAAGGGTTAATTATGATTGTTTATTTAAATAACGTTTTAATTCCAAATATAATGTAAACTATCATGGGTTGACTATTAAAAATGTGGTTTATCATGGGGAAATGGTATAATGTATTCATACCATACACTCTTGGACTACAAATTTCTTATTTTATTTTATTCATACACGTATTTTATGTTTAAATATTTTTATAAGTAAATCACATGAGCAACTCAATGGTTTTGTGTTTTATTAGTTTTGAAAACCTCTAATGCTATAATGATCACATATACAATGTATGGTAATTCACTGTTTATGGTTTTTGGGAATGTGATTCAATAAATTACAATTATTTTCCCCTAGTTGAAATTAATTTCATTTTATGAATTGACTAGATTTATTTATATAAATCCTATGTCAATTTATATTTAATGGAAGAATGATTGGATATTACATTCCAACATATGATCATTTATCAATTGGAATATAAATATTAACTTACATTCGAAATTACACACATTGAATGGGCTTGGATTTCTATTCAAAGGGTGCATTTATACCCGAATGTGGGGGAAAAACTAAAAAACTATATTCTTATTATATGAGAGTTCATTGATTTATTTTCCTAAGAGATTATTAGTATTTCCTTAATTCATGATGTTTAGTTTTTAAGAGAACTCATACTAAGTGATACACCTAATTAATGGAATCCATTTTTAATAGCCTCATTTGGATTACAGGAATTTAATAAGAGACTACATGATAATATTGATAATTGATTCATTCATCCATGTGCATCATCATGGGGTGCACCTATTGTTTTTGTTAATAATAAATAGGATAAATGAAACTATACAATGATTATCTGGGACCTGACAAGATCAATATCAAGAATACTTATTATCATCCCTATATTTATTATTTTTTTGATTAATTGTGAGAATACCAATACTTTTGGAGGAATGATCATTAATATGGATATTATCAATTGACAATCAAAAGTCAATAAATACCAAAAAAAACTTCCATATTAGGTATTGAATGTTAGAATTTATATTATTTTATATGTTCTTACTTATTTATCCTCTATATATATGGATATCATGCATTGTTTCAGTAGATATTACAATGATTATTTTCTAGTAGTCTCCATAGATGGAATTTTTATATCTTATAAGACCATGGAAGAGTTTGAACAACACTAGAGAATTTTTTTGATGGACATAAAGAAGTAGAAAAATGAATTGTAATTTATATAGTGGTGATTTTGGTCATAGAACGTTTAATTTTTTGGTCAAATAATGACAAAAGAGGTTATATTAGTAGACCCATAAAAGACGAATGTTATGGAACATTGACAAAGGTCAACCATAATGACTAAGATCAATAGTTTTTTAGAAAGGATTTTTATAATCAACTCAATCTGATGAATTTACCATGACTATATAATACACTCACCATGTTAAATCATAAGGGAGTCAGATTTGATTTGAATGATGAAAGTGAAAAAAAATTTAATAGAACTAAAGAGAAGTGTAACGTCCCAATTCTGGGTGCCACACAACGAGTGACGCGAACCCCGTTCACCGTGTGACCTCAAGCACATTTCCCCAAATTCCAGAGGCTGTCGACTAGCAGTGAGGGCCTAGGTCTGATAGTGGGGAAACTATTCCCTCATTTTTCAAAGTGTAGCACAGCGGAATATGAAATAAATCATACATTAAACAACATAAATAGTATAACATACTCGATTGAAATAAACAACAGCAGTGGATATAACCAACAGTATATAAATAATGATGCTACATGTCTCACTTTCTAAGAAAACAGCCATAACATGATATACATCAATACAGTACAACTGAAAGCTGAGTACAGCGATACAAGAAAAACAGCTGGCAGCGGCATCATGAGCCTAGGCTCGGTCACATGCCCTCCTACTCCTCAGCAACAGTCAAGTACCTGTATAGGGACTGTTTCCCCTATCCAAACCTACATAAACATAATCTGTTTGAGACGAAAAGCATGACACAAAGAGGTTGTGAGAAATATATCTCAGTAGTCACCCACCAAAAGCTCGTGCCCAAATGTGTATATGCATGAAACAACAGTGTGCAATAGTAAAATGCAATAAAGTAAGCAGCACTGAAAAGTAACTAACTTAACAATTAAATATTCATTTTTATTATTCTTTTAATCCATTAAATATTAGAAATCACCACAGTGCATTTCTAAGTAAACAGTCCACGTCCTCAGACAAGAAAAACCATACCCCCATGTAAGTAGAATCTCACCCGCAGGCACAACCCATAGGCATAACAGAATTTTCCCTCAGGCGTAGGAAGTGTCGCCCTCAGCCACATAATTCAAGCCCTCAGGCACGAAAGGTTTCCCTCAGGAGAAATAACTACAGCCCTCAGGCCAAACATTGCAGTGCCCACAGGCTAATCACAAAAACGTCCTTAAGCCCAATGGGTAGCTGGGCCATGCCCAACAGGTAAACAAGCAGTAACAAGAAAATCCTCTCAATGAAATTCTAAAATTACTACTTCGACGGCATACCATCGGGTATCCTAGCCAAATGGGTAAATAGTGGAACACACCCCAGGGGTGGTTCCGGATCCGTGCAATGATCCCAAACATCAGTTTTACAACTTATTCAATTACCTATACAGTTATAGGTCGTTGAAATAACAATGGCCTCAGCCACACGACACCCCAACATGGGTTCGTGACACAAAAATGCACAAAACACCTGGCAGTAGCAAAACTAAACACCAAGTCACCTACCTTATATACTAATGAGCTCTATACACAATCTTCTATTCCAGAAACGCCCAAGATCAATGTAGATCTGACAAAGAATAAAATCCTCTCAAATTTAAATAACTCTTGTTACGGAAAAAATTGGTATGAACGGATTAAAGAGAGCGGAGGGCTTACCCGTGCAGTTCCAACAAGATCGTCCGAGGTGGAAATGGATTCCAGACGAACACTTGGCAGATCGTCAAAGGTTCAGCCATCCCTTCCTACTCGTTCCTCCGGTTCTAATCCTTCCCTTTGAACATGGGAGGCTACTGCCGAATTTAATCCAAAAAAATAAAAGTACACGGCATGTACTTCACATTTTTTAAACTGTTCCTCTGGCGGCTTCTCGCCAGCGCTGCACTGTTCACCTACCAACATGAGTACACGACATGTACTCCTGACTACATAGCTTGTATTGTCGCCTAGGTGGTGGCTGATCCCCCGCCTTACTATTCTGGCCTGCCGACTGACCACACGGCATGTAAAGGACCACAACACATTGTGTATTTGGTTCCTACACCCTTCATCCCTGGCATGGCCACACGCCCCATGTACCCATCCCACACGGCCAAAAGTACACGGTGTGTGGACAAAGTACACGACGTGTACTTTCCAAAATTTGGGATTTTCCCCATTTTCCATATTTTCTCAAAAACACTTAAGGAAAAGGGAAAAGGAATAAACTTGTACCTCAAAAATAAGAACCGGGTTCTTACAAACTTCCCTCCTTATAGCAATTCGTCCGTGAATTTCCCTTCCAAGGGTGGAGTAGATATAGCCGTGAAAACCACTGGCCACTGAGCACAAATATCGGTCTCCCACCCCCAGGTTTCTTCCTGCACAACGCCATGATGTCATAGCACCCATACGAGAGGAACTGAACGGCCTTGGAGAACATTCCCGCTCCTATCAATGATACGAATCAGATGCTCTTCAAAGGACACATCCATCTAAAGCTGAACCTCATCTGGCTGAAAGGTGTGAGATGGGTCTGAATGATAGCGGTGCAACTGAGATACATGGAAGATGTCGTGCATGGATCGATACCTCTGAGGTAACTGTAACCGATAAAAAACTAGCCCGACTATCACCAGAATCTCAAATGGACCCACATACCTCGTTGAAAGTTTACCATGTCTCCTGATCTTCTTGTGTCCCAGCCTCGGTGAAACATGCAAGAAAACCTGATCCCCGACCACAAACTCCAAAGGTCGTCTACAATGATCAGCATAAGATTCCGGATGAGACTATGCAGTATCCATCCGCTTCTGAATCAACTGGACATGCTCAGAAGTCTCCTGCACGAGACGTGGTCCCAGCAAAGCTACCTCACCTACCTCTAACCATCACAAAGTTGATCGGCATGGCCTACCATACAAAGACACATATGGTTCCATCTCACTAGTTTCCTGAAAACTATTATTATAGGAAAACTCGACAAGGGGTATATGATTCTCCCAGGAGCCCCCAAAGTCCAAGACGCATGCACGCAGCATGTCCACAAGCACATGTATCGTACGCTCAGACTGGTCATCGGTCTGAGGGTGGTAAGATGTGCTCAAAATCACCCGTGTACCCAGTGACCTCTGAAAACTCTGCCAGAAACAAGACGTAAAACGGGCATCCCTATCTGAAATGATAGAATGAGGGACCCCATGAAGATGTACGATCACTCGGATATAAAATTTCCTGAGATCGTCCACACCGAAGGTCTCCCTGATTGGAAAAATATGGGATACCTTTGAGAGTCTATCTACAACAACCCACATGGCACCATTGCCTCGAGGTGACCTCGGCAAACCAGTCACGAAGTCCATCGCGACATCATCCCATTTCCACTCCGGAATGGGTAATTGTTGTAATAGTTTGGCTGGTATCTGATGCTCAGCCTTCACCTGCTGACAGGTGGAACACCTGGTAACAAAACCAGCTACATCCCACTTCATGCTCGGCCACCAGTACTGACGTCTCAAGTCACGGTACGTCTTGATAACCCTAGGATGAACTTCCCAAGATTAATCATGAAGCTCTCGCATCAGCTCTTCATCTATATCCCCTGGAACCCACAATCGTCCATGGACACACAATACCTCATCATCGCATATCGTCCAACCCAGAGGAGGGTCCTCACTTGCCACCGTCTTCCATAGAATTAGGACATCTGAATCAGATAGATGTCTCATCCTCACTCTATCCAGGAGGGTAGAAGTCACAGCTAAAGAGGAAAGATAAGTCTTCCCCTGACTATCGTGCACCTCCAAATTCATCTTAGAGAACAAAGCCATGAGCTGCTACTCGCCACTGGCCTCCTACAATGCTTGTATCTGATTCTTCCTACTCAGTGCATCAGCTACTGCATTAACATTACCAGGTGTATAGGCAAGCTCAAAATCGATGGACTGTATTAATTCGACCCACCTTTGCTGCCTCAGAATCATGTCACGCTATGTAAAGATATTCTTGAGCCTTATGTGGTCAGTGAAGACCACAAAACGTTCTCCCAACAGGTAATGTCTCCAACAGCGCAACGCATGAACAACTGTGGCCAACTCGAGATCACGTGTCAGGTAATTCTTCTCATGTGGCCTCTACTACCGAGACCCGTATGCAACTACTCGATCTCCCTGCATCAACACTGCTCCCAACCCAATCCATGATGCACCACAGTAAACTGTATAGTTGTCCCCCTTTTCTGGGAGTATTAGGATCGGTGCTGATGTCAACCTTCCTTTCAGGTCCAAAAAGGCTGCCTCGCAAGCTTCCGACCAAAAGAATGTCACACACTTCTTAGTCAGACCTGTCAACGTCGCTGCTAAGCAGGAGAAGTCTTGTATGAAGTGTTTGTAGCAACCAGCCAGCCCTATGAAACATCATATCTCAAACAAGTTCTTAGGCTGCTCCCAGGAAACTACTACTCTCACCTTCTCTGGGTCTAATGAAACTCCTGCCTCTGAGATAATATGTCCCAGGAAGTGAATCCAGCCCTTCCAAAAGTGGCACTTTGAGAGCTTAGCATATAGTCGATGCTCTCTTAATGTAATCAACACGAACTCAAGATTTGTGGCATGGTCGTTTCATGTGTGAGATTACACCAATATGTTGTCTGTGAATAATACCACAAAAGAGTCCAGATAATGATGGAACACATGATTCATCAGTGCCATGAAAACTAATGGCTTGTTCATGAGTCTGAACGACATAACTGTATACTCGTATAGACCATACCTGCTCCTGAAAGCTGTGAGAGGTATATCAGATTGTCTAACATGCAACTGATGATATCCTGATCTCATGTCAATCTTCAGGAACACTCGTGCTCCATGAAGTTAATCAAAAAGATCATCAATCCTCGGCAAGGGATATCGGTTCTTGACTATCATCTGGTTCAACTTCCAATAATCCACACAAAGTCTGAGGGTACCATCTTCCTTCTTCACAAAAAGGACTGGAGAACCCCATGGAGAAGTAATGGGTCAGATGAAACCCTTTTCCTGTAACTCCTCTAACTGCCTCTTGAGCACCTGCAGCTCAGGTGTAGCCATCATATAAGGAGGGATGGACACCGGTGCTGCCCTGGAATTAGCTAAATAGAGAAATCCACCTCACGCTCTGAAGGAAGACCTGAAAATTCATCTGAGAAAACATCCCTGAAATGATCAGCCATTGGAGGGAAATTCGTCTGACAAGACCCCTTTTCATCGAGATATAAGCTCGCAATCTTGGCTGTGACTCCACCTCTCCCACTATGCTCTAGTCCAGCTCGACTTTTCTGAACATCCCACTTTCCCTTGTATAGAAACTCTTCACCCTCTGGTGATGGGAAACTCACCCAAAGATTATAACAGTCTACAATGGCATGAAAGTGAACCAACCATTCCATTTTGAGAGTGACGTCATAGCTCGTTATCTCTAACACATAGAGGTCCCAAGGAATGTGACACCCACCAACCTCAAGGGGGAACTCCTTTCATTGACACACACCAGCCGTTCTAGTCCCCAACGGAGTGTCTAGCATCATGATATCATAATAAGTGGAAACAAAGAGCCCAAGGCTCTCCACAATGGGTACATATATCAAACTATGTGTAGCACCCGTATCGAAAAGTGCTGAAGATAAAACAGAAGCTACTAGAATAGTACCTTTGACTATATATAAGGTCCAGGATCTTGCTCCTGCGGGGTCTGTTGCACTTCATATTCATGACCAGTGTTGCGGCCCTTTTACGTAGCCTGGCTACATTGAGCTTTACCGCCCTTCTACCTCTGAGATCCTGATGTATGGCTACCATGACCATGACCACCATCTCTTCCTACACGCCCTGATGTATTCCAATTGCCAGACTGGTAAGAAACCACTGGTCTTTCACCCCCACGTAGAGTCTATACAGAACCCCTCTCACTAGCCACTGGTGGAAACGCCCTGCAGAAGCATTGCAGATGACCCAACATGCCGCAAGCTGGACACTCTACTAGGTCTCGGGGACATTGTGGTCTCTTGTTTCCCTCTCTACCACACTGGTAGCACCTGATCGGGCCACTTGAAGAAGCTTCCTGGCTGGTACTGCCACCCGGAGAAAAGTCAATCTGTCTTTTCCTCTTTCCAGTAGAAATAGTACCAGTAACTGTTGATGAGCGGCCCTGGCCCACACCACTAAATTCCTGCAGGTTCCTCTATGTAATCAGCTTCTGATTTAAAATAGCATGTACAGTAGGCAACCTGAAAACATTTACCATCGCTCGGATGTCATAGCAAAGACCATCTTAAAAATTTCTGGCCCTCAAAGTCTCGTCACCCACCAGCACGGGTGAAAAATGATGAATCTCGGTGAAATGAGCAGAATAGTCTATCACCGACATGGAACCCTGCTGCAGATTCATGAACTCTTGGGCTCTATCTGCTCTTAGAATCTATGGAAAGAAGAATTCCTAGAAGACTACCTGGAAGTCCTCCCACTCCATGTCCCAGTGACGCTCTGACTGGATGGTAACATCCAACCACCTCTTGGCGAAATCACGCAGCATGTAGGTCGCGAGCTTGACCCTCCAACCTAGAGGGGTATAAAGATGCTAGAAAATAGTCTGCATCGACCCCAACCACGAATCTGCATCATGTGGTCCGCCATCCCCTGAAAACATCGTCGTATGCTACTGCTGGAAAATACACGTCAGCTCACCCATAGATGTGGCTGCCGGCGGTGCTCCCTGAAAGTTCTGCATAAACCGCAATAAGCCTTCATTGAACTGTGCCTCCATGCCTATGTCTAATATAGCAGCTGGTTCCGCATCTGGCTCAGCTGGAGGATCAACTAGTAGCCCATGGCCCACCATCTCTGGAGTACTCTCGTTGCCACTACCCGGGCGAACAACGCGCGGTCGTCTAAGCATCATGACACTACTAGGTCAAAAACACGCCTTAGATTTAAGATTATCAAGAACCGAAAACAAAGGACCACAAGGGAACAAGAGGAAGATAGAATTTATAGATTTTCAAAACAAGACTACATGGCGTGTATTCTGACAACACGATGTGTACTTGGCTTCCCTTCCCCTGCCCAGGGACTTCGACACGGCTAAGCCACACGGCTCCTGTTTGAACAAAAACTACACGACTTGTATGGTGTTATTTCAAACTGCCTATGTCGTCTGTGACACGGACGACTACTGGTCTTGACACTACACGGCGTGTTACACCCACACATTTCTTGTACCCCACCCCTACTTTCCAGTCACATGGATAAAGCCTCACGGTCTGTCCTCGGACAAGACTACACGGCATGTCCTATAGGTACATGGCGTGCTCAAGGAGAGGTGACACCGACCCGTGTTTTTAGTTACACGGCCGAGTCCCCAGGTCACACTACATGGCGTGTTCATTATTGACACGATGTGTTTTGTATAGGGGTTCACAGACCCATGTTGTTAGTTACACATCTGGACTCCGGGTCAATACTACACGGGGTGTACATAAGCTACATGGCATGTTCTCCCCAAGGTCATCCCTTCCCCGTGTCGCCGCCCACATGGTTTGTGACACGAGAAGAGACTACACGGTGTTTACTCAGACTACATGGTGTGTACTTAAAAAGTTCATTTTCCTTCCCGAACAGAAGGCCATACACGGCGTTTGTAAAAATACTACATAGTGTGTATACTGGGTTTCCAGACAGTATGCCTTAGAAACTTCCCCAGAACCCAGAAAACACTGAAAAACAGCACCTAAGTTTCAAATTCAGACTCATAAGGGCCCATACTCCCCACGAATCAAAGTTTGACATCTTATCTATGTTATAATAAAATAACCATCTAATGATCCACCAAATTTCGGTCAGTGAGAGCCCATACTCCCCAAAAACCAAAGTTTGGCATCCATTCTATCAATAGGCTCAAATAAAATTACCCTATCACGAAGCGGGTATTTCCTCAAAGAATCTATCATGCCAGCATGCTTTACTAGCACAACAACTATCAAAACAACATGCAATTTATAATGCACCTACATGGCATGGAAACTATTCATGGCATGTGATATCTAGCATGTGCCTATATAATGCATGAAATTGCATACCCTCATCTCATCGTGTTGCAACTAAATAGAACCCACAATAAATTATAACAGAACAATGTCAAGTGTATCACCCAATGGTGAAAACTTATCAACTGTAAAATTTTCAAAATTATAAAATTGCAAAATATGAGGTAGACTGGCTTTTCCCTATACGCGGGTTTGCTACACCCGGTAACAGTTTATTAGCAACTACTGTTCGACCTATCCCTGACAACGACTCCAAATAGTAAGTCATAGAAGAGAAACCTCCTTTGATACCACTTTGTAACGTACCAATTCTGGGTGCCACACAACAGGTGCCCCGAACCCGGTTTGCCACGTGACCACAAGCACATTTCCCCAAACGCAAGAGGCTACTGACTAGCAGCAAGGGCCTAGGTCTGATAGTTGGGAAATTATGCCCTCATTTGTCAAAGTGTAGCGCAGCGGAATACAAAATAAATCATACATTAAACAGAAGATATAGTATAAAATACTCGATTAAAATAAACAACAGTAGTGGATATAACCAACAGTATATAAATAATGATGCTACATGTCTCATGTTCTAAGAAAATTACCAGAACATGTTATACATCAATACAGAACAACTGAAAGTAGAGTACATCAAAAAAAGAAAAACAACTATTAGTGGCATCATGAGCCTAGGCTCGGTCTCATGCACTCCTACTCCTCAGCAATAGTCAATTACCTATATTGGGACTCTTACCCTTATCTACACCTATAGAAACGTAATCTGTTTAGGCCGAAAAACGTGACCCAAACAGGGTGTGAGAAATATATCTCAGTAGGCACCCACTAAAGGCCCATGCCCAACTGCGTATAAGCATACAACAATAGTGTGCAATAGTAAAAGGCAATAAAGTAAGAAGTACTGAAAAGTAACTAACTTAATAATTAAATTGTGGTTTTTATTATTCATTTAATCAATTAAATATTAGAAATCACCACAGTGAATTTCTAAGTAAACAATTCATGTCCTCAGACAAGGAAAACCTTACCATCAAGTAAGCATAATCCCACCCGCAGGTATATCCCTCATGTGTAACAGAATTTTCCCTTAGGCATAGGATGTTTCACCCTTGGGCATAGAAGTCAAGCCCTCAGGCACTAAAGGTTTCCCTCAGGCAAAATAAATACAGCCCTCAGGACAAATAGTGTAGTGCCCACAGGCTAATCACAACAATGACCTCAGGCCCAACAGGTTACCGGGCTATGCCCAACAGGTAAACAAGTAGTAACAAGCAATTCCTCTCAAGGAAATTCTAAAATTAATAATTTCAAGCTATACCCTCAGGTATCCTGGACAAATGGCTAAATAGTGGAACACACCCCCGGGGTGGTTCTGGATCCAAGAAACGATCCCAAACTGCAGTTTTAAAACTTATTCAACTACCTATACAGATCTAGGTCGTTAAAATAACTACGACCTCATCCACACGACACCCCAACATGGGTTCGTGACACAAAAATGCACAAAACATCCGGAAGCTGGAAAACTAAACACCAAGACACCTACCATATACACCAACGAGCACTATACACGAACGTCGGTTCCTGAAACGCCCAAGAATGATATAGATCTGACGAAGAATAAAACCCACTCAAATATAAATAACTCCCGTTAGGGAAAGAAATGGTATGAATGGCTTATGGAGAGCAGAGGACATACCCATGATGTTCCAACGAGATTATCCGAGGGGAAAACAGATTCCAGACGAACACCCAGCAGATCTTCAAAGGTTCAGTTGTCCCCTCCCGCTCCTTCCTCCGGTTCTAAGACTTCCTTGTGAATAGGGTAGGCTACTACCCATTTTAAGCAAAAAAACAAAGTACACGGCGTGTACATCCAAGTACACGGCGTGTAATTCCAATTACACGGCGTGTAATTCCCATTTTTTAATCTATTCCATTGGCGGAATCCCATTAGTGTGGCACTGTTCACCTGCCGACAGGAGTACACGACATGTACTCCTGACTACACGGCATGTACTGTCGCCTAGCTGGCTGCTGCTCCACCGCCTTACTATTCTGTCCTGCTGACTGACCACACGGCATGTAAAGGACCACTACACGACGTGTATTTGGTTCCTACACCCTTCATCCCCAGCATGGCCACACGCCCCATGTACCCGTCCCACACGACCAAAAGTACACGGCGTGTGGACAAAGGACACGGTGTGTAATTTCCAAAATTTGGGATTTTACCCATTTTCCATATTTTCTCAAAAACACTTAAGGAAAAGGGAAAAGGAAGAAACCCATACTTTAAAAATAAGAACATGGTTCTTACAAGAAGATTGGTTGTTCTAACAATGATCATGCTGTCATACAATGTATAAAGCTTTTTTATTTATAGGGATGTATCAAAGAAGGTGATGGGATATGTTTTTTATAAATAATTATATAGTGATACATTATTATACAAAAAAATTGATGGTTCGAGAAAAGAATTAACCTGGATCATGGTTTAGATGTTTATATGGTAATTATTTAATTAAATTTAATGAGGCATTATCACTGGGGAGAATGGTGTGACAAATATACTAATAATAAAGTTTTAATGTATATATTTACCCATAAAGATTCTAAGGTATAATTGATAAGAATGTTGGAGTCGATTATTGACTATGACAACTCAATACATTAACACCAAGGGAAGGATAACAAGGTGGTTTCTCTTTGCAGTAAAAAATACTATGCTATCATAAATATCATGAGGACCAAAAAATGAAATATTAATGGATTTCCAAAATATAGAACATAAAATATATGGGTAAAAGGATTAATAATATATTTATATGATGAATGTTCAACAATAAATCCATGTGGGGATTGAAGAGGTACAGAATGAAGATGTATTACTATTTAATAATGTGAGGAATGTTATTATGTTCGACCATAATTGTGATATAATGATATGTTTTATGAACCAGTTATGTGTCCCAATAATAATATACCTTAATAAGACAATGTTGGATTAAGATCATGGTTCAATTTTTTTTATTCATTATGGAAGTATTAATACGTATAAGTATCTGAATGAATATTTTCGGTGTGATAAAATGAAAATAGATAATTCATAGTATATATATTGGTGCTAGGTATGTCAGAAATTTAATAATGAGAGACAAAATTCAATTGTTATGTTAAAACTATTACCCATTCCCAAATTGAAATGGGGAAAATCACTATGGATTTTTTTCAGTCCCTATAATCTTTAAAGGTCATAAATTTGTTTGGGTTGTAGTAAATTGCCTTATAAAGTATGCACAGTTGTTGAATTATCAAGGAGTATTTATCACTAAATCATCATTACAAGATATAAAGTTGTGATGTTTTAATATTTCAAAGAGTGAGAAAATATATCATTTATGAATGATATCCAAAGTGTTATATCACTTTTTTAAGAATTCAGTAAGCATGAGGTATAGAGTTTTGTTTCAATGTTTCCAATTATCCAAAGATAAATGGATAGTCTAAGAAAATTATTTAGAACCTGGATGATATTTTAATATCATTTTATCTAAATTTAAATGTTTTTTGGGATCAACACCATCCCCTTTTCATATTATCTTATAACAATATATTTCAATTGAATATTCAAATTAATCCATATGAATTCCTGTATAGAAGAGAGTGAAAAACTATAATTTGATTGCGTGAGGTTAAATAAATAAATATATTGAGAACCAAAATAATATAGAAATTGTATATAAGGTTATATAAATTCATTTATATGTTACATAATCATAGATTAGAATGATTAGTTATTCTAACAATCATTAAAGAGATCAAGAATTTGATATTGGAGAGATGGTTTTTCTGTGAAATTATCCTTAGAAGAAGACTATGATATTCATATAGAAGGTAAATTCAATCCTTAGGTATATTGTCTCATGCCATATTCTTAAACTAGGAGGGGAAATATATTATCATTAGTAACATCTTCTAATCCTCTCTCTTGTTCATGATGTGCTCATTCCATAACTTTTTGGGAAGTACATAATAGATCATTCATAGGTACTGAACAAAGTGGCCATACCATTGTAGAAAGATAACACTTATAAGGGAAAAATATTTTAGATTATTGATAAAATATTGAATTTTATTTTAAACATGACCACACACATAGTAAATGTTTTAGACTGAAAATAATAATTTATGAATGTTATATGGGAAAATGAGAATGTGATGAGGCATAAGTCATCCCAATTATTAATTTCAGTGAGATAAATTTTCAATTAGAGAATTCATATAATGGGGTTACATGTAAAATCACAAGATTTTCTGAAATATTTATCATTAAAAAATTTAAATTTTTCAATATTATTCTTAACACATAACACACACCTTTATGTCAACTGCAATATACAATAAAAATATTATTATTTAAATGTTGTAGTAATAATATAGTTGTTAAAATTATATATATAAATAAGGATAACCACATTATAAATATTTTAAAAACGGTTTTATATAATTAATTTTAATTTATTAACTCAAAATAAATTGTTACTCAATTTTATTTAGAAATATTGTATCTTTAAAAAAATCATCAATTTTTATTATTCTATTGTGTGACGATATTATAAATAAATTTCTCAAATAATAAAAAATGTATTTAAAAAATGGATATCATTTTTTTAATTATCAAATCAAATTTATATTATGATGAATTTTTATGATTTTGATAAAATAGTTGATTTTTAGGTGAATAGTGAAAATATAAAATTTTAAAATAAAATCACTTTTACTAAATTATAATAATATAATAATGAATTAATAAATTGTGAAATATTTTTCTATAAAAATTATATTTTAAAGGAGATAAATATTATATTTAAAAAAAATATAATTGGGAAACCCAATCATTACTTTTTTGAAGATATGTTTTCTTTTATTCAAATTGTAAACTTTTTCTTATTACTTTTTTACTTGATTTCAATGAAAAATATTATTTATGGTCATATTAGTTATTTCTTAAAAAATTCATGAATTTTGTGTTCCAATATTAGTACTAATTTAATCCAAATATATAAATTTAATATAAAAAATTAAATTAAATATTATTAATCATCAAGTTAAAATTTGGTTATAAGACCACTTTTTGTTCCAAACATATAATTAATTAACCCTGGTAAAATGTAATGCAATAAAATTTTAGGTTATAAATGGGTTTATAATGGTTTAACTAAGATATAAGCAATAAAATGAGTTCGAAAAATGGATAAATATGAATGGTTGTATTTTTTAAAAGTAAATGAAATATTGAATTATAATTTTTTATCCTTGGTCTGTATTTATATTATTTTGATATATATTATATTTAAATAGTTTAAGTAATTCCATGTGTGTCACTATTCTCATTTATAAAGTGGAACATCCTCACTTTATTTATTCACAATTATTGATCACTAAATGTTAGACAACAACATCCCTAATATCAATAAAGATTCCTTAAAATAATCCCAGATCAGGTATTTACCAAATACCAATATTTCAATGTGTAAATTGTATGCCAAAAAAATCCTATTACAGAAGGGGTATAAATATTAACCAAGCTCTTCCAATTTTATTTCTTCCTCCCACATCTATTACCCTAATTAATAAATTATAAAATAATTAATTATGTATCATAAATATAATTATGTTTTATTATGATTATATCATATACATTTTCCAATCCCTTCCATCAAATCTTAAATGAAACTATCCCACATGTGTACGTGTGGACTACGTCCTCCACTTACCAATATCATTGAATTTCCATCACCACTAAACATTATTATTTATAATGTTTGATATAATGAATATATGTTATATTTATAATTTAATAATGATAATTGAATGTTAAAATATTATTTATGTTTCATTCCTTTTTACATTAAAAAATGATAACACTGTTCATGCATACGTGCATACTACCATCTACCCGATTGAGAAAATTCATTTTTCTATCAATGCCATATATGGATGGTTTGATATATGTTAAAAATGAATATATATTATATTTATATCATTATTAATATTATATATGTGAGGGATCTAACATAAAATTTCATAGATTTGATCTACCGAACCCAAACATAAATGAAAAATGAAATGGTTAACGCCTAAAAATGAAATTTTGAATGCATAATTATTAATATTAGGGTGCTGAGATATTATAATTTTATAATATATGACTTTATTGGTTTTTATATAGTGAATTTATAGAATTATATAAATTTTATATTATTTAAACATGAGTATAGAGTGATTATAAATAAACGTGTACTTGAGGTATGTGATGTTAGCATATCATTTTTACCGTGATTGTTTATACTTAAACTGTAAATAATTAAATTATATGATATATATCTAAAAAATTTCTTGAATTTTCATTTAATATGGTTATTTATTTAAAATATATTTTTTAATTTCATTTTTTTCACTCTATGTAGTTGACAAAAAGAAATATTGTTTTGAAGAAAATTTTCCCTTGTTTTTTCTATGAGATCATGAATATTTTCCTTAAGAATACATATTTTCATTAATATTTCTTTAATATTTTTCATATTATATTAAAAATTTTAAATTAATATTTACATGTTTTGAATTTATATGAAATTATTTAAATTGAATCTTCTTGAAATATTTCGATCTTGGTACTTTTACCATATTTTTAAATATAATCATTATTTTAACATATTCCACATGAACAAATTTTCACACCGTCGTGACTACTCATTACTATGAAGATGTATTTTCATATTTCTGAGTATATTTTGAATTAACATTTCTTCTTCAAAAACATTCAAAGGTTTATAAATTAAATAATTTATTTTAGAATTACAATGGTATTTATTCATGAAATATTATAGTGATTTTTAAAGGAATTTTTAATTTATAACAACATCCTTTAATGGTAGTTATTATTTTTTGGGGGATATTATTTGATGAAATAGAATGAAATATTTAAATGGATAGTTTATTGTTATGATGATAAAAATTTTATTAAACACATTTTCTATTCAATTTGAAAAATTACGATGGAATGATAAGCATTTTCATGATCTTATGAAATACATATGAATGTGATTTGATTATGTGATTGGTGGTTCTATTATAGACCTCTAATATATTGGGTAAATATTAATGTTTTATAATGTCAACATAGGGTACATGAGAGGTTATTCAAATCCATGTAGAAGGTAAAAAGGAGTTTATCCAAAAAAAGATGGTACACATGAGGTTATATCGTCCCTCAAGAAGGTAGACTAGTAGTTAGCCCAATACAAACATATGATTAAAGTATTTATGGGTAGTGTGTACATAAGATTTATATGATTATGATTGTTCAACACCTTATTCCACACTTTTAAGACATTACATTATGTTAATTTTTTTCTCACCTAACTCAGGTTCTTTGATTCAATTATTATTCAAGACTTATGAATTCACTGGATTTATGGAATGACTAATAATTATGATCTATGAATTATTGGGAATGGTTTTCAAATGTAACCCTCTTGTTTTAATAACCTTATTCGCATGTAATTATTAATGTATCTTGGATATACCCCTTGTTTTCCCTTACTGAAAATATTAGGTAACCCTTTATTATGATTTCTCTTCCATAGTATATAAAAAAGTTTTTTAGAATTACTTTTCTAATAAATGTGATAGTTTTGGAAAACCTAGTGGTTGATGTTGTAGATATTTTATGTACTAGATGTTTATGTTTACAAATTTCTAATGATTCTAAAACTTCAT
The DNA here is from genome assembly GCA_963277665.1 of Viscum album. Taxonomy (NCBI): domain Eukaryota; kingdom Viridiplantae; phylum Streptophyta; class Magnoliopsida; order Santalales; family Viscaceae; genus Viscum; species Viscum album. The sequence continues at coordinate 1,329,433,947 of OY728162.1, forward strand.
CATTAAAAATCATATATACATCTTTTATGAATAAAATATTTCAAAAAAATAATGAAATATTATTGTACATAATGTTTGGGTCGCCTCAGAGTACCCCCATAACATAACTAAGTATTATAATAGAAATATGATAGTGAAAATGTGTAGATATTTTCATTTAAGTGTCGAATTTGAAATGGCTTCCCAAGGAAACGTTTGTGGGTGTTTATACATTAGGATATGGGTGTTTTAGGGTTAAAGCAATGATTATTTTATCATCTATACATAAAATTCTATAAGATTAATGATTATGAGTAATTTTTTACTTAATTTTTAAATAAATTAATGTTCATTTACATTTGAACTAATAAAAATAAATGAATCATTAAACTACCTCATTCAATGTGAGGAATCAAAAATAGTTTTTTATTTCAATAAAATACAATGTAGGCATCAAAAATCGAAACACAAGTTTTCTAAATTAACCTTAACACATATAAATTATGTATATTACACCTTGAATATATATTTGGTTAAAAAAAGATTTTATAAATTTTTATTTCATTTCTAGATCTAAATAATTTCTTGGAAATTTGGTAATATTAAAATATATATTTTTCATTATTAATCTAAAAATCAATAATTTATAAAAAAGGAAAAAAAATTCATCCCACAATAATTTCAACATTATAATTTATAAAATTAAATTTGTTTTATCGGTTTAAAATACATTTATTAATGAATTTAACTTTTAAATATAAATAGTAACTATTTATGTTACAATGTTAAAGTAATCGAGAGGGCATTGGTAAAATGTTTATGGATATACTTTTCACATGTTACCATAGAATCTAAGATATTACAAAAAATATCCATAGTCAAAGGATCATGCCAGAAATTATTTTTTTAAAGTATGACACATGAAATCAAGTGTCATTAATATCTTTGTGAAAAAATCAATGTCTTCATCATGAATTTCAGTGAATTTTACCCTCACTAAATTTTTCTGCACTTTATCCATATAAAATGGTACACAAAATCAATGTGCATTATGCTAGGGTGTTGAACATGTTTTCTAGACAACTCAACAAGGCTTTTGTTGTCTTATTAAATCATCATTGGTAGTTTCCCCTCTTCCAAAATTTCTCCATACTATTTATTTATAAAAATTAGTTGTGTTAAATAATAGATATTGGGATATACACCACATTTGTTATTTGTAAAGAATCATAATCATATTTTAATCTTATCCAAATTAAATTAAATTGTTCCTAAAATAATAATTATCATATGAATTTGGATTTTAGATTAACTATATCACCATCCTAATCAATATCTAAATATGCCAATAAACCCATTTCATTTATAGATTTATTAATCACACTATAATGTAATATTTATTGAATGTTCCACATCATTCTTCTCACATTCATGAGAAGTTATTTCTTATGAAAAATTTGAAACACTGTTTCTAATCTAGTACCCTAGAAAAAATATACACTAGTTTTATTAAAGTAGATTATACTACCGATGATTATTCTATTCAATATAGAGTATAATCCTATAGTTTCCTAATGATTATAATGTTTTTTATACCGTAATCAACATTGAAATATTTTTTAACTACTTCATTCTGAATTTCATCCAGAAATCCTTTATATATTTTATTTGTGAATTAAATTTATTCTATTCGCCTTGACGAACTTATATCTGAAAAAATTATTTTAACTTTCTGATCATTGACAATTCAACTGGGAACTCATTAATTTTTCTAATTTATCAATATAATTAGTTCTACCAATGAATATGATGTCATCTGCACAGAAAATAACCAAAAACTAATCCTCTTCATATACTTTTACATTGTGGTTTTGATCAATACCTTAAATTTTGGAATTTATATGCACCTAGAAAGAAACAAGTCTTTCATACCAAACAATAGGTTCATTCATTAATCAATTAATGGAATTTTTACACTTATATACCACTCGGCCATCATTCCATATAATAAATCATGCTAGTTTTTAACACTACTGAAAATCCGGCCTTTAGCGGTCGCTGTTGCCTCGTCGCTAGAGGCTTTCAGCGACCGCCAATGGCGGTCGCTACAGCCCCTCTGCCGGGCAGCCTATAGCGACCGCCTATGGCGGTCGCTGGTCTAAAAAAAATTTAAATTTTTTTTATTGAATTGAATATATAAATATATAAATATATATATATATATATATATATTCATATATATACTATTAAATACAATATTTTAAATATATATATATAATATATTTTAAATGTTTTAATATATATATAATATATATATAATATCAAATCATTGTGCTATAATAATTTAAAAACTTCGCTTCAAGAAATAATCTCATTTCAGGTCTTTCGGAGCACGTTTGCTCCGAATGGGACCGTCGCACGCCGTTTTGGTGTTTTATGGCGCCGGAAACGCATTTTCGGCCGCCGCGGTCAAACGGCACCTCCGAATGAGGTGTCGTCTGGCCGACCATTTCAAAATTCACGCTCAGGATGTTGTCGTACGGTTTCGTGGCATTCGGAGGTCGTTCGGGTGGTTTTGACCCCCCAACGCGCCATTTCAGCGCGCGCCGCGCTGCTGAAAAGGACACAATCGGACGTGCCGCGCGCACCGCACGTCCGATGGACGTTCGGCCTCCTCCTGCATCTCAGGAATAATATTTCTATCGTTCTCGTGCGGTTTCAGGTCGTTCGGAGCACGTTTGCTCTGAATTGGACCGCTGCACGCCGTTTTGGTGTTTTAGGGCGCCGGAAACACGTTTCCGGCCGCCGCGGTCAAACGGAACCTCTGAATGAGGTTCCGTCTAGCCGACCATTTCACAATTCACGCACCGGATGTTGTTGTACGGTTTCGTGGCATTCGGAGGTCGTTCGGGTGGTTTTGACCCCCCAACGCGCCATTTCAGCGCGCGCCGCGCTGCTGAAAAGGACACAATCGGACGTGCCATGTGCACCGCACGTCCGATGGACGTGCTGCCTCCTCCTGCATCTCAGGAATAATATTTTCATCGTTCCCGTGTGGTTTCAGGTCTTTCGGAGCACGTTTGCTCCGAATGGGACCGCCGCACGCCGTTTTGGTGTTTAATGGCGCCCGAAACGCGTTTTCGGGCGCCGCGGTCACACGGCACCTCCGAATGAGGTTCCGTCTGGCCGAAAATTTCACAATTCATGCCCCGGATGTTGTCGTACGGTTTCGTGGCATTCGGAGGTCGTTCGGGTGGTTTTGACCCCCCAACGTGCCATTTCAGCGCGCGTCGCGCTGCTGAAATGGACACAATCGGACGTGCCGCGCGTACCGCACGTCCGATGGACGTGCCGCGCGTACCGCACGTCCGATGGACGTGCGGCCTCCTCCTGCATCTCAGGAATAATATTTCAATCGTTCCCATGCGGTTTCAGGTCTTTCGGAGCACGTTTGCTCTGAATTGGAACGCCGCACGCCGTTTTGGTGTTTTATGGCGCCGGAAACGCGTTTCCGGCCGCCGCGGTCACACGGCACCTCCGAATGAGGTGCCGTCTGAACGACCATTTCTCAATTCACACCCCGGATATTTTCCTACGGTTTCGTGGCATTCGGAGGTCGTTCGGGTGGTTTTGAGCCCCAACGCGCCATTTCAGCGCGCGCGGCGCTGCTGAAAAGGACACAATCGGACGTGTCGCGCGCACCGCACGTCCGCTGGATGTGCTGCCTCCTCCTGTATCTCAGGAATAATATTTCTATCGTTCCCGTGTGGTTTCAGGTCTTTCGGAGCACGTTTTCTCCGAATGGGACCGCCGCACGCCGTTTTTGTGTTTAATGGCGCCGGAAACGCGTTTCCGGCAGCCGATATCACACGGCACCTCTGAATGAGGTGCCGTCTGGCCGACCATTTCACAATTCACGTCCCGGATATTTTCATACGGTTTCGTGGCATTCGGAGGTCGTTCGGGTGGTTTTGACCCCCCAACGCGCCATTTCAGCGCGCGCCGCGCTGCTGAAAAGGACACAATCCGACGTACCGCGCGCACCGCACGTCCGCTGGACGTGCTGCCTCCTCCTGCATCTCAGGAATAATATTTATATCGTTCCCGTGAGGTTTCAGGTCTTTCGGAGCACGTTTGCTCCGAATAGCTCCGTCGCACGCCGTTTTGGTGTTTTTTTGCGCCGGAAACGCGTTTCCGGCCACCGCGGTCACACGGCACCTCTGAATGAGGTGACGTCTGGCCGACCATTTCAAAATTCACGCTCCGGATGTTGTCGTACGGTTTCGTGGCATTCGGAGGTCGTTCGGGTGGTTTTTACCCCCCAACGCGCCATTTCAGCGCGCGCCGCGCTGCTGAAAGGGACACAATCGGACGTGTCGCACGCACCGCACGTCCGATGGACGTGCGGCCTCCTCCTGCATCTCAGGAATAATATTTCTATCGTTCCTGTGCGGTTTCAGGTTGTTCGGAGCACGTTTGCTCCGAATTGGACCGCCGCACGCCGTTTTGGTGTTTTATGGCGCCGGAAACGCGTTTCCGGCCGCCGCGGTCACACGACACCTCCGAATGAGGTGCCGTCTGGCCGACCATTTCACAATTCATGCCCCGGATATTTTTGTACGGTTTCGTGGAATTCGGAGGTCGTTCGGGTGGTTTTGACCCCCCAACGCGCCATTTCAGCGCGCGCCGTGCTGCTGAAAAGGACACAATCGGACGTGCCGCGCGCACCGCACGTCCGCTGGACGTGCTGCCTCCTCCTGCATCTCAGGAATAATATTTCTATCGTTCCCGTGCAGTTTCAGGTCTTTCGGAGCACATTTTCTCCGAATGGGACCGCCACACGCCGTTTTGGTGTTTAATGGCGCCCGAAATGCGTTTCCGGCCGCCGCGGTCACACGGCACCTCCGAATGAGGTTCCGTCTGGCCGACCATTTCACAATTCACGCCCCGGATATTTTCGTACGGTTTCGTGGCATTCGTAGGTCGTTCGGGTGGTTTTGACCCCCCAACGCGCCATTTTAGCGCGCGCCGCGCTGCTGAAAAGGACACAATCGGACGTGCTGTGCACACCGCACGTCCGATGGACGTGCGGCCTCCTCCTGCATCTCAGTAATAATATTTCTATCATTCCAGTGCGGTTTCAGGTCGTTCGGAGCACGTTTGCTCTGAATTGGACCGCCGCACGCCGTTTTGGTGTTTAATGGCGCCGGAAACGCATTTCCAGCCGCCGCAGTCACACAGCACCCCCGAATGAGGTGCCGTCTGGCCGAACATTTCACAATTCATGCCCCGGATGTTGTCGTACGGTTTCGTGGCATTCGGAGGTCGTTCGGGTGGTTTTGACCCCCCCAACGCGCCATTTCAGCGCGCGCCGCACTGCTGAAAAGGACACAATCGGACGTGCCGCGGGCACCGCACGTCCGCTGGATGTGTTGCCTCCTCCTGCATCTCAGGAATAATATTTCTATCGTTCCCGTGCGGTTTCAGGTCTTTCGGAGCACGTTTTCTCCGAATGGGACCGCTGCACGCCGTTTTGGTGTTTAATGGCGCCGGAAACGCGTTTCCGGCCGCCGCGTTCACACGTCACCTCCGAATGAGGTGCCGTCTGGCCGACCATTTCGCAATTCACGCCCCGGATATTGTCGTACGGTTTCGTGGCATTCGGTGGTCGTTCGTGTGGTTTTGACCCCCCAACGCGCCATTTCAGCGCGCGCCGCGCTGCTGAAAAGGACACAATCGGACGTGTCGCGCGCACCGCACGTCCGCTGAATGTGCTGCCTCCTCCTGCATCTCAGGAATAATATTTCTATCGTTCCCGTAAGGTTTCAGGTCTTTCGGAGCATGTTTGCTCCGAATGGGACCGCCGCACGCCGTTTTGGTGTTTAATGGCGCCCGAAACGCGTTTCCGGCCGCCGCGGTCACACGGCACATCCGAATGAGGTGCCGTCTGGCCGACCATTTCACAATTCATGCCCCGGATATTGTCGTACGGTTTCGTGGCATTCGTAAGTCGTTCGGGTGGTTTTGACCCCCCAACGCGCAATTTCAGCGTGCGCCGCGCTGCTGAAAAGGACACAATCGGACGTGGGTGTGGGGGCTGTACGGGGGGTGCGGGGGGCTGTACGGGGGTGGCGAGGGCAGTACGGGGGTGCGGGGGGCTGTACGGGGGTGCGGGGGGGGGGGGGGGGGGGGCTGTACGGTGGTGTCGGGGGGCTGTACGGGGGTGCGGGTGGCTGTACGGGGGTGGCAGGGGGCAATACGGGGGTGCGGGGGGTTGTACGGGGGTGCGGGGGGCTGTACGGGGGTGCGGGGGGGGGGGGGCTGTACGGGGGTGCGGGGGCTGTACGGGGGTGCGGGGGGCTGTACGGGGGTGCGGGGGGCTGTACGGGGGTGCAGGGGGCTCTCCGGGGGTGCAAAGGCCATCCCATTGATTACAAAAGTGAAAAATAAAAGTGATAAAATCTAATTAATACATATTTCTTTTATCGATACCATACAGAAATTTATAAAAAATATATTGGATAATACATAATCTATAATATCAGATTTATTGATCTGTTGGAATTAGTTCGACTTTTTCAAATGTAGAATCATTCAAGATTATCTGATCAAAAACTCAATATGTGTATAAAATATTTAAAATACCACCATGGATGGTAATAATGCATTACTTAAATGAATAAATACAGTACATCAATGTCAACCCTACCAGTAAAAACAAAAAATATATCTCGTGAATATATGGTGCGTCACGTGTTGTCATCACTGCTACCTCCTTCTGGTGGGCCAGGTGCCTACAACAAATAAACATTATAAATATTTTAATAACAAAAATAATTTAAATTAAATAAATAAATACAGTATATACCTGCGTCGTATGATCCCATGTACCATCAGCTCGACGCACATATTCCCGCAGTGCTCTAACCTCAGCTGTCAATTGCGCATTTGTCTCCTCGGAAGCGCGCAGCCGTGCCTCAAAATCTGACATCTGCTGTGTCATATGAGCAACAGCAGGACCGACAACCACAGCGCGTGACAATACAGAATGAGGAATCCCTACTCCATAGGTCAAACTATAGCCATGCCCATCCTGACCAGTAATGCGATGAAGGATCTCATCCCGTCGCATGGGAAGCTGTCGCTGGTCCTCTGGCAGATGTTCTAACTCAGCTTCAAATTGAGCCTGTGAAATATTTAAATATATATAAATATATATATGTTAATATATAGATTTATGTAATTATTGGTAAGTACAGACACTTACTATCAATGCTGCAACCACGGGATCATTGCGATCACGAGTGCTTATCCACACCGACATTTTATCAATTGTTATACCTTGCCCTCGCAACTGTATATTAAAATAATATAAACACAAAACCATATTAATTAATAAATTAAAAATGATTAATATATACCTCATGTCGGATCTGAGACACGTTACGAGTCCCGAGCCTGTGAGCTGGTCCCTGCAACGCTCGATTCTCCGAATGGCGTGTTGACACCTCCTACATTCAATTCATTCAAATTTCAAGCAAATCACATATTCTTGAAAATATATATACAGCAAAATAATTAATATACAAACCGCAACACCCTCAGTAGACCAATATGCAACCAAGTCACGCCACTGAGCCGGGAGGACACCTCTCGGGACTTTTTCCAAAATGTCAAGGGCACCCACATTTGGTACCCAGTGGTCCCTCTTCACTTTGACTTTATAATCTTTCCACATCTTACGGAATTTGCTCATACACACGGGCCGAAACTCTTCAGGGCATACTTTCAAATTTTTCTATAAAGAAAATAATCAAACATATTAGTATTCTTTATAAATAGAAAATAAAGTAAAATTATTTTCTTACCTGAACCTCCCTCCATAGACGATCTAATGTGTCCTGAGGGATAGAATCCCAATCACGCGTGGTCAATGGAAATCGATGTGGGTCACGTATGATATGACCTAGCTGACGAATAAATGTCGGGGCATTCGGTCCCACGGGATGAAATACCTCATCAAATGAAACATCTATCGTCGTGTCGGAATTCCATGATAATATGCCACGACCAGGGCCTCTCCTGCGAGAGGAAGAAGGAGCCGAGTCTGATCCTGTTGAAAACAATCTTATATATAAATTGACAAATGTTATATATATATATATATGTCAATTACATAAAAAAATATAGACAATGAAATTCAAACATACCTCGACCCTGAGACGTAGATGCCTCAGATGGATGATGTGGATCTACTGCCTCTTCCCCTGACATGTCTGCAGTCATAGAAAATATCAGTAAGGAGTCCAAAGTGTTTAAAAGATAAATTGGATTGTTCTTAATAAATCAAACTTGTACAACTGTTAATAAAAAAAATGGATTGAATAATTAGTTGTGAATGAATTTTAAAAAATCATAAAGTTAATCAACCTAAATATTTATGACTGAATTAACTTACAAAAGTGAGGATTAAAACTTATAAGGATTTATAAAATGATTAGATAATTTATGATATCCTAGGACATTCTACTGAATAGCGGGAAAACAATTATACCTTTCATTAAGCATGCAAATCGACCGTTTCTCCTTCAACATCCGCTCTGGCCCAATAAATATCTTCTTCACGTTGAACTACAGTATGTTGATCAAGTTGTTGGTAAACAAACGGAACAGTCTCGGGTTCATCTTCTTCAAATAAAAACACTCCTCGCCGAGACATTTTGACAACAACTTGCCAACTTGGATCCGAAGGCAAAGTAACGAAGAATACTTGTTCCGCTTGTGATGTCAAAATGAAAGGTTCATTCTCAACTCGTTCATTATTTCTGTATAACATATAGTTAAAATTCACCAATGAAAACTGATATTGATCGACTTTACATCCACGCACTGGATCAACACAATTACACTTTAACAATATGTACTTCAAACCGTGTGTGTATACAACTTCAATGATGTCTATCAATTGACCATAGTAATAACCAGAATCGACAAAGGGACAACCAATGCCACTGTTTTGTGTTGCTCGTTTGTCGTCAACATCTTTAATGCGAAATCGAAAACCATTAGCATCAATAGCTTTATAACGACGAGCCATTATAGATGGACCCTCAGCCAGTTGGATAAATATTTCAGGTAGCGTGGGGTCCCCTAACTCCCTCAGCTTACAAACCAACATAATTTATAAAAATAAATACTGATATATGCAAAAAGAATTAGTTTAATACTTCACTCATAATAAAAATCAATTTATACATACATAATCCTTGAACCAATCATGAAATGCCGCATAATGAGATTGTTGAATTTGCAACTCAGTCACACGATGCATCTCTTCTTTTATCTCATTAATGTGTTTCCTGCAAATGATTACGCGATGTTTAAAAGATCAACTTATGCAAACAAAACATGTAAAAGTTATACAAGCACATTGATAAGATACTTACTGCATTAATGGTGCAACTGATGGATTATTGAACAAGATATATCGATGTGCTTGTATCCACTCGATGTTGTCCATATCAAATGTGGTTCCTTCTCTAACTGGACCATCATGAATCCGAGAGGGCTTATCTAATTTTGTTTCAACATTCGTAAGATATTCTGCACAAAAGGTAGTACACTCATCCATCAAATAATCATTGGATATTGATGCCTCTGGACGAGCTCTGTTGCATAAAAATCTTTTCAATGTACTCAAATACCATTCAATAGGATACATCCACCTGAATTGCACTGGACCAGCAGCCATTACTTCATCAGTTAGGTGCACTGTCAAGTGGACCATAACATCGAAAAATGACAGGGGGAAAAGTTTCTCAAAGTGACAAAGCATAAGTACAATTCGGTCCTGCAAACTTTTTAAATCACTCATTCGTTGATTTCTTAAACAGAGCTGTCTAAAAAAATTACTCATCTCAATCAAGGGCTGAAGAACATTGGGGGATAAACAATCACAAATTGCGATTGGAATCAACTGCTGAAGTAATATGTGATTGTCATGACTTTTCAACCCTTGCAATGTCTTTCTCGTCAGATTCACACACTTTGAAATATTAGAAGAGTAACCATCAGGCACCTTGACCATCTTCAAAATGGAAAGAAATGTCTCTTTCTCCTCTGTAGTCATCGAATACTGTGCAGCAGGCATATATGCCTTGTTTCCCTCAGCTAACTGTAAATGCAACTGTTTCCTTAAACCCATTTCTTCCAAATCACGGCGTGCATTAACATGCTCCTTTGACTTTCCACTGACACCTAAAATGGTCCACAATATGTTATCAAAATCATTTTTTTCAATGTGCATGACATCCAAATTATGCCTCAACATTTTAGTTTTCCAATATGGAAGACTATAAAAAATACTTTTCTTTTTCCAATTGTGACTGCACTGCCTACCCGCAGCACGAATATTACGTACTGGAGGAGCCACCAAATCCTGAATTTCATATACCGTGCGGATGTTTTCTTCCTCAATCTGCGATAACATTTCGACTCCTGTCATGATCTTTGGTGCTGGGATGAACACTCTAGAACCATCAAATGCCACTCTGTCCTTTCTGAACCTGTGCTGAGGAGGGAGAAAACGCATGTGACCCATGTATGCCCATTTTTTGGAATTTTTAAGCCATACATATTTTTTACTTTTATTGCAAAAAGGGAAAGCAAATTCCCCTTTCGTACTCCAGCCTGATAAATTTTCATAAGCTGGGAAGTCATTGATTGTCCACAATAAAGCATCATGCAGTTTGAACATTTCATTCGTTTCGCAGTCATAAGTCATCACACCATCGCCCCAAAATTCATTCAACTCATCAATCAATGGATGAAGGTAAACATCAATCTTATCCCCCGGACTTTTAGGTCCATCAATTAGAGTGGAATGTAATATAAATTGTTGCTTCATACAAATTCACGGAGGAAGATTATATGGAACCAACACCACGAGCCATGTGCTATGAGTTGAACCATCCATAGACTTGAATGGATTGAAACCATCTGCTGCCAATCCCAATCGGACATTACGAACATCTTTAGCAAAGTCGGGATGTCTCTTATCAAAATCCTTCCACGCATGAGAGTCTGTCGGGTGGGTTAACATGTCACTTTCATGAACTCTTTCTGCATGCCATCTCATTAAATTAGAAACTTTAGATGACATAAAAAATCTTTTCAACCTCGGTTTAAGGGGAAAGTAACACATTTGCTTTATGGCAATCGGTTTCCCCTGTATCGCAATCTGACTTTGATGAGTCTTATTTCCCCTATTCTCTTTCCACCTGGAAGCTCCACAAACCGTACAAATATCCAAATGAGCAGTTTCATTTCTAAACAACATACAGTTGTTTGCACATGCATCTATAGTCTCATATGTAAAACCTAAGTTCTCTGTCAACTTACGAGCATAGTAATTCGACTCAGGAATCTTAGCGTCGACAGGAAGAACTTTTTTCAATAAAACCAAAAGCATGTCGAATGATGTGTCTGACCAATTATTCAAAGTCTTCAAATGCAACAACTCCACGATAAACGAATGTTTATTGTAATAAGTACATCCAGGATATAATTCGGTTTTCGCATCATAAAGTACTTCATAAAACCTCCTCGAATCACGATCTGCACCAGAGCAAAGATTTATCTCACCGGTCTCAAGATTCTGGATGTCAATGCCTTCAGAATCAAACACACGTACCATTTCAGTAAGCATTTCATGCATTGGATCAGTCATCCTTGCATCAACATCAATCTGAGCTGCATCTGTATTTTGACAACGAACATATTCTTCTCCATGACGAGTCCAACTCTTATAATTTTTCAGAAATCCATTAAAGAAAAGGTGCTCCCTCACAGTATCTCGTGTGAATTGATATCTGTTAGCACATTTTCTACATGGACAAATAATATAGTCACTTTCAAATCCTCTCGTGAAGTCAATAAACTGCATAATTCCATTGAAATATTCTCTAGACGTTCGATTTGGAAGATCAATCCAACTCTTATCCATAATAATATCTGTATACCAAACATTTACACAATACTTATTACATTTACATTTTTCAAATCAACTATATTCAAAATAAATATTAACCATTTGTTTATGAACCATTGATAAAATAATAATGTTACTGAAAGCTCATGTTACCTGATTGAGCTACAAACTTGAAAGGGAGGGGAGCCGAAGGTGGTGCTGCGAGGGAGAAGAGGCAGCGAAGGGGAGCCGGAGCCAAAGGCGGTGCGGCAAGGGAGGGGACCGGCGGCGGTGGCGGCGGGGAGCTGGAGGAGAGGAGGCGGTGAGGGGACGGGGGACGGGCAGCGAGGGGGGGGTGTCCGGGGTCGGGGGGGGGGGGGGGGGGGGGGGGGCTGTCCGAGGTGCGGGGAGGGGTGTCCGGGGTGTCGGGGGCCTGTCAGGGGTGCGGGCAGGGGTGTTCGGGGTGCGGGGGTGTCCGGGGTGCGGGGGGGGGGGGGGGGGCTGTATGGGGTGCAGGGGGGCTGTCGGGGGTGCGGGGTGGGGTGTCCATGGTGCGGGGGGCCTGTCCGGGGTGCGGGGGGGCTGTCCGGGTTCGGAGGGGGGGTGTCCGAGTGCGGGGGGGGGGGGGGGGGGCTGTCCGGGATCGGAGGGGGGTGTCCGAGTGCAGGGGGGGCTGTCCGGGGTGCGGGGAGGCGTCCGGGGTGCGGGGGGCGGTCCGGAGTGCGCAGGGGGGGGGCTGTCCGGGGTGCGGGGGGGAGTCCGGGGTGCGGGGGGCGGTCCGGAGTGCGCGGGGGGGTGGGGGGGGGGGCTGTCCGGGGTGCGGGGAGGCGTCCGGGGTGCGGGGGGAGGTCTGGAGTGCGCGGGGGGGGGGGGGGGGGGGCTGTCCGGGGTGCGGGTGTCGTCTGGGGTGGGGGGGGGTGAGAGGCCAGAGGGCGGCGGCCGGAGGCCCAAGGGCAGCGGCTGGAGGCCCGAGGGCGGAGGGCGGCAGCCGGAGGCCGGAGGGCAGGTGGCGAGGGAGGGCGCGAGAGGCCAGAGGGCGGCGGCCGGAGGCCCGAGGGCGGAGGGCGGCGGCCGGAGGCCGGAGGGCAGGCGGCGAGGGAGGCCGGGCGGCGGGGAAGGCCGGGCGGCGGGGGAGGCCGGGCGGCGGGGGAGGCCGGGCGGCGGGGGAGGCCGGGCGGCGGGGCAGGCCGGGCGGCGGGGGAGGGGAGGGCGGCGGGGGACGGCGGCGAGGGAGGGAGGGGGTTAGGGCGGCGAGGGAGATCGAGGTCGAGGGGGCGCGGGGGGGGGGGGGGGTGGGGGCGTAAAATCCCCCCGTTTTTTATGTAGGTTAGCGACCGCCATTGGCGGTCGCTATTGGTTAGCTATAGCGACCGCCAATGGAGGTCGCCCGAGTCTGGGGGGCTTCAATGCCCCCTTTTCTAGTAGTGTATATACATACCTATTAATCATAGAATACATTCAAAAAACCCCATATGAATTCCATCTAAATATTATGATCTTTTTATAAATCCTCTATAATAAAGAGTTATGTAAAATCTATTATTTTCATAGGTGAAAATGACTATTCTACGTCAATTCATTATTCTAGAGCATATCCATTTAGCACTAGTCCTACATTATTCTAGACACCCTTTCTATTTTCATACAAATTGTTCTTAAATACCAATTCTATATCAATAAATTTATATTTATTTAGTCTATCCAAAAAAACCAACTTTCATATTTATAAATTTAATCCATTGATTCATTCATTTTTTCACCCATGAATCCCCCTTTTCCACTATTTCAATTGAAGTGGGTTCAATATCTAATATTATTGAATAGTGATATACTTTATAAATCTATTGAGTATGTGTGGAAAAATATTTCTCTTCAATGATAGTTATTAGATCAATTTGAGAACTTTTATTATGTAGATGAATCCAAAGTTTAAACACCTATTTTATTTTTTAATCCTGTGATTTTTCCATAAAATCATCATCATAGAAAACATCTTATGTTTCTCCAAAATATATATTAGATTTTTCACATTCATTAATGAATTATTCTAGTCTGAAAGTAATTTTTTATTAATAGTTTGAAATAAAAATGAGGAAAAACAAGGAAATCCCTTCAAGGGGGCTGAAAGTGGTGCAGTCTCAGGGAATCCCCTTGAACCACACATAAAAAATCCAGGGGAAGGGAGTGAAGACTATCATAAACAACAAGAGAGTACTCTCGTCTGCCCAAACGCGCTAGTGAGTCAGCTTCAAAGTTATCTTCTCTCCAGCTATGATGAATAAATCTTCCATGACTAGTTTCTGTCTTGAACATTCGAATAATGTAAGTCAGGTCCCAAGGAATCCCATAACTTCCCTGCACTGCCCTAACCAGGACCTCCAAATCAGATTCAATCTCTGTCACCTTCAAACCCCTCCTCTTGCAAATCAAAATGCCTGAAAGAAGCGCCCGGGCCTCTACCCTCAGGGAGTATCCTCACAGCATGACATCATTAATTATATCATCATATTGTCCGTGATTCTAATAATTATTTCAAATAAAAAACTTTTTTAAATGTTGCATAACATTCTTAAAAAGGTTTTATATCAATACCACATATCTTATGGACTCTTATATACTCTTAGACTGAATAATATTCTATTTTGTGTATAGACAGCCACTTAAACTACCTCTTTACATTAAATATGTGGGATTCTAAATTATATCAATAATATATTTTCCAATTTGGGAAAAAAGTCTTATTTCCATAACCTTGGTATTTAGGGGATAAATATAAATAGAATTCATTTTTATTACCATTATCTTCCTTAAATTTATCATCTATAGGATGTTTACTCCATTCCATTGTTTGATCTAAAATGTTTTATTGTACTTTCTTTTTATTTTTCACTTATTTAAAGAAACAAATATGTAATAAAAAATAATTTTTTACTTTTTTTTAAAAATAATACCCCATGATTTTATAATTTTAAAAATATTATAAAATATATCTTATTATAGGATCCACATATAAAATTAGAGCACACACATCAGTGTTAATAAAATAAAGAAAATATGATCCCACTTTTTCTTCAGAGGATGTTGATTTCAAAAAATCATTCATCGATTTCAATATTATCAAATATGTTCCCAATATCACCACAATTTATGAATATCCACATATTATTTAAATCATAACATGGTCACCATAATTTTTTGATTGATATGGAATAACCCCTAAGGATAGAAATTTTTTTTCTTCCTCCACTAATTATAGAAAATTTCTTTCTTTAATATAAACCTCATATAAATTTATTTTAGTTTTCTAAAATTTCATCACATATATATTTCCATTGATGTATCATCCCTTCCAAATAAATCTTACCTCATAAATGTTTTCATAAATATTGATCATTCTAGAAAAAGTATTATAAATTATTTCAATATAAAGAACATTATAATTTGCCAATTCATCACCAGTGAGTTCAGTGATTCCACATCAATTAATCTTCCCTGAAAAAATCATTATATTTTTTATAGTTCAATAACCCATTACATTAAAATTATTCAATATTTTCATGTTTTATATCATATGATATCCTAGATCCATGTGATAATATAATTTGTTTCTTATAAATTAATTTCAACTAATATTTCATTCCTAATATAGCTTCTTTAATTCCATGTAATTTTCAGATTAGTTGATACATTATTTATTATATTAGAATCAATTTTAGAAAAATACATCATGACAAATTCTTATTCATTAAGAGTATAAAACGTTTTCTTCTTGATATTTAATTTATACTTCCATGTATCCACATTCATTTTCCTTTCATAAGACGATCTTCCTCTTATCTTCCGATAATCAACTACATAATCTAGAATGATTGAATAATTAAAATAGTAACCATATAATGAATGTATTCCCTAATTTTAGGAGTATGGTCGAATTTGTATTTTTAGGCATCCAATAGTCTCTCTGAGATATCATTTAGATTCATCACAATAAGACATAGTGTGACTAATTAAACCAAAAAATGAAATTTTATAAAAAAATACATTTATTTTCACATATCAACATATAAGAAGACATTTAAATACTTATAGACTATTGATACATTATGTTTTTATTGATAAAATTTTCCATTTAATGGTGTGATGAACCTAATCATCACAAGTTATTGAAAATGTTAGAAATTTAATTTTTTACACCATTGTTTTTTTCATAGGTGAAAATAGTAATTTCTACTATCATTTGATCTATGAAAAATAACCAAACTAATCAATTTTGATGGAATTTTGAATTTAACCTTACATATGAGTTTGTTAGAATTATTATCCATTCATATTTCGTGATAATATAAATATTTAATTAATTAAAAATAAATTTTTCTTATATGTATCAATACAGATATCTTATGAACATAACAACATATTGATATTCTAACTCTATGATTTAGTCTATAATGGTGGATTTTTAAATAGGTGTTCATAAACCTATCCTAGGTGATGAGACCATGCATGGGACCCTTGTTATCATATTATTATTTATCTTCTATTTCATCCCATAATACATCTATTCATCATCCAAATAGATTCTCATATAATTCCCCCATGTGGGTGTTACACGTAGCTAATATAGGAGAGGGAGAGAAATAGGGAGATGATAGGAGAGATTATTCCAACATCATTAGTGATAGGTAGATTAGGAGTTAGTGGGTTAGTGGCGTGACTCTAATGTGAATATTTGATTTATTTTCACCTAAATATTTTAAATTTATTAATTTTATATTTATCACCCAATATATTAGAAATTGTTATATTTTTAAGGACTATATGTATTATTTGATGTTCCATGATAACCCTTTCGGGATGATTTTGTGTGAAGAGGGAATTTCGAGCTGATTTAAAAGAGTTTTAATTTGGTAAAACCTTATCATAAATGGTGTAGTTTGTAAACCCAAACTATGTTATCATAATTTTGGGTTGGGGTTGAAGAATATGGTTACAATGAGTTTTTTTTCTAGAAAAACTATGTAATGTAAATCTTGGTGTGGTCTATATCATGGCTAGACACCCCATGTGAGGGACAATAGGCATGTGAGGCACAATACCAAGGTTCATGTATAGTGCATAACCAAAGTATGAGTGGAATACATTGGAAAAGATCATTTTGGGTACATGATCATGCACCCCATGGTAAGTTCATGCTATGTAATTTAGGAAGTACATGTCAAGTGGACAAGGGAGCATGGATAGTGCAGATTTTTGGGGGTACAACTTGTGTAATTTATTATAGGTTAAGTTTCAACTATCTTCTCACTCTATATTTAAAACAAGACTTACATACTCTCCGTTGTTATCATTGTCTCATTAAGACTATAGTGGTGCAATCCCTTCTACATTTGGAGTCTATTTGGGGTTGATTTTAATTTTGTACGAATTATTCTGAGTATTTCCTTGAGTTTATGTTCAAGATTCCTCAAAATATTTGGTTTCTGAGATGGGAGTCTTGGGTGAGGGGAATTTAATTAATGGTCACCATGGAATGTTTATTGAAAGGGTTTTTTCGTGGGCTAATATAGGAAATATCTATAGACTAGACCGATATATGTGTTAGATTGAGGATTATTAGTATGATTGTTTGAGTCCTATATATTGTGTCCTAAGGGTTGGAGTGATTGTAGCCTTATGGAATGGAACACACTATTGGGATTTTATCATAGTTTGTTTTATTGTCTAAATGTATAGATGGGTCTTTGTGACCACAGAGGATACCCATGTACGTGTAATGCCACTCGAAGAGACATTGTGTTCCTAAGAGACCCACTAAGGTTTATTATCAATCATGTCCAAAGAGGCGGGTTTAATAGATGATCCTGTAATAGGGTATCATAATTCTTGATTAGTTCTTGAGAACTATTAATATTTCCCTTGTGGGTGGTGTATTTATTAGTGCGCACTTGGATACACTGGGTGGCTACTTATGGATAACCTTGTGGGAGAGGTGGTGGTTGTGGAAGGATTGTGTAACAAGTCACATTTTATATTTACTCACTCTATTTATCCCCCTATTTATTGGTTCTGTGATTTTTGTACTTAGCATTCAACTTTGATGGATGTATCATGTATTCACTTACTTATATATGAAAACATATTATAGGTCCATTTTTGGGTGTGGGGTGTGACTCAAGAATTTCTTACATAAACTTTACACCACTTCATATAAATATCTAATACTTATCATAACTGCACAGTCCCCAGAACCATAAAGATTTAATGCCTTTTGAGAGTAGATACAAAATTACCTTATTTTATGAAATGTCTTCCAAAAGTCCCACAATATTTTTATCCTTTTACAATATTCTTAGAAATATCTTACTTAAAAACATTTTTCATAACCTAGGGAAATGAAACATAAGAAATGGTGACCTCAGATTCTCAGTAATGGTAAATATTATAGATTTCCATCAATAATCATGAGTAATCATAAGACAAGAAAAATGGAATAATATAATTATTAAAACTCATGAATTCCATACACAATCAGTAAGGGATCATTATTTGGAGTTTTCGAATAAGTATTTATCATAACCAAATAGAAGATTCATAATAGTGAGAAATAATATTTAATCAATCATTATCTACAAGAGCATATCACAAACAAAATATATAAGTTCACAGTATTCACATAAGCATAGAAAATCAGTTCCTTAGTCAAGGATTACTACCAATACTATCGTATTAGAATGTATTTACTCCCTATTACATAATTTACTTATATAATTTTCACTCCCAATACTATCATAATGGATATAGTCCATTGTTGAATAGGTTTAACATTCCATTATATTATACATCATTTCATGACATATAAACATTTACTCAATTAATTATAGAGAAATATAATTCCAATATCCAACATCAAATAATTAAATCTAACAAATTTGTACTAAAAGTTCATAAAAAATTCATTTTAATGTATCATAACATTTGAAAGGAACAAATATTCATAAAAATCTCATCATTTCGTCATAACATAACCCATGGAATGGAAATGACTTCCATAAACATTTCATCAAAATTTAATTAACGTATTTAAATTAAATGGCTCTCATAGAATAAACCTTAAATAATCATGGCCATAATAAATCTAGATAAATATATTTGGTTGTATCATAATATCATATTCCAGTTGAATTATGTAAAAATTTCATGTATTTTAACATCGAAGAAACATATTGCTAAATATTAATTAGAATATTTCTTTAATAAACAATGCAAATACCCTTTTCTTTTTATATATATGGAAAAACATTATAGAATATTGATAATAATCATTTCATTAAAAATAAACATGTAATATTGTAATCGAATAACAAATAAATGAATAATTATTAGTTCTATAAAATTAATTCATGTAGTAAATTTTAAAACAACTATTCATTCCACGCATTTTTTTAAAACGAATAATTAATCATTTTGAAAAACATTTTAAAATTTAATTTTTCTATTATTTAAAGGAAATTAAAATATTTTTGAAAGAGAATTTATAAATCCATTGGAAGATATAATATAATATTTTTTAAACCATTTTAAATAAAATGTAAATGGAATGAAATTCTTATCCACGAGAAAGTATATAATGTTGGTTTTTCTAAAAAAAATTATAGATATTTTTCAATACCAAGTGGAGAGAATTTTTACTAAAATATATAAATTAAATAAATAGACTAAACCAAATAAAATATATGGAATCAAATGTTTAAAAACCAAATAATTTCCTAAAATGAAATTTTATTGAAGAAAATCAAAAAAGAAAAAGGATTGTAATATAAACCCTTACCTTGGCTCTCATATTTCTTCTATACATTCAAACTCCCTAAATAATAAAAATATATTTAATACAAATATATTTTAAAACATTATTCATATATAAATTATTTTGAATCATTCCCTTGAAATTTTTAATTTCCCTTTTATTTTCAATTCATGCTTTCTGTAAATATTTTGGTGAATACTGGTCTGTTTTATATGCATGTATTAGTTCAATGGTTCTGGTCCATTAAAATTGGCCAAGTAATCAACATATGAATAATTTTAATAATAATTATAACCATTATTCATTAGATAAAATTCTATAACAATTCAAATTAATTGATAATGAAAATTTATTTATATCACTCTGTGGAAGTTGTTGTCCATACATATGAATGAGTGAAATTCCAACATTTTGATGGATGGAATGAAAATGGTAAATAAAAATTCACTTTTATTGAATAAAATTTATACACTAAAAACATATACATATTTATATATATTATTATAACCATCCAAGAAAATATTAAATAAAAAATAATAACATTTTATTATGGAGGCGATAGTCTACACGTACACAAGAGTGATGATATCATTTTCTAATGGATTGAAAGAAGAAAGAAAATTGATATAGAATTATAATAAAAACAGTAATGTAAATACACAGATTCCATCATGTTAATATAGTTATATAAGAAATCTATGACGGTTTATAATAATTAAACTTAAAAAATATTAGTATGAACATTAACCTCTTATTCAGGTATCATCCTTTATGAATAACAATAAGGATTCATGGATGGATTTTTTTGGAAGAAAAAAACAATGTTCCTAGATAATTATTATAGGAGAGTATTTAGTGAGATCTTGTTTGACATAAATGGCTCTACTAGTGTGGGAGATTGAGGATTGGATATTCTATTATATAAGTGAGGGGAGTGTCACTTTTGTTAATACTTAAAACATTAGAATATAATAAACTAATATTCATGTTAAAGTACCACCAAATAATGCCATATTAAAATATCGGCTATGTTTAAATATAAATACACTTCTCCTATATGATTTTGATAGGTTTTTAGATTATTTTATTCCTTATCTCTGCAATTTAATGACTCATTAACCCATTTATAATTTGTCATAGTAATGAACTTTTACCTCAATTTCTATACATAATGACCAAAAAGGACGTTTAAGTAATTTAAAAATATATAAATGAAGATTAAAAATATTTTTCCCCTTTTATTATATTAATTTTCTATATGTAGTGGAAATAAATTTAAACATTTAATCGAAAAAAATACAAAGCTATTTTAAAAAAAATCATAAATGTGAATTTATTCCCTTTTAGTGCCTCGCAAAAATAATTACATGAATGTAAAAATATGTGATTAGATATATAATAAAAAAATTAATTAATATAATTAATCAATATTAAATAATTTAATTAATTAATGTAGAAAACACATGGAATGCATGAATAAAATTTATTTGAATAATAACTTTTTTTTAATTTCAAAGGCTTATATGTTCATCTCTAACCAATTTAAAACCAATGAATTCATTTTAAACTTGTGTAAAACATAGTACGTAAATATTTAGTTATTTGTATTCTTAACCAATAATCTAACATATAGGTTAAAACATTCACATTTAATAATAATATTTCAATAGTATATTTTTTTGAATTAATCATCTATATTGCATGTAAAGGAAGCTAAGAAAAACATAAAACATATTTAATGTAACCTATATCATAAAATATTGGGTTATTAAATTATAACCCCATTATAATAATTTCTCCCCAAAATTGATTCACTGTGAAAAAATACTTATCATTCTTCTACCTCATCGCATCCTTGAGTTCCCATGTTGCTTCAAAATTTTATAAATTTAAAAGGTGACTGTTATTATTGAAAAAAACATTGAACCATTAATATAAAATCTCAAATATTTTTTCTCATATGATTTTTAATTCCCCAATGGTATGATCTTTGAGTTATGTACATGTAAAGGATCAACCTTATACATCCTATGGATAGATTAATTAAAAACATCATAAAATCAAGAGAGATATAGGGGGAAGTATTAAGAGATAAGATACTATCCTGATATGGTAAATAGTTTCTAATAAAGTGATTTTTTAAGTAATCAAAATGTATATATATTTTAATTTCATTATATTCTTCCAAGTAGTTATTTATTGCAATATTTTGTTTCCAATTCCAAATTCTCAAACTTTTTTATGGGTGTCATCATAATGTTTTTAGCACCACTGGGTTTCCATGATATCATATTAATAGGATCTAAAAAACACTACAACTTCCCTAACTAGAAAAATTAAAAACATATTTAAATATCTATATTAATATGTACACATTATAGTATATCACATGTTTATATAGAAGTATTCGCAAGTGTCCATCTAAATACTCGAGTGAAATCATTTTTTGTAAGGAACTTTAACTAAAAGAAATTTTTAAACCTAACCACTATTGAAACCATAAGAACATGATCAGAATATATATTATATATGTTTAATGCTTGTATAAAATTGATCAACTTTATGAAGATGCTGTTAGTTACTCAAATTCAACTCTACATTCAAATATTTCTGAAGACTTGTATAGAACACCAAGACAAACCTCAGATCCTGATCATATATAATAGATTGTGGTACTCTATGGAACATTAATACTCTGTTAATGTATTTCCTTGAAATACAATCAATAAATATATAGTCACTGATTTATATGAAATTTTATTAATTTTTAAGATGATAAATTTAATCTTATATCGAATTATGGTCATTAAGATTTTGGGGAGTCTAATGGTGAAATCCATGGTGATATTTTACCATTTCAATTATGATATATGTAATGGTTTAAACATCACATTTTAAATATGTATCTAAAAAACTTTAATAACATGCATTGATTTGATATACAAAATATTCAATATACATTTTCATGTTTCCCTACTAGAAATAATAATTCGTGTCCACATGCATCATCATACATCTAGGATTAATAGAAAATAATGAACTATGAGATTTATCCAACTTTCATTCTCCAAATATGGTATTCATGAGATATGTAATCATTTCCTATGAAATATAATTTGATCATAATCATGGAATAACATAGCAACATTAGACATAATATTCTATAGTTCCACAACTTCCATAAATTCATCATTAATATTTATATTGATAGATGGTTGAGTATTACAATAAGAGAGAAATAATATACCACATTTATTCATGATTTCATGATAAATATTCTAAAAATACACATTTATTTGATCTATTTCATTTCTTAAAATATATATACTATCATGGTCCTTCTAACTTATATCATTATCCACCTTTTTCAATTTCTTATGGTGGTAATGAATTGAAAAATAAAAATAGTTATTCATCACAAAAAAAATTGGAATATATTAAACTTCTTATATTTGAATGAATACATCAATAATTAATGATTAGTATATACATACCACTATTCACCCCTAATGATAATGCCTTCAAATTTTTAATGAAAAAAATAACACTGCCAAATCAAAATCATGATATAGGAAATTTAACTCTTTAATTTTCAATTGTTATGATGTATAAACTAAAAATATGTCTTTCATCATGGGGAACCAACCCATAAACATCACTTGGATTTACTTCTTCAGTTCATGTAACTCTATCAGGTTCATTCTTTTTGGAATCATTAATAGAAGAGTACCACGAGGCATGATTTTTATGATACACTCATCCTCACAATTGAATACAAGATTAGGTACGTCTTTAAGAACTACGTCAACAAATTCTTGAACAATAGGAATGTCATGAATGTTGAGTTTATCCCTAACCATTTGAGATAAATAACCCTTATTAATAATTATTAAGACCCAAACAATGGAATTATTTTCTATTAGAAGTTCATATTAATTCTCATGCAAGAATATGATCATAGGCTGATTTAGAAGATCAAAAGTGATTAAACTATTCTAACTATATAAATGGGATCTCTATGAAGAGAAATTATCAACTCTCAAATTCACATAAAATTATACTGAAGGATTAATAATTATATTTTGGTAACAATAATTCTTACAAAATTAAACATGAAATCCCCAACTCTACAGTAGCAGATAAGTGTACCTTAAACATAATTATCCACTTTTGTGACAATTATAACAAAATCCCTTTATTATTCTATGAGTTATAGCTTTTATTAAGTAATTGAAATGGATACTACACATGTTCCCCAAATATAATACATTGATCAATTTGTGGTACATTATGGTAAACTTAATTTCCCTCCATTTAACATAAAATGTTTCAAAATAAATGAGTTATTTTATGCCCGTATTTTCTACAGATAAAATATCATGTAATTCATTTAATTCATTTACATAGGTAATTATTCCCACAACATTGACTTGTAACATGATGAATCTTCTTTCCACCATTATCTGCATAACAAGAACTTTCCTATACTTTCAATTTTTATTATTTTATGTATTTGAAAATTCACATAATTTCTTGTTATTAATCAAAATTTGAGATAGATCATTATGAAAATTAATATGATTTTACATTAAACAAAAAGAATTTTTATCTCATATGTAATATCATTGCACATCCTATCATAATCGTTGTTCAAATTATTCGACTGAGTTCTATCCATTGACTAAAAATAAAAACCAAGTACTAGTAGTAAACATAAGTAACCAGAAGAAAACAATCATATGATTACAAAAATCAATCTAATGATGTCCCAAATTATAACTTATTTCAACCCTTTACATGTTTTTTTTTCATCTCATGCAACTATGTATTATCATATTTTGAATATATTTTGTCCAATAATTCATCATTAATGTTTATAAAGGGAATGTGAATTAACCAAATAATGTCCCCTGGGACAGTCTAGAAGGGTGTGTTGTCTAAGGGTCAATCATTGTACACTGAGTAATGACCAAGTTGATAATGAACCTGTATATTTGGGCGTATTGACCCGTATATTATTATGTTTCACTTCCATTTTATCTTACTAGTATCTAGAGATGGATTTAATTTTAAGGGAATACCCATTCTCTTTTCTACCATAACCATGTGATCCTATCATACCTATATAGACATATCACAAGGGTTTTCACTAAGGTTATCTAATACAAATCTCTAAAAATAACTAAACCTTACAAGAATAACAAGTAATTTGAACCGTACACTCAATACAAAAATGTTACATCACATTAGATTAATATTCAATACATCATATAAAAATACACACCCGAAACTATAACTATGTTCTTTATTTTGAGAATAGTTTTATAATCATGTTTTTAATAAATTTTCCTCAATATCACCCGCAAATTTCTCCTCACGTTGTAAAATTATAATATATATGCAATATAAAAGAATTATTCATAACCATGGGAAAGGAAACATAAGAACGGGTGAGAAAACATATGAAGTACATCTAAAAATATGAGATATATATCATTGATTATATGTGGTAATAAAATAAGAATAATTTTATGATAACATGATCATAACAAACAAAGTTAATATGTAATAATTCATATATCTTTAACCATGAATCACCACATCATACTTTTTCATAGAATTTTTTTTTCATATGAGTTTAGAATCATCAATAACGAATCATGATCCTAAGAAAATATCACAAGAATAATAATAATTGAGGCTTTGGTCCCAACCTTTGAAAAATTGTTTTTAGAAATTACACGAATGAGGACTGTGAATTTTTATATTCATTACAGGATAAATAAAAAATATTCTAATTTATTGCAATATCTTTTGTATCTATAAAAATGATCACACCACATAGAATTCATATTATATATAACCTACTTAAAACCGTTATTCATAACCTGGGTAAAGAAAACATCAAAAATAGTGATCTAAAATACTGTATAATGGTAAAAAAAATGGGTATTAATGATCACTTAAGAAAAAAAAATCATAAAGGAATGGGAACTTGAGTCTAAAATTTTAATTTCTTACCTAGGATATCAAAAATAATAATCATGTTCCATGTTTTAAATCATATATGTTCATCGGGGAGGAATCATAAATGAATCAATGAACATGGGCCATGAGAGAAAAACATTCCTATAAGACATTTTTTTTCATACCCATAATAATATTAATTCACTTCCAATGTCAAGGATCACTACTAAGACAATCATAGTGTATTTAGTTTACTCTTTATTCTATAATATCCTCAGTCAAGGTTTACTCTTAAGATAATTATATTGGATAATGTCCCTAACTAAATTGGGATTACTCCCCATTCTAGTCTATATTATATCATGATATATACATATTATCAAAATTCATTATACGGAAACCTACATTCTGATCCCCCTCATAATACAATTAAAACCATACATATATGATCCAAAATAACATATAGAATTCATCATATAAAATCTGTGGAAATAAAATGAGTTTCAAATATATTCCACCATTTCAAAATAGCATAACCAATGGAAATGAAATCAGTTTCATAAGGTTTCATCATAACCTAATTAACCCATGTGAATGAAATGGGTATTATAGAATCTTCATTAAATGATTATCATTATAAGAAATCCCAAATTATGAAAGTGGATGTTATTATTGGTTCATTTCTATATTAATTAATTTATAACATCTAAGGATGTCATTATAGATGAAAAGTTACATTAAAAGATAACTGGAACATTTCACCTGGAAAATACCATTTTGGATTTAAAAAAAAATTAAAATATAAATATTTCCCAATGATTAAATAAAATATTTCCTTTGAATATAACCATTAAAAATGTAAATTAATTTTCAAATAATTAATTATTCATGAAGAAAAAAATTATGTTCATACCATTTTTTTAAATAATTAAATCTTTCACATTTTTGGTAAAATTTAAAAATTACCTCATTCATAAAATGAAGCATAATTCATTTTAATTCTTTTTTTTAAAATGTTTAATGCTGTTAAAAATTAATTTAGAACATAAAATGATATCATAAAAACATTTTTTAGTATTGTTTAATAAAACAAAGAAATAAAATAAATTATCTTTGGGACCAAAGAGAGAAATAATGTTTATTTTATTTCAAAATAGTCTTTTGGTCCATATAGTTAATAATGAGAAGAAAATGAAAATAAAAAACTTGTAATATCTATACATAACCATAAGAAAAGAAAATTCATCAAATTATTTAGAAATATTTTCTAGTGATACAAACCCTAGTATCCCAGAGCGTATGGTTAAATTTATACATTATCACTAAATAAAAGGTATCTTAACCATAAAAACAAACTTGTTTTTCAATTTTGAAAAACAATATACCAATATATTTAACATTTTACATTAAAAATAAAAAATCACATTGAATAAATATGTAACTCAAAACTTACGATTATTTCAAATATCATTACTCATATCATAGGTAAAATAATAAAACTAAAATGGGGAGAAAATATTATTACTAGATGTTATGTGTAGTGTATGTTTTCTTGAATTATTAATTAATAATCTAGATAGAACAAAAAATTGTAGAAAACACATTCTGTTTAATAATTAACATGAGAATGAAGAATAATGTGGAATAAATACATAATTATCAAATAATTTCATATAATAAATCATATAATATGGAAACATATACAGGGATATCATAAATTTTTAAATAACCATATAAAAATTAATAATTGATTTCATAAAAATGGAATGCATAAAATTTGACATTTAAAACTCACTATCTAGACCACATTCCAGGACATCTGAAACATAACAACATATCATCTTGCAAAGAAATATTATATAAATGGGTAAGGATTGATCCAAATACCCAATCTAGTTTTTATCATGAGACCTACCAATACATTGAGGGGATAAGTAATATTTGGTCTGACACATCACTTAATAAGTAAAATTAAGTCCCTATTTGAATAAAAAATACAACTAAATTAACATGACTGAAAAATCAATAAGTATATATATTGGATGAACCAAGTATATGTAATGTCAATAATTTACCCAATAAAGCTGGTCATGTACCATCAAAAGAAAGACTTATGATAAGATAAATAAAACATAACAAAATTAAGGCATAATTGAAATAATGGTTTGTTATCATTGAAAATTAGTAATATAATTAAGAGTCTATTATAAATATTCTTGAGGAAAACAGTTCATTCACCTTTCAAAATAATTGTTAAAAACTAAACAATTCCATGAATATGAGGATTTAAATTTTCTCTAAAAATAAAATTATAAAAATTTAAGGGATTCATTAAAACAATGTGATTTTATGATGGTAGTAAATTCCATTCATTTCTTATAAGTCAAAAATCATTCCTTTTATAAATTTTCAACAACATTAACAATGTAACTTGTTCATAAAATGAAAGTAATATTTCTTTTATAACATTTAGGAAAATTAAAATATGGGAAAACTTATATTATAAATCATGGTAGAAAATAACTAATACTAATTAAAACATTTTAAAAAATATATAGATATGTATCAAAAATAGTCCACACCGTGTACAAAAAACAATGTTGGATAACCTAAAAATTAGTTCATCGGTATCATGGTTACATAAAGAGAGGAAAATATTAGTTAAAATTTTAATTTTCAGTATTATATATATGTGATGAATTTTCTTTTTTGTGATAATGTTCAAATAATTCTTCTAATATAGACTTAAAGATAGATATTCCCAAATAATAATGAGATTCTAAAATAAATCATTACCGCTTTGGTAACTTTTGATTCAAAACCCACACATCATAAATAAATTAATCATTAAACATTAAATTCAAGGAATATATAAGATAATCCAGATATATCATATCAAATATGAAATATATACATCAAATTAATGAAACAAGTTTTGAATATAGAATAGGTCTTATGAAACAAATGATAGGAAAACACATATGAAGATAGAATAATTTAGGTGAGGATTCATCATTGAATTTATTATTTGAAAAAAATAAAAATCAGTATAAAATATGTGGAAATAATACATAAAGTAATAACATTAGATTTCACAAAAAAAATAATGGAATGACATAGTCAACATAGTATAAGTATATCCTAACAAATGGAAAATGAGTTAAGAAACATTTTACCTCATGTATGACTTCCTTCGTTCAAGGTAGATCATAAAGAATATTAAATTTAAATTTATTATAAATATATTATATAATAATATTCACATATATCATACTATATATGACTTACTTATAATATTTTATCCTCTTTTTATTAGTAATACATTGTTATAATAATTGTTCTAGGTAATAACTACATTTTTTCAAGTATGTTTTAGTTTAGTTGTTTTAGACCTCATAAATTAATTATCGAGAAATGATATTCACAATTTCAATTGTGATGTATGTATAATTTAAATTCATTATATATGTATCTATATTAATCCATATAATGTATATATTTTACAATTAATTACATTTTTCATGGATATGATAGGCCCGACGTACACAATAAATCATTTTTCAATTTTAGAATGGTGGAATAAAAGATGAAAAATAATAGTTCACTATTATATAATAATAATTAAATCATATAAATCATATATAGGAATTATACCCATCATTATAAACATCTATAAAATATGGTGAATAAAAATGAATTGAATCGCTATATAGAGATGGTTAGTCGTATAATGAACGAGCGATACATTGACTTCCCATTTGTTTGGAATGATGGTGTATAATGGTGTTTTTATAGTCATAATGAAATTTAAATATAATTATTATAATAATGTAGTTATTTTATGATAAATAAAATAGATTTATATTAGGTAAAATTAGATGTTTTAAAAAAAAGTGATCAGTAAAGGTAATTACCACTTCATTTGAATAAAACTAGATATTTCCTTAAGAACCCTTAGGTTGGTATTTTAGAAATAAAAGAACCTATATAATTTCAATAAGTATATTTTTAAAATAAATGGGTTGGTATTAGTATATCTAGGTTTCCCAAAGTGGTGTAAATAAGTAACATGAGGGGTGTCATTTTATTATTAAGTTATTAAATTAATATTAATTATTTTTCATTGAAAAATAGCTCCAAAGTGGTATAAATATAACAAAAGATGGTTATTATTAAAAAATGTCATAAAAATTTGATAAGATTCATTATGTTTTCACCCTTACCATTTGGTGTCATACACCCACCCTTATTAACCATTTAAAAAAATACAGAAATATTAAATTTATCTACCACTAAAGGGAATATAATGTATCTTTAACAAAACAAAAAAACTATAAATGGACCATGGTTTATATTTTCAATAATATACCATTATGTTTTCCAAATATTTTATTTTTATAATATTTAAATATTCTTATACAATATTATATGTTATAAAATATCATTAATGTCAATTTTGACGTTATTTATTTAGTTTGACATTAATACAATAATAAAAAATGGAATTCAAAAATAGACTATTATAACATAACTAATATGTTATATATATCTATAAAATTAATTTTTCACTGTATATCAGTCAAAAATAATATTTTTATATTTTAAAATTATTTTATTTAATTTTTTTATTAATTGAATAAATGCCATGTTAAAATTACGTAAGCCTTAAAGGTAATTATTTCAGCACAAAAAAATGGAAATAAATTACCATGATAAAAATATATTTTAAATTTAAAATATACATTTTTAACACAACTCACATTCTTTTTATTACTATTTAATAAATTTAATGATTATAAATAAAGATAATTACATTTTCAAATTTTATTTACATAAAATATTATAAAGATCAAAATAATAACAAATTTGATATATAAAGACATATATTATCATTTTTGATGATTATGGATAAACTATATTGATTAAATAAAATTAATTTATGTGTTAGGGTTACTTTTTAATCTTACAACATTTTTTACCCTTAATTAACCAATTTTACAGTTACTAGGGTAATAAAAATTACTATAATTACTATTCATAATGAGTAAAATTAATAGATAAAAATTTAATAAATTTAGAACTCATGATACCAAAAATTGAATACATTAATAAATATTTAATTAATATAATTGGTGTGATTTAAATTAAAATGAATCATGTAAATCAAAATGAAAAACAGGCTTTTAGAAAAATGCAATTTTAAGTATAAAAATGTTTTTATACCAAATTAATCTATAAAATTCATTCCAGATACTATAAATATATTATGTTTAAAATAAAATAATTAATTAAAATTTATAAATATTCAAAATTATAATTTTAAATTTTAGATACATTGAAAGAAAATGCTGATATAAAAAATTTCAATATTTTTCACTATTCAACGAAAAAATCAATCATTATGAAAAATCATAAAATTTCAACACAATTTTATTTTGATATAATAATTTAAGAATGATATCATCTTTATAAAATTTAATATATTTTAATAAATTTATTATAATATTTTCTCAAATAATTAAAAAAACAATTTTTAAAACAAAATGAATTTTTGATGAATAAAATGGATTTACTAAAAAAATTTGTACTTATTTCATAATAAATAATCAGTTCATTATTTACTGAGTAATCCCATTAACTATATTTTATAATATTATTAATACAATTCTTACCAACAAATTTAATGGCCAGATTATAATGGCCACATTTAGATTATAATATAATAATAGATTATTATGGTTCGTTTAAACTCGGTGTTGTTTGTAACACAAGCTATAAATATGTGAATTTATTTAAAGAGAACTATATTATAAAATATAAGAGTGTTACATTATAAAACCTTAAATAAACTAGTACATCATAATTTTATATCGGTTATCAAGTATTTAATATTTATTTGAAAAACACATTATACCGAAGGATAATAAAACATGCTTGCAAAATAGAGTGTCGTAATCATAAGGGTTAACTGAAATATTAAGTATTCTTTTCCCAAATCAAAATAAAATTCAGAGAAGGATAAAATTTATACAAGTAAGAGACTAATAATAACCACGTACCAATAGAGGGTGATAGAAAACGTGGTCATGATAAAGTTAACTACCATAAAACCCTAAAATAATGTGGGGTGAAAAAACTATTTATTCATAAAAAATATAGGTAAAAGGGTAATATTTTTATTTTAATATATGCTTCCAAATGTTCATATATTAAATAATAACAATAATATAAGATAATTTATTGAATTTGTTTCATTACATTTCCCCTATTTCATCCATTGTGTGTGCATTAATTAATTTCAATTCATCTACTATTTCATGAAATGAATAATCCAGATGAAATTCTCAAACCAAAAAAACATATAAAAAAATTTATTCATTCATAATATCCTTAAATGAATGGAAATTCATTCATCGTTTCACTATTTATTTTACAGAACCAAAATGGTTAGGACAAGTTATCCATTATTACATTAATCTCTAAATATTTTATAATAACCTTAAAATATCAACTTATCCCATTTCATAAATAGTTATCATTATGACTACTATTAAATCTCTCTATACCAATTAAAAAACAAAAATATGAAATATTTGATCAAAAATTTATCCCTAGATAAAAATATTATCACATAATGTAATATGTCAAATGTGTGACTACCTTGATCACTTATTATACTAAAACATACTAATAACCCAAATCACCATAAAACCTTAAATAAAATATTACTTATTCCAAAAATTAACATTATTAATAATCCTTAAAAAATACAAGGTTGTCAATTTTATTCCACATATCCCAAAATTCATTAAACTCCGTCATTAATTTCATTTTTATCAAAGTTCATTTTTCAAGGGAAATATTAATATTCCATTTACATCATCAATATCATTCTTTTATTAATACCAAATAAACTATATAAACTCAAAAATAGAAACATGGTAAGGTTTTTCATCCCCTTCTTCAAATATCATCCAATAATACCTCTTTATCTAATACATTCAAATACTTAATGAAAAATGTTAAAATACAAACCTTATATGTTTTATGATTTTAATAAAAAAATATCACTGATAAAATAATTCTTGGATCCAAATAAAAAATAACATTAATCATTCCACTTTAGATCTACAAATAGAATAAGCTTTTCTTTCTCCCTTTGGTTTCTTCTGGGGTATGTACCCTTCAATATTGGGGAGATGGTGTGAATATATCCTCATATCCTCACAGTATAAGCATTGTATATTAGTGTATTCTTTATTTTACTTATATTCTTTAGCGATATGACCCTTATATCCACACTTCTAAATAACTCACAATCCCTTTAACAATTTTCTATTATACTTCTTTCAAAAAAATATTCATGATGGAAATTACTTCCTTCCCTTCTTTTTTTGATGTGTTCCTTTTTTCTCTGTTCTCATCATCCCTCTTATTCACTACATTTCACTTGAATATATATGACATAAATAATTATTTCTTTGTATTGAAGTAAATTGATACCATAACAACATAACATGATAATGTATTGGAAAAAGTATTTTTTTAGTGTATTATATTAATACCATCAAAGAAATGATCAATATTTGTTTCCATAGTACATATGTAGTCTAAAGCATGTATGGGTAATCTGGTGAAATAATCCACCTAGTCAACAATAGTTTCCATTTAATTTTAAATTAGATTGTGGAATTTACCTTCCATGTCTGCTCAATATTCATGAGTAAAATATATCTTGAAAAATATCCCATTAAAAATTTTCTATTCCTTGATTTCTATTTCTTTTACCTGTTTTTTTTATTAAGGACTAAAATTTACATATATATCATTTAAATATTTAAATTTTCAAAATAACCATTTCAATTACATTACAACCTAAATCAAGTAATACCTTTTAGGAGACATGATATTTTTATCAACTACTAAATGATTAGTAGTTCCATTCAAATATGAACAGTTCTCTCACATGATGTGGTCTACCATAGTTGAATAACACTATGGAACAATATGTTTCTCCATTCAATAAATGCAATTCATCGTAACTTGAGAAAGCTTCCCTAATATGGACATGATATACTTAATTCTAATAATAGATGTGTTGGATTCCTGATCATGGAAATCTTTATATTGTGTATGCGTGTTGATTCCAATTCAACTATTAGGCACCATTACCGAATAATGGAACACACATAGTTAGTTCTTAATCATTATGAATAGTAAGCCATAAAATTAATATCCCTCTAATGGTAAAGTTTCTAAATTACTATAAGTAATTATAATAATGATCATGTAAGATATATTTTTTAGAAAAATCCAAAATTTTCAATAAAAGTTACTTTAATACCAACTATAAATACCATGACACTAAAATCATAGAGTCTGTGGTCAAATTAATTCATTAAAACTATATTCTAGGAATTCCAACTAGACCGACTAATTTAGTAGTATTTGAATGCTTGATACATAAATGACTTAAATTTTATATTGGAAATATGAAAACACAAAGCATAAGTAAATTCTTCTTTTCCAAATATTATTTATAATATCATTCTTCGTATCAAAAGGGAAAAAAATTATGAAAAGTAAAAAATTACTTCATCTAGAAAAAATATTTCTTTAAAATCATTTTCTAAAATTAAATCCTGTGTGAAACGTTATTTAATAAATAATTTTATAATTGAAACAATCATTACAAAATTATGTAAAATATAGATATATAATAAAAATATTCCCGACCAAGAAGATTTTTTTTTCTTATCATTTAAATATTCATCGCACTTTCTTGAGTAACAAAAGAGATACAAATATAGGGAAAACATATCATTTATATAAATACCAATAGTATATGAAAAAAGGTTTTTTTTCTTTATAGAAATATCTAATAATTCCTAAAATAGAGACCAGAATATAAATAATCTGAACTGATGATGAAGTTGAAGAAGAAATCATTATTGGTGTGGTAAATTTTAAAGGATAACCCCCATGTAAGTAATAACTATTAATTAGAAATTAAATATGATCAATATAATGGTAATAACTATATTCCATATCAAATGTTATTTATTCACTCTATATGAATGAAACAAGTGGATAATATAGAATTTGTCTCGTAAAAAAATTGATAAGAGAAACACATATAAAGATCATACAATTGAAGTGATAATTAATTATTAAATTTATGATGTATAACAGATTTAAATAAAACTAAAAATAATCACAGGTCATTTAACCGAAAATCACGGCATAAAATAGTCCACATTGTAAAATTATAGCTTAATGAATGAAAATTGAGTAAAAACCCCCTTATCTTTGGCCCAACATCCTTCAAACATGTTTAATAACCCTTTATAATAACTATATAATTATTATAAATATATAATATAACCATAATCATATTTTTAATATCACATTTTACTTACTTATAATCTTTAATCACTTATATATTAACAATTCTTTGTTAAAATCACAATTTTGGGTAATAACTGCTTCTTCATTCATGTATGTTGTGGTTCATGAGTTTTTTATCCTTGTAATTTTTCCATGGTTCTATAATAAAAAAAATTTAAAAAATAATATAAATATCATATATATTCATTATATATGTATTTATATTAATCCATAAATCATTAATATACAAAAATAAATTACACTATTAGTAGAGATGGTAGGTCATACATACAAATGAATGTTGTTTTCAATTATTGATGGATTTAATGAAATAATGATATATAATATTTCAAATTTAAAAAATTATTATATCTTATACATAATTTATATTTATTATACTCATCATAATGACCATATATAAAGGATGTTGATGAAAAATGCATAGCATCGATATGTGGATATAGTTAGTTGTATGTGTGCATGAGCTATACTTTCACTTCCTATTTTTTGGGAAAGAGGATGGATAAATATTTTTAATAATCCTGATATCATTTCAATATATTTTTTATATTTATGCTATTATTTTTTGATAAATTACATATATTTGGATAAGTTGATAGAATAATTAAAAAATTGATTGGTTAAAGTGAATACCAGTTCTTTCTAAGAACTCATTTAGCTCTTCACTTAAGGACCAGAGGACTGCTATTATAGAAATAAAACTAACTAAATAATGTGTATAAGGATTTGAGAAGATAAATAAGAAGGGACTTATTGATCTAGTTTTTTCAATGTGGTGTTTCTAAATGAAGCGTGGGGTGAGGTTTTATAATTTACGGGTGGGGAATTCTTGGAATTTATTAAAGTATAAAATTAATATAAGTTATTTTCCAATTCCTAATTTATCCAAATTGATATTATTATATGATAAAATGAGGATGAATTTAAATCATATCATAAAATAAAATTTTGAAGGTACTTCATTTAATTTTCACCCATATCATTTAGTTCAAGTCCTCATTAACCCATTAGACAATTTCCACAATATTATATTTTTCTACAACCTACGAAAAAATGATATTCTAAATGAAAAAACAACACATAAATAGACTACGGTTTAAAATGTAACTAATATACCAATATTTACTCAAATTATAAGCTCTTTATTATGTTTAAATCATTTAATAAAATATTATATATTACAAACAATCGTTAATTTCATTTTTTGACACATTTCATTTAGATTGACTTTGAATAAATTATGATTAATTGGTAATTCAAAAATACATTTTTATAAAATTTATCATATGTCTTATAAATAAATGATATTTTTGGTTCCCTGTTACTCACTTAGAGAATAATATTTTTAGAGTTTTAAAAACATTTTATTTACTTTTTTTATTTTTTGAATAAATATAGTGTTAGTGTTGCATAAGCAGTTAACATACCTATAACACAATATATAATTATTAATAAATTATTATGATAAAAATTATAAATATTTTAAATAACAATTTTTATACAGAAATACCTACTTTTAATCACTATGCTAAAAATTTAAAGATAATGAAAAATAGAATAACATGTTTTACATTAGATTTCATAAAATATCATAATGGTAATAATCATGTCCAAATGTTAAAAAACCTTAAATATAAATATTTTTATGGTTATATGTGAAATTTACACATCTGAAAAACCAAGACAATGTTATCATTACTTTTTAGTCCTTATCATTTTCCCTTAATTAACTCATTTTACCTTTACCAGGGTAACAAATTTTTATGATTACAATTCTCAATGATAAAATATAATGGGAAAATTTTATAAAATATGGACATAATAATTCAAAATATAGAATATATTTTTCAATATTAAATTCACATATGTGTTATAATTTATTTTAAAATCAATCCCACAAAATGTGATGAAAAATTGTTTCTTAGAAAAATAATTTTTTATTTATCAAAATGTTTTTATATCAAATTAAACGTTAAAATGTATTAGAAAATATATTTTTATTATGTATAATAAAAAAATCAATAAAATTTTATAACTAATATCAAATAAAATTTTACTTTTTAAAATAATTTAAAATAAAATATATTTTTCAACAAAATTCTGTATTTACACTATTTATTGAAAATTAAAACTTTTCCTAAAATTTTAAAAATTTAACCACATGAAAAATTTTATATAATGATTCCAAAATTGATTTAATTTTCAAAAAATGTCTTAATTTTTTATCTTTTTTATAAAATTTTCATACAAAAATAAAACCTATTTTTTGAAGAAAATTTATTTTTGATGAATAAAATGAAATGACTAAAAATTGATTTCTTATATACTAATGATTAATCAAATTTTTTTATTATTTTATATATATATATATATTTCATAATGTTGAAAATAATATTCATAACCTATAATTTAATGCCCAGATTACATCGATCACAAGTAAATAATAATATTGCAATACAATATTACATTACATTTAGACTATATTGTGACATAAATCTCTTACCCCAATTTCCACTTTCATGGAAATCACATTAACCACTTGTATAAAAAATTTAATTTAATTATAAATTTGTAGCAGTGTAATGTATATAAATAAAATATCTTAAATTATCCTCTTATTTTATGATCCTTGACTTAATATAGGCATGTTTATGTTTAAATATTGGTTTAAATCCATTAATGTTGATTAAAATAAATGTGTATTGGGTGTATAAGGATGCTTAGGGGTGTCTAGGGGGTTTTGTTCACCAAATGAAGGGGGAATCAGTCTATCATGTTAATGTTACATGGTTTGTGCGTGGTTAGTAATAAATGTGTTCCCAAATTGTGCTAGCTCAGGGGAAGGGTACAAAGTTAGATAAACCATGCAAGGGGAGAGTCCAGACCATGTAGCCTTGGACAGATCCATTGCACATAGTTGGCATAAGATTTGTTAAACAGTGCTGGATTCCTAGATAACCACTATATTTACCCTTTCTAGGATAGATTTTGGCCCATATTTGTCTCACGGTTTAGAAAAATGTTCAACCAAACCATGTGACTCATTAAAGGATGGATTTTATCCCCCCCATAAGGATCTGTGTTTTCTACTTGATATTTCCTCCCCATTACATTAATAGCTACCCTACTGATGAAGAAAAACTAACAAAGCTTACCAAGGATCAATATAATTTGATTCTATGACATATTGTCTGTTATTGGGTGTGAATGAATCATTCAGGTATGTCTATCATGCCTCTTTCTTCTTCTTTTTTGGATTAGGGATGGTCTCATTGACCATCTTCTTCTGAATCCCTAAATCCTATTTTTCTAATCGATGTTAGGTTGGGTATTTTAATGGATTTTGAATCCATGCTAAGGGAAAAATTTGATCATTCGTTCAACTTCCGAATAAAGGTAGGTGGTTAATAAGTTAAATCACATAGTCTTAATGTTTGATTATTTTCGTGTAGTTATGAAAATGGTTCATTCTTGTTGTTCATCTGAATCCCTAAGTATGATTTATTAAATTGGATGGACATGTGAGGAATTAAATCTATCATGACCACATAGGGATTTATTGAGTTTGATTATAACCTTTACAGGGACACCCATGCGGTATTCCATTACCTGAAAAAGTAAAATGGTAATGTTAATTATTATACTTTTTTTAATAAAGTAGATACCTTTATAAATGATTAAAATTGATAAATAGGGTAGTCAAATGGAAGAAAGGTAATTGTTATTAATTCTAAACATGGAACCGGGGGTTGTTTGGAATATTTTTAAGGTGTTAAATGGATTAAGGTTAATGTGATAAATGACTTATCAGTTGAAATGGAAACATTTAAATAAGTTTAAGAATACATATGAGAAACTTTTAATAGGCTAAGTAAAAAATAACGGTTTATATATTTAATGAACTATATAATATGAATGATGTTTTTATTTCTTGATTATTTTGTATTTTAATGTTTTATGTAATAATTGGTCATTAAATAATGTGCACAAGGCTTGGTTGTTTGTGGATAATCAAAGTGGGGAGCCTCCGTCAGGTCAGGTGGGAATGAGGTGGTAAACCTCACCACTAAAATTATTGGGTTATGGAGTTAGACTAAGGATCTAGGCCCATAATATTTTCATTATATTAGAGTACATGGATGGAGGCTCCTAGGTAAGTGTGATTTTAATTATTGTGAAATTAATTCCCAAATGAGATAGGGAACTTCACTTATCCCATTTTGCATTGTAGTAGACATTCATAGGACATTGATATATGAATGATTTATATAACCCATTAAATAAATAAGGAAAATGTTTTAATTGATTATTTCGAATCAATAGCACCCAGATTCTATTTTTACACATTTTCATGATATTAGTTCATGTATACAATATTTTTTATACATTATATTTTGTAAAAACCATTTATGGTGGCCTACGGAGTTATACTCACACCGCTCCCGGGCCACAATTGGGTAGCCATTTATATTTCATTGTTTTAGTCAACAATAATTTAAAAGGGCCTATTCTAGAGGGTTAATTTTGGAATTTAATTCACATGGATAAGTGACCCTAAAATGGAGGTGGGACCTATTTTTTCAATTCATATGTTAGGATTAACATTGGGGTTTCCTTAAACATTAAATTATATTCACATTACATAGCATATTTAATTTTGGTTTTGTGACTATAACATGTTCTGATAAATGGCTCTAGACATGTGGTTGTCAGTTAATATTATTTACTTTCATTCCCTTTGTTATCTACTATGGATTACTCTGATTAAGAGGTTATAGTCTACCCAAATATTACATTATATCCCCACATCTAGTCAGAGCCCTCCGACATAAGGGAAGGTGTTCCTGAGATCATGTTGTGACAAGTCTTGGAGCTCCGGTTTAGTGTCCTCCAGGCTGGGGAAATTACAAAGAGGGATTAGACAACATTATTTTATTTTATTTAAAATTTTAGGAAGGTAGATAGAAGTTTTGGATATGTAATGGTCTTGGTAATGAGCCCATTATTTGGACTATCTAACCAATTAATGGAGGAAACCCATGTTCCTAGGCTGGGATTATTGTCCTTAATGTTTATTGTTATGATTTAATGATATTTCACCATTTAGTAGTGCACTTGTAATGTGATTTGACTATTTTATAATATTAAGATCATTACTAGAGTGGAATGAGGTTATGCATTCATGTTTTATTTTAGGTTCCGGGGAATATGGGTGGCATCAATCATGGAGGAACAAAGTGGGAAAATGTGTGAGACATTATGGATGAAATGAATTTCAATTTTCTTGAATGTTTGAATGAATTATTTCTTAATAAAGTCAATTTAAATAGGTAAAATGGACCAAAAGGGTGTCTGATGAATGACATCTAATAATTTTAGGTGGTTATCCCTATGTGGACTGTGAACGGAGGAAGGCATAGATAGAGGTAGTGAGATAGGTTTGACGACACACATTAAGATAGATTGTATAGAATTTCATTTTTATGGATAGTAGATAACTTTCCATTATTGAACTCTAAATGATTTGTGTAATATGTGTTCTGAGATGAATGTTTGGAATTGTACGAATATATCAACAATAAATCGTGTGATGGTTGGGTAACAATAGGAAGTCCCCAGGAATGATCTTCTAGAAATGCAACAATGAATCTGGTGAACCAGGCTATTATGGGAGAGGATTATTTTTGAGAGAACATCACTCATTTTATGCAGATGATAGAGAGGGAATCAGGGTGGGTTGTTTTAATTATGTTTGAGCTGACTAGGGAGTTCCATCTACGACACCCTCAAAATTTTGATTGATAGGGGAACTTGATGCCATCGAGTTTTGGAGGGATTCTATTAATATTATTCTTGATCACATAGAGTCACCTCTTGGGAAGAGTTTCATGATGGTTTCTTACATGTTGTGTGTTAGGAAAAAGAATTTTTGGGATGTTATGGTTCATTCCAAGTATGTAGATTGTATAATATATAAATATTTCATGCAAATGTTTTGGAGAAATTCTATCCAGAGAAAGTAAGACAGGGGCGGGATATAGAGTTTATGAGGTCGATATAGTTGTCTATATCGGTGATGGGTTATGTTAGATGATTCCCTGACGTAAAATGCTTCATCCATGAATTTTTAGGGGATGATGAATCAAAAGATATTTGATTCTAGGATGCACATAGACATTAGATTAAGTCCTGGTTAAATAAATTTTGTTTAATCAGTATTGTTGAAGTGGTGGATTAGGTCCTCATTTTAGAAGGGATCACCAGGAGGATTATAGTGGTAGATAGGTATTTCATGTTGGGAAACTTCATGTTGAGTCCTCTGTTAGTTGTTAGGGAATCATTGAGATTTTACATGAGGGATGTGGTGGACATTGTTGTCATAAAAGGGAACCAGTCCACCTGGGTAGTGATTGAGTTTTCTTCTACTAGTGATGTAGGTCATCAGACATGATCGGTCAAAGTCACCAATATCTAGTTTCATGATGATCATGTCCGAGGTTGGGACATGTGTGAGTATCGGTAGAAGGCCATGACATATGAGAATTAATTGGGGGTCAAGGATGATGAGGAGTATAGGCAAGGGTCCATTACGCCATATTATAGAGAAAGTTAGAGCTCTAACAATCATACCAGTTGGGATATTGGAGGTGGTACTCTAGGATGAGAGAATCCATATCAAAAGGGTAGTGTAGCACTAGTAACAAAGAATATAGCCTAGGTAATAGGTATATGTCCTCTTCACACAATTCATCCAACACTAGGAGGTGGCATGTTCATACTATCAACAGTTTGATGTATTTTTTTTGTTGCTTCTATGCTAGCTATTGTTTTATTTGAAACATGTGATTCAAATTTTTTATATCTACTGTGTTTGTGATTGTACTAGGACTAGCAGTGGAATATGTATACTGGGACATGTTGATTGATACACCATTCGGGATGAGAGTGGAAAATATATGGATGTGTAAGGAGTGTTCGCTCAAGCTTGGTGGGTATAATCTTTTGTGGAACATGTATTTTCTCAATATAACAAGTTTTGAACTGATATTGGGGTGGAAATTGATAGAATTATACCAGGACCATATTGATTGTTATGTCTGAAGGGTAACTTTCTCATCCCTATAAGGGAATACTTACATTCATTTTGAGGAATGTGATTTCTGAGAAGGCCTTATAAGGATGTTTTTTAGCAGTTGGGTGAACTCACAACCCAAGTGGCATGTCATATGATTGATTATATGGGAGTATAAAATCTTGTCTTTCCTCATGCAGTTGATTATTTACCACTTGTGCTTCTTAAATATATCATGGGGATTCCACCTATAAGAGATTTTTCTTTCATGATTGTGCTTTTTTTGGACGAAAAACTTGGTTCTATTCTTCAATAGTAAATGGAACCATAAGAACTCTATAAACATAAATCTGCAATAAAGGAACCAGAGAATAACGGGTTTTTGGAAGTACATCACCTTGGGGATCCACCTTGTTGTTTTATAAGATGGTTGACAGGTCCTTGTGGGTGTGTGTGTTTATTATAAGAAGTTGAATGAGAATAGAGTTACAAAAAATTATTCTCTTCCTCAAATTGTTTATATTATGACAATATGGGAAGTGATTTAGTTTTCTATAAGATTCATCTAAGATCTCTGTATCACCATATGAGGGTGATACCTTCTAATGTACCAAATAGAACCATTAAGAGTAGGTATGGTTTGTATGAGATTTTTGGGATGTTGTTCAGGTTGACCAATGCACCATTGACATTTATGTAACTAATGAACAAAATCATTCACCCATACCTAGATCAATTTGTAGTGGTCTTTATGGATGATATATTTTTGTACACTTGGACTCATGAAAATCAACAAAAATTTCATAAAATCATATTAAGTACACTACGAGAGTGTTGAATATATGCTGAGCTATCCAATGGAAATTTCTAGATCGACATGGTACATTTTTTTAGACACATATTCTTTAAGGAAGGTGTGTCAGTGGACCCAGAAAATGTAAACCCTTTGTTTCTTGGGAGAAATCCAAGATTATATTTGATTTATGAAGTTATCTAGAATTTTATAACTATTACCAAAGGTTCAAAAATGATTTCTCCCTCATAGAAGCACCGCTTCTTGGTCTGATAAAAGGACATCATTTTTTATTGGTCTGAATCATGTGAGAATTATTTTAATGAATTAATGAAGCGGTTGATAACATCACCATGTTTTTCCCTAACCAAGTTGGGTAAGGGTTATTCCTTATTTTTGGATTCATCTGGTATTGGGATTGTAGTGGTGTTGATTCAGGATGATCGGGTTGTGCCATATGGTTCATGGATGTTGAGTAATCATGAAAAATATTATCCTATGCAAGACCTTTAGTTGGGAGTACTGGTTTATGCCTTAAATTGTTGGTGCAACAAATTGTTGGTAGAGAGGTTTAATGTTTACACCAATCATAAAAAACTTAAAAATATCTTCTCCCAATGTGACATGAACCATTTAAAGTTGATATGGGATGAATTCATGTGGTATTATGATTTTGAGCTTGTTTACAAACATGAATCTGAAATCTTGTTATAGATTCTTTGTGATGAAATACTCAAAACCAGGTGGTTTGTGAATCAAGCTTCGAGTGGGGGATGATTTCATTGTTGTATG
Organism: Viscum album; assembly: GCA_963277665.1. Taxonomy (NCBI): domain Eukaryota; kingdom Viridiplantae; phylum Streptophyta; class Magnoliopsida; order Santalales; family Viscaceae; genus Viscum; species Viscum album. The sequence goes on from OY728162.1 coordinate 1,329,477,730, forward strand.
AGATGCATCTAGAAGTGAAGGCTAGGTATGGGTTTATAACCAATGAATACTATGTAGTTGATTCTATACTTCTATGTCGGATCAAGGGTCGAAAGTGTGAGTATATAGAGTGTTTTTTTCATGATGGAAATTCTAGAAGGTGTGGAGTCTCCTTCAAGGTGGACTATTGATGGTGATGATATTTTTTATTTATGTAGATGTGTTGTTGTGCCCACTTGTATGCGGGAATATTTGATATGTGATTTACACACCTCAAAGTGGATATTGAATCCATGATTGAACAAAATGTATTGTGATATTCATAGAAAAGATTGGAAGAAAGGTAAGATTAATGAAGTTGAAGGTTTCATTACTGATACTATAACAGTTATCAAGTAAATATAAAGCATCAAAATTCAGTTGATTTTTTATTTCCATTTCTCATTTCTTAATATAAATGGGATTATGTGATAATTTCTTATTTTTTTAGGTCTTTCAGTGATTCCACAAGAGAATGATGAGATCTGGGTAGTTGTGGAATGGAGGACCAAGGTGAAAGTTTTCTTTCTTATTAGGGAAAACATAATCCATGGTCTGTTGGGTGATTTATTATTTTTAAAGATAGAATGATTTAATGGAGTTCCATGATTCTTTTTTTTCAGGTCGTGACTTGTGTTTCACAATGATTTTCTTATAGGTGTTACAGAAAGCACTTGGTACCCATGTGTTTTTTAGTTTCGATTTCTAGCCACATGTGGATGGAAAGTTAGAGATTACTATTTATGTTCTAAATGACATGTTAAGATATTGTTTCATAGGTTTTGTTGTATCATGTTATAGAAACATGGAAAATGTCGATTTTCCCTATAAAAATAGTTACTATGTGATGACAAAGATAGCACCCTATGTGTTTCCTAATGAGAGCCCACATAGATCACTATTATATTTCATACAAGTTGGTAAGGCAAAGCTATTGGGGCTAAGTCTCATGAAGGTGACATCAGGGAAGGTTCAGTTAAACTAGAAGCAAATGGATATGATTCAAAGTAGAAGAAATTTGTATACAGATTGGCATCACCACGCACTTGATTTTATGGTGGGTGATCATGTGTTTATTTGTGTATTTAAATGGTTGGATCACCACCAGATTTATAAATAGGGTAATTTCTCACCTAGGTACGTGGGTCTGTTAGAGATATTTTAGAGAATTAAATCAGTGGCCTACCTATTGGTTATTCCTCAATGGTATATCGTTATACATGATGATTCTCATGTGTCACAACTTCAATAGTATCACCCAAGGCCATACCATGATGTTGATCTTGAGTTTAATACATCAATTTAGGAGAATCTAGTTCCAATTGTGGACCATAATTATAAACTCTCACTCGAAAATTTTGTGACTTTGTTTCACGTGTTATCAAAGCTTGGTAACATTCAAGAAGAACCACCTGGGGGAAAAATGATATACAGGACCATTGGATCTACCTATTTTCATTGGGATCTCAATGAATCTTTAGAAGAGAAGCTCGAGGATGAGATATTGTAAGGTGGTTTGGGTATAAGATCTCGGACTTCATGGCGGTACGTTGTTTTTTAAATCTTCATACAAATCCAATAAATTTGGTTAAATTAAATGTTTAGCATGTGTATAAGGAGGCTCAAGGGTGTCCTATGGGTTTGTCACATGACATAATTGGGGAATATTTCCATCATATTCATGTTGAATAGATAGTGTATGGAGAGTATTAATCATGCCCCAAACCGTGCTAGCTAGGGGAAGGGTTCATGCTTATGTAAATTTCTTATGTGGGAGGCCAAACAATGATTGAAAGGATAGGTCCATTCTTCACAGTTGATGAAATGTTTTTTAAAACGTGTAGGATTCATAGGTAGTCATGCGACCTAGCCCCTCTTGGATTGATGTTGGTGCATGATTAGTGAATGGTTTGGAAATCTGTGCTGCCAAACCGTGTGCCTCGTTAAAATATATATTTCACATGTTTTCCATAATAGAGATTTAGATGTTCTAACCAATCATTCCTCTTCATTTATGATACAAAATCCCTGGTGAATAACCAAAACTCCCACATATTCCAAAAGATCAATCTCCTTTGATTTTATGGCCATTATGAGCACCTTTGGGAGTGATTCAATTCTCCGGGTATGTCTGGCATAACTATCTCTTCCCTTTTCTGAGATTAGGGAATGTGTGACTGTCCATATTATTTGGAATCCATGAAACCTTGTTTTTACAGTATATCTTCAGTTTGGGATTCAAAAGGTTTTTTAATCCAACTCAAGGGAAAAGGTTGAGTGAGGGTCAAACTTCAGAATCTAGGAAGGTGGTATATATGTTATATACAAATGACAAGATTTTGGTTTATGTGCATGTGGTCATGTTATTGGATCTTTCTTATTGTGCATTTGATTCCCTTAGTAGGATTTGGTAATATGGTTCACTAAATGATTAATCTTACCCCTCCTGATCAAAGTGTTGTTCATTGTTATTGACTAGACCCATTACAGGGCCACCCATTGCTTGTTCTATTACCTAAACTAGGAAAATAGAAATGTTAACCAATAAAGTTTTTCATAATTAAGTAGATTCATCAATAAATATATTGACATTTAGATTGGGGTGATGAAATGGATGAAATGTAATTGTTTCTTGTCTTTAACATCTTACAATGGGTTGTTTGGAATTTTTTTTAGGGTAAATGGATTAAGGTGATTGTGTTAAATCACTTATGGGTTGAAATGGAAACATGTAAGTGAGTTATGGTATACAAATCGGAATGTGTAAATGGTATAAGGAATAATGATTATTTATGTATTTAATTAAATGTAAGTTGAAAATGATGGGGGTATTTCTTGGTTATGGTTTATTAAAATGGTTTATGTAATGAATGGTTATTAAATTATGTGAACAAGGCATTATGGTTTATTGGGGATTGGAATTTGGATCCTCCAAAAATTAGGGGTAGACTGAATATTTAATCCCCTCTCTATTAATGAATGTGTTAGGGAGTCAGATTGGGGATCCAGGGCACTAACATTTTCATTTGATGAGACTATTGTAAATGATGATCCAATGTATGTGTGATGGGAATTATTGTGAAAATAATTACCTAGTGTGATATGGAACATGACATGTCCCCTTATTCATAGTATTTTATTAACATTGTCTATTGTGTAAAAAATGAGTTGTATAATGTAACAACATGAACATATGAATAATATTTTTTTCTTGAATTTTTGTGTCATTTTATTTTGTAAAGTGTGTATAATTGAAATGAGACCATTGTATTTCGACATTTTTATTATTGTAGGTCAATATCACCATTGGATACTATAATCTTAACGTTATGATTGTTTTTTATAAATACCAATGATCAAGTTTAATTAATACTAAAAGAAGATTTTATGTACTCAACATGTAGACTTGGGTCATTCGAATCCCATATGTCAGAGCATGGGAATGAGGTAGCATCATTTGTCTTTTCTCTAGACCAAGACCAAGATGAGTTTTATCTTATTAAGCTTGAACGTATTCTCCTTCGGGATATTTTCATGCAGATAGAAATCACCACTTGGACAATGTTTTACGATTCTCCGCAAATATTTTATCACCATTACACTCCTTACACTTAGGTCCTATGTATGTGTTATAAGGGGATATGTAATGAGTCCTTAGTTATTTTTTGTAATCATTTCATATAAACAACATTGTTATTTATTATTATTGTAAAATTTGTGAAATTAAAATGTCAAAATAAATATAGGATGAATTTAAAGAAGTTTCATATTATTGATGAATATTGGAAAAAATGTATTCTAAAATATTTTTTTTATAATTTAAATAAATAATAATGTGAAATGATTCTCAAGAAATTGTCTTCTACAGTTGTCATCTGTAAGAAATTTATATTATAATAATATCAATATAATTTTTGGGAAATAGAAAATTATGAATGGTAATATTATCTTTATGAATAGTAATGTGACCAATGGAATAGTAACCTCACTTATGAATGTTTAAATATAATTTAGACATATTGATTAGTAACGTGATATAATAGCATAAGTAAAAAACCGTTTCAGAAATTAGTAGTTAAGTAATAGTATTTTTTGGGTAAATAGTGTTTTTACTTAAAAATTAAATATATCATAATTACAAAAATATCAAAAAATGGAATTCATGTTTGAATTCAGATCATCGATTCAAGGTTAGAGTTAATTTATACTATTTTTATAAAATGTTTTTTTCAGGGAATTGTAAAAATACAATTTTGAGTTTCAGTGTGTTTAATGATATCATTAATGATGTAATCATGATGTAATAGTTCCATTATACTTTTTTATAATAAAATATATTATGATTTATCTCATGTGGCTAACACCATGGGAAAATACCATGGGTATGACCATGGATTTGTAAATACCACTAATGTGGAGTCCCTTGGAAATTAATAAAATAGCCACCCCCTTGCTATAAATACCCACCCATTATATCGTTTAGTTCATTCCAAATTACACTTCAACAATGATATTTTATTTTTAACTTCCATTGAGTCCTTCTAAGGGGCCCTAAATCCCCCTAAGGTCCCAACCTTTGATTTTTTTATGTCACTCTTCAATTTAAGGGATCCTTTCACCCTCCTTTTTCGTCAACACTTATTTTATGTTAGGTATTTGAATTTCCAATTTCATATGTTAGGGTATGATATTATATATCCATATTGATATCATATTGAGATACATATTATTATATTCCATTTTTTATCACCTAAATTCATTTTATGGATTTTTATGTGATGCCATTATGATGCAGAATTTTCGTAAAAGAAACTGCATCTTCTCTTTTCCTTCAGGTTTCCTTTTCATGTGGTATGTCATTAAAATATCAATTCCATGATATTATTTAGTTTCTATTCTTCACTTATACAATATTATTATTTATTTATTAGTGGGTGACCCATTTCTTCTCTATTTTTAATGTTTTCTAAAACCATGTTATATAGAAAATATGATGCAGAATATATGTCTCACAATATCTCTCTTCTTCTTCAGAAGTTCAATTAATTTATTTATTTGAATACAAAAACATGTTTCATATATAGAGGTATTAATAATAACATAAAAATGATATATTTAATTGTATAATTTACATATACAAAACCCTTGTTCCCTTTAAGTTGGTTATGAATGATATATTGATCATTTGTTTCATGCACTTTTTAAAACATCACGATTTTGATATGAACCCCATTTTGTTTATTCTCTATGGGTTATTTATGATTTTTTTGATTATTTTCTATGTTTATCACACGTAAATAAATACATATTATGGTTTCTCTTTGATATGACCCTAATATAATGGGTAATTATTTAATCTCTAGATATGACAAGTTTTATAGTACGTTGGTGAATAACCATGGTAATTTTTATGACACCTTTGGGATGGACCATGGTGATATGCTTACTAATGTATAAATAAAAAATTTTAGACACATTTTCAATTAATTATACATTTTATTATTGAAATGATATGCCTCTTTACCATTCCTTTTTGATGTTCCCCGTTTTCTTATTGATATTTCTCCAGTTCACATGTAAAAAATTGCACCTGTTTTTTCCTTACAGGGCCTTCTGCTCAACCTTTCCTTTGATATATTTTTTAGGTTATGAGATAGAGTAATTTTACATATTATGAAATTTTCTTGATGTTTATAAAGTTTATTAAAATAATTTTTTATGTTTTCTTGTATTATATACTATTTGTTCAAGACACTAGACATTGAAGATCCGCTACTTGTAAAATGAAATGAAATGTTATGTAATCAAAAGGTGGTACTCCATAGTTGGAATCAAAGGATACATTTGTTATTTTTGGAAATTATGACATGAAATCTTAGGAATAACCCTATATAAAAGTTTAAATATAAGAAAAATTCATGTTATTTTGGTGAAATATTAAATAAGTGGTTTACGAACAAATAAATCTCTATATGGATATGAACAAGTGGATATAGATCTGGAATAGATGTACATAGGAGTGAAAACACCAATATGGTGGTTCGGGCATGACCTAGAATATCATGGTGCAAGACAACAAGCCTTATTGCACACTTGGTTTGACACTACCAGGGGATTTTTTTGGTTAATCAAAAGATTTTTATGAATCATTAGGAAGGATCTATAGAGAACTGAAATTGTTGTTAATTAATAATATATTTAAGCCTAATGTTTTCAGACATAAAAATATGTTATAGTTAAAAGATTCATAAATTAAATAAGCTACTAACTATGATTGTATAATTTTATAAAATGTCAGGAAATAGGAAGAACCATACAAATGGTGACCGTGATGGACCATGAGCTAATGGTCCTCCGATTGAAGCTGGAATGGAAATATTCATGACAATGATGAACCAAGTGACTCAAGTTATGGGAAATTACTTGAATCAAGCTGGGAGACTGATTTCTTAATGAAGGTAACATCATTTTATTGAGTATTTTATGGTTCAACGACCACCAATATTTAGTGGATCTACCGACACATTGATTACTAAACAGTGGATCAACTTTATCGAGAAGATCGTTTCTATGCTCTATTTTCCTAAACAAGAGAAGGTCACCCTATCTATTTACCACATAGAATAAGAGTTTATCAGTTTTGTGAACTAATTAAAAACATGAGGGAAAGAGTGGAGGTTGAATCAATTGAGTGGTAAGAGTATAGAGGGATCTTCTTCAATAAGTATTTCCCTCATTTGATAAGGTATAATGGAGGGGTTTCTTGAGCTGATGTAAAAGGAGTATGAATCTATTGGATGCTACAAGATGAACATCACAATACTTTCCTATTACAACTAATGCTTTATTAGGGATCCTAATAGAGAGGTTTATATATTCATTGGTGTACTAAGACTGCATCAGTGGAATAATATATCCAATTGAGACTAGGATAGCTAAGATGAGATCGTGTGGAGTTTTATGAATGTCGAATTGGAGTTTAATGAGACACATTGGTATCATAAATGAAATTACAAGAAGAGATCTACAGATCCCAGCTTAGTGAGTACCTTTGATTAGGGAAGAGAAGCTAAGATAGTGAAACTTCCCACATGTAAAAAATGTTAAAAGAATCATTTGTGGAATTGCCTTCTCAAGTGCAAGAAGTGCTATAGGTGTGGAGTAGATGACCATATCAAGTGGAATTATCATAGTGAGGTGAAGCCTCAACTTCCCAATAAAAATGACAAGGGGTTGATGGTTCAGTCCCTACCTAATGTCCAATTTTATGTGTGTGGACTAATTGCTAACTATTCGAATCACTATCCAAATCTGAGGGTAGTGGAGGGGAATCACTATCAGCCTCCGCAATGGCCCATGCAACAAGATCATGCTCTTTCCATAACAATTTTTTATGTTGAAGCACCGAATGTGGAGGTGGTATGTACTCTTGTTAATCTATCAAAGATACAAAGTACTCTGTTTGATTTTGGCTCTATGAATTCTGTTAATTCCTCCAATTATGTAGGGAATTTAGAATCAACATGTGAAATTATAAAAGTAGATTTGTCAGTCAAGCCTCCTGGTGGAATTATAAAACCATCATATATGTTTAGAAACTCTAGTATCTACATTAGTGAGCACAATCTTATAACAAATCTAGTAGTCATTCCTATGATAAAAGTTTACATTATACTAGGGATGGACTGGATCTCAAATTATAATATTAAGATTAAATGAAAAGGTATGGAAATTTTAGTATCCTTGAATGGGAAACCTACAGTTATCTTCTAAGGAGAGATATCTCAACATGAACTTTTTATAGAAGAACCTCTTATATCCTTATTTATGAAGTTTATCGGTGAAGGAAAAAAATCAAATGATAGTATAATGATAGAAAATGTCCCCATCTTCAAAGAATATATTGATGAATTTCTTGATGAGTTACCTAGACCTCCCCCTGAAAGAGTGCTAGAGTTCTCCATAGACATCCTACTTAGATATCACTCGATATCAAAGACCACATATAGGATATAGAATGTGGATCTAGAGGAATTAAAGCAGCAACTCCAAGTTCTTTTGGAGAAAAGGTTTATCTAATTGAGTAAGCCTTTTTAGGGAGCACATTTTCTCTTTATGAAGGAGAAGGATTAATCAATGCAGCCATGCATTGATTATAGAGAACTAAACGATATCACAGTGAAGAATAAGTACACTATTCCAAGAATTGGTGATTTATTTTAATAGATTTATGGTGATCAATTATTCTCTAGGATTGATCTTTGATCTTATTATCATCAATTGAGGGCAAAGAATGAATATATAACAAAAACTACCTTCTGATCAAGATACGGGAATTATGAGTTTTTTTATTCTCTTCAGACTAAATAACTCAAATTCTATTTTTATGTATTTGATGAATATAGTAGTTAAGGACTACCTTAATAAATTTGTGGTAGATTTTTTTGATGATGTTATAATATATTCCAAAATTTATAAGGATCATTGTGATCATTAATTTTTTATTTTTCAATCTTTATAGAATGAGAGACTTAAAAAATTTTTAGAAAATGTGAATTTTGTTTAAAACAAGTGGTTTTCTATGGAACATTGTAACCAATGAAGGAATCACATTTGACCCTAAAATGAAAATGGTTATAGAGGAGTAGCCTCAACCTACAAAAATAACTTGTATTTGTGGTTTCCTTTAATTGGTGGGATATTATAGGAGGCTTGTGAAAAAAAATATCTTGAAATTTTAATCCACTAAACAAGTTAACTCGAAAAGGGTTCAAGTTCATCTATAAATAAGAGTACAAGGAACGTTTCTAAGAGATAAATAAGAGATTGGTTACTGAACATGTGTTAACTCTGTCCTCAAGAAAAGAAGGATTATTTAGTTTTAGGGATGCATCTATGATAGGGATTGGGTGAATCCTCTTGGAAAATGACAAGGTGATTACTTATCCATCTAGATAGTTAAAGACTCATGAGCAGAACTATCCCACGCATGATCAAGAGATGGCTACATTCATTTTTCTCTGAAGATATGGAGGCACTCTATTTATGGGGAGAAATATTATATATACACAAACCCTCAATGTCTGATGTATATTTTCACACATAAATAATTGAACTTCAGAAATTGCATATGGTTGGATCTTCTTAATAACTATTATTGGTCAATTCATTATCATCCCCGAAGAGAAAACAATGTCACTAATGTTGTATGTTGGAAAGACCCAGTGGTTCTATCCATGATGAGGTTTCAAAGAGATCCCTTGATCCAATGCCTAATGAAAATGGACATCGACATTAAAAGGAAAGGGACATCATCAACTCTAAACCAAATGATTTATCAACAATAATTACTAGAGAATATCATGAAATTTTAGAAACATGATATTTTGTTACATAAGAAGTTTGAGGATGTGAAGGATGGGAAGTTTCTTGAGATTATCATTGATCAGGAATTTGTAATGGGATTTCGTACTTGACTATGTGTTCTATCTATTCCCTAAATTAAGTAGAAGATCATGGATGAATCTCATAGAACAATGTTCTCTATACATCCTGGAAGTAAAAAAACTATAGAGAACTATGTTATCATATTTGGTGGGATAACATGAAAAGGGATATTTCTTACTACAATAAATGTTTCCTGGTATGTTAGCATGTGAATGCATAAGAATCAAAATCCTAAAAGGGTATTACAACAACTAACCATACCATCATGGAGGTTGGACAACATCACTATGGGATTTGGCACTTGTATCCTGATCATACAATGATTCACTATTCAAATCCACCCTTAAACAACTATTTTAAACTGATTTTGTATTGAATATTCCAGATATAATAATAAATTTAACTATATGTTTTAGTCAATGAATTAGTTTTAATCACTATTAAAATGGGAAATGTTACTTGTTTTTGTTATTTCAATGTAGGAGGAGCTGATTTGGAGGGACCTTGATGAAGTGGAAGAAAATGGGGCAAAATTGCATGGATCCATGAAGACCTGTCAACTATTATTACTGGATTATGTGCATACAAATGGGATCATATTTTGTGTAATGGTACAAAATATAATTGTATATAACTATTATGAAGGAATCCAAGCCCAATTCGTTGGTCAACAGGCCCAACTGAACTAATTTGTCCAAGGAATCAAATCTGGACAAAGTCAAATGCGGTGTTCTGTAATATTTCCATATCACAGGATCCACTTGTATAATTGATGCCAAACATTCACTGGAGATATTCAGGAAGTGTGGATACAACATTCTAGTTTTTTTCAAAAGGGAGATTTAGTTGTCTATTGGTCGAAACACGTGGTACAAGGGGATTAAAGAAATATGTGTGCCAAAACCACCTTCCAATTTTCCTATTAAATGAAACCTTGGGCTCCCCATTTGAGAGTTTTTCTAGGAGGAAAGGTTCTTCCATTTTGGATTCACCAAAGAGTCTTCTCAACATCCCTTGATGTTCTGGAGGCCATGGGAAGTTCTAACCCAACACCTTTTTCTTCTTCCCTTCCCATGAGTTTCTAAACCCCTTGTGATCACCTGGGGAGGAAAGTGATGTAAATCCCAAGCTTCATGTTTTTAATATATGAATGATATTTTTAATTATAGGTTTTTGTGTTGTTTTTCAGCATCCTATATTCTTATTTTATTGTGTTATGTACTGGTAGTTCATGCTCAACTCATATGATCTTGTTTGGTGGTACCCATTCATGTGATGTTTCACACACTGTTCTCCACTTCTTTTTCCCCCTTCTAATTACAGTGTTTTTGTGATTCATATTGGCCAATTGAAATAACATGAGAATTTTAAAGGTCATGTACATTTATTTTATGACAACATAGTGAAATAACATACAAACCTGGATAGCACATCGAGTTCTTCGTGTGTTGCCTTAGTGAGTATTGGTTATGATGTCGAACACAAATCACCCAATCATCGGCGGTGTCCAGTGAATCATTGTGTGCTTTTGAATGAACCCTAGGGAATATACTAGTATAAACTCAGTAACATTATATTTCAATGTTTTACAAACTAGAGATTAAAAGATCATATCCTTATATCATGAAATGATGAAGGATGAAAATCATGAGAGTACTTCGGGTTGATGACACTTAATTAATCTTGTTCATTTATACTTTGTTTTATAGCTTTCATTTTCTATTTTCATATTTAATCATAAAACCCTCAAGTTTTACAAAACCTCACACACCTTATACTTTCATAATCGAAACCTTCTTTTTAAATTAACAATCTAAGGCTCCGTCAAGAGATGACCTAGGGTTGCTTCTATACATCAGAAATTGTAGTCAAAATTAAACAACTAATTTGTCATGACCAACAACGTGATCAAATTTTGGAACCGTTTATGGGTATCCAATATCATTTTTTCTTTATTTTCTTTTATTTATTTATTTTACTTCTTAATTAGTACTCCTTTAAATACCCCACCCCCATTTGATTTTTGGGTTTTGTCTTTATTATAGGTTTTTTTGTTTGTTCTTTCTCTCTCTCTCTCTCTCTTATTATTCACTATATCCCTCTATATAATTCTGTATTATAAAATTATATTCTTTTTTCACCCTTCTTAAGTGATTTTTCCCATATTCAAAAAACAAACAAACTTCACAAATTATTTGCATGACTCGATCTAGTAAAGAAACACTACTTGAATTTTAACATGAAATTGAAAAGTCACTTCACACACAAATCAAGGCATCTAGAGAAGGTCAATTGAGTAACATTGAGGAACCCCTTTTGGAACTTCAAGTGGTCCTAAAACAATCCAAAATTGAACCCAATCAAACCTAAGAAAAAATGGCTACAAATAATTGAACTTTAAAAGAATTGACCACCCCTGATGTGGAGTACCAACCAGTGTACATCCAATATCCTGAGGTAGAAGCCATCTTTGAGCTGAGATCAGGTCTCATCAACCTTCTTCTTAAATTACGTCGTCTTTCCGGTGAGGACCCTCACAAGCATCTCAAAGAGTTTCACGTAGTGTGCTCTACCAGGAAACCCCAAAATGTCTCTGAGAACCTAATTATGTTTTGGGCATTCCCTTTCTCCTTGGATGGGGTATCCAAATATTGGCTATACTATTCGCCTACCACAATTGGGGGCTGCAATGACCTTAAAAGAATCTTTCTAGATAATTTCTTCCCTTCCTCCCAAACGACATCCATTAGGAAAGAAATCTGTTGAATTAGGAAATTACAAGAAGAGACCCTTCATGAATACTGGGAGAGATTAAAAAGACTTTGCTCAAGCTTCCCTCACCACCAGATTAGTGAACAACTATTAATCCAATACATCTATGAGGGAATTATTCCCATGGATTGTGGAATGATTTTTGTTGTAGCTGGTGGTTCCCAAGTTGATAAGACTCCTTCTTCCACTCGTGACTTAATATCCAATATGGCTCAAAATGCACAACAATTTGGTACATCAGCAATTGCACCAACCCGAGGAGTTCATGAGGTAAGTCATTCAGCCCAAGAACAAAAGTTAGATACTAAAATTGATGATATTAATACCCTTTTAAGGCAATTAACTCAAGCATAAGGTAACTCGCACTCTACTTCTATTCCATTACATTGTGGTATTTGTTCTAATAACACTAATTTTTCTGACCAGTGCCCACAACTTCAAGATTAATCTGAGTCTTGTCCAGCAGTGTTCCTAGGGCATCCATTCCAACAGGAAACTCCCTTCAAGCAAGAACAATTCAGGCCAAATCAAAACCCTGGGGAGCAAGCACAACCCTATTACTAACAAGGAGGAAACTCATGCTACCCCAATCAGAATTAGTATCAACAAGGCCGAGGTATGCAACCTTCTTATCCTTCAACATCTCAAAACAATCATCCTCCTCCTCCCAAATCTGAACTATGTCTTGATGATATGGTGAAGAAGATGGAAACCCAGAACCTCCAATTCCAACAGACCACACAATCGACAATTCATGACCTACGTTCTCAAGTGGGACAGTTGGCGAACACCATCAGTTAGCTTAAGATTCAAGGGTCTAGAAAACTACCATCCTAGCCCATTTCCAATACGAAGGAAAAAGGTAATGTATGTGAAATTACACTTCATAGTGGTAAAGTAGTTTCTCCTTCTACTTTTTCTATGTAACAGGTATGTCCCACTCTTTAAAACACTCCTTCCCAACCCTCAAAAATTTCATGTAATGATAAACAAAATAAAAATGGAAATCATATTATCATTGATGATTCAGATGAACAATCCATTCCTCTTCATTTGCCACAAAGACTCTCTAAATCTAATAAAATTTTTGATAATGATATTGATAATGAGATAATGGATACATATAATAAAGTTCAAGTTAATATTCCTTTATTGGATGCGGTAAAACAAATTCCTCATTATCCCAAATTTCTTAAAGATCATTGCACCCATAGACAAAGGCTGAAGGGGAATGAGAGAGTCAACTTCAGTATGAATGTCTCAACCTTGATTAAACCTGCAATTCCAACCAAATGCAAGGATCCATGCACATTCACGATACCATGTACCATATGGGAGACCTTCTTTTCTGATGCTATGCTAGATTTAGGTGCTTCCATTAATGTAATGCCTCACTCTGTGTATACTTCTATGCAGGTTGGAGAGCATCATCCAATCGTAATTGTCATGCAACTTTCCAACTGGAGTACAACACATCCAACAGGAGTGATTGAGGATATCCTTGTATGAGTGAAGAATCTCATCATCCCTGCTGATTTCTACAGGGTGGAGATAGAAGATAACTGAACCCAAGGAAATGCTCCTCTCATACTTGGGAGGACATTCCTAAAAATAGAAAAGATGATTATCAACATTCATAATGGTATGATGTCCATGGAATTTGGTGGAGAAAAGGTATGTTTTAATATCCTTGAGGCTATGAAACACCCCATTAAAGAGAACTCCACTCTTCATGTCTCTTCTATGGAAGTCCTCTCAAATGATGCACACACACACAATTCACTCCTCAACCCAAACATTGATTCATTTTTGTTTTCTTCACACTTGTATGATTTGAGTTTTGATTCTTGTTTTGAGTGTTTTGTGGGTTCTGAAAACTGTAAATTATGTGCTTTAATTGATGAGTGTGTTCATTCTGAGGTACCCATGACCGTAGATGATTCTGCAAATCTCATTTCTATAGATTATCTATCTTTAGAGAATAACCATGAAGAGATAGACATATTAATGGACCTCACTCCCCCTAAATCCTATCCCTCCATCCAAAAAACACCGGTTTTGAAACCTAAAAAACATCCTTCTAATTTAAAATATGCATATCTTGAAGGTATTGACCAATTACCCATCATTATTTCCAATAACCTCTATCCACAATAGGAATCTAAACTACTCAAACAATTAAGAGAGTGTAAAAAGGAAATAGTATGGACATTGGATGATATTCCCAGGATTATCCCATTTATTTTTATGCATCATATAATTTTGGATGATGAGGAAAAGCCTGTAAGACAATCTCAATGCCGGTTGAATCCCACTCTCCTTGATGTAGTAAAATTAGAAGTCCGAAATTTACTTGCTGCAGGGATCATTTATCCTATATCTGATAGTAAATGGGTTAGCCCAGTGCAAATTGTGCCTAAAAACAGGAATAACAGTAGTGTCAAATGAAAGGAATGAATTGGTTCTAACAAGTGTGAAAAACAGTTGGCGAGTCTGTATTGACTACTGTCGACTGAATCAAGCCATGCGGAAGGACCACTTTCCATTACCATTCATTGACCAAATGTTAGAACGATTGGCTGGAAAGTCCCATTATTGTATCCCTGATGGATATTTGGGTTATTTAAAAATCCATATAGCCCCTAAGGACTAAGAAAAGACAACATTTACTTGTCCATTCGGCACATTTTCATACAAAAGAATGTCATTTGGTCTATGTAATGCTCCCGGTACTTTTCATTAATGTATGTTGAGTATTTTTTCTGAGTACCTTTAGAGTTGTATGGAAGTATTTATGGACGATTTAACATTATATGGATCTTCTTTTGATGATTTTTTGGAACACCTAGGTTCTTTCCTCCACTGTTGCATTGAAAACGATCTAGTTTTAAATTATGAGACATGCCATTTTATGGTTAAGTGGGGGATAGTTCGTGGGAATTTCATTTCAAATAAGGTAATTCAAGTTGATAAATATAAAATTGAATTAATTTCAACCCTTACATATCTAAAATTTGTTCGTGAGGTGCAATCATTCTTGGGTCATGATGGTTTTTCCACCGATTCTTTAAAGACTTTAGTATGATTGCACTTCCATTGTCCTAGTTATTGCAAAAATATTTTGACTTTGTGTATGATAAAAATTGTGAGGAGGCATTCAATTCACAAAAAAGGAGTCTCACATCACCTCCCATAATCCAACCTCCAAGGTGGTATCTCCCCTTTGAACTTATATGTGATGCCTCTAACATTGTAGTTGGTGTAGTTTTATCATAAAGTGTTGAGAAGGCTCCTCTTGTCGTTGTGTATGCCTCACATATCCTTGAACCTACCCAGGAAAACTACACAAACACGAAAAAATAATTTCTTTCTATTCTGTTTTCCTTAGAAAAATTCAGTTCATATATTATCGGGTCAAAAATCATTGTCTATTCTGATCATGTTGCCCTTTGTTTCCTCCTAAAGAAACCTTAAGCCAAAGCCCCGCCTCATTCGGTGGATGCTCCTCCTCCAAGAGTTTGACCGTGAGATTAGGGACATGAGAGGAGTATAAAATATGGAATCTGAACACATTAGTAGGATTTCCCCACCATTGGACCATAATGTTGACTCACCCCTACCTATTAGACAATTCTTCCCTCATGATAACCTTTGTGATGTTGTGGACCTTACCCTCTAGTTTACGGACATTGTGAATTTTCAAGCAACATCTAGTGTCCCCACTGAATTCAGCATTTCACAATCCCAGAGACTTAAGCATGATTCTTGTTGGTACATTTGGGATGACCCATACTTGTGTAGAATTTGTAGTGACCAAGTATTTCGTCGGTGTGTCCCTAACCATGAGTTCACCTCTGTTTTGACCTTCGACAACACTTTGGCCTGTGGGGGCCACTTTGGATCCCAACGTATAGCTCGAAAGGTCCTTGACTCAGGACATTATTGGACAACTTTATATAGGTATGCCCATAGATTTTTCAAGTCATGTAGTCATTGTCAATTCACATGGAATATCTACAAGAGGAATGAAATGCCCCAACATCCCATGTTATTTTGTGAGATCTTCGATGCATGGGCATTGACTTCCGGGGTCATCTTCCAAATTCATTTGGAATTGTGTACATATTATTGGATGTTGACTATGTATCTAAATTAGTGGAAGAAAATTCCACCTGGACCGATGACTCTCGAGTGGTTGTTTATTTTGTGAGGTCCCAAATTTTTAGTAGGTTTTGATTACCAAGATTCATCATTAGTTACCAGGGTTCACATTTTTGCAATCGCAACATAAAAAATCTCCTTCTTAAGTATGGGGTTGATCATTAAGTATCCACTTCATATCACCCCCAATCTAATGGACAAGCAGAAATATAAAATTGGGAAGTTAAATAAATCTTGGAAAAAATTGTACAACCCAATAGAAAATATTGGATTTTGAACTTGGATTATGCACTTTAGGCATACCGTACTGCTTTTCAAACCCCAATTAGAATGTCACCATATAGAATTGTGTTTGGAAAGGCTTGACACCTCCTAGTGGAGGTAAAACACCGTGCATATTGGGCTATTAAATAATGTAATATGAACCTTTCATATGCAGGTGAGAAAAGAAAGTTGCGGAATAAAGAGTTGGAAGAAATTCAACATGATTTATATGAGAACTCCAATATCTCTAAAGAGAAGACAAAGGATATTCATGACAGCATGATTCCCTAGTGGAAGTATAATATTAGTGAGAAGGTCCTCATGTACAATTCTAGGCTAAATATCTACCTAGATAAGCTTCGTTCCTGATGGCTCAGGCCTTACATTATTACTAATGTTTACCCTTTTGGTGCAATACAGATTTCACATGAGCAGTGTGGATGACGTCTTACCATCAACGGGCAGCGACTTGAACACTTCTATGAGGATTTTCCAAATAACCCGATAAAAGAAATCCACTTTCTAGATGCATTATACCAGTAAAACACACCAGTTTTTATCCTTACTTCTCATATTCACAATTATTTCAGTGAGGACGCTACACATTATAAGTGTGGGGGGATGGGTACATTCCAGGGTTAGTTAGGATTATTCATTTTTTATTCTTTTTTCTTTCTTTCTTCTTTTTTTCCTTCTTAATGGTATTCTCATTTTTCCCCATTAAAAATTTCAAATTTCCATGATTCGGTAACCATAAGGGGGGAAAGTAAAAATACCATAACGATGGTAGAAAAATAATAAATGTATGAAGTTAACATCTTGGAGTGATTATTAGTGAATTGGTTTTCTGTCAATGACATAAATGGTTGTATCACTGTGAATCATTTGACATGATTCATGCCCCTTGTGTGAGTAGTTTTTAGAAAAATTGTGTCACTAATATCTCCGCACATTTTTTCACCAAAACACAATGTGTAAATATTTCTTAATACCTGAAGGTAAATATAAGTTAGGTTAACATTTTTCAGCTTTAAATGATATTTACATACATTCGTTCTTTATCTGATCTGTTTCATTACTATATCTGATTGACCTATGAATGTGTACCTAATATCTGACTATTGCATGCCCTCAAAAAAAAGTTTGGGTTGTCTCTTGGGTAGGTCAAAAACCACTTCTCCTTAACCTTTGATCTTGTTATAACTATTAAAATTAGTGTCATGAGGAGATCAAACAGGGGTTGAGAGATGAGTGTGAGATTTTCTCCAAATGTAACTTCAGAAAATAAAACAAAAAAATAAACAAATGAGGGGAGTGAAAAAATGTGAAACATATGGGGATATCTAGGTTGGTAGCTTATGGTTTGACTTCTTGGAATGCATAAGTGTGTGGGTTTTGAAATATGATTTCAAAGGATGTAGGGTCGGTTCGGTGGAAAAAATCATTTAAGCTGAAAAATGATAAAATAACCTATATTTTTTGGATAGCAAGTGGAAGAAATAGAATGGAATGGTTTTCACACGCTCACATGGAGATTAGTATCATGGTTTTCTTATAAATTCCTTACTCAATTTGGTATCATGAATCTCTTTGAATTTTACTATGATATGATTTATGAGACATCTTTTTCCATTTTCACTAGGAAGAACTCCTTGGTGTGGTTCATGCATTGATCACATTACTTTAATTTATAGATGCATCATTTTGGTTTTGTTTTTTTTCTTTTTTTTCCATTATGTGTCTTTCCCAGGAGTGCAAATTTTTAGGTGTGGGGGTGTGATCACACATCGATTCACTATTCAAATCCACCCTTAAACCACTGTTTTAAACTAGTTTTGTAGTGAATATTCTAGATATAATAATAAAATTCACTTTTTGTTCTAATTTATTAATTAATGTTAATCACTATTAAAATGGGAAATGTTATGTGTTTTTATTATTTCAATGTAGGAGGAGATGATTTGAATGGCCCATGAAGAAGTGGAAGAAAAATGGGCCAAAATAACATGGATCCATGAAGTCCTGTCCACATTTGGGCTTTTATAGAAACATTTGTGCCTCAAAATAGGCTCATATTTTTTGTAATGGTACAAAATATAATGGGATACAACTCTTATGAAGGAAGCCAAGCCCAATTCCACCGTCAAGGGGCCCAACAAAACTGATCTGTCCAAGGAATCAAATCGAGAAAAAGTCAAAGGCGGTGTTCTGTAATCTATTAATATCTCCTGATCCACTATTCCAATTGATTCCAAACATTTGGTGTAGATAGTCAGGAAGTGGGGATACAACTTTCCAGTTTTTTAAAAAGGGTGTTTCTGCTGTCTATTGGTTGAAATGAGTTGTATAATTGGATTGAAGAAATCTTTTTTCTAAAACCACCTTCCAATTTTCCTATAAAATGGCACCATGGGCTCCCCATTTGAGAGTTAGTCCAAGAGGAAAGGTGTTTCCCTTTTGGAGTTCCTATGGAGACTTATCAACATCCCTTTATGTTCTGGAGGCTATGGGAAGTTCTACCACAACATCTTTTTCTTCTTCCCTCCAATGGGTTTTTAAACCCCTTGTGATCACCCGGGGAGGAACGTGATGTAAATCCAATGATTCATATTTGTAATATTTGAACGATTTTTTTAATTATAGGTAGTTTTATTATTTTTCATAATACTATATTCTTATTTTATTGATTTATTTACTGGTATGTCATTCTCAACTCATATGATCATGTTTGGGGGTACCCATTCATTATTGTTTCAAACACTATTCACCACTTCCTTTTTCCCCTTCCAATTACAGTGTTTATGTGGTTAATATATGTCAATTGAACTCACATAAGCACTGTGAAGGTCATTTACATTTATGTCATGACATCACAATGAAATAACATACAAACCTGGACAGCACATTGTGTTCTTCGTGTGTTGCCTTGGTGAGTTTCAGTTTTGATGTCGAACACAAATCACCCTATCATCGGCGGTGTCCGGTGAATCATTGTGTGTTTTCAAATGAACCCTAGGGGGTATCCTAGTATAAACTTAGTAACATTCAGGTTCTATGTGTTACAAACTAGGGATTAAAATATCATATCCCTATATCATGAAGCGATGAAGTATGAACATCATGAGAGTACCCCTGGTTGATCACACTTAATTAATCTTGTTCATTTCTGCTTTGTTTTATAACTTTCATTTTCTATTTTAATCTTTAATCCTCAAAACCTCATGTTTTACAAAACCTCATTCACCTTCTATATTCAAAATCAAAACTTTATTTTTATATTAATGATCTAAGGCTCGGTCGAGAGATAACCTAGGGTTGCTGTTATACTACAGAAATTCTAGTCAAAATTAAACACCTAATTTGACGTGCTCGACAACGTGATCATATCTCGAGAACTTCAAAAGGAAATAATGTGATATGGGTTATAGTGGACTATCTCACTAAGACTACACATTTCATCTCTATTCATGATTTCTCTCTTGTTCATTTCTTTCAGTATGACCTATCACCACCAAGCCGATGGTCAATCTTAAAGAACTATTCAGACACTGAAGGGCATACTAATAACATGATTAATGGAATATAAAGGTGTATGGGATCAACATATCCCTTTTGTTGAGTTCTATAACAGTAATAGTTTCCACTCAATCATTCAAATGGTGCCCTATGAAGATCTATATGGGATGTGATTTGGAACACCTTCTTATTGGGATGAAGCTGGTGAGAGAACGATTCATGGGCCTAATCTTTTGCAAGTGATGATAGAAAAGGTTCAGGCCACCCAGCAAAAAATTAAGGCTACTTAGAGTCTACAAAAGAGCTATGTCGACAACCATTGAATGGGCATGAAGTTTGAAGTTGGTAACAAATTGTTTCTTCAAATTTCACCTGGGAAAAGATTCATGAGGTATGAGAAGAAAGGGAAGATATTTCCATGGTATATTGGCGCCTATGAAATCCTTGATCATGTAGGATTAGTGGCCTATCGACTTTCACTTTCACCAAATCTTGAACAAATTCATGATGTCTTCCACATATCCATATTGAATAAGTACATACCTAACCCTTCACATGTACTAAATCTAAAGATGGTACAACTAAAACATGAACTCTCTTATGAGAAGTAGCAGGTGGTGATCATGGATCATAAAGAAAATTCTCTATGCAACAAGACTACCCACCTTGTTAAAGTGTGGTGGAGGAACCAAAAGTGTGAAAAAGAAAAATGTGAACTAGAGGATTCTATGAGGTAGAAGTACCCACCCCTTTTCTCTTTTGAGGGTATGAGATGAAATTTTAGGGATGAAATTTCTTAAGGGGTGAAGAATGTAACAACCTGAACTTTTAAATCATATTTGATTCCAAAATTTGTGTGTTATTTTATTTTGTAATCGACAAAACTATATCGTTTTATTAATGAAATGAGTATAATTTAAATGAGTTTGTTGGGTTTAGACTATTATATGACCAGGGGTAAATATAAAAATTGGAAACTATACACACAATGTTGTGATTATTGATTTTAAATACAAATGATAATTGGTAATTAATACAGATAGAAGATTCAATGGCCTCAACCCTTAGACTCGGGCTGTACGAAGCCCATTTTTTAGAGATTGGGAAGGAGGTAGAATCACTGGGATTTTCCTTGGACCATGCCCATACTGATCTTCAACATATTAATATTAAATGTAATTGTCTTTTAGAGAAGTTGAAGCTAAGATAAATCACCACTTAGGCAATGTTTTCTGAGCCTCCCCAAGATTCTATCACCATTTCACATCTTACTCTTAGGTCCTATGTAGGTGTTATAAGGAGTTATGTAACTAAGACTTAGTTAATTATTTTAATCCTTTTGTATATATAATGTTTTTATTTCTTATTATGGTAATATTTTTTATTTTAAAATATTAAAATAAATATAGCAGGAATCAATATAAGTCCTATATTATTCGTGAAAAATGGAAAAATGGTTTTTAAAATTTTTTTCCTATACATTAAATAATTTAAAATGTCAAAAGATCATAAAAATGGTCTTCTACTATTGTGATTAGTAAAATATTTAGATTCTAATAAGATCAATATAATTTTTGGTGAATAGTAAATTATGAATAGAAATATTACCCTTATGAAGAGTAATGTGCCCAATGGAATTGTAACCTCACTTAAGAATGTAAAAATATAATTTTGGCATCCTGATTGTAATGTGATATAATAGCATAAGTAAATAACTATTTCAGAAATTATTAGTTATGTATTAGTGGTTTTTTGGGTAAATAGTGTTTTTACATAAAAGTTAAATATACCATATTTTGAAAATTATTTCCATAAAATAGAGTACATTTCTCTATAGAATGCATCGATATTAGGTTAGGTTGAATTTATGATATTTTTATAAAATGTTTTTTTCAGTGAATAATAAAAATACAGTTTTGAGTTTCAGTGTGTTTAACGTCATCATTAATGATGAAATCATTATGTAATAATGTTAGTAGACTTTTTTTACAGTAAAATATGTTATGAGGTGTCCCATGTTTATAATTCCACGGGCAAGGCCACTGTTTTTCAAATATCACTAATCTTTTGTCCCTTGAAATTAATAAAATATCTCCCCACTTTTTCTATAAATACCAATCCATTACTTCATTTTTTGTCATTCCAAATTACTAATAAATTGTTATATGGTCTTTTTTATCCCCCATAGAATCGTCCCAAGGATCCTTCATGCCCCCCAAGTTCCCCACCTTCGATTTATTCAATTCACTCATCAAGGTAAGGGAACTTCTCACCATCCTTTTTTGTCAACAATTCTTTTATAGTAAGTCATTGAATTTACATTTTATGTTTTTAGGGTTGTATATTCTGTATCCCTTTTAAAATAATTTTTATTTCCCTATGATGATATTCACTTTTTTATCTCATCAATTCATTTTTTTTTGTGATGCGGTTAGGCTGCCAAATTTTCAAAAAAGAAATTAAGTATCCCCTTTTCTTTCATGTTTCCATTTCATCTTTTATTTTATTAAAATATCCATAACATGGTTTTATTTAGTTTTTATTATATAACTATTCTTTATTAATATTTATTTATGATTGGTTCATCCATTTCCCCTCTCTTTTAATGTTTTCTAAAACCACGCTTTATAGTCGTTATACTGCAGAATTTTCATCTCAAAATCATTATCTTCTTCTCAAAAAGTTCTAATATTTTTTTAATGTGAGTACCAAAACCTCTTTTATTTTTTATGTTAATTTATAAAGACATAAAAAATGTATTATTATTTTTAAATGATATACATAAAACCCTCATTCCTTTTCCATGGGTTATGAATGATATAACGATCATGTTTTCATACACTTTTAAAATAGTAGCGATTTTGATATGAAACCCATTTATATTATTCCCTTGAATTATTTCGGAAATGTTTCATTATTGTCTATGTGGATCACATGAAAATAATGAAATATTAAAGGTGCACCCTTATTTTTCTCCAATTCATTGGCTAAATAATTGATCTCTACAAATAACTAGTTTTACCATAACTTGGTGAATAACCTTGGTAATTTTAATGACACCTTGGGGATAAACCATGGATATATAGATATGAATGTCTAAATTAAATGTTTTAGCCACATTTTCAAGTTCTTATTGGCATTATTGTTTAAATTATATTCCTATTTATCCTTCCTTTATTATGTTCCACATGTTCTTATTGATATCACTCAAATTCACATGTAAATTGTTTCACTTGTTTTCCCCTTACTGGACTTCTTCTCACCCTTTCCTTTGATGTATGTATATAGTTTATGAAATGATATAATAGTATATAGGATGAAATTTTCAAGAATATTTTAAAGGGTATTAAAAGAATGTTTTCTTTTTTCAAGTATTATGTACCTTTTTTCAAATACAAAAGACGTTATGATCCTCTCTTAGTATAATTAAATGAAGAGTTATGTAATAAAAAGGTGGGATTCCATAGTATGTATCAAAGGATAGTTTCGTTCTTTTGGAAATTAGGACATTAAAAACTATGGAAGAACCCTACATAAAAGTTTAAATATAGGAAAACATCACTATATTTGGTGAAATATTATTTAAGTGGTTTCTAAATAAATAAATTCTTTTCTGGATACGAACAAGTGGATGTGGTTCAGGCCCTACCTAATTTCCAATGCTTCAAGTGTGGAATAATTCGGCACTTTTCCAATCATTGTCCAAATATGAGGGAATTGGAGGGGAATCACTATTAGCCTCAACAAAGGTAAAGGGGTAAAAATAATTCTTTTTCAATCACTATGGCTGAAGTTGAAGTGCCAAATTATGTGGTGGTAGGTACTCTTGTTGTTATCTAAAACCTAGTAATTATATTGTTTGGTTTTGTTTCTACTCATTACTTTATTTTCCCAATGTTTTCAAGGAATTTAGAATCTACCCTAAGAATATAAAAGTAGATTTATTAGTCAAGACACCTAGTAAAATAATCCAAGCAACGTCAGCCTTTAGAAACTCATGTATGTCTTTAATGAGCACTATCTTATCGCAAATCTAGTGGCCATTCCCATGATGGAATTCCATGTTATACTTGGGTTGGACTGGATCTCAATGTATAATGCTACGATCAAATTTAGAAGCAAGGAAATATCAGTAGTCTTGAATATGTAACCTATAGTTATCTTTCAAGGAGACATATCCTAACCTGATTTTTGTCTAGAATAACCTCCTATATCCTTCTTTGAGGAGTCGATCGATGAGGAAAATTAAACAAATTGTAGTATAATGTTAGAAAATTTCTCCATTATCGAGGAATAAATTGTCGTATTTCTTGAGGAGTTACATATACCTCCCCCAAATAGAGAGGTAATTTTTTCCATTGAACTCATACCTAGATCTCATCCGATATCAAAGACCCTGTATTGGATATAGAATGTGGTGCTGGAGGAATTAAAAAAGAAACAACAATATCATTTGCAGAAGGGGTTTGTTTAACCTACTCTGTCTCCTTGGAGAGTACCTTTACTATTATTGATGAAAAATTATGGATCAATGTGTCTAAGCATGTATTATATAGAATTGAACAAGATCACATTAAAGAAAAAATACCCACTTCTAAGAATTGATGATTTATTTGACCAACTTCATGGGGCCCAATACCTCTCCAATATCGATATTTGATCTAGTGATCATCAATATTGGGTGAAGAAAGAAGATAATCCAAAAACCATATTCCGATCAATATATGAGAATTGTGAGTTTATTGTTATACCCTTCAGACTGAATAAGGCACCTGTTATTTTTATGGATTTGATGAATCGGGTCTTTAAGGAATACCTTGATAATTTTTTGGGTGTCTTTATTTATTATTTTCTAATATATATAAAAAGATGAGAGGATCATGAATATAAATTATAGTTTATTTTTCAAACTCTACGGGAGGATACGATTTTTGGAATGTTTAGTAAATGTGATCTTTGGTTACAAGAAGTTCCTTTCTTGGGGAACATTATTTCCAACGAGGGAATTATAGTTGACCCTATAAAGACAAAAATTGTAGAGGAGTGGACATAGCCTTCAAAATAACTAATATTTGCAGTTTCCATGTATTAGAATAATATTATAGAGGATTTTTAAAAACAATTCCTGGATTTCAAATCTATTTACCATGTTTTCTCAAAAAGGGGTCAAGTTCATCTGGAAAAAGGATAGTGAGAAAAGATTCCTATATGTGAAGAAGAGATTGGTTACTATACCAATGTTAATTCTCTTTTCAATAGGAGAAGGATTCATTATTTTTAGAAATTCATCTCTGAAGGGGCTTGGGTCTATCCTCTTGAAAAGTGACAAGGTGATTTATTATGTATCTTGACAGTTGAAGACTCGTAAGAAAAACAATCCTATCCATGATCTGGAGCTAGATGTGGTCATTTATTTCTTAGAATATATGGAGGAAATATATTTATGTTGTGAAATGTGATATATACACAGACCATCCATGTTTGAAGTTTATTTTCACACAAAAATAACTAAACATGAGTCAAAGGATATGGTTATAACTTCTTAATGATTCTGATTGTTCAATTCATTATTATCTTGGAAGAGCAAACAAAGTTGGTGATCCATGAAGTAGGAAAGACTAGTGGATCTGTCAATTATGAGGATTCAAATACAGCCCTTAATCCAAGTCCTAGTGATAATGGAAATGCGAATTATAAGGGATGGGACATCATCAACCCTAACACAAATGATTTATTGAACGTTATTTCTTGATAAGATCAGGAAAGCTCAGAATGAAGATACTTTGTTATAGAATACGTTTGAGGCTATGAAGGATTAGATGTTTTATGAGTCTAGTATTAAGCCAGGAGTACTAAAATTTCATACAATAATATGTCTTCCATATATTTGGGAAACAATGAAGGAGCTGATGGATGAATCTCATACCACTAGGTTCTCTATACATACAGGATGTAAAAAATGTATAGATCCCTTCATGATCATTTTTCATGGGATAACATGAAAAGGGAGATTGCTGACTACACTACAAGATTCTGAGTATATTTTCAATTGAAGGAAGCGCAACAACTTCCTAAAGGTGTATTACAACCAGTACCCATACCAGTATGGAAGTGAGGTAATATCACTATGTCCTTTTTCACTATTCTCTTAAGAACTTCCGAAGGAAACAATGTGATATTGGTTATAGTGGACCAACACCCTAAGACTGACAATTTTATCTCCAGTAAAGAATATTTCTCTCTTGATCAACTTTCTAGGATTTATGTGATGTATGTGGTAAGGATACATGTATTTCCACTTTCTATTATATCTGATCATTATCCAAGGATCGCATTAAAATTCTATAAATTTCTACAACATGATATGAGTACCGAATTGAATTCCAGTACCGCCTATCACCCCCAAAATTATGGCTAATATGAAAATTATATTCAAACACTCAAGGACATGATTAGAACATTCTAAATAAAATTTAATGGTTGATGGGATCAACATCTCCCATCATTTGAGTTCTCTTACAATAATAGTTTCCACTCGAGCATTCAAATGGAACCTTATGAAGCTATGTATGGAAAGTGATATAGAGATCATACTTTTTGGGATGAATTTAGTTAGAGAAAGCTTCATCGGCTTGATCTTGTGAAAGAGATTACAGAAAAGGTTCTTGACATACAAAAACACATTAAGGCTTCTCAAAGAAGGAAAAAAGATCTATTTCAACAACCATATAAGGGACTAGGTTTTTGATGTTAGTGACAAATTATTTATTTGAATTTCACATTGGAAGAGAGTCATCAGGTTTGGGAAAAAGGGAAGCTCGTCCCTTAGTATATTGGCCCCTATGAAATCCCTAATCACATATGAGAAGTGGGATTCAGCATGCACTTCCTTCAAATCTAGGACAAGTTCATGATGTCTTTCATTTATCCCTCTTGATAAAACACATACCTAACACTTCACATGTACTAATTCCAAAAGTGGTTCAACTGGAACATGACCTCTCTTATAAGGAGCAGCCAGTGGAGATCTTGGATTATAGAGACAAGGTCCTCTGAAACAAGACTTCCCACCTTGTTAAAGTGTTGTGGAGGATCCAAAAGTGTGAAGAAGTCCCATAGGAACCATAGGAGATTCTGAGGTATAATTACCCAAGCCATTTCTCTTTTGAGGGTATGAGTTGAAATTTCTGGTATAAATTTTTTTAAGGGGGGAAGAATTTAAAAACACCAAATTTTGAATAATATTTTTCCTAGAATTTGTGTGTTATTTTATTTATTACTTAACAAAAATATATACTTTAATTAATGAAGTGAGTATAATTTAAATGAGATAGTCAGGTTTCAACTGTTATATGATTATATGCCAATATGACCATTGGAAACTATAATAATAACATTATGATTATTGATTATAAATACAAAATATTGTCATTAATTACGACAGAAAGAATAGTGAATAGCCTCAACCAGTAGAATAGGTCCATATAAAGCCCATCTGTCAGAGCTTGGGAAAGAGGTATCATTATAGGGCTTTACTCCAGACCAATCCCAAGTTGATCTTCAATATATAAATCTTTAATGTAATCATTTTCAGGAGAATTTCAAGATGATAAAAATCACAACATGGGAAATGTTTTCTAATCCGCCCTATGATTATATCATCATTCCACACCCTACTATAAGGTCCTATGCAAGTGTTATAGGGGGATATGTTAGAGGCCTTAGTTACTTTGAGAAATCCTTTTCTGTAAATAAAATTTTTATTTCATATTATGGTAACATTTTTGAATTTCAAATGTCAAAATAAATATAGGATTAATTTATATAACTTCCATATTATTGATAAATATTGTATAATTTGTATGTTTATTATTTTTTAGTCATTTAATAATTAATAATGTCAAATTATTTTTAAAAAATGGTCTTCTACAGTTGTGATCACTAAGAAATTTGGATTAAAAAATGATCCACTTCATTGTTGGTTAATAGTAAATTTTGAATAGTAATATTACCCTTATAAAGAGTAAAGTGGACAATAGAATAGTAACCTCACTTAATAAAGTACAAATATAATTTAGGCATCTTGATTGGTAATGTGAAATAATATCATAAGTGAAAAAATATTTCAGACACTATTAGTTTAGTATTACTATTTTTCAGGAAAATACGATTTTTACATAAAATTTAATATCTCATAAATAGAAAATTATATTCATAAAATAAAGTTCATTTTTTAATTCAGAGCATCAATATTAGGATAGGGATAATTTATGATATTTTTATAAAATGTTTTTTTTGATATATTGTAAAAGATACTCTTTTGATTGTTGTGGTATTTAATTACATCATTAATAATGTAATAACAATTTAATAGTGCAGGTCAACTTGTGTATAGTAAAATATGTTATGAGGTGTCCCTAGTGGATAATAACATGATAAAATACTATGGTTAAGAAAATGGTTTTGAAAATACCATTAATGAGGTGTCTCTTGGAAATTAATAAAATATCCCACCACTCTTTCTATAAATACCAACCACTTCCATAAAATATTTCATTCCAATTTCCTCTTCAACGTATATCTAGACTTTTTACCTCCAAAGGAGTCCTCCCATAGTCCCCTAAATCACCACAATGTCCTAACCTTTGTGTTTTTGAAGTCACTTTTCAAGTTAAGGGAATATTTCAACCTCCTTTTTAGTGAACACTTCTTTTATGTATTGTCTTGGAATTTATATTTTCTTATGTTGGGGTATGATATTATGTATCCCTATTACTCTGATTTTTATTTCCATATGATGAGATTCCCATTTTTCTCTCATCGATTTATAATCATAATTTTTATGTGACATCATAAGGCTACCGAATTTTCGTCAAGGAAACTGCATCTTCTCTTTACATTCATGTTTTCTTTTCTTGTGGAATTTCATTCAAAGATCCATACCATGATCTTATATAATTTTTAATATATCCCTATATTTTATTATGAGTTATTTATTTGTGGGTGCCCCTTGTCCCCTCCCTTTTTAATGTCTTCTAAAACCATGCTATATTGCCGTTATGCTGTAGAATTTTCATCCCAAAATCTCTTTCTTCTACTCAAGATGTTCTCTTATTTTAATTATGTGAATACACAAAACTATTTAATTTCATAGGGTAATAATATAGACATAAAAATGATATATTTAGTTTTATAATTGACCTACATAATACCCTAATTCTCTTTCTGTGGGTTATGAATGATATAATTATCATGTTTTCATTCACTTTTTAAAACGTAACGATTTTGATATAAAACCCATTTCTTTTATTATATTTGGGTTATTTATTAAATATTTTATTATGATAAAGGAGTATCAAATTAAAATAATGAAATATTAAGGGTGTGAATTAATATCACTCAAATGAATTTGGTAAATAATTAATCTATAGATATTATAAGTTTTTTGATACCTTGGTGAATAACTTTGGTAATTTTGATGACACATTGGGGATTGACCTTGGTTATAAGCTTTTGAATGTAATAATTAAATGTGGTAGACAAATTTTCAAGTTATCATTATAGTTATTATTGCAATGATATTCTTATTTTTCATTCCTTTACAATGTTCTATATGTATTTATTGATATCCCTCATGTTCACATTTAAACTGCCTCACATGTTTTTTCCTTACTGAGCCTTCTGTTAACCCTTTCCTTTGAAATATATCTCTAGTTTATGAGATGATATAATTTTACATAAGATTAACTTTTCAGGAATATTTTAAAGGGGATTAAAATATTTTTTTATGATTTAATGTATTATGTAACTTTTCACCAAGACCCTATACTTTAAAGATCCTCTGTTTGTAAAATAAAATGAAAAATTATGTAATAAAAAAGATGGATTCCATATCAAACCCATGGAACAAATGATAAAAATGGATTAATTTATTATTTTAAATAAATAGAAACCATTTTATCTTTTTTCATACTTTAATTATTTTAGTACATTAATACACTATTTGTTTTGACTGGATATTTTAAATACACCGTTAGTGATGGCCTAATAAGTTGTACTCAGATACTCTTTTGGAAGCCATTGGGTATCTAAGAAGATTTTGGTGTTATAGGTCAGTAAAAGGTAAAATGACCTATTCAAGAGGGTTCATTTGGCAATGGGATACACATGTATGAGGGACTTAGTCTTGTACTCATGACCTATTTTGGTGATTCATCATTTTTTCTTCATTTTCGGTTTTTTAACACTTGGCACAGTATTGACATTACCTGGAAAATTTACTTATGGTTGTCATCATATACATAGTTTTGGGAAATAGTTTAAGATTAATAGTTATTGATTATTCTTTTTCCCTTCATATCTCTTTGTTAAAAACTATGGAAAACTCTGATAAAGAGTGTATTGTCGCCCGCATATTACATTAAACCCTCACTGTTAGATAGGAGCCTCTAGCGTACGGGGAGGATTGCCTGATGTCATGTCGAAAATTAGATCAGGGTACCCATTTATTGTCCATAATGTTTGGTTAATTACACTTATCATATTCCATTACCCATTTATTTATAATTACTTATTACAATTAAAATTTATGGGTGGTAACTGTTTCGTTTTTCATGAGAGTTTTAGTTTAGCAGTTCAGATGTTTGTATTTTGATCTCTATTACATCATCTACAGAATGTTACTAATTATAAAAACACCACAGAAATTAATTATATATATTTATATATTTAGGTTCATACATAAAATTTAGATATTGAAAAATAAACTATATAGTTTATGGAGACATTAGGCCGTACGTATATAAGATCATTGTTTTCACTTTATGAAAGATGGAATTAAAGAATGGAAAATAAAAATTCATCTTTTAAGAGTAATTATTATATCATATATATTTTATATATTCATCAAATATATTATTATTTAAATACACTTAATTTTAACGTGAAATAAGGTCACATCACTTCATTAAGGTGGTAGTCCACACATACTTAGAAGTGATGTAATCGGTTTCCAATAGATTATAAGGTGAGGACATATATATGATATTATAATTCCAAAAGAATAACTACAACATAAATTATGTATATACTAATTAAAAGAATCATATTTTCAATCAACGAAATATGGAAATGGAAAATGATTTGTATTGGTACATGGAGATCATAGCCCACACGTACGCACGGGCGACAAATTCACATCCCATATGAGGGAATAAAGGGTATATAATAGTGATTTTCTAGTTATAATTAAATTTAATTATATTGAGGATACATAAGTTATTTATTTATTATTCATAAAAAATATTTATAGGAGTTTTAATATTAATTTAATTGAAATAGGTTGGGTATTCCGATTATATATTCATCTCTAGGCCTCCTTAAGATTCATTCTTAAGAAAGCGTGGAATGATATTTTAAGAATAACAAAACCTATATGTCACATAATGGAATTTTATAATACAATTTTCTAGGGTTTTTATATCTAAAATTCTCAATGTTGTGTATATAAGTGAGAGGAGTGATTTCCTTTTATAAGTGGAGGAGAGGATACACTTTGAATTTTTTAAAATAATAAAATATAAAAAATTCATTATCTATAAAAATGAATCCAAATTGAAAAAATTTATAAATTGGGTTATAATTTGATCAAAACAATTTCATCCAATATTATTTATAAAATTTTAATTCAATAACATATTCTTAGCTGATGGTTTATCCCTCGATAATCCCAGTTTAACTATAACTACAGTCACACATTTTATATGTCTTTACTATTAAATATGACCAAAAATTAATGTGGAATCAATTATAATTAATTAAATGATTATTATAAATTATTGGTTTATTTTATAATATTTTTTTTGGATTATTGGAGTTGTATTTTTTAAAATTTTACAAGAAAACATCCCAACGTGTAAAATTCCATAAAAACGTTTTCTTAAGATTAAAAAGTTTTTATACAAAAATCAAAGATAAAATTTATTTAAATGACCATATTTGGATTATTCATATTATTGATGATCTATATTAACATTTAAAAATACTTTATAAAAATGGTAATTTTTAAATTCATTAAATGAAACTATAGTTTTAAGTAAAATTGTATATTTTTAACGATTCATTGAAAAATAAATATTTTCTGAAAAGTCTCAAAAATTTCACATTAAGAAAACCTTTATCTATTTATTTCAAAAATATATATTTTTAAAAATTAATTTTATAAATATGTGAAATTATAATTTTATTATTTTCTCCCAGAAAAATAAATAAAAACCATTATTTTTGGAGAATGTATTTTTAAATCATATAAGGGCTTTACATAAAATTGAGTACATATTTATCAATTTATTCTCTTTATATAAATCCATTATATATGATTTTTTTATATAAATTTATACTAAATAATAAATAGATAGATTTTAATGGTATACTATATTGTAGGTCATTTATCTATGGGGTTGTGTGTATCAAAACCTATTGAAGAAATTAAATTTATTTATTAATAAATATATATATAAAATTTTTTGTGCTACATTATAGACCCTTTAAAATTAATTTGTCCATAGAATTACATAACCTTGATAAAAATGAGGATATTCATATTTAACCACATCCTCAGGTTCCTATGTATATTCTTCGAATATCTAATTCTTCTAGATAAATTTAACCAGGTTAGTAGTCTTGTTCTATAGTATCTCTACAATATGATATTTCTACTAGTTTTTCATCATAATAAATATCATTATCCAATAAGACAATGTGTATGTTTAGTAAATATGAATGATCAGGAATGTACTTGTTCAATATAGAAACCCGAAACACATCATGATGTTTGGGGAAGCTTGGTGGAAGATCCAAGTGATAACCTCATATCACTACTCAATTAAGAACATAGAAGAACTAATATAACTTGAGATCATATTTCTCTACTTTTTGAATCTCAAAACCTTCTTCCACTATGATATACAAATGAATGCATTCTCAAAAACATTACTCTTGATTTCAAAAATGATTACCAACAATAATATTCTATTGACTCTGATATGCCTTGATGTATTGGTGATTAGATATAACATTTTCTAAAACTTAATCAACTATATCAATTCCCTATAAATTTCATACCTAAATTTATCATCACATGGTGGATTTCAAAACTATATTCTATAGAGGGCTTCATAAATTGTTATATGGATTTTTGAGAGAGATATGTTTTTATATGAAAATATAATTATAATATGGTGTTGATCGCAATAACCTTGGAAATCCATAAAAAAATATGACAATATTTTCACTAGGGTTTTAATGGTTCTCTTAAAAAGACGAATGATATGTGGATGTCAAGAGGCAATAAAAAATAATGAATTTATATCTTACCTAATACTCGTCTATAATTTTATGGTAAACCACAGAACCCAAAATGATAAAATATAATTCAGTACTTCTTGATACCTTACCAATTCCTTAATGTAAATTTTGGAATATTAATCAAGGGATAAATATTATCTAATAAAAATGATGTGTATAAACATTGTTAGATCATTAACTATAGTCCAAATAGTTTATTTTCCTTCAATAATGTTTATGGAATCAAACCAAAT
This sequence comes from Viscum album, assembly GCA_963277665.1. Taxonomy (NCBI): domain Eukaryota; kingdom Viridiplantae; phylum Streptophyta; class Magnoliopsida; order Santalales; family Viscaceae; genus Viscum; species Viscum album. The sequence goes on from OY728162.1 coordinate 1,329,511,506, forward strand.
TTGTTGTAATATTGTTCTATTTCAAATCTGTTATGGGTAATAATTTTTTATTATCCCCATTATAATAATTTCTCTCATCCTTTATTTTTTTATATACCACACACTGAAATTAATACACTACAATATATCTCTTCAAGATATCCCACCATAATTACACTTTAATGTATTTATACAAAATTTTACTTCCATGTTGAATATTGAATGATGAACTATGAGACTCATTTGACAAATCCTTCCTGAAATATGTTATTATTAGGACACATACATAGTTCTAGAACTTTATCATTCTATCGCAATCAATGTTAAACATATGTAAATTTTTCACTATCTTTTATAGGGCATAAAATTCATTCTATGACTCTGTAATCATTACATGGATATATTTTCAAACACTTGTTTTATAGAAATAATATATATCCCCCTCCATAATTATTTCCACATACATCCTTTAAAAAAACTAGAAATATTTTATTTTCAGTGATTCTCATCATATATAAGCAAAAATAATCCTTTTAAATAAAAGAATCATCCACCTTATTATCATTCCTATGGTTGTAATGTGTTGAAAAGTCATATTATTTAGTTTACTTTAACCATATTCTATAGCACATTTTCAACACTTTATGAGTGAATATATATATTGGAATTTGTTGATCAACATATATATCACACATTTCTCCATAAACAAAATTTCGTCAAACATTTAATGAATAAATTACTATAGATAAATAAAAAATGAGGGGTAAATTTTGTCAAGAACATTAAATTGGTGTGAGGCATAAGTTATCATCATATTATTCTTCATTTGGAAGCATCCCAGACTCTAATTAAATGAATCATTATATATCAAAAACCTTACCCTCGATATAGGGTAGTATATGAATAAGTGTGCCAACTAACCTTCTCTTTTGTTCTTGAAATTTTTTTCACATTCATTTTTCCAAAGGAATGTGCCTCCATTTTAAGTACACTTGGTGAGTGGATAAGAATGACTTGTGAAATGATTCATAATGTGTCAATAATATCCCTCCAAATTAAGAAAACAATAAATCTCAATCATATTTGATTGTTTGGACAACATTCCTTAACTTCCATCTTTTATGGATCCACTGATATACCCTTGGATTAGATTATATGAACATAAAGTAAAACTTTTTGTATCTATATTTCCCATATGGTAAAATTTTCAAACAACATATACATCCTAATTTTATTTAGAAACATCCATAAATGATATTTATTATCTTCATTGATCATTGAATATATAAAAATATCATCTATAACTACTACCAAAAAGAGATAAATTTAGTCTATAAATAATCTATTAATTAAATATATGAATATATAAAGGGAATTAGTTAGACAAAATTGCATCAGTAAAAATGCATACTATCCATACCTCAGATAGATAGTTGTCTTGGGTATCTCTTCACTTATGACATCAAATAGATAGTATCCATATATAACATAAAACATATAAAAATATGTATCACCTCATAATTGATCAATAAAATCATTAATATAGAGTGGATAATACTTATTCATGATTGTGATCCTGTTTATTTTTGGACAACTAGTATAGATTTGCATTGATCCATATTTCTTATTAAAAATGATGAGGTTATCCCCAGAGTCACATGATTTTCCAAATGAATCCATTATAATTATTCTCCATTATTTTTCTCTATAAATACTACAAATTAATAAGGACTATTGAATATGGTTTCATAAAAATTGATGTAGCACTTTGTATGAATTATACCAAAAACTAAACAACACAATTCTGAGGAATATTAGGATATTATTATAGAAAGACGTCAATAAAATAAATTACATGAGGTATATATTCAATGTAAATTTTCTTCCCAACCATTTGAAACAGGAAATATTTTTAAATTGGAATCAAGACCCATATAATGGATTTAATTTCCATTGGATGTTTATATTTATCATCACGCTGGTGAAAGACTATAATTAATTTTGAAATATCATGTGTGGATTCCCTTCCATAAGAATTGATTTGTTATTTTTGTAAATAAATCCAATTCATGCCAAAGATAACATTAGATTAAACTTTAGGGAGAACAATAATATTTATATGAAGATTATTCCAAAAAACATATATCATAGAAGAATCATAGGCTTGTGATGAAATCATTGTACTATTATGGGTTTTAACTAAAAATATGACATATAATAATTGGGGTGGTATAATGAATACCATATAAAATTTTTAAGATATAAAAGACTGGGGAGATCAAGAATAAAATTAGACATTAACAGTTCTATAGTGGATGTTAAATATACATTTCACCACGTCTTAATCAAACCCCACTTCATAAATATTGATCAACTAAGATTTCCCTTTGTTGATGGGATTAAGGGATTACTAAAGATAATCATCAAAAAATGTGTTTTTGATCATTGGTTTTTTATAATTCATATAATACTTTCACTTCAATCACTGGAGTGTGGGTGGTTAATTCTATTTTGTTTTCTCTCTATCATTATGTAACATCTTCTTCAAATCACATGAACATTCGATTTATGGATGATCTTTTGTTGCACAATTAAAAAATTTACTAGTACCCTCGATACAATTTCCTCTATATTAAACTCTACAAATTATCCATAAAGGATATATCATATTATTATCTCTATGTTTTTTAGTATTTCTTCAAATGAAATATTTCTTTTCCTATCAATACTATGAAATTTATATGTAATTCAAATAAACATTTTATCCTTGATACCACATTGAATGATTTTGTTATATATTTTGAAGTCCAATTTGGATAATGATTTTCAGTGTCTTGGTTTTAAAAAACTAAAGCATTAATAAATATTACATTTACATAGGATGACGATAATAGATGTTTATTTCAAAAATATTATAAAATTTTCTACATGGGTATTAATTGATTTATCATCCTTCTTTTTTACCTCAAGGAATTTATAATATTTTTTCATATAAATAATATGAGAAAAGTACTTATTAATAATATATTTTTATAAAACCATTCCACTCTTTAGAGTCAATTTTGTCTCATTGACTCATGTTCTTTAAATGATTCCATCATTTATCTTTCAATCCTTCCAAATGATCAACTACCAAAATAATGTTCTCAATATCTAAACACTATAATTGGAAAAGATCTATTTAGTGGAATTGACCCATTTACCATATACAGGTTGAATGTGAGGCCAAAAAATAAAGGTGGATTTTTCTATATGAAGGAATCAATAAACCATCGTTTTCTCATTTTTTTCATTTGGAATCTTAGCTTGATTTAGATATTGAGAATGTTATATAATCACATAAACAATATTATTCATTCAAAAACTGATAACATTTGGTTTCTGAAGAGTAAAAAAATTACATTTTCTATCCCATTTGGCATTAACATGGTTCCTTAAGGTTAAATAAATTGACTGATAAAAAACCCATCATGAGAGGAAAAATAATCATAGTCTGAAACAACATAATAATGAAAACTACTTTATAGGGTTTCTAAATCCTGACACATTCATTTCAATATATAAAACCATAAGTCTAATATATTTAATTCATGTCTATCATCAATTAAAATACTATATAATGTATCTTAATGAAAATTTGAATTAACCTCAGAATAAACCCTGGGTCTGTCAAACCAGGTGTGTAATATGGGAACACCCATTATTCACTAGAAGGATATTGGAGATATATTTTCCAAAATATTTTCTAGGTTAATAAAATTGGATTAATATATACCAAAATAAAATCTGTATATATTATCAATACAAGGATTTATTACTAGGAAAACCACATAATATTCCTTAGAAAAAATTAGGAAGTTATATTATTAATTGAATTATCCCTAGAGGTTTCAGTAACGTTTTATAATATTGAAGTCTAAATGTTAACTAAACTCTATTTTGAAACCATATATAGTGAAACATACATTTCATACATAGAAATTATGTTTTAATATATGAGTATTTGTTATATTTTACATATTCATTCATGAGTAATGTAAACGATTATTATTATTAGATACTATGTACATAATATTCTTATTTCATTAAAGATCTTCAATATATACCACAAGTATCTTACCTTGTAGTTATATTATTAAACATAACCTTATTAAAACCCTTATTTATGACCTAGGTAAAGGAATACAAAAAAGGTTGATCTCAAATACAAAGTAAGAGGTAATGAGTGTATATATTAATAATCCCTTATGGATAACATGTTCATAATATTATATGGAATGAGATTCAATTTTCAAAAACATACATGGGTTATCACGTATAATAATCATAGTTCAATTCATAATTATTGGAAATTAAATTGAAAGGATTCAAAAATTAATCAAATAACATGATCTATATGGCCTTATCATTAGGATAAGACATACGTTTTTGGAATACATATAACCATAGAAAATAATTTCATTAGTTGTCAAGGATCATGTGCATGACTATCATAATAGATTGGGTTAACTAATAATTGAATTATTTCAAATGTAAATGAACACTAATAAGACTAAAATAGTGTGAAAGTTCACTTACTGTACTTGGTTCAGAACGCATTTCACTCCCTATTATCTAGTGATATATCCAACTTTATTCAATGCATTGGCGGGTTGTGAAATTATGGTCCCACAAATAGAATAATGAAAATCATACATATGTGTCTGATAAGATCATAAAACATTCAACACATTATTACACATGTAAATTAAATGTTTTTCATCAATGTTTCATCACTTTATCGATGTTTAAACCATGGGAATGAAATGGGTTTTTAAATGATTTATCATAATATAATTAATGCGTGGGAAAGAAATGAATTTCGCAAAATCATATTTAAATTTTAGTCATCATAACCATTCACAAAAAAAACTATTATGGATGGTATCATTGTATAATGTCTCTAGTAAACCAAAATTAACTTCAAAGGATGTCATTTTAGATAATATATTCATTTCATATGTCATTAGAACTTGTTTAGAGGAAAATACACTTTCATGTTTCAAATAACATATATAAAATCCTAAAATTCCCCTAATTTTAAGGAAAATATTTTCTTAGAAAACAATATTATAATATTGTATATAAATCATCAAATCACTAATTTTTCATGATGTTGGAAATTTTTTTCATGTTATATACATTAAAAAAGTACTTTTTTCCCATTTTCAGAAAAAAAATCCAAAGTACCTCATTTTCAAAAAAATGAAAATACTAGTTTTAAATTATTATTTTAAATTAAAAATGTGGGTAATTTTTTTTAATCAATCATAGTATAATTTTAAGAAATCATTAATTTTTTCTAAAACATAGATATGGATTAAAAGGTATTTTTGATCAAAGACAAAAATAAATTTGGTTTTCCATTAAAATATTCTTCTAGTATCTTGATCTCGTGGATTGAGGAAAATTAAAGGAAAACCATGTAATCTATAAAAAAGAAATATTGGATAATAAAATTTATTTCATTTATGAGAGATATGTGATAAAATTTCATCGTCTTAAATATAATCTTAAATAATCCCAATAAATAATGAGATTGTGAAAAATGTTTCATACCTTAAGTTCAACTTTCATTGAAAGTCATTTAAATTTTTATATAAAAAATTTAAATTTATTATAATTATATAAAACAGTAATGGAAGTAAATATGATGTTATATATGATCCAATAATAACATTTCACCACCCATTTATTTAAAGTTCCTTTTTAAAATTGTTGTTTCCAAGTGTTAAAAGTTTGGTTTTACATAAAACATTTCGTTCTATAGTTTTATTGTTATATTTTGATCATGTTTCCATAAAATCGAAAATAAAATTCATGATATAAATATCATTTATGATAATTATTTATATATATATAATCAACCATAAAAGATAGAGATATAAAAAACAATTACATCATTTGTAGAGATAATAGATCTTATATATCCATGTTTATTGTCTGCACGTTTTGGCAGATGGAAAAAAGGAATGTTAAATAATATTTCAATATTAATGAATCATTATTATATCATGTATATTAACTAAATATATCATTAGTACAGCTAATTTAGAGTGTAAATAAAAAAATAGACCATATTTCTTCATGGAGGTTGCAGTCCACACTTACACACAAGGGATGTTATGGTTATCTAAATGATTGGAAGGTAAGATGATATTTATGATATTATAATTAAATAAGAATAATTATATAATATATTTTATATGTAAATATTAAACCCATCATAATCACTAAACATAAAATATGGTGATGGAAAAATAAATTATATCGCAACGTGTAGGTAGTTATGCACATATAATGGTGGGGAGACTACAATGATCTACATCATCCCAAATATAAAAATAATGAAAATGTTAAATATTTCCTCTTTGGTGGGTTTTGAGTATAAAATGGTAATTTTACTGTTTATATGATCTTGGAAAACCCTTTTAACAAAAAAACTAGTCCTAAAATAGTTTTTTTACTATATGATAGGTATTTTTTTTAATTCTAATCACTACTAGAAAAACAGGCTATGGACACAGACCAATATCCACGGTTGTAAAAATATGACTATAGGTAATTTTTTTCATGGGATATAGCCATGGTTTTGATCCCTGTGGCTATATACCACACATATAGCAATGGTTATGTGACCTATAGCCACATTTTTCAAAACTGTGGCAATAGGCCCTTTTTCGAAGGGCTATTGCCACAATTTTGAAAACCGTGGCAATAGGTCTAACGCCCTTGTGTAGGAGAATATGTTTCCCGCCAAAAAAATGGTGGGAATAACTATTGCCATGGTTTTTAGGATATTTCCACACTTTTTAATAATATATATTACATATTATATAGATATAAACACAAAATCCTTGTTGGTGTGGGGTTTAGGGTGCTGGAACCTGAAGGGAAGGTGCTGGGATCAAATCCAGAAAGGCACACATTATATTTGGGCTATTTCCATGGTTTTAATTGGATATAGAGATGGTTAAAACTCTGGATATAGGTCAACATCAATGGTTGACAAAGGAGACACCTATTGTCTTGGTTTTCAAAACCGGAGCAATAGGACACCTATAGCCACAGTTAAAACTGTGGAAATAGGTCATAACATACTACCATGGAGAGAGTGCCCACAGTTGGCCAAAACTGTGGTTGTAGCCTACATCCATGGTTTTGGGCCATATTACCTTGGGTTTGAACCATGGCAATAGCCTATTTTTCTAGTTTTTAATAGTTCAACTTTAAAAAGAAATAAAAATTATAAAATAATACATTACTAATAATTTATATGAATTATAATTTTTATCACACTTGATAATATTGAAATATTTAAACACCAACTATTTTTTGAGTCTAGAATGAGGGGTTTCTCTATATTCATTCATAAACCTATCCCTAAATATATGATTGTTCCTTAGGCCCTTTTCCTTTTTATTTTTCATTATTTCTTTTCTTTTCTTCTTTAACCATATATTTTTAATATTCCCACCTCATTTCAATTCTCATGTCCCCCTATGTGGGATTCATTCTCACCTAATATAGTATAGATATAGGGATTATGGGATTGCTTTAGCTTTAGCGGTCGATGATATATTGATGGTATGTGGGTACTACCACAAATCTGGAATAAAGATTATGAAAAGATTCACTATAAGGTTGGTCATTTTTTATTTCAAACTAATATACATATATATTAGAAGTTTTATAATTTAATATATATATATATATATATATATGTTTTTTTAAGTTCCATTAGAGCCCTCGTGAAATGATTTTGGGTGAACCGAATCGTTCAATCTGATTTTAAGGGTTTTCTGTTTGGGAGAACCATATCACATGGTGTGTATATAATGAACACACTCTATGTCCTATTATTATTATGAAGAGGGTTAAAAATTATGATTACATGAAATGTGTGTTTGGCGCACACCATGTAGGAACACTCTTGTTGTGGTTAGGGGCTTGAACAGACACCTTTTGTGGGGGAACATAGTCATGTAAAGCACATGATTAGATACCTTGTATTCTTCAAGGACAATAGTAATGTGGGTTACATGGATAGACCCTAGGTAATTCTCATGACTATTTACCCCATGTGAATTTCACGACTTATAATAGGGATAGACAACATATACTTAGGTAAGTACACACTTAGTGGGATGGGATATATAGACATGGGTGATGTTTTGGTGTAGACACTATTTTCATGAAGCATATGTTATAAACATCCTCCTTGGTTGTTTTTCATCTATTATTACACATTGGTGTAATAATTGAAGTATTAGATAATACATTGTGAGTAATGTTTTCACATATATCATGATGGTGGATTTTCATCATTATTTAGAGGCCAATTATAATGTTTTTTTGTCTGTGAAATCTTATTTGGGATGATTTCAATGAGGTTACGGCCTACAATTTTACCGAGGCTTCAAATCTGAGATGTGAGGCCTGAGTGAGGGAATTGATCTTGATGGTCAAATTGGATTGTGAATAGAAAAGAATATTTATTAGTTTCATTTATTTGTATCCTAAATATAAGGCCCTATTATATCTTGAATTGAGGATTATTATCACTGTAAATCAATTTGTAGATTATGTTTCTTGGGTATTGAGTCAATAAAACCCTTCTATTTGGAAAGACATTATGACATATCGGGTTTTCCCAGGTTCATTAATTAAATGTTTAGATGGGTCTGAAAATCCCTATAATATTATATTGTCAGAATTATGATATCCAAATATGGGTTGGGTACCAAGGAGTTCAATTGAGGTTTATTATGAGGGATTGTATATTTAACCATTCTTAATATACATGGATATTACATCATTTTAGATGAATATTCAGCACATTACCAAAATACATGCTTGAGTACCATAATATTTTAATTTATTTGTAAAATGTAGAAAAATAATATTATAACTAGGTGAAATATCTTCTAGATCTCCCTTAACGATCATCCCATTTTAGCACATAAACTTAAAAACATTCATCACAACCTAGGGAATTGAAATATAAGAATGAGAGAGATAATATGTCCAAAAATAGGTAAATAAAAGATATATATAAGAATATAATAAGAATAATCCTATGAGAACATGAGAATAATATTTTATGATAACCCACTTCATTTAAAAGATCATATGAATGAGTCTTGATAGAAATATTGGTAGTTCATTAGAAAAGTATCATTAGTAAATCAAATAAGAGAATTCCATAAGAAATAAAATTTTAACAAGACAAATACATGTAGAATATACATAATTATATGAAAATAATCCATATAAGTCTAGGAACATTAACAAAACTAATTAGGGATATTTATGGGCACTACACCTACTGGGTTAGACACACCACTATCCCCAGTCAGAGTATTTTCATTATAAGTGATTGGGCTTCCCCATTATACAATAGAGCCTTAGGTTTCACAATCATCCCATAGTGGGTCATATTTTTCCATCTTCCCATAGTGTATTGGTTTCCCTATATTCCCATAGTGGATAGGGTTTCCCCATATACTCATAGTGCATTTGGTTTCCCCATCATCCCATACTATATCAAGACACACTATTTTACTATTAGGGATTAAGATCTTCGACTTGTTTCCCAACATTATATCAGGAAATATAAATCTTTACCCAATGAATTAGATAGAGTTATTTGTCTCAACTATCACATAATAAAATCATACATAAATTTTCCACAAGATAAAACACATTTATCACGTCATTAACTATAAAAAATATGGATTTCATAAACATTATATCATACCACACGAAAATAAATGGGTATCATTAACATTTAATTACATCATTATATATTGAAAAGACATAAGTATTATAATAATTTCTTTAAACCATAACACGTGAGAAAAAGTGGTATTCAAAATCATATAACCCATGGAAGAGAAATGGGTTCATTAAATATCATTCCCAAAAAACATAAAATATTCAACAAAAAATATTAATGATATTATTGGATCATATCCCTAGTGAATGATACACTATAAAAAAGTATGTCATCTCAGTTAAGGAGTTATTTTAAAAGATCATATTGAACATTTCTTTAAAGAAATATCAATTTATAGAATATCATATTCCTAAAACCATTTAGAAATTTCTTTCCATATAATAATGTCTTTAAAAAATCATTTCTTGTACAAAATTAATATCCCTCTTCTAAAAAATATTTTTAAAACATAAAGCATTTTCGAGACATATTTCTTTTAGAATAGCAATGAAAACATATAAATGAAGATAAAAAATATATTGAAAAACTTTTTCATTAAAAAACCCTTGAAAACACATAAATAAATATTGAAAACATTGTGAAAAAGAATTATTTTAAAATACATAGAGAAAAATAATTCTTTAAAAACATTTTACAATAAATTTTCTATAAATATATATTGAAAAAATAAAAAGTAGTCTTGGAATAAATTTTAAATACCTTTATAGAAAATGGATTTTAAAACTTATAAATAATTATTTAATTCATTTAAATTATTTTCTTTCAAAATAACCTTTTGTAAACATATAAATATATATTTGAAATCATTTCAAAAAATTAATTATACAAATTTTTTGAAACCGTTTTCTTGAAAACCACTAAAAAATAAAAAACATTATAAAATATTAGGAGAAAATTTTATCTCAAAATAAACATGTAAAATCACAAAATAATCATAAAGGAAATTTTGGTCATTATGGTAGGAAAATCTATACATGTCAAACCTCAATCTTACTCCATAAACAGTTCAGAAAAGTGCCTTGATTAGGAAAAGACGAGATGATTCCATTTTCAAAATATATATATATAAATGTAAAGAAAGAGTGAAAATGTTCTTTAAAAATTATAATATAATTTTAAAACATTTTTTTGAAATCATTTTTAGAAAACATGGTTTTGAATGGAAACAATATTTTGAAAAAAATGATTAATGAAGTCATATTTTCATTAAAACAATTACTAATTATATTATGTATAAATGAGTGAACAATTAATACAATTACATGGATATAGAATTAATAACCATATTATAAAAACTTCTATGATATTTATTAATATTTTTATTATAATACTCATCAAATGAGGCATTAAATTAAAAAATCACAATAAATGATGATATTATAGTAATAAAAAATTATAACTTCAGAAACTTACCTTCAATAACATTAAATCATAATTATAATGACATAATAGCATTACATGAATCTTAAAAAACCATTAAAATAATTAAATTCATGATATGAAATTTCATACAGTATTCTATATAATTAATAAAAAAATATATGTGCATAATATAGGATGTATCTCAAAGAAGGAAAATTGAAGAAAAGTTAATTTACCGATTAAGTAAATATTAAAACAAGAACCCAATGAAAAAAATATTATTAATTGGATATGTTAATAATAATAATTTTAATTATAATAATCATATAATGAATTAATTTTAATTACGTAGACCACACAAAAGAAGTGATTGGTGAATAAGTCATAATTCTCATAAAAAATAAATGTGAGAAGAGAAGAACCATTACCTTAAGTCTTTAAATTATTCATACATGTTAACAACTATTGTATAATAAGTATAAAATTATTATAGACCTACCAAGTAGCCATATTATAATATATCATTCCATATATGATTTTTTGATTCCTTTATATAACCATTTTATTAATTATTTAATGTTAATGTTATGTTTTGCTTAATATCATCTTTTTTCAAATATATTTTGACGTTTTATTCTTCATACTCTCACATAGATCAATATGTAATTATTTAAATAATTTAAAAATTACATAAATATAATATATATTCAGTATAAAAATATTTTTAATAATCATTAAAATATATAAATACGAAATGGAATACACCATTTATGGAGACGGTATGTCGTACGTATGCATGAACATTGTTTTTGTTTTATTGTTGTATTGAATAAAAAAATGTAAATGATATATATATATATATATATTATCATTAAATTAGAATTATTATTTCATATATATCATATAATTTATAAATTATCCACCTTAAACCATTCCATATAAATTGTGAATGATTCACATCTCTTTGAGAAGGTCGTAGTCCACACATCCACAATAGAAGTTATTGTTGTTACAAAAAATGGAAAGAATGATGTTATATTTTGTGTGGTAAATATAGAATAATAAATACATCATAATTATTATATATGTCATATAAAAAATTGTGTTCATCATAATAAACCTATGATATTAGGTAATGGAATGATGAATAACAACGTTCCGCAAATTTGTAGTTTGTCGTACACCTGAACGGTAAGTTCATTATGCATTTGGTTGAAGGGTGTTTATGGGTAGGATGAAACCTTATAATAAAAAAAATAAGTATATTTAATAGAATTATAATATTATTTAATATATGAAAAAAAATAATTATGGTGTCAGTAGGAAAATAAAATATAATAGCTTCTTGAAGGGTGTTACCTCTTCTTTTGGTAACTCCTATTGGGTTGCACCAATGAGCATCATTGGTTTTTATTATGCCCAATGTGATGCTCTTATGATTAATATAGGGAATGTGCATTATTATTTGGGTTGGTTTTTGCAATATAAAAAGTGCATTGAGAGGTGTGAGTAAGTAAGGGGAGTGAGTTCACTTTTATAGAGGAGGGGATGTGGCATTCTTGTAAATATTAAAAGGTACACACTATTGAGAGGTCTCCCTTACATAGCATGACTCAAATTATTGTCAATTCTAGATAAAATAGGTTAAATGGTAATAATATGTTCATACAATGAATTTCATATAGGTTTCTATGTTATTTTTCCAGTTATGTTAAAGTTTAATTACTAATTGAACTCTCTTTTACCATAACCGTTGGAATTCGTTTTAAATTCATTCACTTATATTTTCTTTCAAATACTAAGTTGACCATATTATAAATTATAAAATATTATGAATAAAAATATTTAATATATTTGGCCAAATTCCAACCACATAATGGGATGAAATTTATTTAATATTAATCCTACGGACATGATATAAAAGTTGGTATTAAAAACAAAAAATTCCAAAAGATTGAAATTTTATTATATCCAATTTAAAAGTGAAATTTGATAAAATGTAATTAATTCGATTAATTTATATATTATTGATCTAATTATAATTTAAATATTAATTTACATATTATTTAACTATATAATTAAACTAGTTTAATTTTTTTTAAATTAAAAACCGGTATTTTCACTATTCGTAAAAAAATGAAACTTCTCATAACATTACCAAAAAATCACCAAATGTAAATTTTGATATTTCAATTTCGAAAATGAAGTTTATTTTACCAATGAAAATTAAAAAATTTATAAAATTATTATTTTAAATGGGTTACCTATTATATGGTGGTAAAATTACCTTTTAGAAAAATAAATTTTTTTAATTTATAAAATTGCATTTACTCTTATATTTTACCTATCAAATCCATTGGATGAGTTTCAAAATAATTATTGATTACATAATATATAAAATTTATTAAAAAAATTCTATATTATTGTTTTCTTTAATTTATTAGTGTAAAATTATGTTTGTACAAATAAAAATAGTTTTCCTAGAAAAGAAATATATTTATTTTCAAATGGTTATCACATTAATTTTAGAAAGTTGATAACAAAAGGATAAATTTCAAATAACTGTATAAATGATATTTTTAAAATTTAGTTTATCTTATTCATGAATTCAATTCCAACATATTTGTGATGGCAATAATAATATTTTAATAATTATAATAGTATATTATAGTAAAGTAAAAGTCAACATTGTTTGTAACAAAAGCTATCAAAGGGACTTGATATTTTCAATAATACAAGACAAACAAAGTTTTTTGTGTGTTGGAATCTAATCTATGTGTTGTGTGTAGTCTAATATTAACTTGGTGAAAAATATAACGTAATACTACTATAGTTCATTCATATAACCAAATATATATTTAGTTTTGAGTGAAATGAAAAATATTAAAAAGATAAAATAAATTTGAAAAACTATTCAATGAATGTCTAGGTTTTACATTCTACACCCCTTAAAATGAATTTATCCCTCTAAATTCATCGATGTGTCAACGTATTAATAAATTAATGTCCTATTCATATAAACCCACATCGTAAATATGGATACTAAAATATTCATTACAAACAAATGTTAGAAATGTAATAGGTACCCTAGGTAACTCAAAACAATGTTTCCACCTAGGATAACATTTCTGGATTGTGAAAACACTGATTTAGAAAAAAACATAAATAATCATAAATATTTATAAAGATCATTCATCATGATAAAGTTGGTTATCTAGAAAAAGTTTACATTCCAAATCCATAAACTTAATAAGTATTAATGAGGTTATTGAGATCCTAAAAATGATAGTAATAGGAAAGAATTTTATTTTATGTCACTTTATCTAAAGGTGAATAATTATCTTGAGAATATATATTATCTTGATTTTATCACAATATAACCCTTTTTTTCTTTGATCAATTTACAATTCATCTCATATTCAAGAAATAAAGGTAAATTATTCCTTTTAGAATAATTATAAGATCAACAGATCCATAAATAGAATGAAATAACATTCTATGTTCCTTTATCAAAAAAACGTTTTTATGAGATGTTATCTAATATGAATAAATCCTCATTTGGAGAAATTATACATTAATCATTATAATCTCATTCCAATTTTAAAATAAAACATTCCAAAAATAGTTAACCTTATAACACCTCCGAATGATGGATGTTAAAATCTATTAAAATAAGGCCACTAAATATGCCAATAACATGTTAACATTAATCTCCCATATATTATAATGTATATATTATTTTCACATACCAAATATTTGAATATATTCATTGTTTATTCTATCAGAAGATTATAATAACCTGAATTACCAAAACAATATTTAATGAAAACATGCATGTTTACTTATTCCAATGTTTATTGGAAAAATTCCTTAAATCCCAAAATGCAGTAAACAACATCCCTGATAACATTGAAATTTTTTTCAATAAATCCATAATCATTCCCAATGTAATTATTACCATCAAATTTACTTATTCATATCCAAAATATATATATCCAAAAATCATTATCACTACATTTGGAATGTATTAAGGGTTATATTTTCCTTAATCATGTGATTCCAATTAATATCGCCTTACTATTAAAAAACATTTATAGTCCATCAGAATCATTCAACATGTTATTGAATATATTTTGTGAAAACATTACTGTAAAAAATCCTTATATATTTTAAAATTAATATAACATAATTCTTAAATACAAATACATAAACACTTTGATTACTCCACTCCACCCTTAATCCACTAATAAGGATTCATCATCTTATTCCTTAATACCACTTTCATAAAATATGAAATATGAATCCTAACATAGCATTCATCATAATAAAATTAACCATTCTTGTAAGGAATACTATTAGAAAAACACATAACTTTATTATATCATTCGTGCAATCTTAATTATCAATAAAAAAACATTACTCAAACAAACCAAATTTTGTAACATCATGAAATATCCTTTTATGGAATTGAACTACAAAATTTACGGAGTTTTCATACCAAAAACATTCAACTTTTGATAATACCATAGTGACGCCAGTATTTAAATCCATTTTGTTAAGTAAAATTTCCAATTTCTCTTTTTGGTTATGTTCTTTGTGTCATTATTTTCCATAGTCAAAATATCTTAACGTTCCTCTAATACACTCACTTGTGTGTTTATGACCACATTATTAACACAAAGGTTGCTGAATATTCTCTCCTCTAGGGTCTCTATTATCCAAATTCTCATATAACTCATTCCTTTTCATCTTCATTAAGTGTGAGAGTTGATTTGGTAACATATTATAAATCGTGTTCTATGAAAACCAATTAGGTGGGAATACAATGTCCATTACCCCAATGATCATCCGATTTAACTACTCATCATAAAAGTTTCAGTCACATTCATCATTTACACAATTCCTTCTAATTTTCCCTATTAAATTAAAAGCCGAAAGAATTGGGTGGGAGACACTTATCATTTTATAAATCCACATAATGTTGAAAAAATAATGTTACGATGTATAAATCATGACACAAACATTTAAATAGATGAAAGCATAGGATTATCTATAGATAAATCCCTAGAAACTTCCATAGAAATATCCCTAGAGATATCCCTAATATTTTCTCATCCTAGTTTCCAATGGTTGACTAATCATTTCCTTGTATTCCAATTATAGAGTCCCAAGGTCAAAATACATGTATATTACATCATTTTAGATTATTTTTCAATGCATTAAAAAAATACATTCCCAGTGACGGTAATAGATTAGTTCCTCTTGAAACATGGAATCATAAATTTCTAACATGGTGAATGATCTTCAACATCTCACTTAAAGATCATAACATTTTAGTACTCAAACTTAAAACTTTTCTCCATTACCTCGAGAAAGGAATCTTAATATAGGTTGAGCTCATATGGTTAGAATAGGTAAATATGAGACATATAATTATAACATGAGCATATTTTTATGGGAACTTCCAAATAAAATTTGAAGATAAATCTCTGCATGTCAAAGATAATATAGATGAGTCCTGGAATAAATACTGGTAGTTCATAAGACATGAATCATAAGGAAATAAAAAAACATGTGTTGTGAGATAATAAAATTGGAAGAATACATATAATTGTGACATATACATAATCATTTAAAAAATTTCCCTATAAGTCAAGTCTCATTACAGAAGCTTATGTAGGCACTTCACGAGGACAACACCTACTAGGCAGGACCTCTCACTATCCCCAGTCGTAGTCCATTCTTTAAAAGGAATTGATTTCCCTATATTAAAATTGTGAAATGGATTTCCCTATCTTCCCAGAGTAGATCGGGTTGCTACATTTTTCCAAAGTGGATCTAGTTTCCCCATTTACCCATAGTGGATTGTGTTTCCCTATATTTCTGTAATGAATCAGGTTTCCTGACCATCCCATAATGGATCAGGATGCACCTATTTACCATTTTGCATAAATTTTATCAAATTTTTTCCATTCATTATCTAATGAGATATAAATCTTTAACCAATGAATTTGAGGGAGTAATAGGCCCCATATATCACATAATAAAATCATACATACATGGTTTGGATGATAATAAAACATTCATCATATCATGATCCAAAAAATGTGATGTGTTTCATAAACATTATATCATAACCTATTAAAATGAATGGATATTATAATCATTTCATCATTTCATTACATATGGAAAGGTGATAGGTCTCATAAAAATTTAATAGAAGAATAAATCATGAAAATAAGTGGGTTTCAAAAGAATATTATACATGAAATTGAAAAAGGAGTCATAAATATTATTCCATCAAAATAGAAACCCTTAATGAAATAATATGATCAGTATTCTCGAATCATAACCCCAGTAAAGAATAATCTATAACAAGGTTTGTAATCTTAATTAGTGAAGGATTTTGAAATATTGTATGAAACATTTATTCATAAAAAAAATACTTTATTAGAAAATACTTTTCATAAAGCCATTTCAAAAATTCTTTTCTTATCAATAAGGATTTATAAAAATATTTCATGAAGAAATTCTATTTTCTACATTGAAAATTTATTTTTAAAACAAAAAACTTTTGGAAAATCTATTTATTTTAAAATATATTTGAAAACTTATATAAGAAACTTCAAAATATTTTGGTAAAATTTTTCTATGAAAAACATTGAAAAATAATAAATAAATCATCAAAACAATTTGAAAACATTTTCCCTTTCAAAATAATTTGACAACATAAAATTAAGTATTCAAAAAAATATTGAAAAGTTTTTTCTTTGAAAATTATTTAAAAACATGAAAATAAGTCTTGAAATAATTTTTCAAATCCTTTTCTAGAAAATATCTATGATTTTTTATAAGGAAATTTTGAAATTATTTAAATCCATTTATTTGAAAATATACTTTTAAAAACATATAAATTATTCATTGTAAATCATTTAAAACACTTTGTAAACATAAACATTGGAAAAAACAATTTTCTTCAAAAAAATCGCAAAATAAAAGATAAATAATATTAGAAATCCATTTTAATTAAAAATAAACTTATAAAATTACAAATTAATCTCCCATTAAATGATGGAAATGATATTTGGAAAGTATTTACATGTCAGACATTACTTTTCCACTATTAAATATTTATAAAATTACTATGATTTGAAAATTAAAAGAATATTCCTTTTAAACCAATTTTGTAAAAATGTCAAAATTGTTTGAAAATTTCATTTAAAAATAATAGGATAATATTAAAAACATGTTATGAAAACATTTTTAGGAAACATGGATTCAAAATGACACCAATTTCTTAACTAAAGGATAAATAAATTTGGATTTTCATAAAAGAATTCTAATTATCCTAAATACCAAATTGTGGGAAATTAGTATCATTAGTTTGAGATAATGTTAATATCCATAGGAGAAGAAACATAATAATATTTATTAAAATTTGGATTAAAATATTTCATCAATTAAAGAATGATCATAAATTGTCCCAATAAATGATAAGGTTATAACAATAAACTCTTACCCCATTAGTAACATTAAATAATAATATAAATGATATAATAACATAAAATGAATATTATAATATCATTAAATGAATTATATAAAGGATTTAATGTGTCAAAGGTAATTATAATCATCTCATATTAAATTATATGTTCATAACATGGCATGTATCTGAAAAAAGTCAAATTGAAATAAAATTTCTTTTACAATGTTATTTCTTTTGAACCATAAACCACATGAAAGAATAAAAATAAAATTGATATGTAAATACCTCAAAATTTAAAATATAACAATCATATAATACCTTTATAGGTATTATATACACCAAAAAAATAAATGAGTAGTTAATAAGGTATAATCCTCACAGAAATTAATGTTTGATATTAACCAAACATACCTTAAGTATTAACTTTCATATTACACATTCCATCCTATAAGAAAAGTAGTATATGTTTATCATAAATTTGACATAGAACCATATTCTAAAATATCATACCATTTATTATTTTGTTATGAATTTATATTATTCTTTCATTCACAATTCCATTTTAATGTTATGTTTCGGGTAATATTTGCTTTCTTTTTTCGTATATGTTTTAAATATTTTTCATCATACTCTTAAATAGATCATTATTTATATAAATAAATAATTTAAAACAATATTTAAATATAATATATATCCATTATATAAATATTTATTATAATCTATATAATACAGAATTTTGAAATGGAATACACTATTTATGGATATTATTGGTTGTGCATATGATTGAATGTTGTTTTGGTTTTACTATCATATTGAAATAAATGAAGTAAATAAAAAATTAATATATATTAGAATTATATTAGAATTATTTTTTCATATATATCATATAATTTTACTATTCATGTCCTTAATACATTCCTTATAAAGTGTGAATGAAACACATCGATTTGAGGAGGTGGTAGTAAACTCATCCAAAAATTATTATATCGTATTTACACATAAAATAAAGAATGATGGTGTGGTTTATTTAATAATTCAATAATAATAAATACATCTTAAATATAAAATATATCATATAAAAACATCATCTACATCATAATTCCCATCATGATAGGTGTCAATGGAAAAAATGACCAACATCGTTACGTGAGGTAGTAGTCTTTCATACATATGAATGGTAAGTTCATAACCATTTTGAGGGAAGTGTGTATATATTTAGGTAAAAACCTTAAAATTAAAAAATATCAGTATATATATAATACCAGGTTTCTTATATAAAGATGGGAGAAGAATGATTTGGGGAGCGTAGAATTAAAATAAATCAAAAGATCTTATTGAAGGGTGTGACCTCTTCTTTGGGTAACTCCTCTTGGTTTTCAGCAAAGGGTTTTTATGATTGAATTTATGACCGATTTGGGGATTAAAGGATCAAGAGAGGTAAGTTGAGGTCTTATTTGGGTATTTTTTGGATGATAGAAAGTGTATTTATTGGTGATGAGAATCGAGAGGGGTGAGTTCCCTTTTATAGTGGGGGAGGAGTGGCACTCTTCTAAGTATAAAAATGATAACACTATTGAAGAGACTCCCATAAATATATTTCCTCCAATAATTATATATTTTTTATGGTTCTGGGTACAATTTAGAAATATTTCCATCCAATTAGTTTTTTAAATGTTTTTATCGTATTTTTCCACTTATGTAAAAGTATTACCACTATGTAACTCATTTTTTCCTTAATCATGGTAATTAATTTTAATTACATTCACTAATATTTTTAGTAAAGAAATAATTTGGCCTTATTATAAATTATATTTTATACTTACTCCAAATATGAAATCCATTTATTCAAATTAAAATTACATTAGTGGAAGAAATTAATTTAATATTAATCTCACAGATGGGATGAGAAGGTGGGTTTTTAAAGAGCAAAGGTCCAAAGGATTGAAATTTTATATATACCATTTCACTATGAAATTGTTACCAATAAAATACATTGGATTATTTAATATAATTTTTTATTTATCTTTTATCTAATTTCCTTTTTTAATAAAATAATATATAATTTATCTATAATTAAATTAGATGAAAATTCAATTATGGATAAGAATTTTCTATTTATCGAAGCTGAACAAAAAATGAAACATCCCAAAAAAATACCAGCAATTCACCAAAATTAATCATTGACATTCCGATATAAAATTTTAAGTTTATTTTTTCAAATATAAAATATAAAAGTGTAAAAATTTATATTTAAAATAGGTTTTTTTAAAAAAGGTTGTAAAATTAAATTTTAGACATATACCTTTTTTATTAATAAAATTAGATTTATTTTTATCTTATAACTATCTAATCTATTGGTTGAGTACCAAAAATATTGATTGAATATATAATATATAAATTTTATTGAAAACATTCATCAAAATTCAATTATTTAATTTATTGGTATGAAATTGTGTTTGTACATATAGTTATAGTTTTATTAGAAATGCAATTTCTTTATTTTCAAATAGTTATTAAATTAATTTCAAAAAAGTAAAATTATTGGATTCATATTTTATAATGGTGTAAATATTATTTTTATAATTTATTTAATCCTTTTCATAACTTCTATTCCTATATTTTGGTGGTAGGTATAATAATATTTTAATAACATTGTTATTAGTATATTTTCATTCGGTAGAAAAATAACTTCATGTAATGGAAGCAATCAATGGGGATTAGTATAATGTGTAATACAGGCCAAACATTGTGTTTTTTGCACTACAAAATAATATAATTATACCATGTACTATAAAATTAATTATGTGTTGCATAAACATAAACCAAAATTAGTTCGTTCATTTAATAAAATATATATTCAGTGTTTTCTGGAATGAAAAATATCAAAAAAAATTAAATTAGTTTGAAATACATTTCACAAAATCTCAGTGTGTTACACTTACAACAAAAGTTGGATGTGATAGGGTAGCCTCATATATAGTGTCATGCATATGTTGAGGTATTGAGGACCATTTAGAATTCCCATGTAGGAACTTTCATTATTAGTGATTAATTTCATGTTATTAATGGATTATTTTGGACACCCTTGTGGGATAGGTTATTGATGTGTATTAGATAGCGGGGGAGTCCCTTATTAATGATTTTTTTATTCATTGTATTCTATGCTTTGATGTTAATGGGATATTGGGGAATTTTTTATCCCCATGTTTTGTTGACAACATTTAACATTGGTGTTTTTCTTTCATTTTAGACATTTGTAGTTACCCTATATCCGAAAGACCAAAGGTGAGAGCCTATAGTGTAAATATTGGGGAATCAATGGACAATGAGTGCCTAAAAGTTTTTTCATTGGAAGGTGGTTAGTGCTTGTGATTAAATAGTTTGGACAATGGGTTCCAAAGTTGACCAACACATTCAATGATAGACAATTCCCAAGCATATAAAGGTAGTCTTTTATTAGGTATTAGATGTTGGATGATACCTTAGGGATATCAGTAGACTATTTGATAAGCAAGAAATTTGTTTCATGCTCTCATTCATCGGTTTTTTTCTCATATGGGTATAAGGAACCAATTGAATAGTTGGAGGTTTTTATCCCCCACAAGGCCGACTTATTGTTACTTGAATATGAATTGGGAGCATATGGTTCTAAACGTTTTGATCGAAATGGCTTGTGCGATATCCAATTTATTAAACTTATATTTTTTAGGATATGGTGAGTTCTAAAGTAAAATCATTTCTTGAATAGGTTCTCTTAGTGTTATTAATGTCCATATTGCTAGTTTTGATCATGCCACTAGATTCCTAGATCCTGGTATTGTATCATGTTGTAGTCTTCAATGCTTATGGTTAATTCCATAAGTTTAGTTATTCATGTATATTACTTTATAGACACCTTAGATCTCTTATATTGATCTCGAAAAAACATGTAATGTTCCGTTACTAGGTTATACATGTGTTGTAATTCATCTTGGTTGGCCCAGAGTTGGGATAGATATACCTCAAATGTCACATTATATACTGAGGTTGGTAATTAATTTTATTCATTCTGTTTAGCACCTTGTTTCTTTATTTTATATTAGATGGTTTTTCATTCACTAAAGTTGTTAATCTCATTGGTGCATGAAAATATATATTACTATAGATTATAGGTTCTCCATTAGGTTTGACATATTGATATTTGTTTTTCTAATGTTTCTCATAAAAGATCTCAAAATAATCATAGGTTTGGTTTAAGGTTTAACTTATTTTATTTTGTAGAGAATGATGATATTTTTAATTTTATATTTTATATATCTTTTATATGTGTTTCTTCTCTTATACAACCAGCTATTGTCATGGAGCATTCTTCTAACTTTTAATGAATATTTATATGTTTCATTATTATAGTATTATGTTATTTCAAATATATATTATGCATACTCTAATGTTTTTTATGTATATATATTTGGATTGTTTCCATTTTTATTGGACACTAATTCATGGGGTATAGTATCCCCATTAATCTTATTAGACCATATCTACTGTTCAGTATCATTTTCCATAAGGGGAGGCATGTTTGGGGCCTTTTGATGTGCTGGATTGAGTGAAATGTATGGTCGGATCAGGCCAGTTCAATATATAATCTTATTAAAGGTGGTCTTGTCATATTTGTCTTATTATTAGAGAAGACGGTAGACTAGTGGTGTATGAATTTTTCATAACTAGTGATGTATATTATTCTGGGGTGTTGTGACCATCTATGTCGTTAGGAAGTTCAAGTATCCAAGGCATCAGATTATTATTCCTATTTTTTGTGTTTCTATGATTTAACTTACTATGTTACACTTGGGTTTGTGGATTTAGGCTTTATCTATGTGTTTATCTCTTCTAATAATGGTAAAATTCCATTCTTAATGAATCATTCTATCTACATATGTTTCGAAAGACTTATTCCACTTTTTGAGTGACTTCATTGATGATGGTGGTTTAGTTGGTCAGTATGCATGCATCAACATATATAGTTTTGTTTCATATAGCTCATTGGGGGCATTTTACTTAAATTAACCACAAGTATTTTCTTTTGATGATTGTCCATGTATATCTTATGGTGATATGTTCACTGCAGCAGATGATATAGTACCACCATTAATGGATTCATGGAGACTCAGGTGGGTTGGTGCGATCATTGGATTCCCTATTGTGACTTGTGTTGCATTCATGAATAAAAGGATGGTTAAGAGTCATTTCGTTTAATCTTTCGCCTCCCTGAGGATGTTTTTTCTTGAAAGATATTGTTTTGGATTATACATTTATTTTTGGAAACTCCCATATGATTGGGTGTTATTCCTTATGTATATTATGTATTTGTTATTATGATGGGTGATTGAGGATCTGATATTTATTGGGGTCATAGGTGTGTAATATTGATCATTAAATTGGATTGATCCACTATTTTCTACATGACTGATCCTAGTGTTGTGGGTTAATTTTTTTGTTATTCCTAAGTATTCATTGGTCCGAGAAGAGTTTCATTAAATTCTCATGGTTTTCGATTGATTCGAGGGTGGATGGTGGTCATTTGATTAATGCATTCAATGGGAAGACCACTCAATTATTAAGTGGATTAATGAGAGTGATATATTTTTTTTTAATTGACATATGAGAGGAGCATGGAACTTGGTTTTATGTTCATTATCTTTTTGTTTTTTAAGAATAACTACTGTGACCATGAGTATTTATGTGTGTTCAAGTGGTGTTTCAGTTTTCGATAGTGGGTTTTGTGAAAGATACAATAAGGGATTCCTGGATAATACATATTACTTATGAAATAAATTATTTTTAATGGATTTTTGGGAAATGAAATGTTTTATGAGAACATGTTCACACTGTTTATATATAGTGTGGATTTTTTTGGGACATGTGGAATGGATCATGTGTCACAATGTTGTGGTTTGATCCTATCATATGAGGACCCGAGTTGTATTTTTGTGATACAAATTTTGTTTCTAGTGCTCGGGGAATGGTGTAAGGAAATAAATAAAGCATGGAGAATACCATTTTATATTAAGTTTTTTTATCCACATTATTTGTTTATTTTTGAGTGCGTGTTGGTTTCATTCCTAGTGATTCAAGAAAATTTTTTAATTGATGATTTTGTATTGGCATTCTAGTGTCAGGATAAAGACCATGTTTAATCCTTGTGTTCAGTGATGGATGGAGAATAGGTTTGGGAGATCAGGTCTTATGTTGTATGATGGAGACAACTATACTCATATAAGGACTAGAAATATATCGGTCACATAATAATGTCTCTCAAGTTGAGATAGTTATGGGTACAAAGTGACCCGTCAGTGGATGGTTGATATTGCATCAGGATGAACATGTTCTCCGGTTGAGTCAAGGATTCTTATTAGCCACCTAGGTTTCATGGGGCATGATAAAAATAGTGGTGGGGAAATTGGGATAACCCATGTTTTCATGGATTAAAGTAATCTATAAAATTTTTAATTTTTTTCTCTCCGGTGTTTTTATGGAAAATGGTGGTTTCTCTTATAATATGAGAACAAAATTAAATTCTACATACTCTTTTAGTGGATAAATATGGTCTTCAACCTAGTATAATTGTTTTGTGAAATTATAATTCATTAAAGTTTTAGATAAATATAAATATTTAATTAATATTAATTTTACAAGTGTATTCAAATGATGATACGTTTTTTACAGATATTAGTATTTAGATTCTAACTCCGCAGTTGAGTCTAGAATGGTTGGTTTTTTTCTACCCTTTTCATTTCCTCAACCTCCATTTAGCTGCTAAAAATTACCCTTTTAGGTTTCAAATATATCCTTGATATGAGAAGGATGTAAATAGGAATATGGAGTGGGGTATCACATTAGATTCATTTGTCGGAGGTAGATTAATTGTTGACGGGTGGGTGGTGTGGAAACTATGTAATCCTCCAATGTATTCTATCTTGATGGAATTCTTTCTATTTTGTTTAAAAAAATAACTTTTTAGATTATAAATTTCATGTTTTAAATCCTTATATGTGTTGTTTTAGTAGTAATGCAAGCCCCAATGGATTGATTTTGAGGAGAAATTTGGGTTTAAGTACGATTTTAGAGGTTTTCTCTTTGGAAAAACTTGATTACACGACATTTACTATATATAGAAATATTTTGTATTCATCATTTATGATTTAGGGTAAAATATTACGTTTGCACAATGTTTTTGGTCAAGGTATTCCATTTTATGATGCTCAAGGTGTGCTCAGGGACACTACTAGACACCTCATGTAAGGGAATACAGTCATGGGAGGCACATGACTAGTGCCCAAGTATAGTGCATGGCTCTGGCTATGTTGGGTACCGGACCAATCACTATATAGGGAACAGTTATAGTTACCCTATGTGAGTTTCACACCATGTCCTAGGTATACACACCTCAAGATTTGGTAAGTATATACTGAGTGGGTTAGGGCACATTTCTAGGGGTGATGTGGAGGTATACCCCATGTGCAAGAGCTAAAAATCATTCACTTCTTCTTTGATTGGGATTTTATTTATTTAATCACCATAGAGATAGAATTAGAACTATAGATAACCAATTTTTACTATTATTTCACAGAAATCAAGATCGTGGAATCCTTTTATAATATTGAGGTTTTAGGGATTTTTTTGAATTATGATAGCTTTATAAGGATTCTTTCCTTCGGGTGGTTGTCTAAAATCCTCCCAAAGGTTAGGATGTAAGTCCCAATGCATGAGTGTTGTTTTTTAAAATAATGGTCACCTCAACTTGGGGTTGAAAAGTGGTTTTTATTTCTATTTATCAAAGTGTTCAAAAAATTGTACCCCAATGATGTCTTGGATTGGGGCTTATTCGCTCTGTTGATTGAAGTGTACATCCTAGTGTGAGAGGATTGGACTGATTATATCCTTTGGGATGGGGTGGAATCAATGATTGTATTTTATGGGGTATTTTCATCAAGTAAATGATAATATGGTTGTGAGGGGACCAAGTTGATTCTCATGTGTTCATGATTCTAATTTAATATGGGTTGGGTATTGAAGAGGCCGATTAAGGTTTCTTATGTATGTGTCAGCCTAGAGCTGTTTAAGAAATATGACCCCTCTTAGGGTGTCCTATTTTGGTTTTGGTCCTAAGGACCATAAATAATTCCCTTATGGGTGGTTTTATAATTAGTGATTAAATGGATTTCGTCTTTGGTAATGAGAGGGTTCCCATGTGGGTGACCTAATGGTTATGGATATATTGGGTATAAATTCTTCAGCTGAGTATTCTTCTATTGGGTACGGGTTGTGTTTTGATATTAATGTGATCCCAGGGACTATGGATGCCATATATTTTTTTGACCCCATTGAGGGTCCGTGCTATTTCAGATTTTATGGCATTAAGGGTTTATTTTAAACGTAAATACAACGGGTGAGATTCTTTAGAGATTGTTTTATTGATTCAGGGGACTATGGGTTCCTCAATATTTATTTATCATGATATTGATTATGATATTGATAAAAAAATTACTGATAATGGTTTCTAGAGGTAACCAACCCATGCTTTAATCGCCAATGGCCAAGGATATTGGGTAATTACTAACTCAAGTATTAAATTTAAGAGGATATGATGGAGATATTGGTGGACTAGGTGATGGACATGACATATACTTAATTATATCTTCTATTTACTAGATATTGTAAAACTTTTCATGGGAACTAATAGAAAATAGAGAAGATTTACACCCCCCTGCCCCAAAATGAGGCCAATGGATCATTACCCATCTAGTTTTTGGTTTTATGTAGTCCTCTAAATATTTATGGATCAAGGTTTTAGTCTATTACCCACCTCAGAAATATATTTTGGGGATTTAGTTAGGTCTATAGGATAATTGTTCTTTATAAATGATCTATTACTATTATTAGAGTCCATCTTATGAAACTGGATCATTCCACTAGTGTCTTTGAGAATGGAAGGGATATGAGTTCTAGTTTTGAAGGCCTTTGGATACACCCCATGGTCTGACATTCATAACTATTGTGATTTTTAGGTCTTAATGATCATGTATAAATTTGGAGGGATCACCTGATTTTGTGTAGTGCCTTGAGAAATTTTCTTTGGTTACATTAGAATCAGCAAGATCAGTAAGATATTTACCTCAAGTGTCATCTTTGATGTTACAACCGAAGTTTTCCTTTATAAAAAATATCATGTTCCATAAATTTAATTATGTGAAACACCAATCCCAAAATAACCACAAAAAACATAATGAAATTATTAATAAATTTATAAAAAAAACTATGATAGTAAACTATTAAAATCTATTACCTTTAGTAGATAAATAATAAATAACTATCAAAATAGAAACAAGTTATTTCAAATAAAATAAATTTTTATTATATTTTAATTTATTTCAAAATTAGAATTTAAAAAACCTTAAATTTTGAAAAAAAAGTCTTAATTTTTGAAATCCAATCATGAATATTTACTTAGTATGGGTTTTATAATATTTTTATTAATTGACTAATTTAATAGTGAAAAACAATTTCAGAAAAATGTATTTTTTATGATTTTATAACAATGTTAGAATATCCATGATGTTTAAAAAACATTTTATATAATAATTAATGTATTTTGGTAATAAAATTATTCATTTTTATATAATATTTTATCTTATAAATTCAATTTCAAGATTTTATAGAACTGAATAATAATATAGGTATAATAAAAAACTTTTTCATTATACTCATTTAATGATGTATTTACAAGGTAAAACTTGGATGTCACATTCCATGAAATACTCATAACATTAATTTTATTTATAATAAACTAATTTATTTCCCTAATAATGGAAATAATGAAAATTTTAACTTATGTACAAATTTAAAACTGAAAACATCATTTTTTATAAAAACTATTTTTACCTGATCAATTATGTCTAACATAAAATTAACCATTGGAACATTTAGAAATTTTCTATGATAAAATAATTTTCAAATTTAAAATCATAATTTTATAATTAGTTAATTTTATCAAATTTAATTTTAGTTTGCAACATACATTATTATTCTTAAAAAAATAGTTACCCAAAAAATTAAAAAAAAATTAAAAAAATCAATAATTATGTGGAAATGGATAAAATATTTGAAAAACAATATTTCAATTTTATTTTTATGATTCGATTAAACTATATCTTCTTCCAAACCTGAAACTATGCCGCTTTTTTACATTAACCATTGAATAGTGTCATGATATTTAAAAAAATGATGGGAATCTGCAAATATTTCATTCCATCCCTTAAAAAAAGATATAACATCCACCATTTTAACACAATAATAATATTTATAAATTTAATATTATATCTACCCAAATTAGCACTCCTTGAATTCCTTTACATTCCCTAATTCCCATGGTCACCAAAATTTATCATAAATCTATCAAATCTATGGGATTCTTCTATAGGAAGCTCAAGGTGTTCAAAATAGGATTCACATCTTTCTTTATGTTTCTTTAATATTCATTCATTAATAATATATCCATAACCATTTTATTATAATAACATCATCATAGTTATTGGGTTTGTATGTTATTATAATAATGTTAGGATAATTATTTAGTTTCCCCATCTACCAAGAAAAACAATCATTGTTAATGTATATGTGTGAGTGTTTGTAAAATACAACCACCACAAAGTGACACTTTCAGTTTTTCATCACCACCAACATGGATATTATTAATGATTTTATTAATTAATAAATATTATTTAAATAATTTTTTATCATTATTAAATGATCACTTATAGTCCACCATCTCCCCACTCATTCATTGATTAACAGAAACACTAATCATGTGTTGTGCGGATTACCACCTCCATGAATAATTGTTTTTTGTTTGCCTTTACATACAATCATTTATGGATTTAGTTTATAGTCGATGATTGTATATGATATATATAATTAAAATATATTATTAATATAGTTACTTTTTTTACAAAATAATTAATAATTTTTTTAAGGTAATCTATAAATATCAGAAAATTACTCAAAACTAGTATATTAACATTAGTTTTTTCATGAAATGACACTAAAATTATGATTTAATGTTATTATAAAATTTTAAGTATTATTTTTAAAAATAAATAAAAATATTAAATTTTTTAAATGATTATATTTCTATGAAAAAAGATGATCGACATAGGTTATTGAAACCTATTTCAAAACAAACAACATTATTAACACTTTTTTTGAAATAAAACATTATGGTAATCTCTTACAATAATATAATTGTTATAATATGAATAGTTTGAATGGAAAATGTTTTACTAAGGTTCTAAAGTGGGTTATTTAATTTTTATCATTATGAAACAAGAGTTTAAATCACTTCTTTTGAAATCAATGGTAAGGGTTAGTGACTTTGTGACTTAATATTCATTCATTATGTTATAAAATCTCTTAATTGAAAATAATTTTTACAACACATTCCCTTTTAAATGATTTAATCCTTTGTACTAATGGTAAAAACTGTTATTGAACTAATTTGATTTCTATAGAAATTTTTCTTCTGCTTTTTCTTAAAAACAAATGAGACTTTTTTAAAAGAGGCTTATAAATAATGATTTTATAATGATAAGTAAAAAAATAATATCAAAAAATATATTTCCCTTAAATAAATTTTATTATCTTAAAAAGTGATCTAACTCCAAGGTATATTTGTTTCTTGTTACACCCTATTTTTTATTTTATTATTTTATTATTTTGGGTGATCAAGATTGCAGTATCAAATCTTTTAATTTATGATTTTATTTGGATATTTTATAAATCACACATTATTTCATGGGTTTCTAATTGAATGATTTCCATTGGATATTCTATGAAACCAGTTATTTTATTATGGATTAATTATATGGATATTCGTAAATTTTTTTAAAGTAATTTTTCTCCATTTCGATTATTTTATAATTTGATTATTGTTTTTCTCAAGTGGAAAACAAATGTATAGATTATGAGATGGGTGGGACATGTATCTCCTTTCAATGTGTTCAATAGAGGATTATATCTAATGATATAGAAGTTTTATATTAATGGGTTATATAGTATCCATGTTCTAAAAGGGTGAGTTGTGTGGAATTTATCTTTAATCATAATTTTATGAATGAAACTATTGGATGGTATCCAGGTTCAAAATTTAAATACGAAAAAACATATCACTGTTACACTTTAATTAATGATTTATTACATAAAAATAAAATTAATAAAACCTAAAATATTGATTGGTATTGTTTCAATGGATGATTATGTACATAAAATTACAACATGAAGAAGAGATATTACTATATTATTAGATACATCAATATCAAGATCATAAATTTTACCATTCGTAGAATTGTTCGTGCGATAACCTCAGGACATACATAAGAAACATGTGTGTTTTAAATACGATTAAAGTAATAAAAAATAATAGCTTGAATAAATTATTACATTTTAGTCAATAAGATTGTAAATAGGATATAAATGTAGTGATAATTGTCACAACATATCCTAGTAGGGCCCGCTTCATGACTCCCAATCCCACCTCCAATAGGCCAGGGGCTGGTAAATTGCACTAAGTATACATATTACAACATGGGAGGCATTTCCTATGAACCTGTACACACGCACACATCTCCAGGCCCACAAATGTTGAAATGTAAAATCCACTAAGGAAAAAAATGCATGCTTACAAATAAACCCAACCAACAGAGTACGATGGAAAGTAATGTACTGAAAATAAACTGGGCCAGAATACAAGCCCACCAAAAACAAGAATCTGAAAACTTCAATGTCTAACCTGTAAACACAACGAGGTACTGGGACTGCTGCTCGTAGCTGAATGAACAACTTTGCCTATAGAAAATATAAAAATCTCAGTCCTATCCTAGTCCACCCTGGACAATGTCAAAAGGTTGCTCATCTTCATAATACATGACAAGTGTGGGAAAAGCCAGTACAGGGGTGAGTATAATAGTAATCAGTATAGGACCCCAAAAAACACAATGCAAGTACAAAAATTAAAGGAACAATCAACTCTACACAATATATGTCTACTGAACATATAATTTTAGACAACAATCCATATATACTCAAACCCCAGACCCATACTCTAGAGACAAGTCACACAACAGCATACCCCTGCTAGGGATTCAGTTCGATTATTTCCACGAAGTACACATTACGAGAGAACATAATCCACATGTTTGGTATCTATGATGACGTCCGTCCAAGATGTACGATTCATCAGGAAACATCACAAGAGATAGATACACTCATTAACGGAGACACACTCATGAGTGTGAAGATCGCGGTAGATAGAAGCACTCATTACGGGAGACACACTCATGACTGGAAAAGATCAGGATACACAGATGAGGATCACTGTGAGGTCCAGGGAGGATACCACGACTCATTCAGATTCACCATCTAGGTGATTCACCAGCTAGGTAGAGGATCAACGCCCAGTAGAGTTTGTCACATGGATTCCTGACACCACCTAAGGTGAGGAATGGATAGAGGATCTCACTCTTGGCCTCTCGGAGGGATACCAACTCTATCACAGAAATTCTTGTTGATGGGATCATAATCCTATAGAAGGAAAAGATTCATGACCATTAGGGGAATGAGAAGAAGGGGCACTAACCCAAACAAAATATGTCTAAGATATGATAAACAATAGGGACATGCCATTTTTCAAATAGTACATGGCGTGTAGAAAAGTTAAAAATCGTGTTGTCTGACCCCAGGTATTGCTTGTGTACAATGGCCCATGTCGTAAGTTAGGTTGTGTAGAAAAGTGAGTACATGGCATGTATTACGGTGTACATGCCAAGTCCGAGAGATTAGGGTTGGCTCTGTTTACGCTGGCCAAGTGCACGTACATGGTCATCAACCCGTGAACTCCAACCTGTGTAATCGGTACACGGGGTGACCAGTGTTACTGGCCTCACCTGGCCATGTCATGCAGTACACATCATGTACTCCATCCCATGTCTTTGTATCCCCAGAATACATGATGAGTCCCATGTAGCCGCTTTTGTCATGTCGTGTAGAGAGTACACGCAGTGTCTTCTGAAGCCATGTAGTCCATCCTTTGTCCGTGTACCTTCCAAAATACACTCCGAGATTCGTGGGAAGTCCAACATGTCGTGTGACTAGGGTCACATTCCATGTGATTCCTCTCTGACACCCCGCCCCCAAAACCCTAGCCTCTTCCTCCAGTACTACACGGCGTGTTCTTCGGAGATACACGTTGTGTATTCTGGAAATTTCGAGAAACACGAACCTCTACCATCTTGCCTTCCATGATGTCATGTCCATCGATCTGGTCATACGATCACCATGAAACTCCTAGGTTTTGGTTTCTCCAAAACCACGAAGCCGATACAATTGTTTTTGGACCTCTGATCGGCTCTAAAAACGTGCAATCATCCACCCACGCGAAGAACTCTCGAAGAATTTCCCTACCCGTTCTGGTCCATTTCATCATCCGCCATCATCGTCGGACCTATGCAAGGTATTTGTGGTGTTGAATCCCCATTTTGGTATCATTGTGTCACAAAAAGGATCCGCAATGATCCGTTTTTCGTTTCCCCACGAAGAACGCGAAGAATGCATGAAAGAAAAAGGGGGATGAAAATCCAATAAGCAAATCGAGGAACAAACCTCCACTGTCATTCATCATGGCATTGATCCTCTCCTGTTAGTAGTCTTAAACAGAGTATAATCTATCAAAAAATCTCAAAATGGATCAATTACCTGAATCATCCCAAAAAATCCCTCCTGCAAGAATATATGAATTTGTGGATCAACTTGTTCATGGTTGATCTATGTTCGTCTTTTAAATCAAAAATGGGGGAAAGGAATTTTAATAACAAACCCCTACCTTAATAAGGGATATATCACTGATGAAGGGTCGTGCTACCATCATCATCGAGATTATTCATCTTCATTGGTGCAATGATTCGAAGCTTCGATTCATCATCAATCATCACCGATAGTTTTCTCCA
This sequence comes from Viscum album, assembly GCA_963277665.1. Classification (NCBI taxonomy): domain Eukaryota; kingdom Viridiplantae; phylum Streptophyta; class Magnoliopsida; order Santalales; family Viscaceae; genus Viscum; species Viscum album. The sequence continues at coordinate 1,329,545,146 of OY728162.1, forward strand.
AACCACCCCGAATTTTCCCCAGAGTTTTCTCTCAATATTCTGCCAACGATTGATGTTCAATTGTCCCAATAAAAAGGGAAACATGTTTTGGAATTAAAAATACATTATGCATTTAACGAGTCCAGATTTCCATTTCTGAGTCATTATGAAGTGACATTTATTAAAGAAATGGTTTCCTCATCGCCGTACTGCAACAGATGTATCCCAAAAATAATCTTTGCCATTTATTTTATATTATTTTACTGAAAATGTTCGAAAATTAACTTTTTCCCTTGACCTGAACTGGGCATTGTTAAACCCATTCTTGGATAAATTCTTCGTCCCGGACGCAATGGTACCCTCGGATTTTTAATCCGAGCATCCGTTTGGAAACTTCCACAACCGTGCACAAGTGCCGACTCACATAACGTAAAAAACGTTTGAACCACCATTCTGGTATTATCGGCCCTCAGAATGATGTGTCGTCTTTGCGCCAAGACTCATAATAATTCCATATAATATTTTAAAAATAATACAACGAAAAACCTGAGTCACTACATTCTCCCCACCTTCAGGCATTGCATCCTCGAAAAGCCAAAATAAGGCTACTCAAAAAGATGTGGGTACTGAGCATGGATTTGAGCCTCCCACTCCTAAATTCTCTCTTAACGATTCTCGTGCTTCCAAAGAACACGCACCAAGGGAATAGATCACCCATGAAGGATCCTCTCCAGTCGATCCTCTATCTTCACTGGGTAGTCACACAAATGTCACTCCGTCCTCGATGTCCAACTCGCCCATATCGATGACATGCGATGGTTCATGCATGTACCTCCTTTTATATGACACGTGGAAGATGTAATGTACCCGACGCAACTGTGGAAGTAGAGTTATGTGGTATGCCACCTTTCCAACATTGCATAGTATCTGGAAATGTCTGATGAACCTCGGAGATAGCTTGTTGCCCCAGCCAAATATTTATAACCCTCATCGAGGTGAGACCCGAAGAAAGACATGGTCTCCCGCTTAGAACTATAGAGGTATCTATCATCTTTCCGCATAAGACATCTGCCAATTCTATCTAGTTTTCATCCATTCCTAGATAATCTGCACCTTCTTAGTGGTAGCTCCCACCATCTCTGAACCCATGAGTGCGGACTCTCTAGGGTCGGTCTGGCTAGGCGGTGACTGGCAGGGTCTCCCATACAAGGCCTCAAATGGTGCCATACCAATGGTGGATTGGAAGCTGTTATTATATGAAATCTCCACCAGTGGTAGGTGGTCCTCCCAAATTCGAACAAAGTCCAAGATATAGGCTCTCAACATATCAGCAAAGACCATAATGGTCCACTCCGTCTGACCATCTGTCGGGGGATGAAACGATGTGCTCAAGTGTAGCTAAGTCCCACACACTCCTTAAATCCCTTACACAATCGTAAGGAAATGAGGGTGTCTCAGTCTTAGACTATCGTCAAAGAGATGCATGATGCCAAACTATCTCCTGCACGTAGAGGCATCTGAAGCTTTCTATGGAACTACGCTCCCTAATAGCTAAGAAGTGGGCCAACTTGAGAAGTCGGTCAACGATCACCCATATGGAATCATGCCCCTTGGGAATCCGTGGTGATCCTATCATGAAGACCATCGATATTTCATCCCACTTCCACTCTGGAACTTCCAGGGGTCAGCTAATCCCACTGGAACCTAGGTCTCATCCTTCACCTATTGGCATGTGAGGTATTGGGAAATGAACTCTCCTACTACCTTCTTCATGCCTAACCACTAGAACTATCATAAAAAATCCTGGTACTTCATTCCCCCTGAAAGATATACCACCAAGTGGGATGTATGAAACTCCCTCAGGACCTCCTCTTGAAACACTACTGGTACAACAGTGCTTCCTCTAGAAATAAATACATGCTCCCCACCTTATGAATATCCATCAGGAGCATGTCCTATGTATAACTAAGCATGAAAAGCCACACTGTCGACATCTCCTAGCTGCACCTCCCTATCCTGATGTAATAGTGGATGGGAGACAACCGCTGACAGTAGGTAAGTTGTATCCTCTATATCTATGAAGGATAACTACAACGCGGCTAACTAATCGGTCACCTCACTCAAAAGATGTAAGCTCGACCTTATTCTAAGAGCATCAGCCTCCTTGTTCCCCTTCCCTGGAGTATAAATTATCTATAAATCATTGTCCTAGAGAAACTATAGCCAAAACATCTACCTCAGATTCCAATCCTTCTGCAAAAAGATGTACTTGAGGCTCTTATGGTCAGATTAGACGATAAACCGCTCACCCATATGGTAGTGTCGCCGCATATTCAATGCGAAGACTACCGCAACCAACTCGAGATCATGGGTCGCATAGTTTTTCCCATGTGTCCTAATTTGGTGTCAACCATAAGCAATCATTGCATGTCTCTGCATCAGGACACAGCCAAGCATGCTCCATGAGGCGTCACTGAAAACTATGTACTCAGCACCCTCCTTTAATAATTTCAATATTGGGGCGCTCATCAAAATCTATCTCAACTGCTCAAAAGCCTACTGCAACATCTTTTTCCACATGAAGTGGTGCCCCTTCCTAGTCAAGGCTGTCATTGGTGCTGCTATTCGGGAGAAATTAGGGATGAATCTCTGGTAATACCCTGCTAACCCAAGGAAGCTTCACACCTCCGTCATGCTCTGAGGTGGATCCCAAGCTAACAATGCCTTCACCTTGGCTAGGACCAAAGATACTTCATCTGCAGAGATTACATGTCCCAGATGGTGGACCTCATGAATCAAGAATTGGAACTTTGAGAGCCTCCCATAAAGCTGGTGCTCCTGAAGTACGTCTAGAACCATCTGCGTGTGTCTCACGTGCTCCTCCTCTGACGCATAGTACTCAAGGATGTCGTTGATGGAGACCACTATGAACAGGTCTAAATATGGCTAGAAGATCCAGTTCATCAGTACCATGAACTCGGTGGGCGATCATCACACCGAAAGGCATCCCCAAATAATCATAGTGACTGTAGTGGCATATTATATTCGTCTTCAGTATATCCTCATACAGTACTTGTAACTGGTGATAACCTGATCGAAGGTCAACCTTCGAGAACCACTGTGCCCATGTCAGCTGATCAAAGAGTTCATAGAGTCTCATCTTGTGGATACTTATTATTTACATTACCTGTTTCAAGCGCTGGTAATCCACACACAACCTCAGACTCACATTTTTCTTCTTGTAAAACAAGACTGGGGGCACCTAGGGTAAAATGTTGGGTCTTACAAAACCCTTGATCTGCAAATCCTCCATCTGCACACTCAACTCACAATGCTCTGTGGGAGCCATCTGATATTTGAATGAGGAAATAGGTGTCGTCCCGAGGTGTAGGTTTATGTAGAAGTTGATTTCCCGGTGGGGAGGTAATCCTAGAACATATTCGAGAAATATTTCCTCGTACTCTGCCATGACTTATGGGAACTGAGAGCTCACAACATCTACTGCCCCGAGGGTAAGTCTATAAATCTCATGAGTGATCAGCTAAAACCTCTTATGCATGATCCCATTATGTGCTACCTAGTTTTTCATTTCTCCAACAATGGAAAACCTCTTTTCATCATGGCAGACACATTTCACTCTTCGCCTAAAACAGTCATTCTTGGCATGGACCGAAGATAACCAATCCATACTGATAATGACGTTGTAAGGCCTCGACGCTACCTCAAAGAGCTTCCAACTGAAACACTCACCTCCAAGGGTAATATCACACTTTTTACAAAGGTGTGTGAGTGTCGAGTATCCTCCCGTTTGTGTCTCCAATTGTAAGGATCAAGTCAACAGTTCTACTAGAATCTCAAGGATTCTCACAAGACATGTGGAGATGAAGGAATGACTGGCACCTGTGTCTAAAAGTAGGTCAGCTAAGGTAGAGAAGACACAGATTGTACCTTGTATCATCCCTGTTGTCCCTGGGTCATATGCGTCGACTACATGCAGTTGTCCCCACCCCTACCCCCAAGCTCCATAAGCCTAGTGCGGATCTCCTAGGGGTGGTGGTGGAAGTAGATCGAAGAGTCTACCACCATATGCAGCTCTCCCTGCTCCTCTTCCATGTCTTCCACCTAGCGGGTCTATCAGCTATATTCTCTGCCTCTGCCTCAGTGGTCCATCCACAGCTTCCCTATCACCATCTCGACAGGTTGTACAATATATAGTGAGATGTCCCCTACCATCGCAGGCGTAGCATCTCTTCTCCTTAGGCTGACTGGATCTAGCCTCAGATCCATGGATGATCGATCCTCTATCCTATTTTTTCCTTTGATGTCTCTCACGTCCCGATCCCTACGTCCAACGTCGGCTCCCTGTTCCCGAGGTATCCACACATGTCTACCTGCTGCTGACTTTTGTCGGCTGTCTCTGTTCCGCTAAGAAGCTCTCGATCACCAAATCCCACATGAGCACTCCAGCATAAGTCGAAATGCATAAAGGCACAACACTAGCTCGGATGTCTCATCACATACCTCGCTCTACGGTCTGGGATCTGAAGTACAGATCCTTGACCGAATCTATCGAGTACCGGGTGAGGTTGGTGAACCTCGATGAATAGTCATATACCGTCGAACTACCCTTCTGGAGGAGAAGAAGCTCCTAGATGCGTATGGCTCTCTGTGTAACTGGATAGAACTCCTCCCTGAATAGTTTCTCGAACGTTTTCCATGAAATCGTCTCCTCATCGTGATTCTGTGTGGTAAGACTCCATCATCGTCCCACTGAACCCTGAAGAAGGCTCACCCCAAGGATCACTATCTGGTCTGCTGGTCTCCTCACAAGATGGAAAAATCTATTCACTACATCAAGCTAGTCCTCATCCGCCTGAGGGTTGGGCAAACCTTAAAACCTGAGGGGTCTCTTTCTCTTGAACTCATGGAGTGTGCTAAGCCTATGCTCCTCATCAGTCGATACTGTAGGTACCATGGGCTTCTCAACTGGTGGTGGCATAGTAGGTGCACTACTTGGTGGCAATGCCTGGGGAACTGGTCCCTGTATTGAAGCCTCATCACTGAGGGGGTCATCCTCATGATCGTGATGCTGAATCCTAGAGAGTATGAATCACAGATGAATCCTGTAAAGAAACAAGATGTACCATGGTCAATGAGAATATCTGGATACCAGAAACAAAGAATATAGAAAACACAACCCCTTTCAATATGATGCATGTAACACTATTTTATTTCCCCACAACCAGTGTTTTCTTATACCAAGTCGAAAAGCAGGTTATCAGAGTCATGGTGTATGGATACATTGGCCACCGCACCAAAACTGGAGTCTATGGCCTGAAAGTAGAGCTCAAAACATTGAACACTGTTTCCCTAAAACAATCTCACAGACTCTGGGTCCAAAGGTAGAACTGGCCACCATTGACACCACTCTGTCATGACCAGTCCTAGTGGGCCCCGTGTCGTGACTACCCAAGCCCACCTCCAATAGGCCAGTGGATGGTGACTATCACCAAGTAGGCATATTACTACATGGGAGGCATTTCCTCATAACTTGTACACACACACACCTCTACAGGGCCACAAATGATAAAATGTAAAAACCACTATGGAAAAAAATGCATACATACAACTAAACCCAACCAATACAGTACGATGAAAAGTAAATTAATGAATGTAAACTAGGCCAGAATACAAGCCCGTGAAAAATAAGAGTCTAAAAACTATTAATTCCAACCTGTAAACATAATGAGGTACTGGGACTCCTTCTTGTAACCGAAGGGTCATCTCTCCCTGTAGGGAAATCTGAAATGTTGGTCATGTCCTGGTCTACCCTGGACTCTATCAAAAGGCTACTTGTCTGCACAAGAAATGACACATGCTAGAAAATCCCGTGCGGGGGTGAGTATAACAATACTTAGTAGAGGACCCCAAAAAACACAAAGAAAGTTCAAAAAGTAAAGGCACAGTCATATCTACACAATATATTTCTACTAATCATAGTATATGATATCACAATATAGATATAATGATAACACAGACCTATAGTCTAGAGGCAAGTCACACGACCGCATACCCCCGCCAGGGTGGACGAGGACACTCGACATGTCTGATAGCTCTGATGACGTCCGTCTGAGAAGTACTATTCATCAAGAAACATCATGAGAGGTAAATACACTCATTATGGGAGACACACTCATGAGTTATAAATACCGTGATACACAGATTAGGATCACTTCTAGGGCCATGTCGGATACCATGACTAATCTAGATTCACCGGCTAGGTGTTTCACCAGCTAGGTAGGGTATCAACACTAGGTATAGTTGCTCATGTCGACGCATGACTCAACCTAGGGTTTGGAATGGATAGAGGATCTCAATCCGGCCCTCTCGGAGGGATACGGACTCTATCACAGAAAGTCCTGCTGAAGAGATCATACTCCTGTAGAAGGAAACAATTCCTCACCTTTAGAGGAATGAGAAAAATTCATACTAACCCAAACGAAATATTTCCAAGATAAGGTGAACAAGGGGGTCATGCCATTTTCCAAAAAGGACATGGCGTGTAGAAAAGTTACATGCTATGTTGTCTGACCCTGGGTACTGACCATGTACAACGGCCCAAGTCATAAAGATGGTCATGTAGAAAAGTGAGTACATGGTGTGTAGTGTGGTGTACATGACGTGTCTGAGTAATTGGGTTTAGCTATGTGTATGATGGACATGTGTCAGTACATGGTCATCAACCCATGTACTCCAACCCATGTAATCGATACATGGGGTGACCCGTGTTACTGGCCTCACCTGACCGTGTGATGGAGTACACTCTGTGTACTACATCCTGTGTCCGTGTATCCCTAGGATAAATGATGATTCCCGTGTAGCCACTTTTCTCATGCCACATAGAGAGTACACTCCGTGTCGTCTGAAGTCATGTAGTCCATCCCGTGTCCATGTACCTTCCAAAATACAGGCTGAGATTTGGGGGAAGTCCAACATGCCATGTGACCAGGGTCACACACAATGTGATTCATCTCTGACCACCTCAAAACCCTACCCACCACCTCTGGTACTACACTTCGTGTTATTCAGAGTTGTATTCTTGAAATTTGCAGAAATGTGAACCTCTGCTGGCATTCCTTCATTGAAGTCTCGTTCATCGATTTGACCATCTATTAAGCATGAACCTTCCAGGTTTTGGGTGCCCCAACACCATGAAGCCAATTCTATTGTTTTTGGACCTCTGATCGGCTCCCAAAACGTGCAACGATCCACTCGTGCGAAGAATTCTCAAAGAACAGCCCTTCCTGATCTGGTCCAATTCATCATCTTCCATCGTTGTCTCACCTCCGCAAGGTCGTTGTGGTGTCTAATCCTTAATTTGGGATAATTGCATTTCAAAATTGATGTGCAAAATTCTGTGGTTCGTTGCCCCACGAAGAATACAATGAACATGCGAAAGAAAAAGGGGGAGGAAAATCCAAAAAGAAAATAGATGAATGAACCTCCGTTGTCATTATTCAAGGAGTTGATCTACTCCCGTTAGTAGGCCTAAATGGAGGAAAATCAAAAAACAACATCTCCACCTAGATAAAGTCCCTGAATCATTCCAAAAAATCCCTCACATAAGAATGTATGAATCCGTATATCAACTTGTTCATGGTTGATCTTGCTTCATCGTTTAAATAAAAGTAGGTAAATGAATTTAAATAACAAACCCCTAACTCGAGAAGTGAACGATAACTAACAAAGGGTTATGTTTCCATCGTCGTCGAGATCCTTCAAATTCATTTGCGCAGTGATTCGCAGCTTCGGTCCGTCATCGTTCATCACTGAGAGTTTTCTCCAAAGAACTCTGAACATTCAAAATAGTTTTCTCAAAATATTCCAACAATGATTGATGTTCTATTATCCCAATAAAAAGGAAACTTCTTTTGGAATTCAAAATATGTTGTGGAATTAATGATTCTATCCTACTGTTTCTGAGTCATTATGACGTGGTATTTATTAAAGAAACAGTTGCAATGTCGCTACGCTACAGCGGATGTTTCCATAAAATAAACATTTCCATTTATTTTATTATATTTTACTGAAAAATTACAAAAATTATCTTTTTCCCTTGACCTACACCGGTAGAGGTTAAATCCTTTCTTAAGTAAAGTCAGCAGACCAGATGCAATAGTGCCTTCGTATTTTTAATCTGGGAATTTGTTTGGAAACTGCCACAACCACGCACAAGTGTCGACTCACTTAACTTAAATAAAGTTCAAACCACAATTCTAGGATCACTGGGCCTCGGAATAATGTCACATATCTGCATCTGGTCTAATAATAATTCCATATAATATTTCAAAATAACACACAAAAAATATGAGACACTACAATAATAGTAATCTGGAACAAAGATGCATGATCTAACATAAATTCCTAATGGTAGCATAGGAATGTGGAAACAACATTAAACATGAAATCATTATCATAAGTCAATTTTAACAACTAAGTCTTCATAACATAGTGTACTTAGGATAACATCACATTAACCTTATATGGAATCTCATGAGATAAAAACATTACTCAATTCATTATTGGGATATATAATTCAGATTCAACCTGTCAAATTCATATCATGTACATGCTTAATTGTGCCACATAGATCACACAAAATAAGATCATATTTCATAAAATTTAATCCCATGGTTATGTAATGTTGGTTAAATACCTAAAAGACTAAAATAAATTAATTATAGTTACATATAGGTGAATACCTATAACTATAAATGGTTATAGGTATTTATTATACAATTTGTTAGCATGGAAAATAATAGGATAATTTTGGCATCATAATATGGGTACATAATAGATCATGAGAGAGATTAATGATATTGAAATGTATCTCTCAACACCTGTACATTTAATTAATGTAATTTGGATTATTTTTAATATATACCAACATGAGAAAATTGAACATTAATGGAATAATAAAATAATGTTCTTGAATAAAGAGGAGAAACATGACCCTTTACTTGTAGATTGATAACATCTTAGCTAAATATCATAATGAGATGGGATAAATGATATATAATTTTATAAAATCATTTTTAAAATTAAGGGATTATTACAAATTCATGCGAATATAACAATTATGATTAAAAAGAATAATTAAAAATATGTTTCTTTAATAGATATTAAGAGAGTGAGATTCCTTACTTTTGGCATGGTAATGGATCAGATAATGGTCATAATGAGAGTGGGTAAATTGTCTCCCATTATTAAAAACATCAATTTTATATTAAATGTATGTTTATAATGTCATGAAATCATAAAAAATGAGATTCAAAAGGCTAATTAGAATGAATTTTCATGAGTGGAAAATAATAGGGGTAGATCCCTTACTTTTGGCATCATATCTGATTAGATAATTGTCATTACGAGAAGGGATAAATAATCTATAGTTATTTTAATATATATTTTAGAGGATTTTTTTGTTCATAAATTGATTAAAAAAATATTAGAATCAAAATGATAATTACAATGTAGGTTATTGAATGAAAAATAATAGTAGGTGATCCATTACCTTAAGAGGGTGATACAAAAAAAATTAGAGAGGCCTCTATAGAGCTTGTGGGAACTTGTGAGGAATATAGAGAGTTAATGGTAGAGTAATTTTGTGAGGAATTGTTTTCCATATAATATAAATAGAATATTGGATGGGTTTATATTGTGAAAGAGAGTGGATTTTTTTTTTATTTTTCCAAACATGGGTTTTGTATTCTATATAAAAAAGAAATAAAATCCACACACCACCCAATGTGTTTTCCATAGGTTCAAACCAAATGTGAGTGTAATTCATTATTTTATAAGTCTGTGAACCTAAATCATTAAAATAATGTCCTTAGTGATGTGTAACTGAGTCCTATTTAAAATGAATTAAATTTAAAGCCTTAGAATATAATATAGGTTTTGGAGGACTAATAAACGTTATATAAAACTTGTAAAATAACATAAAAACATATTATTTTAGATGATAAATAATTTATTTGGTCACGAAATCCTATATAATATGATAAACCACTTTTGGTATTTTAGGATGTCATAATACATACTGTATAATTATACCGTATATATTTTTACTTAAAAATTCTTCTTACCAGTACCCTTATAAAAAATTACTATTTGATAATTTTGATATTATTATTAAAAATATATATTTATTTTAGTATAATAATTATAAAAATATAAAAATTATCACTTTTAAATCAAAATCACAATTTATTGAGAAATCATGGTTTTTTATAATAAATGAATTCTGACCCTTATAACAAATTCAGTTGAAAATTAAAAAAATTTATTATCATATATATTTAATGAAATATTATTTGAAGATAATGTTTTATAAAAGTATAATTTATTTCACAAAATATTTATTTCTTCAAAAAGTGCTTCTTGATTGAAACTATATATTTAAAAATATTAAAATTTTCACTCCATCGTATAGAAATATAATTTTATCCAAAATATTATTTAATCATTTAAAATTATTAATAACAAGAACTAAACATAATATTCATTTTATTCAAAATACAATATAAAAATTCATACTCTACTTCTTATTCGTAAACTTATTTTTTCTATTAATTACCATATTTTACTTTTTCTAGGGTAATAAATATTAACCTTGCCTATTATACATATTCTTCAAAAAATTAAGTTAAATATATTAATTGATATTACTCATGATGATAAAAAAAATTAATACATTTATTACATTCAATTCAGTGAAGTAGAATAATTTAATTCAACATTTACCCTCCAAGAATGATGAAAACCGATTTTCAGAAAAATGAATTTTTCAAATAAATGATGATTTTACTTTAACTCTATCTCTAGTAATATAATTTATATAAATTTTAATTCATAAATATATATTTATAATATATAAATTTTATTAAAATAATTCCTCATTTGGGAATATTTTATTTTGTAAAAATGGATAAATTTTGTTCACTGTAAAATATTTTTCATAAAAATATTTTTTTAAACCTAAAAATAAACATATATTATAATCAAGTATAAATATAATTTAAATTTTATTAAATATATTAAATAAAAAATAATAATACTTATGTTAAATTTAATTGTAATTAAAAAATTAATGGAACTTTTGAATTAATTAATTTATCATAAAATTCAGTTTAGTATAAACATCGGCATTTTCTACTATTCTCTGAAAAGTAAATATTTTTTGAAAAATACAAAACATTCCCAATATTTTAATTTTGATATTATTATTTCTAAAATTAAGTTCAATTTATAAAAAAGTCACTTTTCTTGAAAATATTTATAATATTTTCTCCTAAAAAATCAAAAATCCTTTTTGAGGAAAATATTCTTTTAGGAATAAAATGGAATTCTTATAAATTGACTGACTATTTACTAATTAATTATCCCAATATTTCTATTTAGTGTTATATTTAAAAATATTTCATAAAGTAGTTAATCCTTTTCATACCTTCGAATTTAATGGATATTTTATAATCGATATATTTAAATAATCATGGTTCATTTGTTTCAGTGTTGAAGATCACATATGTTATCGAACATAGTTTTCCATTTCTAAAAATTGGGCAATTAAATTCTTTACCCTTTAATAAATCGTTCCCTCAAAATTTTAACTTGATCTTGGTAATAAATATTTTTAAAATTTAAAATATCATCATAGAAAATCAACATCATAAAATGGTTTATTAAAACATCTACTTAAAAAGAGAGAAAGGGAAGTGTAAAAGTCATCATATAAATTCATTTACAAGTCTGGAACCTTAGTGAGAAGTGAAAATTTATACGTAGATGAACCAAAATAATGCCCAAGAACTAATACATAGTTATAGAGAACATGGTCATGATGATTTTAATGAAAACAAAAATGTAAATCTTTGATGGTTGAAAAGACTAACAAATCATCAAAAATTATAGTATTATGAAAATATTTAAAAAAATACTCTTTTTCAAAAGTGAAGTAATTGTTTAAGAATATAGACTAGGAAAAAATAAATATAATTAATTGACTATGGTAATTTCATTCATCAATCAATATCCACTAAAATCTCACATTTTTCTACAAATGATGAGTGTTCAAGTTGAATGTTTCTCGACTGGATCTCTAAAAGAAGATTCTATTGAATCAAAAAATCCACCAAAGAATACAACATCATTCCTTAGGTTTTTATTGAAACCAAAATTCGTGTCATAATGTAAGATACTAATGAAAATTAATATACTATTATACATTAATTGTAATGCCACAACCCCAGTTACCCAGAGTCGGTGCATTATTACATAACATTGGCATGATCAAAAAAGATCAAGTCTCGAAAGACCGATTAGTTTAGAAGCCTTGGAATCACTAGATATATTCATAAAGTGTTACATTACATAATTAAGTTAAAAAAATAAAACAACATCTTGTCTTCATATCCCATCATACTATTCCTATAGTTCATTCATAACTTACTTCTTCACATCCTGGGAAAAATAAAACATTCAAAGGGGTGAGCTTAGATGCTCAGTAAGGATAACAATATAGCGGAAACATTCATAAATAAGCATAAAAAATTAAGGCAATGTATAGATAAAGAAAATGCCTATTAAACTTGAACTTCAGCATGATATGGAAAAAAATGAAATAATTCAATTTACTTATTCACATGGATATTCTACTAATCTAATAATCACATGCAATATCAAAAACCACTTTCATAATAATGGAATGCATAATTCCAGACTATCATAACCACATAACCAAGGCCTCGTACCAAGACTACAAATAAGATTTTGTCAAGGCCTTGTGCCATGACAATAAATTGTCTCATGAGACCTATCTATGCATCAAGGAGCTATAGCGGGCTCCACCCGTCACTTATTAAGTGAAATGCATTCCTCATATGAACAAGTTTAAACATAATACAAATATTCGTATTAAAACTAGCATACGAAATGTCAATACATTCTCCATAAACCATGAATGGTATAAAAATAACACATCCATAGTCAAATATATCACAAAACCTTCAATAAAATATGGAAGTTTTTTATCACAACAAATCAACTTCAAATAATCTTAAAATCCATCAAAGGATGTTGACATAGATGAAATCAAAACTATTTGAGAGAAATATCTCTTTTATTGTAATCATTTCAAAGTCATATAATTATAAAATAAAATATTTACATTGAAAATTATCTTATAGGCTTGTAAGGGAAGCTTTGAAGATTTTATAACGGCAGAAAATAGTCGTAAATTCCGTATATGTTAAAAAATATATACTTACATTAATTCCGTCGAAAGGGTTAAAAAGGACCTTGTTTGGAAAATGACAGAAATATTCATTTATAACCTTATTATAAAAAGTCAAAAATGGTATAAATTACTTTATACCATAATATTTAAAATATTAATAATGATTTGAAATACATTTTTAAGAAACATGGATGTGGATGATAAAGAGGTCCCAGTAGATAATTATGTATAAACAACCTCGGATAATGAAGAGATTGTGAAATAAACCCTTATGAATTTTTTAACTTACAAAACATACACCTCATTAAATAGGTATCATATAATTAATATGTAAATACACATAAATTAAAGTGTATTACATAAAGATTAAAATTATGGGTAGTACATACACCACACAAAAGGTAATAGTGGCAATATGGCATGAATCTCACTGGAATAAGGAGTGAGATGAAAACCCCTTACCTTGTACTTTACCTTAGTCAATGGTATGTTAACCTCCTGTATAATAGTTAAAACATTTTTATTAAATTACACAAGAACCATATATATAATTATGACATCATATATGATCCTTTAATGATTCTTTGTTAATAATACTTTAGTATTATCGTCGTTTCGGGTGTTAACTTGCTCATTTTTTATATGTTTTGTTAGATAAGTCGTGTTTGTTATGGATACGTTGTATTTTAGTTATATCTAGAATTATGTAAAGTTCTTAAACATTAATATTAATCATAAAATGAAAATTATTCTGCAATATATACAATGGGGAATGAATCTCATCATGTTCGTGGAGACGATAGTCCGTACGTATGCACGAGCGACAATATCATCCTTTTGATATTAAAATAATATAAAATTTGATGGTATATCATATATACAGAATCATTATCATGTTATATTTATTATTTACATGAATTACACATCATTATTATAACCATCCAAATAAAAATATATTGAATAACAATTACACCACGACGTGGAGACGGTAAGTCATACGTACGCACGTATGGTGACATGTCATTCAAAGGATGGATAGAATACTGAATATGGTTGTTCCATATTTATAATAATATCACAGTATATAGGAGATACTGGAGTTATTATTTTATAATGGGAATAACAAAGAAGAAGAAGTTGGAGAAGAAAGGAACTTGAAAGAGGGTGGTGAAAACATTACCTCTTCTTCGGGTTCTTCCTTTTGATTTGATCAAAAGGGCTTCATAGGTTGTCTTTCGGATCAAAATAAGTCTTATATGTTGAAGTGAGGGAAGTTTAGAGAGTATTTGGGAAGGTTTTGGCCAATCCAAAAGGCTTTGAAAGTGTGAATAATTGGTTAGAAGTGGTGTCCTTTTATAAGGGGGAGGAGGGGCACCTTAGGAAAATCTAGAAATATTATTTTATAATAAATTCATATTCGGTTTCTAATGGCTCCAAAGTGGATTATTTATTGTTTAAGGTGGGGATGGGTCGCAAAACACTCAACCAATAGGTTTTAGACAAGTTTGGGTCACTATATTATCCTTATCATTTAGTTTTAACTCTTAGTTAATTAGTTTGACATTTATCATGTCACTTTGTATTTTTATATTATATAGTTAATAAACATACTATATACATCCAAGAGTCCCCCAAGTGGTCCATTAATGATATACATATCATTATATAAGTATCTTGGCCGAAAATTATATTTTTTGGATATAAGCCTCTTGGATTTTCGAAATTCCACCCACAGAAGCGGTAAAATTAAGTTTTATGTGAATTCCAATTTCTTCTAGGAGGTGGGTAAAAGACGATGAAAAGTTCAATAAAATTTTTATATATCAAAAATTATTCTAATATAACTCCAATGAATTGCATTGAACTTATATAGGTATTACGTATCTATTTTGAACTAAAATAAATTTAAATAAAATAAATAATTATTTAAATAAAAAGTCGGTTTTAACCAATAAATCAGTGTTTTTTCACTATTCATCCAAAATTGAAAGTTTTCAGAAAAATACTAAAATTTCACCCAAGGCTAATTTTGATATTCTGAATCCAAAAACGAAGACCATTTTGAAAGATAAAATTTATAAAATTTCAAAAAGTGGGTATTACTATTCATAACGGCTAGTTTGATTGGTTGTGGTGTGTGTGTGTTAGAACTCGAAATTGTGTACAACACACACTACTGTATTATTCAAAGGGAAGCATATCGTGGAAGCTTGGGTTGTTACATTCTCCCCTCCTTCAAATAATTTTGTCCTTGAAATTTCTAGAATATTACTGCATAAAAAGACTCAGGTGGTTCTTCATCATATGTTCCTCGAGTTCCCATGTTGCCTCTTCCATTTTATGGTTTCTCCATAAAACTTTTACCAGAAGAGTTGTCTGGTTTCTCAGCACTTGTTCTCTCATATCAAGAATCCTTACGGGCTCTTCACAATAAGATATATCGGGTTCTTGTTCGAATTCCTCATAGGTGAGTACATGCATTGGGTCAGGCATGTATTTTCTCAATAGTGATACGTGGAACACATCATGAACATTGGAGAGATTTGGCGTCATTGCCACACAGTAAGATACAACCCCAATTCATTCTAAAATTTCAAAAGGACTGATGTACCTAGGACTCAATTTACCTTTCTTCCCAAAATGTATAACTCCCTTCGATGGAGATACCTTCAAGAAAGCATGATCTCCAACCAGAAATTCCAAATCTTTTCTTCGGTTGTCAGCATAGCTCTTCTGCCTACATTGAGCTACTTTGATGTGGTATTGGATTACCTTAACCTTTTCCATCGTTTCCTCCACCAGTTCTAGGCCTACTAGTTTTCTTTCACCAACGTCATCCCAAGAGGTTGGTGTGCGACATCTCTTTCCCTATAACGCTTCATATGGTACCATTTGAATACTCGAATGGAATCTATTGTTATAGGAAAATTCTACCAGAGGTAAATATTGATCCGACATACCCTGAAAGTCAAGTGGGCAGGATCTCAACATGTCTTCTAAAAATTGAATAGTCTGTTCTGATTGTGTATCTATTTGAGGGTGGTAAGCAGTGCTCAAATGAAGTTCAGTGTCCAAGGCCTTCTGAAGACTCTTCCAAAATCTCGAAGTAAAACTGGGATCTCGATCCGAAACAATCGATATGAGTACTCCATGAAGTCTCACAACTTCATTAATATATAGTCTTGCTAGACGTTCAAGTGGTAAATCTTCCCTTTTAGCAAGAAAATGTGCTGAATTGGTAAGACTATCAATAATGACCCATATTCCATCGTTCCTTGTAAGAGTCTTTGGTAATACCATGACAAAGTCCATAGTGATATTATCCCATTTCCACTCAGGTATGGGAAGAGGTTGCATGACCCCTCCAGGTTGTTGCCTTCCAGCTGTCATTTGTTGAAAACCCATAAATATTGACACAAAATCAGCAATCTCCCTCTTCATGTTATCCCACCAAAAATGTTCCTTTAAATCTCTGTACATTTTGGTGCTCCCAGGGTGTATAGAGAAATTGGAACTATGAGCATCATCTAAAAATTCCCTTTTTAAATCAGGTATATCGGGAACACAAAGTAACTTCCCAAATTCCAAAATCCCTTCTTGATAGACAAAGTCTCTCAATCTCCCATCATTCAAAGATTTAATCTAATTTTGAAATTATTCATATTCGTTCTGAGAACTCTTAATGCTTTCTAGTAAAGATGGTTTGGAAACCATTTGAAAAAGCACCGATGTTTCACCTTCCATGGTTATTCCCATGTCCATATTTACTAGATCCATGAAAATTGGATCCCTTTCAATTCTCATATTGTTCAAAAATCCATGTTATTTTCTACTCAAAGCATCTACCACCTAATTTTCCTTCCCCAAGTGGTAGTGTATCGTAAAATCATAATCCTTGAGTAATTCAAGCTATCTCCTTTTCCTCATGTTGAGTTCTTTTTGTGAAAAAATATACTTCAAACTCTTGTGATCAGTATAAATCTCAAATTTTTCACCATAGAGGTAGTGTCTCCATATCTATAAAGCAAAGATCACAGCTACTTACTCAAGATCATGAGTATGATAGTTTTTCTCATGAATGTTCAACTATTTTAATGCATAGGCAATAACCCTATCATTCTGCATAAGGACACAACCAAGTCCTTTCTTCGATGCATCACTATAAATAACGAACCCATCATTCCCTGATGGTAGAGTCAATATAGGAGAATTGAATAATCTTCTCTTCAGTTCTTCAAAACATTCTTCACACTCTTTTGTACAAAAAAAATTAACCACATTACATGTGATCTTTGTTAATGGGTTAGCCAATCGGGAAAAATTCTAGATGAAACGTCGATAATAACCTTCTAAACAAATAAAACTATATTCCTCAGTTATACCCATAGGTGCTGGCCATTCATGGATTTCCTTGGTCTTAGAAGGATCAACAGATATTCCATCTTTAGAGACAATATGGCCATGAAAATAAATCTCCTAAATCCAGAATTCACACTTGCTAAACTTCGCATATAATTCATTCCTTCTCAGAGACTTCAGGATAATGTGCAAGTGATTTTCATGATCGTCGTAGGTTTTGGAGTATACCAAGATATCATCAATAAATACCACCAAAAATACATCTAGATATTCCTTGGAAATCCTATTCATTAGATCCACGAATACAAAGGGCGCATTAGTCAGCCCAAAAGGCATTACTGTAAACTCGTAATACTCGTACCTGGTTCTAAATGCTGTCTTCGAAATGTCTTCCTTCTTCACACACACCTGATGGTATCCATACCGAAGGTCAATCATTGTAAATTATTGAGCTCCATGTAGTTGGTTAAATAAATCATCAATGTGAGGTAGGGGATACTTTTTCTTTATTGATATAGCATTGATCTCCCTATAGTCGATACATAACCTTATAGATCCATATTCATTTGTTACAAAAAGAACAGGGGTTCCCCGTGGAGAAACACTAGGGAGAATAAATCAATTATTAATCAATTCCTCTAATTGTTTCATTAGTTCAACTAATTCAACAGTGGCCATTCTATAAGGGGTCTTCGATATAGGCCTTGATCCAGGAATTAAATCAATAGAAAACTCAACTTCTCATTCTAGAGGATGTCCAGGTAAATCTTCTAAAAACACATCTACATATTCTTTCACAACAGGTGCATCCTCTATTTGAACATTCCTTTCCTCACCCACAGTCATTTCATTCTCTAACTCCCAAATAATTGAATTTAGTTATGCTACTGGGGGTGGATCTAGATAAGAATTAGGTGGTGACGATTCTACTCTAAAGATAAGGTGTTCCTTATCATCATCATCAAAAATTGTAACCTCCTTCTTCTTACAATAAATTTTTGCTTCATGGTCCGAAATCCAATCCATACTGAGGATTATATCAAATTCAGTCATGGGTATGATGATGAGATCAGCAGATAAAGAACATTTATAGACTCTTATGGGGACCGATTCACAAAACATTATTGCAATGATACTTTTCTTAATAGTTTTGATTGACAACTCCCATGTTAAATCAAATTGGAAATATCTAGTTTTTTTAAGAAACCGGGAAGATATGAAACAATGTGATGATCCAGAATCAAATAATGCATTTTCTAAACATGAGGAAAACATTAAATTACCTAACACCACATCTTTCGAAGATTCTACCTCAGAATTAGTGATAGCATAAGCTTGGCATTGATCCCTTGGCCTTTTCTGAGGTATGTTCCCCTGACGCTTAGGACATTAATTTTCATAATGTCCCATCTCTCTCAAGTTGTAACATTGAACATCGGTAGCTTCTTTCATCCCCTTGTAATCACGAGCTTGGTGGCCTTTTCACCACACTTATAAGAGACTCCCATTCCCTTTAATCAAGTACCAGGGTTTTTCTTCCCACATTTACTATAGGATGAGTATTCAACTTTTCCCTTCTTCCCCTTATTTCCATTCCCAATGTTATCAGCAGATCTCTTATTCTCTTGCTTTTCTTTAAAGTCTTAAGACTTATAGAATTCTTTTTTTTCTTGATTGCACATGAGATAATATCTTCATACGATGAGAAGGATTGCGACACTAATGCTCGACAAAAAAATAGTATTAACTCATCAAAGAAACGATGAAACTTACTTCTTGGGTTACGTAAATAATATCAAGAATACCATGCTAACCTTGTAATGTTAGCCTCATACTTTGCGACATTCTCATCCTCCTTTTGTCTCAGACTCAGAAATTTCCTTTCCATATCTGCTCGATGGTCACGAGCAAAGTATTTTTCTATGAAAATCTCTTTGAACTCCCTCCATTCCATATTTGATACTTCATCATCTTCCTTCATGTTTTGAATCAATGACCACCGTTGATCAGAAACTCCAGTGAGGATACAAACTACCATGACAGCTTTTTCGCTTTCATTACTCCAAAAAGCCTGAAATATTTTTTCTAGGGAACTAATCCATTACTTAGCTACTAATGGATTTTTACTCCCATTGAATGTTGGTGATTACTGCCTCATTAAGTGATCTAACATTAATCCTCCACACTATGGATTTGGGTGCTCTATACGGTTAAGGTTATTATTCATAACCTAATTGAGTTGTCCCAGTATGGTGATTAGTAGATCAGCACTAGTTGCATCACCAGCTCCACTATAATTATCTTGAGTAAGAGGGAAATCCCTATATGGATTGCGTGAATTTATAAGGTTTCCATTTCTTCCACTGGGTTCTATTTCTAAACAATGGCATAAACTAGATCAGTTTATGAATCAAAACACATAATTCCATACTTGTAAAACACTTAACATAAATTGATATATTTATGGATATAATCCATAATCATAAAAATGTTTTCTTTGAGGAAGTATATACTCATAAACCCTTCATAATTCTTTGTAATGAAATTGAGAAGTATCCTATGCATGGCCCCCGGGAGTGTCATAACCAAGAGTGCAGCAAGGCCCGTTGTCGTGCACCAGTTCCCGTTCGATTCTAGCTCAAAGTGGTGTTTTTGGGTTTTACCCCGAGGTACAATTGTGCCAGAGCCAGCTCTACCTACTCGTATCCATACAGGGATGTATTCCTCGAAAAACCCAAAAAAATTCTACAATACCAAAATTCTAGGAAGTTCATTTATACTAATCCTCAATGTCCATCTTAAATATATGTGCTCTAATCAGAGTTTATCTAAATCTAGCTTTCAAGGTTTGTATTAAACTTCCTCTGATACCAACTGTAATGCCCTGACCCCAGTTACGCAGATTCGATGCATTATTACATAACATTGACATGATCACAAAAGATCAAGTCTTGAAAGACCGATTAGTTTAGTAGCCTTGGAATCACTATATATATTCATAAAGTTTTACATTACATCATTAAGTAAAAAAACTACAAAAACATCTTGACTTCATATCCCCTCATATTATTCTTGTAGTTCATTCGGAAATTACTTATTCACATCCTGGGAAAAATAAAACATTGAAAGGGGTGAGCTCAGATGCTCAATAAGGATAACAATATAGCAGAAACTTTCATAAATAAGCATAAAAAATTAAGGCAATGTATTACTAAAACAAAAGCCTTTTAAACTTGAACGTTAGCATAATATGGAAAAAATAAAATGACATACTGCCATTTACATATTCACATGGATATTCAACTAATCTAATAGTCACATGCAATATCAAAAACCACTTTCATAATGATGGAATGCATAATGCCAGACTATCATAACCGCATAGCCAAGGCCTCGTGCCAAGACTACAAATATGATTTTGTCAAGGCCTTGTGCCAAATACTAGTTTATCTCATGAGACCTACCAATGCATCGAGGAGCTATAGCGGGCTCCACCCATCACTTATTAAGTACAATGAATTCCTTAAATGAACAGGTTTAAACATAACACAAATATTCGTATTAAAACTAGCATACGAAATGTCAAAACTTTCTCCATAAACCATGAATGGTATAAAAATAACACTTCCACAGTCAAACATATCACAAAACCTTCAATACAATATGGAAGTTTTGTATCATAATAAATCAACTTCAAATAAGCTTAAAATCCTTCAAAAGATGTTGACATAGATGAAATCAAAACTATTTAAGAGAAATAACTCTATTATTGAAATCATTTGAAAGTCACATAATTATAAAATAAAACATTTACATTTAAAATTATCTTATAATATTTTAAGGGAATATTTTATGATTTTATAATGGCGGAAAATAGCCACACCCGCCGTATAAGTTAAAAAAGACATTCTTATTTTAATTCTGTCGAAAAGGTTAAAAACGACCTTGTTTGGAAAATGACAGAAAGATTCCTTTATAAACATCTTATTAAAAGTCAACAAAGGTATAAATGACTTTATCCAATAGTCTTTAAAATAGTAATAATGATTTGAAATACATTTTTAAGAAACATGTATTTGGATGATAAAGAGGGCCAAGTAGATAATTATGTATAAACAAACTCAGACAATGATGAGATTGTGAAATAAACCCTTACCAATTTGGTAACATACTAAACATACACACCATGAGAGAGGTATCATATAATGAATATTTAAATACACATAATATAAAGTGTATTACATAAATAATACAGTTATGGGTAGTACATACACCACACAAAAGGTAATAGTGGCAATATGGCATGAATCTCATGGGAATAAAGAGTGAGATGAAAACCCCTTACCTTGTACTTTTCTGTAGTAGATGGTATGTTAACCTCCTATATAATACATAAAACCTTGTTATTAAATTACACAAGAACCATATACATAGTTTTGATATCATATATGTTCTTCTAATAATTCTTTCTTAATAATACTTTAGTATTATCGTCATTTTGGTTGTTTACTTACTCATTTTCATTTATATGTTTTGTTTCATAAGTCATGTTTTTTATTAATAGGTTGTATTTTTTTCATATCCATGAATAATATAAAGTTGTTATAAATTACTTTTAATCATAAAATAATAAATAGTCTTGAATGGATACGATGGGGAACGAATCTCATCGTGTTCATGGAGACGGTAGTCCGTACGTATGCACGAGCGACAATATCATCCTTTTGATATTAAAATAATATATAATTGGATGTTATATCATATATACAGAATAATTATCATGTTATATTTATTATTTAAATGAATTACACATCATTATTATACCCATCCAAATAATAGTATGTTGAATAACAATTACACCACGACGTGGAGACGGTAAGCCGTACGTACGAGCGTATGGTGACATGTCATTTAAAGGATGGATATAATACTGAATATGGTTGTACCATATTTATAATAATATCACAGTATATAAGAGATACTAGAGTTATTATTTTAGAATGGGAATAATAAAGAAAAAATAATCTCAAAAAGAAAGGAACTTGAAAGAGGGTGGTGAAAACATTACCTCTTCTTTGGGTTCTTCCTTTTGATTTGATCAAAATGGATCCATAGGTTGGCTTTATGATCAAACTAAGGACTCTAAGTTGAAGTGAGGGATTTTTAGAGTGTATTTGGTCAGGTTTTGGCCGAACCAAAAGTCTTTGAAAGTGTTATGAATTTGTTAGAAGTGGTGTCCTTTTATTAGGGGGAGGAGGGGTACCTTAGGAAAATCTAGAAATATTATTTTATAATAAATTCATATTTGGTTTCTAATGGATCCAAAGTGGATTAGTTAAAGGTTACGGTAGGGATGGGATGAAAACCTCTCAACAAATAGGTTTTAGACTGGTAAGGGTCACTATATTAACCTTATATTTTAGTTTTAACTCTTAGTTAATTAGTTTGACATTTACCATGTAACTTTATATTTTTTTATTATATAGTTAATAAACATACTATATACATGCAAGAGAACCCCAAGTGGTCCATTAATGATACACCTATCATGATATAAGTCTCTTGGACGAACCTTAGATTTTTAGGAATTGAAAATAAAGTAATAATATAATATTTGTTTTAAAAACTCTTTTATGTCAATTTTTACACTATTGGGTATTCGGTTCTTGATAAATTTGAAACAACATTATTGATTCAGAAAAAATTCATATAAACAATCCTAATATTTCATAGTAACCTATAAAATAATTGGAATTTAAAAAATGTCTCAAATTACATTTATTTGGGTATTTATAATATCAATTAGCTAAATCTTTCAGTAATATAGTAATTACTGCATCATCATTTTGTCAGAAATAAATTAAATTATTTAATGTCTATAAATTATAAATAAAATACCATTATTTAGGAAATATTTTTAAATTTCTAATTAATATTTACAATCGAATTTAGCTTATTTATAACACTGTATTAAAAAAATTTAGTTATTACACTTTGATTTTAACTATTGTAACTCTTCTTTGAATTAAATAATAATTAATGTCCTATTCTAATCTAAGTGGAGCTAAATGATAATATTTTATTCATAAGGTTATTTCTGGTCAAGATACACTTGTCCAATAGAATTAGGACATGTGTTAGGGTAATATTAATATCATTTTTACCCTTAATTACCTTATTTACATTTAACCATGGTAAATAAAAGTAAAAGGTTACTATTCATGAAAAATTATTTTCATCTCATTGAACCAAATTTTACTCCTTGATATTAACCATGTCTCTCAGATTTTCAAAATTCCACTCACAGAAGAGGTAAAATTATCTTTTATGTGAATTCCGAAATTTTTCTAAGTGGTGGGTAAAAGACGATGAAAAGTTCAATAAACTATTTATATATCTAAAATTATTCTAAACTAACTCCAATGAATTCCATTGAACTTATATAGGTATTACATATCTATTATGACCGAAAATAAATTTAAATAAAATAAATAAATATTTAAATAAAAAGTCGGTTGTAACCAATAACTCAGTGTTTTTTCAGTATTCATCAAAAATTTAACGTTTTTAGAAAAATACCAAAATTTCACCCTAGGCTAATTTTGATATTCCAAATCCAGAAACAAAGTCCATTTATAAAGATAAAATTTATAAAATTTAAAAAAGTGGGTATTAATATTCATAACAGCTAGTTTGATTGGTTGTGTTGTCTGTGTTAGAACTCAAAGTTGCGTACAACACACGATACTGTATTATTCAAAGGGAAGCGTACTGTTGAAGCTTGGGGTGTTACGTTAATTTCAAAAATTTAAAAGTATTCCCCAATAGTTTAACATATATAATTCCTTAAATAAATACCCCTAATCCAAAACAACTCCAATAACATTTATATTAAAAAATATTTTACCCTCAATGTTTTTCTCAAACAATTTAACTAAAACAAAAAAAATGTAATAGTATTCTTTCCAAATAATCTTTTATTTTAAGTATTAATTGTATATATACATCAACCATATAAAATTTCCCCTAAAATGTCACTAATCACCTCAAAATAAAGAATACCTAATCCTAGAATATGTTTTCCAAAATTAACATTATATTTACCTATCAAAAATTTATGAAATACAATTTCATACATATCGAGAAAACACGTAGGTCAGTTATAAGCACTACAAACATTCCACCATTCTTTTATGGGTTCAAGCCCCATGTCCTTACATGAAGGGATAGTTTATATCCTTATATGTTGGTTTTAATTTTCTAAATACAATATAAATTCTAAAATATTCCAAAAAATATGATGAAAATTTATATAAAAACATAAATCATAAAATCTCACTTTTTCAGTCGATATTGTTTTCTATATGATATATTCACAAAATATCCAAACTCTTTTATCCTAATAAATCATATATAACTCAACCAAAAAATCACATTAACCTTAATGGTTATATTTAAAAATATAATTTATTAAGAATAATTTTATGTATTATTCCTCAAATAACCTTTTTAGTAAAACATATACTAAACTAAAGGGTTGTATTCCCATAAATGTTTCCAATATATTCTTAATCATTATAAACTCCCATTACATAAAACTTTAATAGTGTTAAATTTTATTTCTAAAATATTGTTAGCCATATAAATTTCTTCCTAATAAACATTGGGTTTATAAAAACATCAAACACATATTCTAAGTTACCAATTTCTTAATCATATATTTTAAAAAATTATCACCTTATCACAAAATGATTTTCATAGGTTATCAATACCATTAATCATAGGTTTCTAAGTACAAAACGAAAAACTATTTCAAAATAATCCTTAGATGGTTCATGATTCTTATATACAGAATTTAATTGTTATAATAATTCTCTAACAAAATTATAAAATACCATTACATAAACACTTTAATCCATGTACTTAAATTATTTCCATGACAAAGTTCCTTTATAATCTTGGATTTAACATTTAAAAGAGGAAACTAACTTAGATAATTCCTATGTTTTTCACATATAATACATATATTTAATTAGAAATTCATTTCCCTATGACATTCATTTCGACAATTAAAACATATTCTCCTCCATTAGAGATATTATTCTATGTTTTTTCTACCTTTTTAGCTTGTAATAAGCGAAATATTATTTTCTCAATGATCATTATCATAAGAACTTTGATAAAATCACATTTTAATTTTTTTTAATGAATTAAAAAGCTCAGCTAAGTTCAGGTTTTTAGTAATATATCATAATATATGATAACGCATAATTGAAATTGGTCTTACTTTATCTCTCATCACGTTGAGGATCTCAATTGGGTAGTCATCACATTTCCCCTCGCATTGGTTGTTGACATGGTTTCTCCTATTTCTAGCCATTGACCAGAATAAATGGATAATTATGAATAATAAATCTTATGATGTTAAATAGATTATAAAAATCCATGGAAATTATTGGATAGACTTATAATGACATATATTCCATAACCATTGAAAATGTAGTGATCAATCTAAGTAATCCATTATCTATTTCCTAATACAATATCATATGGCAATCAAATTCTATTTATAATATTTTATAAAGTTGTAATTAATTATACAAATTATATCCCCCGGTAGTTTCAAACTTGGTGTCCAAAAAGGGCCATTTTCATACAATAGTTGATGATTGAGCCATGATCAATGTTCTCATCATGGGGTTAATAACCATAGGTAAAAGTATTCCAAAGGAATATCAACATGTAGTATCCTGGATGCGATGTATTTTTTGGAAACCACATACTCTATAAATTACCAAAATTTAAGAATTCTATCCTATTCATTTTTCATATTCCTAAGGTTTAATGAAGGCTTCGAAATCCTAATACCCAAAAATAAATATACTTTCCTCTGAAGCCTACTATGAAAACCCTTATCATTATTAAAAATTAATTCATAATTTATATCATACAAAAAATAATAATACAACCCATTAGATCAAGATAAATTATTTCTTTGTTCATTAGGTATATAACATAACTACATGAAGAAGTGGTACTATGAAATTATTGAATACTTCCTTAGAATGATCATAAAATCCATCGTTCTTCTAAAATAACATAGCATATCCAAGGAGCGTACATAAAAACAGTGAGCTATAAATCCTAGTAAGGGAATAAAAAATGGTAACATGAATATATTATTACATTTTAGTCAATACGAACATCAATTAGACAATGAATAGAGACCTTGGTTTAACATAAATGAATATTACATCATTTTAGACGAATATTTAGCAGATTACAAATTTATATTCCTGAGGACCATAATAGGTTAATGTATTTGTGTACATGGAAGATAATATTTTATCTTTGTGAAATATCTTCAAATTTTCCCACAAGGATCATCTAATTTAGTACTATTACTTTTATCCTTTCATTATTATGTTATGAAAGGAAACATATGAAACTGTGAGCTAAGATTCGAAGTAAGTGTACATAATGGAGATATGTAATAATTAAATGAACATAAGGTTATGATAATTTTTGAATTAATTTTAAGGATCAGACCCTTTATATCAAATATCAAAATTCCTAGAATAAATATTAGTAGTTTAGAATACATGAATCATAATGAAATCAAGATCATACTGTATGATATGATAATATTAGAATAAACCATGGATTTATGGTACATACATAATCATATGAAATGATTTTGATAGTATTCGATGATCAATTCCATGTAAATATTAGTGGACTGGATTCACTCCCCAATCCATCATATATGTTTAGCTTCACTCTCAATACAATCTTAGTAGTCAAGTTTCACTCCCAAGACAATATAAATGGAAAGCGTTCACTCCTAAGACCATATTAATTGAAAAGGTTCTACACTAAATCGGGTTCACTCCCTATTCAACCCATGTATATCTCATGAGATATAAATCTTTACCCAATAAATTTGAGAAGATAAAGGTCCCACCCAACACATAATAAAATCAAACATATGAGTGGCAGAAGGTAATAAAACATTTATCATATCATGACCGATAAAAATAGATATTTTACATAAATATCATATCATTACCCATGAGATGATAATGGCATCATAAACATTTTATTATATAAAAAAAGTGGAAAAGATAAATCCCTCATAATCACATCCTCAGAGAATAACATATGAATGGAATTTGGTTTCATAAATATTTTATCAAGTTATAATCCGTGGAAGAGAAACTAGTTTCATAATTCACTTTTCATCTTAAAAATAAACCATTCAATGAAAGAATAATAATGGATCCCATGGATCATATTTCTTGTAAATCATAAAATATATCAAAGTAATTTATATTAGATGGATAAATATTTTGAATGATTTTTAGGGAACTACATTAGGAAAGTCGCATTAATTTAAAATGAATTTTTTAGGAAATAAAACATCTTAAAAATAGTTTTCCCAAAAACCACATTGAAAAATTATGAATTAATCTTTAAACATAATTCAAAAAATCATGGGGAAAAATACTATTGCATTTAAATTATTTTCTTAAATCATAGAACATTTTGAAAACCATTTTCTTTAAATATAATCTTGAAAATATATAAAATATTTTTTGAAAACCATTTTTGAAAATTATTAAAAAATTAAAAAAACAATTAAAATTAATTTCTTTGAAAATCATAATAAAATATTATTTTAATAAAATGTGGAAACTATTTTTAAGAAAAGTGGTTTTTAAATAAAATAGATTTCTCACTGAAGAGTGAAATAAGGTTGTATTTTCATAAAAATTGTTTTTAATTATCTTAATTATAAAAGTGTGGTAAAATAGAACCATTACATGAATATATCATGAATAACCATATTAAAATAAATTTCATGATTATTTAAGAGATATGGATCTAAAGATTTCGTCAAAAGAAGCTGAATCATAGATAATCGAGATAAATGATGAGATTGTAGTAATAAAGTCCCACCACATTGGTAACATTGAATAATAATATCAATGAGATAATAAAACTAAATTATGCATTAAATATCATCAAAATATGTGTATTAAGTATATAAAATATCAAAAAGGTAGTATACACCCCTCATAAAATAATATAGGTGCATTAAATAACATGTGTCTCAAAGCATGAATATTGAGACAAATTCACTTGATGAGTTGGTAACATTGAAACCAAAATGTAAAAAAAAAGAGAACATAAAATGTATGTACAAATACCTAAATATATAATTAAAAAAATCATAAATTAAATTCAGGGGAATTATATATTCACCACATGGGAGAAATTGTTGGTGATTATATGTTGTGTCTCACAAAAGAAAAAAGTGAGATATAAATCCCTCAAATTAAATCCTAACATCATTCATTCTTATTAAATCCCCATTTTACTATACATATATTAAAGTACCATATTATTATATTTCATTACATATATGATTTGATTATTAAATTATATTACCCATTTATTAACAATTCCATGTCGAAGTTAGGTTTGGGGTAATCATTACATTGTTTTTCGTGTATGTTTTGATTTTTTATTCCTAGTCCCCTTACATAGATCATGATTTCACCATCAAAATAATGATAACAATTATATAAATATCATATATAATCATTTTATATGTATTTAGGATAACCCATAAAATTTCATGATATGGAATGAAATACAACACTCTAGGAGATGGTATATCAGATGTAAACATGACAGTTATTTCTGTTTTCATTTAATATTGAAATAAAGAAAGTAAATGATATATATATTCCTTATAGTATAACTATTATTTCATTTATGTAAAATATTTTTTATTACAAACTTTTTAAATATATTCCATGTTGTCTGTGAATGAATCAAATCACTTAACGAGGTTCCAGTATTCCATACATGAGAACAACAATATTATATCCCAAAAAATGGATAGAATGAAGTTATTTGTTAAATGTAATGACCTAAATTTTTATCCAAGGTAGAATTCATTAGTAATTTTTATTGTTATCATTTTTTAGAAGGTTTGTTTTTAAACCAAGACTCGTTGTGTAAACCTGAGGTTGGGAGTGCTTAAGCCAATAGTTTTTAGATGTGTTTGAGAGCCCGATAAGATACTTGGGTGGTTCATTGAGTTTTTGGAGCATCAAGACACATAAAATAATGTTTTTGTGGACTGTTAACGGCTCACTGGTTTATTGTTACGATGAATCCAACGACTATAAATTGTTCACCTTGTGTTGGTGAGTAGAAGTGACCATAAAGGCTACACACATTTTTTATAATCCTTATGCCTATCCCAAATTCTCAGTGCCATATTGGTTGTATGTTTGCACTATTTGGAACATGTATGGTGAGCATTTGGTCAAAATTGTGAGGGGAAACCATGTGTGGTGTGGTTCTTATGAAGAGGGAGCAACTAGGATGGCACACAGTTTTTCCAAACCATGCAGCCAAACTATGTCCCCAGGTCTCGAGGGTGAAATTAAAATTTTACCATTAATGAAAATAAAAAATATTACTATTATTAAATTATTATTTTCTAGCTATGTAAGGCTCATCCCTTCCCCCCCATTGGTTTCTACTCCTCCCAAGCCTTGGGATATTGATATCTCATGGATATGGACTCTGATTCGAGAACAGTCTGATGTGTTGGATAGATTGAGGTTGTTTTGAATGTCCTATTACTCCTCATCTCATACTTCCAATCCTATAAATTGTTCTGGATTGATCTCTTATAAACTATTTTCTGAGAGGATTTACATTTTTTTGATTTCTATGGAACCCAAAAAGAAATCAAACTTGATATTAAATGTGTGGATCATCCTTGGTATATGTTATGTGGTTAATAACTCGTTCCCCAAAATTTTATTGACTAATAAATATATATTTTTGTGTCATTATCGAGCATTTATTATGCATCACACTAAGATGATATCATTGTTTTTAAATTATTATATGCCTGATATATTACTCATGTGGAGTTTATTTATGAAACTAGAGGATGTAGACCACAATTATATCCAACCCTTGGGGTGTCCCAATATATTTTAATCTTTTATATGAATTTTAAAACCCTAGAATTCATTTTAATAATTCTCTATGGACTATAAATGGAATTTCCCCTTATGAATAATTATATACTTCATAATAGTGCCCTCTAAGTGCAAGGTTAGTCCATTAAAATTGAACTTCCATGTTTATTAGCTTTATAAATTCCGCATTTTTTGGTGAATTGACCTATTCCTATTTCAATTTGATGTACGGTTAATCTAAATCAGTTATTTTTATAACAATATTATGTTTTATAATAAAATCCTTTGGTTGAGGAGAGTTATCTTCTAATTTAAAATGTGATGATTATTGATTTAAATATGTAATTTTTTATGGATTTGGTGTTTTTATATTCCTTTATTTTATTTCAAGATATGTTTCATGCTTAGTACATGGCTTCAAATTATATTCTTAAATGAATGGAATAAGGGAACATGGACTTCATTTTGAGCAATTGTCTCAACGACCAACCACCATCTATGTGGGTTGGACGGACTTGATTATAATTTTCCATTCCCTAACAAATGATTATTATTGTATGAATTAAATGGTTAAAATTAAATGGAATTGAATGTGGTGGTATGACCAATCCAAATTCTATATTTATATTGGAATAACTTATGTTAATTGTAATAAATTTGATGCCCTTGGTTATATATGAGTTTGGTGAATATATTCATATATAGGTAATGCCTCATGATTTTATTAAAAATGTGATTAAAATTTTGATATAGGATATGGAATAAGGGTATTGTTTCTTTTGGTAATGAGGTTTCACAATCCCTTTTATTGGGAGTTTATCATGATGTATCACACCATTGACACTATTTGGGTTGTTGGAATGACGCACCACATCCCTTATTTCAGGTGTTGGCATGACAAAACACCCACTATCTCAAGTGATGATCATGACATCTACCACTAATTATAATATATAGGTAATTTAATCTATATTTGAGTTTATGGGATCGATTATATTGGTCATGGATGAATTAGTTATGCCATGTTTCATCCATCACCAAGTATTCCAAGTATATGGGTACTTTTTTGCACATGTACTTAGTCGATATAGGTGGATACAATAAATAAATAATATATATATATTTGATTAATATATATATAATGTCATATATTAGACATTCATTCCTACATATGGTGAAGAATATAGAGTTGGTCAGGTGTCATATTGAACCCGAGCCAGCCTGTATTTATTTATTTGGAATCGGTTATTATTCATTATAACTACAAACTAGTGTACCTCAAATTTATATAGTTTATTTAGCTGTAGAAACCATTGGTGGTTTCTTAGTATGTATATATCACACCCTTCTCAGGCCACCATTACACTGGGTACTAGAGAATATCTCATGTTCATTGGACCATAGATTACTACTTGTTCAGTTATACATGTACCTAAGAGTTATAATCAATAGACTAAGATGGAGCTCTGGAGGCTCATGGATTTCTCCATCAAGGATTTTATCTCCTTTATTAATTATTTTATTTCACTGTATCATGTTTCATGTGGTATGTATACTATTTTGGTTTATGTATCATCATATGGACATTCACTAATTATTGTATACTCTTATTTTCCAAATGTTATATTCAGTTTAAATTATTCTTCCATTGTTCTGTATTTCATTTTATACTTCTTACATAGTTGTCTATTATTTTTTTAATATAACACAATTATACCCTGAACCTAAGATTTTAGTCACCCCAACGTACCATTATTAGACCATCACTATTAGTTGGTGGCCTCTGGCATATAGAGAGGTGCGCTTTAGTCCATGTGGTGGCTGGTTTGGCTACTAGTTTAGTGGTTAACTGGGTTAGGACATTAGATTGTGGTATGAGAGGGTTTTATTTTTGTTCGCCTTACTATTTTGGACTATAATTCAAGAGACATGAAATGTGTTAGACCTAGGTTAATAGTCATTTGTATGAGTGATCAACCAATGTATGTGGAAATGGAAATGTGGCCAGGGAAGGAATTGTTTTTCAAACTATTTATTGTTAAATTATTATTATGATTTCACTTTGAGTGATTATCATTCTTTCCACATCTTACATAGTTATAAAATTTATTGAATTTTACAAATGGATCAATATGTAAAAGAGATATCGCAACATGCATGTATATAGGCACATAGAGATTCACATTCTATGTATACATCTGGCCATATAGTTTCATTTTCGGTTTCATGATCATTGTGATTATCTGCCTTGTTTTTTTATTAGCTTGGATATTATATACCATATTAGGTATTTTAGTTACATCCTTATTTTTTTTACTTTTTTATTCATTTCTTAGGATTCATATTTAAATAACATGATTGGGTTATTTATTTATCATGTTAATCTATTGCACTAATTAGGTAATTATAGTCCTTACTGCCTGATTATTTAGAATGTATTGGATATGTATCAGGATTTTGGGAATAATATCAAGTTCCTACATGTTTAATAAATGTGATAACATTATGACTTATGGTTTTGATATATAATTTTCTACGTGAAATGAAATGTATTGGTTATGATTAAACAGGAGCATGTTTTCAATTGTATGTTTTATGGGTGGCGTAAAAATGGGAGAAAGGTAACCAGTGTACTTGAACCATCATCTGATCTTTTTATAAATATACATGACATTATTTTAATATAAAATATTCTAAATTTCAAATGCTAATGTGAATTTTTTATTTGATCAAATGGGAGCTAGTTTGCGATCTACAAAGTTTATGGGAACATTATGGATTAGAATATGACAACAAATATAGTCAAACAATTATATAATAGAATCATATTTTTTGAAATTTATATAGTTGTAAAACATATTTAATTTTTATTTAAAATTAATGGGTTTTGTATGGACCTCTAACGTGACTTGACACTAGTTGTCTGGTTATGGTATTTAATATTATCAAACAAAACTATTTAAGGGTAATTTTATAATTTAAATTTTTTATAGTTTCTATAATAATATCTTGTGTCTCTATCTCATGATCAGGAAGATACGTATGATTAATTTTAATAAGCTCAAAACTAGACCCATGTAGGTCATTTGGGGATAATTTATTCTGATATATCCCACTATGGGTGTTTGGAAACATTAATAATTAGGAAACTGCTATAGGGTTGCATTCTAATGAACCATGGTTGGAAAAATGAGAACCTTGTTTGTCGCCTTATCTATTAAATTGAATTTGTATGATAAATTTCATAATTATAATGGGATGTCAGGAAATAGTCAGTTACAAAAAGGGGATTATAATAAGGTTCACCTATGTTTTCTTGAGGGGTTTGTTAAATTATTTTATATGTGTTATTATTTTACAATTAGTACATAATGTTCTGAATAAAATCATTTAAGTGTTTCATGATATAATGTGAATCAATGTAATGACTTAAAATGGAACCTTAGGTGGTATATTTATTTTAAACCATCATGTAATGGTTGTTTAAACCAATATTTGAGCCTCCGTGGAAAAGAAAAAATAGTGTTTTCAATAGGCTTTTTTCCTCTTTAGAAAGGGATTAAATTGAAGGCATAAGTCCTTGTGAAAACAGTTTTTCATGACCATGTAATAGGTTCAATTATTATTATGTTTTAATGTACTAGCCTAAGTGTAACACCCCTAGATTTTGGGAAATAGTATTTTTTTCAAATTAACTTAATATTTAAAAAAATTTCATTTTAAGCAACACTAAAAATAGTTTTTATATTATTAAATCATAAATTCAAACATTACATTCACATGGAACCGAAATGGCTTGCACTACAAGAAAATCTAACTTGGAGTAAGTTACATGCGACACATTGTTTTTACAACGAATAATTTTATTATTATAATCATTTAAATGATAGAATATTAACATAGTTGTTGTAAATAGTAATATGAATAGTAATAAATAGTTTCCAAATATTTTTAAAATATGTTTTATATAAATAAGATAGATCAACAATGAAAGATATAATTTTCAGTAAATTATTTACATGTTTAAAAATTATATTTCAATTTCCTTTTGTGACAAACAATAAAATTAATTTTAGAAAAATTGAAAAATTTTATTTTTTAAAATAATATTTATTTTTTAATTTATAATGCCTAATTTATCTTATGGATAATTTTTGGGTTTTTTCTAAGAAACTTTATTTTTGGATGAAGATTGGAAAATAGAAAATTTTAATTCAAAATTTATTTTTCATATATATTATTTATGAAGTTAGTTTTTATTTTAAATTATTTTAAGATTATAATTAGATAATAATTTTACCAATTAATTCAATTTATGTTATTGGAACCAATTTCACCCTATAAATGGATATAACAACTCAGCATAATTTTGATCATTTCTTACTTTAAAACCCCACACTGTCAACCCATCATTGGGAATAAATTTATGTTAATTTCTTCCACTCCTGCTATTATAATTTGGAATAATTGATTCAATATTTTCAATCATCCTAATTTACAATGTTTAATAAGGTAAAGTTAGTTTTTGACTAAAAATATTAATAACAGTAAATAAAATTAAGTACATCAATTAAGGTAAATTTAAGCTTAACTAAGTACTAAAAATTTATCTTATGGGCCTAAATGTCCTAGACATTTTCTGACGAACCATTTTCCAGACATGTTTCTACCTTATCCACCATGGAATCTAATTTGGCACATTATTTATCCACATGACATTAGAAAAACTTGTGTGGAATTCCATTTCCCAAAATATATAAGAGTGTCACTCCTCCTCCACTATATAATAGTCTCCTATTACTACTCCAAAATCATACTTTAGTGATAACTTAATAAACTGCCACTCATTTTTTTCTAAAATAATTTATCGGTACCAACACTCGCACCCCCCAAACATGCATCCCCTCACTGTTGGTCCCGACCTAGCCACTCCCTACCCCTCTCCACCAGTCTTGAGCAATCGTCTCACCGCCCTTCACTGCCTGTCCCAACCTAACACCACACTAACTGCCCCAATCTGAGAAATTGATACCCCCTCCCACTATGGTACAATTTGTCTATGTTATAAAATTTTTATTTGTTATAAAATAATACATGCTATGATCTTTTAGGTATGGTATTTTCTCATCACTACACATCTATTTTTCTGGTAATAATTATTCATAGTTCTGGTATATTAGATATGAGTTTCATTTCTTTTCTCTTTATGTTGTCTTTAATCATTATTACATTTTAGGACTTGTTTTTGGAATAGGAGGATTATGATCCTTTTCCTTTTTATGTCTGATATAATTTTAATTCATTACGTTCAATTGAATTTCTATATTATTATTAATTATATTAATATTTTGAGATTATTGACTTTACATGATCAGATGTTCTTTTGATGTTTAGATATTATATTCTTCTATTTTGGTTTTTCATGTTCTGCCCTGTGATAACATTTTGATTTCACTTTTCATAACGATTATCCAAATTATGAATTTAGGTTTTTTCTATTTTAGGATCTTACATGGTTTTAATTCAGATATTAATTATTCTCATTATGTTTAAATAACATATTAAATTTGATCAAAACCACATTGGATGGTCTCATAGGACAAATGTCGCTAAAGATGTGCTATCCTGAATTGGTTTTTGATTGGTGTTTAATTGAAGACGGTGGCCAAATTCATTCATGGAAAGCCATGAATACCCATGTATTAGACAAATTGATATAACATGATGAATCCAGGTATATCAATGAAATATTTATCATTGTTTCACTGATATTTATATAGTAAGTGGCCATATCTTAGTGGTGAATCATAGCCAATTCTCTTGTGTCATTTACTTCGTGCATAAGCTATATGTATTTCCCTCATTAATCATTCTGTATACACACTAATCATATTGACCCATGTACTTACTACATAATATATATGTCTTTCCAATGTATTGATCATATAAAAACTATTATCATACATTATTGTGATATTTAACTTTCATAATCATTATGAGTTATCTGTAAATTCACCTTTACATATTAACATATTAAAAATTATTTATGCGTGTTTTATTTTTTCATTTTCAATTCAATGAATTTAATTTAAAATTAGTATTAGCTTTCATACATGTATAATACTCTTTTAATACTATCATTATTGTCATTAATTTTTTTCTTTTCATCTATATCATAGGTTTTCATTATCGACATCAATATACCATCATCATCCATCGACTCTCATAGACAGATTTCATCTCCTCTTATATCTCACCTTATCATAAACATATTTTCCTCACTATTTTCTCATTTTGAATATAATTATAAAGTCAGGGTTATATACTTCTAATTTATGATATATAGGAATTTTACTATTTGTACACAGTCTATTAATATTTTTACTTTCTCAACAACACCACGTTAATTCCAAATCCAGATTATTATTTTTCAATATATTCACTTAGTTTATTCCTTCAATAATGGTTTCTTTTCTACCATTGTTAAAATTTACTATTTATGGGGTAATGTATTTATTCTTTACACTCTCAACACAAATTAGACTTTCATGGTGTTTCATTCTTCAATGAAATCATTGACTTATAGCAACGTGTGAATGCATGGGAAAAGTATTAGTTTTTATTAATAATTCATTTCAATATGTATTTTTACTCTTGGGGTTTTAATGGGTTTTAAATGAAAAATGTAACTATTATACACATTATTTTCATCACTAATAGACTTACAGATTTTAATTATTCATTTTTAAATGATTCATTATTTACCATACCTTATTTAACATATCCATATTTTTTAAAATATTATATATGATTCTCTCTTCTTATTTAGTAATAGTTATCTGTCTTGATTAAATAATGGGTATATGACAACCCTGCTTTTTAATACAAACTGAGACATTATTTATTACATAAAATGTCACTTGATACAACAAATAAGATCAAGTGGCTTAGTGTATTTGGGTCTTAGGATCACTACATAAAAACATGAAACAATAAATACAACATCTATATTAAAAAATTCCTTTACATGACCACTACATCCCCTCGTACTTAGCATTGCATGGGATAACCTGAGGACATGCATAAGAAAAGGGGTGAGATATAAAGCCTAGTAAGGGAATACACATGGAATAACATGAGTATTACAATACATGTTATACATTAGGCATATCAATAGAGCTCAAGAGAAACACGAACATGAAGGCATGATAAAGCATGATAATCATAAGAAGGAAATGTGGCAACAACACTTTAAATGGAATTATCTTGAGCCAAGGCCCATTGCACATGGAGCATGAGTAAATCCTAATTGCATGTCACGAACCGTCCTCGAGGCTCATGTCATGACTACCCCAAGCCCGCCTTCCATAGGTCAGGGGCTAGAAACTAGCTCCAAAGGCATAAATCCCGATAACTGGGAAGGCATTGCCTTTATAAACATAAACAAAATGCCACAGAGTACTAGCGGAAGTAATACACTAAGTACAAAAGAAGTGCTGAAAAGTAAATGGGCCAGAATACAAACCCAACTAAATGTACAGCTACAACTGAAAGAAAGTGCAACAGAAAAGACAAACAGCTTGAAGAATAGAAGAATCTCTTGGGTCATCCACCTCAGATCCTACCTGAAGGGTAGGTATAGATAGCACATCTCATGTGTCGTCCACCACAGATCCTACCTGAAGGGTAGGTACATATAACCTCCACAACTCTCTCGCCCGTCTACCTCCTCCGAGTATCGTCTCTTCATGAAGTCCACCTCTGGATACCATCCAGTCCTCGAACACTCGGCCTCTGACAGCACTACCCGTCATCTAAAACCAACACAACGAGGTGCGGGCATATCCTGTGCAGGGGTGAGTTTACGATAATCAGTAGGGACCCCGAGACCCTCATGGTCTCACTAAATCCAACAATGATAACCAAAAAGATGGATCTCAATAGAAAACCCTTACTTAGGTATAAGACCATACTTATACCTAAGTTATCAAGTAACCCATCTCAATCAAGAGGAACCAAAAAGGATATGAAATAAATGGATAACCACTACCTAGGTATAAAGCACATAAATATACCTATGTTATCAAGTGACCCATCTCAATCATGAGTTAAACACAAAGGTCATAGACTCAACTCAAACTAGGATTTTTATTATCGAAACCGTAACTGCGAAAAGAGCCCCGTCTCTGACGAGTACAATGATCCTGTCACGGCTCCGAGGTACTGCTCACTAACCTAAGACTGCTGAGTTACTCCTCCTTTCGAGTACCTCTGGTCATCCACTCAAACACAGTAGTGCTTCTCGCCGGGGTCTGCCAGCCAAACACAGTAGTGCACCCCCCTAATAGCCGGTATAGGTACTCCTTCTGTCGAGTACCACGGGTCTAAACCCAAACACAATAGTGCTCCATCCTCCATGGGTCTCCACCTAAACATAGTAGTGCTCCGTCCACTGGGCTAGTCGACTCACTCCAAGTTGAGTCGGTCAAGCAGTCGTCAGGTCTCAGCCGGCTACACAGTCTCCGTACTCCATACGCTCATCTCCGGGAGGGTCCACTCCACTTTACAGGTCAATACTTCAAATATCTCAATTTCCCATGAAGAAGTATCTCAAAGGACCGCCTCATCATAGGGTTCTCAACGCAACAGACGACGCGTCAATCGGACGCCCCGTCTGTGAGTTATTACCCATTTCATCCCAGGGGCCCGGTTGGTTTCGTGTACGAACCAACCCGACTATATCTCAATTGTTCCCTAAAATCTCAAAGGGTATACTCATAGGGACCGTTTCTAAATGTGATCACCAACGCCGCTGACGGTTCGTCAAACGGTCGTCTGGACTGGAAGTTATCAGCTTTTCCATTCTAGGGGCCTGGTTGGATTATGGGTCCAATCCAACCCAGCCACTATCCAACTACATCCAAACCTCAGTAGAAGTCTGAAAAAAGTTCCGTCTCATCAAGAGGAATCCAACAAAGTCGACGGCACGCCAATCAGACGTCTGGAGCTCAATCTATAAGTGTTACCGCTCCGAGGGCCAGGTTGGTTTCGTGTTCGAACCAACCCGGTTGTACGCAAAGTTCTCCGAAACCTTCTGTGTAATATAATGAACCGCCCGACTTGATCCAAGGATCACATGTCAACTGAAAGTGCGTCAATCGGAGGTCTGTAGCCCAATATATGGGCGTTTGAAAAAAAACTGCCCGAAAATAGCGGGTTCGGGCCCGATCCGACCCGGCCCGTTACCCCCCCCCCCCCCCCTCGGGTGGGCCAAAACGGGTCGACCCGACCCGGGTCTGGGTCCGGCCCAATAGGTCACGGCCTGGACTAGTGGGCACGGCCTGGCCTAGTCGGCACGGCTCGACTCGGCCTGGGCGGCCCGACCGGATTCGCGCTGGCGCGGAGCCCACATGGCCAGCGGGTGCGAGGGGTTACAACCCCCCCCCCCCATGGTCGAAAGAAAATCGGCGCGGCATTAATCTGTGTCGCTCTGCCTCCGAAACAGCTAACGCATTCCGGTTTGGCCCACCGCCAGGGCTCAGCCGTGGCGGTTTTGTTCCGATGGCGCGCCGCCGCCGCCTTCCGCAGACCACCGGACGCGCTCCAGTGGTCCGTTTCGCCTACCGTCTTCTCCAGTGGTCCTCCCATGACCTGATATTCACTTCGATGTCTTCAAATCACCTCCACGGCCCATTCCATCATCTCCCATCAATCTGGACGTCAAATAAACAAACTGCGGCCTCTTCGTGGTTTTCCAGCGCGGCGCGACGGCGCCGCGGCTTTGTTCGGCCTCCACGGCGCGGTGCGACGGCGTCGCGCTTCTTCACCCGTTCTTCATTGTTTCTACGTGGTGCGATGGCACTGATTAACCTTCGTTCATGCCACGAGAAAAACAACATCGAAGGGGGAGGAGAGTCGGCCATGTTCGTGCGGTCCGACCTCCTCCCGTTATAATGATAATAGGCGGCGCAAGAAAAATACAATGAAAGGCAAGGAAAATATCCATGAACAAGAAAAATAACCCCTACCTAGACATTTGATGTCGCGCATCGGACGTCGCGGAGAATGGCGTCGTGGGGATCGGTCGTAGATTCTGTGGACGTCGGGGTGCGTCAGAGGAGGAAACGACGTATCCTCACTTGTTGTGGAGAATGAGAAGGAAGGCACGTCGTCGTTGGAAATGACCACCATGGTCGGAAACTTCTCCCGTGTCACGGAGGAAGAAGAGGATCGTCGGCGTTCTTCATCGTCCTTCATTGGAGGCTGACGTTATTCTTTGGCGATGGTACGTTCTTCGCGTTCTTCAAGCAGGAAGAACGTTCTTCAAGACTTAGACCTCTTCCTCTTCCAAAGCTTCTCTCACAACGAAAACAACTTAAAGAAATAAGACCTTGTCTTATTTAATTAACTTACACAAGCCACCAGTCAATTCAAAATTCAAAATTGAATTATCAAATTAATTATATTGAACAACTTAACCAGTTTAAAAATTAAGAGAGTTGGATTTTCATTAAAGGGGGGTGCGGGTTCATTACAAATTAAATGGGGGGTTAAGGGGGGTTAGAGAATTTCAAAAGGCGGGGACTCGTGTGGGACCCACCTCACAAAAATCCTCTCATGGTAGGTTATGTGGGTGGGGGCCCCACCAACAACCTCCCCCTTATAGGATATAACCAACTCAAATAAAAATGTCTGCAACACAATTTTTATTTAATTTAAGGTTAGACTCCAAAAAAATAACTTCAAACCCACATAAAACGCAACTATATCAAAGGTCCCCTTAAGCAAATATCGGCGTTGCGGATTCATCGGTGCTCTCGAATTTCAATTCCGAGCACCAGTTCAAAAGTTAGAAAAACCTGCTGGTTCGTTCACTGAACGTACCCAAGCTAAACTTCGGAAGTTGATTCCGGGAACACCGGGCCTCAGAATCAGGTGCCTTCAGAAACTGTATTCTTGTAAAATCCCAAGGAAAATTTAGAAAAAATTTCCCTTGAAATTTCCGGGTCTTTACATTACTCCAACCTCAGGGCTTTACGTCACCGTTAAGCTATAACACAAACTAGGTAATCAAAAGTGGTACTGAGCACGCATCTGAGCCTTCCACTCCCATGTGCTCCCCTGGAGGTTGTCGTACTGCCAGTGAAAGTGCACCTGAGGAATCGACCGTTCACACAGGACCCGCTACTATCGATCCTCGATCATCACTGGAACCTTTGTTCATGTCACCCTATCATCGACGTCCAACTCCTTGAGGTCGATGATCTGTGAAGGATCAAGCACGTATCTCCTCATTCGAGGTACGTGGATGATTTCATGCACCCGGTGCAACTGTGGTGGAATGGTCAAGCGGTAAACCACCCCGCCTACCTTGCTGAGGACCTAGAAAGGTCCGTTGAACCTCGGAAATAACTTTCCACCTTGGCCACATCTCCGTAAACCTCGTCGAGGTGAGACCCGCATAAGGACGTGATCGTCATCCTCGAACTGTAGAGGCCTCCATTTCCAGATTAGATCAGAAACTCAAAACTCCCGCTTCCACGAGGGTAAGGTTGACTGACACAAGAGTGATCGACCACACCCTCCTGTTCATGAGTTTATCCTGTACTGCCTGGGGTTTCCTTTTCGCGG
Source organism: Viscum album (assembly GCA_963277665.1). Taxonomy (NCBI): domain Eukaryota; kingdom Viridiplantae; phylum Streptophyta; class Magnoliopsida; order Santalales; family Viscaceae; genus Viscum; species Viscum album. The sequence continues at coordinate 1,329,587,419 of OY728162.1, forward strand.
ACCAAGGAAAACACATTCCGACATTGTAGTTAGACCACAACCTTTTTTCCTAATACAGTCAATCCGAGCATGAACTTTGAATCCAATACATACCGAGACCAACATCGTAAGGCCTCGACGCTGCCACCATGAGATTCCAACTGAAACTCTCACCTCGAGGGTAAGATCACATTGCCGGCGTAAGTGTGATTATCAAGTATCCTCCAAAAGGTATCTCCAAATGTGAGGGTCAAGTCTACGGCTTACCGGAAACTCTAGGTCTGGGAAAAGATTCATGGAAGGAAGGAATGATTCATGTAACACCCAAGATTTTTATGAGTAATATTTTGTTTTTATATATATCATCAAAGGAATCTTTCACTACATACTAGCTTGACTTACTTTACACGCAACCGCGACCTTCCTCGATAGCTTACGTCGTACGCAATACTGAGTTTCACTAAACAACGATATGCTATTAAAATATTATTAAAACTAGCCGTTATGAATAGTAATAACCAATTTTTGAAATTTTATAAATTTTATCTTTCAAAATGGACTTCATTTTTGGATTCGGAATACCGAAATTAGCCTAGGGTGAAATTTTGGTATTTTTATGAAAACTTTCAATTTTTGATGAATAGTGAAACCACTAAGTGGTAGGTTAAAAACTGAATTTTGCATAAAACATAATTTTACCGCTTCTGTGAATGGAATTTCGAAAATCCGACAGACACGGTTAATATCAAGGACTAAAATGTGGTTCAATGAGATGAAAATAATTTTTGGTAAATAGTAACTTTTTACTTTTTTTTACCACGGTTAATAGTAAATAGGGTAACTAAGGGTAAATATGATATTACTATTACCCTAACACATGTCCTAATTCTATTGGATAAGTGTAATTCGACCAAAAACAACCTTATGAATATAATATGACCATTTAGGTCCACTTTGATTAGATTAGGACATTTATTATTAAGAAGGGTTAAAATAGTTAAAATCAAAGTTTAATAAGTAAATAATTTTTAATATGGGGTTATACATAAGATAAATTCGACTATAAATATTCATTAGAAATATAAAAATATTTCCTACATGATGGTATTTTATTTATAATTTTTAGACATTAAATAATTTAATGTATTTATGACACAATTATGATGCAGTAATTATCTTATTTATGAAATATTGACATAATTGATGTTATAAACACCAAAATAAATGTAATTTGAGACTTTATATGAATTCCAATAATTTTCTAGGTTACTATGATATATTAGTGTTGATTTAATCAACTTGGTTTGACATATAATTCTGTTATGACTTTCAAAAAAATCATATATCAAATAGTGTCAAAATTGACACAAAATAGTTTTTAAATAAAATATTATATTATTAATTGTTATTTTATTCCTAAAAATCTGAGGTTCGACCAAATGACTTAGATAAGGATATATATATTAATAATAAACAATTTGGGGTTCTTTTGGCATGTTATAGTAAGTGTATTAACCATATAGTGTAAGAAAACAAAAGACACGGTAAAAGTTAAATTATTTAACTTAGAGTTAAATATAATTGATAAGGTTAAAATAATAACCTAAACTTGTCTACATCCTATTTGTTGATAGGATTTAGACCCATCCCCACTTTATATTCGAAATAAGTCCCTTTGGAACCATTATAAACCGATTTTGACTTTAATGTAAAATAATATTTTGAGATATTCCTATGTTGCCCCTCTCCTCCCTTATAAAAGGGCACCTCCTCCCCCTCCTCCTCACACCAATTTGAGCACTCAAGCTCGGCCAACCCCTGCCATTTTCTCCTCTCCACTTCCCTAGAATAATCCTAGAGGTCCTGGTCTTCTTCAAAGACCAATCTTAGTTCCCTAAATGGAGGATTCAAAGAAGCGTTCCAAAGAAGAGGTGATATCCATTACCGATCTTTTCAATTTCATTCTTCTTCAACTTCTTATTCATTAGTTGTTTCATGATAAAGTAATAACATTAGTATTACTTACATACTGATATGTTATTATAAATATGAAACAACCCTAATACACCTTCTATCCATCCTACGGAAAAATGAAATCACCGCGCGTGCGTACGTACAGAATACCGTCTCCACGTCGTGGTGTAATCTATTTTCCACCATCACCTTACATGGATGGTTATAATGGTGTAATGAGTAACTATTTATGATTATTATAAAGTAATATTGATACTGACATAATACACATATACTCCAATAAAATTCCATGATCATAGGAACGATATCATCACTCGTGCGTACGTATGGAATACCATCTCCACGATGTGATGCGACTCGTTCTACATGATCATCATTACATAGTAATTATATAAATGAATTGAATGAATAAATATGATATATGTTACAATAATACCATTCTGGATATAAGGTATCTATAACCTTAAAAGAAGAATAAGAATTTATTCGGCAAAACACGCATAAGAACAAAAGGCAATAAAGACCCGAGTAACAAGTAACAATGAAATATTACTAACAAGAAGCTAAGAATATGACCATATATGATATCATATCAATATGTATGATTCTGGAATAAGTCAATAACATTATTTAAACCATTATACAGGAGCTTCAGACACATACAAAGCAAATCGGACCTAAGGTAAGGGAAATATCACAATCTCATTTTTATCCGAGATTGTTTATTCGTAAGTATTTACTGGGGTGTATTTTATCATCCACATACATGTTTCCTCAATATGTAATATTATTTCCATCCACCTACAATTGTTTAAATCCATTTTTACCCTTAGGTGAGTTTTTAGTAATATGTATGAAAGGAATCTTTTGTCGTTTTTCTTACGAGGTACTTTTTGACTTTTCCGACAAAAGTACGAAGAATGTTTTTTTAACTTATACGGCATGAATGGATTTTTAAAACATTATTTCCAAGAATCTTCCTTTATATGTTTTCAAGTTTATTTTTAATCAACTTCTTTATTTTATAATTTTATGACATGATAAGAAAGGAAAAGTGTTTTTGAAGTAGAAAGGATATTTTCTTCAAGAATGGAGTTCAAATGTTTTATCAAAATTATTTTCCATCTAAGATAATATAGGGTTCTGTTTTTATCCCTATTATTACATTGATTTGATTATGTTGTGAGGGAATTATTTTTATGAAGTCATTTACCTTATATGATTTTTTTTATGATGTCATGATGTTTCAAGAATCCCATTTTTGTTACATGTGTTATGCGATGATGTATGATTTATGAATATGTGGCACACATAAGAAAGGATTCATTATAAGATGGGTGGGACCTATATCTCCCTCCAATGAATTGGGTAAAGATTTTATATCTCATGAGATAGACATGGCTGGAACAGAAGGTTATTTCGGTTCAGTGATACAGGACTGAAACGAGGAGTGAACTCGGTTCAGAAATGGACTTTGTCCGCTAAGATAGTCTTGGAAATGATTCATGACTTACAAGAAATGATTTTCCATGATTATGTGTGCATGCCACAAAGTTTCAAGTTTTATGTTATGATTATGGGGATCTCATTTTCACTTCTATGATTTATTCCAAGTTAAGATATTATGATCTCTTTTGCAGGTTATGATTTTCAAAAAGATATGATATGATTTTTATTTCCTTTATCTGCCCTTGATGAGCATTTGAGCTCACCCTTTTATGTTTTCTTTTCCCCAGGTCAGGAAGATGGATATTAAGTAGAATATGCTAAAAGGGACCCTAGATATGACGAAATAAATGGGAGACACTGTAGAAGATTTATGAACCAGTTGTTTATGTTTCCCAGTTTCTAAAGACACTATAACTATACGGTCCTTTGTGGTTTTGTCATATGTTGTAATAAGTGTGCTTCAATTTTGAAGTATTAACAATGTATTTAAAGTATGGGTCGTTATAGTTGGTATTAGAGGAAAGGTATAGTCAACCTTTGGAAACTAGGATGTGAAAGCCTTAGTAAGAACCCTAAGGATAAGTCTAAGAATAGAACACAATCTTAGTGTTTTAGAAATGGCCATGAATACCCTAGGATAAGACCTTAAGTGTGAAATTTTATCCTTGATTATGTGGTTTTCCAATTATAATTAGTGTTTCTCACACTATTCTTCTTGGTTTTAGTCAATGGCTGGAACCCGAAGGAACCGTGTTAATGCGGAATGCGATGGGCAATGCAATGATTGTCCTTCTGAGCAACCAAACGATATGGGAGCTGGAATGCAAAATCTTGTAGCCATGCTCACACAACTTTCTCAATCTATGAATCATGCAGGACTTCCAAACGAGAAAAGGAAGGAGCAACATTCTGTTGAATCCTTCATGAGGCAGCGTCCACCTTCTTTTAGCGGGTCTACTGATCCATTAGTTTCTGAACAATGGATTAGTACTACTGAAAAGATATTTTCAGTTCATCAATGTTCTGAACATGATAAAGTCATCCTAGCAGTGTATCATTTGGAAGGAGATGTTGATCAATGGTGGAATCTTATTAAGAATACGATGCAAAGGGATGAAATTGAGTCCATGGAATGGGACGAGTTCAAGAACTTATATTTCAATAAGTACTTCCCTTGTATTCTCCGAACAAAGATGGAGAAAGAGTTTCTTGAACTGAAGAAAAGGGATGATGAATCTGTTGGTACCTATGAAGCAAATTTTACAAGACTTGCAAGGTACGCTTCTGGTATTATTATCCAACCTGAGAGTAAGATCGATCGATTCTTTAGTGGCATAAAACCAAGTCTTCGAAGGGCGTTAGCCATAAGGGACTTCAATAGCTATGAGGAAATCGTTCGATGTGCTCTCAAAGTCGAGATGGAGATTGGAGTAACCCATCAGTCATATGGGTTTGATAAGAAGAGGAAAATGGAATTCAAAGGAAAATCTAAAGAGCACACTGAAAAGAAGATGAGCTTTCCCTTATGCTCAAAGTGTGGAAAGAAACATGGAGGGAGTTGTCTTAAAGGGACAAGTAAATGTTTCAAATGTGGAAAGGAAGGTCATCGGGCATTTGAATGCCGCGATAATGGGAAGAAGATGTCTAATGATGCAAACAAAGGAAGGGATACACAAAATGAACCTACTACACTTCAATGTTTCAAGTGCAAGGATATGGGGCATTATGCCAATCAATGACCAAATCCAAGGGTTGATGATGATGGTCAACGTCAACAAACTCTTAAGGCTAAAGACAAAGGAAAGTCACATGCAATTTCTATCAGCGATGTGGAGTACGATAACGATGTGGTGAAAGGTACACTTACCATCCACTCTAAAGTAGCAAATGTTTTATTTGATTCTGGATCCACCCACTCTTTTATTTCTGAAGAATTTTCTAAGGGTATCACCGTATTACCTCAACAATTAGATGTTGAGTTAGCTGTGACAACACCTAATGGCACATCAATCGCATCAAAAGTTTATAATTCCTCTCCGATCGAAGTTTGTGGGAAAGTGCTTCCTGCAAATCTTGTGATCATTCCTATAGTGGAATTTGATGTGATTCTTGGCATGGATTGGCTTTCTTTATACGGAGCTCATATCAATTGCCAAAGAAGGGAAGTCACATTTTATATTCCAGATCAATCTATGATCATCTATCAATGCAAGGATGAACATAACCTTCCAGTGGAAATTTTTCCATTTTATGGGTATTGATTCCACTAAATGAAGGTATTTATCTCAAATGGTTGGTGAGAAACTCGCGATTAAGAATATTCCCATCGTACGGGAGTTTGATGATGTCTTTCTGGAGGAATTACCGGGTCTTCCACCAAATCGTGAAGTTGAGTTTTCAATAGAACTCGTACCGGGTGCTTTGCCTATTTCAAAGACACCTTATAGAATGGCACCAATTGAGTTGCAGGAATTGAAGAAGCAACTCCAAGAGAATATTGATAAGGGATTCATACGCCCTAGTGCGTCACCTTGGGGAGCACATGTTCGATTTGTTAAGAAGAAAGATGGATCAATGAGACTCTACATTTATTATTGAGAACATAACAAGATCACTATCAAGAACAAATATCCTCTCCCACGCATTGATGACTTATTTGACCAACTACGCGGAGCTCAATACTTTTCCAAGATTGATCTTCATTCAGGGTATTATCAATTAAGGGTCAAAAGGGAGGATATACCAAAGACGACTTTCCGTACAAGGTATGGACACTATGAATTTATAGTGATGCCATTTGGTCTTACTAATGCCCCTGCTATCATCATGGATATAAGGAATAGAGTCTTTAGAAACTATCTTGATCAATTTATGGTAGTCTTTATAGACGATATTCTTGTCTATTCAAAGGGCAAGGAAGAGCATGTAGATCACTTGAGAATTATATAGATGACCCTGAGAAAGGAGAAGCTTTATGCCAAATTTACCAAGTGTGAATTTTGGCTTCAAAAAGTTGCATTTTTGGGTCACATAATCTCAAAAGAGGTGATATCTGTGGATCCAGCAAAAACAGAGGTTATCGAAAGATGGTCGAGACCAACAAAAGTAACTGAGATCCGATGTTTTCTTGGTTTGGCTGGATATTATCGACGTTTTGTAAAAGATTTTTCACGATTATCTAATCCACTCACCAAGTTGACTCGGAAAGGAGTTAAGTTTGTTTGGACAGAGGAATGTGAAGAGAATTTCAAGGAGTTGGAATGAAGGTTATCCAGTGCACCTGTGCTCACACTGCCTTGTAGTGGAGAAAGGTTTTTGATCTACAGTGATGCATCCAAGAAGTTATTAGGGTGTGTTCTTATGAAAAATGATATGGTGATAGCTTATGCCTCACGAAAGTTGAAAATCCATGAGAAAAATTACCCAACACATGATTTGGAGTTGGCTGCGGTAATCTTTGCATTAAAGATTTGGAGGCATTAACTTTATGGTGAAAGGTGTGATATTTATTCAGATCATAAAATTTAAAAGTATATTTTCACACAAAAGGAGCTGAATATGCGTCAAAGAAGATGGTTGGAGCTAATTAAGGATTATGACTGCTCAATCCATTACCACCCTAGGAAAGCAAACAAGGTGGAAGATGCATTAAGTCGACAAGAACATGCTAGTTTATCCATGATGAGGATCACAAAAGATCCAATATTTATGGATTTACAAAGGATGGATCTTGGAATTATAATGGAAGGGGAAAATCTTATCTTTCTCAAATGAATGTTCAACCATCTATACATGTGAAGATTAAAGAGGCACAGAAAGAAGATGTAGAGTTACAAAAGAAGGTGAGAAATGTTCCTGAATACAACCTTGATTGTGATGGGATAATAAAGTTCAGGAATCGGGTTTGTGTTCCTCCCATCCCCGAATTAAAGAAGGAGCTGCTGGATGAGGCTCATAGTTATTCATTCTCTATTCATCCTGGAAGAACGAAGATGTATAGGGACCTGAAAGAGTACTTCTGGTGGGATGGCATGAAAAGAGATGTTGCTGAATATGTCTCTCGATGCTTGGTTTGTCAACAAGTTAAAGCTGAGAGACAAAAGTCTAAGGGGATGTTACAACCATTACCCATACCCGAATGGAAATGGGAAAACATCACTATGGACTTTGTCACAGGACTTCCTAAAACATCCAAAGGCAATAATGCTATTTGGGTCATAGTTGATCGTCTTATAAAGTCTGCACACTTCATTGCTATTAGAGAGGGTTTATCTCTAGATCATCTTGCCAGGATATATGTAAAGGAAGTGGTAAGATTGCATGGAGTACCACTTTCTATTATATCTGATCGGGATCCGAGATTTACCTCAATGTTCTGGCAAAGTCTTCAGCATACTCTGGATACAGAGTTGAGTTTCAGCACTGCTTATCATCCTCAGACAGACGGTCAGTCTGAGAGAACAATTCAAACCCTAGAAGATATGTTGAGAGCTTCCTCCATGGATTTCAAAGGAGGTTGGGATCAACACCTACCTTTGGTGGAATTTTTTTTATAATAATAGCTTTCACTCCAGTATTCAGATGGATCCTTATGAAGCTCTCTATGGAAAGAAATGCAGGACTCCAACTTGCTGGGATGATGTTGGGGAAAGAAATCTATTAGGACCTGATCTCGTTGATGAAATGGCAGAAAAGGTCAGATCTATTCAACAACACATAAGAGCAGCTCAGAGTCGACAGAAAAGTTATGCCAACAACCGAAGAAAAGACCTAGAGTTTGAAGTGGGTGATAAAGTGTTCTTACGAATATCTCCCTGGAAGAGGGTTATGAGATTTGGAAAGAAGGGGAAGTTGAGCCCTAGATATATCGGTCCTTTCGAAATACTGGATCGTGTTGGAAAGGTAGATTACCGATTGGCGCTTCCACCGAATCTCTCTCAAGTTCACGATGTGTTCCATGTATCTCTCCTGAGAAAGTACATACCTGATCCTTCACATGTACTCAGCTCAGAAGTTGTACCGCTGGAGCAAGATCTTTCTTATGAAGAACAACCGATAGAGATTCTGGATCGTAGCGAAAAAGTCCTACGAAACAAGACCACTCGATTGGTGAAAGTTTTATGGAGGAACCACCAATTAGAAGAAGCTAAATGGGAGCTTGAGGATATGATGAGGGAGAAGTATCCTCATCTGTTTGTTACAAAGTGAAGAATTTTGAGGGCGAAATTCTTTTTAAGGGGGGTAGAATGTAACAACCGAGATTTTTATGAGTAATATTTTGTTTTTATATATATCATCAAAGTAATCTTTCACTACATACTACCTTGGCTTACTTTACACGCAACTGCGACCTTCCTCGATAGCTTGCGTCGTACGCAATACTGAGTTTCACTAAACAACGATATGCTATTAAAATATTATTAAAACTAGCCGTTATGAATAGTAATAACCACTTTTTGAAATTTTATAAATTTTATCTTTCAAAATGGACTTCATTTTTGGATTCGGAATACCGAAATTAGCCTAGGGTGAAATTTTGGTATTTTTCTGAAAACTTTCAATTTTTGATGAATAGTGAAACCACTAAGTGGTAGGTTAAAAACTGAATTTTGCATAAAACTTAATTTTACCGCTTCTGTGAATGGAATTTGGAAAATCCGACAGACACGGTTAATATCAAGGACTAAAATGTGGTTCAATGAGATGAAAATAACTTTTGGTGAATAGTAACTTTTTACTTTTTTTACCACGGTAAATAGTAAATAGGGTAACTAAGGGTAAATATGATATTACTATTACCCTAACACATGTCCTAATTCTATTGGATAAGTGTAATTCGACCAAAAACAACCTTATGAATATAATATGACCATTTAGGTCCACTTGGATTAGATTAGGACATTTATTATTAAGAAGGGTTAAAATAGTTAAAATCAAAGTTTAATAAGTAAATCATTTTTAATATGGGGTTATACATAAGATAAATTCGACTATAAATATTCATTAGAAATATAAAAAGATTTCCTACATGATGGTATTTTATTTATAATTTTTAGACATTAAATAATTTAATTTATTTATGACACAATTATGATGCAGTAATTATCTTATTTATGAAATATTGACATAATTGATGTTATAAACACCAAAATAAATGTAATTTTAGACTTTTTATGAATTCCACTAATTTTTGAGGTTACTATGATATATTAGTGTTGATTTAATCAACTTGGTTCGAACATATAATTCTGTTATGACTTTCAAAAAAATCATATATCAAATAGTGTCAAAATTGACACAAAATAGTTTTTAAATCAAATATTATATTATTAATTGTTATTTTATTCCTAAAAATAAAAGGTTTGGCCAAATGACTTAGATAAGGATATGTATATTAATAATAAACAATTTGGGGTTCTTTTGGCATGTTATAGTAAGTTTATTAACCATATAGTGTAAGAAAACAAAAGACACGGTAAAAGTTAAATTATTTAACTTAGAGTTAAATCTAATTGATAAGGTTAAAATAATAACCTAAACATGTCTAAATCCTATTGGTTGATAGGATTTCGACCCATCCCCACTTTAGCTTCGAAATAAGACCCTTTGGAACCATTATAAACTGATTTTGACTTTAATATAAAATAATATGTTGAGATATTCCTAAGGTGCCCCTCTCCTCCCTTATAAAAGGGCACCTCCTCCCCCTCCTCCTCACACCAATTTGAGCACTCAAGCTCAGCCAACCCCTGCCATTTTCTCCTCTCCACTTCCCTTGAATAATACTAGAGGTCCTGGTCTTCTTCAAAGACCAATCTTAGTTCCCTAAGTGGAGGATTCAAAGAAGCGTTCCAAAGAAGAGGTAATATCCATTACCGATCTTTTCAATTTCTTTCTTCTTCAACTTCTTCTTCTTTAGTTGTTTCATGATAAAGTAATAACATCAGTATTACTTACATAATTATATGTTATTATAAATATGAAACAACCCTAATTCACCTTCTATCCATCCTACGGAAAAATGAAATCACCGCGCGTGCGTACGTACGGAATACCGTCTCCACGCCGTGGTGTAATCTATTTTCCACCATCACCTTACAAGGATGGTTATAATGGTGTAATGAGTAACTATTTATGATTATTATAAAGTAATATTGATACTGAAATAATATACATATACTCCAATACAATTCAATGATCATAGGAACGATATCATCACTCGTGCGTACGTACGGAATACCGTCTCCACGATGTGATGCGACTCGTTCTACATGATCATCATTACATAGTAATTATATAAATGAATTGAATGAATAAATATGATATATGTTACACTAATACCATTCTGCATATAAGGTATCTATATCCTTAAAAGAAGAATAAGAATTTATTTGGCAAAACACGCATAAGAACAAAAGGCAATAAAGACCCGAGTAACAAGTAACAATGAAATATTACTAACAAGAAGCTAAGAATATGACCATATATGATATCATATCAATATGTATGATTCTCGAAGAAGTCAATAAGATTATTTAAACCATTATACAGGAGCTTCGGACACATACAAAGCAAATCGGACCTAAGGTAAGGGAAATATCACAATCTCATTTTTATCCGAGATTGTTTATTCGTAAGTATTTACTGGGGTGTATTTTATCATCCACATCCATGTTTAATCAATATGTAAAATTATTTCCATCCACCTACAATTTTTTAAATCCATTTTTACCCTTAGGTGAGTTTTTAGTAATATGTATGAAAGGAATCTTTTGTCATTTTTCGTACGAGGTACTTTTTGACTTTTCCGACAAAAGTACGAAGAATGTTTTTTTTAACTTATACGGCATGAATGGACTTTTAAAACATTATTTCCAAGAATATTCCTTTATAAGTTTTCAAGTTTATTTTTAATCAACTTCTTTATTTTATAATTGTATGACATGTTAAGAAAGGAAAAGTGTTTTTAAAGTAGAAATGATATTTTCCTCAAGAATGGAGTTCAAATGTTTTATCAAAATTATTTTCCATCTAAGATAATATAGGGTTCTGTTTTTATCCCTATTATTACATTGATTTGATTATGTTGTGAGGGAATTATTTTTATGAAGTCATTTACCTTATATGATTTGTTTTATGATGTCATGATGTTTCAAGAATCCCATTTTTGTTACATGTGTTATGCGATTATGTATGATTTATGAATATGTGGCACACATAAGAAAGGATTCATTATAAGATGGGTGGGACCTATATCTCCCTCTAATGAATTGGGTAATGATTTTATATCTCATGAGATAGACATGGCTGGAACGGAAGGATATTTCGGTTCAGTGATACAGGACTGAAACGAGGAGTGAACTCGGTTTAGAAATGGACTTTGTCCGCTAAGATAGTATTGGCAATGAGTCATGACTAACAAGAAATGATTTTACATGATTATGTGTGCATGCCACAATGTTTCAAGTTTTATGTTATGATTATGGGGATCTCATTTTCACTTCTATGATTTATTCCATGTTAAGATATTATGATCTCTTTTGCAGGTTATGATTTTCAAAAAGATATGATATGATTTTTATTTCCTTTATTTTCCCTTGCTGAGCATTTGAGCTCACCCTTTTATGTTTTCTTATCCCCAGGTCAAGAAGATGGATATTAAGTAGAATATGCTAAAAGGGACCCTAGATATGATGAAATAAATGGGAGACACTGTAGAAGATTTATGAACCAGTTGTTTATGTTTCCCAGTTTCTAAAGACACTATACCTATACGGTCCTTTGTGGTTTTGTCATATGTTGTAATAAGTGTGCTTCAATTTTGAAGTATTAACAATGTATGTAAAGTATGAATCGTTATAATTCATATCAACGCCTGTTACTACGGAAGCTAGTAGTGGACACATACTATCACTTGAATCATTTGTTTAGAGCCATTGGGTCACACTCCTTGACTGCATGTTGCTGCACTCTTCCCCTACTCTCCAGCTCCCTGAGCCAGGTGGGGAAACCTAAGGTGGGTGGTTGTAGCATGTTAAAATGTACACCACCTCATGCTGCTCTCCTATCTATGCCTCCATGTCTTCTTCTTCGTAGACTCATCTCCCCTTAAAGATTCCTCTTCTTGAAATATTTTACACGCCCTAGTCTCTGAGACTGGTGGCAGTTTTCTATTTCTTACCACACCGTCTAGTCTTCATCCGCTCCTGGATGATCTGCACCTTCTTTGCCTATGTTCTGTAAGAGCTTCTAAGATGCCTCCTTTTACGAAAAGAGAAACTCGTTCTCATCCCATGGATGAACCATGCCCATTTCCAAATACAGTCAATCCTGACATGAATGATGTATTCATGCCATGGATGATGTCATAAGGACTCGACGTTACTACCAAGAGATCCAACCGTCACTCTCGCCTCCAAGGGTCGAGTCACACTGTCGGCATCAGTGTGAGGTCACTTGGTCTCCACCAGCAGAAATCTTGAAAGTGAGGCTTGAGTCAACAGTTTCAACCGGGACCTCTCAGTATCAACCGATCAAAAGGAAAAGAAAGAAAACATCACAAAGATAAGTGTCTTTTTATTACTACATCTTGAAGTAAAAATTCACAAAAAAAACATGGAACTAGAAGTACCAATAACAAAAATGTATCCACTAGTTCCACTTCTGTCCACCTGCTTCCGGAGCACTACTGCCTTGTCCACTGCTCAGCTGTTTCTCAAGCACCTGCTGCTACTTCTGTCTCGGTGGCTCCTCCAACGTCTGCGGATCAACTGTGCAGTTAGTCAGACAGTCACGTGCCATGTGACCCTTCCTGTCGCTGGAGTAACACTCTCTATTTCTAGCATGCCTGGCTCTGACCCCACCCCGGGTGCCCTGCACCACTGATCTTAAAACCCAAGATCTCCCATCTGCTAGTCAGGTCCTCCTGGTCCTCTGCATCATTTGTCTACTGCCTACAGATGACTCAGCTACTGATGGAAAAACAAGCAGCAAAGGCAGCAGCTCCTCAACACGCTCGGGGTGTAGAGTCACTGATATAAACTCCAACCTGAAGAAGGTCTTGAAGTCTCCCCATGTGAAGGTCATCCCATCGCAAAAGGGGAACAAGTGGTTCCACCATATCTCAGTTTATTCCTTAAAGAGGGTGGCAGAAAAGATCACCATGAAGTCTGCAGGTGTACCCACTATCATGAAGACTCTCACCACAGCCTCCATCCAATCCTCAGCCGCCTGTGGGTTCGTCTCTCCCCGGAACCTTGGTGGCCTCTGGCGCTGGAACTCGTGCAGCGCGCTCAAGCGGCGTGCATCTCCTACTTCTAGGGCTGGTGGCATCGGTGGCCCAATGTATGGTAGTACAGCCGGTGCCTCCGATGGTGCCTCAACTGCAAGAGGGCCCTGTACCGAAGCCTCGTCTCTCGGCAGGCTGTCCGTACGTATATCTCTCAAGGCTCTAGCTGATCATCCTTGATAAGGCATCTTGAATGGAACAGATGTGACATGGTCAAAGGATTTATACTTGGTGAGCTGACCTGGTTTGAGTTGTTTTAAGGGAAAACCTTTGTAAAAACACACGCAATCAGTGTTTTCATGCACAATGTTGGAAATCAGTTGTCTTGGTCTTGGTGTATGGATACATCAGCTGCCCGCACCAACACAAGACTCCCTGAACTGAAAATCACACTTAGTACCCTTAACACTATTGCTTCACAGAAAGAAATTATCAGAGTTATAAGTTCTGCGGTAGAATCGAATCCTCTGATACCAATTTGTCATGGCCCGTCCTTGGGGATCGTGTCGTGACTACCCCAAGCCCGCCTTCCATAGGCCAGGGGCTGGTGACTAGTACCAAAGCCATAAATCCCGATAACTGGGAAGGCATTGCCTTTATAAAAGTAAACAAAACACCACAGAGTACAAGAGGAAGTAATTCACTAAGTACAAAAGAAGTGCTGAAAAGTAAATGGGTGAGAATACATACCCAAATGAATGTACATCTACAACTGAACGAAAGTACAGAAAAAAAGACAAAAAGCTGGAAGAATAGAAGCAGCTCTTAGGTCGTCTACCTCGGATCCTACCTGAAGGGTAGGTACAGATAGCGCAGCTCCTGGGTCATCCACCACGAATCCTACCTGAAGGGTAGGTACAGATAGCCTCCACAACGCTATCGCCCGTCTGCCTCCTCTGAGTGTCGTCTCGTCATGAAGTTCACCTCCGAATACCGTCCAGTCCTCAAACACTCAACCACCGATAGCGCTTCCCGTCGTCTGCAACCAATACAACGAGGTGCGGGTATAGCCTGTGTAGTGGTGAGTATAAGATACTCAGTAGGGACCCTGAGACCCTCAAGTTCTTACTAAATCCAAAAAGGATAACAACAAAGAATGATATCAACAGATAACCCTTACTTAGGTATAAGCCCATACATATACCTAAGTTATCAAGTAACCCATCTCAATCAAGAGGAACCAAAAAGGTTATGAAATCAATGGATAACCCCTACCTAGGTATATTCCCATACATATACCTAAGTTATCAAGTGCCCCATCTCAATCATGAGTTAAAAACAAAGGTCATAGACTCAGCTAAAACCAGGATTTTCATTATCGAAACCGTAAATACAGAAAGAGCCCAGTCTCTGACAAGTATAGTGATACGGTCACAGCTCCGAGGTACTTCTCACTATCCTAAGACTGCTGAGGTACTCCTCCTGTTGAGTACCACAGGTCATCCACCCAAACACAGTAGTGCTTCCCGCCGGAGTCTTCCACCCAAACACAGTAGTGCACCCCCCCTAATAGCCTGCAGAGGTACTCCTTCTGTCGAGTACCACGGGTCTGCACCCAAACATAGTAGTGCTCCATCCGCCATGGGTATGCACCCAAACATAGTAGTGCTCCGTCCACTGGGCTAGTCGACTCACTCCAAGTCGAGTTAGCCAAGCAGTCGTCAGGTCTCAGCCGGCTACACGGTCTTCGTACTTCGTACGCTCGTCTCCGGGAGGGTCCGCTCTACGAGCTACAGGTCGATACATCAAGTATATCAAAGTCCAATGAATAAGTATCTCAAAGGACCACCTCTTCATATGGGTCTCAATGCAACAGACGATGCCTCAATCGGACGCCCGGTCTGTGAGTTATTAGCCCTTTCGTCCCAGGGGCACGATTGGTTTTTGTACGAACCAACATGAACATTCTCAAATATACCCCAAACTCTCATTGGGTATACTCATAGGGACCGTTCCTCAACGTGATCACCAACGCCGCTGACGGTTCGTCAAACGGTCGTCTGGTCTGGAAGTTATCAGTTTTTCTGTTCCAGGGGCCCGGTTGGATTTCAGGTTCAATCCAACCTGGCCACTATCCAACTGAGTCCAACCATCAAGAGAAGTATGCCAAAAGTTTTGTCTCATCAATAGGAATCCAACAAAGTTGATGGTACTTCAATCGGACGTCTGGAGCTCAAGCTATAAGCATTTCCGCTCCGAGGGCCGAGTTGGTTTCGGGTTCGAACCAACATGGCCATACCCAAAGTTCTCTGAAACCTTGAGTGTAATATAGATAAACGACCCTATCAATCCAAGGATCACATCACAACTAACGGTGTTTCGATCGGAGGTTTGTAGCCCAAGATATGGGTGTTTCAACAAAAACTGCCCGAAAATAGGTGGTTCGGGCCCTGTCTGACCCGATCCGATACCCCCCCCCCCCCGGGTCGGCCCAAACCGGGTCAACCTGACCCGGGTATGGTTCCGGCCCAATAGGGTGCGGCCCGACCCAGTGAGCGAGGCCCGAACCGGCCTGGGCGGCCAGGCACGGCGTGGCGCGCCGCCGCCGCCTTCCGCGGGCCACAGGACGCGCTCCGGTGGTCCGTTTCGTCTGCCGTCTTCGCCAGCAGTCCTCCCGGGACCTAATCATCACTACGATGGCTTCAAATCACCTCTTTGGCCTGTTTAGTCATTGACCATCAATCTGAATGTCAAATAAACAAACAGCGGCCTCTTCGTGGTTTTCCGGCGAGGCGCGACGGCGTCGCGGCTTTGTTCGGCCTCCACGGCGCAACACGATGGTGCCACACTTCTTCGACCGTTCTTCTGTGTTTCTGCACGGAGCAATGGAACCTCTTCACCTTTGTTCATGCCACGACAAACTCAACATTGAAGGGGAGGAGAGTCGGTCGTGTTTGTGCGTTCCGACCTCCTCCCATTATAATGATAACAGGCGGCGCAATAATAATATGATGAACGGCAAGGAAAATATTCATGAACAAGAAAAATAACCCCTACATGGATATTTGACGTCGCACGTCAGATGTCGAGGAGAATGGCGTCGTGGGGTCAGACGTAGATTCCGTAGATGTCGGGGTGCGTCTGAGGAGGAAATGACGTCTCCTCACTTGTTGCGGAGATTGAGAAGGAAGGCACGTCGTCGTTCGCAATGACCACCACAGTCGGCGACTTCTCCCTTGCCACGGAGGAAGAAGAGGATCATCGGCATTCTTCATCGTCCTTCATTGGAGGCCGGTGTTCTTCGTTGGCGATGGTACGTTCTTCGCGTTCTTCAAGGAGGAAGAACGTTCTTCAAGACTTAGAGCTTTTCCTCTTCCAAAGCTTCTCGCACAATGAAAACAACTTAAAGAAATAAGACATTGTCTTATTTAATTAACATACACAAGCCACCAATCAATTCGAAACTCAAAATTGAATTCTAGAATTAATTATATTGAACAACTTAACCAGTTAAAAAATTAAGAGAGTTTACTTTTCATTAAAGGGGGGTGCGGGTGAGTTACAAATTAAATGGGGGGTTAAGGGGGTTAGAGAATTTGAAAAGGTGGGGACTCGTGTGGGACCCACCTAAAAAATATCCTCTCATGGGAGGTTTTGTGGGCGGGGCTCCACCAACAACCTCCCCCATGTAGGATATAACCAACTCAAATAAAATTGTGTGCAACACAATTTTTATTTAATTTACGGTTAAACTCCAAAAAAAATAACTTCAAACCCGCATAAAACGCAACTATAGCAAAGGTCCCCTTAAGAAAATATTGGTGCTGTGGTTTCATCGTTGCTCTCGGATTTCAATTCCGAGCACCTTTCCAAAAGATATAACAACCCGCTCGTTCGTTCACAGAACGTACCCGAGCTAAACTTCAAAAGTTGATTCTAGGAACACCGGGCCTCACAATCAAGTGCCATCAGAAACTGTGTTCTTGTAAAATCCCAAGGAAAATTAAGAAAACATTTCCCTTGAAATTTCTGGGCATTTACATTGAAAATGAAGAATGAGTAAACCCTCGTTGCACTTTAATTAGCATGAGTCAACAATCATTTCACATGACGTATCATGATACTATACTTTACCCAATGCATTGGAGTGCTATAAGGGTGCACCCTTCTAAACATTTCATTTCATTCATAAGTGTGCCACGTGGATCGTAAAATATGGATTAATAAAAAATAATCATTTATTCCAAAATAAAGGAATGTGGAATTAATACATGAATCTTTATAATCAATAAGTAAATGTGCATAAAGGTGAATACCCATGATATAGAAATGAGCATTGTATTCACTACACAATTCCATTGGCTTATAAAATCGGTGCGACTTCGGCAGCATAACAGCATGACATAAGAATTCATAAAAACTGGTTGATAAGAGAGAAAGGGGTTACTCATCATATATACATGTACTGGATAGTAATGAGGTCATATAGATACATGTCCCAACAATTTTAATGGAATTTATATTCATGATACAAAAGTATTTTTTGAATGTAAAAGATGAGAGAGAAAATCCTTTCAGAATTTCGGCATAGTAATGGGTGTACATGGGAGGCATTTAATGAGAGGGAAAGGGGTCTCCCAACATTAAAAAATAAATAGGGCAGTATTAGGGAGGTGCAAAAACTATACCCCAATATTCATAATTGAAATTAAAAGGGCAAAACAACTTAAAGAAAATTGGAAAAAAATGAGAAAGGAAGAAAAAACCCTTACTTGGAAGTGTGCTTCCAAAGGCTAGAGAGAGGTTTTTGAGAGGCTTTGTGGGAGCTTGGGGCACCTTGGGAGGATTCTAGAGAGAGTATGGATGAGTTTGGATGAACTCCAAAGGCTTTTATTGAGGAGGAAGTTGGATATTGGGTTGGATTATATAAGAAAGGTGAGAGAATTCTTTATTATTTAGGTTTGGGACCCCTTATATTAAATTAATCCAAACCAAAAACCATCCCATGGTTTTGCACATGGTTTTTGGAAAAGGGAAGGGGAAAAAAATATTTTATAATCCCAAAGTCCGAACATCTTAAAATAATAGGGTTGCATATGTGGAGTTGAGTCACACTCCCATGGAAAATAATTTAAAAAGACAAGGTGTTTAATAAGTCTTGAAGGGTCCATTAATGCTTTGAAAAGTAAGTCAAACAAACCCCAAATCACATTATTTCAATGTTAAAAAATATATTGGATGAAAATAAAGCTTATAGTATTTTATTAAATCACTATTGGGTCATTATGATGTCATAAAACACATTATATATTTAAACAATATTTAATTTTTACCCAAAAAAATTGACTGTCTCAGAAAATTATGAAAAATTCACCGTTGGATAATTTTGATGTCCTGGTTACAGAAATAACATTTATTTTATATAAATAATTTTCTAAATATTTTAATTTTCACTTTTAAAATATAAACCGGCATTTATCGAAAATTCACGGGTTTGGACAAAAATGGATTTCAATCCTTAATTAAAATTACAATTGCATTCATAAAATTAAATGATCATTTATATATAATAAAAATTAATTTAGTAATAATATTTTATTAAAATATTATTTAATTCAAAAATCCCTTAATTTAATAAAATATAATTATTACTTAAATAATAACTACAAACACTATTTGTACATTAAAAATTGTTTACAATGTGTCAATAATGACAATAAAGTATATTAATTATTATATAAAAAAAATAATGTACATGAACATAGTACTAGCGATTTGTTACATAGCCCCTTAAAATAGCCACATTAGACCTAAGGGTAAGGTGTGCGATGGTGAAAGACTCTTGGGGTGGCTCGGATAACATCGCTCCAGTGGTAATTTCTATAAACTTCCACTTTTCCCGTAGACGGTCACGTTCGAGCTTGACATGAGGAAGCTCAGCTTGGGCATAGTCAAGAGCGAAGCCCAAAGGAGCCACCTCTTTTCCGAGCTCCGACAAATGGGCTTCGTATGGAGAAATTCTGCTGGATGAGGCCATCACTTCCTTTTTCTGAGTAAATTGGATTTGTTAAAGCCCTATATTTATACTAATCATCTAATCACTGTTCCACGGCTATAATAGCAACGGTCACAATTCTTAACATAAAACCAAAGAAGTTGAAATTTTATATAAAAATTTTACATAAAGATACATTTAATTAGATCAGGAGGGATTTCTATTAATGAAACATTGGTTCATTACAATATTCCCCCCTTAAGAAATTTCTCCCTCAAAATTCCCTTTTTCCCACACTAAAACAGATGTGGGTAACTCAGCTTCATCATTTCCTCTTATTCCCAAGCTGCTTCTTCAAACTTGGGGCTTCAACACAACACCTTGACAAGGTGCATTATCTTTTTTCTTATAACTTTTCCTCTATGATCTAATATATTCATTGGTTACTCCTTATAAGAAAGATCATGCTCCAACTGTACCAACTCATAAGAGAGTACAAGTGAAGGTACTAGTATGTACTTCCTTAAGAGGGATACATGGAAGACATCATGTACATTGGACATGGTAGGTGGAAGTGCTAGTCGATAGGCCACAGCCCCGAAACGATCATGAATCTAAAATGGGACGATGTACCTTGGACTTAACTTCCCTTTCTTTCCAAACCTCATGACCTTCTTCCAAAAAGATATGCATAGAAAAGCCATTTCTGCAACTTTAAACTCAAGGTCTCATCGATGATTATCTGCATAACTCTTTTGTTGTCACTGGCCTACCTTGATATGTTGTTGAATGGTTTTCTCCTTCTCCACCATTTCTTCGACCATTTCCATTCAAAGAAGATTACGTTCACCGACCTCATCCCAACACGTCGTTGTTCTTCATCTTTTCCCATAAAGGGTTTCATATGGTGCCATTTGGATGCTTGAGTGGAAACTGTTATTATAAGTGAACACAACCAGTTGAAGATGTTGATCCCATCCTACATTAAAGTCCATTGATCATGCTCTCAACATGTCCTCAAGTGTTTGGATAATCTGATCGGATTGGCTATCAGTTTGAGGGTGATAAGTCGTCCTGAAGTTCAGTTCAGTATTCAGAACATGTTGAAGACTCTTCCAAAACATAGATGTGAATCTTGGATCTCAGTCAGACACAACAGATAGTGGTACTCCATGAAACCTTACCACTTCACTGATATATATCTGTGCCAATTGATCCAATGGTAAATCCTCCCGAATAGCAATGAAGTTTGTAGTCTTTGTAGGATGATACACAACAACCCAGATTGCATGGTTTCCTTTGGATGTCCTCGGAAGTCCGGTGAAAATGACCATGGTGATGTTCTCCCATTTCCATTCTGGTATGGGAAATGGTTTCATCATCCCCTTAGACTTCTACCTCTCTGGGTTCACTTGCTAGCACACCAGGCACATTGATGTATATTCAGGGATCTCCTTTTTCATATTATCCCACCAAAAGTTTTCTCAGAGATCTCGATACATCTTTGTGCTCCCTGGGGGAATAGAAAACTTTGAACTATGTGCATCATCGAAAAGTTCCTTCTTCAGCTCCGGACATGATGGAACACATAGTCTTTTCCCAAACCGTACAATTCCTTCTTCATTAACATTAAACTCCGAAGAATTCCCTTTTTCTATAGCTTCCACCTTTTCCTGAATTCCCACATCATCATTTTGAGCATCCTTTAACCTTTCCAAAAGAGACGGTTGAGAAATCATTTGTGAAAGGATTGATGATGTTCCCTTCTTTATGATTCCCATGTACATATTCATCAAGTCTAAGAATATTGGATCCTTCTCAATTCTCATCATTGGTAGAATCACTGGGTCCTTTCTACTTAGAGCATCTGCCACCTTGTTTTCTTTCCTAGGGTGGTAATTTATTGAACAGTCACAATCCTTGATGATCTCTATCCAGCTTCTCTGGTGCATATTAAGCTCTTTCTATGTGAATATATATTTAAGACTCTTGTGGTCAGTATATATCTCACATTTCTCCCCATAGAGATAATGCCGCTAGATTTTCAAGGCAAAGATCATCGCCGCTAACTCCAGATCAAGCGTTGTATAATTTTGCTCATGGATTTTCAACAGCCTTGAGGCATACGATATCACTTTATCATTCTGCATCAGCGCACAACCTAAGCCCTTCTTCGAAGCATCAATTAATACAACAAAAAGTTCCCCACTTCTGGGTATAGTGAGCACGGGCACAGTGATAAGCCTCCTTTTCAAATCCTTAAAGAATTCTTCACATTCATCACTCCAAGCAAACTTTACTCCCATTCATGTTATCTTGGTAAGAGGGTTGGAAAATCGTAAGAAATTTCTCCCAAATCGTCAATAATATCCAGCTATCCCCAAGATGCTACGGATATCTGTTACTGATGTTGGCCTCAGCTATCTCTCAATTGCATCTGTTTTGGAGCGATCCATAGATATCCCATTTCTTGTGAGGATATGGCCCAAGAATGAGACCTCCTTCAACCAGAACTCACACATTGTCCAAAGTCTCTAGTATAGTTCTTAAATGCTTCTCATGATCCTCCTTGGTTTTGGAGTATATTATAATATCATCTATAAATACTATCACAAATTTGTCAAGGTAATCTCTAAAGACTCTATTCATCAAGTCCATGAAGATTTTTGGAGAATTAGTGAGTCCGAAAGGCATTACTATGAATTCATAGTGCATGTATCTTGTACGAAAAGTAGTCTTGGGGACATCTTCCTTCTTCACCCTTACTTGATAATATCCCGACTGCAAATCTACCTTGCAGAAGTATTGTTCTCCATGAAGCTGATTGAACAAGTCATCGATCGGTGGTAGAGGATACTTGTTCTTTATCATTATTTTGTTAATTTCACGATAATCGATGCAAAGCAACATTACCCCATCCTTCTTCTTGACTAAGAAAACTAGTGCACCCCATGGTGAAGCACTTGGGTGTATAAACCCTTTATCCAGATTCTCCTGTAGTTGTTTCTTTAGATTTTCAAGCTCTACAACATCCATTCTATATGGATTCTTGGATATTGGTAATGCCCCGGGTATAAGTTCAATTGATAATTCAACATCTCTTCTAGGAGTAAGATCGGGTAGTTCCTCGGGAAACACTTCAGCGAATTCCCTCACAATAGGCATTTCTTCAATGATGGTTTCTTCGTTGGACTCAATCATCTGAGCCAGATACACGTGCTTATAGGGCAGTAATATCCATTCTTGAGATGATGGAGCTAAAGGAGATTCATCTTACTCCTTACACTTGTAAATAATCGGGGGTCGATTCTCCATATAGAGTGTGATCTCCCTTTCCTGGCAATTTATGTTGGCTCTATATAAGGAAATCCAATCCACTCCAACAATTTCATCAAATTACACCAAAGGTAGTATGAAGAGGTTCTCCGGGAAATTCAATCCACAAATTATAGCAGGGGAGGACATATATTCCTGGGATGCAATGATTGCCCCATTTTCCACACTCACCGACATCTTCACTTCCATGATTTGTGGTGGTGCTGGGATTGTTCTACTAAATATTCGAGATATAAAAGAATGTGTAGAACCTGAATCAAATGATATGTTCACTATTCTTGATGAATAACTAGCGTACCAATCACCACTTCATTTTCGGGGTTCAATTTGAAAAACGTGATGGAAAAAGATCTTACATGCTACCTTGGAGGTTGTTTGTTGCTTCCAAAAACCCTTATATTAGGTCACTGATTTGAAAAATTCCCCAGTTCTTTGCATTTGTATCATTGAACAATGGGTTGAGGCTCTAACGGAGCATTCATATCTTCTGTCACAGCCGCGGGTATTTCTTGACGATAGTTAACCGCTAGGTGCCCTTCTCTTCCACACCTGATACATTTCCACATCCCCTTAAGGCAATTTCCAGGGTGATTCTTTCCGCACTTTTGGAAAGTGGGGTGTTGGATCTTCTTAGCACCATTGGATTTATCCATCAGACCGGAAGCATTGAAGTCCACCTTACATTTCTTGTCCCCATGATACCCCTGTGATTCTCCGATCTACATTCCTACCTTGAGGGCACATCAGACAATTTCCTCATAGCTGTCGAAGTCATGGATTGCTAATGATTTCCGTAGGCTAGGCTTCAACCCACCAAAGTAGTGGTCAACTTTGCATTCTGGGGTTACGACATAGCTAGAAGTGTATCGTGCAAGCATTGTGAAGTTTTCTACGTACGCTCCAACAGATTCTTCATCTTTTTTCTTCAGGGAAAAGAAGTCCCTTTCCATCTTAAGCCGGAGGGTGCATGGAAAATATTTATCGAAAGACATCTTCCGGAAATCATTCCATTACAATGACTCGATCTCCTCCTCATGCTTTTTATTTTTGATATACGTCCACCATTGATCAGCTTCACCCTCCATATGATAAGCCATCATGACAACCTTCTCTTGTTCAGAACATTGAAGGATGTATAAGATCATTTCAATGGAGTTGATCCATTGTTCAGCAATCATGGGATCAGATGATCCAATAAAAGTAGGATGCATTTGTCTCATAAATCTCTCGATAGTGACTTGTTCAGTCTTAGGGGGGGTTGAACGTTTCTCTTGACCTATGTTTCTATTCAAAACTTGAGTTATCTGAGAGAGAGAAGTGTGACAAATTTCGTGATTCCTGCTCCCATTGGGTTGGGCATTTCATTAGTACAGTCATCACACTGATCTTCACAATGGTTATTAGCCCAAGTCCTCCAATTACCGACCACTGGCTAGAATAAAAGGAAAGTTAGGGGTAACACATGAAGGGTAATCCAAAGACAAAAGTTGATGACTTATAATTAAACTTTTATTTCCTTAACTCATAAGTCTATAGGCTTCAATCTAGGCTTTTCATGATCTAATTTCTAACATATACTCTTAGGGGCATTTTTTTAATTCCCTTAATGAGGGTTCATATTAAGATTGCTAATTTTCCAAAACATATCCCTCGGCGGTGTTGTAACCCAGAGTTCATCAAGGCCTGTTGTACTACACCAATTCTCATTCGAGTCTAGCTTAAAACGGTGTTTTCGGGTTTTACCCCTTGGATACATCTGTGCCAGAGCCGCCTTTACCCGTTTGTATCCAGACATGGATGTATTTTCTTGATAAACCACTTACTGAGTACTTACCAAAACATAGGGTTATTTTTATTATACTTAGTCTTGTCTCTAAGGTTTTAAAAGGGTTTTATAATCCTTTTCCCAAAATAACTAAACTTATCCTCTTATACAAACTATGTCAACCCTGCTTTTTAATACAAACTTAAACATGATTTATTACATAAAACTTCACTTGATAAAATAATGAAGATAGAGAAGTTTAGTGTCTTTGGGTCTTAGGATAATTACATAAAACCTTCAAACATTAAATACAACATCTATATTGAAAACATCCTTTACATGACCACTACATTCCCTCGTACTTAGCATTGCATGGTATAACCTGAGGCATGCATAAGAAAAGGGGTGAGCTATAAATCCCATAAAGGGAATAAACATCGAATGACATGAGGAGGAAAATACCTGTCAGACATTATGTATATCAATAGATCACAAGAGAAACATGAACATAATGTTATGATAAAGCATGATAATCATAACATGGAAATGTGGCAACAACACTTAACATGGAATTAGCATGAGCCAAGGCCCATTGCACATGGAGCATGAGTAAATCCTCATTGCACATGAACCATGAGTAAACCCAAGTTTCACTTGAATTATCATGATTCAACACTCATTGCACATGACGTATCATGATACTATACTTTACGCAATGCATTGGAGCACTATAAGGGCGCACCCTTCTTAAACATTTCATTTTATGCATAAGTGTGCCACATGGATCATAAAACATGGATTCATAAAAAATAATCATTTATTTCATGATAAAGTTATTTGGAATTAATAAATTAAACTTTATAATCAATAAGTAAGTGTTCATAAAGTTGAATACCCTTGATGGAGAAATGGGCATGGTATTCACTACACAATGACATTGGCTTAGAAAATCGGTGCGATTTCGGCAGCGTAACGGTGTGACATAAGAATTCCTAAAAAATGGTAGATGAGAGTGAAAGGGGTTCATCATCATATTTACATGTAGTGGAAATTAATTAGGTCATATATATACATGTCCCAACAATTTTAATGGAATTTAGATTCATGATACTAAATTATTGCATGAATGTAAAAGAGGAGAGAGAAGTTCCTTTCGGAATTTCGGCATAGTAACGGGTGTACATGGGAGAAATTTAATTAGAGATAAAGGGGTATCCCATAATTAAAACATAAATAAGGAATTATGAGGGAGGTTCAAAACCACACCCCAAAATTCATAATTGATATTAAATGGGAAAAACCACTTAAAGAAAATTGGACAAAAATGAGAAAGGAAGAAAAAACCCTTACTTGGATGTGTGCTTCCAATGGATAGAGAGAGGCTTGTGAGAGGATTATTGGGAGCTTGGGGTACCTTAGGAGGATTATAGAGAGAATAGGGAAGAGGTTGGATGAACTCCAAAGGCTTTGAGTGAGGAGGATGTGGGAGATTGGGAGGGTTTATATAGAAAAGGTGAGGGAATTCTTTATTATTTAGGTTTGGGACCCCTTATATTAAATTAATACAAACCACAAACCATCCCATGGTTTCTACATAAGGATTTTGGAAAAGGGAATAGTAAAAAAATATGTTATAAGGGAAAAGTCCAAACTTCTTAAAATAATAGGGTTGCTTATGTGGAGGTGAGTCACACTCCCATGGAAGATAATTTAAAAAGACAAGGTGTTTAATAAGTCTTGAAGGGTCCCTTAATGCTTTGAAAAGTAAGTCAAACAAACCCAAAATCACATTATTTTAATGTTAAAACATATATTGGCCGAACATAAAGCTTATAGTATTTTATTAAATCACCATTGGGTCATTATCATGTCATAAAACACATTATATATTTAAACAGTATTTAATTTTTACCCATAAAAATTTACTGTCTCAGAAAATTATGAAAAATTCACCGTTAGATAATTTCGATGCCCTGATTCCAGAAATAACATTTATTTTATCTAAATAATTTTATAAATATGTTAATTTTAATTTTTAAAATAAAAACTGACATTTATTGAAAATTCACGGGTTTTGACAAAAATGGCTTTCAAACCTTAATAAAAATTACAACAGCATTCATAAAATTATATGACCATTTATATATAATAAAAATTAATTTAATAATAATATTTTATTAACAAATAATTTCATTCAAAAATCCATTAATTTAATAAAATATAATTCTTAATTAAATAATAAATAAAAACAATATTTGTACATTAAAAACTATTTACAATGTGTCAAAAATGACAAGAAAGTATATTCATTTTTATATACAAAAAAATAATGTACATTAACATAGTACTAGATATTTGTTACATAGCCCCTTAAAACAGCCACATAAGACCTAAGTGTAAGGTGTGTGATGGTGACAGACTCTTGGGGTGGCTCGGATAACATCACACGAGTGGTAATTTCTATCAACTTCCTCTTTTCCTGTAGACGGTCACGTTCGAGCTTGACATAATGAAGCTTAGCTTGGGCTTGGTCAACAGTGAAGCCCAAAGACACCGCCTCTTTTCCGACCTCCGAAAAATGGGATTCGTATGGAGCAATTCTACTGGATGAGGCCATCGCTTCATTTTTCTGACTAAATTGGATTTGTTAAAGCCCTATATTTATACGAATCATTTGATCACAGTTCAACGACTATAAAAGAAACCGTCACAATTATTAACATAAATCCAAAGAAGTTGACCTTTTATATGAAAATTTTACATAAATATACATTTAATTAGCTCAAGAGGGATCTCCATTAATGAACTATTGGGTCGTTGCAGTGTAGGCACATTGTGATGTATATTGATAAAAGCTGGATCTCATTACTGAGTAAAACACGTTAGTATGCTAAGGGTATGAATAATTTTTTAGATTTTCCCATTTCAAATCAATCAGTTAATAAGAGAATAAGATGTTCATGCCCTAAAAGTAAATTTAGAATATGGTTGAAGTGTGATGACGTTTATGAACACTTGATATTGAAGAAATTCCTTGGCCAATATTTTTTTTTGGATTTGGAACTAACAATCGAACGTTGCAGAAAGTTAAGCAGTAATGTCAATCCATATGAATGAGCTTCCAAATTTAGTAATAATGGAAAATTAAATTAAAATCCTTATAAATAAGGAATTGTTATTTTAAGACACCAACATCAACATCGAAACATATTAGAAAAACTAGGTGAGGATGCGATAAGAGGTGTTTTTTAAACTGTAGGACAACTAGATAATGATTTTTACATATTATTGGATCCTCCTATTGATTATGTGGAGATTAATGTAAGAAAAAAAACATTACTAATAAGGGAAATGTGTTTCATGGTTTAGCTCACAATGAAAATCAATTAATTTATATACGATGATTGAAATATTCGAAACTCTCTTTTCTGCAGAAGGTGTACCATATCAAATACCTATGTCGAATTACAAATAAGTCAATGTCCATGATATTGCAATTTTTTAGTGATGCATTTCCTGAAGAAAATATCCGTGAGAATTTTTATGATATTAAAAATGTTGTTAACAAGTTTGTTTTGAATTATACAAAATTACATAGGTGTACAAAGGATTTTATGGTTTATTAGGTATAGGATTTAAGTAGACAGGATTTCAAAAATTATTCTTCTTCTAGATGGGTGTCTCTTGGTGGTGTTGGAATTATAAATCAACATACTAACATGAAGAAGAAGAATAAGAAAACTAAAACAATAGAAAATGTTATTCATTTATTTACTTTAAATACTAAATTGCAATGATTATTCATATCAACAAAAACTGTTGAACACATGAGGTGTCATTCTATAAATAATAACAATTATGGGTTATTATGACACCCAATAGATTCACAATCATGGGAGAAATTTGATTCATTACATGAAAATTTCTTATATGATTCGTGGAATGTTTGATTGGGATTGGTTATCGATGGATTCAATCCATGTGGGACATTGAGTACCATTTATATCATTTGGATGATTTTTTTGATCCCTTAGAATTTCATCCCTAGATGTGCACAAAACAAACCCCTTTAACTACTTTTATGATTATTCCTAGAAAAAAATTGTCTAGAAATAATATTGATGTATACTTTCATCCTTTAATTGAAGAATTATAGGATTTATGGAAAAAGGGTGTTGATACATATGATGCATCCTATAGAATAATGTTCAAAATTAAAGATTCTGTAATTTAGAACCTTAGTGACTTCCCAGGACCAGAGAATTTAGTTGGTTGGAACACTACAAAGGATGTCATATCCTATTTGTAACATGAATTTTTGTCCTAAATGGATACCTCACAGTAGAAAATGGTGCTAATTGTGTCATAAAATATTTCTCAATGCATCTTATAGATTTTGGCTGAACAAGTCAAAATTCAATGGTTTCATTAATCCTAGACCACCTCCAAAGCTGCTAACAGGTTCTAAAATATTTAAAAAACATGGTAATATTGAAACAAAATTTGGTAAGACGAATCATTTGAATGATAGTGTGAAACAAGTTTGGAGTGCATATTTAAGTGAAACTGGAATAGAACAATGGGAGAAAAAATTATATTATTGAAAGTTATGTATTGGGAAATTAAGTTGTTGTGGAATAATCTTGATGAGATTCATATTGAGATTATTTTTTTATCAATTTGATCTTCACATTTCTTAATGATCATAGAGAGTAGAAGGATCATCTCAATTCTCAAAAAAGATTCCATGAAAGGAACATAAAGCATGGTCTCTTGCTGGATGATAATTAAATGTATGATATGACAAATTTTCCAATGAAAAATAGAGATAAAGAAACATTCCATAAAATTTTCAAACATTTGAATTTATTTGATAGGTATTCAACTAACATATTGATGTGTGTTGACTTAAATAATCATATATTACATGGATTGAAATTCCACGATTCACATATTTTTTCTACAAAAGTCACTATTTTCAGTATAGAGTACATTATTACCTTAAATGGTTAATATAGTTAAACTCTAATTCTTTGCATTTTTCAGACAACTATGTGAGAAACTCTACATACATTTTATCTTTACAACCTTCAAAAGATATTTCTATAGACACTTTTTGAAATGGAAATTTACATTGTTCTGTCATTGTTTACTATCATGATGCATTCAACTATGCATTTGATTGAGAAAGCTAAATTAGTAAGCCCCATACATTATTGATGGATGTATCTAGTGGATAATTAATTTATTTATATATATTTCATTTTAGTAAAAATCCTTTTCACTTCATTAAAAACATAATTTTGTTTTTTATTTTATTTCATAGATATTTTGGGCATTAGAATCCATACATGAAAAATAAATCTCAACCTAAAGGATTTTTGGAATAGGAGTGTCTTACCTTTTATTCTTGATTATTGTATGATATTAAGACAAGATTTAATCAAGTTTTAGATGTTGTTGACACATCAATGAATCTGAAATACATTGGAAATCCAAATTATTTCCTCCTATTGGTCGATCAGTTGGGAGGACCTCAAATGAAACACTAACAAAAATGGAATTATTACAAGAACATAGATATCTAATTATGAATAGTGAAATTGTAGATCCATTTACTGAATATTTGAGCATACAAAAAAAGATTTTAATGACAGGACACAAACAAAATGAGAAATATATAACAAAATTTTTTAATGAAGAAATTATAGAATGGTTTGCATGATATGTATGTTCATAAATATTCCAATCACTACAGATATTAGGTTAATACATATATATTTTAAATCTAATGTTGTATATTATTTTTTAGATCATGAATACTGATACTCAAGAAGATTTGTGAGATGATTTTACATTTCTTACTTGAGGTCCTCTGAAACAACCTAGAAATTTCAACAGTTACAACATGAATGACTTTAGATAACATAGAGTCAATTGGGAAGACGGTTTGAAAAACATAATATAATGGGATATTCACATTTTATGAAGTGGGATACTATGGATAGTTGACTGATTTTATTGCGTTAAAATACCATGGGAATTTTTTATTCATTTTCTTCAATTAAATTTTGTGGATATTATCTGGGATATATAAAATAATCCAAGCAATTTACTTCTATGAATTTATCTTCCTTTATGGATGTTAGTGACCATGAACTACATGATCTGTATATCTTATCATCAGAAGTGAAAATGGTATATTATGTAAAATATGTTGTGTAGGAAGGTTAGAGTGTAGTTTCTCATGTAAAACAAAGACACCTGTATGATATGGCAGATAAAGTGGAATATTTGACCTCTGATATTGAATCCCATGAACAACAAGAAGTGAATTTAGTTTTCAATCATGATATTGAAAATATTAGTCATGAAAAAGTAGTTGAAGTATATAAAGTAATGATCGAGAAGGAAAATGACAAGATTGAAGGTGTAAATGATTGTATATCTAGTGATCCATTCATTTATCATCCACTTATGTTGTAACGACCCATTAATTTTCATTTTATTGAGAGCACAACAATTCATTTCATGGCCTTAGGCAAAATTCCGAAGATGCCAATGGTAGGAAATAAATTAAAAAGTGTTTCAATGAAAGTGGGGAACGATTTACCCTTTAATAATAAAACTATTAACCAAGAAATAAATAACAGAACAAATCACTATATGAAACATGAATAAAAGAAAGACAACTCAACTACTTTGTTCATATCAAAACCACTCCAAAGTATGTAACAATCGAGGACTCAAAGAAAATCGAAGTAAAAAAACCAACCAATTACTATAGGAATACCACAAGACTCCATCATCCATGTGGCACATGATCCTAGATCACCAAACAGCCTGAGCATCATGTACTGGTGCTAAACACATGTGAAAGGTTACCTTCCCCCCTATCCCAGAAAATAGAATCTGCAAAATCACCAATGTTCCAATATAGGGGTGAGTGTAAAACTTAAATGGATATTCCCAATTACTTCCTTACTCAAACCATTAAGATATAAAAGTTAGAAAAACTATTACAAAACAATTCCAACAAAACAATTTTAAGAAATAGTTTGTAACTAAATATAAACATGTTCCAAAACTGTTTTTAACAAAAGTGTAAAAGTGAGATTAAAACCAATTTTACAAAATGATAATATTTTATAAAAATACTAAAAAAGATTCCAAACCATTTCACAATATAATTTTCTTCATACCAAAACCATTCCAATCACCCACACAACCAACCATGCATGCTACGTTATGACAGTTCCATACTCATGAGCAGTTTCTCATCAATCTACCCTGTCATCACAGGGTAACTATTTCCCATGTTCCATTAACCTTTTTTCCATGAGAACAAGGATATATTTCAACCATAACACGTATATGAAATATGAAAACACACAACATATGCCTAAATATCATGCTAAAACAACCCATTCAAAAAAATCTCCTTTTAATTGAAAACCATATTTTTAAACCATTATCATGCCAAATCATTTAAATAAAACATATTTTTATTTTAAACCCCAAGCCAATAAAACCATTTAGAAATTCCATAAAATCTACAATTTTAAATAACCATTTTAAATTCATGAAACCAAAAAAAATTGACAACAATTTATCAACACTTCACAAATCTACCAAAAATAATAAATTTTCACTAAAGAGATTTATTCCACGTAACAAACCAACATTTCACTATCAATATTATTCAATTTACTCAATTTGAAAATAATTAAATCATGTCAAGGAGGATAAGATGTGATCGAAGCCACATACCTCAAAGATTTTAATGAAACTCGGCAATAGATGAAGAACGCACAAATAGCCGAGTCGATTCTCAAAGAACGGACTTAGATCTATTCTCCTTGCAAGATCATGACTCCATATTGAATTATATTGAATAAAATTCCTTTGATATACCCATGATAGTTATATATCTGAGAACGAAATGGGATCACATAAGTAGATCTATGTATATATAATAAAACATGAACAAACGTTAAAAATGATGATGTAACTAATGAATCAGATCAAGATTCCCAGAAACTGATTAGATCTCCTTCAAAAACAAAAAAACACCTGATCATGATTTATTTTATGTTAAAAATCTTATATATACCCATGTACGGTGTTGATAAAATAAAAAAGAATATAGAAGAAGTATATCTAAGAAAATGAGACAAACCAATGAATATTGGGCACTTACCCTGAGAATCGTGATTCAAATCCGCAAGGGAGGGCTCTGGATATGCTACAAATCATATTGGAAAGGTTTTCCAACCCTTTATAGAAGGGAAATATCGAATTAGAGTCATTATAAAGCCAAAAATAAATAATTAGAGAAAAATTGAGTAATTTTTCTGAAAATAGGATCCCATTTTGACCTCTCACACAGTTTGATCGCATGGTTTGGGCCAATGATGCACATACTATGTAATATTCCTTTTAGTCCCAAAAACCCTTCCATGTCCCCCAAAATCTCCCATCCAGCATCCATAAACATTTTATGGTAACACCATTTTTTATGGAAAGACCCTTTTTTTAAACACCATTTTTATGGAAACGCCCCTTTTATGCAACACCATTTTTTT
This sequence comes from Viscum album, assembly GCA_963277665.1. Taxonomy (NCBI): domain Eukaryota; kingdom Viridiplantae; phylum Streptophyta; class Magnoliopsida; order Santalales; family Viscaceae; genus Viscum; species Viscum album. The sequence goes on from OY728162.1 coordinate 1,329,620,730, forward strand.
GGAAACACCCTCTTTTATAGAAACACCTTGATTTATAGAAACACCCTTATTTATAAACACACCCACATTTATGGAATCACCATTATTTATGGAAACACCCCATTCTATTGAAGCACCCTCTTTTATAGAAAAACCCTCTTTTATTTAAACACCATCTTTTATTGAAACTCTCTATTTTATGGAAGGAACTTATTTTATTAATCAAAACTATTAAATGCAACACCATTTCAATAAAACACACTTATTACATTAAAAAAATGAGTAAAGGGCTACATACCAAAAACCGAGGGTACTATATATTTCATCTGTACTAACATTCATTATCATTTTTATGTATTTTTTGTTATTACATTGGATCTGTTATCACATATCTTCTTTAGGGATAATTTTTTGAAATGTATTTTTTGAACTTAATTTTATTTGATTAAATGATAGGAATTAAAATGAGGAAGTGTTAGACTAATACCCATACACTCTCAGTTGATGTTCTATCGACCACACTAACAGACAGTGATCCATCTGTATCCCCCCTTCAGCATCAAAGACACCATCTACATAACCCCCAACACCATCCCTCAAACCCTTAGTCAGTGTCCCATCAGAAGTTGAGTCGATGCATTCCCATTCATTAGCCTCAGTAGTGAGGGATCAGGGCACCAATCAAGTTCATCATGAGGATATTGTTGGGTAACTATTATAGGTACAAATTCTAATATGAATAAATTTATTTCATTTTTTTATACTACTGATTTTTTTTCATAAAATATGTAAAAAATGTCACTATAGATAAAATTTTGAAACGTTAAAATGTATGGAATCTAACCAAACTAAATATAGTACTCCCATTTGATTTCTATGTGGTCCTTACAGATGATGCTGTAAGATTTCCTGGGCATATTCTACGCTAGCTAGTAACATAGCTAGTTACCCTTCCTATTATATATGATGATTGGATTCATATTCTTTAATATTGTAAAAATTATGTTTTTGACTAAAAATAAAGTTAATTTTAACTCTTTTTGGTGTAATTTAATTTCATTCTATTATTAAATTTTAATACTTTCAAAATAAATCTCTATGTACGGATTCTTTTCTACTTTACCTTTGTTGATGTGCTAGTAAAAAATTAGGTATTGAAAAATTTTGCATGAAATAAAAATATTTTCAATGTATATTATTGAATGAAATCAACAAAACATTTTGAGTACCAAAAAATGTATGATAAGGTACCCAATGGTCTACCTAGAGAGAAATGGAAAGTTTTTATAGATAGGAACTGTCATGATAAACACACTAAATTTAAATATATATTATTATATTAATCTCATTTTACATTTTTACCATGTATATAGAAATTATATGACATTTCATGCATTACTATAAAATTACATTTTATTTATTTCAGTATCTTTCAATGAAGAATACATTGAGTTGGGCTAATAAAATCATCCCTCAAACTATGGGGTCAACATGTTTTTCTAGGAAATGATCAATTCTGGTAATCTTTTCATTTGATTAAATAATTATTTGACAATATTATTTGTTTAATATATTAAATTGTCTATTTATATTTGATTAATGTATTCATAGATTTTAGGACACCAATCATCCCAAACAGAAGTCTGGTTGTATGTTCCGGAAAAATATGATGGGATTTTTTTTAATGGGTCTCCCAAAGAAGATTGTGTAGGAATTCATTTTTCATTATAATTACTCATTATCAATTGTCAATATGTAAATATTTATTTATTATTATATGACTAATGTTTTATTTTTTATAAAAACTAAATAACTATGGGATGTCAATCCTATGTAACCCTACATAGTCTCACTAGATGACCCAATTCATAATGTCTATGGGGAGGAGTGTCCTGGTCGAGTGGATGGGATGGGTTTGGGACCATTATAATATGAGGTATTTTCTAAGAACATGGGGATTTCAAGTGAATATACTACTAGTATTATTAACTCTCTATCCCAATAGGCTCAGAGAATGTTTGATACTCTGCAAAACACAATTCCGGAACTGGGAGCTTAGATATCTATTTTGAAGGATGTAATTTGTGATTAATATCAGAAGATGAATAAATCTATCCCCAAGGATTTTTAGCGATGACTGGTGGTGAACAAGTAAGTCACACAACTTCAAAATAATTTAGTTTACAAACTTTTATTGATTTTATGTTTAAATATAATTGTATAACATTGTTTAATTTTCAATATAATTATCTTATAGGTGTCAATAATAGAAAGTAGATATGAAGATGGAGAGGGTTATAAGAAGATTTCATCATTGAGAAATGATTCATGGAGAGGGTTTATTTGGGTATCATTATGTCCAATGGGTGTATTTTTATATCTTTTTCATATATTTTAAATGGGATTGGGATAATGGGTAACCTATGTTTGAGTTGTACAACCATGTTTCTATATTTTGTATTTAAACTTGAAATTGAGATTGAAATTTCTTTATGATCATATATGATGTTTAGTTCGATGTATCTATTTTACATATAGTTCTATCTGACTGTTATATTCTACTGTTTCCCACTTTTATTTCATGTTTCTTTACTAAGTATGTTTATACTCACACCTACATGGGATCTACATGAAAAAAAACAATTCCTTGTACAAATAACTGGTATATTGGTGGTGTTCTTAGTGGACATAGTATCCATGGAACATAGAAGTAAGTGGAGGCAGTAACTATGTTTAGTGGTCAAAATTAGAGATCTTGCGTTGGGATCTCCTCTTCTTTTCACTTTTGGTTGTTTCTAGATTGGGACCTACTTTTATTCTTCTTGATTATGCATGCATTTTTCACTTTTCCTTTCTTGGATATATATATATATCTCATTATGATATATTTCCAAGAGGATAAAACATGTTCCTTTTACACCAATAGGTTTTATTTTATCATACATATATAATATTTCATGGATTTGAGTGTGTCACTATTTGTGTGTTTGTGTGTTCATATACAATCGTATAAAGCCTCACACTTCACGGAAATTCTTAATTTGTCCTTGTTTCTAACCCTTCACATATTGGGGTTGAACATGTGGTTTCACCCTTAGCTTATTGGCGTCCTGAGAAGGGCCCCTACAAGTAAAGTCATGACAAAAAACCCCATGGTTTTCTCCAAGACCATAATCTCTCTCTAACAGCATCTAGTATAGAAAAGTCCATATACTTTTCTAAATCACACATCATAACCTAGTCTTACAGACCAAGGATCATCCTATGTTATCTCTCATCATACTAAAGTCCTATAACTCTTATCTATATAATTATATCTCAATCCTATAACATATCAGATGAAACAAACCTATTAGACCCTCTGTTTGATTAGAATTCTTCTTGTTTTCAACTTCTTGGTTAGAGATCAATCTTAATGTGTTGTGTAATATCCCTTTTCGATGATTTTGGTGCTTGATTTGTCTATGAACCCTATTTTTTGAGATCTATCCTCTTGGTCTTGGATAGTCCATGGGGATGTAATTAGGTAACTCAGACTACACTGATTCATGTTGAAATAGGCACATAGAGACATTAATTTTGTTTTTCATGATCTTATCAAAGGGTGGTATCAGTGTGGGGAGTCCTATGATTTCATAAATTTTTTACCCATTTAATAAATCTATATCAATTTTAATCATCTCTTGTGGAATTTTATATTATTTATAGATATTTAGGGTGATTTCTCTTTTGGTATCTTTAGGTTGTTTCGGGTGTATCTTCCCTTTGAGGATTAAATTTTTTTTCATAGATGGTTCTTTATAGAGACTGATCATCATATATTATTTGGGTTGTAGGGATTTATAGATGGAACATTTTCACTTCATGTTCTGCCATTTTGGTGAGATTTTAAGTGTATAGAAAATTGTGATAGTTAAATCTCCAATTAATTGTTTTGATTTTAACCTGTATATTCCATTTATTTATTTATATACCATTGATTCTTCATTTTGTTCATGTTCTATTTGAATTTTTGATAATTGTATTGGAAATTTTGGTATTCATTTCATATTGGTTTTGAATCAGAAATAACCCTTTTGATAAAAATGGTATTCATGATGGATGGTTTCATATTAATAATTATTTAATTATTATTAAATTAATTTTTCATGTTCTTAATATTAGGTGATTTTTTTTAAACATCTGAATCCTTATTTTAGTTAAATTATGTTGATTATTTATAACTAGTTTTAAAAGTATAAAATTTTTGTTTTCCCTGGAAATGTTTTCGGTAATATTTTAAAGAATCACTTGAAAACGATTTTTTGGAATGGTTGATTGTAATTGTATTTGAAAACACTGAATGGGATTTATTGTACTTCATGGTATTAATCATCCAATATGATGATATATTTGATGATATTTCCATGTTTTTGTTTTTATTTTTATGTTGTTCGGTCTTTTTTTCCATTGGGTGTAGAATATGTAGCTTGTATTTTTTAATTCATGATATAACATTGGTTAAAACCGCCGCAAGGTATAGTTTGTTTTCGGTGATTTTATGTCATGCTATATTGTTTTGTTTTTTTGAAAGAATTAGTTAAAAAAACCTCCAAATATGGGAAGATTTTATTTAGCGGCGTTTTTATCTGTTTTAGTGTTAGGTTTTTTGGTAAAAACCTCATAATGTACCGACAGTTTTAAACCGCCACTACATTGTCGTTATTTTTTATAAGAAAACCCACTGTTAAAACTAAAATAACAATAGAAAATAATCCCTATAAGATTCATTGTTGAAACTACAACAATATTGAGTAAGCCTCCATGTGTTTAATGTTGAGACAAATTTTAGCAGCGATTTTTTAAAATTTTTGCAGAAGCATGAAGCATTAGTTTAAACCACTGGTAATGGATATTTTTTGTAGTGTATTATACCACTTCCTCATAGATATCAAGTCACATTTACTTGATAAAACTCTACCATAATTTCAAAAAATATCCCTCCCTTCCTCCATGAATCCTTCTTTTATTAAGAAATCTATCCAAGGAAACCTTTTGTTAAAACACAAAAGAAGTTACCTGATTAAGAGGGAACATCTTTTCTCATGCTCCATTCATTGATTTTCATTATCCGCCCCCTTCCACACCCTTTATTAGATGTTTGTATAACAACACCAATCTCATAAATATAATATTATTTTGTTATTCTATTTTTTATACCCACACTTACACACACAACCATTTAATGGGTATCAAACATACTATATATGTGTACGGTGAACAATCGACTCCCCAGATGATGATAGTTTATTTTTCATTTACCGTCTCTCAAGGTAGAAATTAGGATGGAAAATATGTTCATATAAGTCATATATTTTTTATATTATTTCTTTAATCTTATTTATTTCTCTTATAACACATAACTTTTTAATTTCCATTTGGTGTAAATGAAATAATTTCATTTGAGGAAGTGGAGACTGCCACCCATTGAAAGTAATGTGATTTATTCCCACACTACATGTAATATATAAAGTATGGTTTTAGTGAACATGTATAATATATATGAAATTATAATTATATTTTAATGATATTATATAAATAAATTCATATATTTTATTTTATTCATTTCTTTCATTACAATAAGAAAAACAGAAATAACATTCATGAATACATACATCTTATTGTATCCATGAAAGACGTATTCCATTTCATGATTCTATATTCTATAAATTATTATAATATAAATATACTGAATATTCCAAATATTTATATAATTTATTAAATTATATAAATCATGATATAAGTATAACGACCAAATAAATTACAAAATAAGACACATGCAAAGAACAAAACGAATATTTCCCAAAGTGAAAACTTGACATATAATTGTTAAGAGAGGGTATTGTATGGTCCCAATAATACCATATATGGTATTAAAAATATTTATATGATTAATTAAATGATTTATAACAAATTTATATTGATTACACAATTTATTTGAACCATTTTGATGAGGGTCATGACAGAATGTAAGGTAATTTCATCTAACATTTTATTTTCATGAAATATATTCTTTACTCACTAGCCATTCATTTTTTTATACTGAAAGGTTCTGAGTCCTGCAACAGTAGTTGGTGAGCTGGAGATTTTAAAACATTTCATCGATGGGTTGACAGAATTGGTCGACACATAAGATCTAAGCCCTGGTGAGGTCTGAGGATCTTATGTAAATTTTAAATAGAGAAAAATTCAATTGATAACATACCTGTTTAAAATCTAAAGCCGCAGTCGACTACAACTTCATACTAGAGTTCATTTCATGATGAATCCATATCAGGATCCCACTAGACCAAACAAATTCTCATAATAAATTTATTGGAACGCTGATCGTCGAATTGTAGGAGCTGGCAAGGTGATTCGGTGATGTCTTAAATGTCCCAATGATCATCGCATCAAGATGCCTTCGATGATTGAGAGAGATCTTGATCTGAACTCTTGTATCAATTGCTTATCTCTCTAGGAAGTGGGAGGAGTGAGTTGCACTCAATTTCACTCCATGTAATTGAATGAATAGTGAATTACCACACATTTGACTGGACTCGTTGTCCGACATAATATTAAACGAACCACGGGTATTAAAATAATATTTGTTCGATTAATATTTTCTTGTATTTAATATACTTGTAAATAAATTAAATAAATTTATTCCCATGTATTAATAACTTGAATATTAATGAATTTATTTAACTTTTTTGGTGATCGAAAACTTGGACAACACATGGACCCCATGGTGGGGCCCACCATGTCCATATACCTATTCAACTGAATAGAGAGAATTCTTGAATAGGCTGTTGTGTGTGACCCACTAGGCCCTTATCTGGATATGAGTCAATAAATCCACTGACCAAGAGTAGAGTCTACCAGCCCATCATGTTCCCACAAGAGATTGGAATTGTCATTGTAATGGAAACCAACGAACGAACACTAATTGTGTATTATATTCTCTTTGTCATTAAATATCTCATAAATATAGACACACACTTATTTAATCTTCCTTTTCTTGCATTATTATTTGTTGATCTGTCCAGGTGGATATTTCTTTCCATATCTTTTTCTGAAGGCTTATAAGGGTAGCACCATCATGATCAACCAGGACTGTGATATACATCTTCCTAAACGTAGAAGAGACAAATCCTTTCTTGACCATCCAACCAATGTCATACCACCAACGACGCACCCAACACACGCTACCTCACCACGATATCAATACCATGGTTATTTCTTTTCATCAAATTACACAATAAAATGATAAACATTGGTAATGGTCTAAATTTCGGACTCCAACACACTTGTCCGGAGACATGAAAAATAAATGACACCCAAAACATGTGGTATTATTATTGGCAGGTATGTCCTCATGATCTCACTACTAAAGATCACAAACTGAGATCTTCATGAAAATAAGTCTCATTGATTAAGAGCCCCTAGTACCTAATAGTCATACATTTACTGTGTCCAGTAAGTATGATGTATCTAGACTATAGAACATATATTTAAGATTAATTTCATAGTATCTCAAGAATCTCATTATAGCACGGGATCTCCTATAACCTCTCGACACAAAAAATAACATTTGGAAATTACTATTTCAATAGTTGATGTAGAAATATCTATATTTTAATGGTAATATTACATCATTTATAACAAATTGTACACATGATATGGTAATCAAAAGTATTATATAGTTGGGTCTAGGGCACCCACTATTTCAATATATACTGACCGTGGATATATTATATTATTATTATAAAGAAATTTATTTATATTTACATATCTATTTTATGTTATTTATCTCATGGGGTTTATGTTTTAAATATTACCAAATCAGAAAAGTAATTTTGTTTCACTTTTCCTTCCTTGAGTCACATGCCATCTTATGCACCTATATTTTTCCATAAGGTGTATGTACTGCTTTATAAAAGTTATATCATGAATATTATTCTTTTCATGATATTTTAAGCAACATTTAATTTCATTTTCTTTAATTTTTAGCATGGTCTAATGTTACCATGTGGTGAGAGTTTATTAAAACAATCTCATCACTTTTCAAGATTGTTTATGTTTACGATTCCATTAATAAAATATTATGATTCATCACTTAAGAAAACTCATGAAATTTAATACTCTATAGTTATTCATGATATATTAATATATTAGTGTAATTTTTTCACTCATTGGTACATAATATTTTTAATAAAGTTTTATAATAAAACCTGGATTTACCATCTTTTCAAAGGTCATGATGTGATGAAATGTTAATGATACCCATTTCCTTTCATGGGTTCTGATTTGATGATTGTAAAACTTATCTATTTTTTATGGGTCATGATGTGATGAATGTTTATTATCATTTAAAACATGTATAAATGATTTTATTATGAGAATATTGGGACTTATATCTCCTTCCAAAGAATTGGGTAATGATAAGTTGTATATGAGCTCAAAGGGTACACATGTTGTTTCCCAAGCCAAAAAAGAGGTACATGGGTGTTATCCCAGACCTAAAAAAGAATATACATGGGTTATATCCCAAGACTAAAAGTAAGAGGGTACACTATTTTTATCCCAATTCTGAAAACAATATGGTATGACAGTTGTATCCCATTCCTGAAAACAAGAAGGTACATGTGTTATAGCCTAAGCCCAAAAATATGAAGATACAGGAGTTGTAGCCCAAGCCCAAAAACAAGAAGTTACATGGGTTTTAGCCCAATACTAAAAGTATTAAGGGATAAAAGTTGTTATTTTAATCCAAAAGTTGACACACATTTCATTTCCCAAGCGTAATATTTTATAGGGGTCTCATTATGTATCATTTATATAATATTTTCTATTCTTATTTGCAAGCCTCAAATTCTATGTCTTATTCCTCGGTTATGATTTCATGGATCATGAAGTATATTTCCTTATGATTGATGTAATATGAATTGTCATGATATAACCTACAATTCATGTTTATGATATTTGATATTAAAAGTATGATCTTATCATATTATGATCACATCCTCGTACCCATATTTTCATGTTTGTACTAACATATCTCTGTTGTTTACCCTTACCGAGCATCTGAGCTCACCCCTTTTTATGTTTAAATCCTCATGTAATGAAGATATATTTTATGTATGATATTTCTATGAGGGGTAATATTATTGAAGAACCTAATGGAAGAAAATGTATCTCACTTATGTACTGGTGTTTACATTTTAATGTTTCAAAAATCACTAAACTAATACAGTCGTTGGAGTCTGTTTGTAAAATGGATTTAATTATACTAAAACATTTAGGTAATGTTAATATATGAAAAGTGAGGTTCGCTATAGTTGGTATCAGATCAAAGGTTTAGTTAATATTTCAAAGCTAGTATGACTAAACCTTATTGATAACCCTTTAGACAGGTCAAGGGATAAGTCTAATGAAAAGGAAATGTATAGGAAAATGTCCTAGAAATCATGTAAATGATAGAGAATTGGTTTACTATAAATAAATCCATGTGTAGATATTACAATTGGATGTGACTCAAGAAAAAATAAACCTAGGGGTAACAAATCTAACAAGATTTTTTGGGCCAAACTCGAGATAGCCAGGTATATAACAATGGGCCTTGCAACACACATGTTTTTACACTCCTAGGAGATATTATTTGGGAATTCCCAAAATTTTCAGGAATTATCAAAAACAAATTATATAAAATTTGTTTATAAATAGCTATCAATTAAACAAGGGTTTCATAAAATAAAGAAGTTATCATAATTTTGACGTCCTATAAGTGACTTTTTGGTATTACGTGGTTCCTCTCTATAGTAATTGTTTCTTACTCTAAAATTTTTGGATATAGTCAATGGATGGAACCCTGAGGAACCATGTTAATGGTGATTGTGATGGAAATATAATTGATTATTATCTTACTGATCTTAATTATTTAGGATATAGAATGAAAAACCTCATTTTTTTCTCACATATCTTTTAGATGATTTGAATCATGGTGAAATTTCAAACCATCAAAGGATGGAACAACGTTTTCTTGAGTCCTTCATCGGGAAATGTCAACCTTCTTTAAACAGGTCTTCTGATCCACATGTTGTTGAACACTGGATTAGTACAACTAAAAATATATTTTATGTTATCTAGTGTTCAGATCATAAGAATGTCATTCTATCTGTTTCTCAATTAGAAGGTGAAGAATACCAATAGTGGTCTATAATAAATAATATGAGGAAGAAATATGAAATTGAATTCATGGATAGGGATGAGTTCAAGAACTAATTATTTAATAAGTAATTTAATCCATTTATTTTTATAAATATGGAAAATGAGTACCTTGAGTTAAAGAAAAATAATTATGAATGTGTCAGCACCTACAATGCTAATTTAGAAACACATGTGAGGTACTCTTCTGGAATTATCATCCAACCAGAAATTAATGTTGATAGGTTCTTTAGTGGCTTAAATCCAAGCCTTAGAAGTTAATTTTCCATAAGAGACTTTTCTAGCTATGATTAGATTGTGCATTGTGCTATAAATGTTGAAATATAGGTTGGGGTTATGCATTAATCTCATTTTTTTAGCAAGAACATTAAGAAATAGTTCAATGGACAATCAACAAAACATTGAGATTTGAAGATGAACCTTTCATTGTGACTATGTGTGGAAAGAAGCTTGGTGGTAATTGACATAATGGGACTAGTAAATTCTTTTATTGTTTAAAAGAAGGAAATCAATTGTATGAATTACAAAGTGATTGGAACAAGGTATATAATGATGAAAATAATGAGAAAACTGCACAATATGCACCCCCACACCACAATGTTTCAATTTTAGGTAGTTTGGGAATTTCTCCAAAAAGTGACAAAAATACAAGGGTGAATAGCGGGGATCATCACAAAAAACCTCTAAAGACAATAGAAAATTGAAAATAATATGCAATACAAATAGGCGAAGTGAACCGTGATAATTATGGAACTTTATATGGGGGAATTTATTGTGTGATTTATTTAAAAAATGATCCATGAAAATCATCTTGATCCTTTAGTTGAACTTGTCATGAGTCTAATCCTTCATTATTTTTCTCTACATGAATTTTGGATTTATAAAATCATGTTGATTTTCTAGATTAAAAAGGATAAACCCAAACTTCCTATAGAAATTTTTTATAAGATAAGATCCTTTTTAAGTAATAAAGGGTTCACTATAATTTTGAAGAATATATGACATAAAAATTAGTTATGTAAATTTAGGTTATGAACATGTTTCCAAGAGAATAGATGAGAAAGGAATTCACATGTAGATATTTTATGACACATGGACGATCAATGTTATGCTTATTTCATGACCTTATTTATATTGTTTTGTATTTTCATCACTAAGAAGGGTTATAAGGTTAACCATTCACAAAAAATTTAAGTTAATTTTCAGATGATGTATTTATGTGTTACGGTTTTATTGAAAATATTAGTTTAAAGGATATTTAGTTGTTAATATTATTTAAATGTTGTCTATAATATTTTGAAAAATATATTGGTGTGGTTTTAGAAATGGAAATCATGTATGTTGGGTGACAACCAGTCAATTCTGGCTGGGCTACAGATCTTGGACCCATGAACAAAGGACGATGAGGTTATCACACTTACCACTAGCATATGCGATGTCCGGGTAAAAATAGAATTATTTTTAAGGAATAATTATTTATTACAAAATAGTAGTGTTACATTTTATGTCTTGAGATTAATGTATTAACAATATTGATTTTTAAGAATAGTTGTTGATGAATAGTTAAGATTTTCGTTCTTTTATGGGCCTTAATATCAACTAAAAGTGTATTTTTTCGCTTTAGGAAGAAAACTGACCTTTTGGATGAATTAGATACTGTTCAAATCATAACTAAATAATTAAATTTTTCTTACCAAAATATATCAAGTATGTATATTTCCATATATTATTGTTTAATAAAATAATTACTCAATGATAGGATAATTATCAAATAAAATGTTGTCCTAATACCTTAATTTTTATTGAACAAATGGCCTTATATTTCATTAATGATTTATAACTTTGAGACCCCAATATTTCCTTGATGATTCACTTATTTGCGATTGATTAACTCAATCACTTCTTATAAATATTTATGCATTTCCTCCCTACCCAAAATTCACTCCAAACCTATGTTCTCCTATGTGGAAACCTAGTTATATGTTACTTGTGGTAACCATTATAGTTACAACATTACACTTTTAATGTAATTTTTATTATTTATTATGATGTGGGTTTATATGAAATTAAATTTAAATAATTAAGCCTCTGATAAAGTAGAAAAAGTTTGAGGATGAAATTCATTTTAAGGGGGTACTATGTAACACCCAGAGATTTCATGAAATATTTTTGGAATTAAATTAATATTATGATTTATTTAATTTCACGAGACACAAAAAATATTTTTTCAATATTAATTCACTAACTCAAAAATTCCATTCACACAAAACTGATTTGGCTTGCACTACATACAACGTCGACTTGGCGTACGTTACACGCAACTTCGAGTTTCATCGAAGCATAATTTTATTGTTATAATTATTTAAATTATATAATTGTACCATATAAAATAAAAATATTAATACATATATTTATAAAAAAATAATATTGTTTATAATATTGATAGTGAAACATATAATTTATTATAAAGTACTAATATTTTTTAAATTTTTTTTAATATCCTGCTATGAAAAAAATAATATTTTAGACAAATTTAGAAATTAATTTGATAAAATAAACTTCATTTTTTAATTAATAATTTCTAAAATATGTTTCGTTTCATTTTTTAGATTTTTCTGAGAAAATGCTTTTTCGGATGAATAGTAAAAAATACTAGATTTTATTTCAAAACTAATATTTCATCTAAATTGTTTATAATATTAAAATATATTATTAATTTTTTTAAAAGTATAATTATATAATATTTTGATCATTTAATTGAATTTAGGTGATTGGAATCGATTTTACATTGAAATTTATTATAGAAACCTAGCAAACTTTTGATCATTTTTACTATAAAACCTGTAATGTCATCCCACCAGCAGGAATAAATATAAATTAATTTCTCTCCCTTATGTGATTATAATTTGGAAATACTGATTCCAAATTTTTAATCTAAATAATTTATAATGTATAATAATGTTAACATACTTTTTTACCCAGAACATTAGTTAATTTAATTAAAATTAATTACATCGAATAAGTCAAAATTATGCTTAACTAAGGACTAAACGTTAAACTTAAGGCCCTAAATAACCTATAAACTTTTCGAAGATAAATTTTCTAGATAAAAATAAATAATATCTTCCCTAGTGTCTATTAGGGTTCAATATTGGATCCACATGACATAGGAAAAATGTCGGTCGAATTCATTTTTTCAAAAATTTACAAGAGTGCCACTGCTCCACTATAAAAGGCATCATATCCTCCCACTTCCTAAAAGCTATAAAATCACATTGGATAGAAAAAAATCTAGCATAATAATTACCTAAAATCCCTCTCTTCTTCATTGAATCCTCCCTTTTTGTAGAAATCAATCCAAGGAATACTTTTGGTATAAACTGAAAGGAGTTACCTGATTAAGAGGTAGCGTCTTCTCTCAAGCTTTTTTCTTTTATTTTATTTATCCACCCCTTCACTCTCCTTGTTACATGATTGTATAAAATAAAAAGTATATAAAATATACTATGATGTTTTTATTCTGAGTATTATACATATACTTACACTCACATCCATTTAATGGGTAACAAACACTATGTTTATGTGTACAACAAACTACCGCCTCACTAAATGATGATTGTTAATTTTTCTTTTATCACCTCACAAGGTCAATATTATTTTGGAAAAACTATTCATATATTTCATATATAATATTTATTATGTCTTTAATATTATATATTCCTATTAAAACACATATATTTTTACTTTCCTTGTGGTGTAATTATGATAATTTCATTTGAGGATGTGTGGACTACTGTCCAGTCAAAACGATGTGTTTCGTTCACACACTACATGGAATGTTTGAAGGTTAATTTTAGTGAAAAAATATGATATATATAACATTATAATTCTTATTTATTAATATTTTATAAATATATACATATATTTCATTTTCTTTCTTTCTTTCAATATGAAAATAAAAAAGAAAACAATGTTCATGCGTAAGTACGACTTTCCATCTCCATGAAAGATGTCTTCCATTTCATACTTTTATATTAAATAGATTATTATACTAAAAATAAAATGAATATAAATTATATATATATCCTGGTTTACATTCTTTATATCCGGATATAAGTATAAAGACCAAAGATATAATAAATTAAGACACGTGGAAAGAACAAAGAGAATATTACCCGACGTGAAATATTAAAATAGGATTGTTAACAAGTGGGTAATATAAGGTTATATAAAATACATATTTGGTATCAGATATAAGAATATGTTTCTTTAATGATTTTTAATAAATTTATATTTATTATACATATGGTTTGAATAAGTATGCTGAGATTCAAGAAATGGGTTAAGGGAATTTCATATTACTTTTTATTTCCAATAGATACATGCTTTACTCACCACCCATTAATTTGGTGTGTCATTTAAACTGACAATGGATATATTATATAACTCTTATAAATAAATTTATTTTTATTTAAGTATCTATTTTATTATCTTTCTCTCATGGGTTTTATGTTTCTATGATACCAAATATTTAATGTAATTTTTTCAATATTTTATTCCTATGACTAACATGCCATTTTATGTTTCTATATTATTACATGTGGTGTATATTGTTCCATTGAAATTTTTTATCATTAATTTTCCTGTTTTCATGATATTTTAAGCATCATTTAATTTCATTTTTATAAATAGTTACTATAGTCAAAAGTTACCAAGTGGTAATAGTTTATTGAAACAATATCATCACTTTTTGATATTGTTTATGTTTATGAATCCTTTATGAAATATTATTATCAATATCTTAAGAAAAATCATTAATTTTCTTATACTATGGTAATTAATTACATATTCCAGTATTAGTACAATTTTTACCCACTTTGGTAGAAAATATTGTTCAGAAAGGGTTTTTTTGAAAGCCTGACTTCATCCTCTCTTCGGTTTGAAATCTATGTTCCATAAAAACAATGTTTTCTAAGAAGATTTTCAATGAATATTATACTATTATTCTAAAATATTTAAAAGTAATTTTTATGATTTTTTAAATTTACCAATTTTTTTAATGGAATATTCCTGTCGATTTCTAAGCCTCGAATTTTTAAAACATGTTAATCGTGCAAAAGGAATGTTTATTTAACCTCATACAACTTGTACAGATTTACCCACAATCAATTTAATGATTATTTATTCTCATGTTTAAAAGGTTAATATTTAATAAAATTATATTTAATTCAATTTTCATGGAAATTATTTTCAAATTTATTTCAAAATATTTTTATATTTTTTTAAGGAAAATTGATTTCATATTTTTTTGTGTTTTAAAGAGCCATTTTCAATGAAGAAATGATATTTACCTCAAGAAATATTTTCAAAATATCCTTATAAGTTATTTTAAATATGTTATAACATATTTTGATGATAATTATTCCCTTATATGAAATAACCAGAAGGTTCCATTCATATTCATTCTTGAATGGTTTATGTTTTGATGGAATTATTCTAAAGATACTCATTTCACTTCCACAATTTTTATGCTTTCAAAACCCTCTTTCTTTTAAAAGTTTATTATTTTATTAAGTGATAATAAAACCTATCTTTTTTCATTGGTTATGATGTGATGAAATTATAATGATACCCATTTAATTTCATGGGATGTGATTTTATATTTATAAACCCTATCTGTTTTTATGGTTCATCATGTGATGATAGTTTTATTATATTGTGAAAAATTAATGAATGATTTTATTATGATATGGTTAGGACTAATATCATCCTCTGATTAATTTGGTAATGATAAGTTGTATATGAGCTCAAAGGTTACCCAAGTTATATCCCAAGCTCAAAAACAATAATGTACAGGGGTGGTAACTCACGTCTAAAAGATATAAGGGGCATGGGATGTATTCCCAGACTAAATTTAAGAGTGTAAATAAGCTGTATCCCAAGACTGATAACAAGATGATGGTCAGGTTCTAAGACAATCCTAAAAACAAGAAAGTGCGGGGGATATATCCCTATCCCAAAAAGAAGAAGGTACACGGGTTGCTTCCCATGCCTGATAACAAGAAGGTATATGGTTTGTATCCCAAACCTAAATGTAAGAGGGTACACCGGTTGTAATATTATTCCTGATGTTGTTACACAGGTCGTAGCTAAAACATTAATTGTTATAAATATTATAGTAGGTATCCTTGAAAAAATATTTTCTATTCTTATATGTATTCCAAATATGCTAGGTCGTATTCCTCATGTATGATTTCATGAATAATGATGTTTATTTCGTTATAATTCATGTCTTTTGAACTGTAAATATTTTTCACATAACTCATGATTACGATTTTTGATATGCATGGGATGATCTTCTAATGTTATGATCACATTCTCATACCCATATATTAATGTTTATGCTTACATGTATCTCTAGTTTACCCTTACTAAGCATATGAGTTGACCCTTATTTTGGTTTACATCCTCATGTCATAGAGATATATTTCATACATGATATTTCTAAGTTTATTTCTAGTCTTAGAGAACATATTGGGAGAAAATGTAGCTCTCTTATGTACCTGTGTCTATGTTTACTTATTTTTAAATGCACTAAACTAATACGGTATTTGGGAATCCATTTGTAACATGTTTAATGTATTCCAGAAAATTTATGTAATGAAAATGTTTGAAAAGATATGGTCACTATACCGATGATCGTATCACCATTATAAATTAAATTAATTTCTAAATGATGTGATCTTTCTGACATATGGTTTTATAATGGTGTCTTTGTCCTTTATCAGTTTCGTTCATTCTGAATGATACCCATGTTTGGATGGGTGTTTTTGGTATCCTTGACCCCTTTTATGGGAATAATCATCAAGGAATGCTGGATTTATATAGGTTAGACATTCCTTGGGCATGGTAGGTTGCCTACTAGGTCACAAGAATATCTCATTTTCCTCAGTTTTGGAAGATATGGTATGTCATCATCATGGTTAATAGTCATATAGTTTAATAAGAATTTGAGATAAATATCTTCTATGGATCACCTGCTACATGGATTCATATGGTGGAAAACCTATAGAATGTATTTAGGATGATAGATCTTTCTTCAAAAACATTGGGGTATTATTAGACTAGATACATGGGACAAGTTGAGTTGCTAAATGAAATAGAAGGCCAGTTGAGTTCATTGGAAACACTGAACCTTGAGATATTCAGTATATTGTCAGTTTATCTTCGGAGTAGATTGATTGGGGAATTAAAGGAACCAACTTTTTTGCAATTATTGGCATGACATTCCAAGAGGATCTAGTGTTTTGACATACTGTTCAAGTTGGTTTTGGATTTTATTTTAAATGATTCGAATTATGTCATCATGAATGTGAAATTAATCACATATGAATTTATGTTGAATCTGATCTAGCGCACTCATCATCTTATAAACTAGATTTATTTTCGATGACTAGGACATACTTTAGGGGGGTAGCTTTTCATCAGTTCTAGTGAATATATTTACTTCCAGTGAGAAGGAACACATTTGAGGAATACCATTTAAAAATTTTCAGTTCTATTTTTTTAATACTATAATATTGGTGAGTCTTGTAATGTGTTGGGGCTTGTAACACATCACGACTATAAAATATTTTTTTAGTTATGATTCCTTG
Organism: Viscum album; assembly: GCA_963277665.1. Lineage (NCBI taxonomy): Eukaryota > Viridiplantae > Streptophyta > Magnoliopsida > Santalales > Viscaceae > Viscum > Viscum album. The sequence continues at coordinate 1,329,638,609 of OY728162.1, forward strand.
GAGAATATCATTATACATGGATGAACATTGTTGGAAAAACATGAATTATCATAGGATGTGTTGTGTGGTAAATTCATTATGATCAGTTAATGATAGTGTGTTGGCAGGAAAATCCAAGATTCTTTGGGGAGAATTTGATCAGTAGTGATTCGACTTCTATTATTTTTGGTTGATAGAATGTGGCTGTTGAAAATCTATAGAGAACATCATCTTGGATATGATATAATTGTATGAAATAGTCTTAATAATCTCCAATATCATCATAAAGTGATTTTTTTTCTGGTGATGAACATGACCCCTATCATTATATCATCTGGGTACACTAAGATAGTGTCGGTTATAAATAGCGCTAAATTGTAATTTCATTGGTCTATATAAGTAAGATCTATTGGATTTATTCATACGAAATGTGGTTGATTAAATATGAATGTTTAGTCTTGAGTTATACATGGGTTATAAAATAGGAATGCCTTGTTTGGGATTCTAGACATCATTGGGTTCTTTGACTTGACTGCCATTTGGCTTAGTAATTTTTCCTGGTACATGGACCTTTGACTTTTCACTGACTTCGCACTTATAAATTACAGATAGTATGATATTTTTTATGGGATACTCAAATTCTAGTTCATAATTTTGAGGTTAACTTAAACCTCAGTTAGGCCCAGATAATCTTTTTCTAGAGTAATTATCCATGTATATCAGATCAGGTGTGCACCCATGTTTGTGTTGAAGCATAAGAACTTATGTATATTAATGGCATGAAAATTCATTGGATATCAAAAAAGATCTTCAATATACATGATCAATGGTAATGTAAAATTATTTAGAGGACGTCTTCCTATTTAAGAATGTAATGCACTGGTCTTCGAAGTCAATCATTTTGGGAATGGCCATCTAGAGGAGGATCAAAAAAATTTATTTTATCTTAAGGAATACGGTTGGTGAAGAACTATATTTGGAACGTCGTGATGCGAATATGAGTGTAGTATTTTCATCCTTATATTTTCACGAAAAGGTGACTCATCCTGGATAAATAAGGTCATTGGGGGATTAATTAGTTGACTAATTTAAAATTACACTAGGATCATTGTAGCAATGCTTAAGGATTTCTTTTTAGTTAATTGTGACGGTGGAAGTACCCAAGATCGGAATTGGACCCTTTTGATATTTTGACCAATGGTGGGGAGAACCATTGGACTTATTTTAAAGGATTTGATGAAGTTGTAATCTATCTATCTTTATAGTCTTAGGTATGATCTATTTCAGTGTTTCTAGTTTAGAAAATGGGTTTTCGCTCAGGTTATCACGGCTAATGTTTCTTATACTTATGTAATTATTGGAGGTGTGTTGGGTGTATAAAAATGTAACACTATAGTTTAAAAAAGAAATCATACCCTTTTTGGTCGGGGGATGTTTTCATATAATCTCCTAGGATTCTTGGGGATTAGAAGTTTTATGCTGGCGAGTTTTAATGATCGGATTTTTTAGACAAGGTAGAATTCCAATGTAATTTGAATTCTAATCATTTGGTGGATGGTATATTTGGTAAAAAAAGAGTTGGTGTGTAAATTCAAATTTTATTACTCAGAATTTTTTTTAGATGTGTTTGAAAGATAGAGAGGATTATCCAATGTTTCATTGAGTTTTAGGACTGTTGGGCCCCAAAACAACTCATTTTTGGGTGGAATACTAGGGGACTACGGCTTGTCTAAAACCATGTGACCCACCTGTGTAAATTGTGTACATTGTGAAGATGACAAGAGGTGACCTTCACATTCAAATTTTTTTTTCCAAACAAAGCACCTAGGCCACATGATTAATGCCACTTATGTAATATCTTGGTATCATTGGGTATGTGGTTGGTAAACATCATGTAGGGAAATCATGTGGGGTGTGGATCATAGGCAGTGGGAGAGGTGGGACGGACATATGGATTTCCAAAACTGTGTGGCAAAAACATCTGACCCCAATCTTGAGGGTGAAATTATAATTCTACATTTAATTAACATAAATGATATTTCTCCTCTTGTTTTCTTCTTCTGCCACTGTGGAGGATCATCCCTTCTCTTTCGTGGCTTTCTCCCCTACCTAAATAAGTGATCTTGAAATCTTATGGATACAGACTCAAAAAATAATGTATTCTAAAGTATTTGATTTTTATAGTTATACTATCTAATATTCTTACTTTCAATATTAGTTTCTATTCCAATCTGTTGTTCAATTTTGGTGTGAACTAATTCACACTATTTTAAGGGCGGATGTTCTTTTCATCAAATTCTTTAAAACTAGGAAAAAATCAAAATATTGGACATGTGGATCATCCTCAACATATGGTGGGTGGTATATTGACATTTTTATATTTTTCATTTATTTATAAATAATTATATTTTGTGGCGTGTCTTCCTTTCCTATCTTTCCCATGAAAATGAGTTCTTATTTTTTATATTTTTATACACATGAAGTATCACTCCCATAAAACATTGGAATGTAATTAGTGGATGTTGATCTCAATTATCGCCACCCATTTCAATGTGAAAGTTATTTTGTCATCGGTTATATAATTTTTTAATTTCCCAAACCCCTTCTATGAGTTCATCTTGGACTATATATGGAATCTCCCCTAACTGGTAAATTTCTTGTTGATAATAGTACCTTATATGTTATTAGTTAAACCATGAAATTGAAAAATCATATTTGGTGGCTTTCTAAAGTCATAAATTTTAGTGAATCATGTTATTCCCATTTAAATTTGATTCTTGGTTAAGCTAAATGAATTTTTTGTTAGTAGTTTAATGTTTTTTAATAAAACCCCTCTATTGAGTCATGCTGTCTTTTAAACAAAAATATTGTTATTATATATTTAAATATTTCATTGAGTTATGTTATTGGTGTTTTTCAATGACATTATTTTATATCTAGATACGTGGAATTCATATTATGTAGCCTCAATTGAAATTCATAAATGGATTAAATATAAGGGAATGGCCTTCCCTGTGATAAATTATTTTAATGAAAAACAACCTTAAATGTACATTGGTAGGCATAGATTATAAATTTTCATGCCTTAATAAATGAATTGGATTATTTTAACTACATGTAATTCAATTGGGTGGTACAAATGTGACAATTTCTATATATATATAATAATGACTTATGTTAATTGTAATAAATATGACTCCCTTAGTCATATTTTGACTTAATGAATATAATTTTTGAGATGTAGTTCCCTATGAATATTTTTATAAATATGAATACACCGCTGATATAGGATATGGGACGATTGTAAGGGTTCCGATGGGCATGAATTTTAACACTCCATCACATCAGCTGTTGAATATGGCATCTTACACCATTTACATTATTTGGATGATGGTCATAACACACTGAATCCATTATTTCTTGTGTTATCCTGAAAACACACCCACCACATCACGTGATGAGGCTAATGTCCCCAAATAATTATGAGATATAGATAATATACCCTATTTTAGAGTTTATAGGCTTGTTTAGAATGATTATGGATGAATAATTTATGCCCCGGTTCAGCCAGTGCCTCGTATTCCAGGAATATGAAGACTTATGTCTAAACATTCTTAGTCCATATATAGGGATGGATTATATAATTATACTATATATATGGTTACAATATATATATACATATGGTTATAGATTAGAAACTCATTACAACATAGATGAAAAAGGTAGTGTCATCTATATGTATTATCAGAACCTGATCTGATCGGTATTTATTTATTTAACATTGTTTATTATTTTTCATACCTCCACACTGTGGTCCCTAATATTCCTGGACTTGATTTAGATGTTGAAACTATTGGTGGTGACTACTGAGTATATCTCACACATTGATTGGGCCTCTATTTCACTAGGGTACCTAAGATATTCTAATTTTTATCATACTATGGATTACTACATGTGTTGTCATTCTTCTACCTAAGAGTTAGAGCACATGACTGCGATGGAGATAAAGATAATAATAGAGTTCATCCAGGGGGATTTTACTTCTTTTCATTACTCAGTAATTGAACTGTATTAGATTTCCCACTTAATTTATATTATTTCAATTTATTTATCATTATCTTGACATACATGCATTGGGGTATATTGGCATTGTTCATCTAGTATATTTAGTTTACACTGTTTTTATTCTTTATTGTCTCCTATTTATTTTTTCTTTCCCAATTTGGTGTTATTTATTTTCTAATATACTGATGTACTACTCTAATAATTTGGGTATAGTATTCCCACAATTCCATCATTATAACCTTTATTCTAGTTAGTATCCTCTAGGATATTTGGATACACGATTGAGGACCTGTGGTGATTGGTCCGGAAATCGATTTAGACCATGAATAGTGGTGATGAAATAAAAAATGACATCAGTTTGCGAGGTGGAAGTTTATTATACACACGAATAAAAATTTCATATACCATTTGATAGAAGTGTGTTATGTTACAATCATTAAAATAATATAAAAACATAGAATTATATTTTTGATAATGAGATATTTATAGAATACTAATACAAAAATGAGTGAAGGGGTTTGAGGAAGAAGAAAAAACAAAAATATCTATTGATTAATGTAACCTATTCTTCGTGTATCTCCATTTTATTTTCACCATAGGGATTCTTTAAAAATATTTATGACAAAAATAATTTTTTGAGTAATAATGGAGATAATTATAGATGATATTTAGGTAGGGATTGTCTGATCCCAATTTCTTGGGAGGTGTAAAGAGAGGGGGATATGGGGTGGACTTTTATTAGGTAGGTGAGTAAAAAAGCCTATAAATTTCTAAAAGAGTGAATACTAAAAATATATTTTCCATGTCAATTTGCACAAATAATGAATTAAATTATTTCTTATAAGGTATAAGATCTAAAAATTTCCATAAAATGGGTGTTAAAAAATATTCAATGTAATTTTTTCCATTTAGTTTTAATTTTAGTCCATTGGTAAACTTTTTTTCTCTCAATCACAATAATTAATTTTAACTACATCAACTAATAAAATTTTTAAAATTTCAATTTCAAAATATTATAAATTATAAATTATTATGATTCTAAAAAAGGAATAAAATTTTCCAAATTCAATTCACATAAGTGGAAGAAATTAATTTAAAATTAATCTTTTAGATGGGACAAGACAACAAGTTTTTAAAAGTGAAAGTGTTCAATAGTTTGAAATATTCTTATATATAATTTCAATTTTAAATTGATTCCAATGACCTATATTAGATTAATACATATATAATTGATATGTTAATTCTTTAAATCCAAAATAAAAATATAATATAACTATATTAAGAAATTTAATTAAAAGTTCGTTTTCAATTGTGATTCATTAATTGAGTGATTATTTACAAAAAAATTATGAAAAAATGTATTCTTAGTGTGATTTTTATATATATTTCATAAAATTTGTATTCATATTCATACTTTCTTTTTAAATCGTTATGTTATATTTGTCATATTTAAAAATTCAAGGATTTTTTGGGTTCGGGATTGTGTATCACATACACCATCAAACATAGTTTCCTCTTTTAAAAAATTATGGTATTAATGATAAGAAATCATATGTTTTTTATATTTTCACTTTCTTTCCTATATATCTGTGCCCATGATTTATGATTCTTATTTTCTTCTCATAGCGTGGTAAAGGTGTTATCATTTAATATTTTTTTGTTATCATTCATGATTATATTTTAGTCTTATTGTTTTATAGAATTTTCTTTAAAATATATTTTCTTATTCATGATTTTCCATATGTTTAATATCAAATCATTATGATATATCACATATTATAACATACTTATCAGTTTATCACACACTTTTTTATGCTTTATACTCCTCACGATTTGAATAGGATAGTATCTGATTGATTCTCTAAATATAAATTTATTTTATAAATAGATGTTCAGAACATGTGAAATATTGTTTCCCTATTTCTAGTCGATAATACACTAAACCCATAGTTCCTTTGATAGTTAGATTATTTTGGGATATAATAACTAGAAAATGTAATCAAATTAAAAGTCATCTATGTTTTCGTGTTCAATTATGTTGGTATCAGAGCTTTGTTTAGTTATTCTGGAGACCATGATGATAAAATTTTATTGAGAACCATAAGGAAAAGAAAAAGTATTGGAGAAAATCCTATGTTATATAAAAAAATAGTGTGGTTTTCCAAGGAAAAATAATTTTTTAGGATACTTCAATTTGATACTGTTTTTACTCAGATGCATCTAAGGGAAATAAACACAAAAAAGTTGGTTGAGTAAATCTCAACCATCATTCTGGTGCATTTTCAATGGGAATTAACTATATAACTAGTTTTAAATTCCCAAGGGATATGCTTAGGATAATTTACATTTCAATTTGTGAACCATTGTGAATGATTTTTTAATTATTTAAAATACATAATTTATGGAGTAGGTTTGGTAGGGCCTGAACAGCTTCAACACAGGGGCAGAGACACGAATTGATGGGTGAGATTTTAATTCCATTTTTAAATCATCATAATGGAAATAAAGAGGGATCATACAATTGACGGATATGTAGGCCTTTTATGATTTTCATGTCAAAATTTACTACTTGATTTGGGTAAGATGTGAGATGAGATTTTGTGGAGTAAGAATAAAAAGGGGGACCATTGTTTGTGGTGTCATCTTGATCATTACATTTATAATAATAAAATAATTTTCATACTTCTCGAATTCCAATATGGCACATTTAGTCCATTCACTCTCTGATCATTTCTAACTCTTAGTATTCTTGATGGATATTACCCCTCATAGTGATTGTTTCCTTCACATAATGATATCCTCCTTGAAAAGAAAATAATTTCTTGTGGGAGATCTTAGGTGACTCAGAATAATTATGAGGATAAAAACACTAACATCTTCTAGGATTCCATCAAAGTGATGAGTTAGTGTAATAATCCAATATCCTTATAGGGGACGGGTCTTTTAAGAATTACCCATGGGTTGTTTGAGGTGTGGATATATATCATTTTCACTCTCTACATTTATAATCTAACCCTTTCATGCAGGATGGTTACCCTAGTGGTTATAGTGACCTTCTTGACACTACCCAATATGTGATATCCACTAGTACCAATTCTACCTTCAGTAATAAACCTGATGAATAGAATATCTAGTGGATAATTTCATCTCTTAACAATGGGAGTTCCCCCGATCTAGATGACTTCTTGGGATCATTCTATATTGCTTCTCTAGATTCTTCTAAAACATATGTTTGGGGGTATGATCCCTGATTTTTACTTGGTAGAAAATCGAGTGTGTCATATTCCACAACACTAATTATTATTCCCAAGATCAATGAACCTTTTTATTTAAAGAAAATTAGGCCAATCATCATGTATAACATCCCTTATAAAATCCTTGTAGCTGTGATCAACCGAAGGCTTTCAAGGTATCATCACAATTGAATATCTGATGAGAAAAAAGGCTTCATCTAGGGGAGATCCACTCAAATGGCCATTTCCTTGTCCCATCAAATTATTAGTGACATTCATAATAAATTATATGGGTGTAACATATCCATTAATCTTGACATCAATAAACCATTTGATACAGTTTATTTGAGCTACATCATCAGAGTGGTGAGGTTCATGGGATTCATTGAAAATGTGGTTTATCAATTATTTAGACTTGTTTCTTCTTCTTGGTTTTCTATCACAATTTATGATAAAAATTATGGCTTCCTCAAATCAGACTGAGGGATCAGAAGTGGGGACCCCATGTTCCCTTGTGTTTTAATTATGATCTAGGATATTTTTATTAGGTACCTTTATAAATGATAAAAGGATGGATATGTTCGATGTTTCAGGTGTAGGCCGAACCTCAATGGTATTACTCCTATTTTTTCCAATAATCTTCTCATTTTTACTAATGTAACTAAAATTAAAATTTACTAAGTGAATTTAATTCCTTATACTTATTACACTTTGTGTGTTCGTCTCTTTAACAGAAGAAAGAGTAGCATCTATCTCCCAATGTTATGCTCTGAAATAATGGGGTACGAAATAGAAGATAGGATGGGGATATCTAAATGATAGTTTCCCATGGAGTGTTTAGGGGGCCCAATTTCCCTAGGTTGAATTTTTATTCACCATCTTCAAGTCATTGTGGACAAGATTTCCTCTCACATTCCCATTAATAAAAATATTATTCTCTCATTCTGATGGCATATCTCCCTAGCCATTAGTGTTTTAGCCTCACCCAATATGTATTTTTATCAACCATTATTGTACACAAGATGTTTATTTGAAACATTGATAATATCACGGTTACTTTATAAGGGATGCACAGGCAGAGGGGAAATTTTACAAGTGTTGAGCAAGTGTTGTTTTCAATATTACTCTATATTTTTATGATGATTTTGAAGTACAAAAACATCCTTATTTGTTATTATAATATTTTTACTTTGAGTTTATTTTAGAAAATTAATATTATTTATTCCCTTATTTTGAAATAATATTTAAGAGTTTTAATCTGCATGGAAAATTTCTTAACCTGTTCGGAAATCACTTTAGCATGATCTGGAAACACTGTTCATACTCAATGTGTTCCGAAATCAATTTAGCCTGTTCTGGAAATGATGTTCATATCCTACGTTGAGGATCTTAGTGTAAGGATGAGTACTGTCACTTACAGGATATCAAAAAAGTATGTTTATGTAACCATACGTTATTAGAAAAGTATGGAAGAAGAACCCTACGTTTGGAATATCAGAAAAGTAATGAAGAAGAATCCTATGTTAATTTGGAATGTCATGTTATTTCTCGAAAGTATGGTTCATCGGCCTTACTTTTATAAACAACATTATGTTGGATCAGTTACCTTTCATTTAGAAGCTATTAAAAGTTTGGTTTATATATCTTACGTTTCTTGAGTAGAAAAGAAACGTATGGATGATGAACCATACATTTTTAATCAACCTTACGTTTGGGATCATCCTTATTTTTTGTGATCAACCTTATGTTTTAAACCTTAAATTCCGAGAATGTATGCTATGCAGTTAAACCCTACGATTGGCGTGAGAGATTTAAATTGAAACTTTATTAAAGCAATGGTCTTTATGCGAATTATCTAGGTGATTTCATGCCAGATTAAAAGCCCTAATCTAAATCACAACGTTGACTAATTAAAAGCCATTTATTTATGATTCAAATGATCGATTTAATAGGATCTTTTAATGGAAAATGTTTAGGGGAGTTACGACAACTCGGTTATTGAAATATTTGATTATCGTGATTCTAAAGAAGACTTTTGTGGATCTAAATTTAAAAGGAGAACACTCGTCCTTATTATTTTTATACCTATATTACTTTGTATTACAGATATATAGGAAAATCATAGAAAAGGAAAAAATATATATCAAGATCTTGAGTTTTTCACTACTACATTCTACAGAGACAATCAAGACATAAACAACTACTGTTACAAATAGTGACAAAACTCGGTTTTCTGAAGAATAAGAAACACGATTGAAGATTCACCAATTCTATATCGAATATCTTTTTTGAATCGAATATTGTAAAAGTTGAGAATTATATCTCAAAATCTACTGTAACCAGATCGGCTCAGAACTAATCTTACCTAAAGAACATCATTTCTAAAAAATCGATGACCCATAGACTGTCAGTTGTGTGATGTTGCAATTGTGAAGAACAACTAGAATGTATTTCAATGAACAAATACTCTTTTACTTTGAGTTACTAGCTTGTCATATTAATTTGAATGTTCATTTCTGTGTATGAACTAGAAGGCCCTATTTATTTTTCATGTTATAAAGGTGTCAACTGCCTGCACTTAATTGTGGAACAGTCTGTTGATTAGAGGACCAGATAGTGAAAATCACCAAGCTCACGGAGTAGAGAATTGGTGGAGTAGACTAGGGGCCTTCTGTTCCCTGAACCACTGTACATCGTGCAACCTTTTCTGTTTATTTTTTTCTTCTTCATCATTCTGATAAATTTAAAAGGATAGATTATGATCTTGCAAAGAAATTTTAATACACACCATTCACCCCTCTCTTGTGTATATTTGGTATAACCTGATCCATTAATTGGTAACAGAGGTGGTTCTTTTGATAAATCAATAACAAGCTTAATTTTTTTGGATTATACAAAAAAATGACTTTTACACTAGATGGTATATCAATGGTTCGAGCTCCCTACTTCAACGGTGAAAATTATAGATATTGGAAATCAAGGATGATAATTTTTTTAATGTACATTGGATAAATAGTCTACGCAATAATTCTAACTCCCTATGTGATTCCAGAGAAACATAAAACATGGAGTACTAATACAGAAGAAGAGTATGACATAAAATCAAAAGCTATGAATGCTATCATCTGTGGTCTTGGACCAGATGAATTAAAAAGACTATCTCAATGCTTGATGGCTTATAAAATGTGGTAGATGATTATAGTTGTTTATGATGGGACTAACAATGTCAGAATAATGAGGCATGCCACTGCTAAATTAAAATTTGACACATTCAAAATGATTTTAGGATAAATTATCACCCAGAATAATGGAAGGGTTATAGAAATTGTCAATAACATCACTGCCTTGGGAGATCCTATCCAACAAGTTGATTATGCCCGAAATGTTCTAAGAGTACTACGACCAAGATGGAATGTAATTTTGGATTCCATTAGGAAATCATCGCTCGTCAAAAATCATACAATGAGAGAGTTAATTGGAACTCTTATGATGTATGAAGTATTGATGTAAGATGAAGAAAATGAGCATAATGTTTTAATCAGAATGGAAAATATTTGTTTGAAGGTAACATCTCAAAATAAAAGCCGAAAAATGAAGAATGAACTCAGTGTGAAATCATAGAATTCTGATTCATCTAAGTTTGATGTGGAACTAGCTCATCGGGCCAGAATGTTCAGGAAATTCTATATAATGATGAAAGGATTTAGAAAATCCTTCAAAAATGATGAAAACGAACCAAAGGAAGTTAGATTCTATGAATGAAAAAAAGATGGGTCACATCATACCTGACAGTCCCCAATTAATGATAGACTAGAAAAAGAAATTCTTCAAGATAAATAAGTATGACCAGAAAGAAAAGAAGGTAATGAAAGCTACATGGAGTGTTTCTATATACTCCAGTAGCTCATCAATGTCTTACTAGGAAAAAAGAAGAAACAAATATAAAACAAAACATGTGCTTTATGGCAGAAGTTGAAAAGGTACCATATTACTACTCATCTGATTCTTGTTCTAACTATTCAAATAATAAACATTCAGCCTAAAATAATATACTGGAAGAGAAATATTATTCCTTATTTTAGAATCATAAATCTTTTAAAAATATTCATACCTCTTTTTTAGGATAAAGAGACACTCTTCTAAAACAACATCATGAGTTAATTGAAAAATATAACTCATCAGACACAAACTATGCAAATAATGAAACTAAAATAAAAACACTGCAAACAGAAGTAGAAACATACAAAATTGTAGCTCTTATTTTTTAAAAGTGACAAAATACACTAAATGATATACTTGGAAAATGAGATTAAAAAGAAAGATATAGAATAGGCAGTGAATGTTAAAATCCAAAACATTATAAGAATTACTTTGTTCCTATAACTATAAAAGTAATCTGTAATTATTGTGGAACAAGAGGACACATATCTAAAAATTGTTATATAAGGAAACTAAAAATAAGTGGGATTAAGAAAGACTTTATTGAAGGAATTTTATATAATTCTTTTTATTATAAAAAAAACAAAGCAAGTCTAAATTCCCAGATCTCTACTAACTAACACTACTAGACCCAACAAAAAATGGGTACCAAAACAAATCCTTGCCTAAATTCCATTGTAGGAAGCAGGTCACAAAAGCCAAATTAAAATACGGTATATAGACAGCGGCTGATCTAGGCATATTAGTGAAAATTCATCAAATTTCAGAACTCTAACTCAAAAGGATGGTGGTCTAGTCACATTTGGTGACAATGCCAAATGTATGATTATTGGCATTGGAACAGTTGGAGATTCAGAAGCAATATCATTTAACAAATTACTTTAAGTAAAAGGATTGAAACACAACCTGATAAGTATATCTCAACTATATAATGATGGTTATTTTTTTACTTTTCTATTAATTATCGTTCAGTTTTTAAAGATAAATTTATTAAATTAAAAGCACTCATAAATGATAATGTTTACACCCTGGACTTAAATTCTTTGTGTAAAAAAAAATAAAAATGGTTAACTACAAAGATAAATGAATCATGGATCTAGAATAGAAGAAATAGACATTGCAATATATATTATTTACATAAGTTATCTAAGAAACAATTAGTTTTGTGTTTTCCTAGTCTCAAATTCAAAAGTGATATATTCTGTTATGCATGTCAACTTGGAAAAAAGCACAAATCATCTCTCAAATATGTTAACAAAATTTCTACATCTAATCCTATAGAAATTATCCATATGGATTATTTTTACATTCATGAATAGAAATCTTGGACGGTAAATTATATGTAAATGTTTTAGTTTATGACTACTATAGATTTACATAGATTTGTTTTTTAAAATATAAAAATGAATCTTTTTGTACATTTGTGAGTTTTTGCAAAGCTGTTCTAAATGAAAAAGATTATAAAATAATTTCATTAAGAATTGATCATGGGGGAGTGTTTGAGAATCTTTAATTTAATTCCTTCCACTCAAATATAGGTATTAAACACACCTTCTCTGCTCCAAGAACATCTCAACAAAAAGAAATTGTTGAAAGAATAAATGAGACTATACAAGAAATGGCTTGGACTATGCTAAATGAATACTATATTCCTACCTATTTTTGGGTAGAAGTTATAAGCACAACCTGTTATATAAGGAATAAAGTTTAATTAAACCTTTTTTTAAAAATACACGCTATGAACTCTAGAATAATAAAAAACCAAAAGTGAATTACTTTAATGTTTTTAGATGCAAGGATAACACCTTAAACACCAAGGAAAATCTTGGTAAGTTTGATCCAAAATCTTATAAAGGCATTTTCTTAGGATATTCTCTTATTTTCAAAGCATATAGAGTTTTTAAAAAAAATTCGAGGATTGTCAAAGAATCATTTCACATGAAATTTGATGAATCTTGTCCCTTTGAGAAAAATAAAGACCAAATTGATGAATCTGACTCTTATTATAAGATGACACTTGAGAAAGTAAAAGATTATTTTGAAAAAAGATATCAAGGAAATTAAGTCCAGTTAAGAAGAACATGTCATTGGAAAAGCTAAAATTGTACTACCTAGACAATCTAGAACCCTAAAGAATCATCCTTTAGAAACTGTTATAGGAGACCTAGGCACTTGAATAAAACTCGGAAGGAATGTATGAAATCTTGTTGAATTCTCTTCCTTTTTATCCCAATTAAAACCTATGAAATTAGAAGAAGCCTTAGATGATGGAATTTGGATGATAGCAATGCTGGAAGAACTAAACCAAATCAAGAGAAATGAAGTTTGGAATTTATCTGAATGTCCTCAAAAATATCCTTTTATATGAACCAAATGGGTATTTAGAAATAAGATAGATGATCAAGGAATAATAACAATAAATAAAGAATGATTTTTTTGCTATTGGTTACAATCAGAAAGAAGGTATAGATTATGATGAGACCTTTGCACCAGTATCTATATTAGAAGAATTTCAGATCCTTTTGGCCTATGCATCTCATATGAACAATAAATTATTTCTAATGGATGTTAAGTCTTCCTTTTTAAATAGTTACTTATTAGAGGATTTTTTTGTTGAGAAACCTCCTAGATTTAAAAATCCCTAAAAACTATATTCTATATTCAAACTTACTAAAGATCTTTAGGTCCTTAAACAAGCACCTAGAGCATGGTGTGGAAGATTAAGTTCTTTTCTTTTAAAAAATTATTTTACTGTTGGGATGCTAGATCTAACTTTGTTTAAGAAAATAGTCACCTCTAGTATTTTATTGGTTCAAATTTATGTGGATGGTTTAATTTTTGGTTCAACAAACAAAAATCTTTTTCATGAGTTTTCTAATTTAATTCAAAAATAATTTGAAACAAGTATTATAGGAGAATTAATTTTTTTAGGACTTTAAATTTGTCAAAAATATTTTCAAAATATTTTAAATCAAATAAAATACAATACTGATTTACTAAAAAAAATTGGACTTGAAAACAACAAGACATATTCGACTCCATTGTGTACTAATATAAAACATGATTTGGATAAAACTGGAAAATCCATTCACAACAAGTTATATAGAGTTATGATTTTTAGTTTATTATATCTTACAACTATAAAGATAGATATAATGTACTCAGTGTGTGTTTGTGCTAGATTTCAATCTAATCCAAAAGAATCTAACTTAAGTGTTGTCAAAAGAATATTTAGATATTTAAAAGGATCTATTTTTAAATAACTTCTCTATCAAAAAACTTATGATTTTAATTTAATTTCATATTCAAATATAGGGTTTGCAAGTTGTAGATTAGATAGAAAAAGATCCTTAGGGAATTTTCACTTTTTAGGAAAATCCTTAGTGTCATGTTCATGTAAGAAAAAACACTTAGTTGCTCTGTCAAAAACAGAAGCAGAAAATGTATTTGTGTGCATTTTATGTGCAAAAGTATTGTGGATGAAATATACTATTATGGATATTGGACTAAATTTTAATAATACACCTATTTTATGTGATAATACTAGTGCTATAAATATTTCAAAAACACTATTAATCATTCTAGAAATAAATAATATTGATATCATACATCACTTTTGTAATGCCCTGACCCCAGTTACCCAGTGTCGGTGCATTATTACATAACATTGGCATGATCACAAAATGTCATGTCTTGAATGATCGATTAGTTTAGTACCCTTGGAAACACTAGAACAATCATCATTTCGTGAGGCAGTAATTCGCCATCTATGGAAATAGTATGTTCTTTAACCATTAGACGAAGGTGTGTGTAAGTGTAGCTCAAATAAATACCATAAAAACATCCTAGTATATTGAAGATACTGGTGTTGTTACAAAATAATGTAATAAAAAGATTTTAAGGGGTTGGAGAAACAAAATAAAACAAAAGAGAATAAGAGAAGACATTACCTTAAAATCGGGTAACTCTTTTTGATTTGAGCCAAAGGCTTCCTTGGAAAGACTTATTCCCAAAGTGAGGCTTCTAGGAGTAAGAGAGGAAAGTTGAGAGAGTATTTGGGTAGTGGTTGGCCGAGACAAATGGCTTTGAAGGTGTGAATAAGGTGGTAGAGTTGGGGGCCTTTTATAAGAGGAGAGGAGGGACACTCTTGGAATGTCATGAAATGTTACTTTATTATATAATGCGTTTCGGATATTAAAGGTCCCAAATTGATATATTTTGAGGATAAGGTGATAAGGGTTCGAAAAATACTCATCTAATAGGGTTTTGACAAGTGTAAGTCTTAGATTTTACATTATATTTTTGTTTTATTTAAATTGTTAATTAATGAGGTAATCACTGCATCATCATGGTGTCATAAAAATTTTAATTTATTTACTGTCTACAAATTATAAAAAAATATCATGATGTAGGAAATAATTTTAATTTTCCAATGACTATTTATAGTTTTAGAGATCATTTACATAGACAAAACTAAATTTTTTTTACTTGGGTGATACATACTTTGTTTATACTTTCCTTTTAAAAAAATAATATAATAAAATGTCACTATCACCCAAAGGTGATTCAATGGTGTCCCAAAGTTTCACACATGGCATCCCATGGTAGGCCATGTCACAAGCAGTAGAATTTGTACACATTTTGGGGTCATTTTGTATTATTATAATATTATTTTATTACCCTTTACTACCCGATTACTAGTTAATCGCGATAATTAATGATAATTACCGTCATTACTATTCATAATGTCAAAAAAACAATAGTGTCCTAATTATATAATTTGGACCTTCTGATTCCAAATATTGAACCCATTTTACCAAATTCCAAACACAGAAATTGTAGTAATTAATTTAAAAATTATTACTCATGTCAAAACAAATAGCGTGTTTTTAAGAAACAATATTTATCAAAAGATTGAAAAACAAATTTTTCCAAATTCAATGTGAGATTAATTATAATGACCACCATTGGATAAAGTGTTAATATTATATTCTAATTTTCATTTATAACCACTCAATAGTATAATTTATCACAAAAAATTATTCTGATTGAAAATGTTGTTTTTAAGTATTTTTCACTATTCATCGAAAATTGGATGTTCACAGAAAAATACCAAAAATTCAACATAAGATAATTTCGATATTCTGAATCCAAAAATGTAGTCCATTTTGAAATATTAAAATAAAAACAATCTTAAAAATTTGGTATTACTATTCACATTGGCTACTTTGATTGGTCGCGGTGTGTTAGAACTCGAAGTTGCATACAATGCAAGCTATTGTATTATTGAAGGAGAAGCATACCGTGGAAGCTTGGGGTGTTACAACTTTATATGAGATTGTGTTCTTAAATAGGATATATTCTTTAAATTTTTAAGTACGGAAATTCAGTTAGCTGATATTTTTAATAAACCACTTCTCAATAAAAGGTTTGATTTTATTAAGGGGGTGCTAGGTTAATTTATTTTCTAAATGATTTTTTTTAAGTTTAAATTATTTATTTTAATTTTTTCTATGCATCTTTATTAATTTAAAAATTTCTCCAGTTCTTCTTTAAACTCTTTCAACATATGTTTTAGCTTTTAAATAATTTAATAATTTCTATGTGTGTAATGACATGGGAATCAAGGATGTCAGAAACAATTTCTTATTCCAAAACCATTCATTTTCTCAAAACACTTTAAAACCCCGAGAACATCTACTACTCTTCTCTATCAACACCTGAACCTTCGAAACCCAAGATTTTCAAACCTTAATAAATTAGTTAAATAAATGGACAAAATTGAAAGTACCGATGATCAAGAAACATGCAACGCCAAGTGACAACACTCAACATGACAAAAGATTTTGAAAGGAAAAGTGATATATCTGGAATGGTTGTACTAGATAGATATGATACTATGTCAAGCCCTATCATCTCAAAAACTTTAGTAAACCTTCAATGGGGTCCATAAGGAATTTCTATATGAGGTTGAACTTCATCACTTTTTTAAATCTGTTCATTTTAGTCTGGTAGAAGATAAAGATTCAATCATTTCTATGATTGAGGACAGAGATTTTTCGATTTCATTTATGGAGATGGCCAAAATTATTCACTACCCTCATGAGGGGGTTATCCATTTTGATTTAACGAATATTAGTGATATTTTTCATAATTATGAGAACATTATGTATTTTCTATTTGGCACAACAAATATAAAGAAGTTGTTAGTACAATATATAGAGCCCGACCAAAAGATTTTAGTTAAATTTGTAAAAACAGGTATTTCACCCAGAATGTCAGATATGGAGGAAATATTGTACCCTGATATGTACGTAATGTTTCTATTTATGAGTGATATAAAATTTAATTTTCCAAGATTTATGATCAGATATCTCAACTACTACTACTACCGACCAGAAGCGAGGATAACCTTCTTTCACATTGTAAGGTTCATTTCAAAGACATTATTAAAATTAGATATGATAATACAATTGAATGACTGAGTGAAATGTTTCCATAGAAACAATTTCAAAGTCGGAACACTAAGGAGGATTGGTTTCTTTTGGAGCACAATAAAAGGCAAACCCATGCATGTTGAAGCAAAATAATGACAAGAGAGTTCTCAAGAGCAACCTGCAAAATCAAAGGAAGGCGCAACTGAATCTAGAACTAGTGAAGTATCAAGGAGGATACGGTTTGAGACAGTTGATACACTTACTAGTGAGGACAGTCAAGAAGGACTTCAATGGAGAAGTCCAAGAGTATCTCAAGAGAATGAGGATCCAGTTCAAGAAAATATTGGATAAACTAAACCTATCCTAAGCTACACATTTTTTAGAGAATCTGCAATACAAAAAGTTGATCAACCAATAGTTTCTCAGATTGAGGTGACTAGTCAAGTAAAAAAACAATTTCTACATCCAACTATTAAAAATCCTGGAGAAGGTAAAGTGAATAGATCTAAAAATGTATTGCCTACTGGAAATGTCCAAGAAGAAATAGCTCACAGGGAACCTATATTAGATGAACCTATATTAGAAGAACTGGTCTTTGAAGAAATCAATGAAGCAGTTTCTCATGAAGAGCAAAAACCTAACCCAGCTGAGTCCCCTTCTAAAATTCAAACAGAATTTATTGGTGATGAATTTTCTTTGGATGAGTCAGGAAAGGACTCGAATAAAACATTAGTGGAGAAGCCAATATAGAGGAAGGATGAGAAGAAATCATATGTTGAATCCCTACGTCTAGCTCTGATAAATCCAGTGGAGGTTAAATCTAAGAATTAATCCCAAGGTGCTCTAATTTTGATAATGATCATGTGGAGGAATTGATCCAAAAATTTAATAAATTTTATCTGGAAAATTATTATTTAAGAAGAGCATTAGAAAAAGAGAATCTGAAATTTCAAAGACTTAAAGCCAGTTCTGTTTCTAAGCAAGAAGATGAAAATTTCAAAAAATAAATGTTATCTGAAGTTGAAAATATCAAATATGAAATAATGATGAAGTCAAATTTACTAGAGTTTAATTCTTTCATGGAGAAACAATTAACATCAGTCAGAAATAGTTAAGCTAGCATATCAGGTACTTCATCTTATCTGATCAAAAGATGTCAGGCCATTACAACAGCTATGAGAAATATGAATGAAAGACTATAGGTCCTTCAAGGAAATAGTGCTCATTTATCTATGTTGTTGGTCAATCAAAATTTTCTTATTGAACAGTTGACTTCAAATGAACCTGGAAATAGAGTTTTGCTGCATTAGTTCACTGATAAGTTAAATTTATTATGGAAAAAGAAGAGAAGATACATGAGTTTTTTAGATTCATTTTGATTGACGATATTCATCTGACTCAGGAAGGAACAGATCTCATAGTCCAGTTCGGCGATGGACATATGAAAAGGTTGAGACTACAGATGATAGAGCTCAAGGAAATCATTCATAGGTGATGAAACCTGTTCCTCAAACCTTTATATCCCAACCTTGATTTTCATTGTCCTTACTGTACTTGTAATTATATTTTCAAAAACATTTATTTGAATCACTTGTTTTTGTGTCATTACATTGTTTTACTATACAATCTATGTTAGAATGTCAGTAATTCAAATTAAAATATAGATAACTTATTTACAATATCATTTACTTAAGTTTGGTGCTACATTAAATTATTTTATATTCCATCTTCTATAATTCTTTTTGATATCATAATAAAGGGGGAGAAATAAGGATAGACACAACATATTTTGTTTTTGGAGAAATTTTTGGATAAAATCAAAAATATTTTTTTATAAAGGGGGAGATATTATTTTACTTTATAAAGAGTGAGAAAATGTAAAAATGATGAAATAATTTTATTAAAATTAAATATTGTTTTTTCTTTGAAAATTCTAATTTATATGTAATCAATTTTGTAAGATATTTTGTATCAGTTATTTCCTAGGTTTTTTATCCTCAAAAAGGGGGAGATTGTTGAGAAAGTATTGTTTTCAACAATAATCTGTATTTTTATGGTGATTTTGATGTTCACAAATACCCTTATTTATTATTCAAATTATTTTACATTGAGTATATTTCAGGAAATTAAAATTATTTATTTATTTATTTTGAAATAATATTTAAGCATTTTAATCTTCATAGAATATTTTTCAACATGTTCAGAAATCACTTTAGCATGTTCTAGAAACACTATTCATACTCAATGTGTTTGGAAATCTCTTTAGCGTGTTCTGGAAACACTATTCATACCCTACATTGAGGAGCGTGGTGTAAGGATGAGAACTGTTACTTACAGGTTATCAGAAAATTATGGTTAAGTAACCATCTGTTATCACAAAATTATGGAAGAAAAACCCTACATTTGTAATATAAAAAAATTATAGAAGAAGAATCATATGTTAATTTGTAATGTCATGTTTGTTTCCCAAATATATGGTTCATCAACCTTACTTTGGTAAACAACCTTACATTTGATCAGTTACCTTTCATTTATATGTTGTTAAAAGTATGTTTTATTTATCTTACGTTTGAGAGTTGAAAAGAAAAGTATGGATGATCAACCATACGTTTGTAATCAACCTTACATTTCTAATAAACCTTACGTTTGTGATCAACCTTACATTTTAAACCTTATGTTTAGAGAATTTATACTATGCAGTTCAACCATGTGTTTGGCGTCGGAGATTTAAATTGCGACTTTATTAAAGCTATGGTCTTTATGCAGATTATCAGGTTGATTTCAAGCCATATTAAAAGCCCAAATCTAAATCACATCTTCGATTGAATCAAATCATTATATTTATGATCCAAATGAACGATTTAAGAGGAGATTTTCATTGTGAATTTTTAGGGGATTTACGACTTCTCTGTTATTCAAATATTTGAATATAGTGATTCTAAAGGAGAATTTTTTGGATCTAAATTTAAATGGAGAATGCTCGTATTTATTTATTATATACCTATATTGTTTTGTATTATAGATATAGAGGCGAATCATCAAAAGTGAAAAAATATATATCAAGCTCATGATTTTTTCACTAATATAGTTTACGGAGACAATCGAGGCATACAGATCTTCTGTTACAAATAGTGACAAATCTCAATTTTATAAAGAAGAGGAAACATGATGGAAGATTAATTAATTCTACATCAAATATCTTTTCTGAATCGACTATTGTTAATGTTGAGAATGATATTTCAGGATCTACTTCAACTGAATCGACTCGGAACTACTCATACCTAAAGAACATCATTTCATAAAATCGACAATCCATCGACTGTCAATTGTGTGTAGTTTCAATTATGAAGAAAAATTGTAAAGTATTTCAAAGAAATAAAATACTTTTTTACTCTTAGTGATAGGATTCTCGTACTATTATCTATGTTCAGTTCTATGTATGAACCAGAAGGATTCATTTTTCCTTAAAGTGGTAAAGGTGTCAACTTCCTACACTCTTTTGTGGAACAGTCTGTTGATAAGTGGACTAGATATTGAAAATCACAAAGCTCGTGGAGTAGAGCGTTGGTGGAGTAGACTAGGGGACTTCTTTTCCCTGAAATACTATACATCATGTGTCCTTTTCTATTTATTTTCCAAGGCTTAATCATTCCAATAAAGCTAAAAGGATATATGAATATCTTTTTATGAAATTGTAATACAGACAATTCACCCCCTCTTGTGTTTATTTGGTATAACACGATCTAGAAACTAGGACTCGTGGGATAGAATGACATGCACTTACAAGGATGGTGGAAACAATATAAGGACAATCTGGGACACCATGAACATCCTCCAGTAAAAACTATCAAGGGATGTGATGGAAGTTAGGTCACTTTGGGCTAGATTCATCATCAAACAATATGGGACATGTTTTGAAGATTCCAATGGTAGATGCACCAAAAAAATTGGAGGTCACCAATCGGAACATTATCAACTTTAAAACATCACTCGAATTGGATTGTGGGTGGCATGTCACTTATCTTATTAAATAATAAATGTTTTGGGACTCTACATTGGTCTCATAGATGCCAATCGAAAAACATAACTTTCTCTAATGCTACAAGCTTCCTTTTTTTCACCCATCTTGTTCTCAACTCTCAACAACAAGAGGTTTAACAATAAATTTCAACCACTACTAAACCAAAATGTCTAGAATTTTACTTTCTCCCCATAAATTATGTTCTCTTCAAGGTATATTTTCACTCTGCACATATGTATGATGGTCTTCACACTTAGGGTTATTTTTTTGGTGAAAATACTTACCTACTAAATTTAACATTCCAATTTGGCACTTCCAAAATAATGATTTACCCACTAGTGCAGGTTTTCAATAGAATATATTTAATTACCTCCATGTGTGTGTGTGTGGTCTCACCTCACATGTCGAGATAGTTAATCACATGTTATTCCCCAAAGAATGGGATATTACGATCTAGAAAGACCTTGTTGGCCTCACTTGGATGGATTTTCAGGGGATCTCTAATGATTCCTTTCTAGACTCAATGTTTCATGTCTAGGATTCTATTTCTCAATAGTGTATGGAACATTATTTTCTTTTTGTTGCATGATGTTGGAATCTTAGGTTCTCTCATAACAAGTCCAGATAAGAATGATATAGTTGTTTTTGGTTGGTAGTGAAGATCAGGGCCAGGGATTTGGTGGAAGATCAGGCTCTATTAGTCAATATGTAGACTATTTCACCCTCCATATTTTGGCTCCTAGCTAGTAGTAGTGTAAGTATCATAGATATTGAGAATCGTCCTCATGTAACATTTTTGAGGTGGTCTACATAGCATTACTAATATCACCCATAAATAGATAGAGGGTAACATGGTTTCAGATCCCTTAGCTTTATGTGATTAGTCAAATACTCCAAGTATCATGTTTAAGTTTCGGTTACCTACCCGCATAGTCTGTTAATCTTGTTCAAAATAATTCTATGACCCTACATTATTTTAGACCCCTATGACAATTTTGTGCTTTGGCCCCCCTCGTTCGATGGATTCAAAAACATTGACTGTTGAGCAATGAATTAATTCAATGGAATGGATATTTTCAATCCATCAATACAAAGAGTATTTGAATTTTTTTGTTACCTATTTTTTTGAATATGAGACAAACCAATAGATAAATCTCAATAGGATTATAATTTCAAGGAATGAATTGTATTTTATGTAGTGAGAGGATTTCAATGGAATGTTCTTCACAAAAAAATTTCCTCTAACTCTTCAATGTATTATGGAATGATAATTCATTGAATTAAAGAAAATATAACATGAGAATATTGAACCTTATGATAAAAAATTGTACAAGACTTGCAAGGTAGGACTAATAGAATATCTCTTGATCTGAATAAATATTTATCAAATCTCTTCTATCATAAAGCATAGCCTTTGAAATTAATTGCTTTTAACAGAGTTTAGAAACGATGATTATTTTTTTTACTATGTAATTTAGGTTTAAATTAAATATGGAGAACCATATGATTCAAGGGAAAGTTATATAAAAAATTATTATCATAGATTCTCTAATGAACAGTAAAAAAGGGGTAAGAATTTGAAACAAAAACCCTATAAAAGATGTGGAATGAAACACTTGGGTAATTTTCTAAAAGGTATGAGGACATGCTATAAGTGTGGTAAAGAAAGCCACCTATATCATGACTCCTGAAGCATTGGAACGAGTATAATAACCCCACTGAGGATAAGAAGGCCCCAACTACTGCTCCTCCCACTCATCAATTATTCAAATTATAATAATTTGGGAATTATGGAAATCAATGTCTTAACCCTATATTTATATAAGTGAATAGGCCGAAGGACTCTCTTAATCCAAGGGTGATGTAAAGGAAATACGAAATTACTACTCTATAGGTTGATTAAAATATGGAGGTGATTAATAGTACCCTAATTCTCAAATCAATAACCATTAATTTTTTATATTATTTTGGGTTTTCACTTTTTCATATATATTATATGTTTGAAATTAATGTCGATTCACCATAAGAAACATTAAATTTTTGATATCCATGAAAAAATATACATTCATCATACATGAAACTAATGTGAAAAATATTATCTAATCTCGATTTTTGGGGATATACTTAAAAAAATTGGTTCTTCCCCATGTAGTTGAGTTTGATATAATTTTGGGTATGGACTAGATTTCTTTATATAAATCTATTATCAATTTCCAGGAATGGTAAATGTACTTTCATTTTCCTAATCTTCTTGTAATCAATTACCAATGAAAGGATGATCATGCCCTTATTTGGAAAAAAAATATAGATTGTGGGTCTTGATTGCAAGTAAAAATGTTTTCTTATCTCAAATTATTGGGGATTTAGTCAACATCGAGGACATACTCATTATGTGGGATTATGTTGATGTCCTTACCGAGTAATTAATAGTATTCCATAATAATGTGAGGTTAATTTCTCAATCAAAATCATCCATGGATCCTTTCAAGTCTCAAAGACTCCATAGAAAGTGTCTTTTTTATAATTAGATGAGTGAAATAAGTAATTATAATATAAAATTGTCATGATTTTTGTAAGTACTAGTGATATACCATGGGGTTCACTAAGACTATTTTTAAATAAGAAGGATGGATCAATGTGTATTTTCATTTATTATCATGATATCTTCAAAATTATATACAAAAACAAGTAATCTATACCTATTATTGATAAACTAGTCAAAATAACTATAGGATATCAATTCCGATCAATGGTTGATCTCTAGTTCAGATATCATCAATCGAGGTAAAAATGGAGGATATTCCCAATACAACAATATAACTAAGGTATAAAAACTATGGGATTATAGTGATGTCATTGGGAATAATCAGTGCCCCTTCTACCCTCATTGATTTTATAAATTGATATTTTAGATATTTATTTAATCAATTCATTTTCATCTTTACAAATGATATCCTTATGTATTCCAAAACAAACAAAGAATTTGAAGATTACTTATGGAATATTTTGACTTGTTTTTTTTTTCAATTTCAACTTCATTTATCAACATATTTTTAATTACTTCATAGAATGTAATATTACAGGGAATATTTTTGAACACCTCCTAAAACACCAAATAGTCAAAATTTTATTTTTATATTTTATTTTTAGGTATCGCATGCTATGATGAATCTTTTATCCTTCTAGTGATTTTAAATATTCAATTGGTATGATGACCAATGTGGGCCTTGATGAAGAACATTCTTGGTCAATTGAACTGAAAAAAACATAATAAAATGAACATAGCACCCAAGATACCAGCCCCATGATGCTTAATGTTTCACATTATTTAAAGTATATGAAGTGTAACATTTAATTAAAACATTTTGAGAGGTAAATCTATTATTTAAATGTATTTTTTCGCATCACCAGTTGAAGATGAAATATTGGGCCATATTATGTGGCCTAAAAACTATTCCCGTTTTTCAATCATATATATAAAAAATATATATAATTAGGCTCATATATTACATGATGTTAAGATACATCTGGGGCCTCATATTCTTCTTCTACGGTCTACCCAAATTCTTCCATCTATATTCTTGTTTGGACACTACTATCGAAGGGATACAAGCTGGCTCCTATTTCATATCAAGGTTGAAAAATCACCAATTCCACAATCCATCCACCACCCAATGCCATCCATAATCATTTCTATAGACTTAGAATATTGGGAGATATACCCAAGTATTAAAAAATTCATATTTAATCTTGTAGAGGGGAAGGATTAGAGAATTCGAAGTGCTTGTTTCGTTGTAATGTTATCTTTCTTCTTTGTCTTTGTAATTGCATTTATTTCTCAAAAAAATTATTAAAAAAACCTTATTTCTTAATAAAATCTCTTAATTTTCTCTTGTTCAATTCTAATTTTAATACTTTGATAAATTTTCATCAATTAGTGATGTTACTCAAAAAAAATTGTAAAATTCCTCACACAATCGTGGAGTGATCATTATTTTATTACCTTTAATCTTTAATTCCACCCTCACGAGTCTATTTCCTACTTCTATATAGATAATAGAACCAATGGATGGCTAAAACTTCAATTGGTTAATCAAATTGAGTATCAATATGTTGGATTTTATGTTATTTATCACTCAATTAATTTTCACCCAGTTCTTGTATTTGAGAAATTCGTTTAATGATATTAATACATCTTTTTCATTGTAGAATTTTAACGCCACACACCTAAAGTTATGATACAAAACATTACCTTTGATTTCTCATTATTATAATCCTCCATGTTTATATGTGATTATAATTAGTATTTGTTTTTTATTAAATCAAATAGTGATGAATTTGTTTTTATCTCTTAAAATGAACTACTCTTCAGTCAAATAAATTTTAATCATTAAATAAGAATTTAATTGAATCATTCCATTACAATAATCTAGGATAAACCCTATATAATAAAATGAATTCACATATAAATAAAATAATTTTCCAACCCCATATAAAATAAACCCAAGATATTTCCACTTAATATCCAAAACTATAAACATAATTAGTGTTTGAATAATCTTCTTTTTTCTCTAAGGATTCAATAACCCATTTTTCTGTAAGAAACCACTTATACCATAAGTTAAATTTTGGGGAGACCAAATTTTAGCACTATTTATAGGAAACACAGTAAGTATCATATGAAACTCATTATATTATCCCCCATTTATATTTTCCCACATAAATTTCTCTTTGTATTCCCCTTTCTTTTTTCACTTTTCATGGCGCATTATCGGATATACCCATGACAAATGAAATTTCTGTGTTAAGGAGGATTGCCCTAGGGTTGGGGAGTCATTTACCTCTAGTGTTCTATTTCAATTTGATAATAATATTACTAATATATAAGATTAAAAATATATCCACTTACAATGGATAATCTTCCAATAAATCAACTATTAAACATTGGTAGAAACCAAAATATAAATCCAAATGAGGCTTTCCAAAACATGGGGAATGTTTTCGATGAAACCTTGAATTATTACTTCAATCCTACAGAGAAACATTATACCTATTTCATTATAATTTCTCCTCTTGTATAATCCTTCTATGGTTTTAAACATACTTTTCTAAACCACCATAATGCATTCCATGGGATGGAGTCAAAATTGTCCTACCTTCATGTAAACGAGTTTAGTGATATTACTGAAACCAAGTTCCCATCATATCAACATGAGTTGGTGGATATGAGGATATATAAATTATCACATAACAATCAAGAAAATAATTGGTTAAATAATAATATGCATATATCAATCCACTATTAGGTCCAACTTCAAGTAGAATTCAATAAAAAACACTTCCCTCATAACAAAACAATTTCACATAAAAAGGGCATCCAGTTTTAGAAAAAATAAGGGGATACATTTAATGAAACATGGGAATGGTTAAATTACACACTCACCATGGAACATCACCATTTATTTTTAAACCTATAAAAATATTTAAACTTATAAGAAGTTTTGGGTCAGTGAAACAAACAGTTCATTAACATGATGCGGAACATAACCTTCATAAACAAAGCCCCTAAGAAAGATTTTGAGTATCTAGAGGGTATGGATGAAAAAATCCAAAAATATTGGACATCATCTTGTTATTATAATAAAAATAATCTTCTTAAATGTACACCCTTACTGAATAATAGATCCTTAGGTAGAAAATTACTTTACTCACTAGAATGGTTGAGAAGATCTATCATGGGAAGGTCCACAAAATCCAAACTACTGACCCAATTTTCATAGTTTGGGACAAACATGTACGAAATATTGAAAAAATAACAACCATAACTCCCATAGAGGATTTTATTTTAGGAGTACCTCCATTC
The DNA here is from genome assembly GCA_963277665.1 of Viscum album. Lineage (NCBI taxonomy): Eukaryota > Viridiplantae > Streptophyta > Magnoliopsida > Santalales > Viscaceae > Viscum > Viscum album. Next base: position 1,329,666,146 of record OY728162.1, read on the forward strand.
TATGATAATTCTTTGAACTTTTAAAAGCCATAGTACCAAAATAGTTAAAATCCAATGTATAATGACTATTCAGGATTCTGTTGGATTGATAACCAATAACCCATCAAACAACCCAATCTTCCATAATGACCAAACCAATTTCCTCCAAAAAATATTCAAACTTATACTTAGTTACATCCACAACCATTACAATAGCAACATCCTCTTTTCTAATACCAATAATACATCAAACAATGAACATATCCTCTTGGGATAAATGAACAAACAAAAGCCCCTTCCAATTAAACCCCTTTTCTAATACTTAAATACTTGTGTAAGAAAATGGATAAAATGATCTTAGTATTATAATAAATTAAACTTGAATTGAAAATCATTAAAACCGGAAAGAAACATATCCCCACTTAGGTGGTACCATCCACAAACTTAAAGGGATAATCAAGTTACCCAAAAACCTCTCATGAACTACTAAATGCAATGATTATGTTATAGAGTAAGAAATACATTGAAAACACTAAAAACCCCTTTCAAATACCACTATAATCTTGAAAATAACTTGAAAAGGATGAAGAAGCACTATCAGAATCTGAAAAAACCCAATCAAAATGTTAATGAACCACAACCACACAAAACAATCAAAAAATCTTCTCACTTACCTCACACCAAGAGAGGAAAATTCAAACCTAGACTAAATGAAAAATTGATTAAAAACATATGAAAAGTTTATTTGAACCTAACACATCTCAATGAAATACAAACAACACGTATATACTCTAGGTAATTGAAATACATGTGTACATTCGAAAGGAAGTTCTCACACAAAAATCTAGTCCTTTTGGATGCTAATGTGGGCACCACCATTAATGGAGCCAATCCTCCTAAGTCTAAATACCCAATATCTCCTTAGATCAATGTTGAGTTAGGAGAGAATAAATTTTTCAAATAACATTGTGATAAATGATCCAGTGTTAACCTCATTCCATATGCCTTGTATTTTTAGTTTTGTCTCCGGGAACTCCAACCCACATCATTCACTCATTAACTTGTTGATCATTTTTTTTGGGTTCTTAAAGGGATATTAAAGGGTCTCCTCATGAAAGTTGGAAATTTAATTTACCCTAATGAATTAATTGTCCTAAAAAATCACCCAATATTAATCCCTAGGGATAGAAACCCATAATCTTTGGTCTTCCCTTCATAGAAACAATCATCTCATTAATCCAATTTAGGAATCAGAATATCACAATAACCATTAAAAACATATAACACCCCATGGTTTTGAAAACAATAAATTAAAATGAATGAAACCCTGAGTCTCTAAATAATAAATTTTTTTAGTAGATAGTTATAAACTAGCTGTTAAACAAAATATTTCCACTTCTATAATTTATAGTTCAAAAAAATACATCTACAGTTGCAACCATTAAGTTATTTGGAAAATGGTTAATCTAACATGATTTTTTGGTGAATAGTAAAATACCCTTATGAATATTAGTTTGAATAGTAATATGACCCTTATGAAGAGTAAGTCATATTTTTTTCTTAATTTTATAAGATAATGAAATTTGGATTAATTTTTCAATGTGATATAAAATGAGTTATAGTTTTAAAATTGTTCTGTTTTGAATAAATAGTGATTTTATTAAAAAATTAAATTATTCATACTTAGAAAATTATTTTCAAAAAACTATGTTTTCTTTTGAATTATATATATAAAAAAAATTAGGGTATTTTTTTGGGATTTTCTGAGATAGTTGAATTTTTATTGAATAGTAAAAAATGTAGTTTCAAGTTTTCAGGTCTTTGATGACGTCGTAATGATGTAATAATGATGTAATATTTATGGTTGAATCATTAGGATTAGTATATGATATGAGGTTTCCTAATTAGAAAATAACATTTAAAAACCCATGTTCAAGCCCATGGTTTTTTAAATACGACTAATGAGGTTTCCTTTGAAATTAATTAGAAACTCCCTCAATTTCACTATAAACACCAGCCTCACCGCCATTTCCTCTCACAACTCTCAAGATTTGATAACTCTAAAATATTCATCCCAATACCCTTACCAATATTATTCCCTATGTGAATGACCTTGTGGTATCCCCAAAATTCTGAAACCAATGGCCTTAAAAAGGATATCAAGGAGAAGAGATCAAGAGGTAAAGATCCTCTTTCATTTTCTTGTGTTCTCTTTTCAATTATTTTCTTTTCTTATAAAATATTCACCTACCCATATACAAGAGGCATGAAATATTAGATATTATATATATTCTTTATTTTTATCATTTTTATAGAAAAATTCATTATCATTCTTCCTCCCCTATACCTCTTATTCTATAAATAAAAAACATCGTCTGTGATGTGTCAATTTACTGACATCATAGACGATGTGTCTTAAATTTCAATTAAATCCTTCAAATATGGTTATAAAATATTTTTAAGGGTTGATACATATTTTAATTTTTATTACACGACCTCTCTTATATTCTATAATTAACTTATTTTATAATATTAATGGTATATCATGAAACAAGTTCGTGATTATCAAAGAAGCGCCATAATGATCTAAATGAATATCACTATTGATTTATCTAATTATTCATCCTCATAACCTATAACTGAAAATATTTATGGATTCATATAATATTATTAAACATATTCACACAATTTTATTTAACTTTTATATTTTTTCATCCAATAATAAAATAATTTACGAACTAACTGTGGAAATCATGTAAAGCACACACATGAAACAATGTAAATAACAAAATATCATTAATAAATGGGTCTAATGATGTTATAAAATGATCATATAAGGCATTATAAATGTTATTATGACTCTATAAAAATTAATAAAACGGTTCTTAACAATTATATAGGAGGTTTAATCATGTTTGATGTGAGACGAACCTAAGGTAAGGGAATTCTAAACCTAGCTTCAATTCATTGGGCTAACCTTATTTTTAATTAATTATATGGTACTAAAATCATTTATGTAATGAATTTAATTAATATTTTGTTTTATTATGTGAATTTAGAGTGTCTAAACATATCATGTTCATTATATAAATTCTCACATCAATTATATGATATTTTAAAGGGATTTTTCTAAAAAAATTCTTTTTAAATTCTATTTTAAAAAATTCAAAAGCATCATTTTTATGAAATTATTTATGTTTTATGATAATTTTATGGTTCTTGGGAATTATTTATGATGAGTTTTGGGACCTATATCTTACTCTAACACATTTTTCATGTGTAAGATGGAGGTCATCGGTATGGTTACTCCTTGTGTAATTGCGATGGCTACAACAAATTATTGTTGTGAGGGTCACATTGTATGGTAGTTGTAAGGTTTGGAAATCATAACATAGTCATGACCGATAAAATATAAGTATTTAATTCCCCAAGGTACTGTTATGGTTTAATATATGTTCATTAATGTTTTATAGAAATCTCATGTTTTACAAAGAAAGAATATATGGGTCAGAAGTATGACTTTGTGGGAATGATTTCATATGTTTTTAAATATTGATGGTCTAATGGTATCCTTCCTTATTTTTATATCTCTTACAGATATTTTTATTCTCATCCCATGTTTCTAAATTTTTAAAAAGTTTATAAGGATGTTTAAGAGAAAGAAGTAAGACAAGTTAAATGTTATTAATATTTCTCAAATAAATTATGTTGTTGTTTTTTGTTAACAGATCACTCATATTATTACAGTACAAAGGAATTTATGGAATCTTTCTATTGTTATCTTTGGAATAAAATTACGTAAAAACCATGATGTTTTCCCTTAGTAGAGTATGATGTCATTCTAGGTATGTATTGGCTTTCGGTTTATCATTCTAAGATTTATTGTAGAGCTAAAGAAGTAGTTTTCAAAAATAGTTTTAGTTTTTTACAAGAATAAATCCATACAATTGATAACATATAAGGAACCTAAGAATCTATTTAAAGATGGATATTTATGTTATCTATCTCATATTATTCAAAAAAGGGAACTATTCAGATTAATGATGTGTCAGTGGTAAATGAATACCTTGATGTTTTTCCTAATGAGATACCTACCGTTATACCTGATCGAGATGTTGTATTCATAATTTTTCTGTCCCTGATTCAAATCCAATTTCAAATCCCCTTTATCAGATGGATCAAATTGAACTTTATGAATTGGAACTCTAGTTGTAGGAGTTTCTTGATAAAGGGTTCATTCATCCTATTTCTTCACCATGGGGAGCTCTTACTATGTTCGTTAAAAATTAATATGGTTCCATGAGACATTTCATTATTTATAGATATATTTATAACATTACTATTATGAGTAAGTATAATTTTCAACACATCGATGACTTGTTTGATCAGCTCTAAGGAGCATAGTATTTTTTTTAAAATATTGACTTGAGATCCAGGAACCATCAAATAAAGGTGAATGAGGATGAAAATCCAAAAACATGTTTTTAAAATAGATATGGTAATTATGAATTTGTTGTTATTACATGCGGGTAAACTAATCCACTAATAGTATTCATGGATCTTATAAATAGAATATTTAATCAGTTCTTGGATAATTTTGTGGTTTTATTTGTTAATGAAATTTTGTTATATTCTAGATGTAAAGAGAAGCATGAAAAATATATTAGGGTTGTTTTGGAAAAACTTAAAAGAAAATAATATTTTTGGAAAATTCATAAAGTGTGAATTTTGTTTAAAATAAATTTATTTCCTTGGTCACATTGTTTCTAAAGACGTCATAATAGTTGATCCTCTTAAAACAGAAGTTGTTAAAAATGGCCAAGACCCAATAATATAACTGAGCTTCGTAGTTTTCTTGGGTTTTCATGATATTAATATATTTTTGTTGACAAATTTGAATGGTTATCAAGTCCATTAACTACGTGAATTAAAAAATAAGTTAAATTAACCTTGAAAAAAAATGTGATGATTGTTTTTAGGAATTAAAAATAAAATTGGTTAATGATCCAGTTCTGGCCCTACCTTCTAGAAATGGTGAGTTTTTCACCAACAGTGATGCTTCATTAATGGGACACATTTTTGTTTAGATTCCAAATGTTTATGTAATTACATATTCTTCAAAACAACTAAAATATCATGAGTTAAATTATCCCACAAATGATTTGGAATTAGCATCTATTGTTTTCACTTAAAAATTTTGGTTTCATAATTTATACAGAGCTAAATTTGAAACATATACTAGACACAAAATTATGATTTATATATTCATTGAAAGGTATTTAAAAATGAGGTAGTGAAGATGTCTTGAATTGATGAAATATTACGATTGAATAATCTATTGGCATCCGGGAAGAGAAAAAAAGTGGCAGATTCCTTGAGTTGAAAACATCATGTATCATTGACAATGTTATGGGTAGAACAAGACCCTTTGACTAATTATTTAATTATTTTTGTCATTTAATTTGTTGGTGTATGAAATTACACTTCTTTATTTCAGGATTCCATGAAGTAAACTTTTTCACACAAAATTAAGTAAGCGCATAAGTGAGACGAGTAGCTACAAAAAAGTATAATTGGTTAAAATGGGTAAGTTACAATAATTTAACCTGATAATGGTTGTGTTTTAAGATTTGGAAAGAGGTTGTGTATACCTTGTGATTCTCAGTTGAGGAAATAATTTTTGTACGAAGCTAGTAGTTTATCTTTTTTAGTTCATCCTGGAAGCACTAAGATGTGTAGAAACCTTCGAGAGTATAACTAGTGGGATGGAATGAAAAAGGATATTGCATATTTTACCATGAAATCATTTACATGTAAATAAGTTAAATAAGAGTGGATGTTACTGAAGGTGATGCTTCCGCCATTAAAAATATAGTGTGAAAATGGGAAACTATATCCATAGACTTCAATATGGAACTACCAAAGACTTCTCGAGGTAACAATGCATTCTGTGTAATTTTTTATCGACTGACTAAATGTTCTCATTTCATTCATATTTCATATACTGTGTCTTTGGATTATATTTCTCAAATGTTCCTTAATGATATTTTCATGTTACATGGAGTTACTCTTTCAATTTTATCTATCTATTTTCCTAGGTTCACTATTAACTTTTAGGAAGGCCTTCAAAAGAAATTGGGATTAGAATTAAATTTTAGTAAAACATTTCATCCCCAATCAAATTACAAGTTAGAATGGATGATTTAGACCTTGGATGATAGTCTTGATCATGTCCAATGGATTATGTGGGATTATGGGAAAAATATATTTATGTATATGACTCATCTTATAAAAAATGTTTTCATTCCAGTATAAAAATGGACCCTTTTGAGGCATTATATGGGAATCAGTGTTAATCCCCAACTTTTTTGGATGATGTCGAGGAAAGGAAGTTGATGAGACCATTATTAGTATGGGAAGAAGATATGAAAGTGAAGAAGATCTAGCAACACATGAAGATAACTCGGAGAAGGAAGAAACATTTTGCAGATAACAGGAGCAAAGACTTTTCTTTTGATATAGGTGATCATGTTTTTCTTGGAATATCACCATGTAAAAGTTTTATGTGTTTTGTTATAAAAGGGAAGCTAAGTCTTTATTTCATTGGACCTTATAAAATCTTAGATAAATTTGGACCAGTTTCCTTTCAAGTAGATTTTCCACTAAGTTTATCTCAAATACATAATGCCTTTCATGCTTTGATGATGAGAAAGTATGTGCCATATTCATCTCATGTTTAGATCCTAGAATAAGTTCATCTTGAAGAGAACCTTTATAATAAAGAAAAATATATTTTTATTCTTGATCAAAGAGAACATGTATTGCAAGATAAGGTAATTCACCAAGTAAATATTTTGTGGAGAAACCACATGGTTGAAGAAGCAACATATAAATATGAAAATGATATGTGAGAAAGGTATCATCACTTGTTTAATAAGTAGATAAATTAGTGAGGACACAATTTATAGAATTTAGGGAGAATGTGACACCCCAAAGTTTTAAAAAAAAAATTAAAATGTATGAAACACTAAGACTCTATATAATGAAATTTTTTTAAGAAGATATTTATTAACTATCCATTAAACAAAATGATTCCACTTCATTGATTGGGATTTCAAAAAATGGATATCTATAGTTACAATTTGTAATTTATTTGGAGTCGGATAGAACCAAATTCTTTTTTGGTGAAGTGTTATATACCCTTATGAATATTAATATGAATAATAATATGACCCTTATTAATAGTATATCATATTATTTTAATTTTTTAATGGTTATAAGATAATGAGATCTTGATTAATTTTTCAAGGTTATATAAAATGAGCTATATTTTTAAAAAATTTATTTTTCAAATAATTTATCATTTTATTTAAAATTAAAATTAATCATATTTAGAAATTTATTTTCAAAAAAATTAGTTCATTTTTGAATTATACATATAAAAAATGGTTATGTTTTTCTTTGGGATTTTCTAAGATACATATATTTTCGAGGAATGGTAAAAATATAGTTTTATGTTTTAAAGTGTTTAATGACATCATAATGATGTGATAATGATTTAATATCATTAGTCAACTCTTGATTGATTTAAATATTATATGAGGTGTCCCAGGTGGCCAATTCCATGGGAAAAACCATGGGAAAGTCCATTATTTATCAAATACCAATAATGAGGTGTCCTTTGAAATTAATTAAAAAATCTCTCACTTTCACTACAAATACCACCCTCACCCCCCCAACCCACATCCTCTCACACCTATCATGCTTCAAGAATTACCTTAATTATACTCAATTACCTTCCCAAGGATCTTCCCCTTGTCCAAGACCTATTGGCCTCACCAAAATGCCAAAACCAATGTCTTTAAGGATGATCTCAAGGAGAAGTGATCATGAGGTAAACATCCTCTATCATTTTCTTCTTTTTACTTTTCTATTCTGTTATTTTCTTATACTCCCTTATCCTCCGCTTAATAAAGAGGAATGAAAGATAAAATATTATATTTATTATGTATTTTTTCATGTTTATAGAAAATTTATCATCATTCTTCCTCACCTTTTCCTCTAAATCTAAAAATAAAAAACATCATCTGTTATGTATGGATTTACTGACATCGTGGATGATGTGTCTTCAATTTCATTTAATTTAGTATAATCTGGTTGAAAAATAATCATACTAGCTGAAAAATATTTTAAAATGTGTTATATGACCTCTTTTATGTTCTTTAATTTACATGTTTTCATTATATTAAAGTTATACGATGAAACAAGTTTGAGATTATCGAACAACCGTCAAAATTATCTAAATGAATATCTCTAATGATTTATCTAATGATTCATCCTCATACCATATAAAAAATTATTTAAGGAATAATTTAATATTCGAGAAACATATTATCACAATTTTTTCACTTATTTAGTTTTTTTCCATTCAGCAAAAAAATCCTTTACGAACTGACCTTTGAAATCATGTAAAGCGCGCACCCAAAATAATAGAAGTAACAAAATCTAATTAATAAATTGGTTGACTGATGTTATAAAATGATCATATAAGGTGTTATAAACATAATTATTCTTTTGTATAAAATTAATAACCCCCTTTTTAACTGTTATACTAGAGTTTTAAACAATTTTTAAGTATGATGAACCTGAGGTAAGGGTATTCTTAACACAGTTTCCATTATTTGGGTAAACCTTCTATTTTAATAACTATATTGTACAAAGAACATTAGGTAAATAAACTTAATTAATATTATTTTTTATTAATTATATTTATAGTTTATACACATATTCAATTTTTTATATCAATTCTCACATATTTTATATGATATCTGTAAGGGAAGTTTCTCTACAAATTCGTTTTTTAAATTATTTTTTTTTCAAAATTCCAAAGTAATGATTTTATGCAATTATTCATGTCTTATGATTATGTTTTTTTGTTAGGAATTATTTATGATGAAGGGTGGGGCCTACATACCCTTCCAATTAATTGGGTATGTTTATGATGGAGGTCTTCCATACGGTTATTCCACGTTTAACTGTAATGGTTACACCATAAGGTAGAAATGTGGGTTATATTGTAAGGAATTCATGAGGGTTATAAATAATAAGGTAGCCACGAGGGTTATAATATAAGTAAGTAATTCCCCATGATACCATTATATTTTTATACATGTTATTTAATGTTTTATAGAAATCTCATGTTTCACAATGTGCATATATATGGTTTAAAAGTATGACTTTGTGGAAATGATTTCATATGTTATTAAGTATTCATTATATAATGGTTTTTTCCTTCTTTTTATATCCCTTATTGATCTTTTAATTAACGTATCATGTTTTAACTCTTTCTCATAGGTTATAAGGATGTGTAAGAGAAATAAGGAAGAAAAGTTAAATGTTATAAAGATTTTTCTAATAAAGAATGTTGTTATTTAATATTAAAAATCATATGTTTTGGAAGAAATGGATATTGTTTTAATGGTACCCACATTGTGTGTTTATGTGTTGATATATAGGTATCGTGACCTAAATTTATAAAACACTAAACCATAAATATATTTGGGATTGTAAATAAGTTAAATCTTGTTTAAATAGCTAGATTATGTAATGTTTTAAGTTCGGGTCCTTATAAAACAAGATCCTTGAAGTGAACATTTTTAATAAAAAATCTCAAATTGGGGATGATGAAGATATAAATGTGAAACATTGGATAGTCAACGTTTATAGTGAACCATTGGAACATCAAGGAATTATTTGAGGATATTTAAGTAAATATGATATTTATTTCCTTTATTTACATGATGGAAATTGTTCTCTTTGGATTCAATATCATTCATAAAACACCTTTTATGATTTCTAAAAAGAACGAATAAATGAAAAAATTAGATAAATCAAAACCATTGATTCTATAAACATACCTTACACTAAGCTGAAAAACATGGTGGCTGAAATTATTTTTCAAAAGGAACCAATTATGTCCAGAAATTTTGAAAAATAAATCAACTTCAACGCAAAGTCACATCCTTTATTTGAATGTTCTAACGAACATAATTTCTAATTTATGATCCTACCATTATCACACATGTATAAATTCCTAGGATAAAATAAAAAATTCCCAGTTTTCATTTATTCTACCCTTGACACCAATCAATAGAGGATGCTTTTGGATTTCCTAGGTATGCATAAGAAATTCATTGGATAAACCTTGTCTGATATTCCTGGTATTATCCCACTCATTATAACTATATGTATTGTTCAATAACCAAAATCTAATCCATGTCTTCGTCTTTATTGGAGACTCACTCCCCATGATATGAATGTGGTGCGGAAAAAAATTAAAAAGTTATTGAAAGATGGTATCATCTACCTCATTGTTAAGTGTGAGGGGGTAAAATATTCATGTTGTTGCAAAGAAGGATATAATTACTATGAATAATAATGATGATGGTTCTATTCACCCCCACATGTTTCAACATTGAAATGAGAGTGTGAATTGGCAATTTAAAGTTGAACTCATTTTCTAAGAAAAGAAAATTTCCCCTTTTACATCATTGATTAAATCCTCAAGCAAGTAAAGGGTCATAAATTATACTATTTATTATATGGGTACTCATATTATAATAATAATTTAGTTCCCCTTATATGATCCATAAAAAAACCTCTCTTATCTATTCGACATTGTTTCCTTCAAGTGCATGCCCTTTGGGTTATGCAATTCACCTGGTACCTTTTATCAGTGCATGATGGGAATCTTCCCTAAAAATGTGAGGGATTGTTTAGAGTTATTTATGGATGACTTATCAATATTTAGAAGTGAATTTTTGAGATTTATTGTAAATATTTAAAGGGTTTTATCTTGATGTGAGAATAAGAATGTCATCCTACACTTGAAAAAATTCCATTTCATGGTAAACCAAGAACTAGTTTTGGTCCCTCTAGTATCTTTTAGAGGGATTTATGTTGATAAATATAGGTTTGATATCATTATTCACCTTCTATATCCAAAGAAATATCAAGGAATTTAGGTAATTCTTAGGAAACATTGGTTTAGATAAAAGGATTGTTATAAATTGTATCTCTATTTCCCTACAACTTTTTTCTTTTTTGGAGAAAGATACCAAAATTTTACCAATAAAAATATATGAGGAATCATTCCTAACACTCATGTCACTTTATATCTTTCCACCAATCATGAAATATATTAATTGGAAATTATATTTAAACTCATATATAATATGAGTGAATTTGCTGTAGGATCCTTTTTTGGATAAGATTTTGATAAAACCTCATGTTTTATTTCTTATGAAACCAATCATTTAATTATTCACAAATAAAGTAAACCAAAATTATGAATGAGTTTATTCCTATTATATTTTACTTAGAAAGGTTTAGGTAATATATCTTAGTATACCCAATAATTATTTTCAATGATCCTTCAACTCTGAAATAAATTTTCTAACAACAATATTCCAAGTCTAGAATGATTAGGAGGGTCCATATTCTTCAATATTTTAATAGAACCATTATGAATAAAAAGGTTGTTAAAAATGTATTACTTGAGCTCCTATATAGGATTGAATTTGAAGACAACTCAGGTCACCTTTTTTTGTCTAATTCATTTCCCAACGAGAACCTCTATTTTGTGATTGATTGCCCATGGTATGCTAAAATAGAAAAGAACATGGATATGGGTGTCATTCAAAACTATCATGGAAAAAATGTTAATATTAAATTCAATTATGTTTTTATACAATTCTTGTTTGATAACTCATATATGTTCATGTTCTGTCTAGATCAAGTCATTAGGGGACATACTCTTGAGTCTAAGCAAGTTTCCATTCTTAAACTCTGTCACTGAGAGGCATGTGGGTGAACTTATACACAAAGAAAACCCCAGAAAAGAACCTACAAACAGGTTTATTATGGAAAACTATAACAAATATTACACTCTCATTCTTACAATTTGGTCCTCAGTATCAACAATTATGATCCATAACAAAAAAAGAATCAAATTCCTCAAACACTCAATATGGTCATTGAAATCATTGATCATTGGCGGATTGATTTCATGGGACCCTTCCAAAACGTTATGGTATATCTCTACATCCCCTTGTCTATTGACTGTATTTCAAAATGGGATAATTATACTCCCACGAAGTCCAGTGACCATCATGTTGTGATCTGATACTTGAGAGAACATGTCTTTTCAGGATTTGGAATTCATAGGGTTATCAGAGGGGTTATTGGAACCCATTCAAATAATATTCCATCACCACCACTCATTAATAACTATGTGATTTATTAAAAATATTTTAATCACTACCATCTTCACACCAATGTTCATGTTGGGTGGGAAAATATGCAAATTAAACAAATTCTTGAAAAAATTTCCAACCCCTCTAGCAAAAATTGGGCAGAGAACTCTTGGATTCCTTTTGGAATAGAGTACTTCATTCTTTTCCACACCAGTCATGCAACCATATAAGTTTTATTATATAAAATCATTCCACTTCCTATTTAAATTGATCATAAGTCCTTTTGGGTAGTCAAGAAAATGAATATTGACAATTATTCAGCTAAAAAATGAACAAATTGGACCTTAAAAAACATGGAGAACATAGAAGGAAAATGATGAAAAATCAAGGGTTTATAAAGAAATGTTTAAGTCTACCAATCTAGGAATCTCAAAGTAAAACACTTTGAATCGAAAAAAACTGTTCTTATATATAGTTCCAAACTTCATTTACACTCGGAAAAGTTATGGTCGAGGTGGTAAGGTCCTTATATAGTGCATCATGTGAACTCACATGGGGATATATATATTCAAGATCCCATAAGTGGGAATTTCTTCAACGTCAATGGTTAGGGATTAAAAAAATAATTGAATATTTCAATAGATAAGAAACAAAAGAGGATTTAACTACACCAAAAAATGAACAGGATAAAATATGATATATTTAGTTACCATTTCAAGGTAATAACATTAAACGAGGCACTTTCCTAGAGGAATCCTAGATTTAAACATTATATTTTTTGGAACCATGGCTATTCTATGAATGAATTGGAGTATGGTTTGTGTTTGTTTTCAATCCTCAATGGAAGTTCAGAATGTGTGCCAGTAATGTGATGATATAGTTTAAGCAGACAATAGTATTGAATGTGTCACCATTTCCTAGTGTTTGCCAAATTTTTGGGTCTCAAAATCGGAAAATAAAGATACGGGTTATTGGAAAGAGGAGGTGTTCATAAAAATGAAGTGGTGAAGGGAGGCATGTGCGGAAAAACAGTGGGTTTGCACAAAAAACAGCGGGTTTCCACGAAGACCAGTGTGGTGCACAAAATTGTGCATTGAGGCTTTTTTGAGGAAGAAGTGTTTTGGAATCAGAATGTCGAAAAATGGCAAAGGCATGAACTGCACGAAAAACCTGGAGATGTGCATGAAAAATGATACTTGTGTGAAATATTATGCGAAAAATTATAGGTTTTTCATGCCACAGGGGGTTTTGCGCGTGGGGGTTTGAGACACCTATAAATAATAGTAGACCCCACTCATTCCATATGGTTGGAGACTTAGAGAATATCTAAGGTCTGATTCATGTAAAAGGTTCACATAAAGGGTGTTGCAATAAAAGGGCTAGTTTTATGCAAATGGTTCAGCTGCAAGGAAATGCAGACATTGTGCGAAACATTTGAGGTTGTGCAAAAAACTCTGAACTATGCGAATAACTCGGAGCTACGTGAAAAAGGTATGGCACATATTGCTGCACATAAAGAATGTTGTTGCGCAAAATATTTTTCTGCTCCAAAATCAAGTATTTCGGGCCAAATTCAAAGATTTTTCACAAAGGGTGGGAGTTGCGCAAAATCTTCATTATAACATGTTTGTGTGTTTCTGATTATCTGGTTTAGTGATTCAGTTCATTCAAGTGCATCATTTCTAGACTTCTTTGCATACAGAGTCTCGTGCTAAGTAGAGGGAACGACATCAATGAAAATCTATTTAAGAGACCTTCACGTCTATAAACTGACAAGGACTTCACTAAAGGCAGTGAGCCAGGGGTAGTCAATGAGAGTGACTAGAGGGATGCAGTGAGCTATCCCTGAACTTTTGTAAAGGCAGTGAGCCTGGGACAAGTGATTTTACCCAAACATTGTAATCTGTAGATAGTGAATTTTAGTGGATTTAGGTACGACTGACAACATGTCAGTGTAAGCTCCTTGTACATAGCCCTTTGTGGTAAACAAGTAAAAGTGTTCTGTCAACTTCCTGCTTTCTTTTGTTTGACAGGTCTTACAAGTTCCTACCAACGTGGGATCAAGATCCACAAATTTTAAAATAAAAAGTTTACACCTTGTTTCACCCCTCCCCTCTCAGGGTATTCTAGGGGCCTTCAATATTGTCCCAGTGTTTGGGGTTATAAAATAAATTTATATGTTTTTTTCATACTTTCAATTTTTCATTTTTAATAATGTTAAGGGAACCTCAAGGGGTTTAAATTTTTTTCATGGTGTTGGTGTGTATGATTCAGGGAAAATTGAGTTTGGAATATTTTTATGAATTTCATACTTCTTCCTAGATCTCTAACGAAATCTTTCATCATTGATGAGGTTTCTCCGAGTCATATAGTGAAAAAAAGAGGTAATCAGGAGCATCATGAACATCAACTTCAACCGCCAGGTTATTTTGATCCATATTTCTTATTTTAATTCACATTTATAACTCCACATATATAACTCTACTCCCTTTTAATATTCTTTTCGTTAAACATTGGGGAAATTGTTTTCATAATTTAGGGGTAAAATTAATAAAAAAAATTGTCATTGTAAGTGATTTTTTTCATAAATGGAAGGAAAAATAATTTTAACCATGAACATGGTAATATAAATTATAAAGATCGAAACTTCATAAAAAATAATTTTTCATGCCCCAATTTTTTGTATATCGCATCTTAACTTTCATTATCATAGATTACAGAATGTATGGTTTCCTAATTTATTTTCACAATTTAAATTTTCATACTTTAAAAAAATAAAAAATATCACAATCAACGTCCTTTGGATTATGGGGTATCTGTTTCAGTTTATGGGGTACCATAATAAATATCATAGGTTTGGTGATAGTTTTAATTTATAGATGATTATTCAAAAATAAACTAAAAAATTCAAAAAAAAAATAAGAAACCAATTGCACATAGACCAACAGATTTACCTAATGCTTGGTTTTTAGCACTTGGGGATCATGACTCCATAGTATTCTATCATATATCATGGCATATTATCTCTATTTTGGTGACTTTATTTTGATATTGGTTAAGTTAACTCGAGGTAATACCTGAGTATATAAGATTGACTTGGTTCCCTATAGTCTTTGAGCCTCTAAGTCATCATAAAATTCTCACGATAAGGATTGACATGATTGAGTGACATTTTATTTTCCACTATAATATAAAAACAATTATATTCATTATAAGTTTACAATTTCATTCCACCTAGTACTTTCATCTTTTATCCCTTTAATAAAAATTAATTTCCATGACTATTGTGATATATAAGACATCATAAGGATTAATTGAAATTGGATGAAATGGGGTGACAGAATTTAAATAAATAATGGATATGGGATTCAGATATTATTGTGGAAATATCTTATATTAATGTCTAATGATGTGTTACCTGTTTTTTTTGTATGATTTTTTTGTGAGAATTTTCTATTAAAATATTCTTCTAATTGTAAATTCAATTTCATTATTTTTATGAGATACATTTTACTCATGACTATAAAAACTCAACATAGGGGTGTGATTATCCACTAAAAAAATAATATTCCTTTTTCGTATTTTATTTTCTTGGTTATTCAAAGTTCATAAACATTTTTACTCGTTTATTCTACAATTTGAAAATCATTTCTTAACATATTAGTAATTCCTTCATAAAATTCACTATTATGTGGTACATATTTAAACACCCCCTAAAACATAAAATGGTCTTGATTTCTTTTTCATATTTTATTTTCTGGTCTCCTGTTATATGAAAAAAAAGGGTATTCATCTAGTTCTGTTAATGACTCAGTAGGTGAGATGACCAAATTTATCCGTGAACCAAGAACATTCTGGGTACAGTGAACTAGATATCGGCTCATTAAATGGACTGTAGTGGCCAAAATACAGTCCCAATAAATATATTATTTTAAATTAAGATAGTTAAAATCATGGGGAACCTTTTATTCAATATTTTCCATGGTTAATATAGTATTTGAAAATAATTTCTAGGAATTCAATGTTAAAAATGAAATTTTGGTGAAATTCTATGGCCCATAGAATAATACAATCATTTTAATCATATCCTAAATACAAAATGTGAAATTGGTATAATCATTTACATCATGTTAGATAACATCAAGATAATTATCTTGTTCTTATATGGACCACCCAAATTCGTTCATATTGATTCTCATTTGGATATATCTATCATAGGAAAGCAAGTTGGATCCCATTTCTATTCAAGGATTAAAAATTCTACATTCCAAAAACTTTACAAAACTATATTCCTACCATAACCAAATGTTAAGACTAATAATATTAGGAGGTCAACCCAATGCTTCCAAATTTATATTTTAGGTAGTGATGGTGGTGTAGTAGAGGATTTTGGGTGTTTTTTCATTGTAATGTAATTGGATCACATTGTCTTTATAATCGCATTTCATTATCATATATGTTTTATGAACCAAAAAAGTTATATATAAAAGTTATACATTTTATCTTATTATGTTCTTCCATTATTATGTCGATGCCTTTTCCTTGTGTAGTGATTTTCTTCAAAAACAATTGTGAAATTTATCATACGATAGTGGAACTGCCAGAAAATGACACTATACCAACACTTCTATACCAATGATTTATAAAACTCATTGGTAAAGATGATAAAATATCATCTATATCTATCATTTTATTCTATCCGTAGGAACATTAGGCCGATTAATTTGGCTCTCGTCCACTCCCCTTAGGCGAACCCTTCTCTACCCTCCCCAACCTCCACCTGCTATCCCTCCCCTCCCCTCCCGAACCTGAACTTCCCAGCCCCCACCTCTGCCTCAACGTCTCTTCATCTGCACCCTAGATACCGACCCATCATCGATCCTTCTCTTCTAATGATATCCCCCTTCCCTCTCAGCTCCCTCTCCTCTGGAGATGTTCCATATCCCCTCTCATCTCCCTCTCCTCCAATGACATCCCCTACCCCTCTCGAATCCCTCTCCTCCGATGACGTACCCCGACCCTTTATCGAATCCAGTTGCATGCGAGACCCCCATAGCCAAACACCCCACCTAACGTCCCCCTCTCTCATCTCCCTCTCCTCTAAAAATTTCTCTGTAATTTATAAAGGGTTCTTGGCCGGTATTTCTAGGTAAGAATTCATCTTCTTTAATTTTTAAATTTCATAGTGTTTTAATCTCTCCCATTGTCATGTCTCATTCGAATGAACCCAAGGGTTTTTGATGTTCTTTGATTTTAACATTGATCATTGTTAATAGGGTATATCATGGTTTTTTTGGTTCCACCTTAGACATTATTTGGCATCCCCTACCGATGGAAAAGTAGTTTGGATCATCATTGTTCATCTACCACCATTTTCCACCATTTGAGGGTGGTTTACTCATTCCTCTGTGTTTGGACCAATTTAATCTAGGGATTTATGTGATTTATGTTCCCATTAAAAATCTATAATAGGTATTAATTTCAGTAATAAGATTACATTACATCCTTCATATCTATTTTTGTGTGTTTTTAGCTCATAATATTTATATTTGTTCAAGATTCATCCTTTGGTATAATCATCTCATGTTTTTTATCCATGGGTGAGTTGGGATATGGTGAGAAACATGATATTTTACAATGGATATATTGGTATATTTTTTTATTCTGTTTTGGTATGTGATATTATGTTTATCAAATAGGTCTAGTATATGTTGGATTCTACGTTCATTGTATCTTATTTTTAGGATTCATTTTTTAATTTTGAATTGATGTTAATTATGTTTATCTCTTTTGAGTTATTTATCATTTTTACTTATATTTATTTGATGTTTCATGGATGTCCAATTAATTGGTGACCCATTCTAGATTCTCAATAACAGACTCAATGCATTTAAAATAGTCATGATAATAAATACTGATGTTCTATTCACATGAATTAAGAATGAAATTTCATCACACGGTATATGATAATCCAATGATAGATAATGTTGTTCTAACAATAAGTAGAGGTATAATTTATATTGATTCATCATTAAATAGAGTTGTATTTAAAAATATTTCCACTAATAATATTATTTGGACCCATATTGGGTACATGATAAATCATTTTATTAATTACATGCATTATGTGATTTAAATTGCAACGCCTATGGGTAAAATGGGAAAGAATGGTCTCAGATACCATATTAATGATTTTCCTTATACAATATCATTAATTTCTATGTATTCATTACTATAGATATGGAACCAACATATATAATTATTAATAAGGATTTACTGATTATTATTAATTCCATGATCTACTAGAACCCAAATAAAAGAAATTTTTCAGGATATTATAAACAAAAATAAGAAAAACTAAATCTATGGGAAATTTCACAAAATAACTTGTATTGAACAAAACCAAACTAATATAAATCTCCAAAAAAAAATTTATATTCCACTAATACGAAGAGTAATTGTTAATTAATAGGAATGTACTATTTGGTAGTATCATTTTTGAAACATGGATATATTTCCACCTTTCATGTAGGAACCCGATTTAACCCATGGGGAGTTTTGGTTTTTATATGTTGGGATGTGACTTGTATAGTCACAGGAAACAAGTATGTTTTAGTTTAATTTTCATTTTATTTTCTTTATCACATTGTCCACTTAGTTTTTTTACTTTTTTCTATAAAGGGAGGGTAGTTATATTCCATGAAGGGGGGCATAAGGGGTTCAGATTGGTTAATTCCTTTAGCTTTGATCTGAGGTAAGATTCTATGGTTACCACATTTTTGTACCTCATATATTTTTAGATTTTAGTGTTTTTTAACACCATATTTTGGTTTCAGTAGGGTGTTAGATCATTTCCTGTATGTTTGGGTGGGTTTGGTTCTCCGCTGCCAATCAAGGTAAGGCTTTATTTCCCTTGGTTGGTTATTCACTGGTTATGTAGAATTTTTTATGTGTTTTAAGGTTCCTAATATCCTTTGTGTACTACATTGATCCATGCTCTTTGGTTTTGACTCGCGAAATCAAGGGCGACTCGCCTGTATGTGCATAGGTGAGTAAGTTTTTGTATGTGGGTTCCCCTGTTACTTGTATATTCAACCATGACAGTGATTCTTCACATATGGGGCTAGGTGTGCCCATGTACTTATACATAAATGCATACATAGGTGGGTGAAGACTAGTATATTCATATAAGAGTATGTTCAAAGATCCCCTTGTATGTGCTCATGTCCATGAGGGTGTGTGGATAAGGGATTGGTGTTCTTGAATGTGTGTGAAGGTGTGTATACCCCATGGGGGAGGAAGAACTTTTAGTTAGAAATATACAAGAGCAGAAGTGGATGGCTCAGTTCCACCTTGAGTTTGGGTCCCTCTCCTAGCCTCGTTAATTCATGAATGCATTAAATTGAATATAACTACTTTCTTAATTATGCTTAATTATACTTAAATTCATATCTTGAATAATTTTTATTTAATATAAATGTTATATTTGATAAATAAAGTCATGTTTTTATAATAAAACCCCTCCAACGGAGGTGTTATCTCATTAAAAACAAAAATTGACAGTTATGTTGATCTAGTTTCTTAGGTTATTGCATTTGATTTGTGATGAATGAGTTTTAGAATAAATGTAAAATATAATTAAATCAATTGTTTGATGGTGCAATTCCTGGATTTTATAAAAAAACCCCTCCAACAAGGGTGTGTTGTCTACTAAACTAATGAGTAGTGATTTTTATTTATATCATGTTTAGACTTGGTTTGAGTTTTCAACATAGCTTTTATTAGAGTTTGTTCTATGGGAAGTTAGTTTTTGTTATCTTTTATTAATAGAAATTGTCTTATCATACTCATTTAGCTCAATTGGCATTTCTCGAGTAGGCATATTCCCTGACCATGACACTTTCCTTTTCACCCTTAAAAATTAGATATGAAATTTCCATGTTTAGCCTATGTGAGTGAATTTTTAAATGGTTTGTGCAGGGTTTATGATTATTTTCTGTCATTTAGTTTCCCTTTAGATGTTGTGTCACTGTAAAACTCGCTACAACCATCCAATGATTTTTTTGTTATAGCATATTAAATAGTTTATTTGTTCAATCATGTCTATTTTGACCTTATCTTTTTTTGAAACCCAGTTCAGGTGTTTTCTATCCTCCTGACCACCCCTATGGGTGTTTACCTAAGCCAATATATCTAAAAAAACCGATGGTTTTATTGTTTTACACTTGTCGGGCTTATGGTGCTCCTTACCAAAAGCATCATCTTACCACCACCAATTCATTTGATTTAGTGCCTCCTCATTTGAATATTCATATTGAAACATTTCTCACATGTTCTAATGATAACAATTATAAAGGCGACACTCACTAAAGGAAGTCTACTCACTGTGGTGGACCTGTGTATAGAATAGTATTGAAAGATGATGCAGAGATCTCTATGTCATTTCCTAGAGCTTCTTTGGAAATCTTGGTGTTTGGGTGGATCAGGATTTTTTAGTTGACAAAAATTTGCAAGTGGTTATGGTGTCTGACATTTTGAAGGTTATATTGCATAAAAAAGTGTTGTTTCGTGCCATGGTGTGATGCTCAATGGATTTTTAGGGAACCACAATTCAAAAATGAGTTTCTACGTCAGGAGGTTAAGGATTTTGAATGGAATGTTTGAATGGTTTATTTATGCCACTGATATTTAGTTGGAAGTTTTAAATCATTCCAATGTTATGGAAAATGTGGAGAATTAAAATGGTTGTATTATCCCAAGATATTCATATATTTTATGGGTTATATTTAAAAAGAGATATCTTTAGATTATACGGAATGATAATAAATAGTTTTCAATCTCTCATTATTGAAAACATTGAGAAGCTAATAGAAAACTACAGTGAATATTCTTAGAGTCTAATTTAGTAAATTTATTTGAATTCAAAAACATGATATTTTCATGGACACATCAAGAATAAAGAGAACATTATAGAAGCATGTTGTAATCCACACCGTTCATAGTTGTTCATGAAAATGGCCAGCACCCACACACACACAGATATATATATATATATCAAGAGTCCTTTATGATAAGGGGAGATACCTACAAAACATTGCAACATAAAGTTCTTCTATATGGATATAGAAGCCTGGTGTGATCCATGCCATTCATAATTGTGCATGAAAACGACAGCACATGTGTGTGTGCATGTCTGGATATATATCTTAGTGATATTATCCTTTAAAAACATAATTTTATAATAAAAAACTATATGGATGCATACAGTCATACATCTACTAATTTGCAACCAATATAACCCAAATAAAAATAAACAATATGCTTTATTTCTATCATCTATCACCACCTAATATCATCACCTTCAATGACTATTGAGCTCCTCCATCCCAATATGGTACTTAATCTTTTCATAGATCAGTAAAACAATAATAAGATCTACATACATACCAGGTTGATCATGCTAGGTGTTTGAAATATATGAAATTAGATTATAACAATGGGAAACAAATATATTTTTACATATAGATATATACCTGACTGTAGTAATTGTTATAAAAATAAATAGACACACATATCATGTCAGATCTCATGTTCCAACTATGACACCAAGTCCCCATGTGTATTTAGTCTTCGTGTGATAAATAAGTTTCCATGATACCCAACTATTAATACATTTTTCTGAACAAAAAACTTGCATCATTGTATCATCATACTTGAAACCCATCATATACCCAAATACCCTAAATAGGGAGTATCAATGATTACTCAACCACAACCTGAATGTGTAGGATAGTGTCATGTATCCAAGCCATAGACTAATACTTATCACTCAGTATAGGTCATCACTCAACTCCCAACATCTACCATACTACAAAAGTTAGTGTCTCATACAACTCTATATCACATACCAACCTTCTCACTCAATATAAATCCATGTCAATACATTATGATCAATGTAAATATATTTTCTAAAATGATACCATATTAACCATGGTAGGTATAATACCACATTCCAAACACTCCATTATCACTCGTGGATGGGTTCATCTAAAACCTTATCACTCAATGTGAGACCATTATCTTGACCACTACCTTATCAATGATGGTAGGATTAGTTATCATTTTATAATGTGATAATTTCAATATCAATCAAGTAAGGGTTCTTCCAACACTATATCACTCAAGGTTTTGTCATTCCTTAAGATATATCAATATACTTTTAATAATTTTTTCAACCAACATGTGTATTAAATAACAAGGGAAGTTGGTACATATTATAGCTCACTAAATAGGTACAAGGTTCTATTCACTCGGGGCCTATACTGCCATCTCAAAAATGTCCCACAATACATGTGAAAAATGACAGTCCTCTTAGAACTCATATATCTAACACTAGGGAATCCACTAGATTCCTTGAGACTAAAATTAGTCTCATTCCGAAAAAGGAAATAATTACCTCATGATGACCTCAAATACAATATGATATTTATGGAACAGTCCTTGAATCTTAGTCTGCCTATGACTACATGTCCTCACCACTACACTAACTCAGAGACCATGTTCTATCCATATCAGAAGTTCTCTTAAGACAACTTGTTGAAGGAAATATATCTTTTTCAAACCATTTATAGTCTTTGATAATAATTCTACCAATTTCAAACATCATATGTCATTCCACCATTAGGAGTGTTCTCCATTCCCTACCTAAGAAGGTTTTTTCTATTTTTTTGTATGTGACTAGTTTTTCATCATTCAAAATATTTTAAAAGTGATTATTTCAAGAAACTCAATTAATTGTGTGTATATACAAATCCACTATGATAAAAATTATCCCTTGTGATCCTAGTCATAATAAGCGATGAACTAAACACGCCATTAATTCCTATAGTTTGTTGTTTCCTTTATTTAATGATAAATATGGATGTTCATACCAAGATCTAAAACTAAATCTCTATACTTAGAAATTCTCTCTCTCTAAAAAAGATTATCATCCCGGTTAAAAATATATCATACCTTTTATTTTCGCATAACCATTCACTTTTTATCACTTAGTCCAAATAAATCTCATTGAATTTTTTATAGGTTTTTCCATTTTTACAGATTCTGGCTGGTTGGAAGAGGTTCCTACTATTTTTTATATAGAGAAGAGAAAATAAAAAACAGTTATATGAAACATTTTTATAAAGATTGAGTAGTGTATACCAATAGTTTGAAAACCATTGGTATACCTATATCACAATGGTTTCAATAAATCCATTTGGAATAGAGTAGTGTCATGTAGGCTGTATACAAATGGTTGTTAAATCGTTCTTGTATACCCATACTGCCTGACCAATGGAAATGGTTCACTGTAACCATTGCAATAGGTGTATACCAATGGTTAAAAACCATTGGTCTTGTTTTATAAACCCATAGTTATTAACTGATTGGATAGAATATTTCTAATAGCTGACACTGTACCGTTGGTATTTTAAAAATCCGTGCAACCTATCCCAATGGTTCAAGTTGAACCATTAGGATATGGATATCCCCATGCCTCACAACCAAGCAGTTCACTAAACTATTGGGATTGAATATCCCAATGGTTTTGGAATGTTTTCCAATGGTTTGGAACCCATGGTATAATCTTATTTTACACTAGTGTGGAGTGATCATTATTTCACTGTTTTTTCTTCAATTCCACACTCATGAGTGTATTTCGTACTTTTATAGATGGAATAGCATTAATGGAGTGATAAAACTCATTTTGGTTTATCCAAGAGAGAATCGAGGGTCTGAATTAGATGTAATTTATAAATATAATAATTATTAATTAGATAATTTAATTGAGAAATTCATTTGATGTTCTTAATTATTCATCATCCATGTTGAAATTTATGCCCACACAATTCAAGTGATAAAATAAAACATTATCCTAAAGTGATCATAAAATTATAATCTAAGTATATAGATGATTAGAATTTGGTTTTTATAGGTATTAATCCAAAAAAATAGGATGTTTTTTTGATCTCTAAATATGAATCAATATCATGTTAAAGAAAATTAAATCGTTAAAATGGAATTTCTTCCAATACATCCTTTATAATAACATAGGATCAACCCTTTCTCATAAATGTAATTCACTTGTATCACACAGTATTTTTTATACATATAAAATTAACCCCAATTTTTGCCACTTTATATCTATAACAATCCAAATAATAAGTGTGTATAGGTTCTTAATTGGTCTCTAAGGATTAGAAAACCCTTTACACGTCGTAAGATACATTTCTATCTTAGGGTATATTTAGTTGAAACATGCTAGTTATATATTTCTAGTTATTTGTGTGAAATTTCTCATAATAATAAGACACATTAACCAAGTTAACATGGAAATGTGTCAAGTTTCCTTGGATGAAGTATTTTGAGGAAAATATCAATGAGCACAATGTAAGGTTGGTCCCTACACAAATTCTCACACTACATTATTATGGATAATTTTTTCAATTTACATTGATGTGTGATTAAAAGGTTTGGTAATTATCCTAAAAAATGTTTAAAGTTTATTATTGTTTCCTCTTATGAGAGAAATTATTAGGAAAAATATTGTCTAACATTAAATTTTAAATTTTCATCGGTGATCATTACATTTAAATTTTTTTGGGACAACATTTATTTTAATAAGTGTGACATATACATAGATCACAATAACATGAATGATATCCAAATGCGGAAGGATATGAACATTTTACAAAATATACACCTATATATAGAGAAATATTATGACTAATCAATAAATTACCACCCTGGAATGGAAAAAATGTGGTTGAATCTCTATGTAGAAAATACCATTCTACTCTATAGAAAATGAGGATTGATAAAGACCCAAAACTCATGGTTTTAAATAGGGTAAATCCTGATGTCATAATGGGATGAGATAAATATTATCTTACCTAAGTAAATAATCAACCATCAATTCATGGGAAGATTAAATAATCCTAGAAACATGGTGTAGCGCTATCGGAAAATGTAGTAATCTTTCTAGAGTTAAACATTGATAAAAAGGATTTATAAGGTTTAGAACTAGAATATATGTCTTATAATTTCTGAAACTAAGGGTGGAGAGTTTAACTAATTCATTTAGATAATACTTCTATATACATCTTAAAAATATATAGATAACCGGAGAAAAACATTTTTTGGTATAAAATGATGTGGGAAATCACATAGAATGTATCCTAGTGTTTTTAATACTTGAAAGTTAAGGAAGAACAAAAATATCCAAATGGGATCATGAAATAAATTCCCATGCCTATAAGGAAATCTAAAAAATAATAATTTATTTCATCGTTTGACTCCCCAAAACTTCTTCAGGTCATAATGTCATATGGTTTGTAGCCAATTTCCTTTGAAATTTCTCATGTTTCATTGTCATCAAAAAAGATTTATCACCTGAACAACCCACCAGGATATAAATAAGGGATATTGTAAGGCTACATGGAGTACCACTATCCATTATATCTGATCATAATATATGTTTTACCTTATGGTTATAGAGAAATAACATTAAAGCATTAGAGACATAATTTAGCTCTAGCACTACATATTATCATTATATGCATGGTATGTCAAAGGGAACCATTCAAACACTATATGATGTGTAGAGTTCCTGTTAAATGGATTTCTCTAGATGTTATGAAAAAACCCCCCATAGTAGAGTTATCATATAAAAATTGAGTCCCTTATATTTTTTAGATGAAACCATATGAGGCCATCAATTGGAAGAGATATAGTAATCCAACATGGTGGGCTGAAATTTGAGAGAGGTAGTTGATTAATCTGAGCCTTACCTAATAAATAATGAAAAATGTTCATATCATGAAATAATATATGAAAGTGGTATCAAGAAAGGAAAATATTTATTTTGATAATCATCAATTAGATCTAGATTTTAGAGATGGTGATAAGGTCTTTCTCTGAATATCTCCATGGAAATGGGTCTGGATATTTGGGAAGAAATGGTATCCAATCCCTAGATACATCAGTTTGTTTGTGATCCTTGATCATTACATAGTAATATTTTATCACATATAACTCCATTATCACCTCTATAAAGCGCATAATGTCTTACATGTATTATTTATTACGAAGTACATACTAGATCCATCACATGTACTCAACTCAAATATATTTCAACTAGAACAGTACATCTCATTTGAGGAACAACTTATGGATGTCTTGCATAAAATAGATAAGGTGATGTGGAGACATTTTACTCATATGGTTAAAGTTCTTGGGAGAATTATTATGTTTCAGGAGGCTACATGGGAACCAGGTGATGTAATGATAGAAAATTACCCCCTCTTATTCCCTTGTAAAAACAATTAGTGCTTGAAATTATTTTATGTTGTAGAATGTAACAACTACAGCTATGATTTCTAAATTAAACTCTTTATTCAATAACATGTGTTACATGCTTTAAAAAAAATTAAAAACCAAAAAACGTTTTAATGAAATTATTAGTAAATATATAATAAACAAAAATATAGAAAACAATGAAAATATATTACCTTTAACCTGTATATAATAAGTGTAAATATTAGAAGATTTTATATTCAATAAAATCCACGTTATATATATTTTAATTTCTTTTATAAAATAAATAAATATTATATTGAACATTTGATAACCCCAAATTAGTTTGTGAACTCCTGTTATGAAAATATACTTACTCATAATTTTATAATTTTTTTCAAAAAATATTACTTTTTTGTAGAAAATTATGGTTTGTACAAAAATTATAATTATTTAGATTTTATAACTATGTGAGAATATCCTAAATGTATAAAAATGATTTATAATTAAAAAATATTTATATTTATGGATTAAAATTGTGAGTTTTAATATATTCTTTGATATTATAAATACCAAGACCAGTATTTATAGAATAAAATATAAATATTATTTTACTAATAACTATTTTCGTCACCTAGTTGTAAAAATTATTTTCAAGGAGTTATCAGGTCCTTGATTTCATTTCAATCTTTATAACTTTAGTTGAACTGATAATAAATAAATTTATGTCCTAAAAATTAGTAATAATGAATATTTTATCTTATAAATAAATTTATTGCCCAAAAACATCATTTTTTAAAATACATTTTATTTGATTAACTGTCTTTAATATAAAATTAATCATTCAAAATTTAGAAAAATGTTTAGTGTTTCTGAGTCATCCATATTTGTCACTTATAAAAGGATATCACTTCCACCCTTCCAATAGTCAACTCATATTTTTAAATTTCCTTTCAACAATAACCAAATTTATTATACTTTAATTCCTTGATATAATATAAATCCCCTGGCCACAAAAGAATAGCATAGTTTCATCAAATATAAAGCATTTATCAAGATAAAGTTCATGGTCTCAATGTAGGTATCAAATCTTTCTTATCATTTCATTCATATTCATTTGTTTATAAAACAACCATAATAATAGTATAATAATAAAATAATCATCATTAGATTCTTTATATGTTACTATAAAAATTTTACAACCATTATTTATTATCTCCAATCCATGATGAAAAACAATAATGGTCATTAGAGCGTGGCCACAAATTACCGCCTCTACAAAGTGGTGCTTTCAGTATATCATCACCATCTATCATGGATAGTATTAATTATGATATTGATGAATAAATATGATTTATATAAACTTTTTATTTTACTAAAATGATCATTTAATATCCATATTTACCCCCTGCATTTATTAAATCATGGAAACACTAATCATGTGTTGTGAAGATTGTTGCCTTAATGAATAACCAGGTTTCCTTTTTATTTGATTAAAACCATGGATGGTTTTTGTTTATACTGGATGATTATATATTGTATAAATAATTAATATATATCATTAATATGGTATTTTGTATAACACAAAAAATGATGATCCTTATAGGGTAATCTGTCAATCTAGTTAAACAACCAAAAACATGTTCATCACCATTCTAGTTTTCATGAAACACGACTAAAACTACCTTATAATGTAATTTTAACATTATAAATCTCTATAAAACATTAATCATAGTAACCTAATGTGTTTTTTTATGATAAAATTGTGTAGAAAAAGGAATATTGACACCAATATTACAAATGAAAATCAAAACCTTCCTAATTACTAAATCATGATTGTGAAAAGAGATTACGACAATCTAATACATAAAGGGAATTTTTTTTGTTAATATTATGAATAGAATTTATATAAATATGTTTTTTAAATAGTTAATTAAGATGTTTCTGTTTATGATATAGGTTGTTAAATCACCTTTATAGAGAACAAGTGCATAGGTAAGGGACTTGGTAACTAAAACTCCTTTATTTATGTTATAAAATTTCATAATAAAACTTCATTTTTTCAAGAAAATCCATTTTAGATAATGTTTTATTTTTTACTTTAATGAAAAATATCTTTTTAAGCAATTATATTTCTAGGAAAAAAATTCTTATCATTTTTATTGAAAATAAATGAATATTTTTTAAAATATACACATAACTATGAATTTTAAAGTTAAGAATTATTAAAAATTCAAAAATATCACTTCACGATTTGGGTTCCAATATCATTATAAGATATCAACCACCAATAGTTGTATGTTTTATGTTTCACACTATGGAATTATTTTCTAATGTGATCATTTTGGATGATCATGTTTTTTGTATTAATAGATTTAATTATGATGTTTTTTGTAGATTTTATTACATTCATATTATTTCATGTATTCTTTATGAAAGTTAAATTATTTATTATGTAAATTCTGTGAAACACATTTTATTTCCATGGGGTTTTTATATTGTGATTTTGGCATGTCAAAAAACCCATTTTTTCTTTAATTGGTTTAGGTGATTATTTTTCTCAAGTTCCACACTAACATATTGATTAGGACATAGTTTGGACATACATTTCCCTCCAAAACATTAGATAATATCTTATATCTCATGTGTTAGAAATGTTATTTTAACTTGATATAAAGTACAAATTTTTACAAAGGGTGACTATAATGATGTTTATCTCTACTCATAATTTATTTGGTGAATAGGATATAGATTTTCTAAGTTCCAAAAGATAATAAATCATATGTTTTTTATTCTTCCACATTTTTCCACAGTTTCATGTCCCATGTTATATGCTTTGTGTTTTATTTTTATAATGTCAAGGTAAAATTTTTACAATTTTAAGTCTTATGTATATATTTTATTCATACTGTTAAATATTATTATTTTATGATCTTTTAAATCATACATTTTACATTATTCAATCATTTCAATAGGTTTAAGAGATGATAATTATGATCTTTGATATGTAATTTATTAATCATTTGTTTTATCTCATCCCTTTTTATGTTTTCCCTTCCCATGGATTTGAAGCATATTATGTATAATGGAATGGTTACAAATGGATTTATTTTATTGAGAGATGTTCATAGCATGTGAAATAAGTTTTTTCATGTTTCTAGTCCCTAAGGAACTAAATCTTTAGGTTCTTCTATTATATGACTATTTGTGGATATACTAATTAAACCACTTAATCAATGTATTATTTATTTACCTTTTTTTGGGTCTCTCTATTACATATTGAAGTTTGGTGTTTGATTTATTAATTCTATTTATCCCCTTTTCATTTTTTATGCCATATATTGGTATAATTCAACTAGATTTGTCATATCATGTGTGTATGATCGGGAATATAATAAAAAATGAGGGTTCACTATTGGGGGTGTCCTTCTAAGATTTATTTTTCAACCCTTATATATGGAATATCATTCATAAGGATATTGGGTTTCACTATGGATCTGGAAGAGGGCCGATGTTTTATTATCAAGCATATCCTCTCATGTTAAGTCTGATATATTCAGTGGATAATCTAGGTGGTTCTGATTATATGGTTATATTTATGGTTTCATATTGGGAATAGATATTTTTATTCTTATTTTTAAAAAAATTATTTATCTTTATATGTTTTGATCCTAGGAGTTACTAGTTTATGTGTTATAGCATGCTTATGAGTCTGTATGAATATTTATTCATTTAATTACTATATTACATTGTTACCTTAGTTTGTTATTATGTGTACTCTGATATTTTATCTGTGTATGTGTATGGTTTGTTTCTATTGTTTCTTCTCTTGGGTTCGGGGGTATATTATACCCACGGTATCTATTGAAATCATTATAGTTATTCTGAAACCACTAACTTATGCGGAGGCATGATTAAGTCCTTATGGTGAGCTAGATTGGGTGATATATTAAGTAAAATTGGGATAGTTAGTTATAGGTTTCTTCCAAGTACAGTTCATGATTACAGTTCAGGTTATTTTTTACTTGAAATTTTATCAAAACTTTGCATATCACATTCATCCATTTCATTAAAAATAGTATATAACAGCTTCCCAGACCAATTTTTCGTCATTGAACCATATTTTATTATTTTTATTTCATCCTTTTTTCGCAGAGAAACAACTTCTTCTTCAATGGTACTAATTTTCATAACATTAAAATTTATAGATAATCAAAGATCATTAATGATATTAACCTATAAATTTGTAACTCAGAACACTATTATATTTCACAGGATTTATTTCACAATATTCAATAAAATTCTCAGGAAGATAAAATACAAGTTCAAGTGCATCAAAAAAAAATATTATAATATTAACAATCATCTAATTTTTCTAAACATCTTTCATTATAGGTTGAAATATTCAATATCTCCTTCTAATTCCACTTAAAGATCTATAATACCTTCTTATTGATCATTGTATTCTTCTTTATTTTTTGCTTTTCCAAAAAAAACTATCATTGAATCATTCACATTTTATATAAAATTAGATTCAATACCCTCTAATGTGACTACCATAGCATCCCATTTTTCTTTCTAATGAAAAAATTCCTCTAAATTATTTTACACCTGAATTTCAAGAATTAAAACTCCTAATTAGATGAAATTTATTTTTATGTTTTAGGGAGAAATCAATATCAAAATATTATGCATGATAATATATTTTGAACTAATTTAATGATGTTCCAAGTATTTATTCAACAGATACAAGATAGAGGAAACATGCCCATAATAATCCTTTAACTCTTTTTGACATCTCAGTAATAAGTGATGAGATGTCAAAATTTACTTCATCTTTATTTTACACCTATTGAATTCTATAAATCTCCAAAAAATGTGAATGATATCTATTTATATTAGTGTTCTAAATCCCTTTTTAAAATTTTCCCTAATTTAATAATAGTATATTTTATATTTCTTTTATCAACATAATACTGGTCGAGATATGATTCCAGAAAGTTCATACTTTTATATAGTTCATTAATTGTCATATTATTATAATCTTATTTATTATGATTGAATCATTGATTTCCTATTCAATCCCGAATATAGAACCAAAACCTTTAGTATAATAGTTAAAGAAACCATTTATGTTTTCATGAGAACTTTTCTTTTGGTCATTACAATTATTTTGTAAAACTATTAACATTTCCTCCATTACATTACTTTCACTAGGAAATATATTAGAAATGTTATCCAAAATTCATTTTTCTATTGTGAAATCTATCATCTTTATATATATATATATAATTAAAAATTGTTCTAGATAAGGAATTATAAGGCATTAAATTATCATTAAAAATCCAATTCTCAACAACCAATACTGACCTCCATGTTTAATAAATTACATTAAACCCATGTAGTGAAGTAGAAAACACATATATCCTTAGAGTTAATCGACGATATATTTTCTTATTCTTGTATATTTGATATTTTCATTTATTTACTAATATAATCCTTATTCCAATACTAATTTTATGTATGATATTTTATTCCTTTAAATAAATTCAAAAAACAACCAATGGCTATAATACAACTTATTGTACCCAAGTCGCACTATAAAACCTAATAGGATGTGAATAAGGATGATGAAATTTCATCTAATCATTGGATAAAATTTATTGATTTCTTTTTATGGTAAAATATAACATAAATATTTTTCTAGTCACAACCAATCATATAAATATATAGAGAATGAATGAAGTTATTTTAATTTGTTAACTGAGGAAATTATACTCTAAGGATAATATATATATAATGATTTGATATATTAATTAACCAATATTTCTATAGTATGTGATGTGAACTTTAGGATGAGGCCACAACTCTACTAAGGTCCATGACCTCTTCTTATATTCAACATACTACTTTAAATAGTGATTAAATGATTCAATCAACTCGCAATTTGACCTTACAAGATATCTATGAAAGATTACAACACCAAGATACCGGGGTGTTATTAGAAAATTATCTAGTTTTCACTTCCATATTTATCAGATATGATCAGATTTGAATCCCTTATCAATCCTAGTAATAAAAAATAGAGTCACACAAACATCTATTCTGTAATTTAGAAGATTTACAATATTTATAACATTTAAATCATCCATATTCCCCAATTATATCTTATTTTCTATTTTTGACTCTTTTATCTTACGTAGAGAATTCTGTTGTATTTGGCATAATTTAAATTTATAATTAAAAATTAAAAATATGGTTAAACTACATATTCTTCAAATTTAGATCCATCCTTTTTATCTAAATCAATAAATATCTTTCATTGAATTCATATTTTGTAATTAAAAATGTCTAACTAACCACAAAACTTCCAAGATATAACCACATCATTAATGTTGCTTAAATTATATAGATAACCATGATCTCATCATGGAAGGTTAATTTTTATGTAAATTCTTTTAAATACAATTTAGGTTATAGAATAGCATATAAATTCACATAATTAAAACATCATATTAAGAAAATATTTATATTTGTTATGATTTTATCAAGGTGTAATTGGGTTTGATGCAACACAACTCTTTCAAAATATAAATATATCAATGTACCTAGATGCCAACATGGTGTGATAAAATGTGTGTTGGATCCAAACTTTTGAACATATAGTTGTTTGAATTTTATCAATGATCCTCCAATCCACTAATATAACATCAAGAAACATATAATCATTAACAATACTCAATTTTAATTAATACCTTGAT
This sequence comes from Viscum album, assembly GCA_963277665.1. Classification (NCBI taxonomy): domain Eukaryota; kingdom Viridiplantae; phylum Streptophyta; class Magnoliopsida; order Santalales; family Viscaceae; genus Viscum; species Viscum album. The sequence goes on from OY728162.1 coordinate 1,329,699,474, forward strand.
AAAAAAACAAAAACCATAAAACTCTTACTTACAACCAATTGGAAGCCTTGAAAAGATTTTTTTTATTGTAATATAGATTCTCAAATGCTCCCAACTATATTCTGAGGTCCCAAGTCTCCTCCAAAATCTATCATGTGGAAAAACATATGTACAAATAGTAAACCACATTCTAGTAAAATTCTCTAATATTTTTGTCATTATAGATTCTCCATATATTTTTATCATTATATACATAGATATTTTATTCATCATTTATTCTTATAATTTTGTTTTGATTATTATATGTATAGATTTGGGAAATATAAACATAATTTAATATATCAGCATACCATATTACTTTACATTCAATTCTAAATAGTTTCTCACATATAATGCCTTCATTTATGGGTTAATTTTATAAAATTCATTCATTAGTAGTGTTGGTAATCTATTCATGTATTCTTATAAAATGTACATAATTCCAAATTTTTTAATAATCTGTAAAACAAATTATTATAACAACAACACCAATATCATAAGAAAAATAGTATCTTCCTCTTTGTTCATTGGGTACAAAATTGTCGAATGGTCATACAATACAATGAAATTAAATTCTATAAAATATGATATAAAACATTAAATCATAGATAAATTTGAGAAACTCTTTCTTAATGGTGTAATAGTACATCTAGGAAAATTCCCATGTATTTGAATCATATGTTAGGAAATATATTTTTCCTCCAATCTGTTTTGTGAGGACTTATACAGATACTGAATTTGTGTTAATAAATAATAGATTAAAAAATAATTCCTAATTTATTGGTTGTATCACTAGTATTAAAGTAATTTTTCTAATAATATCATCAAATTACCTCTTAAAAAAATAATAAAAAATAAACTGAGATCCTTTTTATGAAATTAAAATAGTGAAAATGACATCTTATAAAAAAATCCCAATGAATCTCCTAAAAAATATTATATGTTGAATAAATAGTCTTACATGTTTAGTATAAGAAGAATAACGAAGTATAGTTATAACCTCAACCTTTGAGTTTTCTACATTAATTACATTTTATGAATCAAATTTCCTAGAACAATTCATCATTAAATCATGAAATAGAAAATTTCAAAATTGATCACATGAAATTTTTAACGAATTTTTTCAATACATTATAATAATTTAAAAATAAATAATTAAATAAATTTCAAAAAAATAATATATGCAAACTTCAAGATAGTCTTAAATCAAATAAGATAACATGCCTAACAAAAATCAATGAAATTTCCTAGAGAAATTACCTAATCCAAATTCAATTATCTTATAGGAGAATGATTAATAAAAAAAATTCATGGTCTTTTATCCGAGTCATATAGGTAAATGTTTACTTGTATGTACCTAAAATCAATCAAAAAATAGTAATTTTTCCTTCCAAATAACCTATAAAGGGGGTTTTCAATGATTTGTATTGGTAAATGTATTTTCCTATCCACATGGTTGCATTTCCTATGGTCAATGCATACTATGGAACTATTTAGTACTCGTATAAACATCATCTCATTAGTTTCATTCCCAATAAAAGTTATTGTAGTCTTTTTGGGCTCAATATGAATGAGACTAACCTATTGTGAGTTAGAAATGGGGTATATTATTCAAGCCTATCAAAATTTATTAATTGCCTTTTTAACTACATACATCATAGTTGAATTTAATCCTCACTATGGTTGCACAACTCAATTAGAATCACTTTTTGATGATGTTTTGTATAAATATTATAATAATAAGTCATGTTATGTCTCCAAGACTCCATTTTATTAATTTTAAATATTTTATTAAGAGATAAAAGAGTATAATTTTATGATCTATTGATAAGTTTCTATTTATGATCGCTATAAATTTATATTTTTTCATTAATTAAATGTATTTATATTCTAGTGGTAATGGATTCCATTTTTGTTTAGGTTACTGAATTGGAGATTCAAATAGTTCTTTGTTTATTTACCTTGGCTATGTATAATTCTTACAAAAATGGTCAACTATCAGTTTCATTATTTTAAACTAAAAAATCTAATCAATCATAGATCTCAAGGGTTACCTCATCATTTGGTCCTCTTAAAATGACTTCTGATGCTCCAAAATATTTTCCCCTGAGTTCTCAAATCTTATCATGTTACCGAGGTTTAAACATTAATTCCAAAATTAATTTTACCCACTTTTAAAGTGTCTATTTGAGTGAGTATGTGTAAAAATATAATGTTGCTTATGTGAAAATTTCATTGAATCAAAAATATTGATGTGTTTTTTATTTTATATAAACTCCATCGTTAGTTTACCTTAATATACATCAATCGTGATCTAGGTTTTTTAAGAAACTACATGTAATTATTGGTAATTTAGTAGGTTCTCTCTTTTAATTTCCATTGAAAACAAATAATTTTTATAAAATAATTAGGTTTTGTACTCTTGTAGGCACATATTTATATACTCCTTGAAATGAAGTACACCTGCTAATTAGATGGACTTCCACTCTTGTAGGTTTAAGCTCTTCAATCTTCAAGGAATAAAATACAAGCCAGGGAATTGTATTTTTTAAATCTCCCAAATTGTTTAACTCATTATTAAAAGATATTTTTTAATAGTAGTTGGGAATAGAGATTATCCATGTATCATATAATTTATTTTGGAATTTAGTGTCATTAAAGTTCAAAATATTCTCAATAAAGTAACACATGTATTTACCAAAATTATATTTTTATTATATTATAGTTCCATATAGAATTATCCATAATTTAAATTATATTTAAGTGAAATAGAATTAGGTGTATTGATTTTAAAATTTTATAATGTGTTTAGGATCTGATTTTGAACATCTTCTTCATGATTTTTTTCTGATTATATCATCCTTAGTTGAAAGGGTAGCTGAATTTTTTCTTTATATTTTCACTAATTTTACAATGGATAATGTATTCCATCTCATTAGTTATAAAATTTTCATTAATGATTTTATTGGTTTCTGTGGAATATTCACATCTTCATAGTTAGGGTGTATTTAATTTCCCTTACAAATTATTATGATAAACACATAAATATTTGGATTTTGTAATATTTGGCCCTGTAGTTTTCCAAGATTCTTAGTCATAATTTTCTTTTAGAACTCATATCTTATTTTTGATACATTAAATTAATTTTTAAACTCTTCAATGTTTGGGTATGGTTCATTATGTACTTATTATAGAGAACTAAAGGAAGATTATTCATGGGGTTTCATCTTTCTAAATATTAGTGGTTGGTATGTATGTTTCTATATATGATTTAAATGTTTCAGAAATGTTATTTTTTGATAGAATTGTTATTGAAAGGGTAGTTTATCTTGGTTCCAATAATTTCAAAACCCAAAATTTTCTTGGAATTTTTTTCTAAATTCTTCATTGTTTATGGAGTATTGAAATTGTATTTTTTTTATCAAAAATAGCTAAAATGAAACATCTTACACTTCAACACACTGATCAGTAAAATGATTTGGATAAGAGAAAAGGTCACAAATAATAAGAAGGTTTTTATAAAAAATCGATTCATTGGGATCCATTTTCCATTCCTTTGTGTAATTTTCTTTGAGATTAGGCTCAACTAAAAGTGATTTAGAATATTTTTTCTTGTATACAATTTTGTGGGTAGAACCTATGGATCCAAGGTACTATATATTTTTATATATATTTATATAAGAATATTATCTTACACTATTTACATTGAAATTATACCTCCTCTTGATAAGGAATATAGTAGATTACAATAATTGTCATGTAATACTCATTATAAGAACAATATTTAGTGATAGTCCTTAGTGTCTTGCTGTGGATAGCCTGAAAAAAATGTATAAAATCATTCCATAAATAAATATAGTTCCTCCCTCATAACTTGTCTAATTTCATAGATCCCATTCCTTATGTAAATTCCTTTAGATGTTAGAAAGAATATTTTAATGAAATCCCATTATATATATTCCAACATAGTACCACACTAGAATATAGGTTTTATAGACAGTCCTTTAATATTGAAGGATATTATTTCCCACATCACTTTCTCATCTCATATAAGTGTTGGATTCAAAGTTGTACACACCAGGGTGAAATAATTGGTGTCACTATTTAGATCCAATCCTTCTAGACCATAATTCATTGAAATAAATTGGATTTGATGAATTTTAAATACAAATTCACCTTTTCATGTTTGGTAAATAGTTTTATTATTTTTATTAATGAATTGTGGTGCACACATGTCTCTCATGGTGTTTTCAGGATTTTTCATCATGATTTCAAATTTAGATTCATAGTGAATATTTTGAGTGTAACATGGTTCTATAAGTGAAATTTTGTTAGTTTTGTACTTAATATTCTCCTGGTTACATATGTGCTTAATTTTTGTCTATTTGGTTCACTCAAAAACTGAATCAAGAGTGAAAAAAAATCAATATGAGATCAGGTTATACAAGTCTACAAGAGTCGTTATGTGTTATGAAATTAGAAACACCAACATAAAAATAGTTACATTTAATCCAAAAATATTTTTATGACCGACTAATCAATATTTTTTCAATCATATACTTAAAATACAAAGTAATATAGTATAATAGAACCTTAGATTGTGTTTGACGGGCAGTGAAAAATCATTTTTTCCTTAATATAATGTGTTCATATGAGAAATTTATATTTTTCAATTATGTGAAACTGATAAAAAAATATAATATTTGAAACATTTATTATTCCTAAGTGGAATTAATTATTTATCTAACGGAAGTAGTACCAATATAATGCATTCAAGGTTCTATAGTGATGAATCCTTCCACCTCAATTTTATCAATGAGATATTTCATAATCATGAACATCTCACCTATGGTAACTAATGATTTTAATTTATAGCATGATAATTATTAATTTTAACTATAACCACTAAATATGTTTTTTTAGAGTTTTTAGAATAAATTTAATCCTCTTTTAAAGGAATCACAATTGAATATTGAGGAGCCTCTCAATAATGAGATGTTGATCAAAACATGCTAAGAGTAAGATTCAATCTTCCACATGAATAAGAATAATTTTTGAACACAAAACCACTTAATTAGTCATTTTATATCTTATTCACACCTCATTGAGTGAATTTGTATAATATATTATCAAAAAAACCAAAATTAGTCACATGAAACATTAGTTGATAACAATTAAGAACAATTAAGAAAAACAAACTCGAATCCATTCATTAATTAAAAGTGATGAATTTTAAATTTCATTAAAACTAAAGATAGTTCAAACTCCCACTCCCCCTATACAATATGAAGCATAGTTGAGAGTTTTTATCCTCAATGTGAAGGAAAACTTACAATGATATTGAAATCTCTATAATGAAAGTAGAAAACATTCAAAAAAGATTAATTATCTAAATATCTCTGAATGAATATCTATAGACTCTATTATCAATCATGTTCTTATTCCTAGATCATTACATGTTTCATCCAGATGATATAGATTTAGTCAATATATCTTGTATTGTCCTTGATTGAATTATTTGATGAAGGTTTCACTCCCGTGATCATAGTTGACTCTTTAGATATCTTGGATCATGACATATATGCCACATTTTATCTATATTTACTGATTCTATTAGAAATATTTAATTTTATATAACCATGGTTCCTAATTCTCGTAATTTATTTCCATGTTATCTACTCTTATGATTGAATGATATCTAGTCTATGGGTATTTCCTCTAGTAGTCATTCATATCAGATAGTTTTTGTTGGACAATTCTACCCAATTTGGGAAATGAAAATGTATTGGTGGGGATATGTATTCTATTTTGGGTCAGGATATTTTATTGGTATAATTATAGTTTTTACATCAAGGATTAAGATAAAATTATAGTGAAACAATATTATGATTTTCTTTTTTCTTGTACATTAAAATAGGGTGTCGTAATGCTTAATGAATTTCCTTGATTTTGGATAATGCATTTTATCAAAAGCATGGAATGGGGTCTAAAATAGTGTCAGTAAATAGATTTAGTGTCCATTATCAATGATAAAGTTATAGGGATCCTATTCTATAGAGAGTTTCTATCATGAAATATCCCTGTAAATCTAACACATCGCCCATCAATATATAGTTTGAGGATTGGATTATAGATAGATTTGAGTGGTTGATGGATGCTGAAGGACCAAAAAGGATGTCATTTATCATCTAAAAATTATTAAAAATTTAGAAATTCAAATCATCATAATGTATATGAAATCATCTCTTCAATATTACCTCGGGTGATAATTCCATAGTATAGGGGAATTATTTTGTAACCATTTTTAGATGGGTAGCATTATGTTATACTCAATAAAGAATATATTAGTATTTATGTAGGTATCATTGGAAGAATATGTAACCTCATCTTATGTTTTTCTCTTACATTAGGGAAAATTTAGCCTTGTATACTCAAGACACGATCCATTGTTTCTTTATACTATTCTCATGTTGGAATGCTAGACCACATTAGCGGTCAAATGTAACATGGGGTGATTTTGTTTGGTTTTATTAGATTTGAATGTACTCTCAATGGGTTGATCATGGTAATATGTAGTCCTTATTATATATTCTCATTCCCTATCCTGGATAGGGATATCATATTGATGCTTCATTCATTTCTCATAATTGTTTTAAAATCCTCTAATATATCTTCAACTGAATTTTTCAGTAACCCTTGAATATATTTAATCACATCAGAAAAATTAATGAATTATATAGAATTTATTACTCATATTATTCCTAAATCACAATTCATCAATATTTCCCATGAATTAGATATATTAATAAATATTCATAAAATATAATGAAATAAGGTGATAACATAAAACATCACAAAATCCCCACCCCAAACATGTGTTAAGGAATAAATTGTATATGTAATAAACTAAATATGATCAATTATTTTCATGAAGTTGATTTCCATTCTCATGGACTTGTACGAAATGTTTCTTCCCATTCATAGTTCTAGGGTTAATTATTAGTTAACTGTAGTTTAAACACGGGAGCAACTAGATTTATTCTTGAGGAAACATAGGATGATGTTTTACCCCTTCTAAACATCCCTTGAAATGCCTATATTAATATATATTTATATCTTTATATAAAATGGGTAAATTAGAAAAGGCCATGTATCTTCCCAAATAAAAAATTTCATGGGATCAAAATCACTTATGGTACTATTTAGAAGAAGGATAATGAATAAAATAGTTTTATCGGGTCCAGTCAAAATTATCCCCAGATCATTCATTGGTAGGACTTATAGTAAGGTTTCATAGTAAATGTATATTTATGGCCTATTGTGATCACATATGAGTTTGGGTAACTAATTTTATTATGACCTAACATTCAGTGATAAGAAAATCACTAATATTATTATACCAAAATTTTGAAGCCTTTTCCAAATACATGGTCATATTTTATTAGGCGAAGCTCCATAAATAACTTGTATCCAAATCCAATTCCTACACAATAAGATAAAGACACATCTTAGTTGTTACATTTGATTGAATAAAATATTATCACCCCATTTGAATTCTAGACTCACGTTATTAAATATTTCAACTATACAATAGGTAACCGTGGATGCCTAATATTTTTCTAATTTACTTGGGAACCACTCTCAATTTAAATTAATTTAATATAAATATATTATTTAGATGATAATAAATCATATTATTTTATAATATTTAGATATTCTGTAATGAAATCTTTTTAGGATTCGTTTCTCATAGCCCATGTTTTTGGAGTTTAATTATGTGAACCTTATAGGACATGTAAACATTATTTTTAGTTTAAACATATCAATAGATCTAAAATATATATTTATTTTGGGTTACATGTTGATAAAACCCCATGAATATGTGGTATTGTTTGAATGTTGATGTATGAAGACACCAAATATCATATAAACATACCTCAACATAATGATCTAATAATTTTATTCAATAATTATTCTTAGACATGGATTTGATTTTTTTTAGGTATATTATGGAGAGGGATTATTACCTAAATGTGTTGGAAAACATTCAAATCCTGTAGTAAATATAATGGTGAGACCAATTATGAAAATAACTAAGAAGGTGAATTTATCAAGAAAACTTCTCCAATTAGTGAGGACGGAGCCCCAACAATATGTGCTAACAAAAAATCTATGGATCCCCAATCTAGTATCATGTTATGATTTTTCAGATATAATTATTGAATTTATCTTCCCTGTATAATTATAGAAACACATGTCATGAATATACAGAAAAATGATTCTATGTAGTGACATTAATAATCATGGCCATCTAATAAATCCATAATACTCTTGTAGACTAAGTTCCACTTTCAAAAATTATCACCATATATCTGGATATTAATTTTATCATAAATTTCCTCCTCGTTAGTACTTATAGGGAATATTTTTATGAACATATTCATCCCGGTGTAATTATCAATCTTAAAATATGAATAAAAATCCATGGTTGAATCCATTATTGAAATACATGTAATACATGAGAGTGTATAATAAAACCCATTATTTTATTACTCAAAATCCTCTATCTAAGATGAATAATAATGTGGATCACCTATGTATACTTTTTTAAGGTTAGGGAGATGGTGGATGAGATTATTGAGGATACTATTTAATTATTTAACAAACACTAATTTTCCGTGAAAAATAATAAATCCTATGAGTAATCATCATGAATCTAAAACCATAAATAAATAAATAAATAGAATAAGTGGACAAAATTTATCAATATAAAAAACAATATGATGTGTAAGAATAACAACACCAAGGTTGAATGTCCTTCTAAATAGTATAGATAGAGAATCAAATGATTTTTATAGCTGTTATTAAGGAATAACTAGAAGATATAGTAGTCTTAATTGGAATAAAAATTATTAAATAATATTAGGAACCAACTATGGAGTTTGAGAAATTATGTCCATTAGTAGAAAATAAAGATGCTAGGAAAGTAGAAAATCATTAATTTATTAACTATTATGACCAATTTCTATGTTATTCATAAGAACATGTCTTTCAATTAATTCTATGATATTCCTATTTATTTTAATCTACTCATTTCTTATTTTTTAACCGTGGGATCCATATTGTGGATGTATTCCTTTAATATTTTCTCAATTAATGTCAAAAAATTACTATAATTCCTTTTTTATCTCTTTATAATGATCAAGAAGTTTTTTCAACTTTATGTATTACTCCTAAAAACATGATAAAGAACATATATATTACTATAAATGTAACTAAATCTATTTTATCATTTAATGAAAATTAATTCCATGAAAATGATGACTTGAGTTACATGAGTAAATGTTTATAGATTTTATCAATATATTATATTTTTAAGTATTTACTCTCACATAGGTTACTTTTGGATTATGTTAGATTATGAAATCATTGTAAACTGAGGTTAAAAATTGTGATTAATGATAAAATATGAATTACATTTATTCAAGAATTATTCCCTTAGATGATAATTTCCTTACCATCTACATTTATTACATCACCATAGGCCATGGTTTGTCAATTTGGACAATACTGAGTAAATGACTCAATCAAATTGAAATCATGATAGCAGTTTTATATGAAAAATATAATTTGTATAATGCGTTTTTGTTCCAAAAAATTAGGTCATTTCATGTTTTCCAAAAAGTATCTAAGCAAATATTTTTAAGAAATAGAAATTTTCTTTTAACTTTTTTATAAATGTTTAGACCAAGTGAACATGGATTTACTTTTTCTATGGTTATATCTTGGTTCACCCAAGCATTGTATCTTGTTAATTTTAGAAGCTATATTTTTCTGAGACATGATACGAATGGATTGGCAAGGAGGGACTATTTTTTCCTCAAGATGACCATTTTATATTTTCAGCATGAGAAGCTTTATGCCTTTTTTCCATATCTTATACAATCAATTTTTGGTTCCTGGAAATTGGAGGCTTAGTGATTGGGGAATTCAATTTTTATATATTATCCTCTTATATGGACTTAACCTGATGACTTCCATGCTTCTTTACTTTTATATTTTTACAGTACTCTAATTCCACCTTTTTTGGATTCCCATAGTTTAGTTTCATACAATAAAGATCAAAATTATCTGATATTTGAGGTCACATAACCTTGAAAAAAAATGCAGTTATATATTTACGAATTCGGTAAGAATAAATTATTGACCAAAATACAAATATAAGAATACACTAAGATTAATGGGTTCACATTATCTAAGAAAATACATCTCAGAAAAAAAAAATATGTCTCATAGTTTATGGTCAGAGAGCTCAATCCAATGTATGGATCCAATATTAAAAAAATCCTTTACACCAGAATACATGGATGAAAAAATGTAAATTGTATATCCTGTTGTTGATGGAAAAAAAGTAGATAGAATATTTTTTAACCAGAATGTGGTTTGGGGGACTAAATCATTCTAATATCATTCAGGATATGTGGATGGATTATTCTAATCATAAGTTGAGGTATTTGAACTTCGTAATGATGGACAGGTAAAAGAAAATCTAGTATGATTGTAGACCATGTTTATATGATGAGTCTATTTATATAAAATTTTAATTTCATTTTTAGTATTATCACTTACCAAATATGAATGGTCAGTTCCATAATAATATAATTAAATAAATTTTGGGATAGAGAGTTTCCTAGTACATAAATGCATGTTCCCATGGTTTTGTATAGGTTGCCCAATTTTGTGAATGAAACATCATCAGTCTAAAAAGGGTTTTTCCTTATGATCGAGTGAAATCAATACCAATTACCTTGAAAATATTATGGTAATTCAAATATTCAATGAAAAAGGAGTGTAAAATGTAACATGAATATTAAAAGGTATCTTGAATATTATAATTCAGACAGAATCAAATTAGGTTAAGGAAAAGTTATAAAAAGGGATAAAAATTGCTGTTGAGTTTTAGTTCGATCAATGTATAGTGATTCAATCATCAAAAAATATTCCATGGGAATAGGTGTCAATCCATATGAAGTTATTAGAAAAAAAATTCTCTATATTTATCTAGATCATGAATGGGAGATACTAGAATAGTTTTTCTGGGTTTTGCGATCCTGAAGGATATGAAAAATAAATAGGTGGCATCCTAGATGCTAGGATAGAGTAGTGGATTAAAACTTATGGTTATGTCCAAAATAAGAGATTTAAGCATCACGATGTATCATGTGATGAGAAAAATATAAAAAATAGTACATGGGAAGGGGAAATTTGTTTTCTAGCATAAGTATGATAGTGAAAAACTGGATGTATATTAGTGATACCAAATGCTAAGATGGATTGAATTTCAAAAAATACTGAATTTTCCTTATACACAATATTATAAATCGAGGAGTTATTAAATGGTCTCTCTATGAATAGAAATTTTATCAAACCTACAGAGGAAAGGGGATAGTATAAATAGAGGGTTATATGAATGTGTAATTTTTGGGGGAGACTAAGATAATTGATCATAACATCACTATATATCATAAAAGAATTAAAATTAATCCCCATGTAATTATTCAAAGGGGTATTATGTTCTTGTGTTGGATTTATGAAATATTCTCAGTGCGAATTGGGAGATCATACATTATGAGCTCATATGGAGTTATGGAAATGCATAAGGGGATTATTTCATATATATTTGACCTATAAAATAACATTAACATCCGGAATAATAGACCATACACATCATATTTGACTCTATTCAGGTGAATATCGTATGCATTGTAGTTTGGAGGCATGAAATATGAACTTTTTATCATCTAGTTCAGAGTCATTTGACAATTAATTTATATTATTTAATTTGGATTCAAATGAAGATATTGTATATTTTATTGAATTCAAGGTCAAATTATGTGGACTATTGAACCAAACATCAATTTATATAAATTTTTTCTTGAAAAATATCTCCTTGGTGGGAGGCATGATCTTTTCTAATTTCAATATGAATATAAACTATGGTCTTTTAGAGTTGGGATAATGTATGAGGTAAAGTACTATAAATTTTTTTCTAATTTCTAGATATTATATCATGATATGATTATTTTATATAAGGATGGAATCAATTCTCCTTGAATTAATGAGTGATGGTAAAACTTATTATTAATTGATATTTTAATATGGTTCGAAAAAACTTCAAAATTTTCAAATTCCAGAAATGAAATTTCTATAGAGCGATTATTATATATTAAAGTGTAATTAAATTCATTAAAAATTAGATAGGTTGTCACTGAATATTATTCAGTGTGAACACAAAAAAAACATAAGAGGATAAAAATTTGTTATAATCTACTCAGGTTTATATACTTCAACATACAATAATGTATATGTAGTGGGGAAATATTCTTATAGTGAATCAATGATATTATAAATACAAGATCTTTTATAGTTGACCAAAATTTTTAATGATATCCGTTTAAGTCTTGTTTAATGATTATTACATTCCATTACTATTTGTGTTGAAGTATGATGAATAAATAGATTTAATATTTTACTCCTAAAATAGATACGTTAATATAGGTAAACAAAACTCTGAGCCATTTTTTGTAAGAATTTTCTATTGAGAATTAAATATAGTGATTCTATTGGACTAAATAAAATTTTTATTGTTAATATTCCAATATCCATTAATTTTATAACTTCAGCATATATAAATTAGAAGTTGATAACATCGATGATGAACATGAATATTTTGATGGTGGTTGGATAGTGTATTCCATTGACATGTATCTTATATATGGAGAATTTCTATGATTATTTTGAAATTTTTTATAACTATGTTCCATGATGACTGAAGATATAATTTAACAAAAATGTGTGTCACTCCCATGTGAATTCCATACAAACATGTATCATAGATGTAAAAAAGATTCCATGCATCATAATTTTCTAAAAGTGGTTGGTTCCTATTTTCAGTAAACCTTATGTTCCATCATGTAGTTCATTAAGGAAAATGAGTGTCTCTTCTATTTCAAGTCTTCTTAGAAGCACCCCGTTAATGCTTAAATTTAGAGGAATTTCAATATGCAGCTCATCAATATGGATGAAATTGGATACTCATGGATGAATACTTTTCTATATAGATCTCTTAAAACAAAGGGACATAATTTTAAGTTATTTTCCCTAGGATATGTAGAACTATTTCCTACATCTAAGGGGGAGGATGACGATCTGTCTTAATCTAAGTTGGTATAAAAGTTTTTCATTTTTTCTATATAGTTATTCGTGAATGGTATAATATCCCTTTTATAAATATTGGATAATTTTCTCATCAATATTTAGATCATAGAGTGTGTAATCCAAATTATCCAAATCAATATTTATAAGAATTATTCAATAATGTAATAATAGACATTGTTGTCTCTATGTGAAATTGTGATGGTAATTCCCATAAATAATCAATAAGGGGGATTAATTCATATTTTTTTGATCAAACACACATTGTTTACCTTTTTTATCAAAAACTTTGTGTCATTTTTTATCTTCAATAATGTTACTAGAATCTGTAAGTCTATCTACAAGCTAGTAATGAGATATTTTTATTATAACTCTTTATTGGTGTAATAATTTTAAAGGAATAAAGACTTTGGTAAGAGTGATTTCCATTGAAAAATAACTACCATCCCATAACTAACAATATTGATCCTTATGTCTTTCAATCTAATTATGTTTTATCTTTTATAAGAATCGTCGATGTATATCTCCTTGGGTTTTGAAGTTACATGGATGGAGAAAACATCATCATTAGTGATATCCATGTACAATGTTGATTTCTCCAGGGAAGGGTGATCATATAAAAAATATTCAAATTATTTTTATTTCAACACCAATTAAAATATATAATGGATTTTGAATTATTTAAAAATGGAAACCCAATATACAAATTGATATTCATCATATTATTAAAAAAATATATAATTGAGTCGATCCAGTAAAAATATCAATAGGATCATAAAATGATAGAGATAATTGCATTTATTTTTCATTAAAAACATTATGCTGAAGATATTGATTAAAATATTATCATATTAGCTCTTAGATTGAAATATTAATCGATTGGAAGACTAAAGTATATTTTTTTAGCACGCCATTTTATTGGGAATTAAGGGATCTATGTCATATCTATGTAGTATCAATGTAGAGCATAATAATTTTTACCACCTAATATGGCATGAATAATAAAGGAAGAAATAGATAAACATTAGACTTTCAAAAGCCTTCTAGAACTCCTTAGCTCAGTGCATGATTTATCCTTGAATTATAAATTTTGTAAAGGTAAAACATTTTTTCGTGGGGTTTATAGTGAAACACCAAATATCGTAATCCTTATTTGAAGTCCTCTCAACTCATAAATTTAATTAGGAATGAAAATTTCATGTATATCATTTAAAAACTAGGGGTCAAATTCTAGTCCATGATGATTTTCTAAAAATATGAGAATTTTACTTGATGCCACAAAAAAGGAAAAATTCAACGGATTCAACATCTGCCTATGCAATCGAATTTTTATAATTCATTCTTTAATTGATGAAAGTTCCATTAGATAAAAAGAATTGAAAATCAATCCATCCGGATAAAATTACATAGTTTTCCAAAGAAGGGGTTTGATAATTTGATTCATCAGCATTTGATAAGTATCCCAATAATTTCTAAGACTGAATGATATTACTTAATATAAATATAGTCCTTATATTTCCTTGAAGGATAAATCTTATTCAGTCATCCATATAATGTTCTATCTAAAATATCTAAACAATAAGGATAAATACTAAAAAATTTCCATCACATAATAAAATTGATGCAGGATTGGAACAAGGAAGTTATATTTTTGGAAATTATTGGTGAGATCCTCAAAGTCCATAAGAACACTACTTTACATATTTTTAAGTTTAATAAAAATGATATTAGAAATTCATTTTTGGCATTAAACCTCTAGAATGAAACATGGATTGATTAGATTTTGAATATCATATTCTATAATGACACCATGATTAGAATAAATTCTCCTTTTTCTAGTTTATAACAATTGGCGTAGATGATTATTATATATAGAGACCTATTTCTTGAGGATCTAGTCCAAATATTATTTTATATTTTCATTAAAATTCATACCTATGTTGATTAGGATTATAAATCAACTACTCACACTCCCAATTATTCATGGTCGTACTGGTATTATTATTCCTTGTCTCAACATTAATACCTTCATTCCCTATTTTTTATTAACAATTTCAAGGATTCATTATTCCAGTATAGTAATTCTATCTCTATGTTATTCTTCATCATTATTGTCATGGGTAGAGGATATATTGATCTCTTCAACCTCTGAAAATTGTTTGTGGCTATTCTGTAACATATCAAAATTAGATTTGTAAAATGTAGATAGGGTCTTTGGTTCTCATCAAATATCATGTGAAAAATGGTAGTGGTTTCCAAACCGTGTGACTTATATTTATGGTATTTTTTTGATCAAAATGTTATGTTTTTGTTAACTAAATATTAATAAAACCTACATTCTGAAGGTGAAAAATGATGCTTGGATTTATAGGAATGGGTCATAACAGAAATTTTATTTCTTATAAATGAAAAGGGATTGAGAAGTGAATTTTCCTATCTATAAAAAATGAGTATGATGTTATGTAATATTTTTTTCCTTTTAAAGTCAATGCTCAATGATTTCGGAAATTTGACATTGTTTCTTTAATATAATTGATAAAATGTAAGAACATATGCTTCAAATTAGTACAGGGTTTTAAATAAAAATATTATATTATTAAATCGATAAAAAAATTATTAAACATATTATCCTGGGATTGATAAATTTTATTTAAAATTCCCACATAAAGATATCAGTCCTCCTAAGAATCCATTGTTGGTTTCCATTATAGATTACCATAATTTCCGCATTTATGAAATTTTTTATGTATTGATTTAAAGGGAAAGTAACTACAGTATGTCTATGAATTAATGGCCTAACCCACAATACCATGAAATAATTATCTTAAAACCCCGCTAAGATGTTATAGTTAGATATGTGCTCTATAATTTATGTTTTTATCATAATCATACCCAACATTTTCTTATTATTCTCATTATACCCATGAATTTTCTCATTAGAATTTGTCAACTAGACATCCACATATCGCAAATGATGGTGGGTCTAATATAAAATAAGGTTGATTCCCAAAATATTAACCACTATAGGTTAATCTTCATTGAAAATTTTTAGTTTTAAATACACATATAGTGGCGTAATGGGTCTTTGGATGGTGGTTTCATGATCAAAATTTTTAGTGGAGATGATAGTATAACATTCACTAAGTTTTTTCATATAATGTTATATGTTCTTGGAAGACAATTCAATTAAAAACTCCAAAATATTTCAAAAATCCTTGACAAGGTCTCATCTATGGTCCTTTGATAGATAAAGTTTATTTTAAATTAGAGTTTATAACAGAATGACTATAAGATACATTAATAAATTTGGTTACTTATAAAAATTCTTATGCTTTATTCTAAAATGATATTATCATAGTTGAGTAATAAAATATTGATATGGTAATGGGGATGATAATCTAATTTTACATTCAAGATTAGTGGGTTACATTCTTTATATGGGTTAGGTTGAATGATTTTATATAATTCCATGAAATTATTATTTATAGGCCATCAACAATTTAATCTAACAGTAACATAGGTATAAAATTATTTTAAGAGTTTTGATATTAGTTTTACACTCTCACTGATAATATTTATGTTATTTTATTTCAGTTTTTATAGTATGTATAAATTTAATTGGGATGGAACCTAGATTCCAAGGCCTACCTCAAACATGTCTGCATCATCCTTTTCAGACTCCGCTGTGAATATTTCAAAGGATCTTTATTTCAAAGGAATAATTTTCATTATAATAAAGGTAATATATATTCATAAATTTCATAGAACTATATTAATGCAATTAATAAGGGAAAAAATTTATTATAAGGGGAATTTTCTATCCTCTCGATGATGAGGGTATAAATCCAATAAAATATTGGACATGTTTAGGGAGTCATGGGGGTTCATCTTCTCTTATTTTTCTTTTTTTATAGTGATTGTGTCTATAAATTTATGTATATAGAGAAAAATATTTTTACAGAAGTGTTTCAGATGGGAAGTAGGGACACTAATGGTTGATTCAATCATTCCCTGGTAAATGTATGAATGCAATTTAAAAACACTAAAAGCCTCTAGTCATAAACTATTTTTTCTTTTTTGTCCAATATTTTTAGTATGCTCCTTTTAATGGAGACTTATTCACATGTTACATACATGGATTTGTAATTTCATTGTTAACCTTACCTTTATCTACCATGCTTTAAAAATGTAATTGATGTTAAATAAATTCATGATATTGTACAGAAACATTTGATGGTAAATATAATAGTTGGTGTGATCTTTTAATCCACACACATCAAGATTTTGTATCATTGGAAATATGATAAAATTATTTTCCAATTAAAAAATTAAGTATCACTCCAAATGAATAAACCATGTTCTTATGGAACTCACTATTTTGGTTACTTTACTCTTTGTCCATAACCCATGTGTTTGGATTAAGATGTTGTCATTTTTGTTTTTACCTAGGTTTAGGTATGGTCATAATCCTAGATATTATAGGCGAAGGATCCTCGAATTATTTGGTATAAAATTTCTATGTGTTTTTTTACCATATGGGACTTTCTTTCCTATGATATTTTCATTTAATAATATATTTTTCTCATTTGTTTAATGGTATCTTAAAATATGTTTTCTATTTATCAAACTTCTAGAATCCATTGAGATATTTCTATGTAATTGCTGTTATTTATAATTCATAATATATATTACTATTTAAATTTTTTAATATTTATTCTTATGGATGTTCCATATCTATTGAACTGGTGAAACCCTTCCATCTAGAAATGAAATCTATGACTCTCTCATTATCACAGTGGTAATATTTAAGGAGGTCATAAGTGATTTTTTTCATAGTGGATACTAAATTGGTAGACAAAAATTCTATAAGAGATATTCCTAAATATGAATGAATCTAGTGATAAGGTTTTTAGAAGAAAAAATGGTTGAAGCAAGTATTTTTCATAGTGTATTATTGTTTAGTTGCCTCATATTGTTTTGGGGTCCCTATCATTAGGTAATGCTAGGACAAACTATTCATGATGTTTTGTTCTAGGTATACCATTCATTTTAATATTGAGAAGTTGGTAATCCAAATGTTGGGTGGAGGATGAATCGTATCAAATCACTCATGATATGTCCATATATTTGGTTTCACAAGTTCATGTCAGAGTTTAATAGCTAAAAAATGGTGGAATCAATAGCTTCTAGTGCTTCCAATTATGATGCCACTTCTGGTGTTGTTACTTGAGTTGAAAAAACTGATAATGCTAACACCTAATGAATTTCTCTAGCCTAGGGTTGATGAAACCATAATGGAAGAATATCTTAGTATTCAATAATTGTATCAATTAAATGAATTGTCTAATTATGTCCCAATACAACTTGATGTTGCGATTCTACTTTAATAGGTCATGAAGACACTTCTTGTTATTGGATATTAGTTACAGGAGGTATGGAAGATTATACCTATAATTAAAACACATTTTTTACGCTTTTATAGAGAATCGAAACATTATTTTTTTATGATATTTTATTTTACACACATAATAGGCATATAATTATTCTATCTAGTAAGTCTCAGTACTTTTAGGTAGTAGTTGGGAGGCGAATGTAGCCACCTCTTCATATTATTCATTATAACATTATCAATAATAATTTTAAAATCGGATTCCAGGAGGCGACCATGAATCATTATTTTTCATTATGTTGAATGCAAACCCCTTATTCAAAAAATTTCATGTCAATAATTTTCTCAATGTATAATTAATTTTTTCTTGTGCATCCTCATTATGATGATCTGATACATTAATGATATTGGCATTGGAAATATTTATTAGGGTAAACCAGATATTAGCGCCTAAGTATTCATCTGTTTCTGAGAGGTATAGAGACCTATCTGTCAAATAATAACCTTCATATTATAACTTCTAATGTTAATTTAATTTATATTTTATGAATGGTCCACTAATATTATAGATTCTAAAAGTCTTTAATTCTTTTTTATACACTCCCACTAGAGTGGATAAAAATTCCACCAATGTTATATGATAGGTTTGACCTTATGTTAGTTAGGTTGATTCCATATCTTTATTTTACATTCTAGTTAATAAAATGACGTGTGTAATAAAAATTGTATATTATGATTTTCTTTATTAAAAGATATTCTTTGTAGAAAACATATTATGATTAATAGGGTTATACAACAATATTTTTACTACAACATTAACCTTTATAGAAGCTTGATGAAAAATTATTTCAATTTTTAATTCCCACCATGTATGCCTCCTATATTCTATAGGTATAATGATGTTTTATTGAATTTACTGACTAAAAATTCAAACCATTTTTCTTGTGTGTGATTTGAGGAAATTACATTACAAATTAACTTACTATAATGGATTATTTGTGCAGTGAGTGATGTGAATTCCAATGCAACCAATTCTACCCATCTTCTAAAGTGTAATTAGGGAGGAATAGTCTTGGTAATTTCATATAGTGTCTATTGTCCATTTAATAAGTAATATTATAGTAACTAAAGATATTTCATTAACTTAGTGATCTATGATGTTGGGAAGGAATCCAGATCAACTTGGCCAAATGATTATTCTAGTTCCTTGATTCATATGGATCACTGAGAGAGAGAGAGGTGAATCAATGATCCTTTTTTTCATTAAAGTCCCTTCTTAACATCATTAACCACTATGGATGGTTAACTACTAATCATGTCCTTTATAAAATTTTAGTCTCTCCTTATATTTAGAAAATATAAATAGATTTCTATAAATTACTTTTAAAAGGTTCAACAAAAACATAATCTTTATTATAGTCGATAAGACATCGCCATATACAATTTTTTTAAAATAATATTATTATCAATTATAGTGATCTAAACAATAACATAAGTGTGTGAATGGTAATATTCCGCAATCAAGAATCTTCAGAAAAAAACTTGTTGTACACCCAAGTAGTCAATAATTCAGTTGTGTATGGTTCTACATCCTATCCACTACCTCTTTAATAATGATTGGTTATACAACCCAACCATCTAATCATTCATTTTTGGGTTGTTATTCACCTCATACCAACTCTAATATAAAATTATTATATAAAATATCCATAGATGAATGATCCAATGATATAAAGAACATTAGTGGCTCAAATTTTAAAATGCACCAACTAGAGATGACCTTTCTCCACAAGCATACAAGATCCAATTCACTCATTTAGACCACCAAGAACATATAAATAAACTTGATGTTTTTCTGTTGTTACTAAAACACCTTATATATATTTTAAATATATTTTTTCCTAGTCTTTTTTCTCTTTCTTCCTTAATAAAATCATGTATTGGGATCTCTCAAAAATCATGCATGGTTCTTAACAAGTTATCAACTATATTATCACAAAGGTCTCATATCACCTACAAAAATATAAGTGTGTGTGTGTGTGTTTGTGTTTGTGTGTGTGTTTCAACATGAATATTATTTCCACGATTAAAATATTATTGAAATCACTTTTAAACCTTTTCTTCATTATTATTTAATATTGTGATAATATCTCCCTTACAATATCTTGAACACTATATAATAAAACGGCCACAATATATTTAAAATTTTTATGGGTTTATTATGTCTAAATACATTTGTAAAAAATATTCATATAAATCTTTCAACAAGTTAGATGAGGTTTTTCGTTATATTCTCTATGAAAAATAATTTTTTAAACTCATTAGATATATCAACATGTATGGATTCATTCTTCACTACCATATGGACCTTAAGATTGTGGTGTAGAACCCTATTAAATATTATATAAGTCTTGAAGACTTATATAGAATTTATATGACACATCTAAAAACTCTTATGATGGAAATAAATTAACTCATACTTATAATTACCCATGGTGATTTACATTCAGCATCAAATTAATTCAACTAGCTTCAAAGTCTCATGTTCCTACTTAGAGACTTATGATCAACTGCCTTCTTGACTAAAACTCCTTTAGTCATAAAGAATCACAATAATATTTATTCTTTGATCTTAAAAAGGTATTACAGTCTCCTTATTATTTATAATAAATGAATAACAGCATGAAAAATAATAATCATATTTATTTTTCCAAAATATACAAAATATGGAAACTCATATTTTCACTAAACATAATTTATAAATATTTCACTAAGAACCTGAATTTCCATGAGGATCCACAGTAGTGTGGATCAACTATAGTAATAGATTGACTATACTACGAAAATGCATGTAAAATCTTCATATTAACCACTTAAAAAATGAAATAGCTATGCTAGTAAACTGTGTAAACCAACCATGCTTTTGAAATTATAGATCGACCACATGAATGATTGAATGTATGACGATATAATTATGTTATCAACTATTTGATGCATGTGGGTAGGTAATACACCCTGAATGAATAAATATGATTTCACCTGAACATTGATTCACAACCATTCATATTCATAGAAGGAATTATATGTAGGTCTTACTTATCAAGGAATAATTGATATTTACATAACATTGAAATGATATTTACACAACAACACTTCATGTGTATATAAATTCAATGCATAGTTATACACAATATGTATGATGGTTATGTAGTATCATTTTTTTATTATGTAACACCTGCTCTAATCCATCTTACATGTACACAGTTACTCATTAATTCTAGGTCTTCTCAAATGACTCAAACACACTTATAGAATGTTGTAAATAATTACTGTTCATATACCAACACAAGAATCCATAACAATACTCGACGAATCAACATCTCATTTCTTAACCAAAACACTAATTGAGTCATCGAAAAAAACAATCATTACTTGGTCACTTCAATCTCCCCAGTAAATATGTTATCAATACCAATCCTCACCAATATCAATATATGTGACCAAATGGATTCCCCCAATTGATAATTAATGAATATGTAAATTTGCAGAGTAATCCCATCGCATTTATTTCTTCTCAATACACCCTTAAACTCTTTTCAAATCTATCATTTCATATCTGAAAACGATTTTTAGTTGAATGATAGAAGGTTAACATCTCAAATGTTTCTCTTAAAAGAGACTTTAGCTAGAAAAAAATATGTATATATGGGAAACTACTTTATAAAAATAAAGTGAGTACAAATATGGTGTTCAATGTTTCCTAGAAAATGACATGAAACTAACACCACGATAAAAAAACATTATAGGAGATTCTCAATTAATTTCATTATGAAATATTGTATTTTCTATATATATCTAACAAAAAATATCATAATGTATAAGTGAAAATCTGAAACTACCTATTTACCTAATATTTCATCAAATAGTATTCCCCCTTTATAAATATGTTTGATATAAACAAGGATAAGGGTTTAAAGTATTATTTGAATACCACTTTATTTTGTTTTGAATAAAATTCCACAATTTACTAATTCACTGCATGACAGCTTCATCAAATTATTAATCCCCCTAAAGAGATGAACTTGACTTCTTCTCTCCATGGAAAATGAAATAAACCATGAATAATACCATATTCATTCTCCAATGGGTATAGAACTCTTTAAACCAATTAAATTTTATGAATTCCAGCATAAATAAATGAGAAATTTTGGGAATATAGAGGGACCTATAAGCTCTTCATAAGTAACACTGAGACTAATAGTTTCCTCTAAACCTAGGATTCACTTTTCTTCTAAACACAGTATAGGTTGTATTATTAGGAATCTTATTTTTGGTTTAAGTTGATGTTGTTTTTTATTCTTTCTTCACATGAGATTATTATTTTTCTGTAAAATCATTATCTACCACAGTGGTTAGGTGAAATAGATTTCCTTTTTCTTTCATTATCCTCCTCATAATATATTTTTGAACTAATAAAAAAAATACAAACCTCTATGAAATGATCAAATTTTCCACACCATCCAGACAACATATCTAGATTTTTTATATCCTCACTTGTTGATATATTCTCATGTAAATCATCATTTTCTACTGTTACTTATTGAATTCTTTTTATACCATCACTAATTTGTGGCTCCCTTATTGGTTTAGCCTTTGTTAGTTTTTTATCCCAAACTATCAGGAACTCTTTCTTGATGTTCCCACCTAGCTTTAATTTCTCACATACTTTCTTAGAATCCTCATCATTTCTTGATATTATTTTTTTCCTTCTTGATTTTTATTATCTTTTACACCATTGAAAACTTATCTAAGGAGTAAATACATTCATTTCTCAGTTTTGTAAACTTCTTTTCTAAACCTACTAAAAACTAGTTGTAAGTATCAAAATTTGTTTTGATTAGATTTATTTAGTGTATATCTGGTCAAAAAATTATTCCTACGAGTTTTTTCTCCCACATGATCACCAAAATACCCCCTTTGTTATTGAATATTTACTATAAAAGACATGTGAAACCAGTAATAATTATCCTTGTTTACATACCCTACCCAACACTAGAAAAAACATTACAAATTGATCTATTGTAAATATGTCCAAAATTCTATTAGTGATGTATCCCTTTTATTAAACCTTATTTAAAAAACATATATATGGTTTCATTGCCACATTTAATCCCTATAATTATTTAAAAAAATGTCTCAATTTTCTTGGTCTAAACCTCCTCTTATTTTTAATTGAAATCGACACTACTATAAAAAACACAACTATTTTTAAACTAGTTTGGTGTAGATACGAATTTTTCCCTTTGACAACTATTCTAACCAACTTGTAATGATTCTATTTTGACCTCAAATAACTTATTAAATTTTTATTTAATTTTTTAAAAATCATTATTTCTAAAAGAAACAATTATCAATTATTGGATAATTTTTTTCTATTGCAACCATCTTATTTTTGATATCATATTTCATGTTCTTCTCATCCTCTATGTTCACATTTTGTTTCTAGGTCTCATCAATGTACATCAATTACTTTTTAACATTATCTTCATTCTTAGTAGCTACATTATTATTCTACTTTTTTAATTTTCTCCTCTCTTTTCTTTTTATTAATTTCCTCAGGAGTAGATTCTACATTCCCTTTTACAGTCTATTTTGCTTCCATTATCTCTATACCATTATCATCAAAACATGATGATGAGGATTCTATTATCTCTATTTCTCTAAAAAATCATATTATAAAAAATGGACTTAGTAATTTTCTTTATCTTAATATCTTAAAATATTATAAGATATTCATAAGGGACATTTTCTGTCATACAAGTTGATCTTACAAAAAAAATTATTGATCACTAAGATGTGGAGGGTTGAATCAATGAAATAATTTCTTTCTAAAAAATACCTTCACAAAATCTTAAAATTTTGTGGATCGTTAATGTTGGGATATTATAATCTTTAAAGAATTATCCTCGCATAATATATTGATAAAATAAATTGATTTTATCAAATAATATTTTTATGTTCTTGAAAAATCATACCCCTTTCTGTAGTTTGGAAGACACCCCAACATATAGGTTCTTCACTAAAACATTATTGTCAATTAATGTGATCACCAAAATACCATCGGAATGTGATTAGTTTTATACCACAATCATAATTATTTGAAATCAATGGGTAGTACACCACAATATTTTATCCTCTAGTTTTCTATGTTTCTACACCCAAGCCACAAAATCTTCTATATCATTTTTTATGCACCCCAACCATAATCTATTCTCTTTTTTCACTAGTTACACTCCCTATTCAAAATCAAATAGAAACTAGTTATATGCACAACATATTGATGAATTTTTTAATGATATAATGATCTTCATCTGCTCCAAGTTTATTTTTTACCAACTTAAGATAATCTTTGTCCAAAATTCATTGGATCTAGTTCTCTTATGTAAATCATTAATAACATCAATAACCATTTGAATTAGTGATATTGTACTTATAACTCCATATTGATCTTGTGTGATATTTTTCTGCCTAAACCTTATTCTCCTTATACTTACTTCCATATAGTTGTGCCTCTGGGCACTTTTCGAATGATCACACACTATTATAAGTGACTCAATTATATTATAAAAATAATTTATTTTCACCTGTTTGAATAGAAATTCACATTTATTCATGAATACTATTTATACAATTTTAGTAGCTCTGAATTATCAAATAAACCATATTTTTAATCTCATTTATCACTAATATAATATCTCTCACACAATATCTAAAATACCCATTACAATATTATCATGTGTCATTTAAATTTTCATGGCCTTGTTATCTCCAAAAATCCTATAAAAAATATTATTCATTTAAATATCCTGAATTCCTATAAAATTTCTTTCTTTTAATTTTCCATGAAATATACTTTTTAAAATACATTTGAACTCTTTAAAATCTAATATTCAGTATTTGTTGCCATTTGGATGACCTACATGTGTCATGGAACCCTATTAAATATTATTTAGGTCTTAAAGGGAAATATAGAATTTATAAAATGCAACCTTAAAGACTAACAATGAAAAGATATATTCATTATGTTATATGATTACCCATGTAGAATTATGTTCGACCTCAAATTCATATGATTAACTTCAATGAAATACACTCCTGTTCAAATAATTATGATTATATTCCTTCTTAAATAATGCTTGTTTATCCTCAAAGCGTCACCTTTGGATTGATTATTTTATTCTCAACAAGAATAATAGTGTCCTTTTGATTTATATTCAAGGGAGAAAATGAATAAAATCATCTTCAGATTCATTTCTTTGGTATATCCAAAATCTAAAAACTAAGATTCTTACTCCATAAGATTCATTAAAAATTCGATGAAACCTAATCCTATTATAAGGATTGACCATAGTGTTGATCTACCATCGTAATGGATCTACTGTAGTAATTGATTGCTTGTAAATACTTTAGACTGATCTCATAAAAGTCCAAGAATCCATATCAATTGACCATGTTAAGTAATCATGATTTTTTTAGTTTACATAAACTTCTTGAACAAGTGATAGTATGAATCTATGGTCAATGGATTATCCTAATAAGTAATTATTTCAATGAATTGACCATGGCTGAAAAATAGTGATTTTATATGTATGAATCTTCAAAACAATTCTTATGATAAAAATGATATTTAAACAAATCATGACTATATACCAAAAGGTCATATTTATGGAACATCTGATTCACCCCGAGGTGCGTTTGTACGGTCCATTTGGTCTCTCACAATGTCATTTTTTCCAATAATAACACATTGGTTTTCCTCAATTTTCACTTTGGGGTTACATATTATGTACTTTATACTAAAGCTAACAACTTATTTAATTTCCATGCATATTTTTTCTATAGATATGGAACATAAAATAGAGGAATCCTCAATAGATGGGGAGATAGTGGATAAGATTCTTAGTTTTTCTTCATGGTGTTTGAGGGTGGTGGTTTCTATTGATGATTATATAGAGGGTTGTTGTAATTAGGTGGAGTTTTTTATAGGTTTTATATACTCTTATATATCAATCTTTTATTTTGTCTTTTACTACTAGAGATTTTATTTTTTATGATGTTATGGATACTAAAATTTTCCAAGGTATGATTTCATTGGAGTTGAGGTAATGTTTATGTTGTTATTTTTGTTTCTCTTTATATCAATGGTTATTAGTTATTTTTCAATTAGAGATATGTACATATTAATGTTTCCCATTAGGATGATATATTCTATATCTAGTATAGATTCTTGATTTTTTTCACTTCGAGGTGGGCTTGGGGTGTAACATTCAAACAAACTCCCTGTCTAGGAAGGGCCCCAATGTAATGTCCCCCAATCTGGCACTCTCATGGGGATAAAAAGGGTTGGTTAAAATACATCAATTTCACCTCCTCATATTCCAAAGGCTGATGACTAGCAGTGACATTGTTATTAAAATAATGGGGAGTCTATACCCTCTGATATGAAGTGTTATAGCAGAATAAAAAATTTATAATAAATCATAATTAATAAATGTAAAGACATATTGGAGACATTAAAAAACCAAAATTGGATAATTCAATAAATAATAAGGAATAATGTAATGATTTATTTGAATGTAACTAAATTTCATGAAATTACAATATAACAAAAATACTAAGAGACTCCAAAATTGAATAAACATCCAAGTCCCGGAACCCTAAGCTGGTCACATAACCAAACTCCACCACTACCATAAACAACCAATAAACAACAAGATATTATTTCCTTGTACAAACCTACATCCATGAAATATACTTGGATATCAAACAGTGTCCTGAATAGGATGTGTGCATAACTCGATAGGTCAACACGACCATGTGTAAACAAAACTAGTCTAACAAGGAGTGTATTCACTAAAGAGATGACCATGTGTATTAATTAATTTAACAATTAAGAAAAATAAAACAACCATATGCTCTATCTCCATGATAGAATATCACTAAGAATGTCATAAGACCATGATAACTAGAACCATATGACCAAGTAAAAACAATCTCCTCCAGCACCATGTTGGAATATCTCTGAGTACGTCTTACGCCCCTACCAACCACAATCATATAACCAAGGTAAAATAACCTGCTTCAGTGCCATGCCAGAACCACTCTCAATATATCATACAACCATGCTAACTACCACTATATAACATTTTTAAATTCATAAAAATCAATTCAGGTCAAAGACCTATAAGCATTGCAACACTATGTTTCAAATCCCAATAATCATTACATCATGGGATTAGTCATCGCCCCCTCTCTATAAGAATTACATCATGGGAATGGGAGGATCTTTCCTAATATTAGAATTACAGTATATAAGATTTAAAATTCCATGGATTATCCCAATATATAAGCATTAAACATTGAAATAAATCCCTATCATACTAAATTAATATCACAATATCATGTCACAATTCTCAATGGATAATTATTATTGTCATTTTAATAATTTATATGCCACAATCAATGTAATTCAAAATTGATTAACAATTATATCAATAAGAATTATAACACAATTTACGGATTTTATAACAAGGAATCACCATATTCAACATGTCATGATAAACATACTTTATTCCGTTTGACAATTCAATTATATTCATGTCTCACTCACACCATGTTAAACCATGAGCTAGTTAAAATACATTTAAAACTAATTAACTTCATGGAAAAAATCAGTTTATTAAATTTAATTAATTGGGTCACATGCAACAATGGTGCAATCACAACATTGCATAAAATTGGAAATTATAAAACCATAAGGTTAAGATTTAGTCCTCAACCTTTAACCAATGATCCGAAAATTCTTCCAATGGCCAAAACCATGAATAAGAAAGTTTGAATGATTTCAAAGAATACCCCAGATGAAAAATGATCATGATCAGAACCAACAATTCCATTGGTCAAAGGATTTAACCACAACAGTTTGAGAAGAAGTAAGAGAATGAAGAAACCAAACTGAAAAGTCTTACCAAGTATCATTCAAATAAATGGGGAATCTAGAAGGGATTTTGGCATGAAAAAATACCTAGAGAAATTCATATGGTCGATAGGATAATATATATAGTCCAAAAATTGATAATTTAGTTGCACACCATATTTAAAATAGTAATTCGGAAATTTAGACATCGTGTAATGTGATTACACATACAGTAAATATTTTTAACCGAATATGGTGAAAAAACCTATCACCTCATATTTATTAGATTAAAACCATCGAACAATTACATGATGTGTAAAAACCGTAAAGAATGTGAAAATTTTGTAGAGTTTATTTTTCATCCCATTTTCCTTTTAAAATAATCCATGCTTATTTTAGTGCTTCTGAACACCCCCAAGAACCCATGAAACACTTAACCCATTTATTCACAAACTCTATTAATTGAAAAAATCACAAATACCCAACCTTTAGTTTATTTTATCCAAAAAATCACCCTTCACTGATACTCTCGAATCCTTCTCATGATTCAATGAAACACAACACTATGCTTATTCAAATGATAGACTCTCACGATGAAAACATGATCAAATGGAAATATAAATGAAAAAATAAGAGAAATGAGTACTTTTAAAATGAAGGGATCTTACACCCAAAGACTCAGGTCATGTCAATGTTTTATTAGAATAGATAAATATATGGAACAATGTTTAGTGTAATGGTCATGTGAGGTTAGGTTTGATAAATATAGGGAAATGGTGTCATGGATTTTTTAATTTTGTTTTCCAAAAAGGTATCTCATCATATACGTGGTTGAAAAAATATTTTCTCTAGGACCTTGATAATCTATTAGTTGATACAAAACACTTATGCATCATTTTCATCATAAAAATAAGATAGTATATGCATCCTTTTGAATTTAGATTTTGTTTTTGTTTATGTACTTCTTAATTTAGCACCAAATAAGAAACATAGATTCACGTGTAGGGTGATGATGGCCCATTACAATGTGATATCCATTAAAAATTGATAACAAGAACAATGATAAACCATTAATGGACAAGAATAGGTAGTGTATTTGACCTCTATGTAGAGCTCAACTCCTCCACCTATATTGTAGATGGTAAACCACAAACCAGTGGAAGATATGGTAGTTACCAATATTAAATTTGATATTAGCCATGTATTGAGTGTGTGATAACATTTTTAGTTCCATAGAACTTTTATGTATTTAGGTGAAAATAATCCTAGAGAGTTAGTGGATTTGTTGATGTTTGTTACATATATATTTTTACTAGTTCAGATAGATTCCATCCAAATTGTGATTCTTTCATCCAACCTCTATTATTTTGTATTTAGTCAATGGTGCATTTTAGCTACTAAGATATATGATAATGAAACAATTGCATGGTCAAAGTTTATAAATATTTTAATGAGGTGTATTGCTTAGTGATGATGGTGATGGTGTGTCTGTATAAAAGTACTAAGATATTCATTGGTGATTTATAACTATGAACAAATATGCACTACGGTTCGTAGAGCTAACTATATACTCTCTGAACATGGTGTGTGATGAATATTTAAAACCTCAGACGTTTTATTGAAGTATTTGTAGTTATATTCTAATTGGGGTTCTTCCTAGGTGGATATTTATTATTTATAGAGTTTTTGAGAAAGATTTTGTAATCAATTCCTTCCTGTTATAGATATAGGATGGTGCCAAAGTAGATCCAGATTTAAATACAGTGGAGTAATTATTATAAGTTGTCAAGATATAAAAATCATCATGATCATATCACTTGAACTAGTTGTATTGAAGATAACAATTTAGAATATACATGATTGAGGGATCATGTGTAGATACCAACTATCAGTTAGAAATTACATGTTATGATTTAACAGGGAGAGGAAATATGGCTTGATATATTCTGAATATGAGATAAGATAATGGTAAACAAGGATGTATGGTGAGTGGACCTCCATGTAAAAGTCAATTATCGGATTAAGGTCCTTCCAACTATTAACTAGGAAGCCCTTTTTCGTCCAATTTAAACACATGATATACTGTCATAAAAAGATTCGATAAATTGGGATGATACCTTCATTCAATTACCTAACTACCACCTTTAGGGGCTTTATTACTAAAAAATCCTGAAAATTATGAAGGAAAGAAAGGATTCATGCTATGTAAAGGTATAATCAGGCAGCGTCAGTCATGGTCAGGATAATGGATTATGTCACTTATACAATTTCAAATTCAATTTTATTATTTAATCAGATCCATTAATTTCTTATTGTCTAATTGTTCCAGGAGTTATGAAATACTAGTGGGGCCTCTAGTAAAATCCCCTTAGATATAGAAAACCACTATTGGAGATCACCCTTTAACCCATAACTAATATTAGTGTGGTCTTTCTCTAGATATAGGGAAAGTTTCTTCACATCTCATCATGATACAGACGATATACTTTGATTCCATATTACTTTGTCACTAACTATCCATAGTATAATATTGGGTGTATTTTTATCTTCATAGTTAGATATATAGTCATGTAAATAGGTTTAGTTTCACCATTAATAGTTAGTGGAACCCTTTATGTAGGATGATCAGGGGAAACCTTCAATAATTTTTAGATGATTCCCCAATGGTTGGCATGTTTACCTTTGGACGTTAAATATAATTTGTGGGATAAACATCACACTATTTTAGGGGATTTGATGGCTGTTTTTTCAAACATTCCTATTTTCCCTATACACACATTGAGAGATAAATTTCTAAATTGATATAAATCTTGGGGCCACACAAACATCTACAAAGATTATCAAATAGACCTGATAGAGCTCATGAAATAGAAATGTAAAATGAATGAAATTTTTGGAAAATGTTTTTATTCATCCATGTGTATCCCTAAGGAAATACCCCATCCTATTAACAAATAAGGTGTATATAAATATAAATCATTTTTTTGAATATCACAATTTGAACTATGTTATAGTAAAGAACTCTAATCCTCTTTTGATGATTGATTATCTCCTTATCCATTTGAAGTGAATAAAGTAGTCTTGGAATAACTAACTTAGTAATCAAATATTTATATAATTTTATGAAAATTTCATGGTTCTTGTTATCAACTAAATCCAAATCATTTATGTGTTAGAGGATGAGAATTTCAAGCATCTGATTTTTTTTTTGGTTCTTTCCATTATTATTTTATTGGTATGGTAAACTCTCGATGTGATAATTATGGATTTTGTAATTTCACATAGTAGGTTATTTCATATAAAATGGGGGAGTATTATTTTCCACCATGATTAGTGGGTTTTTAATGTTTTTGTATTATCATAAGGATGAAATTGAAGGTAATAGTGAAAGCATGGTGGCAAATTCCAATAGTGGGGGTTTTTAAGCTCAATTGGTTAATGAGGTATCCAAGGACATTCCCATGATTGAGAATCTAAACACATTTGATAATGTTATAGTGGAATAATGTGATATAACATACTTCCATTCAATGGTATTATCCCAACTAATTATTTATAGGGTGAGGGATTCCCTTCTTGATGATGGTAATTTTGAGGTCTTACATAACCAGTTTTATTCACCAGATACTCTCTAAGGATTCTCTAATGGTGGTCAGAACACTATCCCCATCCAAGGGAATATCATTGTTTTAGGTAATCCTTGTGAAGTATTTATAAGGGAATTTTTGACATCATTATTCATGGAATATCCAAGTATTGTGAGATGCACTATGATCTCAAGAACCAGTATCAATTTACAAACATGAAATTGAGATTTGATAAGTTTAAATTGATGTACTTAACCTATTAAAGGATGAAGGTCATGCTCTAGGTCCCAGATTATTGGTCCTCAGAACTAATTTAATTATTAAATTTGGGAAGATATATTACCCCTATTGGACTTCATGTATAATAATATTCAACACTCCGCTATCTATAGGAAAAAAATTGTGGCCCTATATAGTTAATCTATCTAGTCACACCTTACATAGCATGTTAATTTATTAATTATCTATCAGGATTTTTTTATTATGATGATAAAAAAGGTTCTTGTGATTAGTGTGCGTATTGGATTAGTTTAAGAAAATCTAAAGCCATGAATTAGCCAATAAAAACACTTTTTCCCCAAGGAAATAAGTTTTGTGTACCTAATAGTCTTATGATGATATTATTTGAGGATATTTTTGTCAAAGCGCATGTTATGAAAAATGTTCTTAGTGCCTTAAAAAACGATGAATGGGAAGAAACGTTTCCTTACCACATGGAATAACACAAAACTTTAACACAAGTAGTGGTGAATTTTCTGTATTGAACTCAATGGGAGCATTATTGACTATAGGAGGACTGATATTGGGCATAACAACTAACATTAGATAATTTTGTGTGGTGATCAATGTCCAATTAGAGGAGTAACATCAAGGGATATATGAAACCATTGGTATATGTTTTGAGGTGATATATAATTCTTCAAGAGAGAACATCTAAGAATTATAATTTTATTTTAACTTAGTACCCCCACCCTTTTGAGACATATTTAGATTTTATGGATGAAAACCTTGACTTTAGGGAGGTTGTGATCACCCAAATTTTAATTTTGTCTTTTAATAAATGTATAATTTATTTTAATAATATGATTTTCTATTGACTTCTTTTTTATCACATTGCATAACCTGTGAAACTATTTATTACAAGCAAAATATAATTCTTATTCCATGAGCATGAGAACATAATAAATCATTAATACCTCCCAATTTGGTCCCCATAAGGAAGTTATGACACTATGGTTATGCATGGGATAAGGGTTATCAACCTCGAATATGTGAAACTTATGTCTATGTTGTTTTTCCTAGTCTAGACCATATTAATAATTTTAAATATTACCTATTTTTCTTAATTAAGTGATATAAATTCTTCTCTGTGTACCCCTATGAGGGGTTACATTATTGGAGGAAAACCATAGATAAAAAGAGATATCAGAAGATGGTATATCTATATTTAAGGAGGATGCAGTGATTGATTTAAAAGATAAAAATAGAATCAATGGAGTTAAATCATTGAATATTTTCTATCATTTTAGGATGATGAAAATTTTATTTCTTTATTACTATTTTTCTTGAATTTCTATTTCTTTGTAATATTCATTTTTTCTTTAAACATATTTTATTTTTCAATTATAATTTTTAAAGGAGTTCATTTTTATTACATGAAAATTAATTGAGTGATATTTGTGATTTAATAATTAACAAACATTGGTTTTTCAACTTCATAATCCTTACCCTTTCCAAATATGTACCATACAATAGTGTGATGTTATGCCTATGGATCATTCCAATGGGGTCTCGCAAAAAAACTAGATTTATAGTCATTAGGAAAACTCTTTAACATTTCCTACTTCTCTCTTAATGGAATGAGAATACAACAACCATCAATCCTCATGACTGTTAGTGGTAGGTATATCAATGGTGGTATCATGCTCACCTTACATATAAGGAAATAATTAGTGATGTTGGATTTATGGAAAGGGAAATGTTGAATGGGGACTTTGGAATAATATATAAGTTGATGTGGAATCCTTATGGTGGTGTTTTAATGGCTGTTTGGAGAAGGATATTTGTAGAGGATTATGGTTTATAGTGGTATGGTTGGTCTATGTGTGTGAAAACACTGGATTTCTGGGGGGATCAGTGGTAAAAAATATATTTGTATGGCGTTTCATTATTTTAAATTCTGGATCACATGGAATGTAATCTTCAAATAACACATTGTGTATATTTTCCTCAGATGGCTAGGGATTCTAATTTATCCTAAAATATAACATGATTTATATACCTTCTAAACAAAATGTGTTGGTTTAGAGTGTACATGGATCTGGTTGTACAAGAGAACTCCAAAAACTATCCCCTTAGACTCACATGTTGTGTATTCCTAAAGGACATTTGGTATTACATTAATATCCTACAACTTGGGGATTAATTAACCACATGAATGGACAATTCTGAATCCTTGAGGTTTCACATTCTTCATATTAATGTTTTGGTTGTATTTCTTCTTGGCTTTTTGTGTTTTCAATTGAAATAATGAGTTTTTGGGAGTTTTTCTAGGGATGAATGGTTAGGCACATGATACGTAAATAATTTAGTATAAAACATTACCCTTGAGTTTTAATAGATATATCTGAGCACACATCTAATGAATGGTTTTAAAAACCATGTGAGACAACTCAACAACCTATGGTAATCGAGTTAATGGTAAACATAGTCTCTACATAGATGAGAAAACTATACCGGAAAACTATGTGGCCTACCCATTTCTTTTTATTTTTGACTTTTCACCATATGTTTAATTAGTTATTCCACCCCAAGCCTCCCCCATTAAAAACAGCTGACCAAAATACCTCACATGGGGTTATCCTATCATTATAAGCTCTTCCATGGTGGTTTTAGGGTGATTCCATAGTGAATTTCCACCTGGTTAAAAAGTTTAGGGTATTTTTACCATTCCTATTTAGTTTTCATCCATTTAAATATTCTATTATAACTCTATACGGTATTTTTTCCTTTGAATAATGCAATAGATTGCATTGTACGCAACATCGAGATTCTAACACATCGCGACCAATCAAACTAGCCATTATAAATTGTAATACCCACTTTTTGAAATTTAATCAATTGTATCTTTCAAAATGGACTTCATTTTTGGGTTCAGAATATTGAAATTATATTAAGGTAATTTTTTGGTATTTTTCTGAAAGCATTCAGCTTTTGATGAATAGTGAAAAATACTATATTTTAATTTAAAACAAATATTTTAATAAAAATAATTTATAGTGCTAAATTATAATATTGAGTGGTTTTAAAGTTTTATTAGATTATAGTTTTACCATTTAATCGAATTTTGGTCATTTTATGTAATTTCACATTTAAACTGGACATAAGCAAGTGTCAGTCTTTTGATAGTTATTATTTTTTTTAAAAACGCTTTTTGTTTTGACAACCAGAATTATTTTTAAATTAATTTCTGCTACTTTTGTATTTTGCATTTAGAAAAATGGATTCCATATTTAGAATAAGTAGGTCAAAATTGTGTAAATATTTAACTTTTATTTTTATACATTTTGAATAATTACTTCGGTAAATATTTTATTTACCATGGTTAAAGGGTAAATCCAGTAAATAAGGATAAAATAATATTATTATTATTATAACATTAAATTGCCATTACCCGTGTTATAACCCTATCGGATGAAACATGTCCAACTTTGGGCTTCCATGGGTCGATTTTGGGACCCCATGGAGCCACCTATAAGTGATAATGATACTTTATATTAATTAAGTTAAAGTAAATACAAAAATGACATAAGCATATATCCTTTAGTAATTAAAATTACATAGGGTTATATATGTTATCTCTTTGACTATAAATATTCATTAGAAATATAAAATTATTTCCTATATAATGGTATTTTATTTATAATTTTTATACATTTTATAATTTAATTTATCTATGACACAATGATGATGAAGTATATTCCTTATTAATGAAAGAATCAAATAAATTTTATTATAGATGTTACAATAAATATAATTTGAAAGTTTTGATGCCACCCAATAATTTCCTAGGTTAATTTGACTTGTTAGGATTTATTAAAAGAATTTTTTTTTGAATTAATAATGTTATTAGACTTAAAAAAAATCAATTATTAAATAGTGTCAAAATTGACATAAAAGAGTTTTTAAAAAAATATTATATTATTAATTGATATTCTATTCCTAAAAATATAAGGTTCATCCAAAGTCTTAAATAATATTATATATGTCATTAATGAACCACTTTAGGTTCTCTTGATAGTTTATAGTAATCTTATTAACCATATAATATAAAAATAAAAAGAGAAATGGTAAAGGGAAAACTAATTAACTAAGAGTTAAATCTAGAAGATAAGGTTAATATAGTGACCCAAACCTGTCTAAAACCTATTTGTTGAGATTTTTTCAACACATCCCCACATTATCGTTGAAATAAAACATTTTGGAGCCATTAGAAATCAAAAATGATTTTAATATATAATAATATTTCAATCATTTCCTACGGTTCCCCTCTCCCCTCTTATAAAAGGGAACTTCCCCTTCTCTCAAATTCACACCTTCAAAGCCATTTGTCCCAGCCAAACCCTTCCCAAATATCCATTATAATAACCTCCCTTCATCCTAGAGTCCTTATGTTAGTCAGAAATCCAACATAAAAATCCCTTTTGATCAAATCAAAAGGAATAACCTGAAGAAGAGGTAAATATTTCAACACCTCTTAAAAGTTCTTTTCATCTTCCACTTCATATTTATTTGTTATTTCCATTCTAAAATAATAAATCCAGTACCTTCTATATACTGTGATTTTATTATAAATATTTTACAACCATATTTATTATTTTATCCATCCTATGAATGACATGTTACCACACGTGCGTACGTAGGGCTTACCGTCTCCACGTCGTGGTGTAGTTTGTTATTCAAAAACTTCATCATTTGGATGGGTATAATAATGTGTATAAATGATTAAAATAATAAATATAACATGATAATGATTCTGTATATATGATATTCCATCCAATTATATGTGATTTTCATATCAAAATAATGATATTGTCGCTCGTGCGTATGTACGGATTACCGTCTCCACGAACGTGATGAGATTCAGTCCCCATCGTATCCATTCAATCCTAATTTTCATTTGATGAATAAAAATAATGTTTAGTGACTTTATATCATTCAGGATATTAATAATATACATTACATCCATGAAACATATGACTCACATAACAAATAATATAAAGGAAAACAAATCATTTAACACATGAAACAACGATAATACTAAAATATTATTAACAAAGCAATATTAGAAGAGCCTATATGATATCATATTTATGTATATTGTTCATGTATAATTTAATAACAATGATTTCACCATTATACATAAGGTTAACCTACCCTCAACCAAGGAAATTTACAAGGTAAGGTTTAGTTTCACAATCTCTTCATTATCTGAGGTTATTTATACGTAATTATCCACTGGGACATCTTTATCATCCACATCCATGTTTCATAAAAATACATTTCAAAACATATTTACTATTTACTAAACAATGGGGTAAATTCATTTATACCATTA
This sequence comes from Viscum album, assembly GCA_963277665.1. Taxonomy (NCBI): domain Eukaryota; kingdom Viridiplantae; phylum Streptophyta; class Magnoliopsida; order Santalales; family Viscaceae; genus Viscum; species Viscum album. The sequence goes on from OY728162.1 coordinate 1,329,737,276, forward strand.
ATTGAACTTATATGTTTTTTAAGGAATCTTTCCGTAGTTTTCCAAACAAGGTACTTTATGACATTTTCGACAAAATTAAGGTAAGAATGTTTTTTTAACTTATACGGTGGGTGTGGCTATTTTCCACTGTCATAGATTCTTCTAAGATTCTGTTACATGCTTATAAGAATATTTTCAAAAATAAATGTTTTCTTTTATAGATATATGACTTTTAAATGATTTCAAAATAGAAAGAGATATTTCTTTAAAAAAAGTGTTGATTTCATCTATGTCAACATCCTTTGATAGGTTTTAAGATTATTTGAAGTTTATTTAATATGATACAACACTTCCATATTGAATTGAAGTTTTTGTGATATATTTGAATGTGGATGTATTATTTTCACACCATTCATGGTTTATAGATAAAGTATCTTGATTTTGTATGGTAGTTTTAATACGAATGTTTATGTTATGTTTAAACCATTTCATATGAGGAATGCATTGGATTTAGTATGTGACAGGTGGAGCCCGCTATAGCTCCTCGAATCATTGGTAGGTCTCCTGAGACAAACTAGTGTCTTGGAACAAGGCCTTGAAAAAATCTTATTGGTAGTCTTGGCACAAGGCCTTGACTATGTGGTTATGAAGTCTGGCATTATCCATTCAATCATTTTGAAAGTGGCTATTGATATTCCATGTGATTATTCGACTATTATAATATCCATGTGAATAAGTAAATGGAATTATTTGATTTTATATTTTCCATATGATGCTAAAGATAAAGTTTAAAAGGATTTTATTTTATTCTTATACATTGCCTTAAATGTTTATACTTATTTATGAATGTTTTCACCATATTGTTATCCTTACTGAGCATCTGAGCTCACCCCTTTCTATATTCTTTTTTTTTCAGGAGGCGAAGATTTATTTTATAACTGACCAACTGGGATAGTCTGAGGGGGTATTAGTGTGGTCTATGGAAACAATGTTGTTGTAGTTTTTCATTTTATAATGTAATATAATACTTATGAATGTAACTAGTATTTCCAATGCTACTAAACTGATTGGTCTTTAATGACAGTATTTCCTTGTATCATTCCAATGTTATGTAATAATGCATTGACTCTGGGTAGCTGGGGTTAGGGTGTTACAGTTGGTATCAGAGAAAGTTTTGTACAATCCTTGGAATCTAGATTTAGATAAACTCTTATTAGATCACATTACCCTAAGATAGACACTGAGGATTGGTATAGATAAACATCCTATAATTTTGGTATTATAGATATTTTTTGAGTTTTTCAAAAAATACATCCATGTCTAGATATGAGTATATAGTGGCAGCTCTAGAATAGATGTACCAAGGGGTAAAACATGAAAACACCGGTTTGAGCTAGACTCGAACGGGAACTGGTGCACGACAACGGGCCTTGCTACAATCTTGGTTACGACACTCCGAGGGGGATATTCTTTGGAAAATTATCATTTTCATTACAAATCATTTTGAAGGGTTTATTCATATATACTACCTCAAAGAAAACATTTTTATTAATATAGAATATATACATAAATTGTTCATTTGGTGTAAAGTGTTTTACAAGTTTGGAATTAGGTATTTCGATTCATAAACTAATCTAATTTATGCTATTTTTTAGAGTGGCACCTAGTGGAAAGAATGGAAACCAAATCAATGCATATAATACATGTAGGGATTTCCCTCCTAATCAAGATAATTATAGTGGAGATGGTGAGGAAAATAGTGTTGATCAGCTTATCACCATACTGGGAAAACTCACTTAGGTTATGAATAATAACCTTACCCGTATAGAACACCCTTAACCACAGTGTGGAGGATCAATGTTAGATCGCTTCATGAGGAAAGAACCCCCAACATTCAATGGGAGTACAAATCCATTATTTTCTAAGCAATGGATAAATTCTTTATAGGAAATATTCCATGACTTGGGGAGTAGTGAAATGGAAAATGTTGTCATGGCAGTTTACCGCCTCACTGGAGATGTTGATCAATGGTACTCATTGATTCAAAACACAAAGGAAGATAATGAGGTATCAAATATGGAATTAAGGGAGTTTAAATAGCTTTTCTTAGAAAATACTTTCCTCGTGACTTAGTGTAAATGTGGAAAGAAACACCTTGGTACTTTTCTGAATGGAATGGGAGTCTGTTTCAAGTGTAGTGAAAAAAGGCCACCAAGCTCGTGATTTCAAGGGGAAGAAGGAGGTTGTCAATGTTTAATGCTACAATTATAGAGAAAGGGGGGATTATGAAAATGAATGTCCTAAGTGCCAAGGAAACATACCTCAGAGAAGGCCAAGGGATCAAGGTCAAGATTATGTGATCACTACTACTGAGGTTGAAGCTCTGAAAGATGTGGTAGAAGGTAATTTAATGGTTTCCTCAAGTTTAGAAAATGCTTTATTTGATTCTGGATCATCGCATTGTTTCATATCTTCCCAATTTTCTATGAAAATTAGATATTTTCAATTTGATTTAAAAAGGAAGTTGTCAGTCAAAACTCCTAAGGGAAGTATCATTGCAACAATGTTTTTTGAATCAGTCCCCATTAGGGCATATAAATGTTCTTTGTCTGCTAATCTCATCGCGATACCCATGATTGAATTTGATATAATTATCGATATGGATTGGATTTCGAACCACAATGCCAAAAATATATTATAATAAGATGTAGGTTATGATTTTTGATGACGATGATAAAGAACACCTTATCTTTAGAGTATAAACATCGCCAGCTGATTCTTATATAGATCCACCCCCCATTAGTTCAACTAAATTCAATTATTGGGGATAAAGGGAATGAAATAACTGTGGGTGAGGAAAAGAATGTTCAAATATAGGATGTACCTATTGTGGAATAGTATGTTGATGGATTTCTAGATTATTTACCTAGAAATCATCTAGAATGAGAAATTGAGTTTTCCTTTGATATAATTCTTGGTCCATTGCCCATATCAAAGACCCCTTATAGAATGGCCATTGTGGAATTAGTTGAACTAAAGAAACAACTATATGAATTTAGTATTAAGGTGTTTTTATCCCTAGTGTTTCTCCATGGGGATCCCCTATCCTTTTTGTTAAGATGAAAGATGGATCTATGAGGTTGTGCATTGACTATAGGGAGATCAATGATATAACAATAAAGGACATGTATCACATACCTCGCTTTGATGATTTATTTGACCAAATTCATAGAGAATAATATTTTTCAAAGATTGAACTTCGATTTGGATACCATCAGTTGTGTGTGAAGAAGGAAGACATTCTGAAAACAGCATTTCGAACCAGGTACGGGCATTACGAGTTTACTGTAATGCCTTTTGGGGTGACTAACACACCCTCTTTTTTCATGGATTTAATGAATCGGGTTGTCAAGTAATATCATGATGACTTTGTAGTGTTTTTTATTGATGATATCTTGGTATACTCCAAAATCAAGTAAGATCATGAAAATCACATGCGAAATATCCTAAAAACTCTTAGATGAAATGAATAATACGGGAAGTTTAGCAAGTGTGAATTCTGGCTTCAGGAGATTTCTTTTCTTGGCCATATTGTCTCAAAGGATGGGATCTCTGTTGATCCTTCCAAGAAAAATGCAATCCTATAATGTCCAACCCGACAAGTATAACTGAGGTATGTAGTTTTATTAGTTTAGCTGGTTATTATCGACGTTTCATCCATAATTTTTCCTGATTGTCAACCCCACTAACCAAGCTTACATGTAAAGGGGTTAAATTTGTTTAGACAAAAGAGTATGAAAATTTTTTTTTGAATAACTGAAGAGAATATTAGTCAATGCTCCTATATTTAATCTACCATCAGGGAATGCTGGGTTTGTTAATTATAGTGATGCTTCAAACAAAGGACTTGGTTGTTTCCTTATGCAGAATGATAGTGTTATTTCCTATGCATCATGATAGCTAAAACATCATGAGAAAAACAATCATACTCTTGTTCTTGAGTTAGTAGTTGTAATATTTGCTCTTAAAATATAGAGACATTATCTCTATGATGGAAAATGTGAGATATATATTGATCACAAGAGTTTGAAGTATATTTTCTCACATAAATTACTCAACATGAGGAAAAGGAGATGGATTAAACTACTCAAGGATTATGATTGCACTATACACTTCCTCCCAGGGAAGGCAAATAAGGTGGTAGATGCTTAAGCAGAAAGTATCATGGAATTTTTAATAGTATGAGAGTTGAAAGGGGTACTATGGATCATGTGAAAATGGATATGGGGATAATCGTGGAAGGTGAAACATCAATAATTTTTCAAATGGTTTCCAAAACATCGTTACTAGGAAGAATTAAGAGTTATCAGACTGATGATGAGGAGTTTCTAAAGAGGATTAAAACATTGAATGATGGGATATTGAGTTCCTTAGTATATGAAGATGGAATTTTAAAATTTGGGAAGAGACTTTGTGTTCCCAATTTACCTGATCTAAAAAGAGAATTGTTGGATGATGCTCATAGTTCCAATTTCTCTATACACCCTGGTAGCACTAATATGTATAGAGATTTGAAAGAACATTTTGGTGGGACTAAATTAAGATGGAGATTTCTGATTTTGTGTCAAGATTTATCATTTGTCAACAAGTGAAAGATGAAAGTACATAGCCTGGATGATTCATGAAACCTCTTCCATACCTAAATGGAAATGGGAAAATATTGCGATGGACTTTGTCATGGGACTACCAAAGGCTCCTAGAAGGAAAGATCAAATATGAGTCATTTTTGATCATCTTACAAATTCAGTAAATTTTCATGCTATAAGAGAAGATTTAACACTTGAACGTCTAGAAATATTGAATATTAATAAAGATGTGAGACTTCAAGGAGTACCACTCTCGATTGCTTCTGATCATGATCCCCATTTTACATCAAGATTCTGGAAAAGTTTTTACATATCCCAACATGCTGAACTTCATTTGAGCACTGCCTAACACCCTCAAATTGACGGACAATCAGAATGGACTATTCGAACCATAGAATACATGTTTAGATCTTGCTCACTTGACTTTTAAGGTATGTGGGATCAATATTTACCTCTGGTTGAATTTTCCAATAACAATAGCATTCATTCAAGTATTCATATGGCACCATATAAATCCTTATATGGAAAGAGATGTCTCACACCAACCTGTTGGAAGCTGTTGGTGAAAGAAAACTCATAGGCATAGAACTTGTAGATAAAATTCTAGAAAAGGTGAAGGTAATAAAAACCAATATCAAACAGCTCAAAGTAGGCAGAAGAGCTATGCCAATAACCAAAGGAATGATTTGGAATTTCAGGTATGAGATCATGATTTCTTAAAGGTATCTCCAGGGAAGGGAATTATAGAATTCATTAAGAAAGGTAAATTGGGTCTCAGGTACATCAGACCTTTCAAAATTCTAGAACAAATTGGGGTTGTAACTTACCATTTGGAAATGCCGCCAAGTCTTTCCAAAGTTCATGATGTGTTCCACGTATCACTGTAGAGAAAATACATGCCTGAATCAATGCATGTACTTGCCAATGAGAAATTAGAACTATAAACCTGATCTATATTATTGCGATGAAAAATTCAAGGTTCTTGATACAATATAACAAGTGTTGACAAATCGGATGACTCATCTAGTAAAAGATCTATAGAGAAACCATAAGATGGAAGAAGCAATATGGGAACCTGAGAAACTTATGATGAAGAACCACCTGAATCTTTTTATACAGTAATATTATAGAAATTTAGAGGATGAAATTATTTTAAGGAGGGGATAATGTAACACCCCAAGCTTTTACGGTACGTTTCCCTTTGAATAATGTAATAGCTTGCGTTGTACGCAACTTCAAGATTCTAACACATCGTGACCAATCAAACTAGTCATTTTGAATAGTAATACCTACTTTATGAAATTTTATCAATTTTCTCTTTTAAAATGGACTTTATTTTTGTGTTTGGAATATCTAAATTATCTTAGGGTGAATTTTTGTTATTTTTATGAAAAAAATCAATTTTGGATGAATAATTAAAAATACTAAATTTTAATTAAAAACAAGTTCTTTAATCAAAATAATTTATAGTGATAAATTATACTATTGAGTGGGTTTTAAGTATAATTAGATTATATTTTTACCATTTAATCCAATTTTGGTCATGGGATGTAATTTCACATTTAAATTGGACATAAGCAAGTGTCAATCTTTTGATAGTTATTATTTTTTTAAAACACGCATTTTGTTTTGACAACAGGAATTAATTTTAATTTAATTTATGGAACTTCTGTATTTATAATTTAAAAAAATAGATTCCATATTTAGAATCATGAGGTTCAAATTGTGTAAATAGTTAACTTTTATTTTAAGACATTTTGAATAATTACTTCGGTAAATATTTTATTTACCATGGTTAGAGGGTAAATCCGGTAAATAAGGGTTAAAACATTAATATTAAATTATCCTAATACATCTTATAACCCTATTGGCTGATACATGTCCATCCATGGGAATCCTTGGGTAGATTTGGGGACCCCATGGAGCCACTTTTAAGTAATAATAACACTTTATATTAATTAAGTTAAAATAAATACAAAAATGACATAAGCATATATATTTTAGTAAAACAAATTTTACATAGGGTTATATATATTATCTCTTCAACTATAAATATTTATTAGAAAGATAAACTTATTTCATACATAATGGTTTTTTATTTATAATTTTTATACATTTAATAATTAAATTTATTTATTACACAATGATGATGTAGTATTTTCTTTATTAATGAAAGAATAAAATAAATGGTATTATATATGTTAAAATAAATATAATTTTAACGTTTTGATGCTATCCATGAATTTTATAGGTTAATGTGACATGTTAGGATTGATTAAATGAATTTATTTAGAATTAATAAAGTTTTTAAGATTAAAAAAAATTCAATTATTAAATAGTGTCAAAATTGACATAAAAGAGTTTTTCAAACAAATATTATATTATTAATTGATATTCTATTCCTAAAAATTTAAGTTTCTGAGAAAGGTCTAAAATAATATTATATATTTAATTAATTAACCACTTTACGTTCTCTTGGAAGTTTATAGTATTTTTACTAACCATATAATATAAAAATACAAAGAGACATGGTAAATGTCAAACCAATTAACTATTAGTTAAATCTAGAAGATAAGGTTAATATGGTGACCCAAACCTATATAAAACCTATTGATTGAGTGTTTTAAGACCCATCCCAGCCTTTTCCTTGAAATAAATCATTTTAAATCCATTATAACCCGAAAATTATTTTATTATAAAATAATATTTCAATCTTATCCTAAGGTGCCCCTCACCCCTCTTATAAAAGGGAACTTCCCCTTCTCTCAAATACACACCTTCAAATCCATTTGGATCAGCCAAACCCTGCCCAAATATCATCTCAACTATCCTCCAGTCATCATAGAGGAATTAATTTAGTCATAAATCCAACCTAAGGATCCATTTTGATCAAATCAAAATGAATAACCCAAAGAAGAGGCAAATATTTCATCACCTCTTTCAAGTTCTTTTCTTCTTCCACTTCCAATTTCTTTGTTGTTTCCATTATAAAATAATAACTCCAGTATCTTATATATATGGTGATGTTATTATAAATATTTTACAACCATATTCATTATTTTATCCATCCTATTAATGACAATTCACCATACGTGCGTACTTACGACATACCATCTCCACGTCGTGGTGTAGTTTGTTATTCAAACACTTCATCATTTGGATGGGTATAATAATGAGTATAAATGATGAAAATAATAAATATTACATGATAATTATTTTTTATATATGATATTACATCCAATTATATATGATTTTAATATCAAAAGAATGATATTGTCGCTCGTGCGTACGTACAGATTGACATCTCCACGAACGCGATGAGATTCATTATCCATCATATCCATTCAAGAATAATTTTCATTTTATGATTAAAAAAAATGTTTAAAGTCGTGATATCATTCAGTATATTAATAATATACATCCCATCTATAACAAATACGACTCACTTAACAATGAATATAAAGTAAAACGAACTTGTTAACACCCAAAACATTGATAATACTAAAATATTATTAACAAAGCAATATTAGAAGATCTTAAATGATATAATATTTATGTATATGGTTATTGTATAATTTAATAACAATTATTTCACCATTATACAGAAGTTTAACCTACCCTTGACTATGGAAAATTATAAGTTAAGGGTTAATTTCACAATCTCTTAATTATCCGAGGTTGTTTATACCTAATTATCTACTAGGACCTCTTTATCATCCACATCCATGTTTCTTAAAAATGTATTTCAAAAAAAATTTATATTTAATAAAAAATAGGGTAAAGTCATTTATTCCCTTATTTGACATTATATGTTTTTATAACGAATATTTCCGTCATTTTCCAAACAAGTTACTTTATGACCTTTTCGACCAAATTTAGTTAAGAATGTTTTTTTAACTTATACGGATGGTGCAGCTATTTTCCACCATTATTACATCGTCGTAGCTTCCCTTAGAAGCTTATAAGAATATTTTCAAAAATAAATGTTTTCTTTTATAATTATATTAATTTTAAATTAATTCAAGATAAAAAGATATATTTCTCTAAAAAAAGTTTTGATTTCATCTATGTCAACATCCTTTGAGGGATTTTAAGCTTATTTGAAGTTTATTTATTATGATACAAAGCTTCAATATTGTAATGATGGTTATTTGATATTTTTGACTATGGATGTGTTATTTTTACACCATTCACTGTTTATTGATAATATATTGACATTTCGTATTCTATTTTTAATATGAATGTTTATGTTATGTTTAAACCTTTTCATATGAGGAATTCAATGGACTTAGAAAGTGGAGGGTGGAGCCTGTTATAGCTCCTCGATGCATCGGTATGTCTCAGGAGAAAAACTAGTGTCTTGGAACAAGGCCTTGAAAAAATATTATTTTTATTCTTGGAACAAGGCCTTGACGATGTGGTTATGATGTCTGGAATTATGCATTCCATCACTATGAAAGTGGCTATTGATATTGCATGTGATTATTTGACTAGTTGAATATCCATGTGACTAAGTAAATGGAATTATTTGATTTTAACTTTGTCATGTTATGTTGAACTTCTTGTTTAAAAGGCTTTTGTTTTAGTCTTATACATTGCCTTAAATGTTTATAATTATTTATGAAATTTTCTACTATATTGTTATCCTTACTGAGAATCTGAGCTCACCCCTATCTATGTTTTATTTTTCCTAGGATGTGAAGAAGTATTTTATGAATAACCTGAAGGGATAGTCTGAGGGGATATGAGTCTGTTCTATGGAAACAATGTTGTTTTAGTTTTTCATTTTATAATGTAATGTAAAACTTATTATGTATCTAGTATTTCCAAGGCTACAAAATGGATCTGTCTTTCGGGACATGATCTCCTTGTATCATGCCAATGTTATGAAATAATGCATCTACTCTGGGTAACTGGGTTCGGGTTGTTACACCTAGTGTCTATAGTTGGATGATTTCTATACCTATTGATATTCCAAAATTGGTGTTTTTCTTCTTAGGAGTTGTGATCCCTCTTTTCTGACATAATATGGTGGTTTTCATTGAAGGATTCTTTATCTGAACAGTTAAGGTCAGTTTTTAATACTTATTTTATTTCATTTCACATTTCAAATAATTAATAATGCTTTAATGTTTTTTTTTTGAGTTATAATAATTATGTTTATGATGTGTAGTGTTATTATCTTGAAGGGGTTTTAAGCATGAGTGGGTTTTTTGTTCGGAAAAATTGGGTGAATTTTTTAACTAAACAGAACATGTTTTTCAAATAGTATTTTATAAACTCATAATTTTAGATAAAATTAAAAGAATTGTTTTCCCATGGGAAAATCATTGGTTCATTTTTTATAACAAATTGGGTTTTCAAAGTGATTTTCCCTCTTTGGCTACAAATTATTTAAATTGCTTTAAAGGTTGGTGTTGTTTAATAAAATGAAAAGGAGTTTCCCATGAATGGTTTATTTTTTTATGTTAATTTACGTTTCTCTTGATTTTTTTTGATTCAAAAAGATTTTAAAAGAAGATTTCATAATTTATATTCTATATGTGGTAAGATAATGTCTTTCTTGGTACTTTGGGGTGTTGATTGTTGATTGTTTTATTCTTCCCTTAGGATCCCGCTTTTTCATATTGATGATATTATTATTATCGATGTGAAGGATGATGTGATGTGATTCATAATATTTTGACGTATTTGGATTGTTAAGATTTATAAAGAAGAGATTCCCCTACTATATAATACCTAGATTTTGGTCTATCACAGAGGAGACTGGTCTGAGTGATTGTGTTGATATATCTATGACCATTATCATGTCAGCAATGGGTCCACCTCTATAGTAATTGTACTTACCTATTAATCCCTATGGTCTTTCCTCATTCTATATATCATATGTTTTTCCTTTCTATTATTTATTTAAATGTTTGATATTTTATTTTTTGGAAGATGTTTTTTTATGTTTTGATTTTATTATGTTCTGGCCTTCATGTCCACTATTTTTTTCAATCCTTTTATTAGTATTATTTGTGACCTTCTATGGTTTTATTTTGTGATGGGTTATCCTAGTTTCATTATTTAATCTGAGTTGGTATTGTGACATATTGTAATGAAAAATTGGAAAAATATATTTTCAAATCATGATTTATATTGGATATGTTTTGAAATGATTTAATCAACGAGTGGTAATTTTTTCAAAAGTGGTACTATGTAATGATAAATTATTGGACATGGAAATGGTTTTTTTACCACTTGTGGGATTGTTTACATATTGTGTGACTTGTGATATTCATGATCTATGTTTTTTACTTTTATATGATTTAAGGGAAGACGAGAACCTATTTTTCTATATTACTTTCAAAATTGATATTTTGGTTTCTATTATAAATAAAATAAACTGGTATTTTAGTGGAATTATATTTCCTTCATCTTACACCCTAAATTCTCATGTTATTGGATATATATTATTCATTTATTATGTAGGTTTTATCCAAGTCTTGGATTTTTTGTTGATCATGTGTCGCATTCCTTGGGAAGTAATGGTTGTTTGGATCACGGCAGTGACTTGTGAGTCACGTGGAGATTGTGATTAGACCATAAGTTTCATGGAACATATTGGACTACGTTTTATTCTAGTCCCTTTGGCCTTCTATTCATTCAGTTTTAGTTAATTGTTTGTATCTTTTATTATATTTTTGTATCATTAAGATGACATTGTTCGAACTTATTTTATTTCCCATGTTGTTATTCATTATATCAAATTTATATCTAGTTTCGTGAGGGTAAAATAATTCCAAATGATATTTTAATACCCTTAGTACTTATAATCATCTTTAGGGTATTGAGTAAACTCCTCAATTATGTGGTCTCCCATATCGGGAGACCGATAGATGGTTTTCCCTTGTTTATTTGTTATAAAAATACATCAGATCATCTAGGTTATTGAAACTATCATATTTTCTTAATACTAGTATTATTTGTATTTTGGTTGGTCAATGGTAAAAATGAGATAGGACTATCGAGGCTCAAGTGTAGGCCTAGGGATGGTCATGGCTAGATCTTCCTTGTATCGAATCTCACGATTCTATGGGAGGTTGGGTGTTTCCATTTAGTTTTGAAGTTATATTGTCTTTTTCTGATATATATTTTTCTATAGAATGTTGATACTCTGAGTTTTGGGAGTTCCCCATGGGATGTCATAGTAAATCTATCATTTTTTAGTGAAATTAGAATAAATCCCAGCCCCCAAGTTTATGGTGAATCATTTCTTAATCAACATGTTACACATGAAAACCATTTAGGAAAACTTCTAATGTCACTCTAATGGTTGGATCATAGTCTTACAACCTTGTGGTGAAATAATGTATAGAATATAATTATCTAATTTTTTTATTTTTTTATGTTTGATTCATTGGGATTATTATGTGATTGATGATGTTAATTTTTTTGTGTTTGAGTGTAATTCATTTAGCTGTAAATTTAAAAAATCGTGATTTGAAATCAATTTTTTATAATTTAGTATGTGGGATTGTTTATAAAATAATGTTTTTGGTGAGTTGGGGTTTTCTCAAGAAAGGTTTTGAACATTGATAAAATTAAATTTATTAAATGAAAATGGTTTTTGGTTTCATTGCTCTCAAAATGATTTGGGTGTATGGTATGAAATGTTCCCAAATATTTTTTCTAAAATTTCGAAAAGTGGGGTTTTGTAACCTATATTTGGTTTCCTTATGATTTTATTGTACTCGAGGAATTATAATGTATTTCCCTAGACATGGGTGTCAATCAATAGTTTCATGGTTTCACTTTAATACATGTCCTTAGGCACATCTCCCTGAATGATAGAGTATTCCGACTAGAAATGTGAGAATAGGGTGTGTTTATGGTGAGACTATGCCTTAATTAACAATGTGAAATACAACAAAATAATAATAATAGAAAAACAGTGTACGAAAAATACAATACGTAGAATAGATAAAAAGAAACAATATATAACAATTCCAAAAGTATCACTTATATAATGATGAAAAAGTCACGTGCCTAAAAAACTGAAAAATAAGTACACATCATTATAATATATTACATATCCCAAAATATCAAAAATACCAAAAGTACTATCTCCTAATAGCATCATAAGAATCAGATCGGTCCTATGCTCCTCTACGCCAATCATGGCACAAAATCATGTATCTAACTTTGGGCTCTTTCACCAATCCATACCCACATTCATGAAGGCTATCTCAGTACCCAAAGGTTCTTCAAACTTAGTGGGAGACTCAATCTAAGTTTTTAACAACCCAAATATCTTTAACAAATTCTAGCTCTGTAATATAATAAATGTAGTGTTCTAGTAAAGCAGGTATGCATTAAATAAACATAAAATTTCCATAGAATATGTTTAACAATGAAATTGATATTTTACATGAATACATGGATCCCTACAAAACAAGTGTCAGGATCATATCACAAGGTTGGTAGAGAAAAAATAGAAATAAAAAATATAGGCCCACTGTACTCCCATATATATCATATCAACCATGAACTAGACGTATAACTAAAAGATTTAGAACAACCACAACCGAGATGTATAATAACCAATATCACGTTTTCCATGGATATGATGTATAATCATAATATCACATTAGCCACAGTTGTGCTATAAAATCATCGTTCTAGACCATGAAGGGTCGGATCCCAGGTGTATAAGACCAAGGCATCATTATTGAGTCCCAGAAGCATCTTTATGGATACTTGAGTAAGCCTAAGATGAGGTTCAAAGAGTTTGTCTAAATACAATTTCCTCTATAATTCCAATACAAACCAAATCCAAGGGGTATCAAGTTCTAAGTAATCCCATAAAATGAAGACCTATGAGAAACCTCTATCCAAGGAATCAACTACTGCATTCAAAACCCATTGAGATCCATCCATAGCATCTAATTCAATCAGACATATTGTATTCAATTTCTCAATTCAAAATCATCCAATTACATCCCAAGAGTATACCCACTCAGTTATGCACAATATAAAAAATATTCTTTTTTAAAATAAATCAATTAGTATACCCACTCACATAGTATTTCATATAAACTATTCCATCAATTAACTAAGGAATATCATGTCAACATATGGAAAGGGAAAAACTACATCTCTTAACCAATAAATTATATTCAATTTAATATTTTGGGATTCCAATAACTAGGAAATATTTATAAACACCCCTTTGGGGGTTCAATACTAGGAAATGACAAGGGGAGTAACCTAGTATATCCCATTGGTGTCCTATGTTAAGGAAACAACAACCAAATAATTCAATGGGAACTAAAGGGAATCTTTATTAGGTTATAAATTAAATTAGTTTAATTAAAAAATTTGTTTTTGGGGTTATATCGGAAATTTTGGAGGGTGTCACAATACCAGGTAGCTCTATAAAGCACCAAAAAATTGTAATAGTTTATACCATCAACTATAGGTTATTATTTGAGTGGTAATCCAGTATCTACTACTAATTCAACTTAGATTTGGATAAAATGAATAAAATATGATGAACCTAGAAATACGGTAATTATATTCCACCTAAATAGAATTGTGGATATCACGAATAATGAGGAATGTCACAAAAGGAATTGATAGCTCATCAATGCATATCTAATGAGACCAGTGCCACTCATTTCTAAAATATTATGGAGGAATGAGATCAAATTCAAGAATTACACTATAATAGGACCTCTCATGATCCATGGGCTACTTACAACTGAAGAATATAAAAATAAGGTTGAGTAAATAGATTAATTTAAGGGAATTTTTTAAATTTAATAAAATTATTGGATCTCACAATTTGGACAAATTGTTGACCAAACCATGTTCCAATTGTGCACAATTTACTATAAGAAGGGTCACTTCACATGATTTTTCACACACGGTTTGAATAACCATGTGAAAACTATGTCTCATCCCACAGTCAAAACTGTGGCATTCTCACATGTTTGTCCATCAAAAATCATATGGTTTTTTATCTATTTGAAATTTAGAAATCCACATTTTGGTCTTGCACATTAAGAATCAACATTTTGACCTACCCCTCACAGTTAATACCAACTATTTTCTAGTCCAGTTCACCCAAATGTTGGGTTCAGGGCTCTGAAATATCCCAAAAAACCTTCCAACACCCATTAACCCAAAGCATAACCACAGTAGGGAATAATTAAAATTTTAAACTAAAAGAAAAATGATTATCAAATCATATGAAAAATTAGTTTCTTACAATATCCCCACTAAAAATTAATTTCCCCCCAAATTTCTCTATCTTTGATGGTCAAGATTCATTTAAGAAAAACTCTACCTGCTGAACACATATATTTGCCTCCTGCTCCCAAGTCTCATCTTTTAAACTATTGTGCTGCCATATCTCTCATACTATAGGAACTAACCTGCCTCATAGAACCTTTGTGATCCTGTAAACGATATGAATCATATGTTCCTAAAAGGTAACATCTAACTATAACTCTTCCTCTTTGGGATGAAAAAAATGAGGTATGTCTGAATGATAGTGGATTAGAGAAGTTATGCAGAAGGAAATGTGCATGGATTGATGCTTTAGTGGTAAAAAACTGATTGGTTACCGACCCGACTCTACTCAAAATTTCAAATGGCCCAACATATCATGAGTAAATATTACACTATATTTTGTTTTGTTTGTGTTTCAACCCTCGCAAAACTCATAAAAAGGCCATATCCCAACCTTGAACTATAAAGGCCTTCTACAGTGATCGGTGTATGATTTTTTATGAGTTTTTCCTATAGCCATCCACTTATGAATCAACTGAACCAACCCTAAAGTCTCATTCATGACATGTGGTCCCAATATAGCAACCTCACTAGCCTCTAACATGCATATTGGTGATCCAAATGTCTGATTGTACGATTCCTTATAAAGTTCAATCTATATAGTCTCTTGGTATCTGTTATTGTAGGAAATAATAGTTATATATCTCCCCCATGTGCCCCCAAAAAAAAGGGCACAGGATCTCAGAATGTCCTCAAGAGCCTATATTAAGCACTTTAAAATTCCATCAATCTGAGGGTGGTATTTCATGCTCAAAAGCACCTGTATACCCATTTACATCTGTAAACTCTTCCAAATACAATACATCAACTGGACATCACTATTTGAAATGATAGTTCATGGTACCTCATGAATTTATATGATCTCATTGATATACAAGCTGCCATGATCATCCACCCAGAAGGTCTCCTTGAATAAAAGAAATTTATCAACCTTCATGAGATTATCAACAACAACCCACATAACATATTTACCTTTAAAAAACCACAGAAAACAAAGCATTATATCCATAGTGATGTCATCCCAATTCCTCTTAGGATTAGGTAACTTCTCTAATGTTCTATCGAGTCATAGATGTTCCTCCTTGACCTGTTTAATGGTGGAACAACTCATAACAAAACTAGATACCTCTCTTCTCATGCCCGACCACCAATACTGATGGAGCAAGTCAAGGTACATCATCGTGTGTCTAGGTTAAACATTTCAAGATGAGGTATGAAACTACCAAATAAATGCCTTGGGTATATCTATTGTTACCAAAAAATGATCATGGATATGTAAGATCTCATCCTTCCCTATGGTATAACCATTAGGTTAATCCACTCCTACCATGCTCTCCCATAGAACTAGGCCCTATGAATCTGATAGCTTCCTTATTCTTACTATATCCAGTCAGGTAGAGGTCACACATAAGGATGAAAGAAAATTATATCCCTAAATTGCGTACACCTAAAAGTGAATCTCAAAGAACAAATATATAATATTACACTCACTATAATCCTTTTTAACTACCTTTATATGACTTGTACGTTTTATTGTATCTACCACTTTATTTTTGATACCAGGTGTGTATTCAAGCTCAATGTAAAAATTCTATGGGTACTCCACCCACATTCACTGTCTAATATTTATATCACATTGTGAAAATAAGTACTTGATGTTTTTTTGGTCTGTGTAAACCTCAAAATTCTCACCTAGTATGTAATGTCTCTAATTGTGTGAAGCCTGAACAACTACAGCTAACTCGAGATCATGATTCATGTAGTTTCTCTCATAGTGCCTTGGTTTCTAAGACCTATATCCCATGACCATATCCTACTACATTAGAACCACTCCAATATTGATACCTAATGAGTTTAAATACACCATGTAGATCCTACCAAACTCTGGAAGAATCAGGATCAGTGGTGAAGTCAGTATCTCTATCAACTCATGAAAGGATGTCTCCCATGTATTTGACCATAAAAACATCACACCCCCTTATTCAAGACCATGACCTTCACTACTAAGTGTAATAATTCAAATATGAAACCCATTTAATATCCACCTCTCCCCATGAAACATTTTATTTCAAATATTTTTATGGGATTATGCCAAGAAACTATATCTCTCACATTCATTGGGTATATTTATAATTTTTTCTCAGAGATGATGTGACCCCATAAGTGAATCTAATCCATCCAAAAGTGGCACTTTTTTATCTCATAAAATAAATAATTCTCTCTTGGTGTATCCAAATGTATATCAACTTGTTTGGAATGGTCATGTTTCTTGTGTGAATACACCAATATATCATCCATGAAGACCACTACAAATAAATCAGGATAAGGATGGAAAACATGGTTCATCAGTTCCATAAATATTTCAGGCAGGTTTATGAGACTAAATGATATAACCAGATACTCTTGTAGACCATACCTGCTATATAATTTTCAACATGGAATATCCTCAAGTTGAACACGAACATGGTGAAATTCATATCTCAAATCAATTTCTGAGAACACCCGAGATCCTAGAAAGAAATAAAATATGTAATAATACAATGGAAAAGGATCTTGGTTCTTATCATTAAACTATTTCAATTTTATGTAATCAATGCCTAACCTAAGGGTACTATCTTACATCTTTGAAATACGGTTTGGAGAACCCAACAAAGATGTATTGGTAAGAATAAACTCATTTTCCTCCAAGTATTCTAGCTTCTTATTGAGATCCTACAACCTTGTCATAACCATCCTATAACGATTAATGGATACTGATGAAGCTCCTAGAACTATATCGATGGGTAAATCCATATCTCTATTAAGAAGCAAACCAGAAATTTTATTTGTGTGCACATCCTATAAACAATCAACCACTAAAGGAAAGTTAGATGACATGATCCCTAGTAATCCAGATACAAAATAGTGATTTGGGATATCATCCTACCAAGACCATGATGTTATAGTCCCCCGGAAGGTCAGGTTTACCCACCCAGAGGGCATGACCATGTTTATGGCTGCCGGGTCCCAGGGATTGCACTCCCTCCTTCTGAGGGGAATGGCCTGGACCCATGGTACATGGAGGAACCCCCTTTCCCTTGAGCTTTTGGGAACAAATTCATAGCGTAGCAATGATACCGTCCAACATGCATGACCCCCCTGCAGTAACTGATTATTTACCTCCTTTATAAAACCCCTCACAGTGGCTTCAGAATGGAGTTCTCTCAGTCCGTTTGCTAATTTTTGGCCCTCTATAACTCCCCAACTTCTTGTCCCCTGCTACTAAAACTACCTATAGGCCCCTTGATGCTCCTTGGATCCTAGCTGGGAGTGGCCAAGGGTCTCTTGTTTTCACATTATAGAAGGAGGATCAGGGCAGTGGGTGGAATAGCATATGCATAGATGCAAAGCCAGGTCACCCAGATGACCGGCTAACAGAAATTCATGGGCCTTTGGCTCGATCCCCGCCGAGCAGGGTAAAGGGGAAATTAGTCAAACACTCACCATGTTC
The DNA here is from genome assembly GCA_963277665.1 of Viscum album. Taxonomy (NCBI): domain Eukaryota; kingdom Viridiplantae; phylum Streptophyta; class Magnoliopsida; order Santalales; family Viscaceae; genus Viscum; species Viscum album. The sequence continues at coordinate 1,329,755,729 of OY728162.1, forward strand.
TCAATGGGTGTCTCCATAACTGGGTCTGTAGAGCCCGAGATGTGTACAAGGCTCCTTTTGAATCCAAAACAGATCCAGGAATGCGCATATTCCCTATGCAAAGAGACCATGTCGCATGGGGCCAAAGTCGGGCTTTCCTTTCCCAAATGATTCCCATTTTCATATGGAACTCCCGTGGCATCAGGGCATGGGTTAAAACCTAATTCATCGTATCAGAATCTAGGAAAAAATTTTTGGAATGCATCTGGACATATCTTCAGTTCCTTACATGTATTTATAAAACAGAGGATGAAATTATACTGTTTAAAAAAATAAAAAGTTTTGATTTACTTTTTAAACAAAATATTAGAGTAAAATTTAGTTTATTTAATTTACCATTATTATGATAATTAATTTATACTAATTTAAAGTTATTTACAATTAAAGTTTATTAATTATTCAAATAAATTATTATTGTAGTTATTCTATTTTATTTAAAATATCTATTGATTATAATTAATAAGTTAATATTAGTAAAAGATAAATATATATTTTTTAAATATTATTAAGATTATTATTTATTATTTATTTTATTAAATGTTATTATTAATGTTTATTAAAATATTTAAACAATAATTTTATTGTTATTTTAGTTATTTATTTATTAAAATGATTTCACAATAATACTACAATTACACGTGAATATATTTTAATAATAAAAACTATAATAAAACTACAAATATTTACAATACAATACTGATAATAAATTGTGGAATTGGAATGCTTCAGCTGCCTCCCTCGATGAGAGACAGAGGATCTCTATTTCGCGGGAAACCGGTGGGGATGAGAGAGCTCGGCTCAGGTTCAGTGAATGAGTGCAGTGAGGAGAGTCGAGCTCCCTGGTTCTGTTGATGGAGGGATTAGAGGGATACGGTGAAGGGATCAGTGGTTCTTGATCCAGGTTACGTCGAATTTGGATCGCACCAGGCCTGGAAATCGGCGCTAGAGTTGGACAACATCGAGCCCGGAGGATGACCTTTCACCCACCAAAATTACTGTTAAATACAACGATCATTTTTTAATTTAAATATTTGGAAACACTTCAAACTGACGCTTTTGGCGGGGGTAGTGTTCCTGCCCAATCTGATTCTTGGCTAGCCTATTTAGTTCTTGTTCCCCTTCTTCCCTCCCTCTGTATTCATTTCATTCTGTGTTCCCCCTCCACCTTCTTCCTATCCTCCTCATTCAGCCTATACATCACATGCAATCCCAGAGACTAAAGAAATTCAAATGGGCTACCTCGTCGATGTTGTCCATGGTGAAACGAATCTCAAGTAACTCATGAGGGGGCTAGAGCGTCTTGTACTTTCCAAGATCCAGGAGGTGATCAACGCCCAGGAATGGGCGAGGGAGCTTGGTTTCCTTCTTCTCTCCAAGATACAGGAGTCCAATGCACTCAGATAGTATTCCAAGGAAATTTCAACCTTTTGAATATAAACTACACCCTGTAGTGATGTGACCAAAACCTTATGGAAATACAATTCAATATATGCTTGATAAGATAGTAGCTAGTACATCTTACATGTGACATCAAACCTAGCCATCTCAATGACATAAAGATATTAAAATAAGTGACTCACTCCCACCCCAAGGGTCCCTCCCTACACTAATTTATGAAATTCTTTATGATCCACAAAAGTGGTTCAGTTTTTATAACCCTCTCAACTGCTAGTATAACAAGACCACGCCTTTCCAAAATAGGCAGAAATAGGGAACTATATGACTCACCTATGTTAAAAAGAGACAATATAAGGGTTGAGGCTACTAATATTTCACCACTATCCATAAATGGTCTAGAGACCTACCTATTGGGGGTATAATATTGATAATATATCTAGCCTAAACTGAATCCCAGTGACACAACATCATACTCAGAGTAGGCCCACTCTGATTTGTCGTTGTAACTGGTGCCTAGATACCTCATCTACGACCACCAACACCTTAGCCTGAATGAATGGTATTGATCTATCTACCTTAAAGAAATGAATATATGAAACCCACTCTATAAACTAGTATCAGATCTAAACTCTACCACTGACTAATATTGTGATGTTCATGTAGAAAAATGTCATATGGCCCATCTGCTGTAATCATGGAAAGATTATAGGGTCATGGTCACTATGATTATACTTTTTCCCTATCTGTACAACTGGTGAATGAAAAATAATTTATTATTACTCAATGATTGATTGGTAATCATCTCCTACGAATCCCCAAAATGTCTCTTCCTACAACAGGAATTCAAACTACTAGGATGAGAAAATTTGCTACTCTACTATGCAACCCTAGCTGCTCTTAGGTTCTGCCGAATAATTATTTACTGATTCAAAGTTTTAGTAATAGTGGTCAATATGATCACATTGACCTGTGATCAAACCACATGTCGGAGACCTTCCTCAAAGTGTCTCTTCATTGATATCTCGTGAGTAAGGTACTTCAGCACAAAACATTGCATCTCTATAAATTATGTTGTATACTCAATAACTATCATCGTGACCTACGGAATATGCATGAACTCACTATCCCTCTCTTATCATAGATTATTGTGGTAAAAGTAGTCATAAAACCTAGTTTTTATGTTATACCAAACCATATCTCATAGTCTTATAGATTAGTTCAGAACATCACCCCAACACTTTTTTTCTACTCATAACATATATGTCCTGAGCTTCTCTCTCCTCTTAAGATGTGTATCTAGATTCTCTAAATTGATAACGTAGTCTCAAGCCAAAACTCCAAATAATATGGACCACCATCACCCAAAAACAAAAAAGATGATAATACTTCTTGAACACACACACAATCTCATCCATAGGTAAATAAAGTTATAGTGCTCACTGAAAAGTCCACATGAATTGATAAAACACATCATGGAATAGTTTCTCAACACAAATGCCTAAAATAAAAGCGGGCATTATTGCTAAAAATGAAGTAGGATCTACCTATATCCCATAGATCTTTTCCACTTAATCATGGTCATTTACACCCTCCTAACATAAGAATGACGGTCATTGTGGTGACGTGTCTCTATAATTCCAAACGAACACCTTAAAAATGATATCAATGTTAATAGCTCAAAAACATGGGACAGGTCAAAACAAACCTATAACTAGGTCATACCACATATATTGCTCCTAAATATATTATTTTAAAAATAAATATCTCAAATAACCACTAGAGAAAAAACATACTACAAACTCGAAAATAGTTTCTATGTCAAGCTCTCTATTTATTAATTAAATTCCCATTTTATTTCCATATTCATTTCATTTTAATATCATAATTCAATTTTAAATTTTTAGACCCAATTTTTTACCAAATTCCAATCAATAAGGGACCACACTTCTCATGAAAAAAAACATGGCATCCACCAAATCCACACAGAAACACATTCTATAATCTATCTCACAATAGTAGGTATTGTTATCACAGCACCTATCACAATAGAACGCAATAAGTAATGCATCTTCAATAGCATGTCATAATTCATGGAATGTGATTCACGTAAAATGACTAAACTAATTCATGATATGGAATACCCATATCTCATCGAGTATCAATAAAATAGATCCCAAAATAATATCAATGATAACTTTACAATTCTAGTATATCACCCAATGCTGGAATAAAATCAACTATAATTGTCAAAATCTAGAAACATCAATTTCTATTCAAGGAAATTTGGATTTTTCTTATGTAGTTTACCTTTACCCAGGAGAAGAAAATTAAAAAAATAAATTACCTTCTTATATGGGTATAATTTCTCTAAATAATAAACCAAAAAGAGAAAACTCTAATACCAGATTGTAACGTCTCATGCCCAGATTCCACTCAATTGTGCCCTGAACCTGGTTGGATACATGTCCTAATGCACATCTCTCCAAATGATAGAGGTTTTTAACTTGCAGTGAGGGCCAACGATGTGTCTTTGGGGAGAATATTCCCTCATTACTAGAGTGTAACATAGTGGAATATCAACAATAGTAAAATAGAGGATGCAGTATAATAGTCTAAAAATAAATAAAATGTATCTATATATAATAATGTCAGAAGTATCTCATATATAATTATGAACATGTAATGTGAATAAAAAACAACCAAAGGACATAGACAATAGTCAAATACAATACATGTCCCAAAATACAAAAAAAACAAATATAATATCTCCTGATATAATCAGGAGCCTCAGCCTAGTCTCATTCTCCTAACATGGATCAAAATCAAGCATAGAACTATAGGATCTTTCCCTAGTCCCTACATATATCCCTGATGTCTGATCGGGTACCCAATGGTGGCCCAAACAAGGTGATAGATACAATCATAGTAGGTAACCACCTGAAGATCTATATCAAATCTTGGGTGTGCAACATAATCTATGTAGTGTTCATGTAATTAAGGTAGGTTGTAAATTAACATAAAGTTCCCATGGGATATATGTAACAAAGAAAGTGAAATTGTATATACATACACGACTCCCTTCCAAAGTAGTTTATTTCTCCTATCACAAGGAATCTATAATATCAACATAAATAACCAACACATCCTCACTATACATAGATACATGTCATATTAACCACGAACTTTTTGTATAACATGAAGATTCAAAACAACCAAGTTTGATCTATAAAATGAACAACAACTCATCTTCCATGTCCCTGACATATAATCGTTGTATCAAATTAACCATGTTTGTTATATATAATTGAGGTGTCAGACCACGAAGGGCTAGATAAAAGGGGTAGAAGACCAAGGAATCCTCATTTAGTCCTAGGAGCATCATGATGGAAACTTGGTTAGTCTTGAGATGTGTCAAAGGATTAAGTCTACATATAAATTCCATTACAGGCCCAAGAAAAACTGGATCCAAGGGGTAGCATGGCCCATGGCATCCCACATAATAAAGACCCAAGGAGAAATCCCTATACACTGTTTACACCACCATGTTCAGGACCCATCGAGGAAAATCCATGGCCTCTAATGAAATAAAACATCATTTATTCCATTTATAAATTCACAAAAATCCTATTAAATCTCATGAGTATACCCACTCATTTAACCACAATTTAACAATAATTCACAATTTAAGTCCAGAAATGAGAATGCACACTTACATCGTATTTCCATATAAATAATTTAATAAATTAACCAGGTCATAACATGTCAACATAGTGAAAGGGGAAATACATATCATATCCAAGAAATTATTTTCCATTATAAATAATTGGGTTTCCTCTAAATAGAAAACTTATAAACACATTCTATGGGTGGTTCAACCTTATGCAAAGTCATGTGAAGATACATGTTGCACCCCATGAGAACCTAGGTTAGTGAAATAAGCACAAAATCATTTCATGGGAACTAAAGGGAATCATTTTTATATTCCATTTCATTTAATTAAATTAAATAAATCTTATCTACTATCCCACAAGAAATTATGTTGGGAAAAATAATAGGGTGCTCTATAAAGAACCAAACCAAATGAGAAAAGTATAGACCACCTACCATAGGTCGGTAGTAGAGTGTTCGTCCTGTATCTTCTCTTGATTTGAATCATATCAAGATACAAATGAAGAACAGATAAAGAATCTAGAAATAGGAAAAATTATCTTGCACCTAAAATGCATATAATACCATGAAGAATGAGGAACAACCTAAATGGAATTGATAGCCCACAGAATCAGATCCAATGAGACTAAAGACATGTGATTTGGTTATCATATGGAGGGATGGGAACAATGCCTACAATTTTATCTTCAAAATATCATCTAGGATCCAATGGATTCCAATGGATGAAGAATAAGAAAATAGGATTCATTTAATAAATTAATTAGGTTTATTTTCATCAATTAACAAATATCAATAGGTTTCATAATGTGAAACCATTAATGTAAAATCATGTTCCAACCATGATCCCTTTATTGTAAAAAGGGTCACTTCACATGGTTGCACACAAATTTTGACTAACCATGTGAAAATAATATCTTGGTGCACTGTCAAAACTATAGACATGCATACACAGTCGTTTTCCTAAAATAGCATGTTTTTATAAACATGCACCCTATAAGACTCCACTATCCAGCCTCACACAGCAAGAAGAAAACATGTGACCTTCCCTACACGGTTTTTTCCAACTATGTGCAAGGCCTTTTTCACCCCAAATTTGGGTTCTCAGCTCCAAACAAGCCCCAGACACCCGCTAAACACTTGTGACCTCTAAGGATACTCACAATAGGGTGTAATTAAATATTTATTCCAAAATAAAAAATATATATATTTACCTCATAGAGAAAAACAGGTTCTTACATATGAGTTAATTAATAATCATGTTTGGTATGGTTTAACTATGTTTATCTTCATTTTAAAAAAAATCTACGGTGGTAATTTTTTTTTATCTTGTGATTATTCTTTTTCTGTTGAAGCTTAAAAATTATTTAGTGAGTATTTTTTGAGATGTTTTAGAATGATCCTACTATTAATGAACCGTAAATTCAAGCAGGTAATTCCTTAGGTAGTAGAACACGTGATATAGTAATTATACTTCCAATCTCTAAGTCTATGTTGACTCATAATTGAGCGAAATATCTATGATCCCCCTAGCTTTTTGATCATCCATGTGAGTTTTTTAATTTATATACACTAGTATTTTATGGTGATAGAGGATCTCATGAGGTGAATGAGTGTTTAGCTAAAGTTGAAGAGATTTTTGACCTAATACAAACTCTAGAATCCTATTAGGTGAGATGCACCACTTCCTTGTTTGAAGGATTGGGATTGGAGTGGTGGAAGATTTTACTCCATACTTAATCATTTAAGGCTCTACCATGGGAAGATTTCAAGGCTACCATTAATTAATAGTTTTATCCATAAGAGTTGAGAAGTGAGTAGGATATAATGTTTTTGGGTGTCCATCGGGATGATTAGTTAGTGAAATATTATGTTCAATGTTTTTATGGCTTAGTACCCATCTATCTAAAGGTTATTACTAACGATTTAAAGAATGTGTGGTTCTTTACAAGGTGCCTTCATCCAATATTATTTGTGTTCAATAATTAGTATAACCTGAATACCTATATGGAATAGTATATTTTTTCATCACCTTGGAGATGATCATGGAAGGAAAACTAATGTCAGGAGATGTGTAGAATTATTAGGAGCTAGTAAGGACTATGTGGATAGTGGGAAAGGTATAATCAAAGGTGATCAGTATGGTAATCCATCGTCTCATCCTATTATTCCTACCTTTGTAAATAGGAATCCATTTATGTGGAATCAGTGTGGGAAGTCCAAGTAGTCTTTTCCTTTCTATCAATCATCTTTGAAGACTGTTCATCTGTGTGGAAAAACTGGTCACATTCAGAGGTTTTTTGACATGTTCATGCATTATTAAAAAAATTATATGGTCAATATTGAATCTATAAGTAGTCTACATTGAATTATATATATAATATTTATACGGTGAATTTTTTTTGGAATCATCCTCTTTTGAAGTTTTATATTTTGTTTTGAAATTTACACATATTTTATGTACTCGGTTCCATTGTACATAATGGATAAAATGTTTTTAAAATATTATTCATGGCTTTTTATATTTTCATTCATGATTCATTCTTGGTGTTTTTATATTTTATGCAATGTTTGGATCATGTACTGAGCATTTTTTTTTCAATGCCATGGGGATATGTAGGGTACAAGCTTTTGTAAAAGGGGTAAAATTTTGGTTATCGGTACACCTTCAGATCTACCAAGATGAGTTCATCTTTTAGAATTAATATAGAATGTTATTTATCATGTCTGGAATCAATTTATCATTTCTGAAGTTCTGTGAATCGATTTTTAATACAATTCCATTTTTTTATCAGTCGTGTTCATGTTGTGGTGTCTCTCTTGTCTCCTAAAATTATTTTTATTAGTATTAGGTTTTAATGACCTATTGTTTGTTCTTAGAGATGTGACCTTTTATGCTAATTGGAGCTACTTGTTATGGTTAGTGAAATAGTGCCTTTTTAGTAACGATCTTTCTTTTGGGAGTGTAAATTTAATGATTACCCATTTGGAGAAATTTAAAAGGGGGGGGACACCAGTGCCCAATATCTTTGTGTTACTCCCTTTATTTTGGGAGGATACTTTATGTCACAGTTGGTTAGGAAATGAATCAATTGGTGTCGAGTAACCTCAGATGTTCCATATATAGTTTTATTGTTCTTTCCTTTGTTATTTCTTGTAATTTTAGGGATCTTAAGAAAATTTGTTGATATCTCTATGTTCTTAATTTTAAATAAGATCACATGATTGACTATACAAATTTTATATTTTATGGTCTCATAACTTTTATTTGATCAGGAATCTAATTATTGTAATTTATAGTGAATTTTCTATAATATAATTCAAAATAATTGTATAGTGGTTTTTTGAGGAATGATTGGGTCATTTTTCTTATCATTAGATTCAAAGATCGGGAATTTTAATATTAATCGACTCCTCATTAGAGGGAAGTTAGTCGAAGAATCCACACTTAAAATATATTTTCAATGAGTTTTTATGGGAAAAAAGAGGCATAGTGATGAGTTTGTGACATACTATGGTGTTAGTTTATTGATAGAAATATCAAGTTTAATTTTTTACTTGGATTCAGCAAATTTTAGGTTCAGATCTTGAGTTCTTTAGGTTATTTACAGGGGTATATTATTAGGCACATAATTTTGGAACTATTTATTAAAAATGTTTCACCTTATGCAATAATGGATAGAGGGAAGGTAATAGTTTGCACATTTTTTGACAAACCATGTAAGACAATTGTGCATCCTATAGTTATTGATACTGTAGAAGATGCACAGATTGTGCATGGTATGGAAAACTATGAGAGACAACTACATAGCCTACCCAGTTAAGGGTATTTTTTATTTTTAGTCATATTTTAATTCGGCATTCCACCCCATGCATACCCCGTTTGAACCAACCAAACAAAACACCAGCCATAGGGTTTTATCCTCCTTAAAATCTCTTTTAGGGTGATTTAAAGTTTATTTCTTACTAATTATACCTCTTGTTCAAGAGTTTAAGGTCTCTTTCCCCCTTAATATTTAGTTTTATTCAATTTTACTCTCCTCCTCTATCCCTAGTGTCCATTTTTTTAGAATTTGCATTCCTTTTGGTAGTTTACAAATTGGGGGTTTTCTTTTCAGGGATTATGTGCCCCCCATTATTACTTAATCCGGAATTTTTCCTCAAACACATCATGATCTCCCCACATGAGGTTGGTGTTTCCAAATCTATGTCATTTATTTAATAATTTCTTGAGTTTTTGACATTTTAAATTTGTTTTTGAAATATAGTAATGTCATTTATGATATCATGTGTGGTTTCATAAAAGGGTTTTAAAACCTGAGATTGTTCAATTATTTAGCTAAATGAGACTTGGTTTTCAAATGGTATTTTCAATATAATTGGTAAAAAGATTATAATTTTTTCTTATTAAAAAATGAAATAATTTATGGGGTTTTATTACAAATCGGGTTTTCAATGTATTTTTTCATCTTTAGTTAAACAATTTTTCCATTATTTCAAATGGTGGTAGTGTTTTATAATTTGAAATATAGTTTCCCCTAAAAGGTTAATTTTGAGTTTGTAGATAAGGTATTATTTAAAAAAAATTTGGATTTGAACATGTAAAAAAATGGGTATTTTGAAATTTATATGTGATATTCCATAAGGTAATGTCCTGGTTGTCACTTTGGATGTGTTGATTGGTTGATTTTTTATGGTGCTCTTGTGATCCCCATTTTTCATGTTGATCATGTTATGATTAATCATTTTATGGATATTGTGATGTGGTTCACATTATTATTATGTATTATATCTCATTCTAAGGGCATTATGTGAGTTGCGAAGGATGTGATTGTGGTGATAGCCCTTAGGGATTGGTTATTATCATGTGATGACATTGTTTGTTTGTGGACCAAATCCATGTGTTATTTCAATGGGTGACCAAGGATACTATGTGGTAATTTAGGGGATATTGGTTTTATAGTGGATATTTATTTACTAAATAGACCCACAATATTTAAATATAAAACCTAGCTAATGGGATGTCAATATGGAGACTTGTTAGAGTGATTTTTTTGATGGATAAGTTATTACAAACCAACCAACAGTAGGTCCACCATTTCATATCTTGAATTTAATTGTATGGCCCTATAGTTTCTACTCCTTCTATTAATCATATTTTATCCCTTTTTATTATTTATTTCCATTTGAGATGATTATTTTTTTGGTGGAATAATTTTATGTTGTTATTCCCTTATGTTTGGACTGTGATGTTGGCTATTTTTTCCATCAATTTATTAGTATTATTTAAACCTATTACGGTTATTTTTTTTCATGGATTTTCCAAATTTAATTATTTAATCAGAGTTGGAAATGTGAAATATTTTAAAATAAAAAGGCAGAAAGGGAATTTTAAATCTTGTTTTAGGGTTAAAATTCATTTAATTGTTTTAAGCCATGAGTGGGATTTTTTTCAAAGATTAATGGTTTAAAGATAAATTATTTCATTTCTAAATATCAATGTTTTCGTCAACTTTATTATGATATGTTTTTAAAATGGTATTCTTTCTAAAAAGGCATGACCTGTGTTTATTTACATTTTATACCTTGTATGGGGAAATTAAAACCTATTTTTTTACAATCTCTAAAACTATTTGTTTTAGTTTATTTTATAAAATGAATGAATTGGTCTCATGGTGGTATCCTATTATCTTCATATCACACCTTATATTCTCACATTGGTGGTTATTAACTCTTCATGAGATTTCTATGTTTTTTTGATGTCTTGTATTTCAGGTTGATAATAAACCTTATTCCTTGGGAAGATGATGGTTTTTCAAATCATGGTGTTAAATTATGAGTCACATTGAGATGGTGATCGTAAATTAGGTTTTATGGAACCAGTTTTCCCATTTTTTATTTTAACCTCCTAATGCATCCATTATTTTTCTTTTAGTTTAAATTACAGTTTTGTATATTTTAAAAGGTTGTTGTTTTATTGAGATGATCGTGTTGGAACTTTTATTATTTCTTCTATAATTATTCCATGTGTTAATAAGATATTTTTTCTTAATAGTGAAACTATCCCCAAAATTTATGTTTCATAACCTTTGAGTGTGTCATAAACTCAAGGGTATTGGGGATGCTCGTAATGTATATTGTGGGCCAGATCAATAGTATTATGGATGGATATTCCTAGTTTGATCATTACAATAACCATTGTGTACCATGTTACATGTCTATTAGAAGGAAATTCTTTTTATGAAGGTACAATAAAAATTAATGATACAAAAACACACCCATTCTACCCTTTATGTCATGCACACCACATAAACCGGAAGTACATGTCATGATCCATCCTCTTTGTAGTAAATTACTTAACTTCTCTCTTGGGTTTTATTATCAGATGAAAAAATAGTTCACTCTAAGAATTATTTAATACAAAATATATTGGTGGTATCCTCATTGATAATAGTTTCAATTCAAGTGTTTTTTTAGCCATTTTAGCTATTATTTATCTACTGAGATGATGATAATGTTTGGGTGGGGAATCCAGAGTAGAATTAGGGATCAAGTAAATTGTACTTTAAATCCTTAGATCAGGAGTAAATTCCCCTATTTAATTTATGGAGTTCAATTATTCTCTTTTGTAATAGGGTGAAGTCCTCTATCAATGGATTTTAAGTAATCCCATATGTGAAATGAGGTAGTATTACATTAAATAATTGGGGTTCAGTTACATCCCTATAAACATCCTTATGATAGGATGTGATAACTTATATGATAAATGGGATTTAGGTACACCCATTTTGATATCCTTGTGTAAAGTTGTTGACCCCATATAAAAGATTGTGTTCAAGTATTCCCACTCTAATTGTGGAATATTCTTCTATCCATGGGGTACTATACTTCCCTAATAAACATACATTCCAAGAGAAAAATTTTGTTTCCCCAAAATAATTTCATAGTTATAATATAATTTTTGCATCTTGGTAGTTCATATGTTTCATTTATTTTATGTTTATGAATTTTTAGTTTACATTATGTTATAAATTACATCCAAGGATATCATCTTTAGTTTTTTCAACCACATTGGTTATGAAAATCATTAAAGTGTATCTATGACTTGGTTTTTAACTTATTTTGAATTTTCAGATGGTCTATTGTTTATGTCTTCCCATTTTCTTTTTGGTGTCTTACTATGTCTTTTTATACTCACACATATAGCTTCTTTCATTCCCCCATGTTTTTTGATTGTGCAGACAATTCCAAATTCAAAGGTGCCCTCAATGGAAATGGAGACAGTGAAACTAATTCATAGTGGCACTCAGTGGTGTGATATGGTGATGGTTTCTATCAATGTTTGTACCAGTAGTCATCATAGTGAGTATGGGTTTTCCACTATCATCAACCTATAATACTTTGGGGTACATAAAACTTATATTTTCTTTTAATATTATATTTTTTTATTTTATTTTTATGATTATTTATACGATCTTTTTCATATGAATGACTTCTTATTATTGGGTGTCATATTTATATCACCTTTGGTTTTTAACTTTTTTTTGGTTTCTATTTTGATTATTAGTTATGTATAATGAATACTTCAATCCATTATGATGATGTGTCTCATGTCTGATAAGAAATTTTGGATCTAGACACTATCTCGTAGACTATTATATGTACTCTTTATGTGTTAAAATCAGCCTAACTAATATCCTTGGGGGGCCTCTGTAGGTAGGGTCTTCTTAATGAGACTAAAATATCCACTCAAAATCCATAAAAGATTCCTTTAATGTCAATAATATTTGCTGAATTATTATATTTTCTATATTCTTTCCCAAATAGATATTACATAATTGTATGTAGAAAATCATTTATATGGAAATTAATTTTCTAAACCCTCATTTCTCTGATGATTCTTGAGTTTTATTTATCCATCTGTTTATATATCACACCATTCATTTTTCACTATTTACTTTATAATTTTACTTTCATTTCTTGATTTAAGGTTTATTATTCTAGAAGGGTTTTTCTCTTTAACTTTTCAATGTTGGACACCATTTAAAAATATCTATTTGAAATATCAATTTAGGTTAACTGCACTACCTTTAAGAAATAGATGTTAGTGGGGGTTTTTTTATATAATTGGGTTATACCAAATATGGTTTTAGAAATGGATATAATTTATATAGTTAATGTTTTACATAAATTTAAATATAAAAAAAAGTATTTAATTCCATAGTTAATTAAACTCTTATTATTTATATGGTTGTTTTAATTTGAAATTAGGAACAATCATAAAACAAAATATTTAGTGTAGGTTCATCATTTAAGGATAAAATTACCCTTCCCTAAGAAAGTTACAAACTAGTAAATCCATTACTATATCTTGGATGAGTATATATATAGAGTTATAAAATATTAACTTATGGTATAAAAAAAATTTAAAACTAATTTTAGACAAGATTAATCCATCTTAATATATCATTCTTGCAATGGAAGTAATATGTAGTTGTGGTGAAACATAATTTTTTTGGGATACAATATTTTTTATACTGTGAATATGGTATATTTTTTTAGTGATTATTTGAATTTTAAAATCAAGGTTATATTATAATATTCCTATTAATCTCTAACCGTAGGAAAGCACATGTTAGATCACATTATACCGAAGGTTCTCTAAAACATTATTTTTCTCTAAAATTTATATAGATGCATGAAACATTTTGTTAACATGTGATTTCATCCAAAACAAGTAGAATATTTAGAAATGATTATAAATGGAACAGTACCCCATTCGTGATGTTGAATCCTTTTAAGTATAAATTTTTATGTTTATAGGACAATTCTTATCATCATATGAAAATGTTTATTTGTTAGTTTTCAAAGGAAATTTATCCAAATTTTTGAATCGCATAATAGTAAATGCAGATTGCATAAAAATTTGTGGTATCATTTTTTAAGATAATAATTTTTAACCATTTTATATCCTTATATATTATCATCATTGATAGGGCTACACGTTTTAACCACTATTTATCGTAGAGTTTCTTGTTGAATTAAAATTTGAGGTATAACATTATAACTCCTTGCCATCCCCAGTAAAGTGGAAATTTTGAACTTTTCAATCAGGAGTTACAAATAAATAATTGATAAAATGGTTAGAGATTCTTTTGCCTATCAGTATAAGAAACATGGTGACAATTTTTGGGCATACCCCATGGCTTATAAAATTATTCTTGTCATGTCAATGTTTTGATGATTTATGGAAAACCAAACCACATTCTGGTTGAAATTAAAAATAAATCAAATTATGTGTTTAAATTACTTGATCTCTATTTGAATATTAATACATGGAAATAGTTATTTGGGATTATAGAACATAATGAAATAATAAGATTAGAATATTATGACACATTACTTACAATGAGAGGAACATGGTGTCTTATGATCTCATGATCAAATGAGATTAATTTTATAATGTTGATAAACTATATGTATTTAGATCATAGTATAATATTTTCAAAAATTAAGTTGAAATTTAGACATTTCAATACCTCTATGGTAGTAAATGTCATCCAAATTGAGTCACTACTGTAATTCTTGGTAATTTAAATGGACTATTTGCAACAGGATCCCATCGCAAATAGGCTTTAGTGAAGGGGCCCTATCGCAAATAGCCCATTGTAGAAAACGCTATCGCAAATACAAGTATTTACGATGTGCCCATCGCAAAAAAAAGTTATTTGCAATGGGAAACATCGTCGTCCAAAATATACATCTGATTAAATTTATAATATATACATAAACGTTTTTGCGACGGGCCCATCACAAAAACTATTTGCGACGGGCTCTCATCTCGTCTCAAAAAATATATATATAACACCTTCTAAGACGGGCACGTCCTAACAAATTATTTGCGACAGTCAAGTAGTACCATCACAAATATGTTTCTAAAAATATTTAGTTATACTATTTGCGATGGGACCCCATCGCAAAAGGTCCCATCGCAAATAATAAATTAATTTTAATAAAAAAATACAATTTAATAAAATTATGATTAATGAAAAAATAATATTACTATTATTAAAACAATAAAAAAATAAAAAATATTAAAATTCTCAATATTCACAAAAAAACTAATAAAATATTAAAAATTAAATTATGTAATATTTGTACCGATATAAAAGACAGAAAATGTAAATAATTCCTATTACAATGTTAAATTAAAATGTTTGTAACATAAAAAATCACTGGGGGTCATTCACTGGAGGAGGTGGAGGATCAGAAGGAGCTGGTGGAGGAAACTTCATCCCTAAACTACGTGTCAGATGGCGCATGTACTCCATCTTCTGGTGATGTTGCTGCTGCCATCGACGCATCTGCTCCTCATAATTCTACTGCTGCTGCTATTGCCGCCGACACATCTCTTCTTGCTGCTTCTGCAAAGTCTCTATATGCTCAGCATTAGCTCACAACTGCTCCTGATACTGTGAGCCAGAAGATGATGCCTCTCCACGAGCTCCTCTCGAGCTGGACGCCGACATCGCAGCAGTACCATAATAAGTAACAGGAGTCATATGAGAGCTGATTCCAACTACTCTACCCTTCTCAAAGCCATACTGAGTCACCTACATCCATACCGCCTCATCAAAATGGTGAGCACTGGTCTCCTCAGCCGTCTCGTCCAGACATTCAGCCTATGTTTGAGAGGTCGCAGCCTCATATAACTCCTTCAATTCCAATTTAAAATTAAAATTGTAAAAATATTATATGTAGTTAATTGTTAAACTAAAAAAATAATACTAACCAAAATCTGATGCTGGCGATCACCTCTAATCACTCTTGTAGCTGGATCACTGTACATCCTCTGATAAACGTCGAACTCTGTAATATCAGGATGCTCAACTGCCAACAGAAATATAAAATAAACTATTTATATTTAAAGTTATATAAAATATTTAGAAAATATACTTACCAAATTCTCTCTATGTGAACTGAATGTTCAGCTACCAGCTCAATTCGTCACCTCATGTCTCCCCCGGTTCTGTCGTCCCACTGAAAACCTCCACTGAAATCCACCACCCAACTAGTGTAAACATAATCCATCCCAAACATGAGATGAAATGTACTCTGGTTGGTGGGCTCTACATGACTCATCAAATTCTGTCACCCCTTCTTTCTTAATGGATGTCCTTCTCAAATTGTGAAAACACTGGTAGAAACGGTGATGCATAGAAACCTACCACTCCACGTGGACAGCGTCATTCATGTTGTCATCGATAGGATTCCATAAAACCTACAAATAATTAATAATATCAAGTTGTTAATAAAATAAATTTCACAATAAATATTATTTATTAACGTACCAGCAAATGCTGGAACATTTTGTGTCGCACATCAACAGGAATATGTTCCCATGTGATCCATGGTTGAGAAAAAATAATTGCGCAATATAGCACTCCACTGTCTAATAGCTTCATGCTGAAAACTCTGAAAATGGAATAAATAATCAAACAATAAGTATATATATAAATAAATAAATGAAATACAACTAAAATATACATGTTACCATACCTTCGTGTGCATGGATCGAAACCAAGATGTGGACGTCACTCAGGGATAGGCTCAGGAATCATCAGTCGCGCAAGACCGCACCCCCTTCGCGTACCTCCTGAACCACCAGTAGGTTGAGGGTCAGCTGATCCCACATCCTCATCATCCAAAGGTAGCTCATCCTCTTCTAACTCATGTAATAGATCAGAGTCCATCTGAAACACAAAATGATTGTTATTAGAAGATAGTTGAAAATAACTATTATATATAGATATATATTAGTTATGATTATGACCAGCATTTAATTGTTTCAATGTTCATCTTCATCCTCTTCTTCATAGCTGTCAATGTCAATGGCTTTATCTTCATCCTCAGCATCATCAATATCCATATAAGTTTTAGTTTTAGTATCGCTTGTCATTTCAAATTCATTTGTAACATCATTAACATCTTCATCACCGTCGATACTTAATTGTGGGGTGTCATCGTCGATATTCACGTCTCTTTGTGAATCCGATGGATTTTGAGTCGTCACTTGAAAAATTTCAATTCCTTCCACTTCAGTGGAACCACATTCAGTTTGAGTAAACTGGTTTTCCCGAGATTTCATTTTTATTATGCTCCACCAATCACTCAAGTCTCTTGAAGTAGCACAGTACTTTGCATAATAAATTTGATGTGCTTGTTGAGCCAGTAAAAATGGTTCATTTACTACAAGAAGACTTTTATATTTAATATTGATGATTCCATGAGTCGGATGAACACGCAATCCTCTATCAGTATCCAACCACTGACATTTAATCATTGTTATGTTATTCTGTCCTAGATAACAGAGCTCAATAATTTCATCCAAAATTCCATAAAAGTCAACTTCAGTTTCTCTATGATGTGATCCTCTCAATAAAACTCCATTGTTCATTGTTTTTTTTGATTCCACGTATGCATGTGTATGAAATCGAAAACCATTCACCACATATACATTATAATATATAACCATTTTGGATGGTGGGTTACTCAATATACACAGTTTCTTATCAATTTTATCATCATATTGAGACACCTAAAAATTTGAAAAAAAAATATCAATATAATAAATAATAAACAGAATTTATATTAAACCATCAATAATTTATGGTACCATTTTTTGAAACCATTGAGAAAAAAAATTTGTCTGTTTTCATCAAGAGAAGCTGCTGTAATTTGTAGAAGTTATTTCTTGATATGATTATCATATAACCTACAAATAAAATAATTTTAAATACCGTAACATAAATTATAGAATAAGTGATAGAAGCAATCATAGGAAAAATGATGTCATTTCTTCACAGTTGAGCAGAATGTATGTATGAGCTCTGTGATGTTCATCATCTGAAAGCCATCGTTCATGAACTCCACCAAAACCAATATTTAGCTAATAAAAAACTGTTATTTGATTTTCCATTTCTTCTTTAACATTACCATCATTTCTTCCCATGTGATTCTATTTTGAGGGATATTGAGATTCAAAATAATGAGAGCAGAAAAAAGGAATTTCCTCTTGCACATAAGCTTCAGCATTGAGCCTTAAACTAATGCTTTGTTACGTATTTTTTTATTTAATTTCTGTATGCATCTCTCGAATGGGTACATCCATTGAAACTATACTAGACCTCCACATTTAGATTTAAGTGGAAAATGTAATATCAGATGTTCCATTGAGTCAAAGAAAGCTGGTGGAAATATTTTTTCCAGTTAACATATAATTACAGCAACATCTTCTGCCAGTTTTCTTAGTGCATCGTAGTCTGTTGTCACTAAACAAATGTCTCGAAAAAAATATTATATGTCTATTATCGAATCCCAAATCATAGAATTCAACAAACCTCTGAATCCAATCGGCATAAGTCTTTCCATTATAACATGACAATCATCACTTTTTAATCCAGTAATATAACCACTCTTAACACATCTGTCCAAATTGGAAGCATAGCCATCTAGAAGTCTCAAATCTGCAATACACTGACAAAATAATAAGTGACTCTCTTTGGGCATTGTATAAGCTGCTTTTGGCTTCATTAACCTCTTTGATCTGACATTTTCAAGTAATTCAAGTTCTGGTCGCCTGCAAATTTGGGAAAGATCTAATCGTGCCTTTATAGTATCTTTGGTCTTACCTGGTGTATCAAAAACTGTATGAAATAAATTATCAAAACTGTTCTTCTCAATATTCATAACATCCAACATGTGGCTGACCAACAAATCAGACCAATATGGAATATCATAAGAAATGCTCTGTTTTTTCCAATTATGTTCTTTCCCAAAGCCATGAATTTTTTGTTGGTTTACTATTGGTCCAAATGTGATGGGGGTAATGAAAAACCAACTGATTTTAACTCTGTACCTAAGATCATCTTTGGAGGTTCATCCCTTTCAATTGTACCTTTTTTGAAATGATATTTGTTCCACCGAAAAGGATGATCGGTTGGAAGAATTCTACGGTGACAATCAAAATAGCATGGTTTTTCACCATTGACCATTATAAAGGATTTGTTTTCTTTCATACAGTAAGGACATGATTTCGGAACATGTGTACTCCAACCAGATAACATGCCATATTTCGGAAAGTCACTAACCGTCCACATCAATGCAGCTTTTAATATGAAATTTTGTTTCACAGCAACATCATTTATATTAACAACATCACTCTACAAAGCATTTAAATCATCAATCAATGGTTTCAAATAAACATCAATATTCATTTTCAGATATCCTGGGATTAATAGAGTCAAAATATATAAGGCTCCTTCATCAACATCCATGGAGGAAAATTGTACGGAGTTATAAATATATGCCAACATGAATACTAACAACCATAAGAACCAAATGGACAAAAACCATCAGTAGAAAGACCCAATCGCACGTTTCGGGATTCTATAGAAAAAGACGGATATAGACGGTCAAACATTTTCTATGAATCACCATCAGATGGATGATTCATGCTTTTATCAGTTGAAATCTTGGTTTTGTGTCATGACATCATTGACGATGTGTTCTGAGACATAAATAAATGCAGCAACCTGGGTGTAAAGGGGAAATATCTCAACTATTTTACTAGAATCGATCTAGACTTCCCTTGTTGAGATTCTTTATACCTCGATTGTCCACATGTGGGACAAATATCCAATGACTCATTTTCGCCAGAATATAATATGCAATCATTTGGACATGCATGAATCTTCCGATAACTAAGGCCCAAATTATGAATCAACCTCTTTCTCTCACAGTAATTTGTAGGCAAAACATTTCCTTCAGGTAACAGTGTTTTATCCAAAGAAAATATCTGATCAAAACAATTGTTTTAAATTTCATTATCTGATTTAATATCCATAAATTTTTCAACCGCTTCTAATTTGCTTATCTTGCAACCATGATTTAATGTATCCTCAGCAGACCTCAACAACTCATAAAATTCTGATGGTGCCAACTCAGGAGTTAAATCAATATCATTGTGAGTTTTAGTTTGTTGCACAAATAGACCTGCAACATCATGTACTAAATTTTGAAATCGTGATGGATCCGAAATAAAGTTATTAGGATCTTCTCTGGAACTGCGTTCACCGTATCCATACCGAAAAACATTATCTAGTTGAAAACCAAACCACAATAGATGTCCCCCAACCTTGTCAAATGTTTCAAATGTTCTCAGAGCACATTTTTTAGAAGAACATTTAATTGTGCCTTCTAAAACATATTATGGCGTTGATTATGAAAATGCTAAGAAAGCTTTAACACCCTTAATATATATATGATTTAAACCAGAACCACCGGGATTTTTGCGCTGATTTATCCAAGCTCGATCATCTAATAATGACTGATGTCGACTTCCTTGTTCCATATTTTTCTACATAAAATATAAAATCATCACTGTTTTTGAATAGTTTGAAATTATAAAAACACTATCTAAAAAAGAAGATAAATAATTACAACTACTTAATAATTATCATTAATTAAGGACGACGTAATTTCCAATGGATTGATGACTACTCTTTTGTCCGAAATCTCATTTAATTGCATCTTTATCAGACTTATTATTGATAATTATTTCTAATTATACCTAATTATTTCTAATTATGAAAAATTATTACAATTTATTACTAATTGTTACTAATAATAACAATTTATTACTAATTATTACAATTTATTACTAATTATTATAATTTATTACTAATTATTACAATTAATTACTAATTTTGCAATACTTAGAAATACTTAGCAAAAGGAAAAATGCTTTAATAATGAAAGGAAATTTGGTAATCATCATTATAGAGATGATTACAAATTTTCCCTTCATTATCCAGGCATATTTTGTTTACTAATTATTAGTAATAAAAAAATATATTAACAATATTTACGAAATAAATAATATTAATATTATTAAAATAATAAAATATTTATAAAATATTAAAATTATCAATATTCACAACAGACTTTGTTCTATTATTAACATGTTCCAATCTCAAAGGGTTGTTAATTGTGAAGTTGTGCACAATAAAATTTTTGTGTCCGTCATGTCCAATGTAAACACTATATTTGTACTTGCGTGGTTGATCACTTTTCAAGTAGTGTTTCAATAGGATGACATAAGTAATGATGTTCTTTTCCCTAAGAATCATCTCATATGACACTTTACATAGATCATTCTTCCTTAAAAATTTGATGGGATATCATTATTTTTTCCTTAAATTTTCAAGGATGAATGTTCTATGTAAAGGTTCATGTGAGATAATTCTTATAGATAAGAAGGGCATGACTTGGTTTGTCTGATTGCAACATTACTTACGAGGTGATCAACCATGCAAGGAAAATTATAGAGTTTACATTGGACATGGCTGACACAAACTTTTTATTGTGCATGACCTGACCATTGGCAACCCTTTAAGATTTGAACATGTTAAGAATAGAGCAAAGCCTATTGCAAATATTTATAATTTTAATATTTTATAATTTTTTATTATTTTAATAATGTTAATAATGTTTTTTCATAAATATTGATAATATAATTTTTTTTGCAAATTATTGCTAAATATTTCTAATTATTGGTAATTATTGCTAATTATTACAAATTTTTGCTAGTTATTTCTAATTATTTCTAATTATTCCTATGTATTCCAAAGTATTCCAAAGTATTCCTATGTATTCCTAAGTATTCCTAAGTATTCCTAAGTATTCCTAAGTATTCCTAAGTATTCCTAAGTATTTCTAATTATTCCTATTTGTTCCTAATTATTACAAATTATTCCTAATTATTACTAATTATTCATAATTATTCTTAATTATTACTAATTATTCCTAATTATTACTAATTATTCCAAATTATTACTTTTTATTCCTAATTATTACAAATTATTCATAATTATTACTAATTATTCCTAGTTATTACCAATTATTCATAATTATTACTAGTTATTGCTAATTATTGCTAATTATTTCTAATTATTTCTAATTATAACTAATTATACCTTATTATTTCTAATTATACCTTATTTTTGCTAATTATACCTAGTTATTGCTAATTATGCCTAATTATTTCTAATTATACCTAATTATAGCTAATTATTCCTAATTATAGCTAATTATACCTTATTATTGCTAATTATACATAATTATTTCCAATTATTTCTAATTATTCCTAATTATAGCTAATTATACCTAATTATAGCTAATTATGACTAATTTTAGCTAATTATTACTAATTATAGCTAATTATTACTAATTATAGCTAATTATTACTAATTATTCCTAATTATTCCTAATTATTCCTAATTATTCCTAATTATATCTAATTATTCCTAATTATATCTAATTATTCCTAATTATTACTAATTAATCCTAATTATTACTAATTATTCCTAATTAAAAATATTTATTCCAAATAATTACTATTTATTCCTAATTATTACTAATTATACCTAATTATTACTAATTATTTCTACTTAATACTATTTATTCCTAATTATTACTAATTATACCTAATTATACCTAATTATTCCTAATTAATAGTAATTATTCCTAATTAATACTAATTATACCTAATTATTACTAATTATTCCAAATTAATACTAATTATTCTTAATTAATACTAATTATTCCTAATTAATACTATTTATTCCTAATTAATACTATTTATTCCTAATTATATCTATTTATTCCTAATAATATCTATTTATTCCTAATTATATCTAATTAATGTTATTATAACTAATTATTTATAATTATAACTAACAATATCAAATTCCTAGTAAAACTAAATATAAATAAAAATCAATTAAAATCTAATAAAATTTGAACTACTAAACAACAAATAATATTAACATAAAAAATTAAATAAACATAAAAAATAAAATAAAAATACCTTAAACATTGATATTTTGAAGATATTGACGCCCTCCGATTGATCTCGTATAAAAAACATCAACTAAAAAAAATTCTCTTTAAAACTGAAGAATGAAGAGAGAAGGAAATCAAGATCTGAATGATTTGTGAAAAAAACAGATGGGGGTATATATAGGTTATATTAGTTGCGAGGGAATTATTTTTGACGGGCTTCCCGTCGCAAATGGTCGTATTTGCGACGGGCCCCATCGCAATTACCCTCACCCGCATTAATTATAGTCGACGGTTAAAATGTTATTTGCGACGGGACCCGTCGCAAATTGTACCTGCCGATAATCTTTTGGGGATGGGATGACATCCCTTTGCAAAAGGTTATTGACCACCACTAGGTATGTGCGACGGGTCCCGTCGCAAATACACATGTGTGGCTTGTGCACCAAACTGTGCCAAACTATTTGCGACGGGAGGTGAAATCCCATCACAAATACTTGGTTATTTATGATGGCAAGAGATCCCGTTGCAAATACTGATTTTTCACGTAGTGAGTGGTGGAGATCACTGGTGATGATGGGAGTGTATTCAAATTTAAAAACCAATATCCAAATGATTATTCTCAAGAAAATAATGTATTAGGAAAAATATCTTCAATAAATATTGAATTATAATATGAATATGGAGCATTTAGTGATAAAAATTATATAATGAATTAACAAGGATAGAAAAAAATATTACATCAAAATATAAATATTTATAATTTTTTGTTGTGTTTAAGGTAACATGATTAGATTGTTTTATGTAATTGAGTTCTTAATTGATTTATTATATGAAATAGTATGTTTATATGTGTTTTAATGAAATATAGATGTTTTTGTAACTTTATGGAAAGAAATATAAAAAAAATCATAGGATGTATTTAATCCCATGTATGGATAGACATATGTTATACCTAACCCTGTGTGAGATCATTGAACACACACAAAATATGAGGAACAACACACATGGATAAACAAATGGTCTATTATACCATCCACATGTCCCATATGTTTCATGGAGTCCCTTGAAAATAATAACCCACCCTTTCCCTATTATTCATTTTCTCTCATCTAGAAACACTAAAAATATAACATATCTCCCTCTCTAAACCAGAAAACCCATTTATCTCACCCCAATCCTACTATATACCTTCAAATATATGAATTTTGTTTCTTTTACATGTCATTTAAAATCTCCAACATATTCTTTGAGTCTTCCTTCTATTTCGTCTATTTTCATTCAAGGCATCTTCATTCCCAATCCCCATTTTCTATTATATTTAAAATACATTATATTCTTCTATACATTTACATATTATCTTATCTTTTTATATTCCTTCCATTTTCCTAGTCACATTGTTATTTATTTTCCAATAATCAAAAATAAATAAAAATATAAAAAAATTACTGATCCAAAAAAAACTATACGATTAACATTTTTAGAAAATTATTTTGATTGTTTTATTTCCATATGTTAATATATATATTTATATTAATGTTTTTCCAACATATTCCCAATTTTTATGGACCTATATATTCCTATTATATCCCACCACTACCTCAAGTGATCAGGGCCTTTTAAATCTAGATCTTGGTCACTACCCAATGATACCCATATCTTCAAACCCCCTGGTACTAGAATCATACTTGTATTCGAGACATCATAATAGAACATCCTCTAAAAATTCTTAATTTGTGTGCATAAATTATGTTACATCAATGAAATTTTTAAATGAGGCATGAATAATGATCTTAGGGAATATTATATTCATTGTTTCCTCTTTAGAGTTTACACCATATGTTATCCCCAATACTAAGAACTTGTCAATGAGTTTGGATCCACTTTACATTTAATGTAATGTTTCAATATTGATGAGAAGATAAATATGATTAAAGGGGTGGTTGATTTTAACTTATTATTTTGGATCAACAAAACTATATTACCCTTTTCCAATTCACCTACCTCAGTTGCCTATATTTTGTAGCCCAATCCCAATCATTCAATTTCCAAAAAAAATTATCTTCAATTGGGAGGGGAAAAAAATCAATTTTGGCAGACCATCACACATTATATAGAATTATATAAACCATAATTATTAAAACCTTGTAAATATTCTCATCTTTTTAATCTTATCCTAAATTATTCCTTCAAAATTTTTCTTACCCATCACCTTGAAAATAATTGGTGTTTCTCAAAATGATCCATTTTTTTATACAAGATTTTGTCATATGTAAACATATCAAACCTTCCAATATTTTTATATTAACTCCATAATTTGTTTTCCCAAACCAAAATGAGTTTTCAAGGTGGACCTTATACTACACACTTAGAAAACAACATAGCCTCGACCTTGGATCAATTGATTTATCATATTAATTTTTCATGCCTCTACTCAACATATTCATCATACATCATATATGTATATTGAAATTTAATATGTGTTAGTTTAAATTTAAATTTTATAATTTTTCCAAGGAGTAAATAGGTGACAAGGGAAGAAAAAATATGGTGGAGGGAAACTTTTGATACATTGCACCCACATTATGATACCCCCTACTCACCTACTAATGCACCACCCACAAGACCTTACATGTCAATTTCTATTCATTAATATTTTACATTGCTTAAATCAAATAAAAAATATTATTAAAGCTTATATATATATATATATCAAATTATCATGAAGAATCAATTTATATACCATGATTGGATTTAAAATAATCCGTCATGTAATTTGAGTTGCAAAATGTAGAATAATTTTACAAAACAAAGTTATGTTTCCATTATTCACCATACCCACACTAATATCCCGAAATACCAAAAACATTATCCTTACAAACCATGCATACATTAAGGGATGCTAAAATAACAACTAGGGGTGTAGGCAAAGACATATCAGGAAAATGTGGAGTAGGTGCAGATGCCACTTATAATCCAAATCAGGATGAAACCATTATAGATGGATGTAATGTCCACTTTGGAATATGATTAACCACTGGATATGAAGCTTGGAAAATATTTCCATACATTATTTTCATGAGTTTTGGTTTTATGAACATTTTAATTTGAATATTTATTATTATCTTTTTTATTTCTCATTTACATGCCTATAATGCTACAAGCGATTAGTTTATCTTGACATAATCCCCAAGGATTGCTTTATATGAATTTATGTGATCTTGTATCTTGATTTTCTTTCAGTATTTTATTTTATTAACTCAAATATATTTATTTTCATTTATTTTTATTAAGTTTTCATATTTACATTTTGAGAAACTTATCTTGGTAGGGTTTAATACATTCTTACACAATGATTTCTCTATGACACCTTATTTACAGCCACATGAACTTATTTTAACAAGAGGATACCATATTTTATTTTAATTTTATATATTTTAAAAAATATTTCTCTCTTTTATATTATGTGTATCACCTTCACTTATCAACCAATGATTTCAAACATGGAATAAATGTCTGATACTAATTATGGAGGTGGAAACTAAGAATACCACACTCATTTTTTTGGCTCGTATCGTTCCAATATAAGAATTATTTTGATGAGAATTATAAAAAATTATATTTATGTACAATGTATTTATTTGTTATATAGAAAAATATTTTTGGTGAATTGTATTCATAAGTAAAAAAAAATTGGATTACTAAAATTCCCATTAAACTAGATCAACATAGAAACTTATTTTATTTCATTAAAAATTTCATTTTAAAAACTAAAATTTTTATAACTAAATTCAGTAGAGTAATTAGAATAGATTAAAAATTTGTTTATTAAATTTTTCATATACAAGATTAGGAATGATGGTAAAAACAATTTGATACTCTATAATATTTGACATACATTCTAAATTTCATATCCTTATATAGTTCCTATAGTTATGTGAGATGATCCATACCTAGAAAATGTTATCAATTATAATAAAATATACAAAAATTACAAAATTTAGGACACCAAATTTTAACCTGAAAAGAAAAAATATATCTTTTTTCTCTTTTTATTAATTTTTTTGGTTTTGTGAATACTAAAAGTGGTCAACCTACCATTAATAATTTTTTCTATCATTATTTTATTTCTTAAACAACATGGGTAAATGAATGTTGAAAACATGATTTTTGTTTGAACAAAGACGAGAACCATCATTCTTAATGTAAAATATTTTAGATATGGAAGTTTAAGTTTAAATTACATGAGATTACATTGGTAATTCACTTTTAACCTAAGATATTCCTAATGATAGTATATGTGATATTATAAAATGATTCACTTAATATTATTTTTTATATAATTTAATAATCACCAAACCATTCCATAATTCTTATGATTTTTAAAAATTATTTCCCTTCAATATTTCATGAGGAAAATAAAATGATTAAGTATGAGAGTCTGATTTCAGTTTTTTATGATCAAACATTAGGGAATATCTTAGAAGAACATTTTCATATTCTTTCACTTATCATTTTATTTTATTAAAAATAAAATATATTTTTTTAAAATAACTTTATATTTATTGTTTCATTGATTTATGCTTGATTAAGGTGATTTATGAAATGAACGAAGGGATCTTGACTCAATTTCAAAGATGTGTGGTTGGTAGGGTTTACTAGGAAAGAAGGTAATGAAGCAGGAAACAATTCTGATCAAAAAATCATCTAAAAAATCATGCATGGTTACACACATGTTATCCGAAATTGTTCAACTAAATTGTATGTTAAACATTGTTTAAATATGAAATTGAAAGGTTAGTTGGATGGTTAACATAATCACGGTAACTAACTATACCACAGGACAAAGAACCCTCATTTACATCCTAGACATTTAATAGATCTATTATTTGACAAATTAATATCAAGTTTACAGGGAGATCCAAAAAGGAAGATAGATTTAGTGTTTCTAGAGGGAAAAGATCATCAAGGAAGCATAGTTTAGAAGTTATTAATGATCCATTAGAGGATTTGAAGAGGTTGTCAATTAGTTTTTCAATATTATCCACTATTTTTATCATAAATTTATATGTTTCAACCAATTTTTTTATAATATATCATGAATAGTCATTTTCCTACATTTCATGGGGTTAGTGAATGACAATGGAGGGTCTCCATTAAAATTCAACTCTATTTTTTACTTTTATAATGTGTGATTTTATTTTATAAATTATTTAGGTATTGAATTTATAATTCACAAGATACCGTATTCCAAATCAATAATAGAATATTTTATGATTCATGAATGAATTAAAATGAATCAATTCATGAATATTGAAAATGTTTATTTTCACAACATTGGGTTTTAGTTTAACAATTTCTCTAGAAGATAATTACCAGAGTACATAATTTATTTTAATTTATAATTATCATGATATTATAGACCAATGAAGTTAAAACATATTTTAATACCTATGATATTTTAATTCATAAGATTCATCAGTACTTAGTGAAACAATATTATAATAACCCCCATTCTAATTTTAAACCAAAAGGCATCTTTTAATTTAAGTAAATAAACCAAATTTTTGGAAACATCATTTATTTGCTTCTAAAATTATAACTTTTAAATTGTTTTACTCAAAACCCTAATTGATAATGTGATACAATCACTCATAATTTCATATAAAATGAAATGAAATAATTTTTTTCAATTATGTGTAAACCCTCAGGGTATCTACCCCGGTTATTTTACTATACCTGGTATAGTAATTAGGTTTCTCATTTTATTTTCACCACACCAACACTATAAATCATGTTTTCCAACAAAAAATATAATTAATTTACTAATGAATTTTAATAATAAATGAAATTTCAATTTTACATTTGGTTCATTCATAATTACAAAAAGACTATATTTATGATTAAAAGTTTTTTTATAATGAAAATATGAATCAAATTTTTAAGAATTATAAGATTAATATAGATTCTCATGTAATTTTAATTTGTTAATTTTATGAGTGTATTAAAATTGACTCTAAATAGTGATTTAAATTAAAGGACCATAATTATGAAATATAATTTAATATTTATTAAAAAATTTGAAATGGTAAAACCTGAAAAAATTACCATCAGTAATATATAAATTCTAGAAAATTAATCACTATTTAATAATTAATTTTTTGGAGTAAGTGACCCATCAATATAATAGGTAGTGTTCTTAGAATGGTTGAAAATGCATTTTAAATATTTAAATGTTTTTAAATGAATTGATAAAAAATGTAAACAAATGGATAAACAATCTCTAGCTATTATAAATTTTGTGAAAAAGTATTAGATTGAACTATTTCCCTTTATTTTGAAATATTTCGGATGTTAGATTGTGATTTTTGATATATAGATGGTTGTATCAATATAAATAACGGCATTGATTTCATTTTTGGTTTTAGAATGGGTAGTTTGATTTCACGTAATTGTTTTATTTAAATATAGCTCTCATAAAAGATTTTTGAGATGAATTTCTATGTCTTTATGGTCTGTTTAATGGTCCTATAGGCTGTCAATAATGACCAAGTATTATTATTTTTTGGATCCATAAGGTAAATAATATATATTTACACAGTCTTGCGGATGACACATCATGACCATGTGTTTGAATAGTTTTCAGTTAGGAGGTATTTCATGATCAACTAAATGAACTCAGGGACCATTTACTCTAATTTTACATTGTGTATTTCTTAGGCTAGAGAAAAATGAATGTTCAATTACATGGTCCTTTGCAGTTTCCATGATGACTGTGAAGTTAGGTTTAATTTAATATATTTAATAAATCATCAAATTAATCTCCACTAAAACAATCTATTTTTTCACTCTATCCTTTTTTGATGGTTCTACGGCTATTTTAGTTTGATTTTATAGATATTTCATCACCACTTGAACTAATTATTCATGTGAATCATCGATTGGGTGTTGAATCTTGGGTAAGAGCTTAATATAAATTACCGATTTTTTTATCTTGACCCCTCTGTTGGATATGATCTAAGGGAAATCATACTATTTATTCTATGAATATGGATTCTGTTTTATCATTAATCTTGTTATAGATTTTAGGATTCATCCTATTATTCTGATTTTGGATCATGGATTTTGGAATTTCCAAGAAACGATGTGTCATGTTAGGTGGCTTCAAACATTTTATGATATTGAATTATTTTATATAATTTATTAAATTATTATGATTCAAATATGATCAAACTAAATTATTTTTTTTAAATTCCTATTTTTTATATAAAATTAATATTTTCTTAACATAATTAATGTTTGGTAAAAAAAATTTAATAGAAAAAATTGGGCATTGCATCATTTTCTTTTTTTAACTAAAATTTAAATCTAAAATTGATATTTACCCTAAAAAAATATATGTTCAATTAATTATTGATGTTTGAATTATAATTATAATTATGATTTTAACTTAAAGAAAGACTATATTTTTCTAAAATAGATCTATTTAGAAATATTATAGAAAGGGATAAATTTCATAATCGATATATCATTTGTATTCCTTAAAATATGTAGGTGAATTTGTAAAATATATTTTCATGAGGTATTTTTTGGAATCTTTGAGAATTTGATATAGTAAGAAAGATACTTATGAAATGTTCATAAGGTGATAAATAGTAAGTATAACCAAGGTAAAAATTTAAAACTCACTATGGTGTGAGTTTTTTACATTTAAATGGCGATTAAAAACTTGTAAAAAAACTAATTATAATGTATTTATTTGATTATTCTCATATATACCTTAATAAAATGAGATTTGGGGAAATTGGGAGATTCTTTAAAAATTTATAAAAATATGGATTTTATAATGGAGTCTAGGAATTCTAGGATTTCTTATTGTGTTTTTAAAAACAAATAGTATATATGAATGTGGAAATAATGTGTTGATTTCAAAAATAGTATTTTTGAGATGAAATTATCTTTTGTAAAATATTTTAAAAAATGTTTTTGATTTTGTGATTTAAAAAAATGAAATTTAAAAAAAATACAATGGTTTTTGATAAGTTGACTTTGGAATGTATTTTAGATGTGTAAAATATTTTTATTAAAGTAAATTTTCATTAATAATGATTAATTGAAATTTCATATTGAGATGGCTCATACATGGGTGTGTATCAATGGCACTGACTAAATCATACAATGTTTATACTAACCAATACCTGTGGACTTCAGTGGATATGTTTAAAATATTGGTAATTATTAAGGAATTGTAAGTACTTCAATTTTCATTAGTAGGGAAGTGTAAAACTACATTAGATATATTTATTTACACATTAAATATGATCACTATAAATTTTTTATTTAAAGATATTTTTCATTCATGTGAATCATTTGGTACATGTTTTTATCAAAAGTAATTTCCCTCAAATAGTTTAAATTATCACTCATTTCTTGTCAGAAACCTATAATGATCAAGGAATACACTTCAGTCAGTGTTAAATCCATTCTTGAAAAGTAGGATTTTGACACTTAGGTTAGGGTGTTATAATAATATTCTAAGAAAATACAATTTATTAATTTCTTAAATTATGAATATATTACACATCAATCATACTTATGGTGAAGTTGGAATGTCCACATATAGTTTTTTTTAATAAGTGTTTAAAAACAACTGAAAAATTCATGAATAACCATGAAACCATGGAGTGGAATAAATTTCTGCAGTAATAATATATGTCTAATTTAAATCATGTAGGATCAAATAGTATATCAATACAATTTTAGGTTTCATCTAATTTAGAAAAAGTGCACCATTATTTTAAAATGTAAATTAAAAATGTAATATAGTAAAAACTCATCAAATAATAAAATACATCCATGAAATTTACTTAACACCACTGATTAATTAAATATATATGTAAATGGAAAACACATACATAATAGATAAAATATGATCATGATTTTAGAATTAATATTTGGTCAAAAATATTTTTTTAATTTTTTTTAAATATATATAGTTGAGAAATAAAATATTTTTCTTTAATTTATTTTTTTACCTATTTTGTAAATGTAATAACATCAATTTTAAATTCAATTATGACTTAAAATAAAAATTACATTTATATGTGGATGATGTAGTAATTCAAGGTTAGTTGTTTCTATATTTTCAAAATTATTTTATGATATTGTAAAATTTTATAATATATAAATAATTTTAGGTTATGAAATTGAGGTTGAAATAATATATTTAGATATATTAGGGCATTTTAGAGCTGGAGTATTTTTTAGCATTAAAAAATAAAAAAATCAATTTCTATTACAATCTATCATTTTTTGGTTGATAAAGTGTGTAGTGGATGAAAAATAATTGTGGAAACTTGTGATGATCACTAAATGAATTTATCGATTTTTTTTGGACATTACTAAAGATGAAATGATAGTAATGAAATTTATTACAAATAAAACATTCATTTGATTTAGAATCACATTGAATAAAAAATATCAAAAATTAAATGAAATAGATAATTTTACCAACATAACATGGAGAATTTTTTTCAGTCACAATAAATTCAACATGAAAATGGAATTTATATCATTAATATAAAATAAAAAAAAACTAACTAAAAAAATTAAAATAGTATAAATAATTTTTTGTGTCACTTATAATTTGTTTAATTTCATAAAATTTATAAATTTTAAATTATTTTGTGTATTAAATAAAATATTTTATGTATTAAAAATTCTATTAAAGCTATTTTTTTATAAATCGAACATTTTGTATATAAATTCTCTAGTTAAATGTAAAAAACAAGTTTTATGAATTTCTTTATATTCAACACTCAATATTCTATTGTTTTTTATTTTTGAATTTTAGAAGAATTTTTATATTATATGTTATGTGTAATCATATATTTTTTTCTCTCTATATTTTTCAATTATGGTTTGTGATATGGGAAATTCATGTACTTAAAAAAACATGTTCCTTGGGTGTATTTTCTATAGTTTTTTTCTAAAGTTTTTATGTTAAAAAATTGTGTGTTTTTAAATAGAATATACCACTATTTGCATTTTATTTTTTTATTGATTTAAATATTTAAAAATTCATTTACTATACTTGTTTAAATTTTTTAGTAATAATCTAAATTAGATTACAAATTTGAGGTTGTGATGGTAATAAAGATTATATTTTCTATTTTTTCTTATAATACCAACACCAATTTTAATGTCTTATTATTTTTTTATTTTTATTAAATAGAGATATGTAACTCTAAATGTCTCTATATAGTAAATTCATTTTTTTAATATATATAACATATTTTAAAATAAATTTATTAAGGGTCGTTGAATTATAAAATATTTTGAATATATATTTAAATATTATGTTTATGGCATAAAACATGTTTTTTACATTACTTGTAATTAGGTTCATTTAATTAAAAATAATTTCCTTATTAACTTAAATATTTTGTGATATAATTTTCTTGTTCTTCATTATTATATATATTCTTTAATTTATTATTTTTATTATAAATTTTACATTTTTATTAAAATATTTTGTCGATATTTTTTTATTATGTTATATGATAATAATAATAATGTGTGTATGTGTTGACATATTTATTGTTATTTATCTTAACATATCCCATTGGTTTTAATATTTTTTTATTTTTTATATTTTAAGTTTTATATGTTGTAATAATTTCCCAAATTGTGAATATATTCTATAACAAGAATATAAATTAAATTTTGGCCTTGTAGTTTTTATTAGACAAGATAAAATGGTCTCAAGCTAGTTGAATTTTGGTAAAGCTCATAAGCTAGTCTAACCTTCAATATTTTAATCATTAAAAAGGGGATTAAAAAGATTTCTAAAAATGACCCTATATAGGTATGGTCCAGAGTATGTAGTCATCTTCAACCCATGGGCCTCAGGCCTATTTGATAATTTTGTTTTATACTTTTTAATTCCATTCATGGTTCCACCACACATTCTCTTTTCCTACCACAAAACATGAATAATCCACGATCCCTTTCTTGAACACACTTTGCCTCATATAATGCATCTCACCCTAATATTTTCCCCTATTTTCCATACCCAATATCTCTTATTCATTACTCTATAACTTCCTTTATACCACCCTCTTGTAGTATCTGTTTGACATTAACTATTACCCTAACATCCCCAACACAATCCACAGGCTATCTCCCCACAACACATAACATAGGTTGATGCAGTTTCAAAATAGGTTTTTAAGGGAAGTTTAATGGTGGAATAATTGATGAATTATATACTTTTAGATAAATTAAATAATTAATTAATCATTAGAAAAACTAATTGGTTCCATGGATTCTAAAATACTCTTTAGAAGAAAGAAAATTCATTTGGAATCCGTATGTTCTTTAGTGGTGATGGGACTCCAAAATCGATAAAACACAATAAACATGAAGATCACATGTCATCCTCGGGAGGAATATTAGTAGTTTCTATAATATTTGGTATTCCACAATAATTAAAATGGATTGAGTTGATATGACAACTTTCTTACCATGGTCCTACCCAACACATACAGAAAAAGAGTCAGGAATATGAATTTTATCATGTTCATAAAATAGTTCAAGAAGTGTAATTTTAAAATACGGTTACACAAGAAGAGGAATGGGAAAACTATGAATTTCCCACCCTTATTTCATTCCTAGTTACTATGCCATTGGAAAATTTATTTTTCATACTTTGTGGGTATTCTTTTTTTCCCATTTTCTTTTTATTATTTAATTAATTATTATTTTAATTATTTTATGTATTATATTTAATATTATAAACATTATAAAAATGTTTTTAAACATTTTCTTAGTATTTTCTACTTTTTAAAATAGGTTTAAATAAATACATAAATATTTTATATAAAATAAAAAACATGTTTTGTAAATCACTTATAATTGGGATTAAATTATTAAAAAATAAGAAAAATTATAATTAAATTTTTTTGTTATAATATATATGTTATAAATTATAGATTTTAATTTAATGAAAATGATAGATATTTATATTAATGTATATCCTATATATAAATTAATTTATATTAAAGGTCATTATTTATTTTTTTTGGATTTTAATTAAACTAGTGTATATTAAATGGTGGATTTGGATTTAATGAGTGTAATATATGTGAATTAATGTTTTCAAATGTAAAAAAATAATTAATCCTATTTAGTTAATCAATTAAGATATACTGTTATAGTGATCCCCAGTGAAAAGAATAAAATTATGGGATTTCATATTTAGAAACTAATATATTATGTCCTATTTTTTATGGGGATGATTGAAAATGATGAATTTTATCCTCAAAGTTTAGGTTATATTTTTTTTTATCCCTGAATCATATGCATTATCCAATTATTAAATCTTCCCTCTTCAAAAATAAAAATAGACACATAAAGAAACTCAAGGGACTATTTATAAATTTGTATAACTGATCTCCAAGACTGAAAATAAATCTAACCATGATAATCTAGGAATAAATCAAATCGTGTTATTACATTATTTAGGGTCAAACAAGAACCTTCCTATGTGTGGTGATTATATCAAAAGTAAATCTTAAATTTATAAAAAAATTTGTTAGAGAAATTTTTTTTAATAACTGATATTCATGGTGGGTTTTCATTTATTGAGGAAATTCTGACGTTATTTATTTTTATTATTTGGTATTAGATTTTGGAATATGTTTTTATTTATATAGTTGTTTTCATAATTGTAATTGTAATTTTTTCTATGATTTAGGATAACATTAGAATCAAATAGTATCTTAGGGGGTGATATTAAATAATTATTAACTAAAACATATTCCTCTAAAGTAACTTTAGTTATTTAAATTAGTTTTATTTTATGTATGAAAATGTTTTTTATGTAATTAAATAGAGTAATTTGTGATCCCAAATGAATTTCAAAACATTAATTATCCATAACCACACTTTTCTTGGTCAATGAGTGTTTTTTGTTTAGTTCATATGTGAATAAAGAATCATCCAAATGATTTTTTATTTTTCTACATGTTATTATTTAATTATAATTTGTTCAATATTAAATGAATTCTAATTACAAGTTAACATATCTATCTCAATACTTAATATTAATATGGTACATGGTATCTTGAGATAGGGGCTTCCTTTATTTTATATTTTAAATATTTTTTCTACAACACTTTTTTGGGTTTATTAGTTTCATTTTTTTATATTTAGTTTTATGTTATTCTATTAATATCAATTCTTTACTTCACTATATAAAAATATTGAATGGATCAAAAATTAACTCATGAAAAAATATCTTATCAATCGATATTAGACTCATGGACTGAGACATTATGTTAATGGTTCTTAACCCACTAGTCTCAGTAATGAGAGTACCATAAAGGATATATAGGATATTAAAAATTTAGAGAAGTAAAATTTGATTGGTCTAAGGGTTAAAATTTATGTCATCCCAGAACCATTTAGGGGAACATCCTCTAAAAATTTTTATATATCAAATGATTTCTTACTAGAAATTGAGATAAAAAAATTCAAGAACAAAAAGGTTTAAACTAGTACAACCATAGAAAATTGTATCTATATGATGTATAATGTTAATAGTAACATAAGAGATTACATTATGGAAATGTCACATCTTTCAACAAATATCAATAAACTCATCATTGATTTTTTGG
Source organism: Viscum album (assembly GCA_963277665.1). NCBI lineage: Eukaryota > Viridiplantae > Streptophyta > Magnoliopsida > Santalales > Viscaceae > Viscum > Viscum album. Next base: position 1,329,792,412 of record OY728162.1, read on the forward strand.
AGATATTTTGGTGAATCTATATTTAATATCTCCTTCAGAAAATTTCGTCTAGTTTTTTGTGATATATAACAATCAAAAATACTCATGGACCTAAATTATATAATTTCTAAATATGTTCATAAATAATAAATATTGAAGCATAATAATACTAAGAATTAACATTATTTTAGTTCCTCTAATTACATAAGAAAATTCAAAATAAATGAAGATGAACATAAGTACATCATATAAATAAATAATAAATAAATAAAAATAGAATAAAATGAATATAGTTATAACTTTTCTGATGCAACAGGTTATTGGAAAGAGAAATAATTTAACTTTTATTCTATTTTTTATAAGAAATTTAGTATTATTAATTTATTTTTTCTAATATCAATTAAAGTTTTTTTCCTGGACACATATGGAGGATTGATTATTAGTTATAAACACACAACATTTTATCCATAAAAACATTTGGATCCTAATCAACCCTAAAAACTGGAATAATATAATAAAATTCTATGAATTTGATTAATTAGTATTTCCATGATAGTATTACTAAGGTTATAAAATCCTAATGTCATTAAAAGGAACATTTATGTTGGAATTGTAAAGATTGTGAATTTAGAGAAAATTTTGAATTTTATCTTCACTCTTAAGGATTTATTTTATTTAGATTCGAGTGAGATTTCTGTTGTATCAAATTATTGGTGGAATTTAATTTTGATATCTTCTTTGGAAAAATATTGATACTTCTGTAAATTAAATAATTTTAAATTTGGATTATTTAAAAATTATAATTTAGTTTGATATACTTCATTATCAGTGTTTTTTAAAATATAATTATAGGATACCAAAACTACATATGGTGAATCCTAGAATTCCAATGGTTAGGGTTTAATGTTTAAATTAACTAGAGATAATTCAAGCTCATTTTTTCATAAAAACATAAGTCACATAAAAATTAGAATTCGGATAATTGTGTCTATTTTAATTATTAACCCTATTGATTTTTCATATTTTGACCTATATGTCAATTATCTCATGGGGAATCAAAAAAATGTTAAAAATTTTAATATGAATATGAAAAATAGATTTCTTAAAACATTTTCAAACAATATATTTTCATACCATTACATATGACTTTATAAAATGGTCTAAATGAATTCATGACATTTATTGATGACTACAAAGGATATACATATCTTTTTCACATTCATGAAAAATAATAATCACTAGATAAATTCAATAATTATAAATTTTATGTATAAAATCTACTGAGAACAATGATCAAATGAATTATATTTTATTATGTTGTTGATTACTAAGATTGATATGAAATTTTATGGGAAAACATTATGGGACTACTTTCAAAATTCCAAAATAAATGTGGTGTCCTCCCACATTACTCCATGAAAAGGTCTAAAACCATGAATAGTGTTCCAAAATAATGAAATAGAACATATAAAGACACGGTAAAAAATAATTATTAGATATTTTACCTGAGTACAGTCACTATGGGGAGAATATTTAAATACATTATTTTACATTCATAATAGAGTACAAACTAAGGAAATTAAATAGCCCTTCTTAGTTATGGACATGTAAGAGTCTTAGTATAAATCTCTTCAAAATTTATGGATGTCCAGCCAAGGAAATACCTTTTGTGTTGAATCGGTATTCTATGTTATACATAATTGTGGGATCCATTATAAATAAATAAAATATCATCATACCTCAAATTCTGGTTCTCACCAAGGAAAATTTCAATAGATATATGAACTAGTCACATTAACAGGATCCACTAGAGAGATTAAAAAATCAATTAAAAAGGACTATATTGTATTTCTCATAGAATATGAACTTTAAATTCAATATTTATAAAATAATATAATAAATATTTTTTTGTACATCAAATCCATGAAAACTCAAAAGTGGATTGATGTTATGAATGAAGAGATAAATGTAATTAAGGATAATTGTATGTGGGGACTTTTACCATTTCATGACGATTCACATAAATTTTCATTGAAATTGATATTAAAAACAAATAAGGAATAATAAGGTAATTTGGAAAGGTAAAAACCATGTATTGTAACTAAATACTTTACATATAACTATGTCGGGAATTATAACGATACCTTCATAAATTTTTCATTCAAAGAGTATTTATAGAGAATAATGGAACTAGTGGCACATTTTTCTCTTGAGTAACACTATATATATATTAGTAAAACATATTTCAATATATATATTAAACAAAAAAATTATGTAATTTCACTAGAAAACATTATTTTTTATGATACAATGAATATATTAGTAAATTAAACAAATATCCTTATGGTATCAACCAACCATCCCACTAATGGTATCATATGTTCCACCAAATCGGTGTACTATTTGGTTTCATGTTGGATGTAGTGGATGATTTTCAATATTATATGACTATTAAGAGTTTTTTATACTTTCATATTATTATATGTTAATGAAATATTGCTATACAATAATGATATAGGCATGTTTTGTGAAACCAATAGTTTTCCAAGTATGAACTATAACTACCTCATACCCCCACACTTGGATATGATGTCAAAACATCATCCTTACATTTATGAAGTTTATGTTGATAAATGTGACCCATTTTTAACAATATAAAGATTATGAAATCAAAATGAAAATAATATATCACTAACATACCCAAGGATCATTTAGTTATGGAGTTTTGGATAATTAGGATAAATTCTTTCATAAATAATACTCATAACTTCAAGTGATTGTTTTTTCACATATCCATATTTTCATATTAAATATTAAATCCTCAAATTATATAATGAAATTCATCGCACAATAATAATTTAATGAAAAAAAAGAATTCAAAGTCATTCCTCAAACCATGAAAAAATGGAAATATAATAATAGTGAGCTCAGACACTCAATAAGGGTAAACTAAAGAATTTAAAATTGAATTTAATCAATGAGAATAATATGTGCATAAGGGTATGATGATATTATCCATGTCCATGAGAATGATAGATAAAATCATACCCTTCAAAACCTATATTAATAAATGTGAAATAGCATAAATATATAACAAATTCAATAGTTAAAGTAATCAATCTTCACGACCCATGTAATGTCAATATTGATTTATTTAAGCATTAAAAATTCATAGATATCCTAAATAAAACATATTGATATATTGAAAAACATTATTTATAGAACCATACAAGAACCCTTATATATGGGATAAAATCTCTAAGTTATACACAAAATATCATTGGAGGAAAAATTTAACTAGTTAATTTTGTAATATATTATGATTAACTAATAATTAGTCAATTCTTTCATCAATAACCAATTCATTAGAGATCTTTATTAGGATCATCCATTTGTATAAGTAGTATCACAATCAATTGTTCATATAAGCCATATCAGGATCACCAATTAGTATAATTTGAACCAGTCTCACCCATCATCATTAATAATTTCCAAGTATTGTTGGAGAATAATACATTCTGAATCTTCGTAATTTTAATATAAAACCATTTAAAAAAATCACCAATCCTTCAGAGCGATATTAACCTGCGGGGAAAATTGGATTCAGAAAAATCACGTTAAAACAATCATCCTAATCCATGAAGGGAAATAATATGGATGATATTATAAGATCATAATCCAAATGTAGTAGATTATTCCTTAAAGGATCGTGACATATTGGAAAATACCTTTAAAATAATGTTTAAAACATACCATTGAAAACATGGTAAAATACTATTTTTGGTAATATTTTATAAAAAATTGAAAAATATTAGGAAATTAATTATCTCTAAAAATTACCATGGAATATTATAAAATAATATTTGTTGAAATAACTTTCATAACAATAGTAAAATATATACATTAGGTATACATTAAAATAAAATATTATTTTCAAATTAGTGTAGAAATTAATAATCGAATTATAGGGAAAACTTTAAAAAATATTGATTTTTAATAATTTGTAAAAATTGTAAACTGTATATGAATATGACAATAAAAAAATTATGTTTAAATAATTTCAATCATGATAATATTTTAGAAAATAATTGTAGCGAAGAAAAATATTATCAGTGTAAAAAAAGGATATAAGATCGGTATCACTTATAAACAACTTACTTGATGTTAATTTAATAATTAATAGAGGAAATAGAAATTAAACATGTAAAAAAAATTCATAACCACATGATAAGAAAATATATGTGGTTAAATATAAAAAGTAATATGATTCTTCCCAATGAAAATTTGATCACTCATAATATCGAGATAAATGGTAATCATATACACATAATGAATTCATATATGTACATACCATAATCATATCTTGCAAAGAAGAACAATTTGAGGAAAAGAACATTGAAAAGGATCTTATAATTAAATTGATTATTAATAAATAGAGTGATTATGTGTAATAAATGTTAATAAAAAACACTAGAAATATAAAATAATTAATAAAAATCATTACAAATATACTCTTGGTGTAATATAATAAATTAATAAGTGACTTCACTAAATAAAATAAAATTTAGTTAAGAAACCCCATACCACTTTGTAACTTTTATGAATTATCCTATTGGGTTAAACAATGTGAATTATAAATTAAAAAAATTATAAAATATATAATAAATAACCTTTAAAGGGAGTTTTATGAACACTATAAAAAATAAATTTTGTGTTTGACAATAAAATATGCATCAACGAAGGGAAATTGGGATAATATCTCTTACCTTGAGTCTAGAATTTCCATTTATATCCTATAACTTATTTTTAATAAAATTATATAAATTATTTTATTACATAATAAAAATTAATTTATTTAATACCTTTCCCATAAACTAGTTATTTCATATATTTTAATTTCCTTTTTTAAATTCTACATAGGGTGTTTTGAGGATGGTCGGTCCATAATTTTAGAAGGCTTTACTTTGTAAAAAATGGTAAAAGGAGTCATTATTCCATCTTATCTATAATAAAAATCATGAAATAGTGATAATTTTTAAACATTAATTATACTTTTAAAACCAAACATAAATTATGGTTATGAAAAATGAATTACCTTACTATCATTGAGAGTGTAGGGTGTACCTACACATAAAAACATTTTCATTTTTCAATGATCAAGAAGGAATGAAGAAGAGTATTATATTAACATTGATGAATTTTTATTAAATAATATATATCAAATTATATCTTTATGTACTTTATATGTACTATCCATTTTTTGTAACAATGAAAAACTAATCACATCACTTCTAGGAGGTGTTAATATTCACATACACACAAATGATAAAGTAATTTTTCTACAGATAGAAAAGTTAGAAATTAAAAGATATATTAAATTTAAATAATTATAATTTTTAATTATTATAATATATATGTGTATATATATATTAAATTCAGAGTGATATCAATCTGTGATATTCAGTGATGGAAAAAAATCACATCTATTTGTGAGGTGGTAATACGCCATAACCAATAATTTTTGTTTCATTTCCCATTTGATAAAAGAGGTGAAGGAAATAGGATATAAAATTAAGATAATAAAATATCAATATATAGAATATAAAAATTTTGCTATTTCATCATGGATAAATAATATTTAAAGGAGTTAGATTGGAAAATACCCAAACCTAGTGACCTAGAGTCAGTGGCTACATTATTACACAAGCACTATATACAAGGAATCACATCTATAAGGATATAATATTTATTTAGTATTGAAAAATTATACTCATACATTAAATTCACATTAAATTTGAAATAATAAAATAATAAATATTTTTTTACTTGATATCTACATTACTCCCCTAATCATATGCTTGAATATCAACCACAAAACACTTCTGGTTATAATGGGGAATATAAAACAAAATAAAAGGTGAGATTATATACTCAGTAAGGGTATTTGTACAGTAGATGATATCATAAGTAAATAATTCATAATAAATATATAAAGTTAAATATCTGAAAACACATTCCATTTAATCAATAACATGATCATAATATAATAGGAATAAATTAAATTCAAATAATGTTACATGGATAATGACATGAGCTTAATATTATCCAAGGATATTATAAATATTCACATAATCAACTAAATATCATTAACAAATATCATAATTAGGGAAATAATAATTCTGGATATAATAAAAAACATAAAAGGCCTCATCCCAAGAAATATTAGTATCAATTAATCATGGAACGACATATTACCTAAATGCTTAATGCCTTTTCCAAATTCCCAATGAAGTTTGTCTCAAGAGACCAACTTATTCATCGAGGGGTAATGAAATTTTAAGTCCCACTCATCACTCAATAATTCAAATTAATTCCCAATATAAAATGAGTTAAATATAATAAAAACAAAATTATTATATTAGAAAAATAAATATCAGCTATAAATACTTACCCAAATCAATAAACATAATCATAAACCATCAAGAGTAATATTTAGAATGGTAAAATAATGTTACATCCCCTGTTAAAATCATCATAAACTATCTCAATAAATAAAAAGTATAGTCTCAATAAAATATATCATCAATGGAACATTAGAAGGATAATAGTTGTTTTCATTTATGTATATAAATTCCATTAAAATATCTTTAAAATCATTCTTTAGTAAAATAATATTTCCACTTTTAAAATAAACTTCCAAAACATAAATTATAAAGATATTCTAAAAATTTATTTCTATGAAAATAAGAATAGAAAACTATAAGTTTTTATTTAAAAAATTTATTTTCTTGGATGTAAATAAAAATATTAATGTTTTATATGTTAAAGGAAAAAGTTCCTCTCATACTTTAGAAAAAAATAAAAATGTCCCTCATTCAGAAAATGAAAAAAAGATTCTTTTTAATCCATTATATAAAACATAAATCATGGATAAAATGTGTTTATAAAATCACATGGATATGGTTATAAAAATTTTTAAAAATGTTTTGACAAAGCATTGACCATAAGGGAAAAGGGTTTTCCATAGAATAGGAAAATAAAATAGATTTCCTCCTAGAACAAATAAATTATTTCCATTTTTGTTACTTCTGAATCCTAACCCCAACGAAATAAATTACATCAAATTTACTTTAAATATGAATAATATAAATGGATACATAATATAACATATCAAATGGTCGGTATATGCCCAAACAAATAAGTGGTAGAATATTTCTCACGAATGTCAAAGTAAGATGGGAAACCCTATACTCAGGTTCGACTTCCTTTGTATGAGTCTGAATATCCTAAATAATAAATATATATTTGTTATAAATATATTAAGTTGAAAAACATTTATATATATTATATCATATATGATATACCTAAAATATTTTATCACACGTTTAAAATTTATCTTTTGTTAAAATCAATATTCTGAGTAATAACTGTATTATTTTCCTGTATGTTTTGGTTTGGTGGTTTCAGTCCTTGAACATTGAAAACAGTTCCATAACATTCATAATTTTAATAATGATTTAATTTTAATTTATAATAATTTATATGTATTTATATTATGATATTAAATTTAGAGATTTCTAAATGAATTGAAACATTAATGTAGATGGTAGGTCGTACAAACGCATAAACACTATTTTCATTTTTTAATAGATCTAACGAATGAAAGGTACACAATATTTAACCTTTATAGTATCATTATCCTTTCTTATAAATCATAAATATATTCCTTACATCCAACCTTATTATCATCTATGAAATATTATAAATGAAAAACTATTTACATCACATTGGGGAGGTAGTGGTCTAAACATATACATGTGTGGTGTCATCATTTTCCAATATATTGGATTGTCTTGTGTTATATAAGATATTATAATTACATAATTATAGTTATGTTATAAAATTAAATTATATATTTCTAGGATGTATTTATAATCAAACCAAGGACTCCAGGTCTTGAGCTTAAATTTCATAAATGTATTTGTGTAGGTATTGGGCAAAACAAAAGGATATGGAAGGGCGTAGAAGACTAGATAGGGGTGTAATTTTATAATTTTTTTGGTTTTAAACATGATATTTTTAATTTTCCATAATAATTTAATGTCTATTTCCAGAAAATAGTGCAGGAATTTTAAAATATAAAATAAATGGAAGATATAAGGCAACATATGGTCATCCAATAGATGTTAGCCATGTTTTGAAGTCTTTTTTAGACTTATAAATTTATTTTATCCCGCTGATGACTCCTTTTTTAACGTTAACAATGGTAATTAATTTTTAATATTTTCACTAATTATTAAGGCCAAAAATAAGGATGAAATTATTTTATAATATAAAAAATACTAATTAAAAATATGGAATACATTTTATCAAAATAATTTAATAGATGATTCTAATTTTTTTTAAATAAAACTTGTAGGCATCACAAAAAAGAGGTATTCCAAAGAGAATGTTTTCATAAGTATACAATTTTTTATAAAAAAATTAAAAATAAATTTATTCCTATGAAATAAATTGGATTTACAATAATATAATCAATCTAATTTAAATATTTAAACCATTTTAAATATAATTTAAAGTTGTGAATACATTTAAAAAAGGTAGCTTTCAATAAAAATTAGTATTTTTTCTCTTTTCACCAAACAAATTCCTTTCTACAAATTATAAAAAAATTACTTGAAGATAATATTGACTTGATGATCTCAAAAGTGAATTTTATTTATCTAATAAAATTGATAAAATTAAAAAAAAATGACAAAAAAAGAAATAAAAATAATTATTACAAAAAATGTATTTTCAAATCATATAGACGGTAATAGAAAATATGTTTTCATTATCTAAATCCTTTATTAATTTTATTAAAAGGTGGTAATTACTATTCGTACATTTTATTTTAACATCATGTTTATAATGTTCATATTAAATAATAAAATTATAATAGTATATCATGGTTCATTTAGATTCAGTGTAGCATATAGAAAACAAAATAAAAAAGATTAAATTTATTCGAAAAAATAAATTTCATAAATTATAAGGGTGTTATATTCAACCCACATTAAATGAATTTACCCTTGGAAATTTATTTACACTCATATAAAAAAATAAAAAAAATTCTATGTCATAACATCCTTAGTTTCCCATGTAGATTCATCAAATTGGTGGTTTCACAATAGAACTTTGACTGGGTGAGTGGTCGTATTTCATAAAACATTATCATTAAAATCTATAATGTCCACTATATGTTCTTAATAATAAATAAATTGTTCCAATGGTATAAAATATAAGTTCATTACAACTTAATGATAAATTTTTTAATTTGCTAATAGATATACATGATACCCACCATGAACTTGATAGATGTTTTGTGCAAGTGCCAATCGATAAGCTACCATCCAAATGTGATCAATTATTTTGAAGGGATTTATATACCTAGTTCCTAACTTTCCCCAATATAAAAATACCCTCAACCTATTTTGGTTATTTATTCATAGGAACACATTTTCAATAACTTCAAACTTCATATCCCTTTTTTATAGTTTTCATAACTTTTTTGTTGACTCTGAGCTTCCCTTATGCGTTTCTGAATAGCTGTGATATTCTTGACCATTTTCTTATCTACATTAGAAATAATAACATTCCATCTCCTACTACATTCGAACACATTGGAGGTATGCACTTCTTAACATGGAAGGCTTCATAGGGATCTATCCTACTACTGGAGTGAAATATATTATTATATGAAAAATTGAAAAAATAAATGTGTTGAACCCAATAATGTTTAAAATACATATATAATGATCTAGAAATGTTTTATATAGTTTTAATGGTCCCATTAGATTGACCATATATATAATTATGATAAAGAGTACTAAAACTCAACTCAAAATCTAGATCATTCTTAATACTTTTAAAGAACATTGAGTTAAATTGCATATCCTAATCAGAAAAAAATAATAGTGGTACCTAATGAAATATTACCTCTTAATGTAAATTTTTTCAAGATTATCAGGATTGAATTATAATTTTAGGACAGTGATTTGTATGTGATTTTTAAATAAATCACAAATAAAACATATAATATTATGGCCATTTGATTTTTATTTATTTCCAATGAATATATACACAGTGATATTTTCCTATTTCTATTTTGGTATGTGTTATAGTTGTAACATCCCCATGGAAATCTATCGCTTATCCATAACTTGTTGACATACAATGCATAAAGATTAAAACTCTACAATATTTCTCTTTATGACATCCCACCAGAAATAATATTTCAACTCTCTATACATCTTTAGGATTTTAGGATAAATCGAGAATTAAGAACTATGTGTCTCATCCAATAGCTCCTTATTAAAATTTGGTATGTATGGGACACATAAAATATTCCAAAACCTTATTATCCCATCATAACTAAGGTTAAACATAGGATCATTTATGAGCTTATCTTTATTCTCCACATTAAACTTCTATGCCTATTTAACCCTACTATTGATATTTTGTTGTATAATTATTTGAGAAATGTATGATATCTCCCCAAGCATCAATATTTAAAGATAAAACCTTTTAAAATATAGAAATATTCTTTTTTCTGGTCCTCTACATAGATATGTTAGCATGATCCTATCAAGTCAAAGCATCAACAACATTTTTCACTTTCCCAGAGAAGTAATGTATCAATAATTCATATCAGCAGTTAGTATCAACCATCCTCTATGGTGTATATTCATATCCTTCTAGGTGAATATATAATTCAATATTTTATGATTAATTTATATATCAAACGTTTATCCATATATGTAATTCTTCCACATCTTAAATGAAAAAATACCAATTTTAACTGCAAATCCTGAGTTAGGTAATTCTAATCACAAAAACTCAACTTTAATGATTCATAATCTATAATATTATCATTATACATGAGTACGCATCATAATACCTTCATTTATGAATCACTATATATAACAAATACATGTCCATAGTAAGGTCTTGTAAGTATAGGTGAACTAACTAGCCTTCACTTTAATTCCTTAAAAAATTACCGACATTCATCTGCCCAACATTAAGTTTCTCACTTTTGAGTTAACATGTTTAGTGAATTGGAAATATGTGATAAATTCCCAAACAAAATCAATAAAAACCATCCAATCCATGAAAATAATGATTCTTAATAAACATGGTTGGCCTAGGATAATGTTTAATAACTTCTGTCAATGATTGATCTATAGATATGCCCCTTATTGAGATTATATTTCCGAAAATGTGTCTTTTTCATACCAAAATTAAAACATTATAATTTTTTTACACAACTTCTCTTTATATAGGGGCTTCAGTATAATCCTCAAGTGATAATTATACTCTTACTTTCTTATTGAAAACAGAATGATATCTTCAATAAGGACTACCACGAACTAATCTTGGTAATCCTTGATAATTATATTAATTAAATCCATTAAGGTATTAGGAAAATAGGTAAGACTAAATCTAATCACACTGAATTCATACTAAACATATCTTAAGTAAAGTAGATTTAGATATATCCTCCTTCTTGACCTCAATTTATGATATCAAGAGTGAATATAAATTGTGGAAATGTATTGTTCTCCATGTAGTTGATCAAAAAAGTCCTCAACATCGGGTAGAGTATAAGTTTTGTTAATAGTGTTCTAATTAATTTCTCTATAATAAATACAGAGATGCATTGATCGATTTTTTTCTTAACAAACAAAACTAGTTTTCCCATGGTTGAATAACTTAGATAAATTAGTCCCTTATCAATGTACCTGTAGGGTTTCTTCTTCAATTCCTATAACTCAATCTAGGATACTCTATATAGAGTCTTTTAAATTGGGATAACACCGGGTATAAGTTCACTTGACAGTGAGGAGGGTACCTCCCAGCATGTATGGTCATTGGCGATAGTGAGACAACGATTGAGGGTATCCCTGAGAATATGAATTTTAATAACCTAGGGTTGCAGGTTTCGTTTGATGTATATGGGATGACATTAGGGATAGTTTGGTAGATGATGTTTTGTGGGTCACTTTTTGGTTGGTATCTATCACCATGGTCCACTCCATGTCTTTTTTGGGAAATTTGGATTCTTTTTTTGGCCATTTTTTCCTTTTTTATTTTTTTAGTTGTGTCCTCACAACATCCGGTAATGCTGGTTTTTTCTAGCCTTTGGTCCATTTTTCTCAGGTCTTTATGGCTTAAATGGGTCCAGGGGCTATCTTTTTTTCATGGGTGCTGAGTTGAAAACTTTCATGTATTAGTGGCATTTAATGTGTAGCATTTTGTGCCTTTGATATACGTTATTTTATTTAATAAATTATTAGGTTCTGGTAAGATTGGTACATGAACATTCCAAGTATATATGGATATATTTTTATATTAATTGTATTAATGAATAGGTTGGTATAAAATCCATTAATATGGACTAAGTCATTAATATATTTCTAATTTTTACATTTTATTCATTTTTTATATTTATTTTTAATATATATTATTTATTAAAATTTGTAATTATATATATATAAATATTAAACTTAATCATTTTTATTAATAATTGTTTCCCTACTAAATTTTTTAAAAATATTTTAATTTATATATTTGTAATTTTTTTGTTTCATTATTACAATTGACTCATTTTATATATCAATATATTATATATACTATTTATTAATATTTATAATATATATATGTACACTAAATTTATTCATATTTATCAATAATTATTTAATTCACAAAATGTTTATGTTTTTTCATAATTTACTCATTTTAAGCTTTGTTTGTTTAATTATTTCATTTCATTCATTTTAAATATCTATATATTTAATATACACTATTTATTAGTGTTTATAATTTATATAAATATATAATAAATTTATTGATTTTTATTAATAACTATTTAATTAAAAAATTGTTAATATTTTTATTAATTTACTCATTTTTCATATTTATTTGTTTAATTATTTCATTTTATTCAGAACCATAATTAGTGATACAAAAGTGCTGATAAAGGATAATCTATTTCATTGTTAACAAATAATGCATTGATAAGGGGTTCCATTTATCAGTGCTAAAAATAAATATATGATAAATGTTACATTTATCAGTGGTTTAGAAATGTGCTGATAAAAGATACCCTTTATCAGTGCCAAAAAGCGTTGGTAAAGGGAACCTTTAATTAGTTCTTGTTTAAGCATTGATAAAATGTGTCCTTTATGAACATTTTTTTCGCACAGATAAGGGAAACCTTTATCTACACATTTTCATATAGCTGACAAAGGTTAGTGCTGTTAATGGTCTATTTTATAGTTGTGGTGTGATCTATATTAGAATTAAAATGTATTTATTTTCATCATTAATTTAACTTAATTATAAAATCTACTGAAAAATGTGTTTATATTGGGATTTAATGAAATTAAGATATGTCTGAGATTTTTTATTTAGAAACCAAAATATTATTTCGTCTTCAATGATGTGAATGATAAGAAAAACTGAAGTTTGTAATCCATGGATAGATTATAAAGGTCTTTGTTTCATGAATCACATGCATTATTCTATTCGTTGGAATCTCGACTTCAAAAATAAAAAAAACTCTTAGAGAGTCTAAAACTAAAATGTTGAAATTTTGCAGACCAACCATCATGGATCAATAATAAAATTAACATAGTTAATCTACGTATGATTATCCCTTTTTTATTTTATTCTTTATGGTTGATCATGAACCTTCCAATTATTAGTGATTATCTCACTATTAAATTTCAAATTTATGTTATTTTAATATTAATGTTTTTTAATAATTTTTTTTCTTTTATCTTTTCATTAGTTGAAAATTTTTATTTATTTATTAAGTGTATATGTATAAATAATTTTATATGGGAGTTCCTTATGTTATGTATAATTTATATTTTTTATGTATTTTTTCTTATATTATTTGGATTTTGTTTCATTGTGTCTTACTATGATACATGTTCATTGCTTTCCATTTTTAGATTATATATTTCAATTAAATTTATTTTTATACTAATCATGAACTATTTCGTGTGTGCAAGTTAGTTTTTATATATTTTCTTTTTATATTTATAGTTTTAGTGTGTGTTAATGTGTCATGTGTTATTTATCCTAATATATCCCATCATAATTTTTCGTCTTTCATTATTCCTATATTTAGTAATAAATGTACTAATGATTCTCCTATTTTGATTTTATTCATATAAAAATTTCATAAAATAAATTGTTGATTTGATGTTTTTTTTCCATTATAGAACATATTTTTTATTTTATGTGGTTATTCATGTTTGGTCAAAAAAGGGAAATATTTTTCCAAATAGGTCACTACAACAAACTCCACCACACCTACATCAAATCACCCAACTCTATCACAAAATACCCTTACATCATGGCGCCCCTCTAGATAAGTATGATTTTTCCCCTCACCTATATCACATTGAAGAACATTTTTATAAACACCAAGATGTGTATTTAGTGTGTGAGTTTATTAACCTATTTTCTACCCCCAAAATAATCCATATACATGATAATAATGCAAACAAAATGTTTACTCCCATTTTATATCAAATAGTAGATAATAATAAAAATAAATTAATATGGTAAATTTTACTAGTATATAAAACCACATAAAATCTCAAATAACCACAACATATACTCACAAACCCATGAAATTCACCAACTCCTACCCTTTGGGAGACATGTTAATAACCAAAATCCTCCACTACAAGAAATCCACCGCATAGTTGCGGGTTTTTATATGGTGGTGGTATAAACCGTCGCCATATGATTCTATAGAGGCTTTATAAAACTACCTCCAAATTGGGTGTCGGTGTTCAAAATGTGAAGGTTTCTTCAATTTATCGTCTATTTTTTGGGAACCATCATAATCAACACATTTAGCAGTGGTTGGTGTGTTTTTCGCGGTATTTTTCCCCAAAAAAATAAAAAAACAATTAGGGGCAGTTAAAACTGATGCCAAAAAATGTTTCATTTTTTCTTTGGGGAAATGACATGAAAACCACTACAACCATCGGTAAATTATAATGGAAACTGAGAAGTGTTTAGCAGCAGTTAAAACTGATGGTAAGAAGTATACATTCTTTGCACAAACACGACTTCTAAAGCACAAAACTGATACTAAATTATACCATGCATGAATTTTTGGGGGCTTATAACTATCGAAGAAAAAAAATTAACAAATTATAGTGTAATTTTAATCCGCATCTATATATGTTTCATTTACCTAGCGGTGGTTTAAACTACCACTAAAGTAATATTTACAAATAAAAATATGGTGTTGATTTTTCCACCCCAGTACCAATACCCTGGAAAAAAACCCCATGTTAAAAATTAATCTAACACCTAGGATGGGCAGGGTAAATATAGAATCCAAGGAAACATACAATGCAAATATATATATATATATATATATATATATATCCACATACATGCCCATCCTATGGGTTCACAAAAAGTATGACAACCAAATCAGAACATCACCACCAAAGTTTATATAACACCTGTGATGGGTGGGATACATATAGAAATCAAACGATAAATAAAATGCACCTATATATATATATATCCACACACATTCCGATATTATGGGTTAACAACAACACTGCCAACCAACTCAGAACATCACCACCAAACCACACATCCTTTACCAATTTTACAACCACCACTAAATTCATTAAACCATTAAAGCAATCCATGAGTCACAATTAACATCCACATTCCGTTCAAGTTGACATCGCTCCACAATCTCCAATAATCATATGTAATTAGAAGGGAAACTATCTTCATGGCCAGCTGGTCTTAAATCTAGCAAAGTAATTCAGCTATATCGTCCATTGGGACCCCATATGAATCAAATGGGACAACTATCTTCTCTCCGGTCAGATTCCATACATCTGAAATTATAGTTTTTTTCTCCATAATTTCATTGTTTCAATGTTTTATGAACAAAAATATTGTATAAAAATGTGCAATTAATTTATTTATATTAAAAAATTTACCTAAAATAGTCACCCTTTATTATCCCCACGAAGAACTAGAAGTGGTGCTCGGATTCCTCCTTGTCATTCTTCTCATTTAGTCAAATAAAATTAAGTTCAGAATATATATTTAAAAAAATTATTTATAAAATAAATTCAAAATGATAACATATGCATAGTAATGACAAAAAAAATATACATAACAATGATAATGAATGACTACACAAATGAAATAAGTGGTTGCTAAAAGAATTCATAACCATATATACAATCATTTTACCCTTCAATCATGTCATTTTCCTATTCCATTAGTTCATCCACATCATCCACCCTTGCTAGAATAATATTTTTAATATCATGATGGAAAAATAAGTATGCTTCTTGTTGTTGATGAGATTCAATATTAGTGGCCAAATCTTCTACTTCATCACCTATATCATAAAAATATCTTTCTTTTATGTGAGAAACAACACTCCAACCTTAATCCAAAACATCATTAAAATAATATACCATATTCTATTATGATGACTAGATATACAGATCATGCAGTTCATGATCACCAACATCCATCAAGCGAGGGAAGTTCACAGAAGAAAATTGAATGGAATCTCTTTTAACTCCTCTGATAATATTGACATAATTGCATTAAAATTAGACAACTGAAAAATGCCCATTCTAGTTTAATTCAACAATATAAATTAACTTTCTATATTATATCACTTTATAAAATTTAAATATACTACTATTTTATGTTTTCAAACCCTCTTCTCGATCGACTGTATGAAATCTAAAGCCATATTGTTGTAAGCGTCGAACTTTCTAACTTGTTGTAGAGGACCTCAATCAAGAAACATAAAACCTTCAAACAACTTTGATCGAGTATCATTATTCAAGATCTAAAAATGAAATATAAATTATTATATTTAAAAAATATATGTGTCAACTTAATATCCATATTTATTTCAATATTTATGAACTTACACATCCTAGAAACCATTATACAAGAGCATTATTAACAGATTTCATTGTATCTTTCTCATTTCTTGTTCGTCCTCTCATTCATCTATTTTTTTGTATCCTCAAATCATTAATAAATGGATCTACAATTTCACTACTCAGTAGAAAATATCTATGTGCCTATAATAATTCCATTTCATTCAACGTAACATTTTAGGTTCTTCCAACTGATCGCCCAACAATATGAAATATTTTGGATTTCCCATGTATTTGTTATTGAGATTATTTTTCATCAACACATCCAACTAGATTAAATCTTGTCTTAATATCATCCAAGTATCTAGAAAAGAATTAAGACACTCGTCTAAAAATTTCTTTCAAAAATAGAGCCTTCAGGTTGAGCTTTATTTCTCACGTATGATTTCAAATACCCAATATATCTGTGAAATAAAATAAAAAAATAATAATTTTGTATTTAATTAAGTTACAATAATCTTTTACTTAACTAAAAATCATATAAATAAATTACCTCTAAATTGGATTCATCCAACGTTAATGTAAGGGGTCATCTAATTTACCTTCCTCAACCAAATGCACAGTTAAAATCATCATGACAATAAAGAACGATGGAGGAATGATCATATTTATTGCAAAAAGTGTCAATAAAAATATCTCCTGAAGGTTTTCAATCTCAAATAGATGTTGATATTTCTTGCATTATTTTCTAAAAATGTGAAGAATTGGAGTACATCATCCAAAACCTTTTTAGGTAATAATGTACGTAATTCCAATAGAAGTAACTGTTGTAAAAAAATATATGTGAATCGTGAATTCTGAATCCACATAACCTATGATGCTTTAAGTCAACATGCCATGATATGTTACTTTAATACCCATAAGATGCCATCACATTCTTTAAAATTTGATGTAATGTATCTTTATCCCAATTTTTCATCGCAAAAAAATTGCTAGAGAAATCTTTTCAATCTCTTCTAGCCAAAGATCACATTTTATGTTCGTTTCTTGTAATTCTTTCCAAGAATTGAGATGATCCTCTGAATTTCCATTATAATTAAGTAATTTTAATATCAAATTATTACAAAAATTCTTCCCAATATGAATCACATAAATATTATGTCACAAAAAATTATATTTCCAATATAGAAGTTTGAAAAATATAATATTTTCTTCCATTATTGCATTCAGATTTCACTTGATGATGCACTTCGTACTCATTTCCCACTATCATTCAAATGATGCACCTTCCCAAATTTGGTTTCAACATTTCCATGTTGGTGAAATATTTAATAACTAGTTAACAAATTTGGAGGGGGTCTACAATTAATAAAACCATTGAATTTTGACATGTTCAACAGAAATCTATGAGATGCATTGAGAAATCATTGATGGCACAAGAATAACCATTTTAAACTATGAGGCATCCACTGGGATTAAAATCAATGTTACAAATATGAAAAATCTGAAACCTTGTACGTGTTCCAACTAGAAAAATTCTCATGTCTATGGAAGTCACTAATGGTGCACATTAGAGTAGCATGCATTTTGAAAATTATTTTAGAAGAAGCATCATATGTCTCAACACTATTGCTCCATAACCCCTATAATTCATCAATTAAAGGATGAAATTATACTTCAATATAATTTCTAGGCATTTTTTTCCCAAGAATAATCATTGAAATGAGAAAATATTTTTTTTTCATACACATCCACAAAGTCAGATTGTAAGTGATCAAAATAACTATCAAAATTCTACAACTAGTACTCAATGTCCCAAATGAGCTGAATCCATCGGCAGCCAATCCCAATCAAACATTTCTAGGATTTGATGAAAAATCTAGATATAATGAATCAAATCCCATCTGTGACTATGAATCTCAAGGATGCCGCATTAACCCATCATTGTTACTATCAATAGAATGCCACATCATGTGTTTGGCGGTTTTCGATGACATGAATAATCTATGAAATAGAGGCATTAAGGGAAAGTAATGCAAAACAGTTTTAGTCTTATTACTTGTATTCTTCTTCATGATAGTATATTGATTTAGACTTCCAACACCACCCATTGAATTCAATACAGTTGAATAAAATTTTTGCAATCCTGTCTACTTGAATCCTCTCACCAATAAAGTATACAATCATTGGGACACGCATGTATTTTTATATAATTCAAAACCATCATTTTAACAACATTATTAATATCATAAAAAGACATGGGGATTTTTTTTATTTAGGAAATTCATCATAAAACATCTCTAATATCATGGACATTTCTTTATTTTTTATTCTCCATAGGAATTTTTTATAGTAAAACATTAGCAGGAAAGAATGTTTTGAATAATTTAAGCATCCACTATACAACTCTTTATTTCCATCATTAATTAAACCATGAAATTTATCTTTCATCTCAGCGAAGTTTTCTCTTGCATTATTCTTCACAAAATCAATAATAGGATCCAATGATATGTTACTATCGTGATCTTTTTGTCCTATAGTCTCAAAAACATCACTTGTCACATTGCTATTTATAGCACCATCAACTGGTTGTTCTAATATGTTTTGATGTTGATGTTTGTGTCTGGAATTTCCAAATTCATAATTTATAAGGTTTTTCATTTCATATTCCATTTCCAATGAAGTTGGGAGCTCATTATGTGGATTGACATCAGTTGTCAACCATTCTATGATGTTTGATTATCCGTACCAAATCCAACACAAATTCTGAGCAGGGAATTTCTTCAATATCAAGTTTTCTTAAACTTCATCTCTCTTTCTCCATCTTCTAAATTTACATTTAAGTCATGGAAATCCTATTCTCCATTAAATGAGTCGATTGGAAATTATAAAATCAAAAACCTCCTTCAAACCCTTAGTATACTAAGGTATGTTCCTCAATAATGTGATATAGCTTTTATCCATGTATATCCCAATGTGCCTACACAAAATAATAAAAAATTAAAACACAAAACCGTTACTAAATAGGGAAATCGATTCATATATACTAGTTGAAAAAAAAATGAATATGTTAAATAAGGTTTTCCAGTATAAATACATATGGTAAATAATGAATCATTTTAAAGGGATAAATGAAATCCATAAATTATAGTTTTAAGGAAAATGATATGTAAAAGAGTTACATTTTTATTTAAAAAATATTAATAAAACCAAGAGGAAAAATAAATGTAAAAATCCATTTTTAATAAAAAAATTATTTTAATAAGTCATTTAAAAATGTATCACAATCCAGTGGAAATAATTGGTTAGAGGGATATCATGGTTCTCAAAATTGTTAAGATACAATCATGATACTCTTTTTTATTTAATGGATACATTTTTTTAAAAAATTCAATGAGTGAATTGTTGTAGTGATGATAATAAAGGATGTGTTATCCAAATTGTATAGAGGGGATGGATTATTTAGTTTCTATTATTTGGACTGAGTTTTTGGTATAACAATTAATTTGTTTAATATTGAAATTATAGTTGTAATATAATTATTTGTAAGAAAGCCTATAAAAATTGTTTTTGCTAAAAAGATTACAAATAGGATTTCGGTTGCAAGGGAATACATTTAATTAGATTTATTCTTGGATCTACTTTGGTAAATTTTATTTATAACAACTACTTGATATTTCATTCAGAAGAGACTAATGAGCACATTCCAATGTTTTATAGTAAATTAATGAATCCCTAACATGTATATTCATTTTATTGTATATCATAAGGTGTAATCCACATCATAACCAAACTCATTGTTAAATCTAGTGTTGTTAATGTTGTGCTCCTTAGGGAACCTTGGAGGGAGGCGCGGTGAGGCACAGCTGGAGCGCCTCATTGCAGGTGAGGCGAGCTGACCTCACTGAGCCATGCCAAACGCATGAACCTCACGCCCCATATTAGAAGGCACTATGTCCCAAGGTGCTAAGGAATAAGGTGATGTATTGATGCGCCCCTAGAAAAAAACCATACCTCCTTTCTAAAATTATTCACAATTTCTAAGTCTAGGTATTTTTACAAAGTTTCTATATTAACAGGGGAATCAAATTCATTGAAAAATATATATATTTTTCATTTTATGAACTTTGGGTTTAAACAAAAATTCTATTTGAAGGTTATCAAACCACAAAATTTGTTTACAATTCAAAGAAGTGACACCATGCATCTCACAACATGTTAAAACATTTGAGAGAAAATAGTCAGAAATAAGGAGTAATTGGAAAAACCCATTTGATTACACCCATTTCCTTACAATTAAATTTAATATAGTAAATTATAATCCATATTTATTCCATATTACCCACCCACTATAAAACAGAATCATTAAAATTAAAAATATCAATAAAATAAGTGGATAATAAGGATCCCATCCCAATAGTTTTTTGTTTGTCATGCTAAAAAAAATAGATGGACAAAATGATGATTCCATAACATTGATATCACTAAGATATGGGCTTGATCAATAAGATAATAATTGAATAGAAGTTATGAATATAAAATTGAAACAAAATCCTACCTTAAACATGACTAACTACTTTAGAAAACACTTGGGTAACCAAGATATATAACATGCCAAGAATCATCTGGTGAAAGGATTCATGGCTGGGGTATTTGAATCTAAGGCTTGTGAGTAAGTTATTTTTTTTACAGACTCAAAGAAAACCTGAAATAACTAGGATAAACGAAATCATGTGTATTAAATTTTCCAAAATAGATCTTTGAATAACACTGAATATTTTTTCTATCAATATAACTTTTCAATTTACATTTAAATTTGTTTCAATTATAGAAAGTGGGAAATCATATTTAATACAAATTTTTATGGAATTAAAATAAAATATTAAATCCCCAAAAATAGTTTTCAAATTATTTATTTATGACATTGATTGTACGTTTTACATTAATATCATTTTCACATAATTGTTTAAAAAATATTGTTATTTTGAAGAAATCAAAATTTTTAAGAACTGTTGAACCGACCATAATAATGGATCAACCACATGGAGCCAATAAACTAACCAAAATAAGGTACTAACCAACCATTAGAAATAAATATCCAACATTATTAAAGATAAAGTGTTAGTAAGAAGAAATAAACTTACTGCAGGATGGAATCAATCTACAATAAGATAAAACAAAGAGAATAAATGAAGGAATATGTGTCTATAGGAAGAAACCAATAAACCACAAAAAGGATCTAGTGAATAAAAAAATAAATCAACCAACCAAAATAAGGAAAATTGACTAAATAAAATAACCAAAAAATCAAGAAAAAACTAACCGGCCATCTGAAGGAATCGAAACACCACAAGACGGAACCAACAAACAGTACAAGGGAACCGACAGACCGTACCATGGAACAAACTAAGTTCACATAGGGTAAAGTGATAACACTGCTGGTCAAGGGACCATGTATGAAAATATATAAATATGAAGTGAAAATTTCTTTGAACTCCCCCTGATACTTCCATGTATTGGGAAATCAGAAAGGAATAGTTTTAGAAACTAAAGATATTATAATGGAAAACATAAGAATTGGATAATATCAAATTATTAGTAAGATAAAAATATATCATTATACCATTAATGGTTATATCATATGTAAAGTCCCATAAAATTCAAGGGAAATTTTTTCTTAATTTTCTTTAGAATTTTACAAGAGCGCAGTTTCAGACGGCACCTGATTCCGAGGCCCGGAGTGCCCGGAATTAATTTCCGAAGTTTGGCTCGGGTACGTTCAGTGAACGAACGAGCGGGAATTCCTAACTTTTGATCCGGTGCTCGGAATTGAAATCCGAGGGCACCGATGAACTCACAACGCCGATATTCGCTTAAAGAGACCTTTTCGGGAGTTGCGTTTGTTGCGGGTTGTAAGTTAAGTTTTGGGGTTTTCAGTTGAGTTAAATAAAATTTGTGTAAGACAAATTTTATTTTTAGTTTGTTAAAAACCTACCTAAGGGGGTTGGAAGTGGGACCCACACCCACTTAACCTCCCTTGGGAGGATTAAGTGTGGTGGGGCCCACACGAACCCCTAGACTTTTCAAGTTCCCTTAACCCCCCTCTTTATTGGCTTAAGTTACTCTTAATTAATTATGGGAGTTAAGTCTTTTTGAATTTCAAACTTTGAAATTCTTTTGTGTTATGTGTTAATAAAATAAGAGGTAGTCTTATTTTATTTTGAGTTCTTTGTTTGTCATTTTGAGAGCTCCTCTTCATCTTCAAGCTTTGACGAAGAACGAAGAACGCTCAAACTCCGACGAAGAACGACGCCTCTTTTCTTCGTCCTCGGAGTCAACAAGAGGGAACGCTGCTTCCTCCTCGGACCTTCTTCGTCGGCAAACGAAGATCCGCCAACGACGTGTCTCCTCGGGCATATCTCTTCGTCAACGGATTTGACGAACGACGACCGCGACACCCGACCTCCGCGACGCCGTCTTCCACGGAACGTAGACGAATCTTCGAATCTTAAACCCGAGGTAGGGGTTGTTGATTTCATTTTGGTTTCCTTATTTCTTTTCTTGCTCGTGGATCGCATGTCTACGTGAGACATTTAAATATTTTATATAAGTGTTATTGTTAACGCGAGGGGGGCCGGACCGCACGAACACGGCCGAACCCCCCTCCATCGTTTATGTTTATTCATGCGGGTGGAAGCAAGTGGCGTGGTGCCGTCACACCACGCGGATGATCGTACAAATAATTTACGCGGCGCCGTCGCGCTACGTCAAGGAAAAATCTTCAAGAACGCGACGCCGTCGCGCCGCGTTGAAAAGAATCATGGCATGGCGAAAGGGGCGCGGTGCCGTCGCACCGCGCCGGACGACGAACACCGCGGCCGGTTCCGGGCCGCGGCGGGACGAGAAGACCGCGGCCGGTTCCGGGCCGCGGCGGGACGAGAAGACCGCGGCCGGTTCCGGGCCGCGGCAGAAGAGGAGACCGGCGGCCGGGCCGCCGGCGTCGGAAGTCGAAGGCGGGACAGGAATTTCCGGTCCCGTTGGTAAAAACCGGCCGGCCAGCTGGCCGGCCGGATGACATAAAACCGGGGGAATAAATCCCCCGGCCGGTTCAACAAAACCC
The DNA here is from genome assembly GCA_963277665.1 of Viscum album. Classification (NCBI taxonomy): domain Eukaryota; kingdom Viridiplantae; phylum Streptophyta; class Magnoliopsida; order Santalales; family Viscaceae; genus Viscum; species Viscum album. Next base: position 1,329,816,460 of record OY728162.1, read on the forward strand.
CCCTCTTAATGAGGGGGGCGGTTCTTGAGGGAAGGGGGCAGCCGCCCCCTTGGTTCGGCGCCAGCAGGCCCCCCCCACGTGAGGGGGGGCGGTTTTAAAAGAACCGGCGCGGCACAAAGGCCGCGCCACTTTGAAGAACCGCGGGGCTTAGCCCCCGCGTGCGCAGCCCCACGTGCGGCGCCAGGCGCCGCCGCCGCGGCCCGCCGCCGCCGCAGCCCGCCGCCGCCGCGCCGCCCCAGGGGGGGGTCGGGCCGGGTCGGCCCGGACCCGGACCCCCCGTTTCGAACCAGTTTTGGTTTTTGGCTCATAACTTGAGCCTCGGACCTCCGAATGACGAACCGTCTGCGGCAACGCGATCCTTGGATCGAGACGGTCGTTTTGGTATATCGCACTCAAGGTTTCGGTTTACTTTGAGTTCGGCCGGGTTGGTTCGTTCACGAAACCAACCGGGCCTTCGGAGCGGAAACGCTCATATCTTGAGCTACGGACGTCCGATTGACGCGCCGTCAGTCGCGTTGTGTTCCTCTTAGTGAGAAGGATCTTTTGGCATACTCCGCCCGAGGTTTGGACGCAGGTGGAGTACGGTCGGGTTGGTTTTGCCTTAAAAACCAACCGGGCCCCGGAGACGAAAATGCCAATAACTCTCAGACCGGGCGTCCGATCGACGCGCCGTCTGTTACGTTGAGTTCCTGTTGACGATACGGAACTTTTGGATACATCAACTTCGGTCTTCGTGACAGTTGATGTATCAGCCTCTCGGCTCGTGGAGCGGACCCTCCGTACGAGTTTGCTGTGTGCGGGAACCCTAGTGCTGGATGCGACTGTTCTACTGCTACGACTGCTACTGTGACTGCGACGACGACAGTACAGAGATCCTGTGTGGATTCGACGACGACAGTACAGAGATCCTGTGTGGATTTGACGACGACGACTACAGCACTCAGCGATCCTACGTGGATCAGTGCTACAGGTCCTGTGTGGGCCCGATCCTGTGTGGGTCCTTGCGCTCAGCGGTTCTGTGTGAGCCAGCGCCTACAGGTTCTGTGTGAGCCCGATCCTGTGTGGGTCTTCTGCGGGGGTTAGTTACCTATCGATCCTTTGTGGGTCCGACGACTTAGATGGATCAGTGATCATCTTTATCGTCCTTGAAGAAGTATACCTGTGTGAGCTGAATCCTGTTGTTTTCCTGTGTGGATTGTGTTGTGCAATCCTGTGTGGATTATGTTTTGCTTTCCTATGTGGAATACGTATACTTTCCTGCGTGGACTGAGTTGTACTTGGGCTCGGAGGTTGGAGCGTATTTTAATTGATGACTTAGGTATATGTATGGGCATATACCTAAGCAGTGTCGGTTGTTACTTCGTGATTGTACTTTTCTTCGTAGTTTATCCTTTGTGGATTTGAGAGACCTTCAGGGGTCTCGGGGTCCCTACTGAGTAGCTTATACTCACCCCTGCACGGGCTTCGCCCGCACTACGTTGTGTTGGTTGCAGATGACGGACAGCGTTGACCTTAGCTGAGGCTTGTAGAGCGGGACGGTACCCGGAGGTGGACCACTGGGCGGGACGTACTCGGAGCGGACGGCGGGACCCGTGGAGCAGAGGAGCTATCTGTACCCACCCTTCAGGTGGGATTTCTAGTGGACAGCTCGGGGTAGCGGCTTTTACTTTCAGTTGCTGTTTTTCCCTTTTCGAGTTGTACTTTACTTTCAGTTTGGGTTTGTATTCTGGCCCATTTACTTTTCCGCACTTTCAGTCGTACTCTGCTTGTTTAGTGTTTACTTTCCGCTTGTTTACTCTGTGGTGTGTGTTTACTTTTCAAAGGCAATGCCTTCCCTTTTTACCGGGATTTACGCCTTGGTGCTAGTCGCCAGCCCCTGGCCTATGGAAGGCGGGCTTGGGGTAGTCACGGCACGGACCCCGAGGGCGGGTCGTGACAAATTGGTATCAAAGGAGTTCGGTTCTACCGCGAACTCTGATCTTTTCTTTGTGAAGCAGTAATGTTTAGCGTATTGAGTGTGGTTATCAGTCCAGGGAGTCCAGTGTTGGTGCGGCGGCCGACGTATCCGTACACCAGGACCCTGACTTCTGATTTCCGACTTAATGCACGAAAACATTAATTGCGTGTGTGTTTCAAAGTTTTCTTTGTGATTACTTATATCAGCTCACCAGGTATACTGTTCTAATCGTGGCGCACCTGTTTCCTTTTCAGGATGGCCCCACGACGGCAGCCAGCTAGGGTTCCGAGAGTCGAGCGAGACGACAGCCCACCGAGCGATGAGGCCTCGGTGCAGGGCCCTTTTCCAGTAGTGGCACCGGCGGTAGCTTTACCCGCCGATCCCCCGATGCTTCCAGCAGCAGCCGCTGACGATGCACGTCGCCTCAGCGCACTGCATGAGTTTCAGCACCAGCGACCGCCCAGGTTTCGCGGGGAGACGGATCCCCAGGCAGCAGAGGACTGGCTGGAGGCAGTAGTTCGAGTGTTTAGGCTAGTGAGGACACCAGCAGACCTCATGGTGATCCTCGCTGCGAGCCTATTACACGAAGCAGCAGGACGATGGTGGAGCTTGATGCTCCAGGTGCACGATGAGGCATCTCTACTTTGGACGGACTTTGAGAGCCTCTTCCGCTCGGAGTTCGTCCCAGCCACCCTTCGTGCGGTGCGTATCCAGGAGCTTCTACAGCTGCGGCAGGGCAGCATGACGGTCGCTCAGTACTCGGCGAGATTTACCGATCTCTCGCGCTACTCGACCGACATGGTACGGGACCCATTCTTCCGGGCCCGGACCTTCGAGCAGGGTTTGAGACACGAGATCAGGGCATCGCTGATCTCCCTCAGCATACCGACTCAGACAAGAGTACTGGAGTGGGCCCTTCTGATCGAGAGCTTCCTTGCTGAGTCTACACCAGCACAGCGACCCACCGCAGGGCGGCACGTGGCAGAGTCATCTGCAGCAGGCAGTCGACGGATGACTCAGGGGTCCAGACAGACCAGACCTTCAGGCAGACGACCTCAGGGCACTGGCTCAGCAGTGCGGGGCACACAGCGCGGAGCCAGTCTTACGAGAGGCAGACAGTGCTACTCGTGCGGCGGGCAGGGCCACATGGCTCGCGACTGCCCGACCCGTCGTGCCGAGGAGCAGCAGTCAGTTGATGGACCACCGAGGCAGAGGCAGAGGGTCGACCGTGGCGGTCTGCAGGGAGGAGGCGGACGAGGCAGAGGAGCTGGACGAGCAGCTGGTGGTGGCCGACGCTTTGAGGCTCTACCACCACCACCACCAGGAGGTCCACCCCGACCACAGGGAGCTGGCGGGCAGCGACAGGCACAGCTCCAGGCAGCAGAGGCCTACGACCACGGCGCACCCGAGATGATTCGAGGTACTATCTGTGTCTATTCCACCCTTGCTGCAGTTCTTATAGACATAGGAGTGAGTCATTCTTTCATAGTCGCTGCCCTTGTTCGGAGCTCGGAGATTCCGACAGAGCCGTTGGCTCGATCCTTACGGCTAGAGACTCCTACGGGAGCAGACTCGACGATTACGCACTGGTGCCGGCAGTGTGAGCTTACTCTAGGAGGCGAGAGCTTCGGCTGGGATCTTCTTGTAGCAGCGTCGAGGCCTTACGACATCATCTTGGGCATGGATTGGCTGACTACGGTCCATGCACAGATTGACTGTTTTAGGCGCAAGGTGCGATGTGTACGCACCGACGGGAGCAGGTTCACCTTCACCGGCGAGAAGGGAGCCTTAGCAGCACAGGATGGACTTCCGCGGAGGAGAGGACAGCCCATCACTCATCAGTTGGCTAGCCTTATCCTTGGAGCAGTTGACGTGCGGAGTCCTGGTTTTCCTGCAGTGGTGGATCAGTTTGCGGACGTTTTTCCCGACGACGTTCCAGGGCTACCTCCTAGCAGAGAGGTAGACTTTTATATTGACTTGTACCCCGGGACAGCCCCGATATCCACTCCAGCATATCGGATGGCCCCCGCCGAGCTTCGAGAGCAACGGGTACAGTTGGAGGACTTGCAGGGCAAGGGGTTCATCCGACCCAGTGTTTCACCCTGGGCTTCCCCGATATTGTTCGCCAAGAAGGCGGACGGGAGCTTACGACTTTGTGTTGACTATCGTCGCCTGAACCAGGTGACAGTGAGGAACAAGTATCCGCTACCGAGGATTTATGACCTCTTTGATCAGCTCAAGGGAGCACAGTGGTTCTCGAAGATAGACCTCAGGTCAGGCTATCATCAGCTCAGAGTCAGAGACGAGGATGTGCAGAAGACGGCCTTCAGATGTCGGTATGGCCACTATGAGTTCTTGGTTATGCCTTTCGGTGTAACCAATGCTCCAGCAGTGTTCATGGCTCTCATGAACAGGATCTTTCAGCCATACCTCGATCGGTTTGTCGTGGTCTTCATCGACGACATTCTGATTTACTCTACGACAGAGGAGGAGCACGCCTATCACTTGCGAGTTGTCCTTGACACACTCCGAGAGCACCAGCTTTATGGTAAGCTCTCGAAGTGCCAGTTCTGGATACGTGAGGTCCACTTTTTGGGACACTTTATCTCTGAGGCGGGAGTTGCAGTGGATCCCGCGAAGATTGAGGCTGTGTTAGCATGGGAGCCACCCAGGAGCGTGACTGAGGTTCGGAGTTTCTTGGGACTAGCTGGATACTATCGGAGATTTGTGCCGAACTTCTCCAGAGTTGCAGCATCACTCACAGCTTTGACGAAGAAAGGGAAACCCTTCGTATGGACTGACAGATGTCATCAGAGCTTCCAGGAGCTGAGACAGAGATTGACTAGCGCACCTATCTTGAGGTTGCCTGAGGAGGGAGTAGGGTACGCAGTCTACTGCGATGCATCAGGGACCGGAATCGGATGTGTTCTGATGCAGGAGCGGGCAGTGATCGCCTATGGATCACGTCAGTTGAGGCCGCATGAGCAGAACTACGCTACCCATGACCTGGAGTTAGCAGCAGTGGTCTTCGCTCTGAAGACATGGCGACACTATCTGATGGACGAGCGCTTTACAATCTTTTCCGATCATCAGAGTCTCAGGTATATCTTCTCGCAGAAGGACCTGAACCTGAGACAGCGTCGATGGCTCGAGTTCCTCCAGGACTATGACTTTGAGATAGTCTATACTCCTGGGAAGGGGAACGTAGTAGCCGATGCCCTCAGCAGTAGGACGGGCATTCAGCTACTTGAGGAGGCGACGAAGCAGCTAGCCTCTTTGCAGATATCCTTCGTGGATAGGGATGGAGCAGCCTTTCTTCAGTCTCTCACAGTCACCCCTCCACTACTGCAGCGAGTCAGGGAGGCACAGCGTGGGGACGCTGACTGTGAGACACGGCGTGCACAGATATCATCGGGACAGGCACCTGATGGTTTCTCTCTTGGAGTAGAGCACGACATCCTTTTCAGAGGACGTACCATGATACCTGTCACTCTGCGAGAGGAAGTACTGAGAGAGTTTCACACTTCTCCTTTGGCGGTACATCCTGGAGTGGCGAAGATGTACCAGGACCTCAGACGACAGCACTGGTGGCCGGGCATGAAGAAGGCTGTAGCAGAGTTCGTTTCTCGATGCCTTACCTGTCAGCAGGTGAAGGCAGAGCATCAGGTACCAGCAGGCTTGGTACAGCCCTTGGAGGTTCCGGAGTGGAAGTGGGACGGCATATCTATGGACTTCGTGACTGGACTTCCACACACATCCAGAGGTCATGACTCCATCTGGGTGATTGTTGACCGACTCACCAAGTCGGCACACTTCTTACCCATCAGAGAGCAGGGCTCAGTAGAGAGCTTGGGACGTCTCTATGTTCAGGAGATTGTGCGGCTCCACGGCGTGCCATCATCTATCGTTTCTGATCGAGATGCCCGCTTTACTTCCCGGCTTTGGAAGGGGTTACAGGAGGCATTCGGGACGCAGCTACGTCTTAGCACAGCTTTTCACCCTCAGACGGATGGTCAGACGGAAAGGACCATTCAGACACTCGAGGACATGCTCCGCGCATGTGTCCTCGACTTTGGTCGTAGCTGGGAGGACCACCTACCCTTGGTGGAGTTTGCGTACAACAACAGCTACCACTCCACCATCGGGATGGCACCGTACGAGGCATTGTATGGTCGACCTTGTAGATCTCCTTTGTGCTGGACAGACCCTGGTGAGTCAGCACTGGTGGGACCGGAGATGGTCCAGGCCACGACAGAGAAGGTCCAGGTCATCCAGGAGCGGATGAGGACAGCTCAGAGCCGGCAGAAGTCATACGCTGACAGGAGGCGGAGGCCACTGGAGTTCGAGGATGGCGACCACGTCTTCTTGCGGGTCTCACCTCGACGTGGTATTCGGAGATTTGGCCGAGGCGGCAAGTTATCTCCGCGCTTCATCGGACCTTTCCAGATTCTCAGCAGGATTGGCGAGGTGGCTTATCGCCTGGCTCTACCACCTCAGTTGCACCGGGTGCACGACGTCTTCCACGTATCCCAGCTGAGGAGATACGTGCACGACCCGACGCACATCATTGACCATGGGGAGCTTGATGTTGACGATGGGGCGACTTTTACGGAGGTCCCGGTGGAGATAGAGGATCGACAGGAGCGGGTCCTGCGTGGGCGATCGATTCCTCTTGTGCGCATCAGATGGCAGCACGGGAATCTCCATGAGAGCACATGGGAGCGGGAGGCTCAGATGCGTGCTCAGTACCCTCATTTGTTTCCCTAGTATTTGTTGTATCTTTACGGGGACGTAAAGCCCTGAGGTGGGAGTAATGTAAAGACCCGTAAAATTCAAGGGAAATTTTTTCTTAATTTTCTTTAGAATTTTACAAGAGCGCGGTTTCAGACGGCACCTGATTCCGAGGCCCGGAGTGCCCGGAATTAATTTCCGAAGTTTGGCTCGGGTACGTTTAGTGAACGAACGAGCGGGAATTCCTAACTTTTGATCCGGTGCTCGGAATTGAAATCCGAGGGCACCGATGATATCACAACGCCGATATTCGCTTAAAGAGACCTTTTCGGGAGTTGCGTTTGTTGCGGGTTGTATGTTAAGTTTTGGGGTTTTCAGTTGAGTTAAATAAAATTTGTGTAAGACAAATTTTATTTTTAGTTTGTTAAAAACCTACCTAAGGGGGTTGGAAGTGGGACCCACACCCACTTAACCTCCCTTGGGAGGATTAAGTGTGGTGGGGCCCACACAAACCCCTAGACTTTTCAAGTTCCCTTAACCCCCCTCTTTATTGGCTTAAGTTACTCTTAATTAATTATGGGAGTTAAGTCTTTTTGAATTTCAAACTTTGAAATTCTTTTGTGTTATGTGTTAATAAAATAAGAGGTAGTCTTATTTTATTTTGAGTTCTTTGTTTGTCATTTTGAGAGCTCCTCTTCATCTTCAAGCTTTGACGAAGAACGAAGAACGCTCAAACTCCGACAAAGAACGACGCCTCTTTTCTTCGTCCTCGGAGTCAACAAGAGGGAACGCCGCTTCCTCCTCGGACCTTCTTCGTCGGCAAACGAAGATCCGCCAACGACGTGTCTCCTCGGGCATATCTCTTCGTCAACGGATTTGACGAACGACGACCGCGACACCCGACCTCTGCGACGCCGTCTTCCGCGGAACGTAGACGAATCTTCGAATCTTAAACCCGAGGTAGGGGTTGTTGATTTCATTTTGGTTTCCTTATTTCTTTTCTTGCTCGTGGATCGCATGTCTATGTGAGACATTTAAATATTTTATATAAGTGTTATTGTTAACGCGAGGGGGGCCGGACCGCACGAACACGGCCGAACCCCCCTCCATAGTTTATGTTTATTCATGCGGGTGGAAGCAAGTGGCGTGGTGCCGTCGCACCACGCGGATGATCGTACAAATAATTTACGCGGAGCCGTCGCGCTACGTCAAGGAAAAATCTTCAAGAACGCGACGCCGTCGCACCGCGTTGAAAAGAATCATGGCATGGCGAAAGGGGCGCGGTGTCGTCGCACCGCGCCGGACGACGAACACCGCGGCCGGTTCCGGGCCGCGGCGGGACGAGAAGACCGCGGCCGGTTCCGGGCCGCGGCGGGACGAGAAGACCGCGGCCGGTTCCGGGCCGCGGCGGAAGAGGAGACCGGCGGCCGGGCCGCCGGCGTCGGAAGTCGAAGGCGGGACCGGAATTTCCGGTCCCGTTGGTAAAAACCGGCCGGCCAGCTGGCCGGCCGGATGACATAAAACCGGGGGAATAAATCCCCGGCCGGTTCAACAAAACCCCCCTCTTAATGAGGGGGGCGGTTCTTGAGGGAAGGGGGTAGCCGCCCCCTTGGTTCGGCGCCAGCAGCCCCCCCCCACTTGAGGGGGGCGGTTTTAAAAGAACCGGCGCGCCACAAAGGCCGCGCCACTTTGAAGAACCGCGGGGCTTAGCCCCCGCGTGCGCAGCCCCACGTGCGGCGCCAGGCGCCGCCGCCGCGGCCCGCCGCCGCCGCAGCCCGCCGCCCCGGGGGGGGGGGGGGGTCGGGCCGGGTCGGCCCGGACCCAGACCCCCCGTTTCGAACCAGTTTTGGTTTTTGGCTCATAACTTGAGCCTCGGACCTCCGAATGATGAACCGTCTGCGGCAACGCGATCCTTGGATCGAGACGGTCGTTTCGGTATATCGCACTCAAGGTTTCGGTTTACTTTGAGTTCGGCCGGGTTGGTTCGTTCACGAAACCAACCGGGCCTTCGGAGCGGAAACGCTCATATCTTGAGCTACGGACGTCCGATTGACGCGCCGTCAGTCGCGTTGTGTTCCTCTTAGTGAGATGGATCTTTTGGCATACTCCGCCCGAGGTTTGGACGCAGGTGGAGTACGGTCGGGTTGGTTTTGCCTTAAAAACCAACCGGGCCCCGGAGACGAAAATGCCAATAACTCTCAGACCGGGCGTCCGATCGACGCGCCGTCTGTTACGTTGAGTTCCTGTTGACGATACGGAACTTTTGGATACATCAACTTCGGTCTTCGTGACAGTTGATGTATCAGCCTCTCGGCTCGTGGAGCGGACCCTCCGTACGAGTTTGCTATGTGCGGGAACCCTAGTGCTGGCTGCGACTGTTCTACTGCTACGACTGCTACTGTGACTGCGACGACGACAGTACAGAGATCCTGTGTGGATTCGACGACGACAGTACAGAGATCCTGTGTGGATTTGACGACGACGACTACAGCACTCAGCGATCCTACGTGGATCAGTGCTACAGGTCCTGTGTGGGCCCGATCCTGTGTGGGTCCTTGCGCTCAGCGGTTCTGTGTGAGCCAGCGCCTACAGGTTCTGTGTGAGCCCGATCCTGTGTGGGTCTTCTGCGGGGGTTAGTTACCTATCGATCCTTCGTGGGTCCGACGACTTAGATGGATCAGTGATCATCTTTATCGTCCTTGAAGAAGTATACCTGTGTGAGCTGAATCCTGTTGTTTTCCTGTGTGGATTGTGTTGTGCAATCCTGTGTGGATTATGTTTTGCTTTCCTATGTGGAATACGTATACTTTCCTGCGTGGACTGAGTTGTACTTGGGCTCGGAGGTTGGAGCGTATTTTAATTGATGACTTAGGTATATGTATGGGCATATACCTAAGCAGTGTCGGTTGTTACTTCGTGATTGTACTTTTCTTCGTAGTTTATCCTTTGTGGATTTGAGAGACCTTCAGGGGTCTCGGGGTCCCTACTGAGTAGCTTATACTCACCCCTGCACGGGCTTCGCCCGCACTACGTTGTGTTGGTTGCAGACGACGGACAGCGTTGACCTTAGCTGAGGCTTGTAGAGCGGGACGGTACCCGGAGGTGGACCACTGGGCGGGACGTACTCGGAGCGGACGGCGGGACCCGTGGAGCAGAGGAGCTATCTGTACCCACCCTTCAGGTGGGATTTCCAGTGGACAGCTCGGAGTAGCGACTTTTACTTTCAGTTGCTATTTTTCCCTTTTCGAGTTGTACTTTACTTTCAGTTTGGGTTTGTATTCTGGCCCATTTACTTTTCCGCACTTTCAGTCGTACTCTGCTTGTTTAGTGTTTACTTTCCGCTTGTTTACTCTGTGGTGTGTGTTTACTTTTCAAAGGCAATGCCTTCCCTTTTTACCGGGATTTACGCCTTGGTGCTAGTCGCCAGCCCCTGGCCTATGGAAGGCGGGCTTGGGGTAGTCACGGCACGGACCCCGAGGGCGGGTCGTGACATCATATGTATATAGTAAACATGATCATGGAATAAATAACATATTAAAAATATCATGATTCATGATAGTTGATCACTGGTCAAGATGGAAGGACATATAATCTTAAATGACCAAAAATACACCATAGTTAAATATTACAGAAACATAATATAATAAAGATGACCCATTGATCATAACGTAAGAATTTACGAGTGAGGCTTAAAATCCTTAAATTTAAATAATCATAGTAAATAATAACAACGTAGATATGATATCACTACATGTGTCCCCTAATATATTAGTGTATGCATTAACAATTGATTCCCATAACATAGTGGAGAAGACATCATTACCTAATATCATGATATAAACCAATATCATTAATTCAATAATAAATAGTCCAACAATAATTACTAATTTTTAAGCAATTCAAGGAACACATTTAGAAAAAAAAAGAAGGCACACATGAAACCTAACCAATTTCATTTTCAAAATCATCTTTCAACCCATACGCACTTCAAAACCCTTTGAAAACATATTAAAATCCATTCACACAATTTATAAAACAAAATTAAGAATCACTTCAAGCATACTAAATTCATTTAGTAAAGATAAATTTTGGAATCAGCCACAACAATCATGGAAACATCCAGAATCTTGTGGAAAACCACAACTGCACCACAATCAGAACCTATAAAGGCAATATCATTCCACAGAAATAAATATTGAAAATAAAGAACTAATATTCAACCCACTTTAGGGAAACCAACCCAAGATCATACCAGAACCACACCACAATGGAATAGAGACTGGTACCAAGGGGTGGTGATGGAAGTGACCCGCGGCGATGGGTCGTGAGGTGCGGTGAGACACGTCAAGGGGTGGCGAGGGATAGGACCAGTAGTAAGGGAGACGAGGTTCTCAAATCCTTGGGCTTTGGGTGGGGGGTCACAGGGGTCATGCGTCAGGGGGGAATGTTTTGGGTCAATCAAAATAAAGTATTAGCCGTAGTTTATAACTAACTACCACTAAGTTTTTTTTAAACAAATTAACATTGGTTTAATAAACCACCTCTAAAGGATAATTATGTTGTAGTGCTCATTCATCCAACATGTTTTTTGAATAGTCCAAAATTGTAATTATAAAATCATCCATCATAAATGATGTTTTCACATATCAGTACATTCCATGTTCCCCAAAAAACAACACAAAAATCCAATTCAAAACCAAAAAGGCCCCATCCATATGCATCATGAACATACACCAAACTATGTTGAATCCATGTTTATAGAACCCAAAATCCATTCTTTTTTAAAATTGAATCACCAATAAACTATTATACCAAACATGCTATGTGTGCCAATCATAACCATTATTTCTAATAAATGATACAATGACAAGGTAATATTACAAAATAGATTGGGAAAGGAAACCAAAAAAATAAAGACAGGAATTTATCTTTAAAACCCAGAAGCCTTCATGATCTTGATAGATATAGAGTAAGGAAAATCGATGTTCTTAAAATATTTTTTTCAAGATGAAATCAAAATAAAACCACATAGAATCAATCATGGAAATACCAAAATAGGTTTTATACCAATAAGAATGAGAATATATGAGAGGAGAATGGGATATTTGATTCTTACCTTCAATCTCTATGCCCAAATCTCCCACATTCATAGAGTGGGAGCATGTAACGACCCGAATTAGGAGTCCCTCCACTACTGCCCGTACCCGGTTCTCCACATGACCTCAAGAGAATTTCCCCAAATGCCAGAGACTGCCGACTAGTTGTGAGGGCCTTGGTATGTTATTGGGGAAACTATGCCCCCATTCAGTAAGGTATACAAGGTGAGAAAAACAATAATAAACAGCGGAAGCAGTAACAACATGAAACAACTTGAACCCAACAGCGGAAACAAAGACTATGTATCAAATGATAACAATGATGAATCAAGTACAAGTATCTAAAGAAAACATCAAACACAACAATGTGTTGAATTAAAACTGAAAAACAAAGTGAAAAGGAAAACAAGATAAACTCCTCAGCATCGCGAGCCCCGGCTCGATCCCATGCTCTCCAGCCACAGCTTAATCAAGAACCTGAAGTAGAAGGGCGCTTTCCCTTATCTATGTCTACAGTAACATAGTCTTCTTGGGCCCAAAAGTATGGCCCAAATAGGGTGTGAGATACAATCCCAGTAGGCAATCACCCAAATATTTGTGCCTAACAGTCAACGAATACAAGGCATGAAATAAAACAAGAAGAAGTAAACAGGAAAGCACAAGCAGCTACAATCCACAGTTCTAGAAAATGAAGAACACAAGTAAATAGCCAGCAACAAGAAGAAAAAAGGTAACCCTCTGGGTAGCTCTCACAGCCTAACCCGTATGGTTCAACCTATAAGTAATATCCACCCTTTAGGAGGCACACACAGTATCACCCCTCTGGTTCAGCTATGAAATTAATAGACTCTCGAGGGAAACACTCACCCTCAATTCCCCATATAGTCTCGTATCGTTCTAAAGGCTCTCTGGGGAAGCACTCAATGTCTATTCCCCCTGTGGCCCGCGTCGAGGAACTAAAGACTCTCTAAGGAAGCACTAAATGTCAATTCCCCCTGTGGTCTCGCATTGTAATAAAAAGACACTCTGGATAAGACCTTCTGTCAATTCTCCCTTTGATCTACTACTCTAGGTTCTCACAGTCTTGAGTGAAAGGTAATACATGCTCAGTGCGCGTGTACATCGTCCAAGTAAACCCCAAGAACTACTTGGCTATCAACTAAGGCTCAGCAGTATAACAAGTTAGCAGTTCCACTGTCCTACGACTAGGCATGGAAACTGGAAAAACACCAAATAGATAGAACAAGCATAGAAAACATCCAAAGTACAATAAAGCTACCATAATCACAGGAAAAATATCTACTCTAGCATTCAAGCAAAGCAGGAAATAAAACAAAGGGAAAACAGGAACACGCAATACCCCGTTCAATGGTAGTGGTGGAATTTGCACAAAATATTCATCAACTTTCTACAGAAAGGCACATACCACCTACCTCGATCCTAGTAAGTCGATATATGTGAAAAATGATGACAGATTCCCCTTAGAATGACGTAGTTCTGAGAAAATGCACAAAATGCTTAACCTACGATTTCATGAAAACAAGGAGGAATCAAGAAACAAGGCTCAAGCAGATGGAAGAAATCACCGCTGCACTTCCAATGCAATTGACCGTGCTCGAATTGGAGAACGGACGGTGAGGCGGGAGATTGGGGAAGATTCAGTCGTACGCGTCGCTTCATTAAATTTGATTTCCATTTTTTTCATATATAATTATGTATATATTATTATGGGTGAACCCACATAGTGCACCAATTCATTAGTAAATTTTTTATTTCATGAGATAATATGTATGGGATTAGAGAGTAAACCTAAACCATGACTGTAGTTTTTCCCCCATGTTATGTAATCTTGGTAGTTATCCGTGACTTATACTCATGTCATGTTTTGTACTGCTTCCACAATCCTATGAATCCATGATCATATGATTTCATATTCTTCATTTAATGATCCCATTTGATTTTACATGATCCTTTTCTATTATAATATCAGTTTATTCATTTGGACATATATTTTATGCTTTTTCTTTTTGTTAACTTCAATACTAGGATTTATATCTCGCCCATTTTTTATATATTACGTAGTTAATCCATTGTTGTTTAAGGAATTAAAAGTCATTTAGGATCTCATTACAGACATTAAAATAAATTTGTTTTAAATTAGCTTCACTTTGATGTATTATGAACCTTGAATTTGAAATAATGTAAGATTTAAAAACCTTATGTTGTGTTATTGTATAGTTCGGATAAAAACATTTAATAATATCTATAAATGGCTTGGGTTTCTATAATTAGTATCATATAAGGTCAAGTTATTTTTTGGTATTATTACTTGAATACATTACTGAGAAACCTCGAGATATATCTATGTATAGAAATTTATACTGAAGTTTTGGTAATGTATAGAGTTATTGGTTTCCATGAAATTAAATCCCAATTTTGATACTACAAGTCAATGTGGATCTGGAATAGATGCATCTGGAGGTAACAGGATCATTATGGATTAATTCAACCTACACATGTGGCATGATTAATAGGCCTTTCTGTACACCTATTTTGATACTCCTGTGGAATATGCTTTGGAAAATTCATAAAATGTTTACGAACCATTGTTATGGACTGGGATATATTGTTAGGTTAAAAAAAATAATTGGAAAATTAAAATTTATAACATATATTGAATCTCATAGTCTTTTATGTTAGGATATACATTTAATTTATAATTAAATACTTAAATGTTTATATTATATCTTTTATATTATTTTCATTTTATGTATTTTCTTCCTTAATTATCATTTTTTAGTTAATGGAAGTAAATAAGAGGAAATTTTCCAACAACCAATGTGATAGGTAATGTGTTGATTGACCTACTGAGATTCAAAACCTGATAGGTGAATCTAATGAGAACTTCATTTTAGTAATTGATCCATTAACTAAATCTATATATAATAACTTGATTCGTATGGACTGGCCTGCCTCACTTGAAAAAGAGAAGGTTTTGGATGAGTCCTTTATAAAAGAAAATGCCTCGTACAATTAGTGTAAATTTTTATCCCATCAACCCTAAATAATTGATTAAATCAATTCAAAATATATTCTATGTCCTCTGATGCGTATAAGAAGAGAAATTCAGACATTCCATTTATCTCTTGGTGGGGGTGGTTGATTAGTTGGGGACACTAATCCAGAACATGATTCCCAGAGAGAAAATTGATTCCATAAAATGGGAAGTATTCAATAAACAAATTCTATAAATATTTTCCCTAAACACTCTATACTAAAATAGAAAGGGAGTTCCTCTCCCTGAAGAAAAAGTTGTATCAATCAATTATGGGTATGAGGAAAACATTAAAAAGATTTCATGATACACATCAGTCTTTTTCATCAATATAAAATGTAGGTTACACATCTTGATTAGTGGTTTAAGATAAGCCTATGAAAATTATTTTTTATTTTTAAATTTGAGATCTATAAAGAGATTTTTATTACTATAATTAAGTATGATATGGATATTAGTGACACTCATTGGTCTCTTTTGGATGTATATAAAAATAATAAAATGAATTTAAATTTAGTATGATCCAAGGCTAAATATCAAATAAGTAACCACACTAAACTACCCATGTTTCAAAAATGTGGAATAAAAATATTGGATACAATATCAAGGTAACAGATAGATTATTAAAATAAAAAATAGAGGGGAATCAGGATAATATATATTTAAGGTGGTGAATAAACTCCCAAATGGGATGGAAAAAATTTGTTCTTGATGCCAAATAGTCCTATAGTCCTATTTTTCTACTGAAAAAAATGCATTATGCAATCCATTTCTCTATGAAGAATGTTTTCAGAGACAATAAAAAACAATGACCTCGAATGCCTAGAGAAAAAGAAGGGAATATTTTATCACTAGTACTAAGGTGGATCCTAAAAAATTATTTCGATAGGTATGATGGTCTTTCATTCATGAGTTGTATGTGTATTATTGATTCTGGTTCTACACATTCTTTCATATCATGTAAGTTTCAAACACTACCTCAAAACATGGTGGTTAATCCATCTGTGAAAACATAAATTAGTGAAATTATTTTATACCTAATTTATAACTCATCCTAGTAAATTTTAATAGAATGAAGCTCCCAAAAAATCATATCATACTTAATTTAGTAGAATTTTATTCTATAATGGCCATTGATTGGTTGTCCATATATAGAAATAACATTAACTATTGGGATGGAAGGTCACTCTTCAAAACATGAGTAATCTGTGAATTATATACAATTTTATGGGTGGGGATGAATCTCTATTTCAATATTATTCTAAAACATGGATATTATTTCTATATAAAAATTCACTTCTACCACAAATGATTAAGACAGAATTGATAATCACATTTAAATACATTCCCATTGTGAAGGAATATACTATTGAATTTCTTAAAGATTTGAATAGACTTCCTCTTGATTGATAAGTTGATTTAATAATTAAAACAATACCTGGATCCATACCCATATCTAGGTATCCCTACATATTAGACTAGACCAATATCTATAATTGTAATCTATAGTTTCCATAGAATACCGAGGTACTATAGATTATTTCTGAATAACATCTCATGATTTTCAAAACCGTTGTCCAAAATAACATGGAATGAAGTAATGCTTTTATTGATGAATTAATGTGAAGGAAGATTCAGTGAATTGAAATAGAGGCTTATAAATGTACTAATAATAAAAATTCCATCAAGTGGGAACTTTTCATGGAATATATTGATTCTTAAAAGAATGTCATGGTTCTTTTATTGATGCAAAATAAAAAATTTATAGTCTAGGACTCAATGTAGTTGAATGTTCATGATCAGAACTATCCAATGAATGATCTATAATTTACTAAAGTAATCAAAAAATAAAAATTTAGCATTATTAACTCTATGAAGATATTTTTGTAATATATATATAACATAAGATCCTCAATATATATATATATATATATATATTCACAACAATGAGCTTAATATGCACTAATAAATATGGTTAGAGCTGAAAAGGGACTATAACATCAAAATCCACTACCATCCGGGGAAAGAAAACAAAATGGAAAATTTTTTAATTAAAAATGATTTATAATCCTTATGAATGATGGGAACTTATAGGATCTAATATTATTATACTTTAAAAGGATTAAAATGGGAATCATTTAAGATGGACATTATTATTCCCTTCATAAATGATTGTTCAACCATCCATTCTAGAGAAGATAATATATTCTCAAAGTGATGGCGTGGAAATAGAAAATATATTGTAAGCTATAAGAAAAGGAAAATCATTAGATTTAAAAAAATTATGAATATGAAGTTTTCAGATTTGGGTCATAGTAATGTGTACTATAAAATCTTGATATAAACAAACAGTTTTCAAATGATGTACATTGATCGACATCTGCAATTCAACCAGAGAGCATGAAGATGTATACATATAACTGATAGCACTATTTGTGGGATAATATGAAGAAAGAGATTAAAGAATATACAGAAATGTTCCTGGTATTTTATCAAGTTATGGAAAATGAGAGAATATTCAAAGGGTATGATGAAACCATTTCCCATAACAATATTGAAATGTGGGAACATCACTATGGATTTTATCACAGCCCTTAAAAATAAATAAAAAGTAATAATGGCATATGAGAGGTGGTGGATCGTCTTGAAAATTCTGATCCTTTCATTATTATTAGAGAGGGATTACCACTTGATCAACTTGAAAGGATATGCATTAGAGAAGCAATGAGGTTGTATGGAGAACAACTATCAATTATATCTTATCAAAATCCATGGTTTGACTTAAACATCATAAAAAGTAAGCAACATGTTATAAAAACTGATTTGAATCTTAGTATATCTTATCACCCCTAAATTTATAGACAATATAAGTGTATTATACATTCATATGAGGAGATTTGGAAAGGAGACTCAATAGAAATCACAGGAGGATATGTTCAATATCATCCTATTATTGAGTTATAATATAATAATACTTTCCACTCAATGATAAAAAATATTCATATAAATACATTTATGGGATGAGATGTTGAAAACCTATGAGTTGGGATGATGTTGTAGAATGAAATTTACTGGGACCTGAAATTATTAATAAATTGTCGAAAATGACAAGACCATTCAACAATACATCAAGGCTACTTAAAATCCATATAAGAGTTATTTAGACAATCATTGGCAGGACCTGGATCTTGAGGTTTTAGATAAAGTTCTCCTCTACATATCATCAAAGAATAGGGTTGTGATAATTTGAACTAAGGGATAGATAAGTCCTTGGTATATCATCCCCTTTGAGAATCCTCATTTCATTGGAGTTTTTGTCCATCAACTATCAATCCCACTACCCCTACCTCAAGTACATTATGTGTTCCATGTGTCCATCTTGAGAAAGTAAATACCAGATCCCTCATGTAAAATAAATTTTGAGGTGGTAGAAATGGAAAATAATCTCTCTTGTGAGGAGTAATTGGTGAAATCTATGGACAATACAGACAACATTCTACATAACAAGACAAATGGCCTTCTCATTATATGATCACAGATACATAAGAATGAGGAAGTGATAAGTTAATTGGAGGATGAAATGCAAAATGTTTACCCTTATCTTTTTAATGCGTGAAATGAAATTTTGACAATGAAATTTCTTAATGGGGGATTAATAAATGATCTAGAATTTTATCAATTAAATTTCACTTCTTATAAAAATGTAACATGTTTATTAATGTAGTATTATATAAATAATGTGAATCTCAAGATAAAATAGCTTTCTTTTATTATATTAAATTTGAATTACATTTAGAACGTAAAAATATCCATCATATTTTAAAATATTAAAATGGTATAAAATATTAAAAAAAATATAACCAAAATATGAAAATTTGGACATGCTGAATCAAGAAGAATAAGTGTACACACAAAACAAAACTATAGAAATGAAGAAGAATATCACTTTATTCATATTAGTATTGAAAAAAAAAATTTATATATTACATTGATCTAAAATATAATATAATAATTAATTAATAAAATGTGAAGTATTTATAGAAATTATGGAACCCATGTGACTTCTATAAATCTAACCATTGGAATAGTAATCTGACCATTGGAATAATAATTTAACCTTAAGGAATAGTAAACTATAAATTATAATAGTATACTAACCTTTGAAACTATAAAATAATATTTTTTATAATATAAAATGAAATTATGACATATTTATACCATCATAAAAGTAAATAAATGTTTTAGAATGATAAAAGAAGTGTATCTATTGTTGTAAAACATACAGGTTTTATTAGAATTTTTATAAATAAATACAATGATTTAAAATAATTTTTATATTCCTAAAGTGGTTTTATAAATTAGTATTATTTTATCTTGTAATGGTAATATAATTTTATAAAACCATAAGTAATTTTTTAAATGGTCATAAAATTGATCATAATAATAAAATTGGTAACTTTCAAATATATTATGTTTTTAATTAAAATGTAAAATTCTTTTATTTAGAAAATTATTTTCATAAAATTGATTTTATTTTGTGAATCTAAACTTTAAAATATTGTTAGGGTGAAATTTTGATATTTTTTTAAAAGAGTTTATCTTTTGAGGAATAGTGAAATATGATAAAATTCAGTATTTAACATTATAAGTTTAATGAATTATTTATTGTATATGAGATTATATAAGAACCCAATAGATATAAATAACATGCACTATTTACTATATATATTTATAGTATTCATCAATATTGGTAGTCTTGATCCCAAATAACTAACGAATGAATATAATATTTAAAAACGCAACTTTCATAGGATGTATTTCAAGAAACGATGTTTAAGATGTAATTTTTTCAATCAATACCAATTAAATTCGTTTTTTCTTCTACCTCCACATTACTTCACTCATCCAACATCTCATAATGAATCAAATATTATAAATATATTTTAATTTTATTATTTTAATTTAATATCTACCATTCATCCATGACTCTTCACTCGGCATTATAAATATTTATATGTTGTTCATAATATAGTGGATTCAAAACCTCTATAAATAACATAATTAGTTTTTCTCCACCGCATTCATGGAAGGTCATATAAACATTATCATATATATATATATGATGATAATAAGTATAATATAACTTATTTCACATCACGTAATGAGTATATAATTATTTCATTAAAATAATGAATCAAGTTCATGACCAACTAAATGAACTAACAGTATAACGAAAATGTTTATACTAGATAAAAAATCCTTATGTGATAATAAATATGTGTACTTGAGACCATTTAAATTTATATAAATAAATTATTATCATTTCATTTCACATATTTATTTTTACTCTAATTTGAAAAGAACATCAATAATTATCCATAATTGATCTGACCTTGGAACCATAAGATGAACACCCTCTAAACAACAAAATTAAACATTTTCTATATTATAAATGGTCCTATGTAAGCCTAAAATAATTTTAGTAAATAAAATATAGAAGAAAATTCATCTTAATTAATTAATTAATCAAATTTTATTATTTAGTATAATCAATGAAAGTTCATAAGAATCTGGTACCTAAGGTAAAGAAACTCTTTGAACCACCCAATTTTCTTTTGGATATTATATCTATTTTCCCAAATATGTCTCCATATTAATCTATATACTATTTATATATCCTAAAAATATTTATATTGTTTAATTATATTTTACTTTATGGTACATATATGATTTAAAATTTCCCTTCTCAATTTCATTTGATAAGAAGAACAAATTCAAAGGAACATCTCATTTTCTTACCCCATTTCATGAACCAATCCATAAAATATTTTAACACATATATAAAAAATAAAATTTCTCATTATATTATGGAATAAAATAGTAAATTTTTTGTTATATTCAAATTAATATTCTTTATCTACTCTTTAAAGACTCTTCTCCCATTTCTCTAAAACTCCTCTTAAATGGTCCATTTTGAAATTTCCTTATCAATATTTTCTCAAATATTCACTTATATTGGTCCTATGTTTTCGATAAATATTACTTTTTTCTTCCTATTAACTTTTGAGATGGTTTTAAAGATTTATTTTAGGGAAACCGTTATGAAACGCCATCTGGTTATGCTATAATACAAGATTATACAACCCATTTATTTCCCAAGGTAATTATTATTCTTATTCCTTTAGTATGATTCCATTTTGTGGCACACATAAGTATATACATGTTATGATTGGTACACCGAGATAGCACTCAAATTTATTAGGTACTATTTATTTCTCTGGATATTATATGTTTTGGATTAGTGAGTAAACCAAATCCAAGATGGGACTTTTTCAACCATGTGATGTTTTCTTAGTGGGGTTCCTTAACTTATTCTTTTCTCATGTTTTATGTAGCTTCAAAATACCTATTATTTCATAATATAATGATTCTTTGTTCTTTATTTCAAGATACCATATTATTCTCAGCCATCCTTATATTTTATTATATCGTTTAATGTCTTTTGAATCATATATTATACTTTTTCATCATATTTATTCCCTTCCTAAACTCTATAGCTCACCCCTTTTTTTATGTTTTCCCCAAGTTACCATATGTTTTTTTAAAAGCATAAAAGTATCAATAATATTATTATAGAGATTAAAATTATAAAACAAATTTATCTTCATTTTGATATATTATGAACCTATTCTTTTAAAAACAATTATCCTCACAAACTTTGGGATATTTTATTGGATGTTTATGTTAAAAATCATATAATAATATGTGTAAAAGTATTAGGTCACTATAGAAGTATATTTTTTATTGTAATACATCTAAAATATCTTTTTAATGTAAAATTTCCTTTGTGAGGACATGTACATAAAAATTTTGTGAGTATTGAACATTCTGATCTTCTCAAGGAAGAGATACAGATCCTATATTTTTAATTCATAAACCTGGGGGAATTAATTCAAGATCACGTGTTGGATAGGTCACTTAATGTTCCCGTATTTATCATAACCCATAAGTTATGATATGGTCTTCTCTTATGACAACACAACCCAATATGGATCTAAAAGAACCAAAATAAAAATTATAAACATCACATTATTCTGTAAAGAAAAGGACATTTGATTATGTAACCCAATAACCTCCAAGGATTTCAAACAAAAATTTCTCCAATAGAATGTAATACTGAATTTTATTATTGTAGTCATTGGAGAAGCTACATCTGATAAATATATAACAAATAAATGGTACTAATATGCTAGTCTTATATAGTGTTTTCACATCAAATTCATTCCTAGGTGGATCATAATAAATGACAGCCTCAATATTCTCAGGTTTGATCGATATACCTTTTTTGAAAATACATTCCAATTGCATCAAAAATATTGTATATAAAAGATACATTTAAAGAAATTTTCATTGTGGTGATGTTCTCATAATTTTCTCAACATAAATTTGATATTCCTCTCCTGATTATCCTTAGTGTGAGATTATACTAAGTTATTTTCAATAGATAAAAAATATATGGTACTTTTGAAAGATGATTTTCATAAATTTCATTAATACTTTTGGTGTGATTCTATAACCTAATGTAATTTCCATGTATTGACCATAGATGTAATGACATTTAAAGGTTGTCATAAGAGTATCCACCTTCATAACTATATGTTTATGGTATCATTTTTATAGATAAATATTTAAAAACTAATTGTATCCATATAATTGATCAAAGAAATTGTCAATTCTAGAAATAGGAAATTAGTTTTTGATCATAACATAATTCAATTTATAATCATTGACACAAATTCAAAGAGGACCATCCACCTTATTTACAAATAGACTATATCATCCCAGAGTAATGTACTTGGTCTAATAAATCCATTTATATTCTAATGAGAATTTTATTTAACATAATTATATTCATGTCATTATATATTATTGGTATTAATAGGACTCGTAGAGTAATGTACTTGGTCTAATAAATCCATTTATATTCTAATGAGAATTTTATTTAACATAATTATATTCATGTCATTATATATTATTGGTATTAATAGGACTCGTTCCTAGTATAAGGGTTGTTGGAATTTTGAATTTCATTTCATGTAATAGTCTATATATGTTTTCTATAAGCAAATTTGGGTATCAATCTACTATTCTATGATTATCTCTACTCTCAATTGAATAAATATTCTATAAGGTCATTATGTCTAATTGATAAGATATGTTTCCAAACACATTTACTCTAGGACCCACTCTCCCAAAAATTATATTTAATTCCCCATTGAAAACATGAAAAAAATCCATTAGAATATATGAAAGTGACTCTGAAATTATATCATTCAATATCAACTTCCAATGAAACCATTATGTTAATCCCCAAGATTAGATCAAATATATCCATCACTATGATATTGAACTCCTATAGAAACTAGATGGTGACAATATTAATTTCACATGATACGCACTTAATCCTCTGTACTCTTATTTCCTCGGAGGTGAATTAATTCGAAGAACATATTCCATAATTTCCAAATTTAATACCATCTTATTTCCCTCATTAGAAATAATTAATAAATTTGGGTATTATAGTTTTAAATGATAGAAGTTTCAAAATGTAATCTAGAATAATAGCACCCCATGCTATTTAAGGATCTGATTATTCATTTTTCAAATCTAATAAGCCAAAAAAATAGGTTAGCCCATCTTTAATGATTCCTACCACCATATTGAGATAGTTATTATTGATAAGTAGAGGGGTTCATGGAATCACCAAGACTAAATCAATTTTTAGGATGAAAAATACATTAATGTGATTTTTCTATTTGGAAGTGAGAAGCCTTTTCTAAATTTCAAATATCAATAATTTTTTATTATAGAAAATACTTATATAAAGTAATTATATGAAATTTTATAATTCTACATTTGGTTATAGTTTTGACACTCACAAGGTGGTTTCATACACTATCATTTTTTGTTCTTAAAATAAATACATCAGATGTAAACAAGCATGATATTATGTCATGGTGGAAAAGAAACTGACCTTGTTGATTGGTTATGTTGAGCCCTCTGGAAGATTGTTGGTTTCATTTCTATGATTGATATTTTAATAATCACAAATCATCACATACCATTAATGCTTAATCTGGTTTGATTTCTCATAAACTTAATTACAATCTATTAATGAATCTGTTATCATGTTTTTGTCTATGCTTATTGACTTACAAAGTATTTTGGAAGTCTTCTGGATTCAACAGACATCGGAAGCACCGATCCAATATCAACAGACATCGGAAGCACCGATCCAATATCAACAGACATCGGAAGCACCGATCCAATATCAACAGACATCAGAAGCACCGATCCAATATCAACAGACATCGGAAGCACCGATCCAATATCAACGGACATCGGAAGCACCGATCCAATATCAAAGGACAACGGTCGCACCGATCCGATATCAGAAGTCAAATGACACACCGATGCTGATCAAGATAAGACACCGATCGCATGACTCACCGATGCTGATCAAAATGAGCCACCGATCAAATGACACACCGATGCTGATCAATATGACTCACCGATGCAAATGACTCACCGATGCTGATCAAAATGAGCCACCGATCAAATGACACACCGATGCTGATCAATATGACTCACCGATTCAAATGACTCACTGATGCTGATCAAAATGAGCCACTGATCAAATGACTCACTGATGCTGATCAAACTGACTCACCGATCAGATGACAGACCGATGCTGATCAGTCTGATTCACCAATGCTGATCTATCTGAGTCACCGATCATTACTCGCTAATGCTGATGACCTACCGATCACTTGAACTAATCGATAGTCATAAACAACTGTTTGAATTTCTTTATCTTTATCTTTATTTAATCTAACCAACGGTCATATTAGGTATATTTTAATGCTTTGTCAATTAATTAATAAAGGTTGTCGGATGTCAGGAAACCGTACCTCGTACCTGCGGAAAGGAAACTTTTTCTGTCTTCCGAAGCACGTGACATAAATAAAAGAAGACTCTGCTGCCGAGAGATAAGCATATAGAAGAAAATAGTTGACAGAAGAACAAAATAAGAACATAGAGGAACGAAAGAGGAGGAAGAACCAACCAGAACAGAACCTCATACACAATCAAGCCTACTCAAGAAGAGTTCTGTGCATACAAAAGAACATTGAAGAACTTCATAAACTACATCTCACTGCCCTTGAACCTGAAGCATACAACACTCTTCTTCTCAAACAAAAACGAGAAGAGGACTGAGAATAAATTCTGACCAAATACAAAAGAGTCCAGAGCTACACTGAAATCACCAGAGCCATTTCTAAACTCTACATCTTTGCTCTGTGATACATTTGTTTTACATCTTGAGCAGTGTGTGTTATCTGCTGTATTAAACACACACACTGACTCCTGTACTTTCACTGGAGGATCTGTAAATCCTCAGCAAACCTTTTTATACTTCATTTCCCACTGTGGATAGTGGTAGAGGTCGTGTGAGACCTGGACAGCTCTAAGCTGTTGTTTGTTTTCCCACGCCGAACTGTGGTAGAGGTCTTGTGACCTGGATAGTGTGTTCACTGTTGTTAACCCCGATCTAGGGTGTGGATCATTTTTATATAAACTTTTGAGAGGACTAAGTCTCGTCTTGAGACTGAACCTCTTGGTTAATTCTCTGTGTTTGTAGCTACATACTATATACATACTATACATATTTATTTCATATTCCGCTGCTACTACTTTGAAATATAATTTATTTTCAAAGCTACTTTGATAGTTAAACTCGCAAGTGTTTATATTTATTATAAACTAGTAAGTTAGTTTCAAAAGTTAATTTAATCATAAGATTATTTTAACTGAGAACTAATCAATCTTTGAGAAACTAATTGAACCATTATAATCTGTATAAATTCACTACAGTTTAATCTGTTTTTGAAATAGGGGGATTTTAATAAAAATTGTTTTTAACAGAAAATTTTAATTGGAACTCAATTCACCCCCCTCTTGAGTATCCACTCCGACCAACATTTGGTATCAAAGGTTGGAAAATATTTTCTAAAGTACTCTGTTTTGCAACTGTGATTTTAGTTTTATTTTAATGATCTTAAAATTTCTGTTATTTCTAAATTTTTATCTCTTTAAAATTCTTTTTTGATATCATGGATAATAGACTTGAGGGTGCTGCTACTAATCGGCCACCATTCTTTAATGGAAATAACTATGCTCAGTGGAAGCTAAAAATGAAAATTCATCTTGAAAGCATAGGTTTTGATATTTGGACTGCTATTGAATCTGAATATAAAATTCCCATTACTGATAGATCTACTTGGGATGAACCTAGAAAGACTGCTTACAATAATAATTGTAAAGCTATGAATGCCTTCTACTGTTCTCTAGGAGATGAGGAATTTAATAGAATTTCTGCATGTAAAACTGCATATGAAATTTGGGATACCTTAGCTGTTTCTCATGAAGGAACAACTAATGTTAAGGAGATGAGATTGAATACCTATACTATTAAGTATGATAATTTTAAGATGAAGCCTGATGAACCCATTTCTGATATGTATCTCAGGTTCAATGAAATTGTCAACACAATGACTTCTCTGGGAAAGGATGTTCCAGAAAAGGAACCAATCATGAGAATTTTGAGATGTCTACCTGAAAGATGGAGATGAACCTCTGTCTCCATTAGAGAATCGTGTGACATTGGAGAACTGTCAGTCAAGGAACTAATTGGTATGTTGATGATGTATGAAGAAGAACTCAAGGTAAACAAAGAAGAAGATGATGAACCTAAAAGGAAGTCTATTGCCTTTAAGACTACAACCTCAATGAATAAGGATAAGGAAAAGCCTCAAGCTATCAATGAAAGTTCAAGCAGTGAGGAAAGTGAGAACGATTCTGATAGTGATGCTGAGATGGCTCACATTGCTAGAAGATTTAAGAAATTATATAGGAAGAAGAAGTTTTTTAGAACGTCAAACTAAAAAGGCAAGTATGATAACAAAGGACACTGGAAAAAGGATTGGAAGAAGTCTGATAAATCAGATGAAGTTGTCTGTTATGAATGTAAAAGAAAAGGACACATAAAATCAGACTGTCCAAAGATTAAATACAGAAAGAAGTATGAATACAAGGATAACAAGTACAAGAAAGCCATGAAGGCTACTTGGAGTGCTTCAGAAGACAGCACAAGTGAAGCTAAATCTTCAGACTCTAAAAGGAATCGAGCCAACATGTGTTTCATGAAAAACACTTCTGAGGTAACATCAGAAACTCCTGCTTCAAATTCATATTATTCTGGAGATGATTCTGAATGTGATAACATGTCTAAATCTGAACTGTTTGAATATTGTGATATTCTTGAAGAAACCTGTAATGAGCTTAAAGATAAATATAAAGGTTTAAAGAAACAGTATGCTTTAAGTGCTAAGCATAAATCTGATCTGGATATAGAAGTAGAAAAGAATGCTCAGTTTCTTAAAGAGAATACTGAACTAAAATTGTCTAATGAGAAACTCAGAAAAGACATAGAGAAGTTCACAAATGGAAAGAATACTCTAACACAAATTCTAGGAAAGCAAGTTGCACCTAGATATACTACTGGTATAGGATACCAACCTGGACAAAGAAAAGTTGCCAAAACTAGATTCATTCCTAAATCTGGACAGAAGATAGTTAATTCTGGAACTTCATATGCCTCAACTAGTTATATTCATAGTTATGGATCTAATAAGGTTTATCTTTCAAAGAATGTTAATTCTAAAAATTATATGAGACCCATTAGTCAAATATGGGTACCTAAAGTATCATTGGCTAACATATATGGACCCAAGAAGATCTGGGTACCAAAATCATCTTCCATCTAAATCTGTTTTGTTGGAGACCTGCTTGAAGAGATTTCACAAGAAGATATTGTACTTAGACAGTGGATGTTCAAGGCATATATCAGGAGACTTTTCATGTTTCAAGAGCTTAGTAAAAGTTGATGGAGGCTTTGTCACTTTTGGTGATAATTCAAAAGGAAAAATCATCGGCTTAGGCCAGATTGGTAACAGTAATTAAATCTTGATTTCTAAAGTTTTATTTGTCGATGGACTTAAATATAACTTGTTAGGCATTTCTCAGTTGTGTGATGATGGTTTTTATGTGAAATTTAAAAATGATTCTTGCAATTTTTTTAACTCTAAAAATGTTTTAGTATTTTCTGCTTTAAGAAATGAAAATGTTTATGCTGTTGATTTAGATTCTTTAGCTAAGCAGAATATTCCTTGTTTAAATGCTTTTCATAAAGAGTCTTGGCTTTGGTGCAGAAGATTAGAACACTGCAATGTACACTCACTTAGAAAACTTTCTAGGAAGAACTTAGTTAGAGACCTACCCAAACTTGAATTTTCAGCAGACAAAGTTTGTAATCCCTGTAAAAAAGGAAAGCAACATAAAGTTTCTTTTAAATCAAAGAAAGAAGTGTCAACTTCTCAACCTCTCGAGTTGGTTCACATGGATTTATTTGGACCTTCTAGATTTTCTAGTTTGAATGGGAAGCACTATGTCTATGTTCCTGTAGATGACTTTTCTAGATATACTTGGGTATATTTTCTATCTCACAAAAGTGAAGCTTGTTCTTACTTTGTAAAATACTCCTAGTCTGTAGAAAATCGTAGTGGACTAAAGATTAAGACCCTGAGAAGTGATCATGGTCGTGAGTTTGAAAATCATGAGTTTGATTCTTACTGCTCACACAATGGCTATAGTCACAATTTCTCTGCCCCTAGGACACCCCAACAAAATGGTGTAGTAGAGAGAAGGAATAGAACCCTGCATGAAATAGCTAGAACCATGCTCAATGAATATGAACTGCCTATTTACATTTGGGCTGAAGCTGTAAATACAGCTTGTTATGTCATTAATAGAGTCTTGATCAGACCAGTTCTTAAGAGGACCCCTTATGAGTTGTGGAACCATAGGAAACCTAAGGTTAACTACTTCTATGTTTTTGGCTGAAAAGTCTTCATTCTCAATGCTAAAGACAATCTTGACAAATTTACATCCAAGAGTGATGAAGGAATTTTCCTAGGTTACTCTATCTCTATTAAAGCCTATAGAGTTTTCAATAAAAGAACCAAATGTGTGGAAGAATCTGTTCGTATCAAATTTGATGAAACTGATCCACATGAACCTAAAATCTCTCTTGAAGATGATCTCTCTGGTTTGAATCTCAATGATAAAGACAATGGGCCTACAGTTAAAACATCTAGCTCTGGAAATTCTCCAGAACCTGCTTCTGTTGAACCTCAATCTGTAGATGAATCTGAAATCTCTAGCCCTATCTTTTCAAGACCATCTAGGACTCTAAAGAACCATCCTTTAGATGCTGTTGTAGGAAATCTAGATAGAGTAACACAGACTAGAGCTTCTCTAAGAAATTAGGTTGAACATCAAGCTTTTCTTTCACAGTTAGAACCTAAAAATATCAATGATGCTATCAATGATGACTTTTGGGTAATGTCTATGCAAGAAGAACTAAATCAATTTTAAAGAAACAAAGTCTGGAAATTAGTAGAAAGATCTAAGGACTTTTTGACCATAGGCACAAAATGGTTGTTTAGAAACAAAGTTGATGAATCTGGAAACATCATTAGAAATAAAGCTAGGCTAGTTGCACAAGGTTACAATAAAGAAGAAGGAATGGACTATGAGGAAACTTTTGCACCTGTAGCTAGATTAGAGGCTATTAGGATCTTACTTGCCTATGCGTCACATCTGAATTTCAAGCTATATCAAATGGATGTCAAAAGTGCTTTTCTAAATGGTTTTATTGTTGAAGATGTTTTTGTAGAACAACCACCTGGTTTTTTAAATCCTCATTTTCCAAATCATGTTTTTAAACTTTCTAAAGCTTTATATGGTTTAAAACAAGCTCCAAGATCTTGGTATGAAAGGCTTTCAAACTTTCTTATCTCAAAAGGATTTACAAAAGGAGTTGCTGATCCCACTTTTTTTATAAAAAGGATTTCAAAAGATGTATTAATAGTACAAATCTATGTTGATGATATTATTTTTGGATCTTCTAAAAATACCTTATGTACTGATTTTTCAAAGGTTATGCAAAATGAATTTGAAATGAGCTTAATGGGAGAGCTTATGTATTTTCTTGGTTTTCAAATTTTTCAAACTAAAGATGGAATTATTTTAAATCAAAGTAAATATACAAAGGATCTTTTAAAACGTTTTGGTTTGGATAGTATTAAGGAAAGTGATACACCTATGAGTACTACCTGTAAATTGGATACAGATGAAGCTGGGAATCCAGTGGATCAAACCAATTACAGAGGTATGATT
This sequence comes from Viscum album, assembly GCA_963277665.1. Classification (NCBI taxonomy): domain Eukaryota; kingdom Viridiplantae; phylum Streptophyta; class Magnoliopsida; order Santalales; family Viscaceae; genus Viscum; species Viscum album. Next base: position 1,329,846,659 of record OY728162.1, read on the forward strand.
GGGAGCTTACTTTATCTTACTGCTAGTCGACCAGACATTATGTTCAGTGTATGTATGTGTGCTAGATTTCAAGCTAATCATAAAGAATCACACATACTGGCTGTTAAAAGGATTTTTAAGTATCTTAAGTATACTGTAAATTTAGGTTTGTTTTATCCAAAAGGGCAATCATTTAACCTAACTAGCTATTCAGATGTTGACTTTGCTGGATGTAAGTTAGATAGGAAGAGCACATCTGGAACATGTCATTTGCTTGGAAAATCCCTAGTATCATGGTGTAGTATGAAACAGAACTCAGTTGCATTGTCTACTACCGAGGCAGAATACATAGTTGCTGGTAGTTGCTGTGCACAAATTTTGTGGATGAAACACACTTTATTGGATTATGGATTTGATCTTAAACATGTTTCAATTAACTGTGACAACACTAGTGCAATCAATATATCTAAGAACCCTGTGTCTCACTCTAGAACTAAGCACATTGATGTCAGACATCACTTTCTAAGAGATCATTATCAAAAAGGTGATATTTCTTTAAAATTTATTAGTTCTGAACATCAATTAGCTGATATCTTCACAAAGCCTTTATTCTCTAAAAGAATGAAATTTATTAAACAAGAGTTGTGTATGATCGATCTGTGAAACTGATCTGTGAAACTGATCTGTGGAACCGATCTGTGAAACCGATCTGTGAAACTGATATGTGGAACTGATCTGTGAAACTGATCTGTGAAACCGATCTGTGAAACTGATCTGTGAAACCGATCTGTGAAACTGATCTGTGAAACTGATCTGTCAAACCGATCAGTGCAACCGATCTGTCATACCGATCTATTTTCTATTTTTTTTGTAATTAATTAGTAAATTTCTTTTATACTTTTTATGGGAACCCTAAATGATAAAATAAATTATACGCGGCTATTTATCTTCCCTAAACCTTTGACCTTTCATTTCCCGCCGAACCTTTCAACCTCTCTTCCCCTCTACTTTGAACCTTCGAACTCCTGCCTTCCCAAAATCTTCGAATGGCTAAGAAAAAGAGACCGAGAAAAGGACCAGATAGCCCTGTACCTTCAAAGCGTGCTCGAGACGAGTCGAGTAGTGGCTGTCAACGATCAGTAAATCCGAATTTGGAAACTCGGATTGTTGTTGTAGAAAGAGAAGTCAGCTCTGCGTGGCTTTTGTCAAGTAAGTCACTGTTGCTGCAAGTTCTTGAATCGCAAGGATGGATAGACTGGTTTTCTGACAACTCTCGAATAGACTACCCGAAGCTGGTACATGAGTTCTACATGAATCGGAAAATCACTCTACATGAGTTCTACATAAATCGGAAAATCACTCTGCAAGAGGATGAAAATCAATTGGAATCCATGGAAGAAGTGCTGGGTTGCAGATGAAGATAAATTTTATGAAGCCTACAATCCCATAGATCATGGCAAGAGGCCAAAGGATTTGAGAGACCCTGTCTTGAAACCAGATGAGGAACCCATTTATTCTGATGATGATGAGAAAGAAGAAGGAAAGGATGAGGCCACCAAAGCCCAAGAGCAAGAAGAAGCTGAGACTGAGGAAGGAAGTATGTCATCTCCTGATGATAGTAGTGATCCTGACACTGCTAGTCCCAAAAGAAGAATAGAATTTTGACCGGCTAGTCCACCCTTAGCCCTACCAGAATCAAAACCTATTCTTGGTGATGATGAAGATTCTGATACTGAAGAATATCACAGTGAAGCTTCTAAGAAAAGTGATAATGGACATGCTGATGATGTTGAGGCTGCTGTTGATGGTGATAACAGACCAGTGGATGGTCTTGTTGTAGATCAAATAGAACCACCTCAGTCAGTACAAGAAATACATATCAGTGGCAAGGTTGATTCACCAAAAATCAGTGGAACAACAAGCTATGAGAATCCAAAATACACCATGTGTGCTGCTGTTTGGGATGACTACCCTGGTTATGCTGTGTTGGGCTTAGAATATTCTGAAGAAGAAGAAGCAATGCCAGAATCTGCTGCAGTTGTGAAGAGGATCCTTCCAAGAGAAGCAAGGTCTGTTCCTGCTGTTGATCCTACAAATGTTAATTTACCTGGTTATGGAATCTCTCAAGCTGATCTTGATAAGTTTAAGATTGAATTGCTAACCGCTGTGAGAGACCCAATTAGAGAAAAAATTTCTAATACCCTTACTCAAGTGTCTCTACAAGTTTCTGAAAATTCGTTGGAATCCTTCTCACAAAGAGTATCTAATGCTGTGAAGCCAGACCTGGCCAATACTGGTGAACTTATTGGCAGGCACATAGCCTCTTTGAATCAGACTATGAAGGATCTTCACACCGGCTTGGTATCTCTATCAAGCGAATTCCGATCAACCATCTCTGGTATGATGGAAGTGTTGAGGAATTTGATTGAACATCTCAAAAAGTCTGACCTGAGGAAGTTGAAAGCTGAGTTAACTCACATAGTTGTCCAAGCCAGTACAGCCAAAGTAACCAAGATCACTACCCGTGAGCTAGAAGCTCTAAGAGAAGTTGTGCATGATGAGTTAGCTGCTGTTAGACAAATTATTGATTTAGAATCTTTGAGGAAGATGAAAGAGCTCTGTGATAACAGTCATAATATGGCATTGGTGTATTCAGCAGATGCTAAGAAAGCTCTGCAAGAGATCAAAGAGAAATTTGATAATTACTTTTCCAAGAATTATACAAAACATGAGATGGCTGGAAACTTCAAGGTGTTGGCAGAGAATCTGAAATTACCTCCAGTCACTCGGGCCTTCAACACTGAAGTTCATCAGTTGCATGATTTTACCCCTTCCTTGGCACAATTCATGGAGAATAAAGATGATTTTGAAAAAGCTATGAATTATGGGGCAGAAGTCATTCAAGACTTCATTCATCATTTGAAGCCCTATTTGAATGCACAGGCCACTGCAATAATACTTCCTACTTTTGAACCTCTCAGTGACTCTGATGTAGCTCCAAATCAGTTATCTGTTGCTCAAGCTCTATCTCAGTTAAGACCAGTCCCTCAGCAAGCTTCTCAACCAGTTCATGTTTCTCAACAACAACTCTCTGTGGCACCTGCTCCTACACCTGCCCAAGTTGTCCTACCACCACTTCAGATTCGCCAAGTACAGCCTGCCTCCAAGCCTTCAATCTTACCCACTATTGATCCCAAAAACAAAGTCAAAGCCCCTTTGTATCCCAACAAATAGTTGTGTATTGTTTTTGATAGGGTGAACGATGTGATGCCTGTACTATTCTGTACTTTATAAAATATTTTTTCTCTCTCTACTCTATGCTGACTGCTTTTACTTTAACTTATATGTTTTCCCTCCTTTTTGATTATCCCAAAGGGGGAGAAGAAAGATGTATGGGAGAGATATATGGGGGAGAAAAGATGTATATATCTAAGGTGAGGAGAAAGATCTATATATATATGAGAGATGTATATATCTCAGGGGGAGAAATCTGTATAATATATATGGGAAATTTAAATTAAGGGGGAGATTTATATATCTCTTTATATTTATTCTCTTTATGGTTTAATAATCATTATGTTTTTATTAATGATATATCATATTATTTATATTTTGTGATAAAGATTTTTGATTATCAAATAGAGGGAGATTGTTGAGCCCTCTGGAAGATTGTTGGTTTCATGTCTATGATTGATGTTTTAATAATCACAAATCATCACATACCATTAATGATTAATCTGGTTTGATTTCTCATAAACTTAATTACAATATGTTAATGAATCTGTTATCATGTTTTTGTCTATGCTTATTGACTTACAAAGTATTTTGGAAGTCTTCTGGATTCAACAGACATCGGAAGCACTGATCCAATATCAACAGTCATCGGAAGCACCGATCCAATATCAACAGACATCGGAAGCACTGATCCAATATCAACAGACATCGGAAGCACCGATCCAATATCAACAGACATCGGAAGCACCGATCCAATATCAACGGACATCGGAAGCACCGATCCAATATCAAAGGACAACAGTCGCACCGATCCGATATCAGAAGTCAAATGACACACCGATGCTGATCAATATGACTCACTGATGCAAATGACTCACCAATGCTGATCAAAATGAGCCACCGATCAAATGACACACCGATGCTGATCAATAATACTCACCGATGCAAATGACTCACCGATGCTGATCAAAATGAGCCACCGATCAAATGACTCACTAATGCTGATCAAACTGACTCACCGATCAGATGACAGACCGATGCTGATCAGTCTGATTCATCAATGCTGATCTATCTGAGTCACCGATCATTACTCGCTAATGCTGATGACCTACCGATCACTTGAACTAATCGATAGTCATAAACAAATGTTTGAATTTCTTTATCTTTATCTTTATTCAATCTAACCAACGGTCATATTAGGTATATTTTAATGCTCTGTCAATTAATTAATAAAGGTTGTCGGATGTCAGGAAACCGTACCTCGTACCTGCGGAAAGGAAACTTTTTATGTCTTCTGAAGCACGTGACATAAATACAAGAAGACTCTGCTGCTGAGAGATAAGCATATAGAAGAAAACAGTTGACAGAAGAACAAAAGAAGAACATAGAGGAAAGAAAGAGGAGGAAGAACCAAGCAGAACAGAACCTCATACACAATCAAGCCTACTCAAGAAGAGTTATGTGCATACAAAAGAACATTGAAGAACTTCATCGACTACATCTCACTGCCCTTGAACCTGAAGCATACGTCACTCTTCTTCTCAAACAAAAACGAGAAGAGGACTCAGAATAAATTCTGACCAAATACAAAAGAGTCCAGAGCTACACTGAAATCACCAGAGCCATTTCTAAACTCTACATCATTGCTCTGTGATACATTTGTTTTACATCTTGAGCAGTGTGTGTTATCTGCTGTATTAAACACACACACTGACTCCTGTACATTCACTGGAGGATCTGTAAATCCTCATCAAACCTTTTTACACTTCATTTCCCACTGTGGATAGTGGTAGAGGTCGTGTGAGACCTGGACAGCTCTAAGCTGTTGTTTGTTTTCCCACGCTGAATTGTGGTAGAGGTATTGTGACCTGGACAGTGTGTTCACTATTGTTAACCCCGATCCAGGGTGTGGATCATTTTTATATAAACTTTTGAGAGGACTAAGTCTCGTCTTGAGACTGAACCTCTTGGTTAATTCTATGTGTTTGTAGCTACATACTATATCCATACTATACATATTTATTTCATATTCCGCTGCTACTACTTTGAAATATAATTTATTTTCAAAGCTACTTTGATAGTTAAACTCGCAAGTGTTTATATTTATTATAAACTAGTAAGTTAGTTACAAAAGTTAATTTAATCATAAGATTAAGTTAACTGAGAACTAATCAATCTTTGAGAAACTAATTGAACCTTTATAATCTGTATAAATTCACTACAGTTTAATCTGTTTTTGAAATAGGGGGATTTTAATAAACATTGTTTTTAACAGAAAATTTTAATTGGAACTCAATTCACCCCCCTCTTGAGTATCCACTCCGACCAACAGGTTATCTAGTGTGTCGATTCCCTAGGACTAATTTTACATTCTATAATTATTTCTACTTTTATATTTTTCATTTTCACCCAAGTATATGAAGGTGATACTTCCATTAATATTCCTTGGAATATCATTTTCCACCAACATATCCTTGTTCAAAATATTAGTATAATTTTCAATACAAAATTTCATATATTTGGAGAAAAGTTTTGGTTTTGGACCCTACTCAAACATAAATTATTTCCTAGAATCACCAGCCTCAACATCTAGTACAATGTTATTGAGGTAAATAAACTAATATTTACATTTCATAACTAAGAGATATCAATGTTTAAGATAAAAGATATATATTATTCTTGGTACTAAGAAGGTATACAAATTTAATTGTTTGTTAACTATCACCTCAAATCCCTAGTTAGGTAAGTCCTTAAACAAAAATTAATGGGATTAAAAGAACCAAAAAATTCCATGAAAGTCCTTTGAAAATGTACATGAAAAGATTGATGTTAGAGTCAGCTAGAGTTCCAGGGATGTAGAAAATCATATTTATCATGCCAATTCATGCCTCAAATTAATTGAGTCTTGAATCACACTAAATTATTCGTGGGGTTTATGTTTATAATTATACAAAATGGAATATTTCTTGTATTTTCTATATATTATTTTCTAGATATTTTATAGATTATTTTTGAGACTAGGAATTGATATGGTGTGTGATTCTAAGGATTAATGTTCCTAGAATAAATGTCTTAGATTTATTAAATATTTTAAAGAGAATACATGCATTAAAAATGTAGAATAATATCAAAATGGAGACCTAGATCAGAAATTAGAGAGAACTATTGAGTTCAGAGTGTAGGTTTTACCCTATGATTCATATAAACATTGTTGGCATGGGGTATATATGGAAAAGTCATCATTGTCATGAAATGAATTAAATAATTAAATAAATTATTTTATTCTAATTTTTTTGAAGTATTGAATATCATGTATTTAAGTATACTGATATGATAAAATTATAGGGTTAGATTCATAACATTGGAGTCCTTGGAGATTCGTTCGAGAGAACATTGGATGGTATCTCTCAAACGGATGACATCTTGATCCTAGATCAGTGATCAAGGGCAAATGAGATTCAATATCTTTCCAATGACAATAATGTAGGCCCCTTATTCATCAGTGATCAATCCATATCGAGTTAGGATATTGTTTTAGTGGTTTTTATTTTCCAATTTTTATTTTTATGAATAACATGAATCAATTGACTAACAAATTAATTCGTGGATCATTCATTTTGTGCGATGGGATTGTTGCAAGAATTTATTTGTAGAAATTATATGATATTATTTTATTCTCCATTTTCATTATAATGCTGATGGATTAAGGCCAACATGAACATAGGATGAGGTTCATTCCCCATGTTTTGGGTTGTGAATTTCTCTATTTTCACATTGTTCTTCATGATTGTTCTTCGTTTGTCCCACGGTTTGACATCCGATGAAAAATCTAGCTTGGTGATCCCATTTCACAACATAAAAGTTCAAAATCATAGATCTAGGATTTGAACACTGTGATGGTAGTGAGATGTTGGAAGTGGGAGAATACCATAGGGTTTGGTTACATTATTTTTGTGTCCATTGGTGTGAAATTAATAACAATGAACTAGTCCACTTTTCGAATGGCTTTGAATGATGGATTCTAGTGAACGGCCATAGAAAAGATCATTTGGGATGGATCCAAGATTATTGTTTAGATTGTGTTTGGATTTAAAGGCTCTGAAATAATGAGCATGCATGGAATGGAGAACCAGGGTTTTTAGAAATACCTGAACTGAACATCATGAGATCCTAGGTTACATGGACTTTGGGGCCCTCCTTGTGGTTGCTAGGGTTTTTGGAGGGAGTTAAGGATCACACTACATGTGACCATATCACATGAAGATTGGCCACCTCCCAAATGCAGTAGGGTGTACCTCTGTGGGTACAGGGACACAGGCTAGAGTAGATAGGAATGATCATATAGTGTACTCCCACAAAGACAGGACCTTGCTATGCTATACATGAAAATACAAGAAACTGGTACACGAGAAGCCATACAACCTGTACTATTACAAGGACATGGACACACTCATAGGATTTTTACATGGGAAGTACCTAGGGTTGAAGGGAAATGGCATGTAACCCTACTACACCCCATGTACAACTTAAATGTTGGCTTAGTGACATTATCGTATGTATATTGGGCATGTTTAGTTTTGGTATGTTGTAAGATCCTGAACTTTTCTAGAGGTTATAAAATATTTCTCTAGATCTAGATATATATTTGATGAATCTAGATCTAGGGTTCTAGATCATGATATATAATTAAGATTTATTGTCTTCCTTTATCTATATTTAGGGGTTTGAGATCCGGATATACATTTATGTCATTGTGCTACCCATTTTTTGGTATTTTCATTGGGCGATCATTCATCAACAAATCAAACAAGGTGGTCTATTATTCAAATCACATAGTCTTATTATAATTTATTTGTATGCTATTGTATAATTTCTAGAGTTTGATTAAAGATTTGAATTTCGAATTGAATAAATTAATGTGATCAAATAATTAATTTGAGGAATTTGGGGACTTTATTAAATATTGGAAATTGTGGAATTAATATAGTTTATTAGTGAGAAAAATATCTAATTACTTAAATGGGGAATTTGTGATAATTAATATCTAAGTTAATTATAGAATTGTTTAATTTTCAATTTAGAATAATTAATTGGTAAATTAATTATCAAAGAAGAATTTTTAACCACCACAAAATATTTTTTTTTATAAATATAACACATTTTAAGGAAAAGTTGGAAACCATTCAAGTACTCAAAGATAGTCAATCAATATAATACATCATAGCTGAATCTATGATTTTTAGTTTAAGCCTTTTAGATATCTTACCTCTGAGGAGACTCCATTGAAGGATGATAACCTACTCATCTGGATCATCTTTGAGTAGGTTTTCAAAATTATAGACCATCATATCCCGGGTTTGGATGAGCACTTCCACATTGATCTTTTTCCCATTGGAGCCACGTTTCAGTATTCTAAGTTGTTTTTTGCGTCCAATCACACTACTCCTTAGAAATGTTTGCCTTAATGTGCCTCTTATTCAGCCTGTAAAATTTATCTTCTGTAGTAATGACCTCTGGAACCTTGCCCTAGAATTCCTTATTGCTATCGATGATGAATTCCCACTTATCACACTATATCAATTCCATCCCGATCTGGAGGATGTTAGATTTTAAAAGTTCCTTGTAATCATTTTTCGGGTTGATGAAAAATGATTCCCTTACTGGGGGATCTAGTTCCTTAGTAGAATTTTCCTTCACCTGCTTCAGAAACCTCAGAGGGAGCTTGTATTTTCTTGAGGATCCAGTAACATGAAAGATTGGAAAGAAAGAATAGTCTTTTCATCTCTGCGGCCTCCGAGAGTTCTGAATAAACCCTGCCACATCGATGATGGGGTTCAACCCCTTCCTAGATGAGGATCTTATATATTTATCTAGAAATTCCACTTCCTTGGATTCAACTAGGGAGTCTGAATCAATATCCATATCCTCCTGAGAAGACACTGTCTCATACCCTTCCTCAACTGCATGACAGTCTTCTTTACCCACCAATGTAAATCGATTTTGAGACTGGATAACCTTTTTTCTGGATTTCAGCATATCAGCATAGGATGGCTTGGCCAGCAAGATCTACCAAGGAAAATCTAAGCCTCTAAGATATACAAAATCATTCCACATAAATTGGGGTTTCTTATTAGTCTCCTCCCGAAGAACACTTTGACGTTGTCTGCCCATACCTAGAGCATTACAGAAATCTAATCATGCACTAACTTTGTTGGAAAAACTGGAAGAGACCAGTTGGCTGGCTGAAGCAGCATCCAAGGGGGGGTTCCTCAACTCATGAAAAACATTAGTAACCTCAATTACTAGCATAGCCTCCCCTAATCTACTTGACAAGGTATTGGAACCCAAATCACACCTCATATGGGAAAAAACATCGTCAACCCTCAGCTATGATACCTTAGAGTTTTCTCCCTTCATAGCGGCTAAAGATAACCCCAGCTCCGGAACCAACTGAGCCTCTACAGGTGGAACCCAATCCAACGATCCAGCCCCACCCACCTCTTTAACCCTTCCTAAATCGACTGCAACCTGGATAATCAGGTTCACAGTAGGGTCTTCATTAGGCTCGGTCCCAAATGGCTTAGGATCTAGCCATGTCCATTCCCTATGCCCATGACAGCATTATGAAAACAAGTTTCCTAAATGTTGGCATTTTAAGCCAAACGCAGGCCAGGATTCAAAAATCATCAAATGCTATCATCTAAATTCCTCTCTAAACACAATCCAAATCCAGTCCACCGGAGGATTTGAAACATCAATTTTGAAACAAATTCAAGGGGATATCGGTTGGAAAACATTAGTAGTTCTACTATCAGAACCCAAATACCAGCCTACTATATTTTCTAGCATACAAATAATCAAAGGATTTTTCAAACAACAAAAGAAAATCAGTAAATCTTACCCATTTGTCTGTAGTAGGCACACAACTGTTCATGTTTAACTCGAAATCTTAAGGAGGAAGAAGAAGTATCCATTGAGGGTGCGTGGCGAACTAGACCAGGCCGATATTAGGTTATCTTGTAAAGAAAATTGGATCATCAATTTCCACCTATCAAAAATCCCAACCACTACCCATTCATAAAGACCCCAAAACACAGACACAAAATGATCAAAGGAATCAACCGAAGGTTGATGGTAACTAAATTTCATGATGAGTGTTAGCCTGTGAAGATCTAAAGCTTCATTGAATTCTTTTGTTGAAATCGCCATCTGCAACGAGCCATTAAAGAGGTCAAGAACATTAGAGACTAGGGGAATTGCCAGAAAAGGGGGGATGGAATCAGGTTTAGTGAACGAAAGAAAGGGCCAGGGCCTTGAAGAAGAAGGGTGAAGAGGATCAGCATCCCCACCCTCTACCCAAGAGGGAGGATCTAGAATCGCGGACATCCCTGATTAGGGCATCACCACCGGAGACTCTTGTCAAACTAACAACCAATTTCTAATTATCAAAGTATTGAATTGGATAATTAGAGATAATTAATTGTAACACCCCAAGATTTTGAAAATATATTTAATATTAAAAGCCTGAAATGTTGAGTCTATAAAAAATAACACTTTTTTATATCCTATAGAATAATCATTATTTTTTCACCTATATGATTTGAATTTTGAAAAACTGACATACACAGTTGCGTTCAGTAATATATTTTAACTCTGATAAGACAAAAATAGTATTTGGTGAATAGTAACATACCCTTATTAGTATTAATATGATCCTCATAAAAATTATATATATTTTTTTCTTAAGGATATAAGATAATGAGATCTTGATTAATTTTTCACAGTGATATAAATCAAATTATAGTTTTAAAATTGTTATTTTTTGAATAAATTATTATTTTATTTAAAAAATAAATTAATAAAATTTAGAAATTTATTTTTGAAAAATTGAGTTCATTTTTGAATTATTCAAATTGAAAAATGTGTTGGGTGAAGTTTTGGGAATTTTCTAAAATACATGAATTTTTTGTGAATAGTGAAATTTGATAATTTGCAAAATATACTAAATAAGGGAATTTTAAAATCATGATTGAGTCATGGATGATGTAAATGACCATTGATTAGAACTCACATGATCGTATTACTATTTTTTGTCTCAACAATCAACACTATTGGATGTCTTTGGAAAAATAATAAAATATTGAATAAAATAATTGGAAAATCAGCATCTCCTCTACTATAAAAACCTCCCCCACACACCTCTTCCCCCACTCCCTCTTCTCTTCACTCCTCTAAAGACTTTTTACTTGCCTAAATTATACTAAAATATCCTCCCATGCTCCTACACCACGTCCAGAATCCCTTGGTCTCATAAAAATACCAAAACCTCTCCCCTAAAGAGGCTCTCCAGGAAGATTACTTCAAAAGGTAAATTCCTCTTTTCTTTTCTTTTATACCATTTTCCTTTTTTCTTTTTCTTTACTCACTTACATTCATCAAAATTTTGGGATTACTATATTACCTTACATGTACTATATTTTTTTATGATTAAGGAATAATTCTACATCATCTTCCTTTTCCCATTCTTTTATACTATAAATGAAAACACCATCTCATATGTGTTAATTTATCACATTCAAGGATGATGGGTTTTCAATTTCTATTATCATATTTAATTCTAGTCATGAATCCATTTTTATGGTTGAAATAGACTATAATATGTGTATTATAACTTATTTAAGTTTATGTAATCCTTTTGTACACATGATCTTAATTTTCAAATCAAAAGAGTTTTTTTATCAGAAACCACCAATTAACCCTAACAATTATCATTAATGTTTTCTATAATGATTCGTCTTCAATAACAGTAACCAAAAAAATTATATGACCATGTAATATTTTTTTTGTTAACTAATAAGAAAAACCTTATATTCTATAAAACCATTTTCATTCAAAATGTTTATCTATACATGATTAAAAGTAAACTCGTCATGAATTCCAAGGAAGAAAACACTCCCAAACAGTGACATTGAATCTATTAACCCATAAAAAGGGTATGAATGAACATAATTAGTTTATAATAAATATATTAAACGTGGAAGATCTACTATAATCATTAATGTATGAACCTATATTTTATTGTTCATGTCATTAAGATCAAGTGAGGAACACCTTCGAACTTAAGGTATAGGTTTTCTACTCGAACCTCAATATTCATTCGGCTTACTCTTATTCTCTAATTAACACAATAAAATTTTAATATATTTATATGTACTCCTTATATATTATGTGATAATGCTATATATATGTTTACCAACCATATTCCTACAATAGTTTTTGGGGAGTTATTTGTTTTAAAAGGATCTTCCAAAAGTTCTTCCTGAAATACAAACCCGATTCATGGGAATTTCTCAAATTCATACCTATATTCAAGGGAAATATATAATCTATTTTTTATAAACCATTATATTTATAAAATCACACAATTTATTATAATAATACTATATTAATTCACTACTAGTTTTATACAAATACTTTTCCACAATAACTCCTCTTTTTGAAGTAAAAGAGTATTTATCTCAAGAATTACTCGATGATTTTATAAGAGTGTATTCATCTATTTAAACACTCTTATTGATTAATATGTATGATACCATCTACCACATTTAATTGAATGTTTTATGATTAGTTTGACTATAGATGTTCTATCTTAAAACCATTCGCCAATTTTCTCCTAATGGTTAGAGATTATGCTTAATGTACGGGGAATGTTATTTACCTTTTATATGATCAATCCATATTTTTTTGAATTTTGAAATGACACTTTTAAAAAGGTCAGTGTGAAAGCACATTATGATTTATATGATAGTTTCAATATAAATTTATATGTTGTGTATCCCCATTCATATGAGAAATGCATTGTACATATTATTTGATAGGTGGGGCCCATTATGACCCCTCTATGTGTCATTAGGTATCATAAGACAAATAGATATGGACTTGGCGGAGGACTTGGGAATTTTTAGATATGGTTTTGGCTGAGAAATTAATCATTTTTAAATGTATCTATCGAGGCCTTAAAGGTATATTTCAGATTGTCCGGTATATGAATATTTATCATTATGAATCTAGAAATGCATAGTTCATATGGTTATTCGAGTAGAAAAATAACCATGATTATGATTTATTAATGAAATAATTACTCATCTCATATTCATTCCCTAATTTTTTCAACATTATTATTTTTAAATTCATGTGTTTTAAATTCTTAATCATTCCTAGTGTTTATGTTTAGGATATGTTCTGTTGTATTTCTTACCCTTACTAAGAATATGTTCTCACCCCTTATCATGTTTCATTTTTTCCAAGACATGAAGAGGTATATTATTATTTACATGAAATGATAATCTTAGAGTGGTGGATGTTCCCAGTGGAACTTTTTTTTCGTTTTTCATTTCAAATTGTAACTTTGAACTTATGTATTTATCATTATTTTAAAATCTAATAAACTCTTCATTCCATTGGGATATGACTTTTTTGAAATAATACTATTGTAATTTAATATGGCACCGACTCCACGAAACTTGGGTCAGGTATTTACAATAATAATTGAGTTAATTATCGAGTTGTTGAATTGTAAATCAAGTATAATTAATTGGAGAATTAATTATTAGATGATGAGTATGCGAAATGATTAAATAATTATTGAGTTGATTAAGAAAAAAGTTGTGGTTAATTAATTGTTGAATTAATTAATGAATTTGGATTAATTAATTAATTAATTAATTAATAGTTCATAAATGTCGTTCTAGAGATGACGATTTAGGCCAATGATATATATATATATATATATATATATTCCTGATTGATAAATTGGGTTCTAGACATGATGATCTAGTCCAATGATATGTATTTATGATTAATAGATGGGGATCTGTACATGAAGATCTAGTTCAATAATATATATGCATGGTTGATAAATGGGGGACTAGACATGAAGATGTATGCCAATAACATCTATGTATGGTTGAGAATTAGGGTTCTAGACATGATGTTCTATGCCCATGATATACATTCATGGTTGATAAATGGGGTGCTAGACTAGGTGTTCTACATCAAAGACATTTGTATTGGACTATATTTCCAAGTGGAAGAAATAATGAAATTAAATTTACATAGATAAGGTAACCCTATGTGCTATAAGAAAATGTGGATTAATTATGTAACTTGGTTCATAAACAGCACAAGATGGAGCAAGTATTGAGCTAAGGGTGTCCTTAAGAACCAAGTGGTCTATGTGGTTTAAAAAATAATAATTGATAATGTGATATCTATTAATTATTCCTTATAATTATCTATATATAAAACTACATACACTAGTTATTGACTATATTTATCTAAGATAGTGTTGGTGGTGGCTTGTTGATCTGTACTCAAACCCTACTCAGGATTCCTGATTTGTACTCAAAGATAATTTATATTTGTAGGATAGGTTAAGGGGAAAAGGAACTTTGTTGGATGTCAAATTTGTGGATGGATCATGGATGAGGGAACCAAATATGGCTTTGGAGCCTCTGAGAGTCATCATTGTATTTTTTTGGGTTTTTATATGAGACACTTGACACATACATTGGTATAAAAGTATTTTTTTCTTTAGTATGGATAATTTTATCTCATACTTTGATTGTGTTGAGATATATGTATTGTTTATGGTTATATATATATGCTTCCACTATTTTTTATTATTTTCACTGGTCTTTCACTTTGATAAAAGAGGGTATATTCCCCCATGATTGACTTATCAGACCCTCACAGCTCTTCGGCAGCCTCTGGCATATGGGGAGGTGTGCTTGAGGTCATGTGACCATATGGCTTGGGCACCAGTGTGTGTCACCCAATTCGGGATGTTACAAAGTGGTATCAAATGAGTTTTCAGTTGTATTTATTTTGTATTAATATTTTGGCATGGTACACAGGATACAAGAAAGATTTGGGGCATGGACATAAGCTCGTGCATGGGAGTTTCAAACCCATGTTTTGAAGAAAACCAAAGTACCCAGTGTGGGATTTTTTTATTGATGTTTGTTGTTACAGTTGAATATTATTTCACATTGTGTGACCCAACTATTGTGTGATTTGGTTATTTTTTATGAATTTTTTTTAAAAAATTTATGAGGATTGAATCATGGCCTGAAATAGAATAAGGGTTGATTCTGAATGCATAATTATAGGCCCTCACATTATTCTTGACATGCATCATTGTAGGTACACAAACAAAAAAGGATTTTGGGTAAGTTACTGAACATTAATTGTTTCCCTTATTCTGAAATTGAACTAAAAAATAATGTATAATAAGATTTAAAAATGCTAAAATGATGAAAAATGGGAATAAATGGGTGTCTGATGTATTGTGAGTAATGAGAATGAGAATAAACTTTGATAACCAATACATAGGAGTAGGATGGATAATGGTAGTGATAGTGCCTTAGTTTTGACCTCATGGTGGGGGTTTGGGGAAAAGAATTGCTGTGATTATTCCTCATATGTAAATTTCATAAGGTTGTGAATTGAATCCTAAGATGTTTATTTGGAATGGTAGAGATATTCATCAAAGAAGAATCTTTGTGAGATGGTGATAAGATGATATGGATGGTAATGCCCAACTAATAGTGTATCCTAAGTCACCAATAGATTTGAGTTATGAAGGAAGTGATAAGATATGAGAGAAATTTTCTTTGTTTGTGAAATTCATGGGAAGAGACCCAGGGAATGTTTAGAAAAGCATGTATCACCTAATGAGGGAGTTCCCATTGCATCTCCCTCCAAATTTTATTGGATAGATAGACCTGGGGAAAATGAGTTCTGGAGTGAGTCTATCCATAATATACATGACAATTTGTAGACTTTGGTAGAAAAGATAGTCATGTTGGTAGCTTATGTGCTATGAGGATCAGTGAAGCACTGGTGGGTCATCCAGGCTCTGACTGGATAGGTTTATGGTATGATACATAAAGAATTATTGTAGATGTTCATGGACCACTTCTACCCAGAGTTGTGGAGGTAGGAGAGAGTAACTGAGTTCATGAGTTTGTCTCAGAGGAGTATGTTTGTGATTTTCTATGCTGGAAGATTTATAGATTTATATTTATTTGTTCCATCATTGGAAGGATATGAGGCTACATCAACAAAATAATTTTAGGATGGGATAAAGTGTGAAATTAATTCCCAGTTGAATATGTTTAGGATGAAGAAATGTCTAGAAGTGTTAAATCATGCTCTCATCTCAAAGGGGGGCCTAAAGGAGGAATCCAGTGGTGTACATATGGTTTCTTCTAGATGATATGGAGGAACATATTCTAAGAGTAGGAATCATAATTATGATAACTTTTTCCTGGATAAGTGGGAAGTAGAGTGGCCAGTCATGGGGATCAGTAGCTCATGATCTTACCCATTTTATTTTAAAATAGTGTGGTAATTTAGGAAAAATTCATAAACAATATCACTAACCACCGGTATAATGTCAATCCTAGAGAAATATGGGACAACTATAGCGGTTCTATACGAACTCAAGAAAAAATGTTAGTGATGGAAGATCTAGACAGAACCAGGGTGTGGAAAGGGAATGCTCTGAACCATATTAGTTAGGCAGCTGGAGTTCTACTGGCTTATTAGATAAGTGTAGTGGATTTGGTACTTCTTAGAGAGATCACCCACATCAGAAGAGTGGTGCAACTCATGGGAGCCAGACAGATTTGTTGGGAATAGGGGTATGATGGTTTTATATGTTTTTTCCTACAGTTATGTATAAAAAGTATGGGCCATCAAAAGTGAGAGGTACTATTCATGTAGATTCTACATTAGATAGTTCCTTATTTGATATCGGTTCCTCTTATTCCTTTATATCTTCAAAATATTTTAATTTTTTGAGCCTGTTGGTGATGTTTTTTAGTGGGGTTATGACTATAGATATACTTTTGGGATTACAGTCTAGAGACATCATTATATGAAATGGATGTAATCTTGAAGTTATGGAGTATCATTTTCTATAGGATCTCTGTATCCTTGACATGTAAGGCCTTAGAATAATTATAGGTATGGACTATCTATTTGAATAACAAGAAAACAGGCATTGTTACCATATGTGATTGATCATTATATCTTTTATGGGTGAATATTATATTCATTGTGGGTAGTGGGATATCCCAGAATGTTGAGTGAGGCTAATGACTGAGCCACTAGAATAGCTCACATCGTAGATTGCTAGTTTTTTAATGGATAACAGAGGTTTGAAGAAAGATATCTTTCCACTGGTGGTGGAATAGTTTTAGGATGTTATTTTTGAATACTTCTTAGTTCTTCCACCAAATATATATATGGAATTCACAATTGAGCTCATACCTGGTGTTGAGCCAATTTTTGTACCATCATAAAAAATGACACTAACAGAGCTTTGAGATCTCAAGACTTAGTTGGAGGAGTTGGTGGATAAGGGATTTATCTGTCCGAGTATGTCACTATGGTGATCACTAGAGTCATTCTCAAATAAGGTTTATGAGATTTTTTCATGTGTGTTAATTACTGGATGTTTAATAAGATGAATATAAATAATCAATACCCTATTCCATATATCGAAAAATATATTTGACCAGTTGAGGGGTGCTTTTGTGTCCTTCCAGATTGACTTACGATAGGGGTATCATCAATTGAGAGTTTCAACTAATTATATATCAAGGAATATTTTTAGAAATATGTATGAACTTTATGAATTTGTTGTAATGTCATTTTGGTTAATGAAAGAACCCACAGTATTTATGGAGTTGATGAAGAGAATCTTCAATCTATACCTGGATCAGTTTTTGGTTGTTTTTTTTATGAACTTTGTGTGTGATTCAAGACTCAAGATGATCATGCCCGACATATTGACACATTCCTATGTATAATTAGAGAGAATGGGATCTATGCCAAGATACCTAAGTTCTAGTTTTCAATCTATCATGTACACTTCATGGCACACATTATCTAAGATAAAGGTGTGTCGGTGGACTTAGAGAAGGATCAGGTAGTGGTTTCATGGGAGAATCCAAAAAATGTTGTCGATATCATTCTCAATTTGGGTTTTGATGGATGTTATCATAGATTCATCTATAACATTTTCTATTTATAAGTATAAATTTTTAGCTTCCCCAAAAAGGGTATAGAGTTTTATTGGTTAGAAGAATATTATATGGCCTTCAAAGTCCTAATGTATAATTTTACATCAACACCAATATTGATCCTAATTGAGCCAGGTGATGAGTACACAGTGTATTGTGACACATCTGGGATCAGACATGGAGAACTATTGATGTAAGGAGATCACATTTTGGTGTATGGGTATTATAATTTGAGGACTCATGAACAGAACTATCGTATACATGCCCTCAAGCTAGAGGCATTGGTTTGTGCTCTGAACAATTGGTGGAATTATCAATCAGGAGAAATTTTATGGTGTTTACCAATCACAAGAACATAAGGTATATTTTTTAGTGGAGAGATGTGAAACTTCAAAAGTATACATGGTTTGAGTATATGAAGTCATTAAATTTTAAGAAAACATATTTTCCTAGGAAGGGATACAATGATTCTGATACATTGAGTAGGAAATCTCAGAGTTAGGTATTTCAGGAATCTAGTGTTGAGTGGAAGATGATTACCTTGCTAGCTGAACTGCTTGTCATAGTTGGGGATAGTAGGGAACATATGACTATAGTATCAATTTCTATGGATTCTACTATTTTGAGCTATTTTAGAGATAGTAAGTATGAGGAACTATAATGTTTGACCTTAAGGGAAAGCCTTGAAGGTGGGGAGTCACCTTGAGAGAGAAGAATAGATAAAGATGAGATCACCTTTGTGAGGAATCAGATTGTTGTGCCTTCAAGTGTGAAGGAGAATTTGATGCAGGACTTTCATGCCTCGAAGTTGGTGGTACATCCATATGTGAACAAAATGTATCATGACCTACAATGAATGTTTGGGTGTCTGGTCATGAAAAATGAAATAGTAGGGTTTGTGACACAATGTTATGCATATCAATAGGTGGAGGAAGATGATCAACTACCTAGAAGTCTTCTAGAGCCGTTGCTTCTTCCAAAATGGATTCAGGGTGATGTGATAATGGATTTTGTGGTGGGTCATTCATATAATTAAAAAAATAATGATTCTATCAAGTTTTTTGTGCATTGACTAAAGAAACTAGCAAATTTTATGCCAATATGGGATACTTTCTTAGTGGAGTAGCTAAGAGACTATCATGTTTGTGATATTGTGCATCTATATAGGGTTCCGAGGACTATAGTTTTAGACCATGACTTGTGATTTAAATCAATATTAGGGAAGGTAAAAAAGAAGGAATTCGATACATAGTTATTGGTGAGTACGACCTTCCACCCAAAGATATATGGGTTGTCGAAGCGTACTATACAGGTGCCTGAGGATATCCTATGGGAAGGTGTTCTTGACGTTAGTGGGTTATAAGAGAATATCTTGGATTTAGTGGAGTTGTTCTATAAAAATATTCATAAGGAAACTATATATATATGTGGGAAATATGAGGATCATTATAGTATTCCCAGAAGATTGATCCTATGTTAGATGGAGGTAGTTGAGTCAGATTTATTGGGGCCTAATCTCATGTGGGAGATGTGAGAGTAGGTTTAGCTGATTTAGAAACATATGGCTATAGCATAGATTAATAAAAAAGCCATATGATGACAGTCGAAGATGGCCCCTAGAGTTTACAGTAGGTGATTGTGTGTTTGTTTAGGTATTTCCTAGGTTGGGTCACTACAAAATATATATATATAGGTAAAGTTAGCACCTAGGTAGGTTGAACCATTTGAGGTTGTGGAATGAATCGGGATGATGGAGTACTAAGACGATCTTCCATAGAAATCGAGTGTTATGCATGAGGTTTTCCATGTATAATAAATAGGAAAGTATAATATCAACCCTTCCCATGAGACCAATGTAGATTATGTTGAGCCTGAAATAGATTTGTCCTTTGAGGAGCATCAGATACGAGTGTTGGATCACAGTGAGAATGTTTTGTCGTGAAAGACTGTGCAGATAGTTCATGTGTTGTGAAAAAAAGGATGAATACATGTAATGTCATGGAAATTTCATGTAATTTGTTTAAATTATATGGGATTATTTTGAGACCATATGATCATATGAAACCTGATTATGTGGCCCATTGAGCCTGAAATTTAATTTTGAAAATTTTTTAGTTCATTTAAATAAATGTACGGGTGTATTTTTCTAACTTTTAAACTGATGATCAGATCAAAAACATGAGTGCACCATTGAACTCAAAATGTTGGGATTCACTTAGAAAGGACCTAACTCTGACTGTAAAGGGTCGATCATAAAAAAAGTATTCGGGATTTTTGGAAGAAAAATAAAATAACATAAAAATTTATGTTATTTGTTTATCATTATCGTTGAGAAGTTTCACGTTAGCACTATGGTGCGGCGATAAGGAAATGAAAAATCACATTAAATGAATCCCATTAATGATTCTGTTAAATGTGTAGGCTAATGACTCATTAATTGAAGTGTAACATAAATTGTGTGACATGTGTCTCTTTTAATGAGATAGCGGGTTGGAGAATCAAAGTCGGAATATCTCTCACGGAAGGCAAAGGATTTCTCTCCAACGAAGAACATCGGTGAATAAAAAAGTGAATATGATGCCTTGGATAATGGATGTGGGACCAAAGTTCAATGAATGACAATAGATTTGAATGGATCGAGACCAACTACAAACCTTTTCTTGGTAGAAGGTTACTTTATGTGTTTTGAGTTTCCTTGTTCTTCATTTTAAAACAACAAACACGGATTAACCAACGAACAGGTTCATCTGTGGATCACCTATTCTTGTGGGAGGGTGCTCATTCTCAAGGTTTTGAATAGGTATAAATTTTGATTTAAGTATAATCTTATCTCCCCATTTTTTAAGAAAACTCTAACATGGAGGGTGCAGGATGACAAGAACAAGTACTCATCCCCTCAACCTTTGTGCGTTCTTGTATGTTCTTCATGGATGTAACTCAAAATCGATGGAAAATAATTTTTTAGGTTTTAGTAGGGAAGTTGGAACCCTATGGAGGTCGAAGGCATAGATGGATTGAGGAATGAACAGCCAGAGTGAAACCTGTGGTCAACAGAAATCTCTCCCAACATGCCACAACAGATAGGGAAATGGTCGGGTTGGGTCGTGGCGGTGTGGCAAGTGTCACTAGTAGTGGGCCGGCGGTTGTAGAAGTCATGACATGTCCAACCAGCTCCATTGGTAGAGTGTCTTGCATCATGATTCTTGTTTCTTAACACGGGAACAAGGTCCAGTAGGGACCACATTCGGGGCCGGATAGGGTGGCTGGCTAGGCCGATCGCAGGTTGTTTGAACAGGATACCCTTCTAGTGTCAGGGATGGAGAAGACCAGCCCGATGTGTGAGTTGAGCTGACAGGATAAATCCTAGAAACTGGGCGGCCCAGTCAAGGAAAGAAAAACTAGCCCGCTAGTGCAAGACGGGCTAGATAAATCAGGGTCAATGGGCGACCCAGTGTGCTGGACCCATGGTCGAACTACGCCGAGTCCAGTAAGGGCCAATGGGCCAAGCCTAGTAGCCAGGCCAGACATGGTTGACCAAGACCCAACCGTGTCATGTCGGGTTGGCTAAATCGATTTGGGCCTTGTAGGACCTCCCGAGTCGGGTTGTTTCGGTCGGTCCGACAGGTTCGAATAGGGCCCGGACACAACTGACCGATGTTTACTAAAACGCCAATATCATTCATACTGGGCATCTGATTGACCCACCATCTAAGGAGTTGGGAACTTGTCAGTGAGTTAGTTCTTTGTGCATACTCTAAGTGAGATTTTTTGGTAGATAATATGTGACTGATGGATTTATAATTAGATTATCCCAGAATAAAGCATACTACATGCGAGAATCATGTGGCTGGATAAGACCTAAAGACGGAAGACAAGCAACCTTATTATCCCAGAATAAAGCATACTACATGCGAGAATCATGTGGCTAGATAGGACCTAAATACTGAAGAAAATAAACCTTGTGTGGATCATCTACAAGTGACCCTATGTGGATAAGCTACAAGAAACCCTATGTAGATCTGCTACAACTGAACCTATGTGGATCTGCTACAAGTGACTCTATGTGGATCCACTATAAGTGACACTATGTGGATCAGATACAATGGACTAAGTGGGAAGTGGCTCTGTGTGATCCGGTTGGCCCATAGTGGGGAGCGGTTCTGTGTGACCCAGCCTATCCATGGTACTCATTATGGATGAGTACCTTAGCAGTGCAAGGTGTTCAGTGTTACAGCTAATAGTCTCTCTTTCCTTACATTAGATTATAACTGTATGGGTTGTATTGCTTAGTGATCATGCTTCATGGTTTTCTTTTTGGTTTCCTTTGTGGTTTGGGGTCCCTACTGAGTATTTTTCTAATCACCCCTGCACGGGATACTCTTTTACTTATTGTGTCAGGTGCAGATGACCAATGCATTGAAAAAGGACTTGGTGGCCTAGGACCCTATGGTTCTTATTGAGATTAGGTAGGCAGGGTGTACTTCTACGTCTTCCAGTAGCTACGCTACACTTACCCCTTAAGTGGCGTCTTCAGCGGATGGATTTTTATATATCTTTTGTAATTTCATGTTTTCAGTTTATCTTTTCTTAGTTTTATTTTCTTCCCCATTTGACCTATAGCATGTACCATTATTCAGTGTTTGTTTAGTGGAATTCATGTTTACCTTTCCAGTTTTTGGGACATGGTTGTGTGTGTGTGCGTATAGGTACTTAGTAAAATGCCTCCCACATGCAGGTTGTTGCCTTCATCACTAGTCACCAACCCCTGGCCCCTGGGTGGTAGGCTTGGGGGAGTCACGGCCTGGACCTCGGTGGATAGGTCGTGACCAAGTGGTATCAGAGGTGGTCAGTTCAACATCAAAGACTAGGAGTCTTTTTTTTGTTTTTTTAAAAAAAATGTTAAATTTCTCGAGTTTGACTTTCAGATTCGGGGAGACTAGTGTTGGTGCGGTGGCCAATGTATCCACACCCACAGACCTTTAATACTAATTTTCAGCTCTTTACATAAAAACACTAATTGCATGCATAATATAGTAATTGAGTGTTTCCTCATGTTTTTATTGAATCATAGTCAGCTTACCTAGTATAATCTACTGACTGTGGTACATCTTCATCTGTATCAAGAAGCCTCCACACAAATAGCCAGATAGGATTTGGATGGATGACCATGAGGACAACTTGCCTAGTGATGAGGTGTTGGTTCATGGAATCATAATAGATATGGCCCTGTCGGGTGGTGCCCTAGTGTTACCACCACTCATTGATCAGCAGTTACAGACTCCATTACTGGTAGATGACACAATCAGGCTCAGTGCCTTTCACGAGTTCCAAAGATAGAAACCTCCTAGGTTTAAGGAAGAGGCAGATCCTCAGGATGACTACGACTGGCTAAAGGTAATTACGTGATTATTTCGCTTAGTGATCATGCCACTTGACTAGACGGAGGTTTTAGCTGCCTTCCTTTCGCAAGATTCAGCAGGTAGATAGTGGAGTTTGACCATCTGGACAAATGAGAGGCGACCCTCCCTTGGGCGTGCTTTGAGTGACTTTTCCAAGAGGAGTTCTTCCCTGTGACATTGTGCTCAGTGTGCATTCATAAGTTGCTTCACTTACAGCAGGGCTTCAAGTTAGTGGATGAGTACTCTTTGAGATTCATATACCTCTCCCGTTACTCTATAGATATGGTACGTGACCCATTCATCAGGGGTCAGACCTTTGAGTAGGGACTCTGATCAAGGATCAGGGTATCGATGATTTCCCTCAACATCCCTACGCAGTATCGAGTGCTTGAGTGATCTCTAACAGTAGAGAGATTTCTCACAGATCAGGGACTAACGATGGGATATACCACTGGGTGACAGGTGGTCGAGTCATCCATGGAAGGCATCTTCCAGTTGACGTAGAGGTCCAAGCGGGCCATACCATCTTGAGGACAACCCCAGGACTCAGGATTGGTGGTGCGAGGCCACCAAGGCCGTAGGAGTAAACATAGAAACAGGGTGTGCTACTCGTGTGATGGGCATAGACACATGGCTCGTGACTGCCTGAACCACTACACAGACAATCAACATATGGTCGAGGGAAGGCTGAGGCAGAGGTAGATGTTTGAGCGAGGATGTCTGTAGGGAGAAGGATGTGGAAGAGGAGTAGGATGAGCAGTAGGTAGTGGGTCACGATTTTAGGTACCACCACCACTACCCTCGGGTGGTCCACCACAACCTCAAGGAGCTATGGATAGGGGTGAGCTCGGCTTCAAGCAGTTGAGTCCTATGACCACAGTGCTCTAGAGATGATTAGAGGTATGATCTATGTCTTCTCCTCCTTAGCTATAGTTCTTATAGACATTGGTTACAGTCACCCTTTCCATGCCATGGATCTCATTCGAGGCTCATATATTTTGGTGGAGTCACTGGCGCAAACCTTATAGTTAGAGACTCATACAAGAGTGGATTCGATGATTGCACACTAATGATGGTAGTGTGAGATTACTCTTGAAGGCGAGAGATTTGACTGGGATCTCCTAGTAGCGGTGTCAATCCCATGCAATGTCATTTTGTGTATGGATAGGTTATCAACATTTCATGATCAGATTGAATGTCTTAGGAGTATAGGGCAGTGTTTCCCTGAGGATGGGACCAGGTTTTCCTTCACTGGTGAGAAGGGGGATCTTACAGCACATGAGGGAAAATATCATATGAGGGTGTAATCGATCACTCATGAGTTGGATTGCCTCACCCTCGGTGCGGTGGAAGAGAGGATTCCAAGATTCCCTATAGTGGTGGATGAGTATGAGGACGTCTTCCCTAAGGATATTCTAGCACTACTGCCTTACAGGGAGGTAGACTTATACATCATCCTATACAATGGGACGACACCAATATCTACACCAGCAAATCGGTTGGCTCTTTTAGAGCTTTAAGGGTAGAGGGTACAACTTTAGAAATTATAGTAAAAGGTCTTCATGAGGCCCAAAGTTTCACCGTGGGAATCCCCTGTGTTATTCCCCAACAAGGCAGATGGGAGCTTGAGGATATGTGTGGTCTATCGGCTCATGAACGAGGTGATCATGAAGAAAAAATATCCACTACCGAGAATTTATTACCTCTTTGATTAGCTGAAGTGAGAAAGGTGGTTCTCGATGATAGAACTCAGATCAGGCTATCACCAGCTTTAGTTACCAGATGAGGATGTGTCGAAGACAACCTTTAGATATTATTATGGCCACTATGAGTTCTTAGTGAGGACATTCGGCATGACCAATTCCCCAGTAGTGTTCATGGAACTCATGAATAGGATCTTCTAGCCTAACCTCAATAATTTTTTGTGGTCTTCATTGATGAAATATTTGTGTACTTGATGTAAAATGAGGTACATGATACACACCTATGGAAAGTCTTGGATACACTCAGATACTACCAGCTTTATGGGATGTTCTCAAATTTCTAGATCTATATTTTGGAGGTCCACTTTCTAGGACACTTCATCTTAGAGGTTGGAGTTATAGTGGATCCAACAAAGATAGTGCCAATGCATACTTGGGAGCCACCCAGGAGTGTGACAGATGTGAAGAGTTTCTTGGGGTTGGATGAATACTACGGAAGGCTTGAGCTTAAATTTTCAATATTAGTAGCACCTTTATCACATTTAACACGAAAGGTACAACCCTTCATGTATATGGAGAAGTTCCAGTAGAGTTTACAAGAGTTGAGGTGGAGATTGATGATTTCCCCCATCTTGAGACTACGAGAGGAGGGAATTGGGAGTGTAGTTTTCTACATTGCATCAGGGAATGGACTGGGTATTGTCTTGATTCTAGTGTAAGGAGTAATATCCTATGTTTCATGTTAGTTAAAGAAGCAAGAGCAGAATAACATGACCCTTGTCCTGGAGTTAGTAGTAGTGGTCTTTTCATTGAATATTTGGTCTCACTGCTTAATGGGTGAGTTGTTTACCATATACTCTAACCACAAAGGTCTCAAGTATATCTTCTCCCATAAGGACCTAAACTTGAGGCAGTTTTGATGGATAGAGTTCCTCCAGGACTGTGACATTGAGATAGTCTATACTCATGGGATGGGGAACGTGGTGAAAGAAGTGCTCAGTAGGAAGTCTGGTTTATAGCTACTGAGTGAGGTGACCGAGTAGCTATTCATGATATAGATATCCTTTATGAATATGGATGGAGCATCTTCCCTTCAGTCGATGACTGTCACTCCCCCAACCTTACAGTGAGTTATGGAGGCACAACTTGTGGATGTTGATTGTGAGGCCTGACGCACTCAATTATCCTTAGGATGGTCCCCTAATGGATTTTTGATAGGTTGGAAGCATGTTATCCTTTTAAGATGGTGCATTGTAGTGATAGTGGTGTTGTAGGAGGAGATGATGATAAATTTCCATACATTCCCATTGGCGGTACATCCAAATGTGGAAAATATGTACCAGGATCTCCGATATCGGTACTAGTTTCCATGGATGAAGAAAGAGATGGCTGAGTTCGTTACGCGATGCCTTACATGTCCGGAAGTGAAGGCTGATCATCCCATTCCACCTAGCTTGGCCCAGCCACTGGACATACCAGAGTGGAAGTGGGATGGTATCTACATGGATTTCGTGATGAGATTACCACACATGTTTAGGGGCCACGATTATATCTGGGTGATCATCGACCAACTCACCATGTTGGATCAAGGCATACACATCCAGGAGTAGAGATCGGTAGAGGGCATGGGATGCCTCTATGTCCAATTGATAGTGTTGATTCATGGGGTTCCTTCAATGATCGCCTCAAACTGTGACACTCACTTCGTATCCTAGATGTGGAAGGGATTACGGGAGTCCTTCTGAACTCAACTATTCTTGAGAATTGCCTTTTACCCATAGAAAATTAGTCAGATAGAGCAGACCACACAGACCTTGGAGGACATTCTTCATGCTTGAGTCCTTGATTTTGGTTGCAGTTGAATGGACCACCAACCACCAGTGGATTTCGAATAAAACAGCATCTATCACTCCATCATTGGCATGGAACCATTTGAGGATTTGTATGGGAGACCATGCAGATCAACTATATACTAAAAAGACCCAAGGGAGTCAGCACTCATGTGTCAAGAGTTGGTACGAGGTACCACTAAAAGGGTGAAGATCATATAAGAGCATATGAGGACTACACAAAGCAGGAAAAAGCTTATGCTGACAGGAGATGGAGGCCCTTGGAGTTTCCATGTGATCCTTTGGGCCTCACCCTGATGGGAATTGAGGTGATTTGGACAAGGAAGCAAGTTATCACCGAGGTATATTAGACCTTTCCAGATTCTGAGCAAAGTTGGTGAGTTGGTGTACTACCTTGCTCTTCCCCCATAGATGCACTGGGTGCACGATTATTTTCATGTGTCATAGCTTAGGAGGTACGAGCATGATCCATCGCACGTCATCAACTGGGGAGAGTTGTACATTGATGATGGGGTTATGTTTATGGAGTTCCTAATGTAGATAGATATCGTTGGGAGTGGGTCCTTCATGGGTGGTTGATTCTTCTAGTATGCATTTTGTGGCAACGATGGAATCTCTAAAAGAGAACTTGGGAGCGGGAGGGTCAAATTTGTTCACATTACCGCCATTTTTCTATCACTAGTATTGGATTTTGGGGACATAATTCTCTATTGTGGGGAGAATTTAATGTCCTGTAAAATCTATGTAATTTATTTTTAAAATTTTATGGCATTATTTTGAGACCAGACACTCATACAGTACCTAATTCCAAGAACTAGTGATCCAGAAATAGAATTTTGATATTTTTTGTTTATTTAAATAAACGTACAAGTGGGTTTTATGAACTTTTAAACTAGCACTCAGATCAAAAATATGAGGGCACCGTTGAACTCAGAACGTCGGTATTCCCCTAAAAGGACCTAACTTCGACTAGTGAGGGTTGTTTGGAAAAGAGTTTTTTTTTTGACTTTTTGTAAGAGAAATAAAACAACATAAAAAGTTATTTTATTTGTATATTTTCACCGTTAAGTGGTGGCATGTCAACACTATGGTATTGTGATGAAATGATGAAAAATCGCATTAAATGAATCCCATTAATTATGCTCTTAATTTTACAGTGTAACAACTCATTAATTGAAGTGTAACATAAACATTGTTTCACAAATGAAGCTACGTAACAACATGATGACGCAGTGTAATGGAAATTTTGTGACCCGTTTCTCTTTTAATGAGATATGTGGTTCGAGAATCAGAGCTCAAATTTCTCTGATAGACATCGAATGATTTCTCTCCAATGAAAAATGTCGGCAAATCAGAAAGTAGCAATGACAGCTTGGAGAACGGATTAGGGACCGGAGATCGACGAACATCAATGGCATCTAACATATCAACACCAATAACAAACCCTCCCTAGGTAGGGTTTTACCTTTTGTGCTTTGAGTTTCCTTGTTCTTTATTCTACAACAACAAATGCAGATCAACCCACAAATAGGTTCAACCACATATCACTTATTCTTGCGGGAGGGTGACCATTCTCAGTGTTTTAAGAAAACTCTGACATAGAAGGTATAGGCCAACACAAACAAGTCTTGATCCCCCATGACTTTAGGTTTTCTTCTATGTTCTTCATGGCCGCAACTCTATATTGATGGAAAATAATTTTTGAGTCCATAGATGGGAAGATAGCACCCCATAAAGGCTGGAGAAGTAGACATCTCATGAAATAGACCAACCGAGCGGATGTGGTGGTCTGTGGAAAATTTTTTCTGCGCTAGCGACCTGCAGCATTGGCTTTGGTTAGGTGGTGGCGTGCCGTGGTGGATAGGGTTTTGGCCGGCTTGGGCCACAGCAGTGCGGCAGGATCTGCCGATAGTGGGAAGGTGGTTAGTGGACATGGGATGCAGCCAACTATCCACTTCGGTGGAGTGGCCCATGCCATACGGTCCGCAACTTCACGTTGGCTCGAAGTCCATTGGGGACCGCATGCGGGAGAGGAAAAGGCGGCTATCTAAGCCAATTGTGGGACGCATGAACTAGATGCCCTCTTAGTGCTTAGGCTGGAAGAGACCGACCCGCTATGCAAACCATGCTAGGGGCATGTACCGGGTTGCTGAGCAGCCCAGGATGGAGTGAGTCGGCTTGTTGTTATTGGTCGATCTGATGGGAAAAATCTAGGTCATTGGGCATCCAATGCTAAAAAAGAAAAACTAGCCTGCTAGTGCAGGACGAACTGGATAGATCTGGGTTGCATGGTGACTCAGGAGGCTAGACCCACGGTCGAACCGAGTCAAGTCCAGTAATTCCCCATCGGCCTGACCTAGTAGGCCATCCATACCGGGCCAACCCAAACCCCATTGTGTCGGGTCCTGTCAGCCAAATCGGTTCAGTTCATACGGGGCCCCTGGGCCAGGTTGGTCGGGTCGGTCCAGCTGGGACTGGACACAAGCTGCCTCTATTTACTAAAATGCCAATATCGTTCAGACTGGGCATCTTATTGACGGGTCGTTTGCGGCATTGGGACCTTTGTGATGAGAAATCCCTTTGGGAATACTCTAAGTGAGATTTTTTGGTAGTTGATATATGACTGATGGCTTTAGGATTATATTCTCCTAGAATAAAGTGCTCTATGTGAAGGAATCCTATAGCTATCTAGGACTCTAAGAATGATGACAACCAACCCTGTGTGGATCAACTACAAGCAACCCTATGAGTATCGGCTATAAGAGACCCTCTTTGGATCAACTACAATGGACCATGTATGGACCGACTATAATAAACCCGATTTGGATCAGCTATAACTGACCATGTGTGGATCATATACAATGGCCCATGTGGGAAATGACTTTGTGTGACCCAGTAGGCCCACGATGGGGAGTAGCTCTGTGTGACCCAGCATTCCCATGGTACTCATTAGGGATAAGTACCTCAGCATTCCAAGGTGTTCAATGTTATGAATGATATTGTTACATTCTTTACTTTAGAATATACATGTGGGAGTTTTCAGGCTTCATGTTCATGCATTAGGGTTTTCTCTTTGGTTTCCTTTGTGGTTTGGGGTCCCTACTTAGTATTTCATTACTCACCCCAACATGGGCTTCCCCCGCATGTGTTGTGTCTGGTGTAGTTGACTGACACCTTGATGGAGGACTTGGTGGCCCAGGACCTGGTGGTGCCCGGTGAGATCAGGCATGTGAGGTCCAATTCTATGGCTTCTAGAAGCTACTCTACACTTACCCATCAGGTGGGGTTTTCAGTAGATGGCTTTTTAGAGATCTTTTATACTTTCCTATTTTTTGTTTTCCTTTTGTTTGGTTTTTATTCTGGACTATTTGACCTATAGCTTGTACCTTTACTCAGTGTTTTTTTAGTGGAATGCATGTTTATCTTTCTAGTTTTTTGGATTTCGTTGTGTATGTGTGCCTACAAATACTTAGGAAAATGCCTCCCACTTGTAGGTTGACGCCTTCAGCGCTAGTCGGAAACCCTTGACCTTTAGGTGGTGGGCTTGGGAGAGTCATGACTTAGGCCCTAGGGGATGGGTTGTGACAATATAGAAGGAAACATGGGAAAGGGAATCAGATATGTAGGCTCAGGGGCCTGGTCATTTTGGCTCGAAATCTTTGAGAAGCTATTGAGGGCATCTCAAGGATGAGTTGTTATAAGGTGGGGAGATTGTAAGATCCGAACCATTTCTAGATTTGAATTTGGATTGTTTTAGGTGCACTTTTTTACATGTTTGAGTAATTTTTGTTTGGTTTTTAATGTAGGGTGTGTTTCATTGAATTTTTTAGAAAAGTTAATGGAAAGAGGGTTGTGAATAGTTGGTGCACAATTGGAGAAAAGTGTGTGCCCCAGTCCAGCAGACTGTGCAAACCTAGAAAGTTGGGTCTTGCACTGTTGGTGCATGGTTTTTCAAACTATGCACCCTAAAAGGATAAACTAGGCACCCCTAAAATAATAGTCACATGGTTTCTGCATGGTTATGGACAATTGTGCACCCCAGCCTTGCTAACTGTGCATAGGAATTAATGTCTCCTGAAAATATTTTAAAAATTCCCTGAACCCCAAAAACTCACCAATTTTGACCCCCATTTTACCCTAGGATTTATTCATGATTTTGAATCTATCTAAATGAATTATAATAAATTTTTAACTATTTTATTCTCAATTTTTAGGCAAAATTTAAGATCTTAACCCCTCCTAGTAAGTGGATCTTATCATGTAGTCTTCTTATTCATATTTCATTGTTCCCCATTTCTTTTGGTAGCATGTTATCCACTTGTTTTCTAGATCTGGATCTAGATCAATGTTTTATTAATCTATATCCATTCTTGTGAATATAGATTTTATAATTAATATATATTTTTTATTAATCATTATTTAGAGTTTTGAGATCTATATCTTTAGCTACATCGTTGTTCTCCTCAATTTTCGATAATTTCGTTGGGAGATTTTTTATCAATGAATCAATGTTGGGGGACTATTATTCAAATCCTAGAGTATTATAATCATTTTTTTGTATGTGATTTTATAATTTAGATAATTCAATTAGGAATTAGAATTCAAAATTGAATTAATTAATTTAGTTGATCAATTAATTGGGGGAATTTGGAAATTTTATTGAATAATAAAGATTGTGAAATTGGGATAATTAATTGCTGAATTAACTATCATAGTACTGAATTTAGAAATTGAGGATAATTAGTTGTTGAGAAAATTAACTAATATTTTAATTGTAAATTGAACATAATTAATTGGAGAATTTATATTCAAAGTATTGAATTGGAAAATAGGGGATAATTAATCGTTGAGTTAATTATAGAGTTGTTGAATTGTAAATCATGAAACATTAACTGGTGAATTAATTATTAAATGTTTAGTATGTGAAGTGCTTAATAAATTGTTGAGTTGATTAATGGAGGATTTTTGGTTTGTTAATTAATTAATTAATTAATTAACTTGGAATAATTCTTTTATGAATTAATTAATGGTTGATAAATGGGGTATTGGACAAGATGATCTAGGACAATAAAATATATGCATGATTAATAAATGGGGTGCCAGACATGATGATATCTTTCGACTATAGATATGAATTATTAATCAATGGGGTTATAAGAACGACAATTCAGGAAAATGATATATATATATACATGGTTGATTAATGGTGTGCTAGACATGATGCTCTACGCCAATGACATAAATGTTTGGTTGATAATTGTGATGCTTAATAGACTTTCTATTCCCACAATATTCATGCTTGGTTGATAAATGGGGTTCTAGACTGGGTGTTCTACACCCAAGACAATAGTATTTTACTATGTTACCAAGTGGAAGTAATAATGAAATTGAATTGAAAAAGAAAATGTAACCCTATATACTATAATGAAATGTGGATTAAATATGTAATATGGTATAGACCCAACATGGGTAGGAGTAGTTTTTGAGGTAATAGTGTCCTCAAGAACCAAGTGGTATTTGTGATTTAATAATTTTTAATTGATAATATGATAATTGTTTAATTGTGCATTGTAATTATCTCTTTATACAATTGCATACACTTCTTATTGACTAAAAGTTTTTTAGACACAATTTGTGGAGGCCTACTAAGATGTACCAACACCTTACTTCTGTCTTCTGATTAGTACCTGAATAGAATTTATTGTTGTCTAATGGGTAAAGGGAAAAGGTCTTGTGTTAGATGGCTAATTTGGGCATGGTTCATGGTTGAGGGAGTTGTGAGTGGTTCAGGACCTGTTGGGATTCATTAGTGTTTTTAACTTGTGTTTTCATTTTCAATACATGACACGTGAATTAGTGTGACATGATTTATTCTTTAGTATGGATATTGGTATCTCTTTCTTTGATTGTATTGAGATTTTGGTATTGTTTATGGTTATATATATGCTTCTTCTATTGTTTATTATTTCCACCAGTGTATCACTCAAATAAAAGAGGGTGTAGTCTCCCCATGATTTACTTATCAGACACTCACTACTAGTCATAAGCCTCTGGTGAATGGGGAGGTGCGCTTGAGGTCATGTAACTGGCCGAATTAGAGTACCAGTGTGTGGCACTCGATTCAGAATGTTAAAAATGATTCCCATATCCATTCTCTAATGGTTGTTATGGAATCACCTCCAAAAACGTAGGACAATGATCCCTTTAGTAAGACCTCTTGGATAGAGTTGTTGGTACCCTTTTGTGAGGCCTGGAGTGAGATCCTCTATTCATCTTCATGTGCTAGCTGGAGTTCTTGATATCATCGTAACTAACACAACGCAGTCGTTGATCCATTACCTAGTGGGTTAATCCATATTGAGTTATTTGTATACCTATTGGCCTTAGGTGGGATCCTCATCTATGTATCATATCTCTTCAAAAATTCAGTGTGTACTTTTAATGGAGAGACCCGATGAGAAATACCTCTGAGATGAACATTATTAGTGATATTAAACTCATGGAGTGTGTTCTCTCAGATGAGTGCTACGTGGATCTTTCGAGCTAGAATGCTAGAATGGCATTACAGTTTTGAATTTACCTTTAGAATATGAGTATTGTTGAGTATATATGGATATTATTGATATAAATTTCATAGACATATACCTGTGTAGATATTACTATTATTACTTTATCGTATGATTTGTTGTTTTAAGGTGTCCTACTGCATATTGTTAGACGTACCCCTACATAAGATTTTCCCACATGTGTTGTGTATTTTGTAGATAATTTACTTTTAGTAGAGTCCACGATGAACTAGTATTATATAGTAGTTAGTGAAACCACACATACTGAGGTGCGTTCATGCACTATCTTGATTGCAGTACCCAGTATTACTTTTTGGTTGGACCTATTTTTCGAATATTTATTATGGGATTATATGTGGCCCTATTTACATTCCTTTACTTCCTATAATACTCTGGTTGTCGGATTTTGTTGTATGAATGCATGGTTGTTCGTTTTTTTTACATTTCAGTAGTTTATGGTCATGGAGATGTGTATGTATGTATAGGTACTAGGCTAACTCAACCCTTGTTAGTGATACGCCTACTCAATTCTTGTCTCAAACACATAGCCTATTGGAGAAGTCATTGGGAGTTACTAGATGGGCCCCTTTTGGATGGGTCATGAAAAAATGGTCTATATATACATGGTTCCTCAAACTTATTTCCTCATTCCACTGCAAGAAAAACTTCAACTATACTTCTATAATCTATTGATTTATATGAGTTTTGGGAGAGAACAAATTCATAAAAAACTATAATATGAATGGACAGAAAAATGGAAGATATGGTGTTAAAAAGGCTATTACACCCAGATCTGTACCACTGCCACTAACAAGATACCACCACTATCACCAAAGACCACAACATCAATGTGACCCATTAGAGAAGTAAAAGGTCTTACCATAATATAAATAATGTCGAATAAAATAAGTATAGCCACCAAGATTCAGTTTTTATGTTGTGTTTTAAACCTTTTAGATCTTCCCCCAATGACTTCCCGCACACGCTAAAAAATAATAAACAAGTTAGTTGACATTTTATTTTAAATAGGAACTACTTCAGATAGTGATTTTAACACTTCTTAAAAGGAACTTTGTCATCACAAAAAGTTACCGAATACCTTGGTAATATTAAAAGTGTGTGTCTTTTATCATATCTATAAAAAGTTATGATAAATTTTCCATTTATCAACATGAACCAAAAGTAATGATAAAGGTTACCCTTAATGATTTTTTATATAAAGTGCTGATAAGGGTCATTTCAACCACTACATAGTTTAATCCCTATAGAATCCATGTAACAGCCTATAAAAAACCCAATTAGAGTACATAAAAATGAAATATAAATATTTAAAAAACTATATCAGATTAAAGATATCACATTACACTATAATTTCATTTAAAAAATTACATATAAAATATTTACATTGATTTCATATTTACAATGAATAAAAAACCCATATACAAAATCAAAACTAGCATACTTTTTCCAATACTCAATATCTTCATAAAATATTATCCCAACAATAAAACAAATATTTATTTTAGTAAAAATAAAAAAAAGTATAATTTATATTTTTTTTATTTATAATCCACATATGATAATTTATATTATTAATTACTTTATATATTAATGATATTATCAGTTAATCATGTGTCAGATTGATGTATTGTCAATTTAAAAATGTTATAAATGAATTATGGATCAATGTATAAATATTTAAAAACAATATGGTATCTTTTTATTAGATTTTTCTTTGTGAAATTTGTTTTAAACTAAAATGACTCTTACATTTAAAACACACACATCAAGTTTTAATGTGGTTTATGCTTGGGAGGGGCCGTCTTTTTATGGGAAATCTTATCGTGCAGCATTGGAATAGTGGAAACTGGTCTAAATGTTGGTTATAATGGGGAAAGGCCTTTCTTTGTTGGTTGATCTGGTTTTTATTTGAGATTTTGACTAATGGGGCATGGTTTGATGTTTTAGTCACTAAAGTCATGTCCCTTGGTCTCTCACGTTTTCCTTAAAAGTGTTTGTATAATAAAAATTAAATAATTTCCATTCAATTACTACACATCACAAATGAATTATGAATTGCTTTCATAATGTTAGAAAATAATAATAGCTCGTTTTCTTGGATTTGGTTATGGGATTTCTATTTTAAACTAAAATGATGCATTAATGTCAAAAACATGCACTTCTAGTCATACTGACCACATCATGTGTCAGATTTACATGTGTTATATTCCTACACATCAAAAATAAAAATAAAAATTTTCATAATTTTTGAAACAAATCAATTATTTTTTCCCAATTTTGGATATGTGAAATGCATTTTAATCTAAAATAGGACTTCTATATCGAAAACACATACTTTGAGTCACACCTACCACATTGTCTAACAAATTGATATACATCCAATTCATATACAACAAAAATGAATTATTGATCATTTTCCTATGGTATTAAAACAATCCAGTCTCATTTTCCCTGTTTTGGGTATGTGATATGAATTTTCAACTAAAATGACACTTTTATATAGAATACACACAATGGGAGTCATGAAAACCACATCATGGGTCATATATAATACACACACTTCCTAAATTTGGAAATAATATATTCTCGTTTTATCAATTTTGGCTATGTGATACACATTTTAAACTAAAATGACACTATCATATTGAAAACACACACTACGAGTCATATCAACCACATTGTAAGTCAAATTGATGTGTGGATAATTCCTACATATCAAAAATGAATAATAGCTACTTTTTTTATTGTTTTAAAATAATATAACCTCTTTTTTCTATTTATAGCTATGTAATATTCATTTTAAACTAATATAACATTTTTATAACGAAAACACGCACATTAAGTCTTACTGACCACATTGTGTGTTGAATTGATGTTTGGTCAATTCCTACACCTAAAATATAAACAATGGATCTATATCCTAATGTTTGAAAATAATATAAGTATTTTTTTCTTGCTTTTGTCTATGTGATGTACATTTTAAACTGAAATGACACTTGTCCTAAAAACACACCCTTCAAGTCATACCGACCACATTGTGTACCAGATTGATGTACGATTGATTGTTACATATAACAAATTAATTATAGATCATTTTAATAAAATTGAACATAATACGGGCCTATTTTCTTTCTTTGGGCTATGTGATATGAGTTTTAAACTAAAATGACAAATTTTTATTAAAGACATGCACTTCACGTCATACTGACCACATCATGCTTCATGTTAAGGTGTGGTCAATTACTACACATTAAAAATGAGTTACAGGACATTTTCCTAAATTTTGAAAACACTATGTGCTTATTTACTTGGATTTGTCTATATGATATGAATTTGAAACCAAAATGAAACTTTTATACTGAAAACATGCACTTCAAGTCATACTGGGAGAACAATGTATTAGATTGAGTTGTGGTTGATTCATACACATCAAAAATATTTTATGGATCATTAATCCATAGTATCAAAATAATCTGAGTATTTTTCTTGATTAGGATTATGTGGTGTCAATTTTGAACTAAACTGTCAATTTCAATCTAAAAATAGACACTTTGAGTCATTATAGGGATGCCATGTATCAGATTGCAGTTTGGTTGATAACTCATGTCAAAAATGACTTGTTAATAATGTTTATGTTGAATCAACACAATATAAATAAGTTTACTCAGTTTTAAGTATGTCATATTTTTTTGAACTAAATTCTCGATTTCAAACTAAATACATGAACATTCATTCTTATCAGATACACCATATATCATATTTTGGATAGGTTGATTTCAATATGTCATAAATGACTTATGGATCATTATCCCAATTTATCTAAATAATTTCAATGTGTTTTCTTCGTATTGAGTGTGTGGTGTTTTTTTGAACTAAAATGAAGATTATAAACTAAAAAAATACACTTTGAGTCATATTGATCACACTGTATATCATATTTAGGTGTGGTAGATTCATAAATGTCAAAAATGTCTTATGAATCATTTTTGAAAACTATAAAAAATCCAAATGTGTTTCTTCAGTTTTCATTTTTCCATGTGTGTCCTAAACTAAAATATTAATTTTAATTTCAAATATTTACTTCGAGTCATACCGAACACACCGTGTATCAAATTAATGTGTGGTTGATAACAACATGTCACATATGAATAATGGTTTTTTCTCATAAATTATCAATTCAATATGAATGTGTTTTCTGCATTTTGAGTATGGGATGTCCATTTGGAACATAAATGTAAATTATAAACTAAAAATATAAATTTATCGTCATACCATATACACAGTGCATCAGAATAAGGTGAAGATGATTGAGGTGTGGTAGATTTCTATGCCTTTCAATATAATGTTCACTATAGATCTTTTGGGAAGTCACATTTTTATTATGTTTGTAAACATTTTTGACTCATTTCTTTATCTCTATTATATTAGTTAAAACCTTGATGTATAAAATCTCTTGAGAAGAACAAGATTCATACATGTTACTAGCTCTCACAGAATCCATAGAGCATAACTATAACAACCCATACTTTACATACATTTTTAAAACTTGAAAATTGAAGCACATTTATTAGAACATATAACAAAACCATGAAAAACCCGTATAGGTATAGTGTCTTTAGAAATTGGGAAACATAAACAACTGGTTCATAAATCATCTACATTGTCTCCCTTTTATTTTATAATATCTATAGTCCCTTTTTGGCATATCTTACTTAATAACCTTATTCCTATCCTAGGGAAAGAAAACATACAAAAGGGTGAGCTCAAATTCTCAGTAAGGGTAAAAAAAGAAATATCAATCACAACATATTCATAAGAACATACCATTTTGGAAATCTTAACCTGCAAAAGAGATCATAATTTCATAACATGGGAGAAATCATATTAGTGAAATGTAATCCCAATAATCATAACATAAGACATGAAACATTGTGGCATACACACATAATCATAGATAATCATTTCTTAGTAGTCAAGACTCATTTCCAAGACTATCTTTGCAGACAAAGTCCATTTCTGAACTGAGTTCACTCCTCGTTTTAGAACTGTATCAGTGAACCGGTTTACCTTGTCGTTCTAGCCATGTATATCTCATGAGATATAAAATCTTTACCCAATGCATTGGAGGGAGATATAGGTCCCACCCATATCATAATGATACCATTCTTATGTGTTCCACAAGATCATAAATCATACATCATAGCATAACCCATGTAATAAAGATGGGATTCTTAAATATCATGCCATCATAACATAAATCATATAAGATAAAAGGACTTCATAAAAATAATTCCATCATAACATAATCAAATTAATGTAAAAATAGGGAAAGAAATAGAACCCTATATTATCTTAGATGGAAAATAATTTTGATAAAAATGCTTGAACTCCATTCTTGAGGAAAATATCCTTTATACTTCAAAAAAAAATCTCCTTTCTTAACATGTCATAAAATTTTAAACTAAAATAAGTTGATTAAAAATAAACTAGAAAACTTTTAAAGGAAGATTCATGGAAATAATGTTCTAAATATCCATTCATGCCATATAAGTTAAAAAACATTCTTCTTGTAGTTTGGCCGAAAAAGTAAAAAAGTACCTCATACTAAAAATGACAAAAGATTCCTTTCATATTTTTTACTAAAAACTCTCTGAATGGTAAAATTTGATTTAAACAATTGTAGGAGGATATAAATAATATTACATATTGACGAATCATGGATTTGGATGATAAATGTTCCCCAGTAAATTCAGAAGTATAAACAATCTCATATAAAAATGAGATTGCGAGATTTTCCCTTACCATGGATTCGATTTGCTTCGTACGTGTCGTAACCTAATGTATAATGATTTAAATAATGTTATTGACTTATTATTGAATCTTATTTATTATTATGATATCATATATGGTCATATTCTTTGCTTATTGTTAGTAATATTTCATTGCTACTTGTTATTCTGGTGTTTATTGCTTTTTGTTCTTATGCGTGTTCTGTCGAATAAATTCTTATTATTCTTTTTAGGTTATAGATACCTCATTCCCAAAATTTTATTAGTGTAATATATATCATAATTATTCACTCAATACATTTATATAATCATTATGAAATGAAGAACATGTAGAACGAGTCGCATCACAACGTGGAGACGGTAGGTCGTACGTATGCACGAGTGATGATATCGTTACGATGAATGTGGAATTGTATTGAAGTGTATGTATACTATTTCAGAATCAATATAACTTTACAATAATCATATATAGTTATTCTTTAAACCATTATACCCATCCAAGTAAGGTGGTGGTGGAAGAAATATTACACCACGGAGTGGAGATAGTATTCGGTACGTACGCACGCGCGGTGATTTCATTTTCCGTAGGATGGATAGAAAGTGAATTAGGGTTTTTTCATATTTATAATAACATATTTTTATATTAGTGATACTGATGTTATTTCTTCCTAATGAAACAACTAAAGAAGAATAAGTTGAAGAAGAAAGAAATTGGAAAGGATCGGTAATGGATATTACCTCTTCTTTGACACACCTCTTCTTAACCTCCTCTTAGGGCACTATGGTTGGTCTTTGAAGAAGACTAGGGCCTCTAGGATGTTTATAGGGAAGTGGATAAGAGATATTTTTAGGGTTTGACCGAGATTGATGGCTCAATTTTGTGTGAGGAGGAGAAGGAGGAGGTTCCCTTTTATAAGGGAGGAGAGGGGCACCTTTGGAAAACTAAAAATATTATTTTATTATAAAGTCATATTCAGTTTTTAATAGCTCCAAATTGATTTATTTTGAAGCTAAGGTGGGGATGGGTCTAAAGACTCTCATCCTATATAATTTGACCAAGTTTAGGTTACTATTTTATCCATATCATTTATATTTAACTCTAAGTTGAATAATTTAACTTTTACCGTGTCTTCTTGTTTTCTTGCACTATATGGTTATTAAACTTACTATAACAAGCCAAACGAACCCTAAGTTGTTTATTACTAATATATATAACTGTATCTAATTCATTGCGCCAAACCATAGATTTTTATGAATAAAATAACAATTAATGATATAATATTTGTTTTAAAAACTATTTTATGTCAATTTTGACACTATTTGTTACATGATTTTTGTGAAACTCATAACAGAATTATTAGTTCAAACAAAGTTAATTACATCAATACTAACATGTAATAGTAACCAATAAAATTATTTTAATTATAAAAAGTCTCAAATTTCATTTATTTGGGTATTTATAATATCAATTATGTTAATATTTCATTAATAAGTAAATTACTGCATCATCATTGTGTCATAAATAAATAAAATTATCTAATGTCTAAAAATTAGAAATAAAATACCATTATATAGGAAGTCTTTTTATATTTCTAATGAATATTTATAGTCGAAATTATCTTATGTATAACCATATATTAAAAATGTTTTAGTTATTACACTTTGATTTTAACTATAATATTAAATGTCCTAATCTAATCCAAGTGGACTTAAATGGTCATATTTTATTCCTAAGGTTGTTTTTGGTCGAATTAAACTTATCCAATAGAATTAGGACATGTGTTAGGGTAATAATAATATCTTTTTTACCCTTAATTACCCTACTTACTTTTAACTGTGGTAAATAAAAGTAAAAATATACTATTCACCAAATATTATTTCCATATCATTGAACCACATTTTACTCCTTGATATTAACCATGTCTCTCGGAGTTTCAAAATTCCACTCACAGAAGCGGTAAAATTATGTTTTATGTAAATTTTCAAATTCTCCTAGGAGGTGGGTAAAAGACGGTAAAAAGTTCAAAAAAAATTATATATCTAAAATTATTATAAAATGACTCCAATGAATTACTTTGAACTTATATAGGTATTATGTATCAATTTTTACCTAAAATAAAATAAAATAAAATAAATAATTATTTAAATAAAAAGTCGGTTTTTAAATAGTAACCCAATGTTTTCATTATTCATCAAAAATTGAATGTTTTCAGAAAAATACCAAAATTTCACCCTATGCTAATTTTGATATTCCGAATCCAAAAATGAAGTCCATTTTGAATGATAAAATTTATAAAATTTCAAAAAGTGGGTATTACTATTCATAACGGCTAGTTATAATAATATTTTAATAGCATATCGTTGTTTAGTGAAACTCGGTATTGCGTACAACACAAGCTATCGAGGAAGGTCACGATTGCGTGTAAAGAAAGCCAAGATATTGTTGTTTGTAGTGTAAGATTTCTTTGATGATGTATATAAAATAAAAACAAAATATTTCTCATAGAAATCTTGGGTGTTACAATAACTATATATTATACATCTCCTTGAGAAACATGTCATAAATTATATATAAGCATTATGATACTAATTCCTCACATCCCGAATATATAGTTAAGGTCATAGCCTATATCGGGTCATAAAAAAATAGGTAATCACCTAAATTTGTTGTTGGAAAACATTCTAACACCATGTACTCTACCCAATCATATCTAAACAAATTTTCATTTTCTTTTAAGTGTATATATTGCTATAAATCTTGTTATTACTAAGAAATATAAATAAAAAAATTAATAAATATTTTTAATAAGATTAGAATTAACTTAAAAAATTACCTTTTTGTGGATGCTAAGTACGAACCAAACAATTAAATTGTTTTTGAAATATGTTTTTATTGTTAAATATTACTATATATACCTTAATTGTTTTCTATTTAAAGAAATCAAAAGGTATCTTAGGTTTATTCACCAACCCTATAAAATGATTTATCCTTTATTTAAATATATCCCTATCATAGAAAAACTAACATTAAAACACAAACTAAATCATATATTCAATGTATATCTATAAAATGTTTATTTAAGTGCATTAAAAATTCACAAGAGTCATCATGTGTGGTTGGTTTGATGGAAATCCATGCACTTAGTCTAAAAAATAACCATTTATGTTATCCAAATTAATTACGATCAACATCCCTGATTCCAAAAAAAAGTAATGAAAAAATATATTTTAAATGATTACATTGTAGAGTTCTACACCTAAATTTTAGGGATCTAAAATAACCTATAATAAAATATTTGATTCTAAAATTCCTTACTATGTTTTTCAATTCTATTATTAATTTCTTTTAATTCCGAAGAATATAGATGTGTTGAACTAATATATGGATTAATGAGTCTAAATATTTCTTCATAGGCTTTTCCATTTATATAGTACTGATCTATATGCCTATAGAAAATATGAATATTTGTTAACTTTAATGAAGACAGTAGATAATTTTTGGACTGATATAATACGGAAATGTACCTCATGTATGTATTCAATAATAAGATTCCATCCATTCAAACATGATAATTTCATTTATACTCTACAATAATACTGCATCGGTAATGGAATCTCCAAATATTTCTTCATCATAAAATATTTATGACATATTCACATATTTTAATGTCATGTCTTCATGAACTTTTAGTGCCCATAATTTTTGTATTTGAACTTTTAGGTTGAA
Organism: Viscum album; assembly: GCA_963277665.1. Classification (NCBI taxonomy): domain Eukaryota; kingdom Viridiplantae; phylum Streptophyta; class Magnoliopsida; order Santalales; family Viscaceae; genus Viscum; species Viscum album. The sequence continues at coordinate 1,329,890,019 of OY728162.1, forward strand.
TATAATCTCGAAATTTCCCTTTGATTTAGTGGTTTATTCACAATATTGTCTTGATCCAACATTTAGATTCCCCATAATTTTATCCGTATATAGTATCATAACTCATTTCATACCTTTTTTCAACAACTAATAAGGGGATTTAATTTTAGAAAACATTGATAAGGGAATACATGATATATCTCTATAAAATTATATTTTATTTCTAGAAAAGTTCCAATAACACCATTGGACATCGTAATATACATATCAACTTGTGGAACTGGAACATTACTAATCAGATCAGGAGCTACCTCAATCCCCACTCTCATTTGACATTTTCAGAGTTATTTTTTGTGTGGCATGTCTCCTAGTATAGTATACATCATACCCCTCACTACAAGGTGGTGTGAGGGTGTTGATAGATATAATGAACATATAATATCACCGTTCATAATTTTTATAATATAAAGCTTTAAGATTTATTTTGATTCACATTTTTGATAAAGAGTAATGTGAATATTGATTACCTCATGTAAGGTATGCGGTTGAAGGTAATGGATAGCCTCAAATCTAGTGCGGTTATTTGGGTCTTCAGGTTTTGATCATTATTCCAATGTCAGTTCGCTTTGATACTTTTGCATATATTGGTCCACCAAACCAGACTATACAATAATATCTATAAAAGTATCTAATTTCCCCAAAAATAATTTTATCGTATTATATGTATCTTCTTAAAGCATTTACATATTGAAATATTTTTAAGATTAAAGATTAGAGCCTTAACCTATAATGCGGTTATATTTTCTAGGCCACTTCAATGCTACTGAATGAATTTTTTCTTAAGTCACTGTCATAGTAAATTCTTGTTTCTAAAATATATATATAAATATGAATATAAATAGGTATTTTTATGTAATACTATAATAAAATAATAATAAATTACTATTATGTCATACATACTTAAAATTCACATACATCTCGTCTGATTTCATAAACTTGATTACACTCCATATACGCATACCACCTTCCAAAGCACAAGATGTGTGATGAAAGTGGCTTTAGGTTTTGATTCATCAATTTGCATATAAACAAAGGAACATATAGTTTTCATCTTACAAAAACCATTTATTATATATTTAAAATACATAAAATTTTATTTTCTAGTGAAGCATACGCTATCCTTACTTTTTGATATGGGTATATTGGTTTCAATTTATATTTTTTATTTTCATCACTGATTTATTATTTAATAAATTGAAAAACTGTAATCAATATGGATATAATAAATAATTTCAAATTATATATATTCTACTATAATGAACCTAAAATGATTTCTCATTACAACAATTGATGAAATCATTCCATGTATCCCATATTATAATGTGCGCATACATAACAGATGAGTGAGGATTTAATTTCCCCTCAGTATCCCTGAGATGGTGGTTGGTAGAATTTTTTTTGAATCCTCTATGGTATTTTCCTCTGACCATTAATACATATTTATTATAGAAATAATCTAAGGTAAATAATATCTATAAGGGATAATTAAAATTAAATTAATGATTCATTATATAAATATTCGTTAAAATATAGAAAGAATATCATAACATTACCTTAATATATTCCCAAAGGGTGTCCTTTAATGTATAAAATACATGGACCCATGTATCTATATAAATTTCCTCATCCATTCTAATTTTGATCTAAACATTACTACTTTACATCTACTTTTTGGGTGAATAGGTTAGTTGTGTTTATTCCATACAAAACCAAAATTGATACCCTTTATTCTTTCCCAATTATTTTATTCAACATACGGATGATACATCATTATTTTTATCATCAACATATTGTTTATCCCCTAATCATTAAGTATTTTTAGCAACAAAATTCTGTTCTTTAATGGGATTGGTAACATCATCATGTGTATAATTCAACATCTACATCAGTCGTCAAAAAATTAATATAATGTAGAGAAATGAAGTAGAAAATAAATAATATTATTAGGAAAAGCATAATATATTAAAAAACACTTTAACCTCCTCATTGAACTCTATTTATTTTCAGTAATTTTTGAATGGATTTGGATCCTCTATCATGTATCCAAATACACTCTTTATAGTCCCCTCTAATGTATAAAAACTTTTTAGAATTGGTTCCATTATGGAATGATAGGAAATCTCCATGAAGGGGTTATCCTAAATTGAATTTTAATATGAATCTATATTTTTTAGCCTCCCATAGAATAATTGGACAATTATTTTTTGTTGGATCTAAGACATAAAATACATACATTACTGGTAGTCCTATTATGAACAGATCTCTTTATCCCTATTCTATATATAAATTCACCTTCACAAATCCCAATTCATCGAAATTCACTACACTCATACTATAAAAAAATTTCCAATGGAAAATTGAAACTATAAATATTGTATTATCTAAATAATATATCTTTTAATGATTCCAAAACATGACATATTCATATAAATTGAATTTCTATCATCAGAAAAAGATAGGTGAATCACTTTAACCACAAGCATAACATCCCAATTTTTCATCCTAATACGTTCATCATTTTACGTTTTGTGGAATATATGACAATTAATTACAAAAATAGTGTAATATATAACATTTACATTTGGTCACCTAGTTACCCATCAAATTCGTTATGAAATTGAGTTCATATTTTTAGAAAATTCCATATAAATATGATCTTGGAACCACCCTATAAACTATTGATTATGTGTATTTGATATCAATAATTCAGTCCTTAAAGGATTAAAATGTCTATGAATTACATTGTGGTCTTCAACATATATAGAAACTTGTTCACTATTAAGAAAATGTAAAGGTGATTTTTCTCTAACTCTAAGATTGTAATTGTAATACCATCTCTTCTAAAAATACCTTAACCCATAAGAAGAGTGTTCTAAAGATATTTTGGGAGACCAATGATATCTACATATGATAGTTAATGAGTTAATAATTAAATAGATTCCTTAGCAATATATTATTATGAAATAAAACCATCTATCCAATAATAATTTGTAATATACCCTTTCAAAATCATCACATACCATTCAATGGGGTAAATCCATCGAAAATGGAAACGACCACAAAGTTTATCCTCTATAAAAAAGTGAACCATCAATTGGACAATTATATCAAAGAATATTTATGGGAATAAAATCTATAATTAAAATAATATGACTTTAATATCCTTATCCATGATTGGAAAATTTACCAAGTATATAAATTTGTTGAATATGTATTTTTAAAATAAGTGGATTCTCTTTAATTTATGACGTGCATTTTTAGGTAGAGTTAAATGTAAATTGATGGGTATCAAATATTACTTGAAAACATGAAATTAGAGTATCTGTAGACCCTGTAACTTCAAATTATTAATTGACACAACTTTTTTTATATTTGATGAATACACCTCTTAATCTTTTACATCATTAAAAAAATTGAAAATTTTCAATTTTCATTCCTAGATAGATTGTAAGGTATTGGAGAAATAAAATGTCATCCTTAACCATTCATCGGTTCCTACTCTTCTCTTCTCACCATGTTAATCATGTCCAACCTAGCCTTGATTCCATATCTTGTTTTGTATGTAACATTAAGTAACATTCCAACAACACTATCAAAAACAATTTTTCAACATGAACATCAAAAAAATGAATGACATAAAAAAGAAATTTAGTATGGTGATTCAAAAAAAATTGATCATTATTCCAAACTAATTATGAAATTTATTTCTAGAAAGGATTACCCATAACAATTTTAATACCTTTTACCTTCTCGAACAGTTTATCACTCGTCAGTAGAGATGGCGTTGTATCATGTTTTGTAATCCTAATGAGTATTGTCTTCCAGGATCAGTATTTATGTCATCCTGTTTAAAATTTGTGATTTCCTAAAAAGATAGTGCTTGAAGAATTTTTCAACAAAATTGATTATGTGAATTATTCACAAAATGGGTCACCTGAGCATTCCAATAATTTTGTATCTAGATAAATATCCATAAGCAAGAAAGATGTTTATTATCTCATGTAACATGGCTCTCAATGTGAATTATTCATTTCTATGAGCATCATATAATATAAAAAAATGTACCGCATGTCAATTTTAGATCTTCTCTAAATATATCCAAATAGAATCCAATATCATTAAAATGTGTTTTTTGGTCGTGAGATAATTAGAGACAACATAATGTATCTGCAATTCATGTGAAACCACTATTAAAAGTTATAATTTACTGACATAACTAGCCATGAACTGTGAGTACTAATATATACTCCAAAAGGATTATTACATCTGTAGATAATATAAGAAGGATGTTTCTCATATCATTTCAAAATTCAGAATACTCATAATAAATTTAATTCTACTAGGGAAAGTGTTCTAGGTGATGTAGATTTCCATAAAAAATTATTGTATCTGCATGTTATGTCAATTTTATGTAAATTTACTAGAATCCATATAGTCATATAAACCATGGAATGATAGGAAATTACCATACATAATTCAATTGATCAAATCCCATTGGGCCCATGGAATGTAGCAGTATTGTAGCGGTACTGTAGCAGTGGAGGGACTGTAGAAACTGTGACATTGTAGCGATGGTGGGCATTGTTACAGTAGCAACGGCAGGCACTATAGTAGTGGAAGTTACTATGTCAGCACTATAGTAGGTGGGTACTGTAGTATTACTATTCATAGAATGGGACTTGGGCTAAAAACATTTAGGCTTATTGGCCATGTAATGGGCGACATGCCCACTGGCCCCTCGGGCCACTTATATATGATGTAATAAAGAGGGTAGTTGGGTGGGTTATCCCATGGGGTATATGATCTACCTTTTAGGCCTAAGTTTTTATGGTGTGTGTTTGTTTAATGTAATTGTACCCCCAATCACCTAGTATAAATTATAATTTAATTGACATGATTCATATTTCTTGTATCGATTCACACCACTCATAGGGAATTTTTGTAGTGATTCATAGTCCCTTTGAAATAATATGTAATCATGTGTACATGCATATATATCTCCATAGATCATTCCCATTGAATATGGAATTCTCTCAACACTATATGTTTGACAAGGAAGCACGTTTTCTTCTAGTTTCATACCAATCAGGAGATCATGTAATTTTATAAAGCTGGTGTCTATCCATCTGATGCTATCTTTCAAATTATATATCATCAATATAGTTTAAAATATTATATATTTAATACAACTGATATAAAATAGTCTCTTAGAAAATCTATTTAAGTTATTAAGAAAAGTTGGACAATCATGAAGGTTGTATTTAATTTCCTTTTTCATTTATTTCATATAATTTACACATTGATTTACAAAGGTATTCATATCATGTGATCCATAAATTTATGTATAATCCCAATTAGTATGCACATTATGCTTATCCCCGTGGTTTTTCAGAAATTTATAATTTTAATCTATTATGTGAAAAATAAAATGTTCTTACAACTCTTTCATACTAATTTTTATTGAATAACAACAATTTAAATGTAAATAAAATATTTTAGAAGGGTTGTATGCATGATCCATTTCAAACATGATGAAATATTTTACGCCATCCTCATATTCATTTGTCCAATGATTTTTATCCATCAATTTATAACTCGTATCCATCCTGTTTCGTTCATAAAATGATTATTTTTTACAAAACAAAACATAAATATACATTAGATATTAATAATTTTATGTGAGATTTATATATAGTTCAAATAAGGGTAACCAAACATTTGAATGTTATTAGTGATGAATCTTGACAAATTATTATTTTACACAAGGGTGACATCAAAAGAAACAAATGGGGTAAATATGTGCTTGTTGGTACATGTTCTTGATTTGATTTCGTATGGGGAAAGGGGAGTAATCCTATGTGGGTTTCTAAAACCTTTCTTAGTGGGATTCCAACAATAGTAATGACTTTATGTTTTTTTATTTATTATCTTGTGACACTACGGGTTATGTGGTGTTTCATTGATATGGTTCTCAGGAAACAAATTTGATGTTATTTTATAAAATGATTAGGTAAAAACTTCAACACAAGTTGGAAAAGATTCCTAGTGGGATTAGCATGAATCACCTTTCCAAAATAATTATTGCAGTATACATCTGACTACATGGGATAACTTATTAAAAAACTCATCCTCAATGGAACCAAAAGAGATAATCAACTCTATAAAAATTTGAGAATGGAAACTGGGAGTGAATTTTAAACCAGATGGAAGCAAATATGGATGTTTTAAATTTTGGTAATGATACTAATTTAGATAGTGAATGGAAATTTGGGTGGTAATTTAAAAAGAGTTCTGGGAGTCTTTATCTCAATCTAATGTTGTTCATGATTCCAACTTTTCCTATAGATATAATTATTCCTTTACCTCAATCATATTAATGTTATCTCAATATTTTTATCATTTTTTAATCAAAAAATCTCAAATAGTTTATGTAACTTTACTAGGGGCAACATAAAATGATGGAGGAGCTGATGTTTATTCATTTCTTCATCTAGTAGTAGGAGGTCCATATGGTGTTCCAATGAGAGGATGATCATTCCCTAATTACATAGTCTTGAGATTACAGTTTTGGCGGAAACTCTGGAATTTAAATCCAATGAACCAGAATTATTGAGTTGGGGTTCTCAAGATATTGGAAAAACTAAAGAACAACCTAATTTTATTTTCAAGTTCTGTTGAACTAGAACATTTTTTGGATAGAAGTACCTTATTAGAATTATGTAACCCAATATTCATCCCTAGTGTAAAAATTTCATCTTTTACATTAATTACATCTTCCTTTAGGATTAATCAAAACTAAAAAAAGATGCATTTCATATATATATATAATATTTTATTTCTCTAAAAATTATAAAGTTTCTCTAAGAATTAATTAATTTTTTAAAATTTTTAATTTTCATGGGAAATATTTTAAATTTTATAAATTTTATATATGTCATAATAAAAGTGGCGAGTCATATTTGATAATAAAGTTCTATTCTTGTCATAGTCACTTAATATCCTTAAACATCTTTCCACAAACTATTTATTTTGATTAGTGATATCAGTACATCAAGGGTTATATCATACTATTATTTTTTATAATCAATTCAATTCTTTTATATTGTTTTTTATATTTTGGAATTTTTAGTATATCAACATCTTATTTAAATCCATAAATATCCTGCTTTTTTAATTTCATTTATGTTTTTCAATATTTAACATTACAATTTGACAACTTATAATGTATTATTAATATATATACATATATATATCTTCTAAGGTTAATTATAGTATAAATGTAAATTTAACTTAATAACGATACCGAACATTCTATTTTGAATGCTCACTTTTGATTACAATCTAATGCGGAGGCATTTTTTACAATACATGAGGTTAGCTATTTGTGTTGAAAAAATTCTTATTATAGATGTTCATAGATACACAAATATTAAATTGATTTTGTATTGTACACTTGGTAATGGAAGAAAATGGAAGGAATTTTTTTATTTTAATCCATGGGATAAGGAAGGATTCCTAGAACTAGGATAGGATTACCTTTTGAGAACTCTAAATTCTTAGACAAATTATCATTTATTCCCACCACATTATGAGATAAGTTGGTAGATTTTTTTGACTACATAGATGGTTATTTCATCAACGAAGGATTCAATATCTCATCCATAGTATAATTTAATTTGGATATCCATGCAATCATAGTGATAAATTAGAAAATAATGTCTCACGTTTGATTAATTTGAAGATATCTCATATGATAAAATTGATATAATAGATCTAGAAAAAATAAATGTGTGAATGAAATCCAAAGAATGTAGTGAGGCTGAGAAGAATTGAGACAAATTCTTTAAACATTGAAAAAGGATAGAATAAGAAATGTTGACTAAGGAGGATTGGAAAAAATCAAAGGCCTCGGTTCCATTTTAAATATTTAGAGAAATTTAACAACATTGTTGTATTTTGTTAATGATTTTATGGTTTAGACCTTGAAATTATACGAAAATTTTTGGAAATCGAAACATAAATCTATATTACCTAAAAAAATATGTTATATTTGACCAAAATAAATCCAATGTTTAGATCAATATTTAAAGAATATGAAACTCATTTTTCATTTATAAATTAATTATCTTGGTTTATTGATAATTTGTGAGGATTTTTTTGGATAAATTAAGATAAATAGTGGCTAAAATTATATAATGGGCCATGCCACTAAGTCCAAATCATTTATCCCCTGATCATTCCTCACATCCATTACCATGTTCCTTCTTTATTCTAAATTTATAACTAGTTTTTATGATAATTTCCTTCTAAAATTAAAAGTAGGTATAATATTTTGATGGAATCAATGTTTTTATGTAAATTTTTTTTTTTATTATATAACCTCGTCTAATTTCATATAAGTATCATATATTAAAAAATATTTAGAAACTTTCATTTTAAAATAATCTCAATAATTAAAAAAATATTATGGAGTCTGATGATTTTTCTAAAATTATGATGATTGAGTTAAAATTTGAGAGAAAATATAACCCATTACTCCATTTTGAAGTAAGGTTACTCCAAAATGGAGTATTAATGGTGAAATAAACTACAACAAATTTACATAATTTTTTACTCTAAATGGAATATTCCTTGGATATCCCGAATATTAATTATATAAAAAAATAAAAACCTTTTATTTCATTAATAAAATGAATAAAATTAAAAAAAATGAAATAACATAAGCATAGTACAACACAAAATATTGAAATTTAGTGTATAATTCCTTCAATTTGGCACTAGATATAGAAATTTATTGCATATATTGGCTAGATAATTGTTGTGTTTCATCAAGGAAAAAGAACAACATTTGTGAGAACAGTTAAACTTTTAATGAAAATCGAAAACACACAAATAATAACTAAAATTTCTCAAATAATTTAATAATTTACTATTGAATCAAAAGTTACATACTATGTGTTTTGAATTTGTCGATTCATTAAAAATATAAAAGCTTTAATTCTGTGAGAGTATGAATGACACAAGTGAAAAGAAACTCTATTGGGGTTCTATTTTAATGATTTGGAAGAGTTTTATCAGTGATTTTAAAAATGTGTTGATAGAGTGGGGTTTCATAAATGCTAAAATAATAAGGGATGAAAAAATCCATCTTTATTAGTTCTTTTTTAGAATTGAAATAATGTCGCTTTATGAGAGCTAAAATTTCTACACTGATAAAGTCCAGCATAATTAATATTTTATAATGTGATATATATATAATCAAAAAATTAATTGTATAAAAATATATATAATAATAAATATAATAAATCTATTTATAGTTTGAATATATTAATTATAGTTTTATAATTATTTAAATATATAATTATTTATTTATAACTATATAAATACCTTTTATAATATTATATTTTTTACATATAATTAAATATATATATAATTATATAAATATAGTAAATATACATTTCTAAATATATTTATTTATAAATATTTATGTATAAATTTATTTTTAACATTATTTGTGAATATATAGTCTTAAAGGCATAAATGTTATAAATGAGTGAAATTCAATATTTAAAAATGAGTTGGTTTTCAAGGTTTTAAAAAATGTATAATTTTTATTTATTACAAAAATAAAATATGGATATATATTAAAATTAAGATGAAGTCATATTGAAAATATTAAAACATAGTAAATAAATATCTATAAATAAATATTAGAGAATGATTAAAATCCAAAAAATAAAAAAAAATATTAAATATTAAAAATGTATAAACAATACTAACTAAAATAATAATAAAAATGATAAAGTGAAATTTATAGATTTATATTAAATATATTTTGTTTCTATATGAAATTATAAAATGAATATTAAAAATTTTAATAAATTACATAAACAATAGGAGTGTGTGTTTCTATATAAGATTTCATTAATTATGTAAATGTGTGGGGAAAATTAATATGTATATATTTATACAACACAAGTTTGGTATGTGTTAAATAGAATTATGATAACATATTATATGAAATATATATTAATGAAATAAATAATAAGTCGAAAATATAAATTTAAAAATGAGTAAATATTGTTAATTATATATATTATTAAGAAAAAATATAAAAGATTGTTTATAGATACATGTGTTAAAATGAAAATTAATACATATTAATTATATAAACTATAAACATATTAAAAACATTAAATGTTAATGAATAAAAATGTATCAATAAATATTAGAAAATTTAAAGAATTACAAAAAATATTGAACAAAGAAACATTCTAAATCAATAATGTACAAAAATAATAAAAAACAATCAAATTATTACTAAATGAACAATATTAAAAATTAATAACTTTGAAAAATATTATAAATTAATAAATAATAGATATTGAATAAATATATAAAAAATTAATAAACTTTTCTGATTAGAAACATAATATGTATTTTATATTAGTTTAATACAAATAATTCTAAACTTAATATTGAAAATTGAATAAATAACAAAAATATTATGTGTGTGTGGCTTATATAAAAAGGCATTAATTACGTACATATATATGTGGAACTAAGGAAACACGTGTTCCATATTTGTTAAATTGAAAAAAATACATTTCATTAATTTTCATTGCTCGATAAAGTTAGTAAATATATTTAATGAATATTTATTTTTAATTATAAAGCATTTTTCAGTAAATATATGACTTATTTAATGTCAACTTGCATGTTTTATATTATAAAAATAAATTTTAAGGAAATATTATATATATTGATATATATATATATATAAACATATTTCAATATTAGAAATATTATATATTAATGAATAAATATATATATAAACCATAAAAATTAATAACTTACACAAACATTAAATGAATATATATTTAAAATCTATTCTTAATAAAAGTAAAATTAATCAAACACTTAACACTATCATTGAATAAATTATATTAAATGAAGGCATGTTAAAATTCAGGGAAATTTAATTAAAAGATGAATAGATTGAAAAAATATTTAAAAAATGGATAAAGGATTAATTATTTAATTTATTTTTAAAACAATAATAAATATATGTTTGAATAAAAATGAATAAATATTAATTCAGTAAATTAATATTATATTTAAAAAAATAGACCTTAATCAATACGTATAAATAAGAGTAAAAATTTACAAATTATTGTTAAAATATTAAACAAATAAAAATTAAAAATGGATAATTTAAGAAATTATTAAAAATTCTATTACTGAAATGTTTATCTAAAAAATGAATCAATATATTATATATATATATAGTTAATTAAATTAATATACTATTTATAATTAAATTTATTAAATATATATATTAATAAATAGTATACTATTTATTTAATTAAAAAAGAATCAATATTAAAAATATAAAAAAAATATTTATGAAATATTTATTAATAAAAATTATTAAATTTAATATATATATATATATATATATTAAATTCTATAAATTTAAATATAAAAATTACATATTTGAAAAATGGGTAGTGTGGGCCAATAGGGGAAGGACAAGTGAGACTAAATGTATTGAGACAGGGTGGGATAGTGGGAAGGAAATAACTACTACAATCTTATCCAATACCAAATGTTTAGAATTTTTGGTATATCCCATAAAACTTTGGGTATAGGCTATCCCCACAGTTCATTGAACTGATGTTGCGTAATCCATCAATATAGCCTAGAAGGTATTCATAATACCCATGGTTTAATAATAACTTTGGGTATATATGTATACCCATGCTTATGAGAACATTGAGTATAGCCATTTCCCCCAGGGAATAATAATAGAATCCAATCTAGAACCAATAAACAAAATAGAAACCATGGTACACATTCAATGAAATATATTTATATGTTGTATATTTGGCATACAACCAACAACTTGTAATTGTTTTCAAATAATTTACAATATTATGACATACATATACATCCAAAAAATCAATCAATTCATGTCATTAAATAGAATCCAAATGTCCCTTTACTTCTAAAAAATATAGGTGATAAATATCTCCCTCATCACCAACATCCTTACCCTTATCACCATAACCAACACCCTCATCACCATCATCAACAACATCATCATCTAGAGCACCAGTATCATCATCCTAATCACCACCTCTACCAATATCATCACCTAAACCACCAAAATGACCCTTATTTAAATCAATTGGTGTACTATATATACAGTGCGTTTTAGCCCAACATTAATCAAAAACATTTTCATCCTCTGATGAAATTGACGAACATATAACTGACATAAATTTTAGGAACTGTTTGATGGATAGCTTACAACGTTCATTCTTCTAAATGGATATTATTTTTTAGTGGTGTTATAGGTTTTATTGGTGTCCGATGAGCGCCAACACCTAGTGGTGATTGTGTTTTTGAAGGGTTGACATCAGAGACTCCACTAGTGCTCCTCACCTAATAATTGTCTCAAATGATCATTTGGCCTGATTTTTTCATATTCTTTATTATCAAGGGCCTCTAGGAAACTCTATTGAAAATATAAAAAAGGATACTAAATTAATAATTACATATAAAAATTAAAATATCAATAAAAGTACTAACAATATTTTCTTTTGTATGTGCATTTACAACACTTCCATCCTTCTTCTATATACTTGAGAAAAATAAGTTTTCTCAAGGAACACAACCATCAATCCCCAATGATACTTACTATAAATGAAATTGATCAGTATAAAAGTACATTATTAAATAATATGAAATTGATAAAACTAAAATGAATTAAAAATTCCACTTTAAAAGATATCCATAAAATGAAGAAGCAAATAAATATACATTTAATTAAAAATTTAATACTAGTGGAATAACATAATCAGTACATAATAATTAGGATGATAAATATGGTTATGATATGTATTACTATTTTATTTTCATTTTGGTACAATTCTATTTGTGTTACGCTATTCAGTTATTCGGTCACTTGGTAAAGTTTTATCATCTATCCATTAGGTTCATTTTTTTCTTTGGTTGTTTGGTAATTTTCTCATTTAATAATTTGGTCATTTGGTAAATCTGTTAAAGAATTTTTCATATTATATGTTTTTTATTTAATTCATTTTTGATGATGGAATTTCTTTAATTAATTAGTTATGTGATTTGGTTTATATTTTGGTTAGATCGTTGCAATATTTGTCTATTTGGTCATTTGGATAGATCATTTGGTTCATTTTATGTCATTTCATTTTGGTTGATTTGGTTTTGGATATTTTATTCATTTTTTTGTTACATTAATTTTGAGTAATAAAAAAAAATATTCTAGTAATTGTTATTTTGTTCACTTTTGTTCATGTCATTTTGGGTTCAAACATTTAGTTCAAATTTGGGTTGTGTATTATTGGAGTGAGGTCATCAGGTTTGTTTTTGGTTATTTCGTTTGGTTAATTTCATTGTTATGTAATTTTTTGTCTGTTCATTTGGTCTTTTTTTAAATTTTTTGTTAAAAAAAATTAGTCTACTTTGGTTTAAGTTTTTTTTGGGTTGTGTTATTCTCCTAATTTTGGGTAGTGTTTTTATGTTAGATTATTTTTTTCATTTTGGGTTATCTATTTTTTATGTTAGGTAATTTGGTTTATTTTAGGTTATGTCATTTGTTTTATTTTTGGGTAATGTCTTTTTTTTGGTACATCACTTGGATCATTTTGGTTGTTTGGTCAATGGATTTTTTGGGATTAGGTCATTTGATAAATTTTTCATTTTTTTAGGTTAATTAGATCATTTTAGGTTAGGGTTTTTCAGTTAGTTTAATTAGTTCATTTCCTGTTAGGGTATTTGTATATTATTTTTTTAAAATTGTTCAATTTTTGGTTTCATTAATTTGGTTCATCTTAATTTCGGTCATTTTTTCATTTCAGTTTTAGTCACTTAGTTAATTTTGGGTTATGTCAATTGTTAGATTTTGGTTTTAGTCATTCAGTTCATCTTAGTTTTTTTAAATTGGTTATTTTTCGGTTAATTTTGGGTTATATAAATTTTAATTTTGGGTTATGTCAATTAGTTAATCTTAGGTTATGGAAATTTTTTTATTCGTCAATTGGTTAATTTTGTGTTCTGTTAATTGTTCAATCTTGGGTTTGGTAAATTGGTTAATTTAGGTAAATTTTTGGGTACTTCAATTGGTTAATTTTGGGTTATGTTAATTGGTTAATCTTGGGTTATTTCAATAGGTTAATATTTGGTTAATCTTGGGTTATTCTAACTCGTTATCTTTAGGTTATGTCAATTTTTTAATTTTGGGTTATGTTCATTGGTTAATATTGGGTTACGTCAATTAGTTCATCCTGGGTTGGTCATTTGGAAAAAATTTGGTTATATCCAATGGTTAATTTTGGGTTATGTCAACTAATTAATCTTGGGTTATGTCAATTCATTAATTTTAGGTAAATTTTTGGTTATTTCAATTGGATAATTTTGGATTATGTTTACTTGTTAATATTGGGCTATGTGAATTTGTTTATATTAGGTTTATATTGGGTTATGTAAATTGGTTAACTTTGGGTAATGTCAACTGATTAATTATTTGTTATTTCTATTGGTAAATATAGGGTTATGTCAATTGGTTCATCTTGGGCTTGGTCATTTGGAAAAGTGTGGTTTATATCAATTGGTTAATTTTGTGTTATATCGAATAACTAATCTTGGGTTATTACAATTGGTTAATTAGTTAATTATTTAATCTTGGTTTATGTCATTTGGATAATCTCAGGTCATGTCAATTGGTAAATTGGTTCATCTTTGGTTTGGGTTGTGTCAATCGGATTATTTTGTGTTTTGTCAATTAGTTGATGTTAGGTTATGTCAATTGATTTATTAAAGGTTATATCAATTGGTTCATCTTGTGTTTGGTTACTTGGTAAATTTTGAGTTATTTCAATTGGTTAGTTTTGGGTTATGTAAATTTGTTAATTAATTAATCAGTTAATCTTGGGTTATGTCAATTGGTTAATCTAAGTTCATATCAATTGGAAAATTCTATCACCTAAGTTTTGGGTTATAGAAATTGGTTGTTATATATTATGTCAATTGGTTAATATTTGGTTATATCAATTGGTTCATCAAGGATTTGGTCATTTGGTTAATTTTTTGTTTAAGACATTTGGTTCATCCTAGGTTAGGTCAATTAGTTAATTTTGGGTTCGGTCATTTGATTCATCCTTAGGTTAAGTCATATTTTAGTTAGTTCACTTGGTTTATTTTGGTACATCCCTGGGTCCATATTTTGGTTATGTAATATTGGAATCAAGTCATTTGGTTTATTCTGGGTTACGTCATTTAGTTCATTTTAGGGTTATGTAAATATTGGTTAGTTCATTTGATAATATGTTCATTTTTTATATAGAAAAATTGGTTTACTTGGGTTTAGGTTATTTGGTTTATTTTTTGTTATGTAATTATTTTAACATTGGTTTTTCACTTTTAGATTAACTTATTTTGTTAAATTTGGGTTAGGTCTTTATAGGATAGATGGAATTCCCCCTTTAATTCAAAAAAATACTAAAGCCTGGGTACTTAAAAGGTAACTAATATCCAAAACAAATATTGTATAACCCCAAAAAAACATTAAATCCTTCTATATAATAATTTCCAAGACATCAAACATAATAACTATGTATTTACCTTTCTCTGCCTATGACTAAATGTTTGGCTTATCAACAAAAATTAACACTTCAACAAAGTTTCACCAGAGAAACATTACTATTTAAAAGAACCCCACATTTTATTAAAATATATATTATACCTTGAAGTAAAAATAATTTAAAATGGTATTTGGAAAAACAATATCCCAAATTACATTACAAAAGGTAATCATTTCAGTATACCCACCCCTTTTCGATACTAATTCTCATTTAGATAATTAATTTATAAAACATTTTTCATTATTAAATAGTGACTATATAGAGGCATTCAACCCATGTCAGTTCCATTTCCCCATTTTAAAACAAAAAAACATAAAAAAAATTACCTCCTCAGTTAAAAGGGGAATTTCCAACCTTATAATAAAGGGATTCATGAGAGAAAAACTTAAAACCAAACATTAAAATCTAACTAAATGAGAAATTTCCATCCTTATATATTAAATTTCATCTTGAAAATATAACTATTTATGTTTTTATAATTATTTAAAAGTGAAATAAAATGAAATAATCACATTAGTAACAATATAAATATATATATTATTTCAATTCAAATTTAAATACATGGTTCCTCTCATGATAATGAATTATAGTTCACCTCAAAGTGTGAAAATATGTAATAGCATCTTTATTCTTTTTGTTTTTGTTTTTTGAAATTTCCTAAAAAACATTCAATTAAATTAATAAGAATTTTATATTAGATGAAAACCATTACAGATTAAGAATAACTTAAACTCATTACTCTTCCAATATGAAATCATTTATTTACATTTTCTTTTTTGACAATTGGGTTGTATTGATATACCCTCGAAATCATAACCGACTGTATGCCACCAACCAACGTATAACTCGTGATTATATGATCACCTCAACTCCCTAATATCTTTCAACTGTCTGACCTTATCTGATTCACCATAAAGAAATCTAAACTCATGCAATAACAAACTTAATAATTCGTATAAATAGAAAAATAATATAGTTATCAATTTAACAAATTTTCTTACCCATGTCTCAACTCATTCTCTCTCATTGATTTTATTACTGATATCCCTCCATGAGATTGTTTCACTAGAATGATATATAATGATCCCATAAAACCTCGACATTTAAAGGAATTTTTACCTATCATTTCATTGTCTTCATTGTAATCTCCAAGTATTTTTGTTTTATCATTCCTTGATTCAAACATATGGGTACACCACATCCCTTATTAAATGATCCCATTGAAAAATATAAACGGAAAAAAAGAATAATTAATTCAAATTAAAACATGTAAATAATGATATGACATAATTTTCACTCTTATAATAAGAAAATCTAATTAAGATAGCTCATTAAGCACTGAAGGATTTATGGGTTGTCCTGGATCGGCAGCCTATGGTGAATGTGCATGTTCCAAATCATGCATCAGGCCGTATGAATGCACTGAAGTGGAAGATGAAGGAACATAATCATAAAATCTTGGATGGATTGTAGGAAATGTTGGAATCATATACAAAGATGGATAAGGATAAAAGGTTTGGGGATACATTATAGGATATGAATATGGTATAGGTGGGAACATCCCTATAGGTGTTGTATACATGGTATGAGAAGAAGAAGATAAATAACATGATGATGGGGTAATGTGTGGAAATATCCCTAGAGGCTCAAGTGGAGGATGCAAAGGTGTCATAGATGGGGTTTCCCATAGCAGGCCAGGATGTGAATAGGTATGATTGGGGACCTGTGTTGCTCTAGAATTACCCCTACTTGAACCCATACTAGTAGTATGTGGATAAGAAGTCAACTCTATCATAGATGAATATCCCCAAAAGTATTTGATAAATAATAAAAACATGGAATTAATTGTAAATTTGTAGAAAAATATTATATTTTTCATAATCGTTAAGGTGACTATAGGAAGAAAACCAACCTTACACATCCATCAATCATTACAAAATAATATCATCTATATAACTTCTTCAATATCATTCACAATCAGCAAAAGAATGAAATGTAAATTTTTTAGGATTTTTTTTAAAAAAAATTAGACAACATAGAAGTCAAATAACATATAAATAATGTTATAACATATTTTAAACACTATAATTTAAATCCAAGATATACATTTTTCAAAAACACATTCTAAACCTAGTTTTCTAAATTGAAAAAAAAATAATTAATACAATGAAAAAAATACTAAAAAACATATCATTCCAGACTAAAACTAAATTAAAGTAAATAAAATAGTACCAAACTGTGAAACCCATGTCAAGTTAATCTGAATGAACTATGAACATATATGGTTGCTTCAATATATTACCCACCACTACTTCAGGTTCAAAATCAATTCTCCCAATAAAAAAAATCAATCATAAAATAACGTATATATTTCAACATAATGCTATCATTAATTAAGTCAATTTAATCCTGGCCATAACGAAGAATATTTCATGGGATTACTTCAATAATGACACCACAATCAACTATCGAATGATAATTCACATAAAAAACTTTTTTTCCAGAAATGAAAAAATATATGGTTTATCGGTAGACAGAATTTGAGTCATATCAATAACACTCAATCCACATTCATAAATAAATGTACCATGTTTCATAATTGATTCAAACCATATATATTTCATCATACTGCCATGAATATAAGATTATTGATCCAATTACAATATTTTCTCAACATGTCAATAATAAGACCCATTTATATATCGATTCTGAAAATCAAATGCACTGGGATATCAGCCCATTTTTATAGTTAACATAAATCCATCATGTTGTGTTCTCATTTAAACTTCTTGACCAATTGAAACAAATTTATACATATTGATTATTAAATATTTTCATTCATGAACTAAATAATTTGGACCAAAAGCCAGCTCTATAAATTTATGAGAGATAGAAAAAATAGGTATACTAAATGACTGAAATATATATATATGAATAATAATATTAAATTAATATCCATATTTCATTTTAGTTAATGTAATTTTTATACATTTATTTCATCTAAGTAGGAAACTCTTTACTATGCAAAGCCTGCCTCCTTATCAAAAGAAAAATATCGATGAACTCTACTTGTAAATTTTTTATGTTCCCAATATAAAATGTTAATAAAATTTTAAGGTATATGTGAATTGAAATCATATAAAATAAAATATAAATATTCAAATTAATTAATAAATATAGTTATTGAACAAACAATAGTTATATATGATGTTGTAACATGCCACATCCCACTCTTCGAGGATTAATTTAGCCAAAGTCTATGACCCAAGAATTCCTCCAGATTGGGAAAGATATTGAAATGGGTGCTCAAATATACCATACTAATAATCTTTATTTTACATTGGTATGTTATATATTGTGCTCACATCATAAAAATACATTGAACTGAAATCCATATATTATTGATCCAGATAAACTATCACCCTGAAATCTTCAATATAATTTTTTTTAAACATAATATTTCATTGTGTACATATTTTTTTCAGTATGATACATCCTCCAAAAAGAAATCAGTCACCCAAGAAGTATTTAAATTGGATATGAACTTTTAAGGGATAAATTCAAGTGAATTATGATGGAGGAAATTATTTTTACAACTCACACAAAATTTATGGTACCTCTTACTACATTTTCATCAAGAAAGACATCGATAAAATTTTAGCACAATGGACTCTATGAAAATAGAACAAGAGTTTCACTATCACCCTTTCATTATTATAAAGGAAATAATATATTTAAATTAGATTCAATTCATGAGAAGGATTTGATATCCCTGATTTTTTAGGGATTTTAGTTTCAACCCCCTTCTATTGACTCGTTTAGATATGTTTCTAGACTAACCATTATAAACCTTGACATCTCCAATACTTCTAGAAATTGATTTTTCCCTAAAGGTGTCATCACATGAGGATCATAATAAATTTTCATTCTTTCATCGATATACAAAGGATGTAGATCAGGTTGAATAAAAATATCCAACAAGTATTAGAGAGATAATAATTCATAATTAGTCTTCTCCTTGATTTTTAAATGAATTAAAATAAACATTTAACATATATTTTTTCTCAGTGTGCATTACATATAAACAATAACATAATAAATTGGTAGAACAATATGGAAACTAAAAAGAAGGGAATTTTTATTTTAAAAATTGTAATAATTATTGGTAGAAACACCTTGGGACATGCTTTAATGGCTTGCGAGTTTTCTAAAATTGTGAAGATAAAAGATATTAAGCAAGTGTGTGAAAAGTATAGGTGGAAGAAACCAATGTACAGTGTTTCAAATATACAAAAATGGGGAATTACTCTAATCAATTCTCGAAGAACTAATGGAGTCATCCTTAAAAATATCCTATAGATCAACATAGTGACTTTTCCATAACAATAGATAAAGTAAATGATCCAAATGATATGATTGTAGGTAATTTGATTTATATTAAAAACTATCTAATACATTGTATGATTATGGATCCATTAATTCCTTTATATCCTATATGTTTGTAAAAAACATTCAATCACCACCAGTTACATTAATTAATGATTTATCAGCTGGAACACCGAGTGTTTCACAAATTGCAACAAATATACACAAGGTAGTTCATATTGGGATGTACATATTTTTAATCAATGAAAATATAATCAGTATACCACTAGTGGAATTTTATGTAGTTTTGGGGATGGATTCTAATTCGAATTACAAAGAAAGAATTTATTATAGAGGTAAAGAAGTTATAATTGTTTTGGAAAGTAAAAAATTACTTGTTTTTCCAGGAGAAATTTAATTACCTGTATATTTTCTTGAATCATCCCCAACATATGAAGTTAATAAAATTAATAGGGAGGATATGGATGGAATTAAAACTATGGTGGTTGATGGTTTTCTGATAATATAGGGAGTACCAGCTGTATAAGAATATCTTTATCTATTTCCTACTAAATTACATGGATTAACCCATGATCGAGAAGTTGAATTCTATATTTATCTCATCCTTGATGTAAAGATTGTATATTATCCGCCATATAGGATAATTATAGTGGAGGTATTCTAGTTGAAATGGGAAATACAAGACTTATCTGGTAGAGGGTCTTCATTTCTGAGTGTTTCACCATGGGGGGTACCAATTCGTTTTGTAAAGAATAAGGATGGTATAATGAGGTTATGCATTGATTATTAGGAAATAAATTAAATTACTTTAAATAAAAAATGTGTATTTCCTTTTATTAATGACCTTTTTCATCAAAATTAAAAGGGATCCGTTAATTTAAAAGTATGACCTCTATTCTTGCTACTATCAGGTGAAAGGTAAAAATGAGGATATTCAGAAAAATCTTTTCATATGAGTTATGGTCATAATGAGTATATATAAATTCCATTTGGGTTAAAAAAATACTCCCTCTATGTTCATAAATTTGATGAATAGAGTATTTATATACTACACTGATATGTTTTTGAAGTTATGAATTGACAAAATTCATGTTTACTCTAAGATCTATGAGGATCATGATACTCATCTATGATTTATTCTTGATTTATTGAGGAAAAGAAGATTCATATAAAAAATATAAGAAATTTTAATTTTAACTTAAACATGTTACTTTAATTGGTCATATTGTATACAAGGATGGTATATATTTTTACCCCTTAAAGACAATGTTTTTCAAATAATGTCCAAGACCCACTAACATAACAGAACTATGAAGTTTTCTTTGGTTAATGGGATGTTAATGGCTTTTCATTGAAATATTTTCCTGATTGGATAATCCATTAGCAAATAAAACATAAATGGGGGTTATATTCACAAGGAAAAAGGAATGTGAATATTTCTTTGAATAATTAAATAATAGATTGGTTAATTCATCTATTTTTACTATTACCTCAAGGAGATAAGGATTTTTATTTTTAGTGATTCATCAAGGAGATTTCATGGATGTATCTTAATGAAAAATGATAGAATGGGGTCCTACAAATCAAGGAATTTTCAAGCCACGTGAGATTAATTATCCAATTAATGATTTTTAATTGATGTAAGTATTATTTTATATATATTTATAGAGATGTTACTCCTATGTAGATAAATTTGATATATACATAGGCCAAAAGAGTTTGAAATATATCATTACTCGGAATTTTATTAATATGAGAAAAATGTGATGGTTTCAAATACATAGGATTATGACTATGTTACTCATAAACATGGTTATTATAATGGAAGGTTAAGCATCATTCTTATTCCTTGTAATAACCTAACTATATTTATTAGAGATATTTAATAATTTTCATGATGGTGATAAATCCTTTGAAAAGAAAATGGGAGATGTGATGAAAGGGTGATTATTAGATTTCAACATTGGTGATTTTTGTGTTATATGGTTTGGTAAGTGGTTATGTGTTCCAGATTTACCAGAATTGAAGAACGAACTATTGGATGAGGCTCATAGATCAAACTTCTCCACACATCCAGGAATCACCATGATGTATAGGGATGTTTGAGAGCACTTATAGGAAATAATATAAAGAGAGAAATATAAAATTATAATAAAAGATACATTGTATTCCTGTTGGTGAAGGAAAAAACACCTTCTCAAAAGAGTAAGGAATATTCTACCTATACAATAATGGAAGTATGATAATATTACTATAGATTTAAACACTATATTTCCCAATACATCTGAGGTGAATAATATCATAAGGGAATTTTTTTATCATCCCACAAAGTCAATAAATTTCCTTACAATTTGAGAATATGTTTCTCTATATTTCCATATAAGATTGTATATAAATGAAGCTGTGAGACTTCACGGAACACACCTATAAGGACTCAGCATTAAACATTACATAATCTAGCTATTTCAACTATATTTCACCTCCTTACATTCTCAAAGATATTTTTTATTTATATTTTTAGAAAGTTAGGACATAACTCATACATATCAACCCATAATCATACAAAGTGCATACCACTACAATAGTATCCATGTTTTCCAAAACATTAAATTTTTAACACAAAATAACAACATGATTTCTTTGACAAATCATCATAAAATTTAACTTGGATTCCTTATTTCTCTTACACATGCTTATTACCAATGAAAAACAATAAAAACATGGTATGTGCATAAAAAAGACTAGTAGGGGATATAAAACAAAATAACCCATTAGTCCATGAATACATATAAACATATGAAATCATTTTCACAAAGACATAATTCTCACCCGTAAATACCTACTATGTGAAATATGATATTTATATAAAAACTTAAATAAAATATATAAAACCATTAGGGTATCTTGGGTAATTACTTATTAAATTATAACCCTTTTTGATACCTTATGATTTGTAACCCTCATGACTACCTTGCAATGTAACCCTCATAGCTACCTTATGGTGTAACCATTGCCATTACACATGGAGTGACCTTACATAAAACGTCCAAATTAAACATACCAAATGCATTTGATAGAGATATAGGTTCCTACATTCATCATAATCAATTCCCAAGAAATAGAACATAATCATAATACATGGATAATTTCATAAATTCATTTCTTTAAAATATTTTAAAATATAATTTTAAAAGATGATTTTTAATGAAAATTACATTAAAAATATCATATAATTGATATTATAATTAATATAATTAAATTAATATGTGTACATACTGTAAATAAATTAAATATAATAAAATATAAATAAATTTAATTATACAAATAATCTTAGTACCACATAATAAATGAAGTAGAATCTTAACCCAAAGAATGGAAATTGGGTTAAGAATTCTCTTACCTTAGGTTAGTTTTACATAAAACATATTTTAACCTATATTATAATGGTTAAAAGAGTGTTATTGATATATTAATGAAACATATTAATGTTTATAAAACCGTATAAAAGAATTTTATAGCATCATTAAACCCATTTGTTAATAATATTTTGTTATTTTCATTGTTTTGGGTGTGTGCTTCACATGATTTCCATGGTCGGTTCGTAGAGAATTTTCTTGTTGAATGGAAGAAAAAATCTATAATTAGAATTAAATGATTTTAAAATTATTTAATAATATTAAATGATTCCATAAATAATTTTTTTTATATGGTATGAGTAAGAATCAATATATAAATCATTAGTGTTATTTGTTCAGATCATTTTTGTGGTACTTCGATAATCACAAACTTGTTTCATCGTATACCTTTAATATTATGCATATAAGTTTATTAGAGAACATAATAAAGGTAATATCATACAATTTAAAATCTTAATAAATCATTAAAATGGTTTTACATCTATATTTTATGGCAGTAATGTTAATTGAAGACACATCGTCCATGGTGTCAGTAAATCGACACATCACAAACGGTGTTTTTATTTTTCATAATTAGAGGGGGAGGAGAAGAAGTAAGTTGATGAATTTTTACACAAACATGATAAAAATCCAGAATATATATAATATTTCATCTTTCATGGCTCCTTTATAGGGTTAAAGTGAATAGATTATAACAAAATAAAATAATTGAAAAGAAAACACAAGAAAATGAAAGTGGATTTTTACCTCTAGATCTCTTCTCCTTGAAATCCTTCTTAAGGCCTTTGGTTTTGGCCTTTTGGTGAGACCAGAAGGTCTTGGTTGAGGGGAAGATCCTTGGGAAGGGTATTGGGTAGATTCTAGACAATCCTCAAATATTGAGAGGTGTGAGAGGAAGAGGGGGTGAGGGTGGTATTTATAATGGAGGAGAAGAGGGCTTTACCATTATTTTAATCATTAGTTTAATATTTTCCTCATTACTTTGAGTAGTATTGATTATTGTGACCAAAAATACTAATAGGTGCATGTTATTTCTAACCAATGTCCATTTAAATCATCCATAACTCAGACATGATGCACATATTCATTTATTTAGCAATTTTTGTTAATCATGGAATTTAACTATTCACCCAAAATTCAAGTATTTTATAAAAAACACAAAAAATCTCCCTAAACATTTTCCGATGAGTATAATTCCAAAATGAACTCCATTTTTTCAAAATAATTTTCTAAATATGATAAATTTAATTTTTTTAATAAAATACTAATTTATTCAAAAAAATAACAATTTTAGAAGTATAATTGATTTTCTAATAGCTTGAAAAATTAATCCAGTTCTCATAAATTAAAATAAATATATTCATTGGTGAAGATACTATTCATTTTTTCATATTTCTAGTTATAAGGGTAATATTACTATTCATAAGGTTATGTTATTATTCACCAAATACTATGTTTGTCTTATCTGACTCCAAAGAACATATTGATTGCCACCGTGTATGTCAGTTTTTTTGAAATTCAAATCATAGAAGTGGAAAATTTATATTTAACAGCTAGTTTACAAATATATCCTTAAAAAAGATTCATTTTAAAAAGACTAAGGGTTTCATGCATTTCAATTTATTTTTAAATTCTTGGGGTGTGACAACACTTATCGAGAGTCTCTAATCATCATCAAAGGTTCGCATCAACATTTTGGAGAAGTATTCCAAATGTCTTTAAAAATAGAGCTTAATATTAGAATGACCTATCACACATAAATATATGGGAAGTTTGAATGGACTATTAACTCATTGGATGATATACAAATGCTACACTCTCTTGACTTCTTATGAATTTGTGATCAATATTAACCACTTATAGAGTTTTCCTACAATAAAATCTACCACTCCATCATTAATATGGAACAATATTCATCCTTGTATAAAAAGACGTGCCAAACTCAGAAATGCTTCTTTGATATTGGATAAATGAAACTTTCGGGTCTAGAAATTTTGTAAGAGCCAATTGAGAAGGTAATATCAGTCCATAAGCACATAAATATATCCCATAGTAGACAGAAATGTTATGTAGATAATAAATGGAGGGATATTCAGTTTCAAGTGGGATACTATGTCTTATTGATGTTATATTCATGTCAAGGGGTTATGAGACTTTGAAAGAAAGGTATGATTAGAGAAAGATATATTAGGTCATTTGAAATATTAGAGCAGAAAGGAGTAGTGGAATATCACTTTCCCTTTCCCCCAAATGTATCCCATGTTCATGATGTCTTATATATATCACCTCTAAGGAATTATGTCCAATACCATTCTCATGTTATAAAACAGGATCATGTTTATTTTCTTCCAAACTTATCATATGAATAATGTCTAATTCAGATTTTTGATACAAGGGAATAAGTTCTATGAAATAAAACTAATCAGCTAGTGAAGGTTTTTTAGAGGAATCAACTTCTACAAAAGGAAACATGAGAGAAATATGATTATATGAGAGAATCCTATCCACATTTTATAAGTTGTATTTAATTTTCTGAGGGTAAAATTATTTTAATGGAGGGAATTTAATTTCTGATAATTTGTAATAGTAAATAAACCTTTCATAATAATAGTGTTTCCCAATATAAACAATATTTCATCATTATAGTACAATATGTATTGATACAAAAAAAAATAAGTAGTTAAATTTATAAAAAAAGATAAAATAAGTACCATAATAAATGAAACAATATTATAATATCATGGATCGTACTCAAAAATAAATAACATGTATACAAGATAAATCACTATTATGAAAAAAATTAATGTTGAAATTGAAATAGTGTATATAATTAGAGAATTTAATGAAGGTATTTCAATATTGGCATGTATATATAAGGATTAATATGAAAATTATAAAATATGACTATTGGGATATATAACCATTGGTCAATATGACTTTTGGGCCTTATGATTGCTTGTGGTATATTTATTATGATTAGACCATTATTATTAGCATTTATTAAGGGTAATGATGAATTTTAATTATCACATAAGGGACGAAATATGGATTAAAATTTTAGTAACATCCATTATGATGTTCCTTTATTAGAGATTAGGAAAGAGGTAGCATCACTATAGTTCTCCTTTGACCAAACCTAAGTAGAACTCAAACAAGTGATGTTGAAGTGAATCCCTTTGTGGGAGATGTTAAGGTTAGTGAGAATCACCACCTGAATGAGACTCCCTATTAAAGTACCTCCATTACAAACCTTTCCCTTAAATAATATGATGGTGTTCTTATAGGGTATATATATAATGTTTACATTTTATTATAATGTAGATTATTTATGAAATTAATAGATGTTTACTATAATAATATATTTTTGATGAATACATTAACCTAACATCAAAGGAAAAATGTATTGAAATAGATAATTAATTTCATTAATGGGTTTTATTTTTGGAATCTGTAATTCAAACTTATCCAAGTGGTGAAATTTTTTTATTGTTTTTAATTTTTTTATTAAAATAGTAAAATACTGTACAAATGGTGAAATTTCAAAAACATATATTATATATGACATAATATTTATGTAATCATGAATAATTTCAAAAAAGTAATTGAAATTCCAATATTTATGGTACATAATTATATATTGGGGAATTAAGGGAGGTAATGGAGCACAATGGTTATAGTGGAGAATGAAAAGAAAGTGGAAAAATAAAAATTTTAAAAAATTATTCAAGGAAATTCTACTCATCACAACTATAAATTCCCACACCCTTATCATTATTTCACACAAAATTAGAATTTCCATCTCTATTTATCTCTATATAGTCCTTCCCCTATCTCTCTATTAATTCGTGAAGATTATATTTGGACCTAATGTTTTGTTCCAATTAATGAAGCGCAAGAGAGGTAAGGGTTTCAATTTACCCCTCTTAATTTCCTATTTCAATTTCCTTATTTTTTATCTTTTTTAAACATTAATTTTCTATGCATTGTTATTATGTATACATGTTATTATATCCACATTGATATATTATTTATTCTACATCACTCATATCTCTTACTTTATACCTATTTTATAAGTCATTACTATGGCGAAGTAGGGGTTGGTTTTCCCTCTCTTTACCATTCATATTTTCAATAATATTATCTATCCTTTTTAATCAAAAACTAATTATGAAACTATCATGTGGATTTAATTCTATAATCCATTCATAATACATATAACTCATGCTATTATTCATTTCACTCACGTTATTCCAAAATCAAAATTCTCTATTATGCTTATGCCTCCTTGCATTCAAAGAAATACAATACTATGGTTCAGTAAAAAGTGTGTGATTTTCCAATAAAATGAATCCATATCTGGAAACTAGTAGTAGAAGTGTTTTTTGGTAAAAAATTAATATAGGTTTCATAGCATCAAAAATTGTTGTTTAGGTATAACTCATCCATCATCCTGGTGCATGGTGAGATGCCCCTTACTGGGTATCTTGTTTAAAACTCTCATGGGATATTCAATGGGTAATTATAAAATTTTTATAAACCAAAAATAGAATTTTTATGTTGATTTATAATTTTTGTGTTTCTTTGGTCTCCTAACATATTAAATACATTTTTCTAAACACATTAAAAATCCTCAATCTTGATAAGTGTCACACCGCGACCACGGACGCCCATTTTTTATTCTTTTCTTGGTCTCGCTAATTTGGACAGAGTTGCGTTGGGTCCAGGTTCTATTTTTATTTCAAGCGTTAATGTTTTAGGTGGGTCTCAGGCTAGTGCGCAGTCACCATACTACTAGCGGTCACCACACATTGGATCTGGGTGGGTGAGCGGTCACCACGGATTCGGTCCGATCGTGCATTCGGACCTGGTGAGTGCGCGGTTGCCCACCTGTTTTGAAATATAATAAAAATGAAATGAATAAATTAAATTGAAAGGAATTTTATAAGATATTTAATAATAATAATAACAATAATTTATAATATTCTTATTGTTATTATTATTATTATTATTAAGATTATTATTATTGTTATTATTAGTTTAGTATTTTTCTTTTTTTTCTTTTATTATTTACTTTTCATTTTATTTTAATTTTATCTTTTTTTATCCCACCTTTCTACCCTTTTTTCCTTTATTTCTCCTTTCTCCTCTTCTATTTTTTTCTCCACGTGGTGATGCCCCCCTATCCCCCCCGGTTTTAGAGCGCACCCCCTGGTCTTCGCCGGGTCTATCCCCTACCGACTCCCTACTACCCGACTCATGTTGCCTCCCCTCCTTGCCGTAGCATGACCTCCCAGCGCCTCCCCCTATTTCTCCTCCCCGCATGAAGCCTCTGGTGCACTCTGCTAGCACTTCTCTGCCTGCACCTCTCTGCCGCGCCACCCTCCTGCTACCCGGCTCCCGGCCTCCACCTAGCGTGGCCTCCCCCTCCCCAGCTAACCCAGCCACCATCCTCCTGCTCGCAGCACCATCTGGCCACCTTCGTCCTGCCCTACGCACAGCGGCCTTGTCCGGTGTCTCCTGCTGCCAACTCCCCTGTCCGCTGAGCCCTGTGCTCCTGCAACGCTAGCTGCGCCACCCTCCCATGCAGCGCCCCCTGTTCAATCCAGCCGCTCATATGTTCTGTTCGGCGCCTCCTCGCCTGCAGCCCGTGTCCCGGCCTACCATCACCCAGCACCTCCTGCCTTCTCCGCTGCCTCGCACGCATCCTAGCCTTCCATCGCTCAGCACCTCCTGCCATCGTCCAGCACCTCTGCCCGCATCCCGGCCTCACCAAGTCTCTCAACCCACCTCATGTGTTCCTGTTTTCTGACCTCCGCCAGCCACACCCTCCTCCCGTAGGGCGTCATACAGCCCGCCTCCTTTCCCCGGCCTGCACCACCTCGTGTCCCAGCACCCTACAGTGGCCCCTTGGCCTGCATGACGCCGCCCAGTACCCGTCTTCTCCACTTCCCACACTACAGCCCAACGACCAGCACCCCTATCTGCGTAAGTAGTTGCCTCCCTGTCCGGCTCTCCCTTCTGCTCCCCCTGTTGGTTTCCTCATCCACATCCACCCCATGGCTCCTTCTCCCCTCTCTTACGTGGCTCCCCTTTCCCTGCTGAATCCCACAGCACACCCCAAGCGGCTCCACTGTGCCTTCCTGCTACAGTGACATTCTCCTCATCGTCCGATCCGCGACAATGACCCCTCCCATATCCTGCCTCCGCTAGGCCTCTGACCAGCCAGCCATTACTAGCCTTCTAGCCACCTCATGTCGCATCAACCCAAAATCGCGCCCCCAACCTGCTCTCCTATAGCTCATAACCCCCAGTTGGACCGATTTTGGCCGCAACCTTCCCTTATCTCAGCCGGTTTCCCCCTAGTGTGCGCCTCTTTCCCGGCAGACCCTCTTTCTGCCTACTCTGCCGAACACAATGGTCTGGCGCACACTATTTCGGCGACCTCACCTCTGGTCATGGCCCTCCTGCTCACCAGCCGAGCGGCACCCTGAAAATCCCTTCCCTTCTTAGCACGCAGCCCCGGTCGGACCGCATCCAGTCGCGCGGACCCCCTCCGTTGGTCTAGTGCGACGCTCTTCGGTTTCTGCAGCTTCTTCGGACTTCCTCTGGCCATTTTATGTTGTTGGCGTTGCCCCGACCAACCCTTTGGTAGTCTGTTTCTTGTCGCAGCCCCCCCGATGGGTATACCCTTTTATTTTATGCTCCATTTGATATTTTTCTTTGATATATATATATATATTTATTTATATATTTACCCTGGTTTGATTATAATTTTTATTCATTAAATATTATTTGGGTTGGTTAGAATTTTAGGACCCGCACATGGTGCTTCCGAGTGAGCGTCATCACCATGACCAGTTTCCAAGCTTGCACCGTCGTCGTGACGTGGTCTCGAGGTAGGTCCCCCACTAAACTCATCTTTAAATTTAGATTTTATTAATTTCTATTTGTTTTTATTAATTTTAATAAATTGGAAATGATACAAGATAATTAATTTTTAAATGATTATTTGGTGTAAAAAGAGCTATTTATTTTATACATGTTACTTGAAATATTTTCATGATGAGCGGACACCCAATATTAAAAGAATGCCAGTTTGGAATTTAAACATAATTCACAGAATTTCAAATATAGTTATTCTTTTATTGATAAATTATTTCTTCTGAACAAGTGTTTTGGGTTTTCTTGAGAAATGTGGTTTTTCTTTAAAATTGATGAAGGCTCATTTGGAACTTTAATAAAATAAATTATTTTGGGAAATCTCACATTGGGTTTACTCAAGGATGATCGTTGGTGTGCGTTGATTGTGTGAGTTTTGTATGATATTTGTGCCTTGTGACTAATTGATTTTCATTGTGGATGCACCCCTTTTTTTGTATGTGTTGACATGGGAACCTGGAATAGTGAGTGAATCTTCTGTGAACGATTGTTGCACTAGTTTAGATTACGCACTGGCTAGTGGACCCATAGCAGGGGAATACTAATTTATTACTGCTATGGGGATAGGGCCCCTCGGTTAGACCATGAAGGAAGTGCCAAGCATTAAGGCGTTATGACGTCATCGAGTTAGAGCATGCTTTCAGGATGAGTCATATGTATAGTACGTTCTGGATTGTTCACGATCTCCTAGGTTCGACCCATGTTTCTTTTAGTATTTATTTGTATGTGGCGGATGATTTAGAGGTCTAGTTCGGTAGTTATCACATATGTGCCAATTTTTTCATTTCCCTTAGTGTGTGTTGCGTGTTGTATAGTTTTCCTTTTTGGATAATAACTGATGTTTGGATTTCTAGATGGTTCACAAAAAATGTTTTAAAAAGAAATATACCTATTCCATTCAAACGTTAAACTTGTTTTTAAATTAAGAAAGGAAATGGGCTGATAATTTGTAACGCCCTGACCCCAATTACCCAGAGTCGGTACATTATTACATAACATTGACATGATCACAAAAGATCAAGTCCCGAAAGACCGATTAGTTTAGTAGTCTTGGAATCACTAGATACATTCATAAAGTTTACATTACATCATAAAATGAAAACTACAACAACATAGTCTCTATATTCCACATTCATATACCCTCATACTATCCCTGCAGGTCATTAATAAGTTAATTCTTCACATCCTGGGAAAAACAAAACATAGAAAGGGGTGAGCTCAAATGCCCAGTAATGATAACAATATAGTAGAAACTTTCATAAATAAGCATAAACATTTAAGTCAATGTATAACTAAAACAAAAGAATTTTAAACTTGAACTTCAGCATAATATGGAAAAGATAAAGTGAAATAATTCCATTTAATTATTCACATGGATATTCTACTAATTGAATAATCAAATGGAATATCAATAACCACTTTTATAATGATGGAATGGATAATTCCATACTATCATAACCACATAGTCAAGGCCTTGTGCCAAGACTACAAATAATATTTTTTCAAGGCCTTATTCCAAGACACTAGTTTGTCTCATGAGACCTACTGATGCATCGAGGAGCTATAGCGGGCTCCACCCGTCACTTATTAAGTCCAATTCATTCCTCATATGAACAGGTTTAAACATAACATAAACATTCGTATTAAAACTAGCATACGAAATGTCAATACTTCCTCCATAAACCATGAATGGTATAAAAATAACATATCCAAAGTCAAATATATCACAAAACCTTCAATACAATATGGACGTTTTGTGTCATAATAAATCATCTTGAAATAAGCTTAAAATCCATCAAACGATGTTGACATAGATGAAATAAAAACTATTTGAGAGAAATATCTCCTTTTTTGAAATCATTTAAAAGTCACATAATTATAAAAGAAAACATTTACTTTGAAAATATCCTTATAATCTTGTAAGGTAAACTTTTAACCCATATTTTGTAAAATAGTAATAATGTTTTGAAATACATTTTTAAGAAACATGGATGTGGATGATAAAGAGGTCCCAATACATAATTACGTATAAACAACCCCAGATAATGAAGATATTGTAGAATAAACCCTTACCATGTACTTTTCCTTGGTCGAGGGTAGGTTAACCTCATGTATAATGGTGAAATAAATTTTATTAAATTATAAAAGAATCATTTAAATTAATATGATATCATATATGAACTTTTAACATTTCTCTGTTAATAATATCTTAGTATTATCATTATTTCGGGAGTCATTTTATTTTATATGTTTTGTTTCACAAGTCGTGTTTGTTATGGATTGGTTGTATCTTATTCATATCTGGAATGATATAGAGTTCTTAAACATTACTTTTAATCATCAAATGAGAATTAGTCTTGAATGGATACGATGGGGAATGAATCTCATCGCGTTCGTGAAGATGGTAGTCTGTACGTATACACGAGCGAAAAAATCATTCTTTATATAATTGGATGGTATATCATATATACAGAATCATTATCATGTTATATTTATTATTTACATGAATTACATATCATTATTATACCCATCCAAATAATAATTTATTGAATAACAATTACACCACGATGTGGAGACGGTAAGTCGTACGTACGCACGTATGGTGACATGTCATTCAAAGGATTGATAGAATACTGAATATGGTTGTACCATATTTATAATAACATCAAAGTATATACAAGATTCTGGATTTATTATTTTATAATTGAAAGAATAAAGAAAGAATGAGTTGAGGAAGAAAGGAACCTGAAAGAGGGTGGTGAAAACATTACCTCTTCTTCGAGTTCTTCCTTTTGATTTGGTCAAAATGGATCCTTAAGTTGGCTTTCTGATCAAACTAAGGCCTCTAGGTTTAAGTGAGGGAAGTTGAGAGGGTATTTGGGCAGGGTTTGGCCGATCTAAAAGGCTTTGAATGTGTGAATTAGTGAGAAGGGGGAGTGCCCTTTTATAAGAGGGGTGAGGGGAACCTTTGGAAAAGCTAGAAATATTATTTTATAAAAAATTCATATTCGGTTGTTAAGGGCTCCAAAGTGGAATATTTAAAGGTTAAGGTGGGGATGGGTCGAAATCATTTCAACTAACAGATTTTAGATAGGTTTGGGTCACTATATTAACCTTATCATTTATATTTAACTCTTAGTTAAATAGTTTGACATTTACCATATCTCTTTGTATTTTTATATTATATAGTTATTAAACTTACTATATACTTCCCAGAAACCCCAAAGTGGTCCATTAATGATACACACATAATTATATAAGTATTTGGGCCGAACTTTTGATTTTTAGGAATTGAATATCAATTAATAATATAATATTTGTTTTAAAAACACTTTTATGTCAATTTTGACACTATTTGGTATTTGATTTTTGTGAAAATCATAACAGCATGATTACTTCAAAAAACATAATTAAATCAATAATAACATTTCATATTATCCAATAAAATTATTTTAATTCATAAAAAGTCTCAAATTACATTTTTTTGGATATTTATAATATCAATTATATTAATATTTCATTAATTAGATAATTACTGCATCACCATTCTGTCATAAATAAATTAAATTATTTAATGTCTAAATTTTATAAATAAAATACCATTATGTAGGAAATATGTTTAGATTTCAGATGAATATTTTCAATCGAATTTATATTATGTATAACCCTATATTGAAATTTTTTTACTAATTAAACTTTGATTTTAACTCTTTTAACTCTTCTTTGAATTAAATAATAATAAATGTCCTAATCTGATCCAAGTAGACCTAAATGATAATATTTTATTCCTAAGGTTGTTTTTGGTCGAGATAAACTTTCCCAATAGAATTAGGACATGTGTTAGGGTAATATTAATATAATTTTTACCCTTAATTACCCTATTTACTTTTAACTGTGGTAAATAAAAGTATAAAGTTACTATTCACCAAAAATTATTTTTATCTTATTGAATCACATTTTACTCCTTGATATTAACTGTGTCTCTCAGATTTTCGAAATTCCACTCAAAAAAGTGTTAAAATTGAGTTTTATGTGAATTTTTCAAATTCTCCTAGGATGTAGGTAAAAGACGGTGAAAAGTTCCATAAAAGTTTTATATATCTAAAATTATTCTAAACTAACTCTAATGAATTACATTGAACTTATATAGGTATTATGTATCTATTTAGATGTTAATTAAATTTAAATAAAATAAATAATTATTTAAATAATAATTCAGTTTTAAACTATAACTGGGTGTTTTTTCACTATTCATCAAAATTTGAATGTTTTCAGAAAAATACCAAAAATTTACCATAAGCTAATTTCGATATTCCAAATCCAAAAATGAAGTCCATTTTGAAAGATAAAATTTATAAAATTTCAAAAAGTGGGTATTACCATTCATAACGGCTAGTTTGATTGGTTGTGGTGTGTGTTAGAACTCGAAGTTGCGTACAACACACGCTATTGTATTATTCAAAGGGAAGCATACCGTGGAAGCTTGGGGTGTTACATTCTCCCCTCCTTCAAATAATTTCGTCCTTGAAATTTCTATAATATTATTGCGTAAAAAGACTCGAGTGGTTCTTTATTATAAGTTTCTCGAGTTCCCACGTTGCCTCTTCCATCATATGGTTTCTCCATAGAACTTTTACCAGACGAGTCGTCCGGTTTCTCAGCACTTGTTCTCTTGTATCAAGAATCCTGATGGGCTCTTCGCAATAAGACAGATCGGGTTCCAGTTATAATTCCCCAAAGGTGAGTACATGCGTAGGGTCAGGCATGTATTTCCACAATAGTGATATGTGGACCACATCATGAACTTTGGAAAGACTTGGTGGCATTGCCAAACGGTAAGCTACAGCCCCAATTCATTCTAGAATTTCGAAAGGTCTGATGTACCTAGGACTCAATTTACCCTACTTACCGAAATGTATAACTCCCTTCCATGGATATACCTTCAAGAAAACATGATCTCCTACCAGAAATTCCAAATCCTTCCTTCAGTTATTGGCATATCTCTTCTGCCTCCTTTGAGCTGCTTTGATGTGGTTTTGGATTACCTTTACCTTTTCCATTGTATCCTCCACCAGTTTTGGGCCTACAAGTCTTCTTTCACCAACAACATCCCAACAAGTTGGTGTACGCCATCTCTTTCTATATAACGCTTCATATGGTGCCATTTGAATACTCAAATGGAAGCTATTGTTATAAGTAAATTCTACCAGAGGTAAATATTGAACCCACATACCCTGAAAGTCACGTGAGAAAGCTCTCAACATGTATTCTAAGGTTTGAATAGTCTGTTCTGATTGTCCATCTGTTTGAGGGTGGTAGGCAGTGCTCAATCGAAGTTCAGTATCCAAGGCCTTCTGAATACTCTTCCAGAATCTTGAAGTAAATGGGGATCACAATCAGAAACAATCAATAGGGGTACTCCATGAAGTCTCACAACTTCATTAATATATAGCCTTGTTATACGTTCAAGTGGTAAATCTTCCATTATATCAAGAAAATGTGCTGACTTGGTAAGATGATCAACAATGACCCATATTTCATCATTCCTTCTATGAGTCTTTGGTAGCCCCATGACAAAGTCCATCATAATATTTTCCCATTTACACTCTGGTACGTGAAGAGGTTGCAATACTCCTCCATGATGTTTCCTTCTAGCTTTCACTTATTGACAAACCATACATCTTGACACAAAATCAGCAATCTCCCTCTTCATGTTGTCCCACCAAAAATGTTCCTTCAAATATCTATACATTTTGGTGCTCCCAGGGTGTATAGAGAAATTGGAGCTATGAGCATCATCTAAAAATTCCCTTTTCAGATCAAGTATATCGGGAACACAAAGTCTCTTCCCAAATTTCAAAATTCCTCCTTCATACACAAAGTCTCTCAATCTCCCATCATTCACAGATTTAATCTTCTTTTGTAACTCTACATCATGGTTCTGAGAACTCTTTATCTTTTCTAGTAAAGATGGTTTGGCAACCATTTGAAAAAGTATCGATGTTTCACCTTCCATGGTAATTCCCATATCCATATTCACTAGATCCATGAAAATATGATCCTTTTCAATTCCCATAATGTTCAAAACTTTATGATCTTTTCTGATCAAAGCATCTGCCACCTTATTTGCCTTCCCCAGGTGGTAGTGTATCGTACAATCATAATCATTGAGTAATTCAAGCCATCTCCTTTACCTCATGTTGAGTTCTTTATGTAAGAAAATATACTTCAAACTCTTGTGATAAGTATAAATATTACATTTCTCACCATAGAGGTAGTGTCTCCATATCTTCAAAGCAAATATCACAGCTGCTAACTCAAGATCTTGAGTAGGATTTTTTTTCTCATGAATTTTCAACTGTCGTGATTCATAGGCAATAATCCTATCTTTCTGTATAATGACACAACCAAGTCCTTTCATCGATGCATCACTATAAATAACAAACCCATCATTCCCCGATGGCAGAGTCAATATAGGAGCATCTACTAATATTCTCTTCAGTTCTTTGAAACATTCTTCACACTCTTTTGTCCAAACAAATTTAAACCCTTTATGTGTGAGCTTTGTTAATGGGTTATCCAACCGGGAAAAAATCTAGACGATACGTCGATAATAACCTGCTAAACCAATAAAACTGCGTACCTCAGTTATACTCATCAGTGCAGGCCATTCTTGGATTGCCTTGGTCCTAGAAGGATCAACAGAGATTCCATCTTTCGAGACAATATGGCCAAGAAAAGAAATCTCCTGAATCCAAAATTCACAATTGCTAAACTTCCCATATAATTCATCTCTTCTTAGAGTCTTCAGGATAATGTGCAAGTGATTTTCATGATCTTTGTTGATTTTGGAGTATAACATTATATCATCAATAAATACCACCACAAATTCATCGAGATATTCCTTGAAAACTCTATTCATTAGATCCATGAATATAGAGGGTGCATTAGTCAATCCAAAAGGAATTACTGTAAACTCGTAATGCCCGTACCTGGTTCAAAATGTTGTCTTCGGAATTTATTCCTTCTTCACACACAACAAATGATATCCATATCGAAGGTCAATCTTTGAAAATTATTATGATCCATGCAGTTGGTTGAATAAATCATCAATGTGAGGTAGGGGATAATTGTTCTTTATTGTTATAGAATTGATCTCCCTGTAGTCGATACATAACCTCATAGATCCATCTTTCTTATTAACAAAAAGAATAGGGGCTCCCCATGGAGAAACACTAGGTCGAATAAGTCCCTTATTACTCAATTCCTCTATTTTTCTCTTTAGTTCAACTAATTACACAGTGGCCATTCTATAATGGGTCTTCGATATAGGACTTGATCTAGGAATTAAATCAATGG
Organism: Viscum album; assembly: GCA_963277665.1. Taxonomy (NCBI): domain Eukaryota; kingdom Viridiplantae; phylum Streptophyta; class Magnoliopsida; order Santalales; family Viscaceae; genus Viscum; species Viscum album. Next base: position 1,329,927,841 of record OY728162.1, read on the forward strand.
AAAACTCAACTTCTCGTTCTAGAGGATTTCCAGGTAAATCTTCTGGAAACACATCTACATAATCTTTCAAAATAGGTACATCCTCAATCTGAACATTCCTTTCCTTACCCATAGTCATTTCATTCTCTTCCTCCCCAATAATTGAATTTATTTGAGCTTATGGGGGTGGATCTAGGTAAAAATTAGGTGGTGATGATTGCGCTCTAAATATAAGGTGTTCCTTATCATCATCATCAAAAATAGTAACCTCCTTCTTCTTACAATAAATTTTTGCATCATGGTCCGAAATCCAATACATACCGAGGATTATATCAAATTCAATCTTAGGTATGACGTTGAGATCCGCAGATAAAGAAAATTTATGTGCACTAATGGGGACTGATTCACACATCTTTGTTGCAATGATACATCCCTTAGGAGTTTTAACTGACAACCCCCTTGTTAAATAAAATTGGAAATATATAATTTTCTTAGAAAATTGGGAAGATATGAAACAATGAGATGATGCATAATCAAATAATGCATTTTCTAAACTTGAGTAAACCATTAAATTACCTACCTTGACGTCTTTCGGAGCTTCTACCTCAGTATTAGTGATAGCATAAGATTGGCCTTGATCCCTTGGCCTTTTCTAAGGTAATTTCCCCTGACGCTTAGGAAATTCATTTGCACAATGTCCCATCTCCCTGCAATTGTAGCATTGGACATCGGTATCTTCCTTCTTCCCCTTACAATCATAAGATTGGTGGCCTTTTTCACCACACTTGTAATAGACTCCCATTCCTTTTAAGCAAGTACCGGGGAGTTTCTTCCCACATTTACTGTAGGATGGATATCAAATTTTCCCTTATTCCCCTTATTTTCATTCCCAGAGTGATCACAAGATCTCTTCTTCTCCTACATTGCTTTAAAGTCATAAGACTTAGAGAATTCCTTTTCTATCTTGATAGTACATGAGACAAGATCTGCGTACAATGAGAAGTTTTGTGAGACTAATTCTCAATGTAAAAATGGTTTTAACCCATCAAAGAAACGATCAATCTTACTTCTTGGGTTATGTATGTAATCTCCAGAATACCTTTCAAACCTTGTAATGTTATCCTCATACTTGGTGACATTCTCATCCTCCTTTTGTCTCAGACTCAGAAATTGCCTTTCCATATCATCTTGATGGTCACGATGAAAGTATTTTTCTAAGAAAAGTTCTTTGAACTCCTTCCATTACATATTTGATACTTCCGCGCCATCCTTTCTGTTTTGAATCAAGGACCACCATTGATCAACATCTCTAGTGTGGCGGTAAACTGCCATGATAACTTTTTCCCTTTCACTACTCCCCAAAACCTGAAATATTTTCTCTATGAAATTTATACATTGCTCAGCTACTAAGAGATTTGTACTCTAATTTAATTTTGGTGGTTGTTTCCTCATGAAGCGATCTAACATTCATCCTCCGCGTTGCGGATCAGGGTGCACCATACGGGTAAGGTTATTATTCATAACCAGAGTGAGTTGTCTCAGTATGGTGATTAGCTGATCAGCACCATTTGTATCACCAACTCCACTATAATTATCTTGAGCAGGAGGGAAATCCCTACATGGAGGGCATGCATTGATACGGTTTCCATTTTTTTCCACTAGGCGCCATTTCTAAAAAATGGCATAAACTAGATCAGTTTATGAATCAAAATACATAATTCCATACTTGTAAAACACTTAATATAAATTGAACTATTTATGGATATAACCCATAATCATAAAAAAAATTCTTTGAAGAAGTATATACTCATAAACCCTTCATAATGGTTTGAAAAGAAAATGAGAATTATCCTGAGCATATCCCCCAGGAGTGTCGTAACCAGGAGTGCAGTAAGGCCCGTTGTCGGGCACCAGTTCCCGTTCAAGTCTAGCTCAAAGTGGTGTTTTCGGGTTTTACCCCTATGTACATTTGTGCTAGAGACTCCTCTACCTGCACGTCTCCAGACGGGGATGTATTTCTCAGAAAACTCACAAAATCTCTACAATACCAAGATTCTAGGAAGCTATTCTATACTAATCCTCACAGTCCATTTTAGGTCTATGTGTTCTAATCAAGGATTATCTAAATATAGATTCCAAGGTTTGTACTAAACTTCCTCTGATACCAACTGTAACACCCCGACCCTAGTTACCCAGATTCAGTGCATTATTACATAACATTTCCATGATCACAAAAGATCAAGTCTCAAAAGACTAATTAGTTTCGTAGCCTTGGAATCACAAGATACATTCATAAAGTTTACATTACATCATAAAATTAAAACTAAAAAAACATAGTCTCCATAGTCCACACTCATATCCCCTCATACTATACCTCTAGGTCATTCATAAATTACTTCTTCACATCCTGGGAAAAATAAAACATAGAAAGGGGTGAGCTCAGATTCCCAGTAAGGATAACAACATAGCAGAAACTTTCATAAATAATCATAAACATTTAAGGCAATGTATAACTAAAACAAAAGCCTTTTAAACTCGAACTTCAGCATAATATGGAAAATATAAAATGAAATAATTCCATTTACTTATTCATATTGATATTCTGGAAATCTAATAATCACATGCAATATCAATAATCACTTTCATAATGACGGAATGCATAATTCCAGACTATCATAACCACATAGTCAAGGCCTTGTACCAAGACTACAAATAAGATTTTGTCAAGGCCTTGTTCCAAGACACTAGTTTGTCTCAGGAGACCTACCAATGCATCGAGGAGCTATATCAGGCTCCCCCCGTCACTTATTAAGTCCAATGCATTCCTCATATGAAAAGGTTTAAACATAGCGTAAACATTCATATGAAAACTAGCATACGAAATGTCAATACTTTCTCCATAAACCATGAATGGTATAAAAATAAAACATCCAAATTCAAATATATCACAAAAACTTCAATAAAATATGGAAGTTTTTTATCATAACAAATCATCTTGAAATAAGATTAAAATCCATCAAAGTATATTGACATAGATGAAATCAAAACTATTTGAGAGAAATATCTCTTTTTTTGAAATCATTTAAAAGTCACATAATTATAAAAGAAAACATTTACTTTGAAAATATCCTTATAATATTGTAAGGGAATATTCGAAGATTTTATAACGGCGGAAAATATCCAAACCCACCGTATAAGTTAAAAAAGACATTCTTGTCTTTAATTCTGTCGAAAAGATTAAAAAGGACCTTGTTTGAAAAACGACGGAAAGATTCTTTTTTAAACTTCTTATAAAAAGTGAAAAAACAGTATAAATGACTTTAACCCATATTCTGTAAAATAGTAAGAATGTTTTGAAATACATTTTTACGAAACATGGATGTGGATGATAAAGAGGTCCTAGTAGATAATTACGTATAAACAACCTCGGATAATGAATAGATTGTGAAATAAACCCTTAACTTCTACTTTTCCTTGGCCATTGGTAGGTTAACCTCCTGTATAATGGTTAAATAATTGTTATTAAATTATAGAAGAATCATTTAAATTTAGACAATATCATATATGATCTTTTAACATTGCTTTGTTAATAATATCTTAGTATTATCATTGTTTCAGGTGTTAACTTACTCGTTTTCTTTTATATGTTTTGTTGCATAAGTCGTGTTTGTTATGGATAGGTTGTATCTTATTCATATCCAGAATAATATAATGTTCTTAAACATTACTTTTAATCATCAAATGAGAATTAGTCTTGAATGGATATGACGGGGAATGAATCGCATCGCGTTCGTGGAGACGGTAGTACGTACGTACGCACGAGCGAAAATATCATTCTTTATATAATTGGATGGTATATTATATATACAGAATAATTATCATGTTATATTTATTATTTACATGAATTACACATCATTATTATACCCATCCAAATAATAATTTATTGAATAACAATTACACCACGACTTGGAGACGGTAAGTCGTACGTACGCACGTATGGTAACATCTCATTCAAAGGATGGATAGAATACTAAATATGGTTGTACCATATTTATAATTACATCATAGTATATAGAATATACTAGTGTTATTATTTTATAATTGAAATAACAAAGAAATAATAAGTTGAAGAAGAAAGGAACTTGAAAGAGGGTGGTGAAAACATTACCTCTTCTTCGGGTTCTTTCTTTTGATTTGGTCAAAAGGGCTCCTTAAGATGGCTTTATGATCAAAATAAGGCCTCTAGGTTGCAGTGAGGGAAGTTGAGAGATTATTTGGGCTGGGGTTGGACGACCCAAAAGGCTTTGAATATGTGAATTAGTGAGAATGGAGAGTTCCCTTTTACAAGAGGGGTGAGGGGCACCTTTGGAAAAGATAGAAATATTATTTTATAATAAATTCATATTCGGTTTCTAATGGATCCAAAGTGGATTGTGTAAAGGTTAAGGTAGGGATGGGTCGAAATCCTTTCAACCAATAGATTTTAGATAGGTTTGGGTCACTATATTAACCTTATCATTTATATTTAACTCTTAGTTAAATAGTTTGATATTTACCATGTCTCTTTGTATTTTTATATTATATAGTTAATAAACTTACTATATACTTCCCAAAGACCCCCAAGTGGTCCATTTATGATACACCTATCATTATATAAGTCTCTTGGCTGAACATTAGATTTTTAGGAATTGAATATCAATTGATAATATAATATTTGTTTTAAAAACTCTTTTATGTCAATTTTGACACTATTTGGCATTTTATTGTTGTTAAAATCATAACAGCATGATTACTTTGAAAAAAACATAATTAAATCAATAATAACATGTCATATTAACCTATAAAATTATTTTATAAATACCATTAGGTAATTATTGCATCACCTTTGTGTCATAAATAAATTAAATTATATAATTTCTAAAAATTATAAATAAAATACCATTATGTATGAAATATTTTTAGCTTTCCAATTAATATTTAAAATTGATTTTATCTTATTTATAACCCAATATTAAAAAAAATTTAGTAATTAAACTTTGATTTTAACTCTTTTAACTCTTCTTTGAATTAAATAATAATAAATGTCCTAATCTAATCCAAGTGGACCTAAATGATAATATTTTATTCCTAAGGTTGTTTTTGGTTGAGATACACTTACCCAATAGAATTAGGAGATGTGTTAGGGTAATGTTAATATAATTTTTACCCTTAATTACCCTATCTACTTTTAATCGTGGTAAAGAAAAGTGAAAAGTTAAAATTCACCAAAACATTATTTTTATCTTATTGAACCACATTTTACTCCTTGATATTAACCGTGTCTCTCAGATTTTAGAAATTACACTCATAGAAGTGGTAAAATTATGTTTTTTGTGAACTTCCAAATTCTCCTAGGAGGTGGGTAAAAGACGGTGAAAAGTTCCATAAAATTTTTATATATTTAAAATTATTCTAAACTAACTCCAATTAATTACATTGAACATATATATGTATTATGTATCTATTTTTACCTTTAATAAATTTAAATAAAATAAATAATTATTTAAATAAAAATTCGGTTTTAAACTATAACTTTGTGTTTTTTCACTATTCATCAAAAATTGAATGTTTTCAGAAAAATACCACAGATTCACCCTAAGCTAATTTCGATATTCTGAATCCAAAAATGAAGTCCATTTTGAAAGATGAAATTTATAAAATTTCAAAATGTGGGTATTACTATTCATAATGGCTAGTTTGATTGGTTGTGGTGTGTGTTAGAACTCGAAGTTGCGTACAACACACGCTATTGTATTTTTCAAGGGGAAGCATATCGTGGAAGCATGGGGTGTTAAATGATTGTTTTTTAAATTAAAGTGAGTGTGGAAACTAATATTTTATATAATTTAGTTCAAACCTGAAATTGGTAAATTCTTCATTTAATGGTAGTGCATAGGGAATAGATATCAGGCTAGCCTACTGAGTTTTAATACTCACGCCTATAGTTATTTTCTGTTTTTAGTGTTTGTGCAGGCTACAGCTTGGGTGTGTTTGCCTTGGGCAACGTTTGGTCATGATTTGGAGAGTGACCCGTGAGGTCATACAGAGATAGTGGTTATCTCTTTTGGCTAGTTTCGTTTTCTTTTGTTCTTGTTTAGTTAATTTACTTTTTTTATTTATTTTGCGCTACTCTATTCTATTTTTTCTGCTTTATTTATTTATTTTAACTAGTTGAAATCGTTCCCACTGCCTCTGTTGATGCCTTGGCGCTTGTCGCCAGCCTGGGAGGATCAAGAACGCCTCTCGGGCCATGTCTTATACCGGCTCGGGTGACCGATTTAGGGTCAACCCGGGTTGGTTTGTGAAAAAATGGTATCAGAGGAGGTTTGATCTTATCGGACCTCACTTTTCAGAGTGCCCTTTTTTATTTGGGATGTCCGATAGTTGGAGATTAGGACTGTCGGGGCACAGGAGGTAGGTTACGGATCAGTGCCTGATCACCACCGCTCATGACGAGACCTGAGTTACCAATGTTAGTCTGGGATTTGAATCTTTTTTCTTTGGTTGTTTTGGATTGAGGATTGACAATGGGGCCGAATCGGTTCACTTTGCAGCCTCACATGGGGTGGTGACCCATGTGGAGTCCAAGTACCCAAGGTCCCCTTAGTGTTATGTCTTACTTGGGGCATGGCTAACCACCATGTCGCTGGGTCAGACATATGCACTAGTTTCTCATTCTAGTGGGTTATTACTGATTTTGTTTTGTTTTAGTCTCAGTTGATTTTTGTGTGCGTTAAAAGTGAAATTGGTTTTTAAATGGAAAAGTGTTTCTTCCAAAAAAAAATTGAAATTACTAAAGTGGGTTTTTAAATAGAAGGTGTATCAGTTTGGAAAAGCTTGTTATGGGTTTGGATTTGATAATAAAAAAGAAGTGTTCGAACCTTGGCAATCTTTATGGAGGGTCACACGTGTGTTGGTATGTATAGAAGGTGTGTGGGGGAACTTTTTCGCAGATGAGGTGAGTGAGATTGAATAAACACACATGTGATGGTTCATAAGGTGCCATAGGTCAGTTTTTAAAAATTGTAATGAAATAATGGTTTTGGAAAAGTGATTTCTCCTTGTGTTTTATTTGTTTAGATTATGGGCCTATTGTCCTTGGCTTGTTTTGTTGCTTTAATTGAGTTTTGTCTTGATGCCAGCTTTGATGGTGTTTTTTGTGTTTTCATGAATATGCCAACCAGAAAGCCTCCAAAAGTTGTTATTGAGTTATCCTCAGTTCTTAGTTCCTTTTGTGTGTTGCTTTCTTTTCGAGGTAATTGAGGTCTATTAGAGGTAGTAGTATCATTCTGAAAGATAGGGTGTCTTCGGGTTGTTGGGAACTCCCAGGATAGTTAAGGATCGTACCGCTCTAGAGTTATTTGAGGGTTCAGTTCTGGACTAGTAAAGATGATATGCCCCATCATTGATAGAGTTTTGGGTGTGATTAATGGTGGTCAACTTCTACGAAGGTTCCTCGTCTGGAAAGGAGTGCGGGCCGGTGAAACTTGTCTCCAAGAAACTATCCTCGTCGGTACCAGCTCATAGTTCTTCAGACTGCTCTCTCGTGCACCACCAGTACGACCTATCCAGACATTCTAAGTCATCATGTCGCATCGCCTTTGAAAAATTTACGACCATCATGGTTGTTCGAATCATCGAATGGAAGAAGGTGTTAGAGACCAAAATATGAAAATTCCTGATAGTGAGGTAGTAGATGCTTCAGCCATCAGGGCCCCAGCCACAGGTCTCGGGGTGAAGCTCACGCATAATCAAGAGTTTCCAAGCATGTGTGGAACCTTGGTCTCGACAATTTTTTCAGGTTTGGTATGGAAATATCCGAAATTTCCCTTGTTCTATACTTTTTGATGTCGTAAGATCATCCTCATTGTGGTGGTGTGATGAGCTCGTTCCCCTACAATCCAAGCGGTCTTGTATACTCTCAGTGTGGTTCTTAAGTTTTTTAATCTCTTTGAATGGTGTGGGCCCATGAATAAAGGGACATGTTCTAATTTTGAGTTGGTCTCAGGTGTGTTCGTTAGGGAGGTGTTCATTTCGTTAAATTGATTGGAGGTGTTCAGTTAATTTCTCATCCTCAAGTTGCTGGATTGTTCTGTAGTAATATTTTCATCAAGTCTCCGGTGTGTTGTTCAATACATGTGGGGAATATGAATGAATTCTATTTGGGACTTCTCATGTTCCCCCCCACCTGGGTGTGGTTTTTTCGAGTTTCAATGATTTTTGTATTAGTAAATTCTTGTGGTGGGGAGAACCCTCTCATGTTATCCCCTTAATCTCGGACAGTGGTTTTTCATGAATTGGTCAGGTGTGACGTTTGTTGGGAATGGTTACCCCAAAGCTCTCAGTTCTCTATGATTTTATCTGGTAATGAACTCAAGTTGTGTCAACTATTGGCTTGGTGACTTTCTGGGGGCAGAAAGTGTCTGCGGTGGGGAGAATTGTAACACCCCGACCACGAGCGCCCATGTTTTTATTCTTTTCTTGGTCCCGCAACTTTGTATAGAGTTGCGTTGGGTCCAGGCTTGATTTTTCTTTGAAGTGTTGATGTTTTCAGTAGGTATCGAGCCAGTGCATAGTCACCGCACTGCTAGCAGTCACCGCGCATTTGGTCCGGGTGGGTGGGTGGTCACCGTGCATTCGGTCTGATCGTGCATTCAGAACTGGTGAGTGCGTGGTTTCCCACCTGTTTAGATAAATAATAAAAACTAAATGAATAAATTAAATTGAAAATAATTTTATTAGATATTTAATAATAATAATAACAATAATTTATAATATTGTTGTCATTATTATTATTAAGATTATTATTATTATTACTAGTTTTGTATTATTCTTTTTTTTTCTTTTATTATTTACATTTCATTTTATTTAAATTTTACCTTTTTTTTATCCCGCCCTTCTTCCTTTTTTTATTTATTTCTTTTTTCTACTATTCCTTTTTTTCTCCACTCGGTGCTGCCCCATGTCCCCTCGGTTTTGGCACGCACCCCCTGGTCTTCTCTGGGTCTTCCCCCTACCGACTCCCTACTACTTGGCTCCCGTCGCCTCCCCTCCTTGCCGCAGCATGACCGCCCAGCGCCTCCCCCAATTTCTCCTCCCCGCATGAAGCCGTTGGTGCACTCCGCCAGCACCTCTCTGCCTACACCTCTCCACTGCGCCACCCTCCTGCTACCCGGCTCCCGGACTCTGCCTAGTGCGGCCTCCCCCTCCCCAGCCGACCCTACCACCATCCTCCTGCTCGCAGTGCCCTCCGGCCGCCTTCGGCCTACCCTACGTACAACAGCCTTGTCCAGTGCCTCCTGCTGCTGACTCCCCTGTCTACTGAGCCCTGCGCTCCTCTAGCACCAACTACGCCACCCTCATATGCAGTGCCCCCTGCTCAATCCAGCCTCTCATATGTTCTGTCCGGTGCCTCCTTGCCTGCAGCCCGCATCCCGGCCTGCCATCAACTAGCACCTCCTGCCTGCTCCGCTGCCTCACCTGCATCACGACCTATCGTCGCCCAGCACCTCCTACCATCGTCCAGCACCTCCGCCCGCATCCCATCCTTGCCGAGTCCCTCAACCCACCACCTATGCTCCTGCTGTCTAGCCTCCACCAGCCACAGCCTCCTCCCGTAGGTCCCCATGCATCCCACCTCCTTTCCCCGGCCTACACCACCTCCTGTCGCGGCACCCTACAGCAGCCCCTTGGCCTAAACAACGCCACCGAGAACCCCTCTTCTCCACTTCCCGCATAGCAGCCCAGCGACTGACACCCCTCCCTATGCGAGCAGTTGTCTCCCTATCTAGCTCGCCCTCCTGCTCCCCCCTGTTGGTTTCCACAAGCACAACCACTCCATGGATCCTTCTCCCCTACCTCACGCGGCTCCCCATTCCCTGTTGAATCCCGCTGCCCACCGAAGGGGGCTCCGCTGTGCCTGCCTACTACAGTGACGTTCTCCTCCCCGCCCGATCTGCATCGGCAACACCTCCCATATCCTGCCTCCGCTAGGCCTCTGACCAGCCAGCCGTTTCCGGCCTTCCAGCTACCTCACGTGGCAGCAACCCGCCATCGAGCCTCCAGCCTACTCTCCTACAGCCCGCAACCCCCGGTTGGGCAGATTTCTACTGCAACCTCCCCCTATCCCGGTCAGTTTCCCCCTAGTGTGCACATCGTTCCCAATAGACCCTCCTTCCACCAACTCCGCCTAACACAACGGTCCAACGCACACTATTTCGGCAACCTCGCCTCCGATCGTGGCCTTTCTACTCACCAGCGAAGCGGCACCCCGACAATCCCTTCCTCTGCTTAGCATGCAGCCCCGATCGGACCGCATCCAGTCGTGCGGACCCCCTTTACTGGTCCAGCGTGATGCTCTTCAGTGGCCGCATCTTCTCCGGAATTCCTCCAGCCATTTTACGTTGTCGGTGTTTCCCCGACCAGCCCTCCAATGGTCCATTTCATGTCGCAGGCCCCCCGATGGGTATACCCTTTTATTTTATGCTTTTTTTGGTATTTTTATTTGGATGCTCAACATCCCCCAAAATATTCTTCAATTTTGGTGGCAGGTTTATACAGTCACTCTCCCATCAACGAGATTTCTCTTTTATCGACATATGGCCAGTACCGCTTTTTTACCTTTCTTCCCGAACACTCCTTAAACTCCTTTGCACGCTATCATTTACTACATGGGAGCTATGGAAATTTGGAATTAATGGGGCCCGGTTTCAGTTTCTTTGCTGGAATTGGCTTCTGAACTTCCCGGTCTTCTGACGTGTTGGTGCTCCTCTCTCTCTACGGTAGATGTTGGTTCACTTTGTACTTTGGCTTGGATTTTTTGGGTCTGACATAATGATGCTATTTTTCACCAAGCTTACAGACCCCCCAAATTCTGGATTGATCGGCCCACTTCTTGGATTGAGGGTTGGAAAGGCCAAAATTGACATTCTATGTCAGGTGTTTCCCCCTCCCATCCTGCTCATTGGAATCCCCCAGTGGAAGGCATTATCAAGATTAATGTGGATGCGACTCTTCCAAAAGATGGGCTTGTTGCCCTCGGCCTGCTTGCCTGAAATCATCTGGGGAAAAGCCTTGATGCTAAATTTGAACCACATCTGGCATTCTGGGAAACGACAGTGGCTAAAGCCATAGCCATCGTTGCTGGTATGATGCTCACTATAGAATATGGATGGTGTGATATCATCATTGAGTCTGACTATCTGACTGTTATCAATGCTATTAATCACAATGATGGAGGGATCCAATCTTTTGGCATCATCATGAAGAGAATTCTCTCACTACGCCAATGCTTCTCATTATGCACCTTCTCCTTCACCAAAAGGGAAGGAAACAATGCGGCCCATTAGCTAGCAGCCTCAGGCACATTCTATACTCACCAGTTCTTGTTGAACAATTTCCCATCATGGCTTTACACATGTACTTCTACTGATCTTTTTCATTAATGTTATATGATTTTATCAAAAAAAATGTATATATATATATACCCTGGTTTTATTATAATTTTTATTAATTTAATATTATTTGGGTTAGTTTGACTTTTTAGGACCCGTGCGGGGTGTTTCTGAGTGAGTGTCATCTCCGCGCCTGGTTTCTGAGCTTGCGCCGTCGTCGCACCTTGGTCTTCAGGTAGGTCCCCCACTGCACTCATCTTTAAATTTAGATTTTGTTAATTCCTTGATGTTTTTATTAATTTTAATAAATTGGAAATGATATAAGATAATTAATTTTTAAATTATTATTTGGGGTAAAAAGAGTCGTTTATTTTATACACAACACTTGAAATATTTTCATGATGAGAGGACATCTAGTATTGAAAGAATTCTAGTTTTTCCATTAAACATAATTCACAGAATTTAAAATATAGTTCTTGTTTTAAAGATAAATGATTTCTTCTGAACAAGTGTTTTGGGTTTTCTTGAGAAATGAGGTTTTTCTTTAAAATTGATGAAGGCCCATTTGGAACTTTAATAAAATAAATTATTTTGGAAAAACACACATTGGGTTTACTCAGGGGTGATATTTGGTGTGCGTTGATTGTTTGAGTTGTGTATGATATTTGTGCCTCGTGACTGATAGATTTACATTGTGGACACACCCATTTTTATGTATGTGTTGACATGGGAACCTGGCATAGTGAGTGAATCTTCTAAGAACGATCGATGCACTAGTTTAGATTACGCACTGGCTAGTGGCCTCGTAGCAGGGGAATACTGATTTATTGTTGCTATGGGGATTGGGCCCCTCAGTAAGGCCATGCAGGGATGTGCCGAGCGTTAGGGTGTTATGATGTCATCAAGTTAGAGCATGCTTTCACGATGAGTCACATGTATAGTACGTTCTGGATTATTCAAGATCTCCAAGGTTAGAACCATGTTTCGTTTAGTATTTATTTGTATGTAGCGGATGATTGAGAGGTCAAGTTTGGTAGTTGGCCCCTATGTGCCACTTTTTCCATTGACCTTAGTGTGTGTTGCGGGTTGTATGGTTTTCCTTTTTGGCTAATAAGAGAATATTGGATTTCTAAATGGTTTTCAGAAAATGTTTTAAAAATGAATATACCTATTCCTTTCAAATGTTATACTACTTTTTAAATTAAAAAGGGCAACGTGCTGATACTTGTTTTAGAAATGAAAGTGTGTGTGGAAACTAATATTTTATATAATTTAGTTCAAACCTAAAATTGGTAAATTCTTCATTTAATGGTAGTGCATTGGGAATAGATATCGAGCTAGCCTACTATGTTTTAATACCCACGCCTATAGTTCTTTTACGTTTTTAGTGTTTCTACAGGCTACAACTTGGGTACGTTCGCCTTCGGCGATGTTTGGTCGTGAGTTGGAGAGTGACCTGTGAGGTCACATGGAGATAGTGGTTGTCTCTTTCAGTTATTTTCATTTTTCTTTTGTTCTTGTTTAGTTACTTTACTTTGTTTATTTATTTTGCGCTACTCTATTCTATTTCTGCTACTTTATTTATTTATTTTAACTGGGTGAAATCATTCCCACCGCCTCTTTTGATGCCCTGGAACTTGTCGCCAGCCCAGGAGAATCGAGAACGCCTCTCGGGCCATGTCGCGGACCGGCTCGGGTGACCGGTTCAGGGTCGACCCGGGTTGGTTCGTGACAATAAGTACCTATTAGACACTATTTTGTGTAACTCTCTTACCGTTGTTACATTTTAAAAACAATGAATCCATAATTGTTATTTATATGAATTTAGGGAACAAACATAGAAATTATTAATAATTCATTAAGTGTGAAAATCTATTTATTACCCATATATTCTATTTATTTATATAGTTTGATCAAGAATTATATGTTCAATTGGGAAAATGTTACATGTATTTATAAATTTTTCGACATTGAAATTTATGCCATGTATAGCCTGTATTAATTTTTTATGTGATGGAATGCATTGTACTTTTATGTGATGGGTGGCTCATGTAATTATATATCCTCTCAATGCACGGGTATGTATCATGGTACAGCTAAGAAAGGGTAATGGGAACATCCTTTCCCTTTATGTATAATTTCATCGTACAATGACTTGATGGTATGATTAAGATGCAAGAAATTAAAAAATTTCATCATTCAGATTAATTTTTTGATCCCAATGATGTTGATTTTCTTTTTCATCCATGGATTTCACTTATGTATTAATTTTTATGGATTCAATTATGTTTTCCAAACCATATTTATTCTTAATTACCTTATACTATTCATTTTTCCCTTTCTCGGAATTTAATATCACCACATTTACTTTGTTTCCCCATTTCCTTAGGTTATGATGTGGAATACTATGATTTAACAAGGATAGAATTGTGGAATAAATATTTTTATTTTATATTGTAATTTATTTATCGTAATGTATCTAATATCTTGAATAAAACTAAACCTTTTTTACATGGAATGTAATATATTGTAATTTATTTTCCACATAGTAAATAACTCACCATATTTGGGAATCTGGGGTTAGGGGAATTACAATAAATTTATTTTTTCCATTAAATATTATATTTATTAATCTTGAAAGTATATATTTAACCTATATTTACATAACTAATTAAATTTTTATATTAATTAAATCACTAATTGATGAATATATAAATATTTATTTGTTAAATCGTGAATATTTTGTAAGAGATAAATAAATATTCTATTCATTGGTGTTGTGAATAAATATTTTTTTTTCAACACATATATTCTATATTTTAATATATATTCTGATAGATTTCATGTGATCACAAAAATCCAAATAATTATTATTCCATGTTCCAAAGAATAATTTTTACTATTAATATGAAATTCAAAAAATAATTAAATTAGATTTTTCAAACACAAATTGTGTGACCTAGTGGCCTTACTTCTAGTGGCATTAGGAAATATTTCTAACTGTTCAATATTGACACCATTCGACACGTCAAACACCCATAGATAAATAATTTAATGTCACATTAAAAAAACTCATATAAATTTTTATTATGTAAATTACTTCCCTTTCTCTCAATATGTGAACAAAAAGATTTAATACATGTTCCATCAACCAAAATGATTGATTAATCTTTCAAATCTCAACGTAAGAATATATCATCACAGTTTTCATCAACACATCAAAGTACGCAATTCATTATTCACTTAAAAAATAATGTCTAGGATATAGATCGTTTCACATGTATGCTGATAAGAATACATAATAACATCTAACCATGTTGAAATCCTATTGGTGGTTCTATCATCATAGCCACATATCATGGTGATTACAAAGTGTGAACATAATGAGAAGAAGCCTTGTCTTCATACAAGCATCAAGCACCAGAGGATCAAATATAATCAATGTCCCATCAAAGGACATTATCCAAACAATATGACATATTTTTATGAGTACTATCATAGAACATAGTGGTTTCCATAATAGTGTGGAATTATTATGGCCATTTGATGCAAAAAATACTCTAAGGAAATTATCAAATTAATGTTATATAGGGGAAAATCAACATGTCATAAGATATTAATTAATATATTAATTAAAAGTGTAAAGTTTGTTAGTTATTGGAAACTAACTCCAAATTAATCATACTTTCACACAATGGAACTATTAATTAATTTCAGTTATATAGCTCCCACTTGAAATTCATTCTTCTATTGAGATAAGGATTTAGTCATTGGGTCCACCAAATTTTCTATAATAGCTACTTTTCCTACTACAAACTCACCTCTTTAACAAAACACTAACAAAAAGTGATATATCAAAAGTATATGCCTTATCTATTGATGTCACCTAGGATCCTTAGTGAGAACTTTAACTGTGGTATTAAAGTAATATAATGTGATAACTCTTTTACTTCTTGGTACAATGTCAAGATCTTAGATGAATTTTCATATCCAAAAATCCTTTTTATCCATATCAGAAGCTAAAATATACTCCAAATCTATTATATAATCAGTGAACAAGACCTCATTTGAACAATTTCATCATATAACCCCTATATTGAGGCTAAATACAGATATTGAATATGAATTAAAATTATTCTAATCAATCATGAAATTATAATATCTATTTTTTAGGAGGGCTGGTTCCCCCCATATAATAAAAACATATACTCTATACACATCATGTACTTCAACATACTCTTCAAATCCTAATAATATTACCCACCTTTATATTCTTTATGTCTTCATACCATGATCAAATCATAGGCAATATAAATTCTTGTATATACCATGACAAACATAATAGATCATATCAAATAACTGTGAAGGATTTTACTCATTCTCTCTCTAATTATTTCATGAATAATGATTTTTTAACCATTTATTAACTTACTATTACACTATTATCTCATTTCCAATTAGTAATATATCATAAATATAAACAACTATTAAAATAATTTTACTCCCACTAAACCTCTAATAGAAATAAGTATCACATTCATTATTTATGAAACTAAATACCCTTATACTAATAAAAAAAAATATTCTTTGATCATGATGAATTATTCAAACTATAAAAAGATATCTACATCTTTCTTAAATCATTATCCTATTTTAGATTTAAAAACAACTTTTTTTGGGTCATATAGATATCATTCACAATATTTACATTAAAGATGTTGGTTTTAAAATTCATATGATAAATCTCATGATCATTTTATCATGTTATAGAAATTATAAATATTATGGATTTGAGCATAGAGACGGTTCAAAATGTTTCTTCATATCATATGAATTGGTGTTTCTTAAAACCGTTAGAAAAAGTCATTCTTTATAGGTACTGACTTATCCATCCATATAAACTTTCCTATTGAATGCGCATTTACACCCAACTTGATTTAAAATTGTAGGAGGATCCCCCAAAACCTACACTTAGTTTTGATACGTGGAATCCATTTAATAATTTCTTGTTACCTTACACTTTGAAAATTCATAGTTTTTTAGTAAATCCTTATAGGATAGAGGTTCTTGATAATTAATTAGTAATATCTCACCTTCTACTATGACTAAAAGTCCACATATCTCTTTTTCTATAACCTTTATAGTGCTCTTATGTATTTCTTGTGTCTTTATAACAACTTCTTCACCGGTCATTATGGAACTTGTTATAATGAAAACTCTTATACTTCCTGGGCATCTACTTAAATTGATTTTACCTTTCTCCAACTATCTCTTTTGAATATATATTCCCTATCAACATTGGTGGTATGTCATTTGAAAATCATCTTCCTGTCTTGGTAATTATAGAGGAAGTATCATTTAGTTTCACTAAGATATCCAATAATGTTTTGAAAAATTCCTCATGATGCATGTTTGATCCTTAGACTAGTTTTAATAGATGTATCACAACCCTATATATGAATATAAGACAAAAAATGTTTCTTCAAACACCATAACCCATATGTAATTTTGTTTTCCACCTATTTTTGAAATTATTTTATTATTTTCCTATAGTTTTTAATTTATATCATCAAAATGATAATGAATTATTTACAAGACTCATCCTAGATCTCACCATATCTAATTAGTTTTCATTCTTCCTTTCATTAAAACTGTTATAAAGTGGTGTATGATGAGGAGTGAGTTGGTATGGTATCTGAAACTCCATTATATAGTCGATTAACTCTTTACTATTATACTCTCCAACACATTCTAAGTATATTTTCTCAATATTCATACCAGTATGATTTTATACATCATTCTTGTATTACATAAATTTATCAATAAAATTATAATTATATCTAATTATGTATACATATCCATGTTTATTAAAATCATTGATAACATTCTTAACAGTACTCAAGTACACATACCAATCCATTTATTCTATCATAAAAGGTCCACATGTATCAGTATAAACTAATTATAGAATCTCTATAACCCTTTGAAACATTCTAATAAATAGTAATTTATCTATTTTCCCTTATGAACTATTGTAACATATATCCAATGGTTTTAGTTCAAAATAACAAAAATACCCTTCATGATATAACATTATCAAACACTTATCATTTACCTGACAAAGCTGGTGATTTCAAGGATGGATTTGACATGAGTCTTGTGAAAATGGTTTGTTATTAATGGTAAAATTTTATTTTAATGTTATATCACATAAATAACATTGTAAAAACTTTCCATATAATAACATATTATATTTTTATAAAATCTTCAACTCATATTTAAAAATATGAAAATAAATCTCATCATATCTAAAATGGACATGAATATAATGCTCTTGGTTAAACATAGTATGTAATAATAATTCATTAAAATAATTATCAATATAATTGGAAGTTTTAAATGTAATATCCAATAGACAATATAGCCAGTATTTCTCTATTGACAACCCAACGATCCACTTCACCTCTAGAGATATTCTGTAATCTACATGTTTTATGTATTTGGATATCATTGTGAGAACCAAAAGTTATATCCAACACTAAATTTTTATAAATAGTTAGATTACACTCAATAATGATCATACTTAAATATATTTTTTTTTCTTTACTGATGCATAATTATTCATTGAGTAGCTCTTTATGTTGAATGAAAAAAAATGTCATCATAATATATATCTAAATCCTTTATCTTCTACCTCTTGTAAATTAGTTAATAATAATATTTATACTAAGAGTTAGTCATAAATATTTTCTTCATTCCTTTAGTCTTGATCACTATAATGATAAAATACTTTTCAAGCTTTAATTTCATATCTTCCTAGAGAATCAAAGTTATGATATTTAGGATCATCTTCCCTATATTATTAATTTTTAAATACATAAAACAAATTTTATAATCTTTGATGGAGTAGGAAATGAATGTGTTTTGTGCACAATTTAATTAGATTTTTGAAATCTAGAATTTATGAACACTCATTTTATCCAACCATCATGACTACATTAGGTCCAACTTGTGTAATGTCTCTAACATTTCACACAAAAAGTTACTTGGAGATCTTGTACCTATCATGTATTTGTTTCTCTTGATAAATATCATGGATAAGGGACAAAATGGTGTATAAATTCATGTATTCATGTATATTCTAGAGTTTACTTGTCATAGATGACTATATGAGACACTAGAATTATAAAACATCATCAACATTTTTCTATAACATGTCTTAATTTTCTCACATTCCTCCTTATAAGGGTCGGTATTTACCAGGGACTCAAACACATAAAACAACTTCATTTGACATAATAGGATGTGAAATAACCTTAAAAACTTTTAAAAATTTGTACCAATAAGAATGTTATATTTCTATAAGATAAATTGTAGATATAATTTCATGGACGTGTGACTTCTTATTTTATACAAAAAATAAAAGCATGTTTTTATAAATATGTCATAATTATATGGTGTGAAATAATAAATTTTATTTTATTATTCTCCCACTATTATATCAAATCCAAATATACAACACCGTTAGATACAGAATATCCTATCATGAGGATGTTCTACTTAAATGGTCCATATTTTCTTTCTTATAACCCAGATATTAACCATGAAATTAACTCTAAGGTATTTAGGTAGACAATATTTCCAAATTAATTAACTATTACTTCCTGGATATGTTGATTAGACTTCATAATCTTAACTAAAATTTCATCAACACTAGCCTCCAAATTTTATTAAGTATCCTTTATCTATTTCCTTTAATAACATTTTTTTAAGTGAACCAATTTTCACTTTTAGGACACCATAATAATTAAAAGTATCCTCATGTGTGGAGTGAGAGACACTTGAACTATGGTTGTATATTAAAACAAATTATGGGGGGTGACAATGACATAATATGACCTTGATGGATTTTATTTAAATATGAATACATTTTATTTTATTTTATTTTATTTATCATTTCCATCCCATGTTAACATAAGATGGATTTTATGTAACTTATTATCCATGTCTTAATATAATATTTGAGGCATAATCCATTTATTTTACTTTATCATGTCAAACTTTTCTCATATTTAAAATATGTTATTGTGTTTAAAAATCATGTAAACACACATCACATAAATAAAAACCCAATAATTGATAAATAAAATAATTAAAGTGACATGATCATGATCTTTTAGTCCAATTTTTATCGAACAAAAGATAAACCTACCTAAGACACAAGGGAAGAAAACCCTTTATTTTATGAATTAGATCATGTTTTTTCATTCCACCATAAGATAGTGTATCTCCTTGGTGATTTTCAGCTCATCTTGGGTCCTGAATCATCTTCCCTCCTTTAGATATCCATCAATTATAAATCCTTACTCATTGAAATTTGAGGGTAACATGGGGTAAGGATTACATAAAATAATCATTTGTTACGTAGACCCATATATGATAAAGGTTGTAGGGATGATACTTATATCATAATATTTAATTTAATAACAATTTTATCTCAAAATAAAACCCAAGAAATAAATAATTAAATTAAATAGAAACCCAACACAAACATAGTTAAGCCAAGCTAATGACCAACCACACGTGAAAGGATTGCACATTCAAACCTACTAGCATGTATTTAAAATAATTCATTTCAAGTTAACATTATCCAGAATTAATAATGATATATGTTATAAATTTATTAATTATTTAACTTAACTACTAGTCCAAATAGTCATTGAAATACTTAATATTTCCAACCATCTTAATTTTAAACAAATTTAAATAAATTTAAAATTATTAAGTACATGGTGTGTGCCAACTTGGAACATGGTATGTACCCTCCAGGTATAGTTAATTCATGTACTGGAAGTTAATAAATACATGGAATGTTCCAGAGTCAATATGGTATGTATAATTCTACTTTTTCATAAACTCATTTCTAGTTTTTAACACTTATGTGGAGTATTTTTTCACTCAAAATGGTATGCGACGTGAACTGTGTATTCTCATGGTCATTTAATGTGCACTTTTGTGGCATGTATACTTATATGGTGTGTCATGATAATACATTTCATATTGTTATGTAGGTCAAACATGGTAGTCTTCACAAAATTTATTATCATAAAACATGCCATGAATATATATGGTTAGTTTTGTAGGAAATTCCCTTCAAGTACACAATGTATATTATCATAATAACATTGAAATATTAATTTAGTTTTTCAATTGTAGCTGATATGGTGAGAATTACTAAATGTGTGCCAGGGGTGAATTTAAACCCACCACATTATGTGTAAAAAGGCTAAACACTATTTAGTTTTTATTTTGGATTAATAAAACCATGTTGACCCACATGACATATCACAAATGGCATTTTCCATGTGTTATTTTGAATTAGTTACATGATATGTACAACCATATACCCAAAATTTAATTCATTTATATCCACCCACTATATACACTGAGGGACATAGCATTTATTCCACATATAAAATTTAGTTTAACACTATCTATATAGGTAGACGGACACCATGTAATCACATTTGACCTATGTCTCTTGGATGGAAATCAGCTCATTTGGTGAAATAAATAAATGTTGAATGATATAACAACATATATTCCACAATTTATGTAGGGAAAAACTATGTGGGGATATATAGAATGTAATCATTTTGCATTCTATGAATTTCCGAACAATCCTCATTCCATCTAGAATAAAATAAGAGGAATGTAATTATTTCATGTAGAAAACACCCACATGACATCTTGTTATTGTCATGGTATGTTCTTGAGTGGTTGAAGGAGACTATACGGTGTGTAGTAATGGTTACACACTATATAATAATGTTGTACTGCATCATCCTCAACACCTCTAGATAGAATATTCAAGTGTTATTTAATTATTCATGGCCTATTATTGGACATATTAATATGAAGGAACAAATTATCATAAATTTTAGATTAAATTAAAAAACTATAAATTAAAAACAAAAAAATAAAATGATATTGATCAATCAAAGGTTAAATAATTATACATTGAAATGTGAATTCGTATACACAACTTGAAGGATATGGGCATAATGGAAGTCGGTCGTACTAACATACAATTATTATTTTTCATCATATCTGATGGAAATTACATAAGAAAATGATAAATAATCATCATCTCTAATGAATATAACTAAAGAAAATTGAAAAAGGATCCCTACCAATTCAAGATAAAATTATTTCACAATAAATTTACAATTAATTTATAATATTAATGACATGATCTTGTTAATTCTTTCTTCTATAAGGATGTTGATCAATATAATTTCCACTCAACTCATATCATCATTGTGAGGAGAAATCCAAACTATAATTTCTCTAGCAGTACCAACACATGCTCTAAAAATATTTGAACGTCAATCATGGTGTTGTGTGTACTAGTTTAGATGAACAAAGATCCATGCATTGTTCATTGTTGACCACACCATTGACTATCTCTTGTCTTCTCAGTCTCAATTGAATGGAGGTGGTGGATTAATATTAGTGTTGATGGAATTTTTTGAGAAATCTATAGGCCTTTAGAAAGTTATTCTTTGAGAGAAAATTTTTTATCACAAAAATTCCCAAATGACACAAAAAATGATATAATTAGGTATATATATTTAGGGTTAAAAAATTACTAATTTTCAAAAAGGAATTCGTAAAATTCAATATTGTTAATATAACCACTTGTAAAATATTATTATTATTATTATTATTATATTCACATGTAATGGGATAAACTAATAGATATTTAAATATCTTTTTATTAAATAATTAAATCCATAATTATTTAAACGATATTTAAAGTGTATAACATTACTGTTATTAGGACCTTAACATAGCCCATACATCCTCCTTGGAAATTATAAAACCTAGAATAACAAATATTTATTAATATTAATATTACATTTTAAATATATATATATATATAGTATTCACTAAAAATGATTATAAATAAATTTATTCTAATAAGTGTTATTTAAACTATTATTTAAAATAAATATTTACTCTATAATCTGGTAAATAAATAAAAATTTATATTAATCCATTAAAACTGGTGAGTAAAAAATATATATTTATTACCTTATGAATAATAAACAAGTGGTAAATAATATTTTATTCATCCATCTTGCGAATAAGTATTTATTATTTAATATTATAAACTTGAATATATTTGGGGATTAAATTAATGGGATCAATGAAATAAAATAATTTCTATTCCATGATCCAATAAATAATATTTAATCTAAATATTAAATTAAGGTAAAATCTAATTGAGATTCTAAATATATTTAGTGTGTGGCCCTCTAGGCCTCTTTATTGTTGGAATTTTTCAAGCTTTCCTAAATTCAATGATTGACATCCAACAATATGTCAATGCACCCATTGAGAAAGTTGTTAATGTCACAATGTGAATACATACCGTGTAATATAATATCTTTGTCTCTATATCTCATCAAACAAGTTTCATACCTCTTTAATCAACATAAATTTTTGATTCATTTTTCTTTGATTTCCTAAAAAGAACTCATTAATGAGCCACAATGGCCATAGATTTAATATGACTATTCTTTTTTAATAATAGGGAATGAGATATATATAATTTCCTTAAACCAAAATTGATAAATTCTTTATTTACTTATTTAGTTATTCTATTTACCTTATGAAGTTCCCAAAGTATCATTCATTGTCAAGAATATATATCATCGTGATTTTCCACAATACAAAAATGATTTAAATTCAGGATACAAATTAGTAATTATATCAAGTCTAATGACTATTAAACATGGCTTTATATATATCAATATACAATAAAACATATACATGTTGAATTTTTATTTGGGGTTTTATCCTCATAACATCCTCTCCCTGAGATTAACAAGTGTGAACTTCATGAAAAGAATCTTGGCCCCCTTATCAGCATCAAGCATCTAGCAATCAAAATTTATCTCTATCCCATCAAAATATGTTATACTGGTCGAAGTAAATATGTTTAATGATATTATCATATCACTTCAAGGCTCTCGTTGTATTGGGTAACTACTATAACCATTCAATGCAAAAATACTCTAATGGAATTATCACAATAGTGTTATATAGAAGTATAGTTATCATGTGATAAGATATTCATTATTATGGTAGTAAAAAGTAATAATCCAATTGGTTCTAGGGAACCAATTCCAACAAACTGATACAATCATATCCAACAATTTATCTACATAATCATTTGAGTGTAATAATGGGAAACTATCACCTTCCACTTGAATATTTTATATTTTACCTTCTTTAAAAATTTCTTTCAATTTTTTTTCCAACTTCCATAAATATGTAAATATGGTATTCTTATATCACTATAATAAATTCTATATATTGAAGTTTTCTTATTGGTTGTTTCTAAAAAATCCTCTGAACATTTTTTTTTGATTTTTGTTAAATCCTTTTTCATAAGAATTTATAAAAACTATTAATAATTTATTTTATTTTATTAATTAGTAACAAAACTATTAATGAATGTTTTTTCAAATATAAATACTATTTACCATCGATGAAATCTCTACCTGATCCCTTTATCCCCATTTCATTCTTTTCAGAATTCGTCACTACATCCCCATTTCCCATTTCACATCACTTTTCGCCCCTCCTCATCAGTCCTCTTAGCCCCTCCCTTTCACTCCACACCCCCTAAATATCGGCAATCTCTTCTTGTAGTCACTTCCCTCACCCCTGCCTTCACAAGATATCACAATAATCAAAATGCATTAAACTTGTAATGTTAAAAGCATTACAATATTTTTTTATAGAATATTAGGAATATTCTTTTACAATTATTTTTAAATAGTGATATATATGATATAAAAAATAAAATATAACATTAAAAACTATTAGATTTACATATTTAAGACTAGATTTAATAATACATGGAAAAATATAAATTAGGGAAAATCTTTTCATAAAAAATATTTAATATAGTGAAAACTAAAAACTAAAAACTAAATAAATGTGTAATACTGATAAAATATCAATATATATGCCTTATTGAATATTTATATATCAATGATAGTTAAAAAATATGTAAAAAAGGAATCAATTAAATGATCAATGGGAACATAATTTTTAAAGGAGGAAATTTAAAATATATATATATAATTTAAAAATAATGTATTTATAAAAATATAAAAATATATTTCATAATAAATAAAATATATATTTTGGAATCATAATTTATAATGGTTTTTTATTTATTCCTTGGTTGTCACCTTCAATTTTTCATTGAATTACTTATATCATTATAAACAGAAAATTTCATTTGTTGTTTACATTCATTCATTAAATTTTTTAACATGTAAATTATACAAAGAATATTAAATGCATTATAGCATTTTAAAAAATATTTTGGTCAAATTATCTATGTATTATGTATATTATAAAGGTTATTTGAAATTTGGGTTATTTGTAAAGAGTTTATGTTTTATATTTGTTTTAGGATTCAAAATGTTAATAGTGACATGGTATTAAGGATTTTTGGATTAAGTAAAATGTATTATTTAATTCAAGAATAGTTATATATAATTATTTTTTATTTTTTATTTATATTAAATTTAATTATTATATATAATATTTGGATTACATGACCGTGGAACACAACCCAGTATTTTAATGTTTAAGATATTTTTCTGAATTTTATAATTATAATTTTATTAGTTAGTGGAAGACTTAAATTTCAATTTTCTAAATGAAAATTCAGATTATGGGTAAATATTGATGATGTATTTGAGCACTTTATATTGAAACAATTTCTTCTTCAATATATGAAATTTATATGCTATGAAGAATCAGACATTACTAAAATATTTAATGATAATTTTGACCATCTTAATGGACATGTTGATTTTCTAACAGTGGATAATTAAATCTATAGATTGATAAACATGTTTTCACCATAGTACTGTAACTCCATTTATGTGGTAATAAATTATTAGATCCATGTGTTTATGCTCGAGTTGTGAATAATTTTTTAAAAACTAGATAGGAACATAGTCATGTTCATAATATATTAATTTTGGTTATTTTATAAATTATTAAATAAAAAACATAAATGGTTTTAAGGGGTACATTAACAATTAATCTAACCAATTGAACCATATAAAAAACTAAAATACAAGAACAAAATGTTATTTAAACTAAAATTATTTGAAAACTTTCATAAAGATCATGTATACATTACATTATAGTATGCTAAATTCATTTCCTTATTTAGTGTTTAATGATAAAAACTAATCGACAGATGAAAGTATCTTCCCTTTGATATGTATCCATAGGTCAAACCAAATCACCTCAATATTTTGGGTAGTATCTTCCAATGCTCCATGATATTCAAGTATCCCTATGAAAAGTATATGTAGGATTAAGTGAGCTTCATGGGGGAAGTGTTTTACCTAGAAACATGGTGAGAATTTAACATCACAAAAAAATAATGAATTTTTTATATATGATATAGGGATGTTACTAGAGCCTTGAAATTTATCACTTGTTTCATAAATATAAGAATAGTGGATTCAGTTATGACTCTCGATCAAACATTTACCCATCCCATGAATGTTATCTCCAAATTATATCCAAATACAAAGGATAACAACTCCCTTTGATGAGTTATCGAAGTGTCAAATGAATCATGACCGATGATTCATGGAATTGTGACTCATCCTATTCATAAAATATTACTATCAAAGTCAGTCTTATAGGATATTACTATATTGTATTATAAAATATTTCAAAAGAAAAAATTGTATCATTCCATTGGTTATTTCATGTCATATTATACGACATGTTTATTTAATACCCTATAATATAGGCCAAAACACATCACATTTGTAAAAGATTTAGGGAATATCTCCTTCCGTCTCCCACTTTTTCTAAATCATTATGGATGCCATTCCATTTCATCTTATATTATATAATATATTATAACTTGGGAAATCATATCCAAAAAACCTATGGATATCTTACAAAATACTATTAAAAAGATTTCATCAACTTCACCGTGTATTACATCATATGTAATATTCTTTGAGAACTCATAAAAAACACCTTTTTCATTAACTATAAAAAGATTTTAGAGTATCTCTATGGGTCAAAATAATTCCACTTCTAGTAAACCCCAATGAAACACCCCAAAAGACTTTATGGTGCTGGTAATCAAAATGAATTACTGGATATATAAATTTATCTAAAGTGAAACCTTTATCAAAAAATAAATACTAATCAAGATACAAATCAATCTTTCATGTTCCCCATTAAACACAAGTATCTTTATACTTGTATCCACCAAACGCATCACATTCATGAACACATTTTTATATAATCCCTTTATATGTGGCATCAAGTGACTATAGAACACACTGAATTTCAAACCAATATAAACTCTTAAAAATTTCTAGATTCTACAAGTATAGGCTAAATAATTCCATGATAACATAACATGGAATTCATCTAGTAGATGAGTAAATCACATTCCCTATATCCAAGTAGACAATTTCATCATATGTACTTTCTATTTATGTCCACGCAAGTCCCTAGTCAATCTCATTCGATAGCCAAAAATTAGAACCTACCATATTATATGATAAATCCAATCTTAGTTAAGCTACAACCGAGGATACGATAAGAAACATACCCCAACCCACCACCAACACCACCATGATTTTCTAACCCACAAGGGTCTCTTGAGAAATTTATCAAATCATGAAGGTTCTCATGTGAGGTATCATTTCATCTGAAGTAGTGTGGTCTCCAAAAATGAATAGTGCATTCCTAGTATACCAAATAAATAGTGTATTACACTCCATGTGTTATACTTCATGGGTCATCCAGTGCAAAAAATAGTTTTATACCTCATTATAATATCATATATATATATATATAAAAAGAATCTTATACAGGATAACCATAAAATTTTGTCATACCTATAATAATCCATGTTGAAATTTTGTTAAAAAAAACTCAGAGTCATACTTTCATAGGTTAATTATCAATATAATCCAACAAAATTATATCTATGTATTATTATATGTTTCCAATATAAAGGAATAATAATGTGGAGCGTGAATTTTGTTTTATATGTTTCATATTCTTAATCTCTTTTAAGAATACATAATAAAATCTGAAGATAAGCAGTCGTCTAATATATCACATGTGATAGACTTATATATTGGCATTAGTTTGGCTAAACATTCTAGAGTTATTTTAATCATAAAATATATGTGTATTTTTTCACATCTCAATGTGACCATTTAATACCCCCCCCACTCACACACAAAAAATGCTTTAATGAGTAATATCTATAAAGAAATATTGTTTGATGAGTGATGAAACTTCAGACTAATATTCTTAATGTTCAAGTCCTTTATGAAATTCAGACTACTTAACTCCAAAACATAAAATTTTATGATTTTGAAAATCAATTTTTTGTCTAATTTGAACACGTTTTAAGAACATCATTTTCCTCATTTAAATCATTTTCATAAAACTTTTGGGTGAAAATTTAAAGGTAACTAATATAACTATTACATTATGTCTTTACCAATATATATTAAACTCTATGAGAATTTAAACATAAAATCAATTTCCTATAGAAATTGTTTTAATTATTTACATTTTTTATTAACATCATATCCTAAACCTTTCAAGATATTAGGTGAAATTAACATTGATATCTAATCGGTATAACATTTTATTTGTTAATTTTGATCTTATCTAAGTCCAATATTGCTCCCCCTATACTCTTAAAAATTGTATTGATCTAGTAATATTATTCTAATAATCACAAAATTTTTTATTCTTAGAAAAAATACTTATTTTATTTTAGTGGGAATACTTAAAAAATAAACTATTATTTATGTATCATATATCATATTCTTTTTTTTTCAAATATTTAATAAAAATAATACATTATTAAATATTCCACTATTTATGGTGGAAAAATATTCCTTTTTATTATAGGATAAGCACTTTGATCAGAATAAAACGATTTTATCATAGACTCCTTTTTAATGTATGCTATAGAGTTTGATAAATCATAAACTAAGTCTATCAAAAATATACATATAATTCATTAAACAGTGATGTTTTTACATACTCTTCACATTGGATATAAAAATGATTTAAATTACAGACAATTTTATTCAAATTAGTCTATCATTGATGTACTTATTACATTCAAGTCCTTAAAAATGAAACTCATTTATCTATTACATGAAATCAAACACTAATATCCACACATGAATTATTCCTTTACTTAAGGACTCATGTATATTTACAACATCTATAAAACATAATGTTATTTATATATTCCATTAAAAAATGTATCAAATTCTATAAAATTAATAACTGAGGTGTACTCTTCACTAGTAATTTTTGAACTGATCAAGTATTTTGGATAGTTCCTTCTCCAATGGATAGTTTTTCCTAAATTAAATCATTTCCATTCCTTCCCTTTCTTTAGTTTCGTCAAGATAGTACAATCCATGTGACCTATTTTCATCTCTATCTTTAAAAAACATTTACCTTTTTCCCTTTTTTGCTGTCAATAAGGCACTTGAACATTGACCACCAATTTTAAATTCAACTATCATAAACATTTTTAAAAGATTAGGTACACAATTTTTGAACTCATTTATGTTTTAATTAAAAGTAAAACGTCAAAAAAAATTGATAGTGATTTGAGAGTGAATTATAAATCCAAATCAATTATTAAAGAAGAACCTATCTTCTCTATGTTATTTAACAACCAAATCATATTGATCACATAATTATAGACTGACATTACTTCAACCGTCTTGTAGTGAAATAGATATTTCAACACCTCATACCTCTCTTGTCTATCTTGTTCTGGATATTACCTTTTATAGATTTTTTATACTAAAATAATCAATGGATTCATATTGATTTTGAAACTAGTCTCTATGGTTACAAGCATGGGATTGGGGTCTTACATTGAATGCTTTATATTCTAGTCATAAGCATTTATCTCCATTTACTGAACAGATTCGAAACTTAACCAATTTTTAAGAATGGGTTTTTCCAACATGTAAAATTTTCCTTCTCTATTAAGAACTAACCTCATATTTTATCACTAGTTAAGGAAAATTATAATTTTAATTTTTTTATATTCATTATTGATCTCAAGGTTATTATTGATAACAATTATGACAATATCTATAATATAACATTTTAGAAACTAAGTATCAAGTTGAATATTCATTAATTATGGAATTTTATTCAAATATACTCTAACCAAATGATGACCCATTTCAAATTCATTATACCCATTAGTGGGATAGGATCAATATTTTAGTAAGTAATGACTCCAATTTAGTGTTCACCTCATAACTTCTCTATTTAGGTATGAAATCATTCCAATCATATCATATATTATTGCTGGATTGTGTAGTGGAAACCCCTATTTAAAAATATATAATATTTATATAATCTCACATCTATCCCTCTTTTATCCTTACTAAGGGTTTTATACCAAAACATAACACAAATATTATATTGGGATTTATTTATCTAACTCTATGGATTAGCCATTTTCTATATTCGTTACATAAGATAATCCATGGTCACCTATATTTATCATAAAAATACATAGTTTAATGATCTAATTATTGGCATTTTCTTTCATTGGAAGGAATCTAACACCAAGGATTTTAAATGGAATTTAAAATTACCAAATTATATCATATTTTTTCCTTTATCTATGTGTGCTTCTAAGGATAAATTTAAATAATCCTTATTTTAATCAAAAAATTAGAAATTACACGCCATATTAATGGGTAACTTTTTAGAGGACCCATAAAAAATTACTCTACCTGAATAAGAAGTAAAACATGTTTACATATATCCAAATATATATTATGCATAAGGTGTGTGTAATTTCCAAGTAATGTTTCAGAAATAAATAAAATTTACAAACTCTAAATGATTGATCTTGGATCATTGTATTAAAAACCCCCACATATCTAGAATAAGGAATAATCCTTATATCCATTGGTAAGTCCAACCAAAATTCCCCTGTACAGTGTTAGACTTTACTCAAGAGAGAGTAGAATTTATTATGCAATGACCTATGTCGTTTTAGGTTGGAAATTCCCAAGATAATTTTAATTTTCTTTGTGATGCATTTGTTTTGAGAACCAAGGATCAAAATGGTTCTCGAAGCTTTTGATCATCACTAAATAGTATTTTAAGATGGGTATTAAGTTGTGTGTGGTGTCCATGATGTTTGGGAGTGAGTCAAGGGAGTGGCGGGGTGTTCTAGATATGGAAAAATATATTTGAAGGTTATTCACAATGTGAATGGGTCTTTCACATGGTGAATGGTGTATATTGGGTGTTTTTAATCCATGAAATGGGTGATCAGGTGAAATTGTAAACTGCCTAAAAAATATTGGGCACAAACTTATAGTTCACTCTATGAACCAAGATTATGATTTTTTTTAACCCAAAGGGGTAAAAAAAACAGATACCCATTTGGTTATTCTATCTCAGACATGCATGCGACAGAGGGGTAGTCAAACACCCCCCCTCCTCTTCTTCCTTCTCCCTCGATATACATATTTTCTCTGAATTTTTTTATGCTGATCGTCGGTAGGATAACTTCCCATCACTTCCTTTTTCATCCTCCCTCTATTGTGTTTCTTTTTTTTTCAATTAGGGTTTCATGAGCCATTATTTTAGAAGAGCATGGAAAAAGTGTTGAATTTGACATTCCTTTTGTGTCCAGATCATAGAGTATTTCTAGAGAGGCCATAAAAAATCCATATTTATTTATTCAAGTAATACTGTTTTATGGTTTTATTTAGGGTTTTGGGTGAATTTTTGAAGAATTTGTCACTGATTTGTGGTAAAACATTGGTGCTTCTATGTTTCCTATGTTATGGGGTGAATAAAAAGTGGATTACACCTAGTTTATCATGATTCTAGAGTTGATGGAATTCCCTATGATTTTGGAACATGTTATTTCATGTTGAATTTTTTTGTTTTAATTAAATAATTATTTAATTAATTAATATAATAATTTTTTATTTGATGAAAATTTCTCAGGTTCTAAGTGGAGCGTGGTACAAACCCAAATAGATTTTTTCAAGGCCCAATTAGGGGAGAGGGCTTTAGAGACTCTTGGTTATTTGGTGATTTCATGGTTGTGTAAACTAATTAGTTTATATTACTTCATGTTACATGATTTATGCAGGTTTTTATAATGTTTGGATAATCACGTGTAAGTATCATAGTCAATATGGAATTATAGTTTACAAAATAGGTCGATGGTGGTACCATGGTAGAATGAGTGTCAGGGGAAATTTTTATTTTTTCCATGGTGGTGTGCATTTGTTGTCAAAGGAAAAATATTTTATTTTTAAAATTAAATTTTAAAAATATTATTTTGTTGGAATGGAAATTTCAAAGAAATTATTTAATTTTAAAAATGAGTTTTGAAATGGTATTTCAAAATGGAAAAATGATCTTTTTCATAATTTTATGGGGATTACATTGGGTAATAGTGTGAGTAATGTGACATCTGACTCTATTTAAAAAGGATTTGAAATGGTATTTTGACATGGTTTTCATTATAAATCCATAATGTATTTGATTACCTTGTTTTAGTTTCTTTTAACCTGTGAGGGTAAATCCATGTTTTTTAAAAGATTTCATATTTTTTTTATTTCATCTTGTTAGTGGATATGGATTGTTTATGTTGATGCATGATAATCCATGTGTTCTTGGGGTAACTATATAAGAACGTTTTTTTCAATATGGTGAATTTGTGTTGTTTGGGTAGCATTGTGAGAACTTTTCCTATGGTTTCAAAGTGATGGTTGGTTCTGGTGGACATGACAGACCCCCAAGGAGGGTCAAGATGGGTCTCAAATATATTTAGTATAAAATAATAGATCTTGATATATTAGTGACCATATGATGAGCTGGTGATATGTGAGATGATGGGTGTTCCTTATTTTTTGTTGGTTGTCTGTTCTTTTTCTGGAATCACAACAGTCTATGAAGATGGCCTAGTGTGATTGGTTGTCGCCTCCCCAGAGTCTTTGGGGATCAGATAGTGTGCTTGAATGTGGCCTCCATGTAGTCTACAAGGATG
Organism: Viscum album; assembly: GCA_963277665.1. Taxonomy (NCBI): domain Eukaryota; kingdom Viridiplantae; phylum Streptophyta; class Magnoliopsida; order Santalales; family Viscaceae; genus Viscum; species Viscum album. The sequence continues at coordinate 1,329,960,421 of OY728162.1, forward strand.
GTCTGGTGTTCTTTATTAATATAACACCCTAATATTTTATTATATATTTCTATTTAAATAAATTTAATTTCTTTGATAGCTTTCTTTACATGAAAATTCCGGATTTTATGAATTGAAATATACTATTTAATTATTATTAAGTAATAGTTATCACCTAGATGATGGATTAGATGGTATAAATAGGGGAAAAATTTTGAAATTTATTTCTGCACATGTATAGAATTAATTCACTGGTTATCAATTTATTAAATCACCTAAAAGTAAAAAAAAGGGATATTTTATGAATATTTATTTTTCTATGTGTAATGTGTTTTTATCCTAATAAATTAAATTAATCTTTATTAATAAAATATTTTTGTAAAAATTAATTTATTATATATTCCTTAAAATGTTTTAAATATATATATAATGGTTTTTACTAGGGATAGCATAATAATAAATCTAGTTTTATGCATAAAATGTGCTTTTCTAGAAATAGATTTCATTGTGTTTCCTACAGTAATTTAAAAATTGATTTCTTCCACTTCTAGAAATTTAAACCTGATAAATGGATTCAATATTTTTAATTAATAAGTTCAAATCTTCATAAATACACCCCTTTTATTTTTTTTAATTATTAATAGTCACCGTAGAAAATATTTGTCAATTCGAAAAGAATAAAGTAGGTAAAATAGCGATAATACGATGGGATAACACATATAAATCTCCAAAACACATTCCTTTAATCCATTTTATAGGTTCCATTTCACCTTAAGCATCTTAACTATAAATTTGGGTCAATCTTTGGCCACTTTACTTTGATAATTTCATTAATATTACTTGAAGTAAAGAATAAATACAAAATGTCACTTGCATGTTTTAATAAATCTAATAGATTTTTTCATAGAAATAAAAATTGGTTATGTTCGGTTATAAATTATTATTTGAAAAATGAGTGATTTTTCTATGATGGTAATTTCTTCAATGATGGAATAATTACCTAAAATACATATGGAACACCGACACAATTCTGGGTCAAGTAATAGAAAAATATAATAAATGATTTTAAAAATATTAAAAGTGACATGATTTGGATGAATTATAATGATCCATGGATTTTTTTAGATAAATATAACTTATTAGTTATATGTTCATTGTATTGATTCATATTCGATTTCTATCTTGTTCTCAATAAATTCAAACTGTGTGAATAGTCTTGAAAATAACATTAATGGCATCTTATGTTCTATAATATATTATTAAATTATTTAAAATATAAATAAATATTATATTTGGGAAAATTAATGATATATGATCTATAATACCATGGTAATCATCTACAGGGTCAACTAGATATATAACTAAGATATAATGGTTAAAAAATTAAGTAAAATTGTCTAAATGTTTTTATATGAGATGATTTAGAATCATTCATATATTATAAATAAATCAATTTTTTTCAAATAAAAATTAATGATTATTTATATTAATTTAATACTTTAGGAAATTCCAAGGGTTCCCCTCCCTTCACCTATAAAAGGTACTTACTCTTATCCCATATTAAAATAATAAACCTTTTATATCACTCATTACCTACCCTAATACCATTATAAATTCACTCCATGCATCTTTGATCTTTTGATCATTCCAAAATACCAACCTTTCATGGCTTAATGTGTAATCCAAATAATGTTTCTCGATAAAGTGGAATAAGTCATAACCAAGTATATTGAATTTTATTTATTCTTATACCTCATCTAAATATATATTATCGATTATAAAATAATTTCTTTATTATCTTCAGTATAAATAATTTTTAAAATAATTATGGAATAACCATTATCGGTCTCCTTTTCATCCTATGGGAAAAGAAAACATCGCTTGTGCATATGTGCGGATTACAACCTCCATGAAGCAATGCATTTAATTTCTCAACACTAAAATGAATTAATGGTTATAATTATGAATTTACTAAATATATATAATATTTATGATATTATTGAACTTCTGTAGAGGTGAATTTTTATTTACTTTTTTTTCTCCATCGATCAAAAAGTGGAAACATCACTCATGTGTATGTTTGGATTTTCATCTCCACAAAGTGATAAAATTAATTTTTCATCACTAATTTATATGAATAGTTATAAAAGTTTATATAATTATTATATATGATACTCATGACATGATTAAAATTTTGGAAGTTACAGAACCATGATCCAGTATATGTATTGGGATTATTGAACCAAACCTGTTACCACCACAATTAGTGATTTTAATAAATTATTATTAATAAACGGGTGATAATGTAACATCCCGGGTAAATTAAGAATATTACTTTTTCAAATTTATTAATATTTGTGAATAAAGTATTAATATTACTTTAAAGTGAACACTATGCTCGATGGTGTACCCAATACGCAACAATGAGTTTCTTTCAAATCTTACGTTGCACTCTAATAATAAAATAATATTATTTTAAATTGTAGTTAACGCCTAGCCATTGTATTGGCAGGAATGAATAGAAATAACTAAAATAAAATTATATATGTTTGTTAAATATTTTTACATTTATCCAATAATAGATAAAGGCTTAAATAAGAAAAGAATTCAATTTTAAGCATAAATACTCTAAAATTCACTAAAAAGACGATTTATCGCCTTTTGATGGTGAACACTCTTTAATATAGTTTTGGTCAATCTTATAAATTCTTTTGGACCAAATCAAATTCTTCTTTATAATCAGGACATCAAAAATTACTTTGTGTAAATTTTTGGTATTTTTCCGATAAAGTTCATTTTTTAATTAATAGTGAAAATGTTGTATTTTCATTCCAAACCTCTTTTTAATATAATTTATTTATATTATTATATTATCTTTTGAATTGGTTTTAAAGTAAAATTATAATATATTTTTACCATTTAATCCAATGGTGGTCATTGGAATTAATTTCACTTTGAAATTGGACTTAAACTAGTGTCAATCTTTTGATATATATTGTTTCATAAAAACACGCTATTTGTTCTGATAATGGGAATTAATTATTAAATTAATTAATACAAATTATATGTTTTGAATTTTGTAAAATAGACATCATTTTTTAATTTGGAATATCAAATATAGATTAGGGTGAATTTTTTCTATTTTTCTGAAAAACTTCAATTTTTGATGAATAGTGAAACCACTAAGTGGTAGTTAAAAAACTGATTTTTCGTTTAAATGAAACTTTACCACTTCTGTGATTTTAATTTCAAAAATATGACACACATGGTTGTCATTAGGATGTAAAATGTGGTTCAATGAGATTAAAATAATTTTTTGGTGAATAGTAACTTTTAAGTTTTATTAATCGCGATTAATGGTAATTAGTGTAATTTAAGGTAAAGATAATGTTATAATAATATGAAATGACCTTGACACATGTCCTACCCTTATTGGATGAGCCATGGAAGACCAATACAATCCATGGGTCAAATTGGGAACCCCATGGAGCTACTTTGGTAGGAATATGACATTAATAACTTTTAATTTAAAGTTAAAATTAAAATGTCACAAACATGTATTATTTTACTAAAAACAACTTTTACATGGGGTACTACAAGTCATATTTTTTACTATAAATATTCATTAATAAGATAAAAATATTTCCTACATAATGATATTTTTTTTATAATTTTTAGACATTAAATGAATTAATTAATTTATGACACCGTGATGATGCAGTGATTACCTCATAAATGAACTACTTAAATAAAATGAGAAGATAGGGTAATATCTAAGTCTTACACTTGTCACAAACCTATTGGATGGCTGTATTTAAAAACCTTATCACCTTATCCTCGAAATATATCCTTTTGGGACCTTTAAAATCTGAAAATCATTTTATAATAAAGTAATATTTTATAACTTTCCAAGAGTGCCCCTCCCCTTCTCTTATAAAAGGCCCCCACCTCTACCACCTCACCCACACATCCCAAGCATTTGGCTCGGCCAACCCCTGACCATATTATCTCTCCACATCCCTCTCCTCATCCTAGTTGTCTTACCATTGGCAGAAATCTCTTCAAGGAACCCTTTTGGTTCAAACCAAGAAGAGTTACCCGATTTAAAAGTAATGTCTTCACTTGTGTTCTTTTGTTTTATTTTGCTTCTCCAACCCCCTAAACTATTTTTATTCATTTATTTTGTAACAACACCAGTATATTCAATATAATATGATGTTTTTATGTGAATTATTTGATCTACACTTACACACACCTTCGTCTAATGGTTAAAGAACATACTGTTTCTGTGGATGGTGAATTTCTACCACACGAAACGATGATTGTTCAATCTTCTCTCAACACCTTTCATGGTGGCCATTATGGTGTCACTGTATTTTATATATGATATATATGGTATTTATGTTTCCTATATTCTTCTGTATTTTATATTTAAAACATGCCTTTATATTTTTCATGTTGTACAAATGCGATAATTTCATACGAGGAAGTGTGGACTACCGCCCTCTCAAGTGATGTGACTCATTCATGCAATACATGTAATGTATAAAGAATGAAATTAATGAACATATGTGTAACAGCCCAAGATTTTATGAAAAATATTATTTTTAATTTTATTAATGTCTTTTGTTGTACGCTACACCAAAAGGAGCTTGCACAACACACAGCCTTGACTTTCCTTGCATTACACGCAATCGCAACCTTCCTCGATAGCATGTATAGTACGCAATAACGAGTTTCACTAAACAATAATATGCTATTAAAATATTATTAAAACTAGCCATTATGAATAGTAATAACCACTTTTTAAAATTTTTTAAATTTTATTTTTCAAAATGGAATTCATTTTTGGATTCGTAATATCGAAATTAGCTTAGGGTGAAATTTTGGTACTTTTCGGATAACTTTCATATTTTGATGAATAGTGAAAATTACTAAATTTTAATTAAAAACAACTTTTTTAATAGAAATAATTAATAGTGATAAATTATTAATTTCAGTGGTTTTAAAGTATATTTAGAATATATTTTTACAATTTAATACAATGTTGTTCATTGGATGTAATTTCACATTTAAACCAGTTATAAACTAGTGTCAATCTTTTGATAGTTATTATCTCTTAAAAACACGCTATTTGTTTTGACGACGAGAATTAATTTTTAAATTAGTTAATGCAACTGATATGTTTTGAATTTGGTAAAATAGACATCATTTTTGAGTTCATAATATCAAATATAGCTTAGTCCTAATTTTTGGTATTTTTCTGAAAACTTTCAATTTTCGATGAATAGTGAAACCACTAAGTGGTAGTTAAAAAAAACTGAATTGTTCATAAAACATAATTTTACCGCTTCTGTGAGTGGAATTTCGAAAATCCGAGAGACACGGTTAATATCAAGGACTAAAATGTGGTTCAATGAGATGAAAATAATTTTTGGTGAATAGTAACTTTTTACTTTTTTTTACCACGGTTAAAAGTAAATAGGGTAATTAAGGGTAAAGATGATATTATTATTACCCTAACACATGTCATAATTCTATTGGATAAGTGAAATTAGACCAAAAACAAACTTAGGAATAAAATATGACCATTTAGGCCCACTTGGATTAGATTAGGACATTTATTATTAATTTATTTAAAGAAGGGTTAAAAGAGTTAAAATCAACGTTTATTTACTAAAACATTTTTAATATGGGGTTATACATAAGATCAATTCGACTATAAATATTCATTAGAAATATAAAAAGATTTCCTACATAATGGTATTTTATTTGTAATTTTTAGACATTAAATAATTTAATTTATTTATAACACAAAGATGATGCAGTAATTATCTTATTAATAAAATATTGACATAATTGATGTTATAAATACCAAAATAAATATAATTTGAGCCTTTTTATGCATTACACTAATTTTCTAGGTTACTATGATATATTAGTGTTGATTTAATAAACTTGGTTTGAACATATAATTCTTTTATGACTTTCACAAAAATCATATATCAAATAGTGTCAAAATTGACACAAAATAGTTTTTAAATCAAATATTATATTATTAATTATTATTTTATTCCTAAAAATCTAAGGATCGGCCAAATGACTTAGATAAGGATATATAGATTAATAATAAACAATTTGGGGTTCGTTTGGCATGTTATAGTAAGTGTATTAACCATATAGTGTAAGAAAACAAAAAGACACGGTAAAAGTTAAATTATTTAACTTAGAGTTAAATCTAATTGATAAGGTTAAAATAATAACCTAAACTTGTCTAAATCCTATTGGTTGATAGGATTTCGACCCATCCCCACTTTAGCTCCGAAATAAGACCCTTTGGAACCATTATAAACTGATTTTGACTTTAATAGAAAATAATATTTTGAGATATTCCTAAGGTGCCCCTCTCCTCCCTTATAAAAGGACACCTCCTCCCCCTCCTCGTCACACCAATTTGAGCACTCAAGCTCGGACAACCCCTGCCAAAATCCATTCTCCAATTCCCTAGAATAATCCTAGAGGTTCTGGTCTTCCTCAAAGACCAATTTTAGTGCCCTAAGAGGAGGTCTCAAAGAGGCGCTTCAAAGAAGAGGTAATTTCTGTTACCAATTCTTTCACCTTTATTTCTTATTCCACTTCTTCTTCTTAGGTTGTTTCATTATGAAGTAATAACATCAGTATCAATAATATAATTATATGTTATTATAATTATGAAACAATCCTAATTTACCATCTATCCATCCTATGGAAAAAGAAATCACCGCGCGTGCGTACGTACGGAATACCGTCTCCACGTTGTGGTGTAATCTGTTTTTCCACCAACACCTTACATGGATGGGTATTATGGTGTAAAGAATAACTATACATAGTTATTATAACATCATAATGATTCTGATATATTTTATCATCCACTCCAATTCAATTCAATAATTATGGAAATGATACCATCGCTCGTGCGTACGTACGGACTACCGTCTCCACGACGCGATGAGATTCATTCTCAATGATTAACCATTCATGAATGATTATAAAGTATATATAATAAGTACTAATGAAATATATGACATAATAATGATAATTTATTTATGTATATTTATATGTATGTCATCTACTTACTTCCATTCAAGACAATAAGGAAAGAAAAACAGCGTTCATGCGTACGTACGGACTACCGTCTCCATTAACGGTGTTTTTAATTTCATTTATCTATCTATTATATATATATATATACTGAATATATATGATATATAAATCATATTTTATATTATGGAAGTAAGTAAATCATGATATAAGTAATAATAATGTCAAGAACAACAAGTCAAAACACCTACGATAAATGAAACGATTTTACCCAAAACGCTCTTTAACATGGAATTTACAAAAGAACGGGTAAAATAAAGTCATAAGTGAACCATATATGATATCATAACAATTAGTATGATTCTGGAATAAGTCCATGACATGATTTAAATCATTATACAAGAGGTTCGGACACTTACGAAGCAAATCAGACCTAAGGTAAGGGGAAATATCACAATCTCATTTTTATCCGAGATTGTTTATACTTTGGTATTTACTGGGGTGTATTTTATCATACACATCCATGTTTACTCAATATGTAATATTATTTCCATCCACCTACAATTTTTTAAATCCAATTTTACCCTTCGGTGATTTTTTAGTAAAGGATATGAAAGGAATCTTTTGTCGTTTTTCGTATGAGGTACTTTTTTACTTTTCCGACAAAAGTACGAGAAGAATGTTTTTTAACTTATACGGAATGAATGGATTTTTAAAACATTATTTCCAAGAAGCTTCCTTTACAAGTTTTCAAGTTTATTTTTGATCAACTTCTTTTAGTTTATAATTGTATGACATGTTAAGAAAAGAAAAGTTTTTTTGAAGAAGAAAGGATATTTTCCTCAAGAATGGAGTTCAAGTGTTTTATCAAAATTATTTTCCATCTAAAGGGTTCTGTTTTTATCCCTATTATTACATTGATTATGTTATGAGGGAATTATTTTTATGAATTCATTTACCTTATATGATTTGTTTTATGATGTAATGATGTTTCAAGAATCCCATTTTGTTACATGTGTTATGCGATGATGTATGATTTATGATTATGTGGCACACATAAGAAAGGATTCATTATAAGATTGGTGGGACCTATATCTCCCTCTAATGCATTGGGTAAATATTTTATATCTCATGAGATAGACATGGCTGGAATGGTAGGTTATACCGGTTCAGTGAAACATTACTGAAACGAGGGTTACTCGATTCAGAAAGGGACTTTGTCCACTAAGATAGTCTTGGCAATGAGTCTTGACTAACAAGAAATTATTCTCTATGATTATGTGTGAATGCCACAAAGTTTCATGTTTTATGTTATGACTATTGTGATTACATTTCACTACCATGATTTATCCCATGTTATGAAATTATGCTCTCTTTTGCAGGTTAAGATTTCCAAAATGTTATGTTCTTTTGAATATGATGTGATTTATATTTCTGTTGTTTACCCTTACTGAGCATTTGAGCTCACCCTTTTATGTTTTCTTTTTCCCAGGATATAAAGAAAGGTTTTAGGTAAAAAAAAGGAAGATCTTTATGGGAGATGTTGAAGAACTTTCACCAGGATTAGAAGATTTTATTCCGAGTTTCCAAAGACACTAAACTATTACGATCCTTGCGTGTGTGTTTTTGTTATGTACTAAGTATTCCGCAAATGTAATGTAATGTCAATGTACGTCAGGCTTCGGGTCTCTACAGTTGGTATCAGAGGAAAGGTTTAGTCAACCTTTGGAAACTAGGACGCGAAAACGTTAGTGAGATCCCTAGAGATATTTCTAAGGTATGTCTAGGGATGTCCCTAAGGATAAGTATACGAATAGGATATAGTCCTAGAACTATGGTAACGATATTAGATTAAACCAAAGATGTTAGATATTGATGTTACTCCCCCTTTATTATGATTTTTACCTCTCACTCTATTCTTTTTGGGTTTTAGAAAATGGCTGGAAACAAGATGATTCACGATAATGGAGGATATGATGGACAATGGAATGATATTCTTCATAAGCAATCAAATGAAATGGGATTTGGAAGTCCAAACATCATTATTATGCCGAATCAGCAATCTCATAATATGATCAATAAAGTAAAATTTGGTAAGTTTCCTGACTCGGCTAATAAGAGAAAGATGGAGTTTCATGATGATCATAGAGGAAAGAAAGTTCAATTTCCCCTATGTAAATCATGTGGGAAGAGGCATCAAGGAGAATGTTTCAAAGGAACTAGAAGATGCTTTGGGTGTGGAAAAGAAGGACACAAAGCCAGTAAGTGCAATGGAAAAGTTTCAGTTAACACCATGGATGAGGTTAATGGTATTGCTACGACATCAACAATGGTTAAATGTTTTAAATGTGGAATGTACGGGCATTATGCAAACCAATGCCCTAAGGGAATGTCTCATGAAGAGAATCGGTATGGTCGTATGGGTAGTATTTTTGTTGATGATGATGAAGAGACTACAAATGATATGTGAGATGAAAGAATTGTTGAAGCTCGGTCAATGCTTTAAGAAGGTAGTGGAATGATTACATGTTTATCAAGTGTAATGTTGTACTATAGAATAAAAAGACATCTAAGGATTGTTACACTGTTATCTTTCCTTAAGTTTTGAAAGTTTATGATGAATGGTATGAGTAACAATGAAAGGTTATTCAGATATTTTTTGGAAAGTGGACGATATGCGCATAATGAAGTGATAAAGAAAAAATGAAATGTTTGACAGTATCCATGAGCTCATGATTGATATAAGGACTAAGTGATATCATGGTTTGAATATATAGAATTTTGAGGATTTTGGTATGTGGAAAGTGTTAACTTTTAACTGCATTCATGTTTTCACTAAGGTTCAATGGGTATTAAAGAGAACACATGATTAACGCCTTTGAATGTTTATAATGTGACCAACAAGACATATATTATGATATATGGGGATCAACGATGGTATTAAATCTCTGGTAATCGTTTTCACTATGTTATGAGAGTGGACTGCAGTATTATGTATAAGCCTAAAGATTAGAATGGATTATGTTGGACATAAGTTAGTATTTTTTAAGGATAGAAGATTTTTGATATTATTGATGGTATGTTATAGTAATATAGCTTTAGAAAAAGGACAACCTGCAGGACGGGTGACCGCCCATCGCTTCGGACAAGGCTGTGGGAATCGAACCCACAACCGAAGTGCGACTGGCCTTTATCGCCTACCACTGGCCTACAGGAAGTCCCTGTTTAGTAGAAACTAGTTTTATTATATTAAGCAGTATGATATATGAAGTATAAGTCCATTTTAGGAACCATATATGATTAATCTCACTATAGAATGACTTATGTATATTTAATAACTTTTGCTAACCTTTTGTTTGAGACAGATGGAATGACCTGTCATTCTATCACATGATCTGCTAACACTTCACGAATAACAAATTCAACTTCATTTATTTATGAGATGAAGTGGAAATTGTTCAAGGTATGAACAACAGTGAGATTGTACCAAAATAAAGTAAGTATTTATTCTAATTCTTCAACTTTAGGGAAACGATCTTGAAAACTAAAAATGTTGTCCTAGTGCTCTTATATCTGATTAATCATATAGTACCTTAGATCGTCACAAATTTATGGATTTGTGATTGTTGGATTTTCCATAGCCATGTTCTCTACCACTCTCCATCAGAACATGATGGTCAGATTTTTCTTCTATATCCATATTTTCACCTATGTGGAAACCCAGTGATTAGTTTATTTGGGGTAACCATTACGTTTCATACCTTTGTTTTTAAAGATTGGTTTTGGTATTCCTTTTTACGATGTGGGTTTCTATTAAAGAAACTTTCGAATAGTAAACCATTTATAACCCAGACGAATTTCAAGGGCGAAATTCATTTTAAGGGGGGTAGAATGTAACAGCCCGAGATTTTATGAAAAATATTCTTTTTAATTTTATTAATGTTTTGTGTTGTACGCTACACCAAAAGGAGCTTTCACAAAACACAGCCTTGACTTTCCTTGCATTACACGCAATCGCGACCTTCCTCGATAGCATGTATAGTACGCAATAACGAGTTTCACTAAACAACAATATGCTATTAAAATATTATTAAAACTAGCCGTTATGAATAGTAATAACCACTTTTTGAAATTTTGTAAATTTTATTTTTCAAAATGGAATTCATTTTTGGATTCGTAATATCGAAATTAGCTTAGGGTGAAATTTTGGTACTTTTCGGATAACTTTCATATTTTGATGAATAGTGAAAATTACTAAATTTTAATTAAAAACAACTTTTTTAATAGAAATAATTAATAGTGATAAATTATTAATTTTAGTGGTTTTAAAGTATATTTAGAATATATTTTTACAATTTAATACAATGTTGTTCATTGGATGTAATTTCACATTTAAACCAGTTATAAACTAGTGTCAATCTTTTGATAGTTATTATCTCTTAAAAACACGCTATTTGTTTTGACGACGAGAATTGATTTTTAAATTAGTTAATGCAACTGATATGTTTTGAATTTGGTAAAATAGACATCATTTTTGAGTTCATAATATCAAATATAGCTTACTCCTAATTTTTGGTATTTTTCTGAAAACTTTCAATTTTCGATGAATAGTGAAACCACTAAGTGGTAGTTAAAAAAAACTGAATTGTTCATAAAACTTAATTTTACCGCTTCTGTGAGTGGAATTTCGAAAATCCGAGAGACACAGATAATATCAAGGACTAAAATGTGGTTCAATGAGATGAAAATAATTTTTGGTGAATACTAACTTTTTACTTTTTTTTACCACGGTTAAAAGTAAATAGGGTAATTAAGGGTAAAGATGATATTATTATTACCCTAACACATGTCCTAATTCTATTGGATAAGTGAAATTCGATAAAAACAAACTTAGGAGTAAAATATGACCATTTAGGCCCACTTGGATTAGATTAGGACATTTATTATTAATTTATTTAAAGAAGGGTTAAAAGAGTTAAAATCAAAGTTTATTTACTAAAACATTTTTAATATGGGGTTATACATAAGATAAATTCGACTATAAATATTCATTATAAAGATAAAAAGATTTCCTACATAATGGTATTTTATTTGTAATTTTTTGACATTAAATAATTTAATTTATTTATAACACAAAGATGATGCAGTAATTATCTTATTAATGAAATATTGACATAATTGATGTTATAAATACCAAAATAAATATAATTTGAGACTTTTTATGAATTCCAATAATTTTCTAGGTTACTATGATATATTATTGTTGATTTAATCAACTTGGTTCGAACATATTATTCTGTTATGACTTTCACAAAAATCATATATCAAATAGTGTCAAAATTGACACAAAATAGTTTTTAAATCAAATATTATATTATTAATTGTTATTTTATTACTAAAAATCTAAGTATCGGCCAAATGACTTAGATAAGGATATATATATTAATAATAAACAATTTGGGGTTCCTTTGGCATGTTATAGTAAGTGTATTAACCATATAGTGTAAGAAAACAAAAAGACATGGTAAAAGTTAAATTATTTAACTTAGAGTTAAATCTTATTGATAAGGTTAAAATAATAACATAAACTTGTCTAAATCATATTTGCTGATAGTATTTAGACCCATCCCCACTTTAGCTCCGAAATAAGACCCTTTGGAACCATTATAAACCGATTTTTACTTTAATATAAAATAATATTTTGAGATATTCCTAAGGTGCCCCTCTCCTCCCTTATAAAAGGACACCTCCTCCCCCTCCTCCTCACACCAATTTGAGAACTCAAGCTCGGCCAACCCCTGCCAAAATCCCTTCTCCACTTCCCTAGAATAATCCTAGAGGTTCTGGTCTTCCTCAAAGACCAATTTTAGTGCCCTAAGAGGAGGTCTCAAAGAGGCGCTTCAAAGAAGAGGTAATTTCCGTTACCAATTCTTTCACCTTTATTTCTTCTTCCACTTCTTCTTCTTAGGTTGTTTCATTATGAAGTAATAACATCAGTATCACTAATATAATGATATGTTATTATAAGTATGAAACAATCCTAATTCACCATCTATCCATCCTACGGAAAACGAAATCACCGCGCGTGCGTACGTACGGAATACCGTCTCCACGCTGTGGTGTAATCTGTTTTTCCACCAACACCTTACATGGATGGGTATTATGGTGTAAAGAATAACTATACATAGTTATTATAACATCATAATGATTCTGATATATTTTATCATCCACTCCAATTCAATTCAATAATTATGGAAATGATATCATCGCTCGTGCGTACGTACGGACTACCGTCTCCACGACGCGATGAGATTCATTCTCAATGATTAACCATTCATGAATGATTATAAAGTATATATAATAAGTACTAATGAAATATATGACATAATAATTATAATGGATTTATGTATATTTATATGTATGTCATCTACTTACTTCCATTCAAGACAATAAGGAAAGAAAAACAGCGCTCATGCGTACGTACGGACTACCGTCTCCATGAACAGTGTTTTTCATTTCATTTATCTATCTATTATATATATATATATACTGAATATATATGATATATAAATCATATTTTATATTCTGGAAGTAAGTAAATCATGATATAAGTAATAATAATGTCAAGAACAACAAGTCAAAACACCTACGATAAATGAAACGATTTTACCCAAAACGCTCTTTAACATGGAATTTACAAAAGAACGGGTAAAATAAAGTCATAAGTGAACCATCTATGATATCATAACAATTAGTATGATTCTGGAATAAGTCAATGACATTATTTAAATCATTATACAGTAGGTTCGGACACTTACGAAGCAAATCGGACCTAAGGTAAGGGGAAATATCACAATCTCATTTTTATCCGAGATTGTTTATACTTTGGTATTTACTGGGGTGTATTTTATCCTCCACATCCATGTTTACTCGATATGTAATATTATTTCCATCCACCTACAATTTATTAAATCCAATTTTACCCTTCGGTGATTTTTTAGTAAAGGATATGAAAGGAATCTTTTGTCATTTTTCGTATGAGGTACTTTTTGACTTTTCCGACAAAAGTACGAGAAGAATGTTTTTTTTAACTTATACGGCATGAATGGATTTTTAAAACATTATTTCCAAGAATCATCCTTTACAAGTTTTCAAGTTTATTTTTGATCAACTTCTTTTAGTTTATAATTGTATGACATGTTAAGAAAAGAAAAGTGTTTTTGAAGAAGAAAGGATATTTTCCTCAAGAATGGAGTTCAAGTGTTTTATCAAAATTATTTTCCATCTAAATGGTTCTGTTTATATCCCTATTATTACATTGATTATGTTATGAGGGAATTATTTTTATGAAGTCATTTACCTTATATGATTTGTTTTATGATGTAATGATGTTTCAAGAATCCCATTTTGTTACATGTGTTATGCGATGATGTATGATTTATGATTATGTGGCACACATAAGAAAGGATTCATTATAAGATGGGTGGGACCTATATCTCCCTCTAATGAATTGGGTAAAGATTTTATATCTCATGAGATAGAAATGGCTGGAATGGTAGGTTATACCGGTTCAGTGAAACAGGACTGAAACGAGGGTTACTCGATTCAGAAAGGGACTTTGTCCACTAAGATAGTCTTGACAATGAGTCTTGACTACCAAGAAATTATTTTCTATGATTATGTGTGAATGCCACAAAGTTTCATGTTTTAAGTTATGACTATTGTGATTACATTTCACTGCCATGATTTATCCCATGTTATGAAATTATGCTCTCTTTTGCAGGTTAAGATTTCCAAAATGTTATGTTCTTTTGAATATGATGTGATTGATTTTTCTGTTGTTTACCCTTACTGAGCATTTGAGCTCACCCTTTTATGTTTTCTTTTCCCCAGGATATAAAGAAAGGTTTTAGGTAAAAAAAAGGAAGATATTTATGGGAGATGTTGAAGATCTTTCACCAGGATTAGAAGATTTTATTCCGAGTTTCCAAAGACACTAAACTATTACGATCCTTGCGTGTGTGTTTTTGTTATGTACTAAGTATTCCGCAAATGTAATGTAATGTAAATGTACGTCGGGCTTCGGGTATCTACAATATGTGACCTATATAACATATATATTATACTAGAATAATAATATATATATATATATATATCGTTTATTTTTAGTTCCATTAATATGAAAAAGAAATGAAAGTAGTGTTCATGCGTACGTACGGCATACCGTCTCCATGAACGGTGCATTTCATTTCTTTTTATCTCCAAATGTTATGGAATAGTATAAAATGAATATGGACTTGGTACATATTATATTTAAATCACTAATACTATTCTGGAGATGATTTACTTATCTACATGGACAATCATTCTCAAACAAGTTCATTTTTGACTCATGTGCCAAACATTGACAAAAACATCTGATATGAACTCAGATTATTAACCCATTATTATAACATTATAATATGTGATATTAAATAAATAATAATCTTTAAAGGAGGTCTTTAAGAAATTATAAATTTACCAAAGTTTATTATTCATGAATATAATGAAACGAACAAGACAAGTCGGACATGAGGTAAGGGATCCTACCTCTCTCTTTCTTTTTAAATACACTTTTTTATGTAACTTAATTTAATCTCCTCTTTCTTATGTTTGGGGATGTTATTTTATATTACCCTGTCTGTAAATTTTATGTTAATATGATGAGATACCCTATTTGATCTCATCAATCCATTTTTGGAAGTTTTATGTGGCGTCGTTAGGCTGCTGAATTTTCATAAGGGGATTTTCATCACACTTTTTATTCCCGTGAGATTCATGCTACATTTGACACTATTTCCTTTATTTTGGTGTATGTACTGCCCATTATTTTACTATTTGTATAATATACTCTCATTTATGGGTATTTACATCTTCATTGTATGACCCTTCTTTCTTGGGGTGTACGTTTTGAAAGTTGCCGAAATCGGTAAGGGAACCTTTCACACTCCTTTTTTTAAGACTTATTTTGTTATGTCTTTTAATTTACATCTTTTTATGTTGGGATATGTTATTCTATATACTTATTGATGTAAATTTTATGTCCAAGTGATGAGATACCATTTTCTCTCTCATCAACTAATTTTATGAATTTTAATGTGACGTCGTTAGGCTGACGAATTTTACCAAGGGAACTTCTTAACCCAATTTTGATTTCTTTGGGTTCAACATGTAGTTATTGAATATGTCATCCTTTGAATATGCGTGAATGACCTTTGATTTTGTTACACTTAATATCCACTTATATTGGGTGTATTTATATTTTTCACATATAATTATGAGATTGATTTATCCTTAATTTAAGGATACCTTCTTTAAAAGGGATTTCATCTCCTTTAACATTTCTATTGAGACTTCATTGTTGTTATGCACCAATTCACTCTTATATGGTGTATATACTGGCCTTTGGAATATTATATCATGAATCCCTTTATTCTCATGATATTATAATGTTCTGATTAAATTTTATTCCTCAATTATTGTATTCAAGTGTCTCTCATTTTGTTAAAAACCCTTTATCTAAAATATCACTTTAAATGTTTTAATGATTTATTCTTATAAATATTTCTCATTAATATCCATGTTTTCAAAATGGTTTTATGGATTTATTTATATCGATATTAAAGTTTTAAAATGTTAAAAGATTCAAAGTGGTATGGGACACTTTGATTCAAAAATCTCTTTATTAAATGTTTTAAATGGTTTTGAAAATGGTTTTTAGAATAGATTTATTATTTCAATATCTTAAAATGTTATATTGTTATTGCAATGTGAGAATGTTATCTTTCCTTTATTCTTAAGTTATGTGCTATGATTATGTTATGGTTCTGGGCATTGTTTATGAAGACGGGTGGTTCCGTGATAAACAAAGGGCGAGTGAGACTGATATAGCTCTCTAATGCGTTGGGTAACATGAAAGAGTTAAACACTAAGGTTTCTCTGAGGATGTTTAGGGAATATACTATTATGGGTATTCGAAACATAACCATGAGGGTTACTCCCTAAGTAAGAATGTTATTAATGCCTCAAGTTACCTTTATGTCTTATGATTTCTATTGAGTTATGCATAAATCTTATGATTTCATGAGGTATGTTAAATTGATTATGTTTTATGAGTAAAGTATGATTTCATTGATTATTATGTATACATGGAATAATGTTTTCTTTCCGTATTATTATAACCCTTACTAATCTTTTTATGCTCATCCCATGTTTTTTTGAAATGTTTTTCACAGGACATAAAGGGGAATAGGGTCAAGGATGGGATCAAGGAAATGTATTGTTGTCTAAAACAAGAACTAGACATGACTCTTTTGTTCACGATTTTTTATTTTGTGAAATAAATGGAAACTGAGTAAATGTGTCTACTTTGTAATCTTTGAGATGTAATAGTTATTTTCTAACTCTCTAAAACTCTAATCCTGAAAAGATCCTCAATGTGAATTATTCAATTTAATTCAATATTTTGTAATGTTTTAAGGCCGGTTCCTTATAGTTGGTATCAGAGGTCGGTTTAGATAACTTTAGAGGTTAGAGTGTTGTTTAAGAATAAGTTAAAAGTTGTGTATAACCACAATGGGTAGTATATTAGATGGAGTCATTGTTTTTGTTGAAAGTTAGAATAAGTTTGAGATAACTTAGACTAGTAAGTCTTAGTGTTTATATTCCTCATTATTATATGATTATTTTGTTGATATACTCACACTGACATTTTTGGTTTTACTAAATTGATGGATCTAGCAGGCGCCAAAGTGACAATGGATTTGAAGGAAACTATGGTGGTTCTCTAATTAAGGGACTGTATGAAATGGGGGATTCAATGAGAAATATCGTGGTTATTCTAAACCAACTATCAGGAGTCATGATCAACCATTTGAACCTTAGTGAGTTATCTAATGCATCATGTACGATAGAACTAACTCGATGTGGAAGTTCAGGTGATAATTATAAAGGTAACCATTAGGGTTTATATGATCCTTACTTTTGAGGTAATTATGAGTTACTATATGTTATGATGGAAAATGAAAGGCATGAGATAAACTTGAGGTTAAATTATGTTATGGTTATTTTTGAAGATTTTATCTCTTTTTGGGGAATTTTTTAAGGATTATATAGTTTTGGAAAAAGGACAACACGTAGACCGTGTGACAACCCGTCGCGTCGGACAAAGCTGTGGGAATCGAACCCACAACCAAAGTGCGACTGGTATTTATTGCCTACCATTGGACTACATGATGTCCCTGGTTAGTTTGACTAAATATTTTTAGTTATATGATTTTATGAATCAAGAGTAAGTGGATTTTGGGTTATCTATGGAAATTATTAACCTATCATGGAGGATATGTGATTAGGTTAATTACTTTTCAATATGAGACTTTAAGAGCAACTAATGTTATTTGGAGATAAATATTAATTTGTACCTTGGAAGACTATATGATTAAATCCTTCAAATATTTGGGTTTCAATCTTAGTTTGGTTTACTTTGAAGAATTTTATGGACAAATTGTTTATAGAATGGTCTTCTATGATCTTTGGGTTTTGTTGGACAAATTTTGGAGATTAAGAATAGATTTTCCTTTTATAAAGGATTATCCTTTTGTGGATTATCTGATATTGTTCTAACAATTTGGTTTTGGTTTTTGTCTAAAGACATGGGAAATATATAGTTCTATTTTGTGGATTAAGTGATTCTCTAGCTTTTGATTATAACACTCTTAATGTGATCAATTCATCCTAAATACTGATCCTTTGGAGAAAGTATGATTTTGTGTTAGAAATCTAGGAAAATATGGAAGCCTACTTGACAATTAAGTATGTTCACTTATGATTTATTTAAGATCATAAATAAATTCATCAATGAAAAGTAACTTAAAACAAAAATTTTGTCCATTAACTTTTCCTACTGTGGAATCAAATACCGTTTAACCCATCAGCAGTTTGTGATTTTCTGTTGGTTAACTTTCTCCTAAACATGTTTTCTATCACTCTCCCTAAGAACATGACCCTTTTTTTTCTTCCATATCCATAATTTTCCTACATGGAATCCTAGTATGGGTTAACTCGGGTGACCTTTGTACTTCTCTTTCTTTCTTTTAAAGCGATATTTTAATTTAATCTTTTTCCGATGTGGGGCTTTCAATGAAGTTTCCAAGACCAATTTTAAAATTGCGAGGACACAATTCCCAAAAGGGGGGAAGGATGTAACATCCCAGGTAAATAAAGAATATTAATTTTTCATATTTATTAATATTTGTTAATAAAGTATTAATATTACTTTAAATGGAACACTATGCTTGATGGCGTACCCAATACGCAACAACGATTTTCTTTGAAATCTTACGTTGCAGTCTCATAATAAAATAATATTATTTTAAATGGTAGTTAACGCGTAGCCGTTTTATTAGAGGGAATGAATATAAATAACTAAAATATGATTATATATGTTTGTTAAATGTTTTTACATTTATCCAATAAAAGATAAAGGCTTAAATAAGAAAGGAATTCAATTTTAAGTATAAATACTCTAAAATTCACTAAAAGGTCGATTTATCACCTTTTGATGGTGAAACCTCTTTAATATAGTTTTTGTCACTCTTATACATTCTTTTGGACCAAATTAAATTCTTATTTAGAATCGGGACATCATAATTTACTTTGTGTAATTTTTGGTATTTTTCTGATAAAGTTCATTTTCTTACTGAATAGTGAAAAATGTTGTATTTTAATTCAAAACCTCTTTTTAATATAATTTATTTTTATGATTATATTATCGTTTGAATTGGTTTTAAATTCCAATTATAATATATTTTTACTATTTAATCCAATAGTGGTCAATGGAATTAATTTCACTTTGAAATTGGACTTAAACTAGTATCAATCTTTTGATATATATTGTTTCATAAAAACACGCTATTTGTTTTGACAAAGGGAATTAAATTTTAAATTAATTAATTCAAATTATATGTTTTGAATTTTTTAAAATAGACATCATTTTTGAATTCGGAATATCAATAATATCTTAGGGTGAAGTTTTTGTATTTTTCTGAAAAACTTCAATTTTGGATCAATAGTGAAACCACTAAGTGGTAGTTAAAAAACTGCTTTTTCATTTAAATGAAACTTTACAACTTCTGTGATTTTAATTTCAAAAATCAGACATACATGGTTTTCATTTTGATTTAAAATTTGGTTCAATGAGATTAAAATAATTTTTTGGTTAATAATAACTTTTAAGTTTTATTATTCGCGATTAAAGGTATTTAGTGTAATTTAAGGTAAAGATAATGTTATAATAATATGAAATGACCTTGACACATGTTATACCCTTATTGGATGAGCCATGGTCGACCAAGATAATCCATGGGTCAACTTGGGGATCCCATGGAGCTACTTTGGTAGGAAAATGACATTAATAACTTTTTATTTAAAGTTAAAATTAAAATGTCACAAACATGTATTATTTTACTAAAAAAGATTTACATGGGGTAATACAAGTCATATTTTTTACTCTAAATATTCATTAGAAATCTAAAAATATTTCCTACATCATGATTGTTTTTTTATAATTTTTAGACATTAAATAAATTAATTTAATTATGACACCGTGATGATGCAGTGATTACCTCATAAATGAACGATTTAAATAAAATGAGAAGATAAGGTAATATCTAAGTCTTAAACTTTCCACAAACCTATCTGATGGGTTTATTTCGAAACCTTATCACCTTATTCTCTAAATATGTCATTTTGGGACCTTTAAAATCCGAAAATCATTTTATAATAAAGTAATATTTTATAACTTTCCAAGAGTTCCCCTCCCCTTCTCTTATAAAAGGCCACCACATCTACCACCTTACCCACACCTCCCAAGACTTTGGCTCGGCCAAACCCTACCCATATTATCTCTCCACATCCCTCTTCTCATCCTAGAAGCCTTACCATTGGCAAAAAGCTCTTCAAGAAACCCTTTTGGTTCAAACCAAGAGGAGTTACCCGATTTAAAGGTAATGTCTTCACTTGTGTTCTTTTGTTTTATTTTGCTTCTCCAACCCCATAAACTATTTCTATTCATTTAATTTGTAACAACACCAGTATATTAAATATAATAGGATGCTTTTATGTGAATTATTTGAGCTACACTTACACAAACCCTCATCTAATGGTTAAAGAACATTCTGTTTCTGTGGATGGTGAATTTTTGCCTCACGAAACGATGATTGTTCAATCTTCTCTTAACACCTTTCATGGTGGTCATTATGATGTCACTGTATTTTATATATGATATATATGGTATTTATGTTTCCTATATTCTTCTGTATTTTATATTTAAAACATGCCTTTATTCTTTTCATGTTGTGCAAATGCGATAATTTCATACGAGGAAGTGTGGGCTACTGCCCCCTCAAGTGATGTGACTCATTCATGCAATACATGGAATGTATAAAGAATGAAATTAATGAACATATGTGACCTATATAAAATATATATTATACTGTAATTATAATATATATATATCTCTCATTTATTTTTCATTCCATTAATATGACAAAGAAATGAAAGTAGCATTCATGCGTACGTACGGCCTACCGTCTCCATGAACGGTGCATTTCGTTTATTTTTTATCTCCAAATGTTATGGAATAGTATAAAATGAATATTTACTGGATATATATTATATTTAAATCACTAATACTATTCTGTAGATTATTTACTTATGACTACATGGACAATCATTCTCAGACAAGTTCATTTTTGACTCATGTACCAAACATCGACAAAAACATCTGATATGAACTCACATTATTAACCAATTATTTTAACATTATAATATGTTATATGAAATGAATAATAATATTTAAATCAGGTCCTTATGAAATTATAAATTTACCAATGTTTATTATGCATTAATATAAAGAAACGAACAATAAAAGTCGGACTTGAGGTAAGGGATCCAACCTCTCTCTTTCTTTTTAAGTACTCTTTTTTATGTAACCTACTTTAAGCTCCTATTTATTATGTTGGGGGGTGTTCTTTTACATTCCTCTTGCTGTAAATTTTATGTTAATATAATGCGAGACCCTATTTGACTCATCAATCCATTTTTGGAAGTTTTAGGTGGCCCCGTTAGGCTGCCAAATTTTCATAAGGGGATTTTCATCACAATTTTTATTCCCGTGAGATTCATCCTACATTTGCCACTATTTCCTTTCATGTGGTGTATGTACTTCACATTATTTTACTATTTTTATAATATAATCTCATTTATTGGTATTTACATATTCATTTTATGACCCTTCTTTCATTGGGTGTACATTTCGAAAGTTCCGTAATCGGTAAGGGAACCTTTCACACTCCGTTTTTTAAAGACTTATTTTGTTATGTCTTTTAATTTACATATTTTTATGTTGGGTATGTTCTTCAATATCCTTATTGATGTAAATTTTATTTCCAAGTGATGAGATACCATTTTCTCTCTCATCAACTAATTTTATGAATTTTAAAGTGACGCTGTTAGGCTGACGAATTTTACCAAGGGAACTTCTTATCCCAATTTTGATTTCTTTGGGTTCAACATGTAGTTATGGAATATGTCATCCTTTGAAAATGTGTGAATGACCTTTGTTTTTTTTAAACCTAATATCTACTTATATTGGGTGTATTTATGTTTTTCACATATAATTATGAGATTTATTTATCCTTAATTTAAGGATACCTTCTTTAAAAGGGATTTCATCTCCTTTAACATTTCTATTGAGACTTCATTGTTGTTATGCACCAATTCACTCTTATATGGTGTATATACTGTCCTTTGGAATATTATATCATGAATCCCTTTATTCTCATGATATTATAATGTTCTGATTAAATTTTATTCCTCAATTATTGTATTCAAGTGTCTCTCATTTTGTTAAAAACCCTTTATCTAAAATATCATTTTAAATGTTTTAATGATTTATTATTATAAATATTTCTTATTAATATCCATTTTTTCAAAATGTTTTTAAGGATTTATTTATATGGATATTAATGGTTTAAAACTTTAAAAGCTTCAAAGTGGTATGGGACACTTTGATTCAAAAATCTCTTTATTAAATTTTTTAAATGTTTTTGAAAATGGTTTTTAGAATGGATTCATTATTTCAGTATCAAAAAAATGTTATATTGTTGTTGCAATGTGGGAATGTTATCTTTACTTAATGAAAAAGTTATGTGTTGTGATTATGTTACGGTTCTTGTGCATTGTTTATGAAGATGGGTGGTTCCGTGATAAACTAAGGGTGGGTGATCCCGATATAGCTCTCTAATGCATTGGGTAATGCAAAGGAGTTAAACACTAAGGTTTCTCCAAAGATATTTAGGGAATATACTGTGATTGATATTCCAATCATAACCATGAGGGTTAATACCTACGTAAGAATGTTATAAACACCTCAAGTTACCTTTATTTCTTATGATTTCTATTGAGTTATGCATAAATCTTATGATTTCATGAGGTATGTTAAATTGCTTTTGTTTTATGAGTAAACAATGATTTCATTGATTATTATGTATACATGGACTATTGTTTTCTTTCCGTATTATTATAACCCTTACTGAGATTTTTATGCTCATCCCAAGTTTTTTTGAAATGTTTTTCATAGGACATAAAGTGGAATAGGGTCAAGGATGGGATCAAGGAAATATCTTGCTGACTAAAACAAGAAATAGACATGACTCTTTTGTTCAAGAGTTTTTATTTTGTGAAAAAAATGGAAACTGAGTAGATGTGTCTACTTTTTAATCTTTGAGATGTAATAGTTATGTCCTAACTCTCTAAAACTCTAAACCTGAAAAGATCCTCAATGTGAATTATTCAATTTAATTCAAGATTAAGTAATGTTTTAAGGCCGAGTCCTTATAGATAAGAAGTTATAAGTAAAATATATATGGTATTATATGTATTATTATGGTTTTGTAATATATATATATATAATAAATCTATATTTATTATATAGTAGGTTATAATGCGTACGAAGAAATATGAGAATTGAGTTAAGTGTTTATATTGTAATCTGATTTCTTTTCGTGATTCTCAATGCTAAATTTCAATTATGGGAAATTTTATAAATATTATCAAATAAACACAAAATATTTTCTTCTACTCTAGTTATTAATTTAATTTTCTACTAATAATAAAAAAATTCGTTCTTTTTTACTTAAAATGGACCAATTTTTTTAAGAAAACCTGACATTATTTCCTCTTTGGTTGGGAATCATTGTCTTACATGTACAAATTTACTCTAAATTGTTTTAAATATTATTAGTTATATTGTATAATGATTTAATAAATTAATTTTTAAT
Source organism: Viscum album (assembly GCA_963277665.1). Classification (NCBI taxonomy): domain Eukaryota; kingdom Viridiplantae; phylum Streptophyta; class Magnoliopsida; order Santalales; family Viscaceae; genus Viscum; species Viscum album. The sequence continues at coordinate 1,329,984,858 of OY728162.1, forward strand.
AAAATTTTAAATTCTATAAAAAAAATTAAAACGAATCTTATTATCATTTTCTGAATGATGTAATTTTCACTAATGGTCTTATCTGAATATTTGATTCAATGTATATAGCTATTGAAGCTTCATTTCATCACATGGATGAAAATGTGAAAAAGTTAAATACCATTGGAATAATAGAATAAGGTAAATGAAGAAGGATAAGGATCATAAAGGCACCCAAAGTCCATTTTCCCAGGTACCCAAATACATTTTCATCATGTAAGGTACCTATGTGTCAACTTTTACGACCAGCTTATGTGGTAGCATGTGTGAGACACCTAATAGAACCACCTGATCACGATAAACTCTTCACCCAGTGTCAAATATTTTCCTCCAAATAGTACCCAAGGGTCTTAATTTATATCTCTAAAAATTCCTGAAGGCCAACATTGTCTCTTCTCTCCATCGTCCTTCGTCAAACCCATCTGAATCCTTCTAGGTAGCACTATAAAACCTAAAAGAGAGGGGCTTAAAGAGGGATAGTGAAATTAAAGTCCTCCTAGCATTTAGAAATAATAAATACCAATGAGAGGCATTATATCACCCCATGATTAATGAACACTAGTGAGAGTTCCCTTTCTGTAATAAGGGACATATGGGAGCCACCTTCGGGAACATGTTTGGGGACCATTAAAGGCATGAGAAAGGTCTCACCAAATTTTAGTTGCCTAGGTATTCTATCTCCTATAGTTTAACCATCTCTCCTAGATCTAACTACATGAGGGAACCCCTATGTGAACCTCTCTTCGTTCACCCAAACCGCAAACCTGTGCGAGCCACTAATTTGAAATTATTCAAATCCATTCATGGTAGGCCCAATCCTCCTTTCACTCCCTTGACTTAGAGGGATCAAATTGAAACCTCCACCAAAACCTCTTACCTATAACAACCATAATGATAATCACGCCAAAATTTTCTCCATTTGGGTGTGTATTCTTATGCCCAGTGGCTTCCCACACTTCTTCGGTTGGAATGTCAAGGTCCTCGGGGTGCATGTGAGTCTGTATCCTAATGGTCATGAGGAACCATACCCCATAGACAGTATCAAGGAGTTCTTGGTCATTGGAACTAGGGTTAAGAACATAACCTATCCTTATATTCTAAAAAGACTCGGATCCTATAATTCCAAGTAGGGAGGGTTAGGACTATGCTTTCTTTTCCATTCAACATGGAATTTCATCATCCTCTCTCTATTTGGTACCAATTTTAGGAAATCCCTCCTAGAATAATCCCCTTTCCTTTATTATAGGATGTATCACTCTTACTCCTCTTAACCACATGGGAACTAGGTCAGAGATGGGACTGATACCAAATCCCACTCCACTCTCTCATGTTACCTTCCCTTATCATTCTCTATACTAAGGACCCATTAGAGGGAAAAGTGAATTGAGGTAAGTTCCATACCTTCATCTTATTCCACCGTTATCATGGGGCATAGAAAGAGGGAACACTCAATGCCCCATCACTATCCCTTTTGGATTTTCTCCATGTCGACATACATATAAAATTGGATCATGTAGTTGGTCAGATATTTTTTTACGTCTTTTATATCACATTGAGCATGACTCACATGATCTTAGAGGATAATTGTGATCATGAAAACTAAAATATTCCTTCCATTGAATTGAACCATGAAAACTCTGATTCCAATTTTGATCATGATGCATAGGATGCCCACTTAGGTCCTGAGATCAATGGGCATACTCCTTGAGAGTAAACCCCAATAATATTCCCCTTAATCTTGGAATCCTCTTTAGGAGTAAGCCTCTAAACAATATTATAACTCATATTGAGTTAAACACCCATCATGGTCCTATTGAATAGGCATCAGCCATAGAAGTAACCCCAATAATGTCATCCAATTTTCCAACCATCCTTTTCTTGAATAAGCCCCAACTAAATCCTCTCAAAGGTCCATACTTCCCTATGAGACAGACCTACTGAAAGCCTCCATAGGTGAGGTTATTCATAATCAAACTATGGGGTCAATGTTTCCCATCCATAAGGGATATGTATTAATCCACCCTAAGGTCCAAACACAACACCCCAAAACAACCCTATTCTCTCCAAACCATATACCCAATAGGGATTATTTCAACTTGGAAATTCATATCACTACCAGGTTTCCATGGATTCTTGGGAATAAGTCCCACACCAAACCTTGAATGGGAACCTTTTTCCTAGATTTTATTTCCAAATTATACTAAACTATATGGCTAGGTCCATATCACATTACCATAAAAGGTATGATTTTACCCATTAAGTGGTATCGAACTATGTGGGATCTAATTACTTTTGTAAGGATGAATAGGAATCTTGTTTGTGGGTTTGATCCCAAAATCAAAATAACTTCCATAACCCTAGTTAACAATACACTATAGAGTTCCCCAATGAGTGTCTAAGAAACCAACATCATCGTAATAAAGACTATAGAATCTCTACATAGTACAAAAGAGGGTACCACCAATAGATAACCTCCTATACATATAGATATATCTATTGATGAAGAACCTCATATACATACATATGATTCAAAGGTCTATACATTCTAAAAATTTATTGTTAACTCTTGTACGAACAACATCATACTTTATAATTAATAAAGGATTCATAAACATGTCTTAAATCTATAAAATCATCCTGGAGTGGGAAATAATTCCCCCCAAAAGGATGTGATGAGTATGATCTCCCATCCCCTTGACCAATGTGAGTTCATAAATATCATTGGCTAAAATCCCTAATGATCACCTACCTTTGGAAGGCAGGTCCATTTGGATATGGAACCATTGGGTGTTTCGGGTTCTGCAAACAAACTCGATATAACCATTTGAAATAGTGAACCTAAAGTGAATGATTGAACAAAACTTAAAACCCCTACAATAAATCATCAAGAGACCAATTATCCAAGGGGGAAATAGAAAATTGTGAACCTGATGTGAATCCTTAACCATGATGATAATGTAACCCATATGTTCCCATTTTAGTTGATAAATGTGGTCTAGACAAGGCCATCAATCACGCATGTGTTCAGTCAAATGAGATGATTCATTAAAAATGTTTTCTTCTTAATTTTTTCAATACATTCGGGGAAATTACTATCAGAGATCCCTTCAATCCAATGGAATCATTCTAGCTTTCAACAATGAATACTTGGGTTTCATCTCGGATCAGATCTTTATAAACACAAAGGAAGCCATCACCAACCCAACGTCTACAATGTTGGGTCTCTAACTCATTGGTTTGGGAATACTGTCAAAGTGGTACAATCCCGACCCTAGAGACTGCCCAAAATTTCATCCAGTCAACAAATCCAACTGATCATCTTATCAATGATGACTGATGGTCCTGACACAGATGACGTCGACCACCATGTTCATGTTTTTTGAGATCTTATCCCCAGAATGTGACAACCATCCCTTCCCATACCTCAAAGATATGGGTCAAGAGGCCACATATGGCCTTAATATAAAGATATATCTTTCCCCTCCAAGGGCTTTAGACATCAATCATCAACTTCAATTCCATGTAGTAGTAAACCCTCAACATGATGAGGGTTTTTCCCTCAGTTGTCCCACGCAGAACCTTCCAACCTGAGCACAAAAGGTGGCCTTCCATAGATGACAACAATCCAATAGGGATAAGGGTCACACCTTCACGCCCTTTGTAGAATACCACCAACCCAATTTGGTAGAAAATTATGGGCAAGCACATACACCCACCTACCTTCATTCAGCTAGCTAGCGGACTCATCTGTTGGCCATTAAGGAATTCCCTTGTTCCAATATGGTGGAATATTTTGAGTAAAATCATTTAACTTCCTAAGTCTACCAATCCTTATAGAAGAATCATCTAGTAGTACTCAAATAATCATGTCAACCAAGTTTGTTGGAAACCTAGGACTAGGCACACACACTTGTCTGCACTCATCAAACCTATCTACAGCTTTATCTTGAACCACGTCGAGTAGTCAATTCGAACTTCCTGATGATAAGAAAAGGGAAGACTCAACTCTCTTCCCCCACACATGTGAACTATCAGCATCCAATGGTAGGAGATGGAGGATAGGATCAGATAGATACGACCTAATCTAGATATGTAATGGGAATGTATCCCTATTATAGTTACTAAAGTCACCAAGAATATATGGGAAATGGTGATAATTCAAATGTAAATCCCTTCCCACATCCTACAAACTTTCCAGAACATCATAACTATTATGACAGTAGTGGATGAGGGAAAACACATAACGTTGTACCCATGAGTGGGGTGGCTCATCAAAATTTTACCCATTTGCAGATACACACCTTTCCTCCCATCCAACAGGCTCATGTGGAAAACTCCCAAATATTATATGGATAATCGGATTAGGAAAATAAACCCACTATAACTGGAGGTAATTGGACTATCCCAATGGCCAATCCAAGGCAGAAATAAACACCTACCCTTGAAAACCACTTCTCCCAGCAATGTTCATAATCGCTTATAAGAATGAATCCAAAATTAAGAATCATCAAACACCATTGTAATATCGGTATACAATATACAATACGGATCTACCTAATACTACAGTTCTTGAAGTCCTTAGACACTTATCATTGGAAGCTTAAGATCCTACCATCCCATTACCAAATTATGAGACTAGTAATATAAATTCTAAAGGTTTTCATTAGACACATTGCGATGAAGGCTTACTTCATGTCTGCAATATGATCGATCTCGAGAGCCCATATATTGATGATATCCATGACATCCCTCTATGTGACAATAATATCAAGGAAGCAGAGGGTATTCTCATTACTATAATTCAATATAGTGGTTCTCTCTGTGATGGAATTCAGAGAGAATTTCCTCTCCACATTAGTGTTTTACATTTTCAATTGAATTTTGTAATTGGAAATGTAGTGATGTTTAATCTCTCATTTCATGAGGAACTTTTTACAACAAGGCCATGGATTTCTAATGCCATATAATTGGCAGGTGAAATATTTTCTCAACTAGAGGATTGGACAAGGTAAAGTGCATTCTCCAAACAAACCTTGGGTCACATGCCATCAAGTGCAATAGATGAATTCCCTAATAACCTCACTAGTTATGAAAAAGTGGTTGGGAATCATCCACTTTGGTTGGACCAGATAGAGAAACCTATGGAAAAACATGAAGAAGCCATGCTAAATATGAATAAATACTTTGATAAAGAGGATAGTCCAATAATGTGTTGGACTTTATCCATCCCTCGATAAAGCATTCTAGAGGTGTTATTGAATGTTTGTGTGTACGACATTCACCTCAGCGTATAGAAAAATATTCATCACATAAAAGAAAAAGTATTACCAAAAAAAGATTATTAAAGTCGTGTCAATTTAATGGAAGGGTTGAAATGTAAAATTGAATTTTCATCACTCATAGCTTCATGGTATACAAAGATCAAGAAACAATAAGGATCCCTTAAACATTCATAGCTCGGAACATTATTGAGGTTGAAATAATTGATCGCAGATACCCCATATGGTGTTCATGTCAGACGATGGGGTGCACATGGAGCATTTTATTTAACTACACTCCCTAAACAGAAAATCCTACTAAAGTTTGTAATGTGAAATAATATAGCTTCAGACAGTCTTAAACAAAAGAAATCTATTCACAACCAATGATAAGATATGAAAAAATAGGACACAACCAAAACTCAGTAACTTTAAGCCAGAAAAGAGCAGTTTTTTAAAGACAATTATTTAAATATTACGATAATATCAAGCAAGACTCTCACTTAGATAACGTCATCCATTAGATTGCATAAATATCATAAATTACACAATGAACTTAAATAATGGGTGATTCAAGTGCATGAAGAATCATGCACTCAACCCATGTTTGAGGAAAACACTATAAAATACTAAGATTAGTCATTGTAATATAATCCATCACAGTTTAGAAGAAACCCCAACCCATTGGACTCGGTTTCTTTTTTAACCCAACCCTTGAGGTCAGTCAACTAGGACAGAAGGTTTGTCCAATAGGAATAGGAATAGCCCCAGCCCTCTGGGTTGGGAGGATTTTCACCCCCAAAAATCACCTCCTTTGTGGGAATTAGTTTTCTCTCAATTTGGGAAGATACTATAGAATGAATCCTCTTAGTTTTTCCCATCTCGTGATCTGGTTCCACTGCTTGGAATTTGCATGACTAAATTATCTGGGGGTTCTCTTCAAGTTACTATCCACCAAATAGCTAACTGAAAATCAAAAAAGTAGAGAATAAGGCCTTATGTATAACATATAATAAGATATTCCCACTAATAAACTGATAGAATTAATACAATTCATTTTGAATTAGTGAATTGCATCAATGCCTCCCTTATAGAGTCTACTAAACACAAGGCTGATTTAGAGGAGTCATGTGAGGAAATTCCAGTTCATGACATGGTGCACACAAAAACAATTGAAGAAGGTGTGTGTAACTGAAACTATAGTACTTCCATGAATTTTTTCACTCCCTATAAGATTCCAAATTTACCTAATTGAATGGTACCCAACATGTAAAAGGTAAGGGTCAAAACACGTATCACCTCCATTGTGGAGAAGTTAGAAACATTTATCTAGAAGAAAGGTTCGATCAGTAAGATAAAGAAATGAAAAAATTGAGGAGACTCAATGTATAATTAATCTTAGGTATCCTTCCTATTGCACATGTTAAGAAATTAGATACTCAACACGCACTTCTAGTTTACGCACCTCAACGAAGAGGGTTGTCCAGAGAAACTGATGCAGATCTGGAACATCCACTCAACATAGGATACCAACCACCAATATTTATAGATCATGTAGTAGGAGATCTAGAATTCCATATATTTTGTACAAAAATAGAGTAGGTTCAGGAATGTCCATATTTGTATGCCCATATTGGTTACCCATGACAGATACCAGTAGCACCGCCACCAGTGGTCCTACCAGTAGTTGCACCTGTTTAGGATCGAGTTGTCATTATCATTCATGCTTGGGATTATCCATACATTCCTAGAATGATTATTAATACTATTAAGGCGATAATGGCCCGATTGGAATCCAAGAAGAAATGGAATGTGCAAATACACCCTGAAATGAAACCCTACCCTGATTGGGTAGATCTGACTCTTCCTATGCTAAACTTTTTGAATACCACATTTCCCAGGTTCAATGCCCCAAGAGATCATGTGTAGCACTTTATGCACTTAGTATTTTATTGTGATCTCATTATGTGTAACCCTTAAAAATATTCATTAAAACATAGGTGCTTCATGCGATCACTCTAAGGACCAGCCTTCATGTGGTACATAATTTGGAAGTCTCAATCAATCACTATATGGGAAGTCCTCCGTCTGAAATTCATTTTCCAGTTCGGTTCAATGCTATTGAAGACAATAGCCATCAATATCATAAACTCTAGATAGTGAATGAATGAAAGAGTATCATATTTTATTGTTAAGTGGAAAGGACTCACATACTCCTTAAACCTATGAAATGATAACATATCCTCTAATTGATCTTCCATATGTTTAGTGAATATTCATAGAAGATTGTTCACACCGTTGATCCATATGAAATATACAGGATGGTTTTGAGACCTTGTGTCAATTGGTCAACAGGTGGAAAACTCCATGGTAGAAACCAAATAAATGTACTAAGTAATTCCATTAACTCAAGTATGCAGAGCCGGAAAAGAAGAGGCCGCTACAATTACACTTAAACAGGCCCATGTATCCACCCCTACTTCAAAGCCTACACCTTATTGTATGACTGAACCCCATGAACATTAGCAATAACTCCCACCTCATCAAGATGATTAGAGATATCATAGGAAGAAGTAGTTTTAGAGGATGGAAAATAAGGTCTATTCTTTTTGAAATGACAAAGTCCTCAGATACTTCATCTCAGCATTTTAAAACAACATGGTCATGTTACCAAAGATCGGGAAGCCCAGTAAAGAAGGCAATGAAGATTTCGAATATATTTCCCCTTTAATAAAATTTTAGGGAACCACATATAGTTTTTTTGTCTTCAAAGACTTCCTACAAAATATGGTGCACATCAAGCAATTGAAGTTGAAAAATTCACCAGCTCAGGTTTTGTATGATTTGAACATTAATCCAGAGGAGGAAAATAAATGGAAAGAGGTTAAGAGAAATATTGAATAGAATTATAGTGACTATATAGTGAGGAAAATAGTCAACTAGACTCATAATATTCTCTGAACATAGTTGAAACATCCAATTGTTCCTCCATCCACTTCTACTACAATAAAACCAACTTCATCGTCATCTCAATCCTATGAAGGCCAACCCTCTGAGAGGCATCATGGAAGGAGGCATAAGAAGAAAAAATAAGAAAATTAACCTACCTCAAAGACAATTTTTTCTTTAACATTATCAGAATTCATACCAACATTCCCAAAATCGCGGGCACTACCCCTCCAAATGACACAATGAGATTCAACCCTCCATATGAAATCTTCATTATATGAAAAGTTGATTTTATATTCTATTAATGTTATTCACATATTGGATCCCTTCACAAAAGATGATTCTGATTACAATCCTGAATTTCCCACACTTCATTGGGGAACTAGGGTAAGAGGATTTCAGAAACAATGGCATAAGGGAGGATTCAATTGAGCCAGAAGTCACTAAATTTACCATTCCCTTGCTCAAAACATATCTGTATCCAAAACTCATTAAAGGGATCTCTAGAAAGCTCATTAGGATCAAGAGAATACCTACATTCATGATAAGACCATCCCTAACACAATTTTCCTAGAAGATAGATTAGAGGATTTGTCATCATTTGATCAACTCTAGCATGTAGGTAGACCCAACTGGCCTCACCCTCGAGGGGTGGAAGAACTTTTGACTCTTACTCCAAGGGATGGTCCATTTACATCGGAAACATCATCTCCAAAATTTGTAGGGTAATTGATGTTATATCTGATGATCCTTTATTGATAATGGATCATGAGTCAAAACCATTCCAGTCTGGATGCGTCACCAACTGGGTTTCAATAAATCCAACATGTCTCCCTCCACTATGATGTTACAAGGTTATGTAAAAAATGAGCAACAACCTCATGGTTAGATCACACTCAAAACTCAATTCATATATATCATGTTTGATAGGATATAGCATTCAATGCCTTACTAGGAACAACTTAGTTGCATTAGCATGTGGACATTCATTCATCATACCACCACTATTTCAAATATTGTATCAGTGGTCAAATTGGGACATTTCATGGTAAATAGGCCCCATTAAAATTCTATGAGTCACAGTACATTGATGCATGGTTCTAGCACACAAGTGAGGGAAATAATCTATGGTTAATAATGTTACTCAGATTAATTATCCAAAGGGTATGGATATGATCCCAACTAATCCTTTCAAGTAGCTCAGTGTAGAATATGTGATACCTATCAATCAAATCAAAGGGGTAGGCCAAAATTTAAACACTCATTTAGTAGCCTCTCAAATTCCATGCCTAACAACTAAACTTGAAAGTATAGGAGAAGTCATCAACCCTTCGAGCAGTGATGAAATCCTGGATGAAAAAGTCTTCATTCTATCCCTTAAGCTTCACCAAATCCATGTTTCTTCATCAATTCTGGATGAATTTTTCACTTCAATGGGAAAAGATAAAGATTCTCATTAAAAGTATCTTATCTCCCCTTTGGTGCCCCATAAAGTCATTCTGTCATCGATTGTTCCCAAAATGATTGTTTCACCTTCTGGATGTCGAAATGATGATTTCTACCCCTTAATCAGAGATTCTTTCTTCATCGATTGCCTCCAAGTTGAAGGAAAAAACAAGTAAAGACAGTGGAAAAAAGAATAATATGAAGGCCTTAGGGATAAACCTATAGCATTTGAGGATGGATTCTTCATGATTGTGTATGAACTCAGAGAGATAAATCTGTGTACAGAATAATATCTATGACAAACTCTGATTAGTGTAGACATGTATACAAAATAACATGATATATACACTTCCTTTTAAAGTATCATTAGGATATTTTTTCCAAAAACTACACATAGATTCTTTGTAACACCCAAATATTCCACGGTACGCTTCTCTTTGAATAATACAATAGCGTGTGTTGTACGGAACTTCGAGTTCTAACACGCCACAACCAATCAAACTAGCCGTTATGAAAAGTAATACCCACTTTTTTGAAATATTATAAATTATATCTTTCAAAATGGACTTTATTTTTGGATTTGGAATATCGAAATTATCTTAGGGTGATTTTTTGGTATTTTTTGGAAAACATTCAATTTTTGATGAATAGTGAAAACACCGATTTATAGTTTAAAACCGAATTTTTAGTTAAATAATTAGTTATTTTATATGAATTTATTTTAGGTCAAAATAGATACATAATACCTATATAAGTTCAATTTAATTAATTGGATTTCTTTTTTAATAATTTTAGATATATAAAAGTTTTATTGAACTTTTTACCGTCTTTTACACACCTCCTAGGAGCATTTGAAAATTTACATAAAATTTAATTTTACCACATCTTTGAGTTGAATTTTAAAAATCTGAGAGACATGGTGGAAATCAGTAAGTAAAATTTGGTTCAATAAGATGAAAATAATTTTTCTTGAATAGTAACTTTTTACTTTTATTTACCACGGTTAAAATTAAACAGGGTAATTTAGGGTAAAAATGAAATTATTATTACCCTAACACATGTCCTAATTATATTGGATATGTATAATTAGACCAAAAACAACCATATGTATAAAATAATAACCTTTTTGGTCCACTTGGATTAGATTAGACATTTATTATTATTTAATTCAAAGAAGAGTTAAAAAAGTTAAAATCAAAGTTTAATTACTAAAAAAAATTAATATAGGGGTACACATAAGAAAAATTCAACTATAAATATTCATTAGAAAGATAAAATGATTTTCTAATTAATGTAATTTTATTTATATTTTTTATACATTAAATAATTTTATTTATTTATGACACAATGAAGACGAAATAATTACCTAATTAATGAAATATTAAAATAATTGATATTATAAATATCCAAATAAATGTAATTTGAGACATTTCATGAATTAAACTAATTCTATAGTTTAATATTACATATTAGGGTTGTTTAGATTAATTTTTTTCAAAGTAATAATTCTGTTATGAATTTAGCAAAAACAAAATACCAAATAGTGTCAAAATTGACATAAAAGAGTTTTTAAAACAAATATTATATTATTAATTGATATTCTATTTGTAAAAATCTAAGGTTCGGCCAAAATACTTATATAATGATAGGTGTATCATTAATGAACCACATGGGGTTCTCTTGAAAATATATAGTAAGTTTATTAACCATATAATATAAAACTACAAAGAGACGTGGTAAATGCCAAACTATTTAACTAAGAGTTAAATCTAAAAGATAAGGTTAATATAGTGACCCAAACCTGTCTAAAACCTATTGGTTCAGTGGTTTTAGACGCATCACCACGTTATCCTTTAAATAATCCATTTTTGTGCCATTATAAACCGAAAATGATTTTATTATAAAATAATATTTCTAGCTTTTCCTAAGGTGCCCCTCACACCTCTTATAAAAGAGAACTCCACCTTCTCTCTAATTACCACCTTCAAAGAGATTTGGCTCGGCCAAACCCAGACCAAATACCCTCTCAACTATCCTACCTTAATCCTAGATGCCTTACTTTAGTCGGAAAGCCAACCTAGGGATCCTTTTTAATCAAATCAAAAGGAAGAACCTGAAGAAGAGGTAAATATTTCATCACCTATTTCAAGTTCCTTTCTTCTTCCACTTCCTATTTCTTTTTTTTCCATTATAAAATAATAACTCTAGTATATTCTATATACGGTTACTTTATTATAAATATGGTACAAACATATTCATTATTCTATCCATATTTTGAATGACATGTCACCATATGTGCGTACGTACGGCTTAACGTCTCCACATCGTGGTGTAATTGTTATTCAATACATTATTATTTGGATGGGTATAATAATGATGTGTAATTGATGTAAATAATAAATAGAACATGATAATGATTCTGTATATATTATATACCATCAAATTATATATTATTTTAATATCAAAAGAATGATATTGTCGCTCGTGCGCACGTACGGATTACCGTCTCCATGAATGCGATGAGATTCATTACCAATCGTATCCATTCAAGACTAATTTTCATTTGATGATTAAAAATAATGTTAAAAAAATTGATATCATTCTATATATGAATAAGATACATCCCATCCATAACAAATATGACTCACATAACAAATAACAAAAAGGCAAATGAATCTTTTAACACTCGAAACGACGATAATACTAAGATATTATTAACAAAGCAATGTTAAAAGATAATATATGATATCATATTAATTTATATGATTCATGTATAATTTAATAACAATTATTTAACCATTATATAGGAGTTTAACCTACCCTCGACCAAGGAAAATTTCAAGGTAAGGGTTAATTCTACAATCTCTCTATTAATCGAGGTTGTTTTTACGTAAGTATCTACTGGGACATCTTTATCATCCACATCCATGCTTCTAAAAAATGTATTTCGAAACCATTTTACTATCTACTAGACAATGGGTTAAATTCATTTATACCCTTATTTGACCTTATATGTTCTGAAAGGAATCTTTCCGTCATTTTCCAAATAAGGTACTTTATGACTTTTCGACAAAATTAAAGTAAGAATATTGTTTTAACTTATATGGAGGGTGCGGCTATTTTTCGCCTTTATAACATCGTCGAAGCTTCCCTTACAAGATTATAAGAATATTTTCAAAATAAATGTTTCCTTTATAATTATGTGACTCTTAAATGATTTCAAAATAGAAAGAGATATTTCTCTAAAAAAAATTTTGATTTCATGTATGTCAACATCCTTTGATGGATTTTAAGTTTATTTGAAGTTGATTTATTATGATACAAAACATCCATATTGTATTGAAGGTTTTGTGATATGTTTGACTGTGGATGTGCAATTTTTATACCATTCATGGTTTATGGTAAAAGTATTGATATTTATTATGCTAGTTTTAATACGAATGTTTATGTTATATTTCAGCCTTTTCATATGAGGAATGTATTGGACTTAGTAAGTGACGAGTGGAGCCCACTATAGCTCCTTGATGAATCGGTAGGTCTCATGAGACAACTAGATGTGGAATTGGCTGAGGCCTTTCCCATTTTGATATATGGTTTTAGTTGAGGCCTTAATCATTTTTAGATGTCTTGGTCGAGGCCTTGAAAAAATGTTTCAGAATGTCCGACATTATACATTCCCTCACTATGAAAATAAAATTGATGGTTCATGTGGTCATTCGACTAGTAGAATAACCATGATTATGTTTTATTATGGCATTATTTACTCAACTCTTATTCCTACCATAAAAGTATTCATGTTTTTTATTGGTAAAGGCATGTGGTTTCAATTATTCACCATGATTAATATTTATGTTATCTTTGTCTGTATTGTTTACCCTTACTGAGCATTTGAGTTCACCCCTTTCTTATGTTTCATTTTCCCAGGATATGAAGAAGTTAGTTATGAGTGACTTGCAGGCATAATCTAGGAGGCTTGGATGTTTCTAATGGAATAAATTAATGTTGTATTTCTTTTCAAGTTCTAAAGTTGAACTTATGTATGAATCTTGTTTTCAATAATACTAAATTGTTCGGTCTTTCGAGACATGATTTCCTTGTGATCATGCCAATGTTATGTAATAATGCACCGAATCTGGGTAACTAGGGTCGGGGTGTTACATGTTTGGTTTCTATCCTAAGGTGACCTCTCACCGCATTGTTTTTTCAGAAGACCCTAGAGTGTATAAATAGGTTTCCAGATGGACACACCCAACTCATGCCTCTAAAATTGAGGATAAAGTGGACAAGATCGTCAATTCCCACACCATCTAAGAATATAAGTATCAAAAATGTCTATCCAATATTGTCTAGGAGAAGAACAATAAGGGGAATGTGGGATTTTTCATCGATTTTAGATATATCAACTGACATTTCCACAAAGATGACTTCCCAGTTCTAATCATTGAACTCCTCATTTATGTAATATAAATTTATCAATCTATCTTATTCATGTATGGATAATTTGTTCATAGAAAAATTTATTTGTCCCAATAAGATGAGTAATTCACATCCTTTAATACCCTCTAAGAAGTATTCTTTTATCGGTTAATTTCATTTGGCTTATATTACATTGGCACCACATACCAGTGTGTTATACATTGCATCTTCAGACCCTTTTGGAAGAGTTTAATGAATGTTATGTTTATTATTTGATGGTAAAATACTGGAAAAAAAATTAAAAACTCATCTGATGTGGAAACCATCTTCAACACTCTTTGACAACACATCCAAATGATAAACCCCTTTAATAGTGATTTCAGGGTACCATTCGGGCAATTTCTCTTCTTTATTGTATTCCATCGTAGCATCAAAGTATAACCTATGAAAAGTAATAATATCCTTAGAATTTAACCTCCTCTAAACCTAAAATAGTTTATAGGAATTTGAGGACGCGTGGCCTATATATGACGCTTTATAGCTAACCTTGAAGGAAAGTGTTTACCATTCACCAAAAAGATAAAGAAGATGTTCATGTTTCGAAGGAGTGATTAATGTCCGGAATCAATTGATAACCTCTAGAAATATCTCTTGAGTGCACTAGTAATAATTCCACCTATAGAAGGAAATCCCCTCATTATATATGTGACTTCCCTGGAATAATCATTAAGAATATTGATCAAAATAATGATGTTAGTAATAAAAATAACCTTTATTATCTTAGTCTAACCGTTGTCAAAGTTGGGACTCGTTATTCTGGTATCAAGAAAGGCTTCCTTGCATTAATCTTAACATCTCAGAAGTTGAAAAACTATCTGCATCACCATGATGTACACTTGGAATCTCATAATAACCCACTCAAATTTATCCTCAGTCATCCTATACTGATAGTACATTTGGCATAGTCGGTACTTATTTTATAGTAGTTTGATATGTAGTTCATGCCTCATAACGTAGTGAAAGGTCATTCCTTGGAAGATTTCAACATCAAACACCCATCTATATGAGAGACACCATTAAATACTGAACTTCCCATCAAAGATATATTCTCTATTGATAAAAGGACCCAAACATGGGAAATTTATTTTGATGGTGGATTCAGGAGTCTAATGGGGAAGCGAATGGAATACCCTAAGCTCAACAAAGTGGGGTTACAGATTTTTCTTATCTCCTCAAAGAAGTAAGTCTTTTCATACTCCAACCTATTCTCAGAATGTTTTTCCAATAATGAGGTCAAATATTGGGCCCTCATTACCGGTCTAGAATTGGAACTCCAAATATTAGAGAAACACCTATCAGTGAAATGTGACTCGGAGTTGGAAATAAAACAAATCAAAAAAGATTAAAATATTAGAAAAATGATCTAATTTCCCTATGTGATTATGTATGAGGGTTAATGGAAGATTTCCCCTCATAGAAAATGTTGACTCACATCCCATGATCACAAAACACTGATTTCGGTTCATTGTTAAATACTGTCACAACCCAAGAGAATTCAAATAGAGATGAAGCAGTCATCATCATTGCCCATCACCATACGGTCTCACCTTTTGGTCAATTAATAGTAGAGGATATTAATGAAGTTATCCCTATCCCTAATCCATGTGGTCCTACCATGGGATGGATGACACCCATCATGGGATATCTTCAAGATGGAGTGCTCCCACCAAACATAGCAGGGAGAGTGAAATTTCGGGGGTGGGTAGTCAACATTACACTTTTTGATGGCCCAAATCACTAAATGGTCCTATACAATAGAGGATTTGATGGTGTTCGTTTCATATATATTGATGGGGAAGAGATTACAACTATCATTCAAGAGTCAGTGCAACGCCCCGACCCCAGCTACCCAGAGTCGGTGCATTACTTCGTAACATTGGCATGATCACAAAAGATCAAGTCTCGAAAGACCGATTAGTTTAGTAGCCTTGGAAACACTAGATACATTCATAAACATTACATTACATCATAAAGTGAAAAACTACAATAACAAAGTCTCCATAGACCACACTCATATCCTCTTCTGACAATCCCGGCAGGTCATTCATAAAATACTTCTTCACATCCTGGAAAATATTAAAACATTGAAAGGGGTGAGCTCAGATGCTCAGTAAGGATAACAATATTGCGGAAGCTTTCATAAATAAATATCAACATTTAAGGCAATGTATAACTAAAACAAAAGCCTTTTAAACATGCACTTCAACATAATATGTCAAAAGTAAAATGAAATAATGCCATTACATACTCACATGGATATTCTACTAGACGAATAATCACATGAAATATCAATAACCACTTTCATAATGAGGGAATGTATAATGCCAGACATTCTGAAACATTTTGTCAAGGCCTCGGCCAAGACGTCTAAAATGATTAAGGCCTCGGCCAAAACCATAAATCAAATTGGGAAAGGGCCTCGTCCAATTCCACGTCTAGTTGTCTCATGAGACCTACCGATGCATCGAAGAGCTATAGCGGGCTCCACCCGTCACTTATTAAGTCCAATACATTCCTCATATGAATAGGTTTAAACATATCATAAACCATAACATAATCGTATCACATAAAACATGCATAAAGGAAACATAACATTTCCACATTTCAATCACAAGATATCAATACAACACATTGTTATAATAAAAACGCTTTCAAAAAAATTTTCAATTCCAAAATAAAAGAAAGTTAAAACTTCGTATTTATTTTTCATTAAAAAAAATGATGGCTTGTAGAGGAAGTCGAAACTCAAATAATGGTCACGGCGGCGGAGAAGTCGTTGTCGCCGCATAAGTACGGAAAAACATTCCCTTTTTTTGTTTAGCAAAATGCTTCGTATAAAAAAGATTCCTTTTGAATAAACGTAAAAGTCAAAGGGGTTTATACACCATATAAAAGAAATTTGTGTATAAAACCAAATATGCCTCAATGAAAGGGATTGAGACGAAGTCCTTAAAAAGTTCATTTTTTTAAATAAAGTACATCTATAATGTGTATTCACTATAAGTACACATAAATAATGTAAAAATACAAGATAGGACATAATAATATCATGACATAATTTGAAAGTAGGAGATTAACCCAAAGAATGGAAGTTGGGTTAAGAAATTCCCTTACCTTGCGTCTTGTCCTGACTCGACCGTTATTTAACCTCCTGAATAATAAACTAGAGTTAATTTCTATTTACTTAAGAACCTTTTTCATGTTCATTATTCCTTTTATATCCCTTATTTCCATGTTATGAACATTATGTAATTATTTAAGTTAATAACGGTCGTTTTTTCGATCTTTGGTACTTGAGTCAAAAATAAACTTCTTATAATTACAAGTTGTTCATGTGGTGAAATATCCATTATATCCAGAATTATATTCATGATGTAGATATCATATATATCATATATATACAGTATATACATTCATTCATAATGTCACGTAACATTTAGAGGTAAGAAATGAAATGCACCGTTCATGGAGACGGTAAGCCGTACGTACGCATGAACGCTACTTTCATTTCTATCTCATATTTAATGGAATGGAATCATAATGATATAAATTTATAATATAATTACAGTATAATATAGTGTATAATACCATTTAATCCATCCTTTATACATCCCACATATGGCATTAATGATTCAAATCACTTTGAGGGGGCGGTAGTCCGCACTTCCTAAAATGAAATTATCGCGTTTTACCCATATTGGAAATCATAAATTATGCCATAAATGAGAAATACAGAAGCATAAGTAAAACATAAACACATTATATATCATATATAAATATAGTGACATCTTAATGTCCACCTTTGAAGGTGTTATATGAGTGTTGAACAATCATCGTTTTGTGAGGCAGAAATTCGCCATCCACAGAAACCGTATGTTCTTTAACCATTAGATGTAGGTGTGTGTGAGTTTAGCTCGAATACTTCTTATAAAAACATCCTAGTATATTGAGGATACTGGTGTTGTTACAAAAGAAATTAATAAAAAGAGTTTAGGGGGTTGGAGAAGAAAAATAAAACAAAACAACATTAGAGAAGACATTACCTCAAAATCGGGTAACTCTTTTTGATTTGAGCCAAAGGATTCCTTGGGAAGAGTTCTGCCCAAAGTGAGGCTTCTAGGAGTAATAGGGAAAAGTTGGTAGAGTATTTGGGCATAGGTTGGCCGAGCCAAATGGCTTGAAGGTGTGAATAAGGTGGGAGAGGTGGGGGCCTTTTATAAGTGGATATGAGGGGCACTCTTGGAAAGTAAAGAAAAGTCACTTTATTATAAAATGAGTTAAGGATTTTAGAGGTCCCACACTTATATAATTCGAGGATAAGATGATAAGGGTTCGAAATATACTCATACAATAGGTTTTTGACAAGTGTACGCTTTGGAGTTTACATTATCTTTCCATTTTATTTAAATCGTTAAATATTGAGGTCATCGCTGCATCATCATGATGTCATAATTAATTTAATTTATTTAATGTCTCAAAATTATAAAAAAAATACTATGATGTAGGAAATCGTTTTAGCTTTCTAATGAATATTTATAATCAAAATTTGGACTTGTGTAACCCCACTTAAAAACTGTTTTAGTAAAACAACTCATGTTTGTGTCAATTTAATTTTAACATTAAATATATATATATTAATGTCATTTTCCAACCAAAGTGGCTCCATGGGGTCCCCAAGTTGACCCATGGGTTGTCTTGGTCGGCCATGACTCATCCAATAGAATTAGGACAAGTGTCAAGATCATCTCATATTATTAAAACATTATTTTTACCTTAAACTACACTAATTACCTCTAATCGCGATTAAGAACTTAAAAGTTACTATTCACCAAAAAAATTATTTTGATCTCATTGAACCACATTTTACTTCTTAATGACAACCATATATGTCGGATTTTTGAAAATCAAATCACAGAAGTGGTAATATTTCATTTAAACGAAAAATCAGTTATTTAACTACCACTTAGTGGTTTCACTATTCATCAAAAATTGAAGTTTTTCAGAACAATGCCAAAATTTCACCCTAAGCTATAATTGATATTCCGAATTCAAAAATGATTTATATTTCACAAAATTACAAACATATAAGTTGCATTAATTAATTTTATAATTAATTCCCGTTGTCACAACAAATAGCGTGTTTTTAAGAAACAATTTATATCAAAAGATTACCAATTGTTTATGTCCAATTTCAATGTTAAATTAATTATAATGACCACCATTGGATAAAATGGTAAAAATATATTCTAATTATACTTTAAAACCACTAAATATTATAATTTATCACTATGAATTATTTTGATTAAAAAAGTTGTTTTTAAGTATTTTTCACTATTCATAAAAAATTAGAAGTTCTCAGAAAAATAACAAAAATTCAACATAGGCTAATTTCGATATTCCGAATCCAAAAATGAAGTCCATTTTGAAATATAAAATTTCTATAATTTTAAAAAGTGGTTATTACTATTCATAACGGCTACTTTGATTAATCGTTGTGTTTTAGAACTCGAAGTTGCGTACAATGCAAGCTATTGCATTATTGAATGAGAAGCGTATAATGGAAGCTCGGGGTGTTACATTCTCCCCTCTTTCAATAAATTGCATCCTCGCAATTTGAAAATTTTTTCTTTGAAAATAAAAGGTTGAAAAGAGAAAATACCTTTGTGGAAAACCCACATCGGAAATAAGATTAATAAAATTTAGCCTTAATAAGAGGGAAATGGAAATAAGAAAGTCACCACCAAATTATGATCTCGATAAGGAGAACATTGGTGGAAATTAGAGACATATAATTGGAGGAAAAACGTAAATATTTGTAGGGAGTGATTGAGGTCATCAATCACAATCAACTGTCAAATTGAGGGCCTCAAAGCCTTCAATCTATGTTGATTTAAAATATCTTCAGTTCAACAAAACATAAGGTATTAGGATAACAAATTTTTGTTTAATATCCCTTTACTAAAGTTTAAGAATTAATTTATTCATTGAATAAGAGATAGGTATATATATATTTATGCTTGACAATTAGAGTTTCAACCTTCAACTCATCTTTCACTCAAAATGATAATAGAACTCAAAAATATTATACTTATCCTAATTGTATAAGGTTCCAAATATTAACACATACCATTTAGATTAGTAAAATTATTTTGTAATAACCAGGGACTTCCTGTAGGCTAGTGGTTGGAAATAAGGGCCTGTCGCACTATGGTTGTGGGTTTGATTCCTGCAGCTTTGTCCGACACGACGGGTTATTCCCCACCCTGCAGGTTGTCCTTTTCCTAAAACTATAGTATCATAATATTCCAAAAATAATCTTCATAAATTTTTTAACCTTAAACAATACTATCCAAAGATCAACTTAATCCACTCCAACCTTTATAGTTATCCAAAATACCCCTGTCCAGACTTTCTCTAAAAGGTCTCTTAATTCCAAAATCAATTTATCAGATTCCCCAAACAAAGTAAAGTTTCTCTTATTGTCACATACTAAAAATATAATTACCTTCATCATATTAAAACCTTACTGAAATCAACAAGTACTGCAGTACAATCCTTATATATATATCACATTATTCTAATAACCAGAATATAATCCATGAGTCCAAAAGCACCATTACATTAGTTATTCTGCTTCAACTGTAGTAACAGCATAAGATTGTCCTTGATCCCTTGACCTTTTCTAAGGTAAGTTTCCCTGACGCTTAGTACATTCATTTGCATAATGCCCCATTTCTCTACAATTATAGCATTCAACATTGATAGCCTCTTTCATTCCCTTGCAATCATGCGCCTGGTGACCTTTTTCTCCACATTTATAACAAACTCCCATTCCTTTTAGGCAAGTACCAGGGTGATTCTTCCCACAATTATCACATAATGGAAAATCCTTCTTTCCCTTTTTACCATTTATCTGTCTCTTGTTCCACAGTTCTCTTCTTCTCTTGCTTTACTTTATTGTCATAAGATTTAGAGAATTCCTTTTCTGTCTTGATAGCACATGAGACAATGTCTTCGTACGACGAGAAGGTTTGTGAGACTAATGCTCGACGAAGAAATGGTTTTAACCCATCAAAGAAATGATCAATCTTACTTATTGGGTTACGTATATAATCTGCAGCATGCCTCGCTAACCTTGTAAAGTTGGCCTCATACTTTGCGACATTCTCATCCTCCTTTTGTCTCAGACTCAAAAATTGCCTTTCCATATCCGCTCGATGGTCTTGAGGAAAGTATTTTTCTAAGAACAGCTCTTTGAACTCCTGCCATTCCATGTTTGTTAATTCATCATCTTCCTTTGTGTTTTGAATTAGTGACCACCATTGATCGGCATCTCCAGTGAGGCGGTAAACTACCATGACAACTTTCTCCCTTTCACTACTCCCCAAGGCATGGAATATTTTCTCTAAGGAACTTATCCATTGCTCAGATACTATAGGATTTGTACTCCCATTGAAGGTTGGTGGTTGTTGCCTCATGAAGCGGTCTAATATTGATCCTCCACGTTGTGGATCAGGGTGCTCCATACGAGTAAGGTTATTATTCATAACCTGAGTGAGCTGTCCCAGTATGGTAATAAGTTGATCAGCACCAGTTGTATCTCCAGATCCACAATAATTATCTTGATCAGGAGGGCAATCCCTACACGGAGTGCGTACATTGATACGGTTTCCATTCCTTCCACTAGGCGCCATTTCTAAACAATGGCATAAACTAGATTAGTTTATGAATCAAAATACACAATTCCATACTTTTAAAATACTTAACATAAATTGAACTATTTATGGATATAATCCATAATCATTAAAATGTTTTCTTTTAGGAAGTAGGTACTCATAACCCTTCATAGTGGTTTGTAAAGAAAACGAGAATTATCCTAAGCATATCCCCCGGGAGTGTCGTAACCAAGAGTGCAGCAAGGCCCGTTTTCGTGCACCAGTTCCCGTTCGAGTCTATCTCAAAGCAGTGTTTTCGGGTTTTACCCCTAGGTACATCTGTGCCAGAGCCGCCT
This sequence comes from Viscum album, assembly GCA_963277665.1. Classification (NCBI taxonomy): domain Eukaryota; kingdom Viridiplantae; phylum Streptophyta; class Magnoliopsida; order Santalales; family Viscaceae; genus Viscum; species Viscum album. The sequence continues at coordinate 1,330,007,037 of OY728162.1, forward strand.
CTACCTGCTCGTATCCAGACAGGGGTGTATTGCTCGGAAAAATCACAACATCTCTACAATACCAAAATTTTAGGAAGTTCTTCTATACTAATCCTCAAAGTTCATCTTAGGTCTACGTGCTCTAATCAGAGTTTGTCTAAATCTAGCTTCCAAGGTTAGTACTAAACTGCCTCTGATACCAACTGTAACGCCCCGACCCCAGCTACCCAGAGTCGGTGCATTACTTCGTAACATTGGCATGATCACAAAAGATCAAGTCTCGAAAGACCGATTAGTTTAGTAGCTTTGGAAACACTAGATACATTCATAAACATTACATTACATCATAAAGTGAAAAACTACAATAACAAAGTCTCCATAGACCACACTCATATCCTCTTCTGAAAATCCCTGCAGGTCATTCATAAAATACTTCTTCACATCCTGGAAAATATTAAAACATTGAAAGGGGTGAGCTCAGATGCTCAGTAAGGATAACAATATTGCGGAAGCTTTCATAAATAAATATCAACATTTAAGGCAATGTATTACTAAAGAAAAAGCCTTTTAAACATGCACTTCAACATAATATGGAAAAAGTAAAATGAAATAATGCCATTAAATACTCACATGGATATTCTACTAGACGAATAATCACATGAAATATCAATAACCACTTTCATAATGAGGGAATGTATAATGCCAGACATTCTGAAACATTTTGTCAAGGCCTCAGCCAAGACGTCTAAAATGATTAAGGCCTCGACCAAAACCATAAATCAAATTTGGAAAGGGCCTCGGCCAATTCCACGTCTAGTTGTCTCATGAGACCTACCGATGCATCGAGGAGCTATAGAGGGCTCCACCCATCACTTATTAAGTCCAATACATTCCTCATATGAATAGGTTTAAACATATCATAAACCATAACATAATCGTACCACATAATACATGCATAAAGGAAACATAACATTTCCACATTTCAATCACAAGATATCAATACAACACATTTTTATAATAAAAACGCTTTCAAAACCATTTTCAATACCAAAATAAAAGAAAGTTAAAACTTCGTATTTATTTTTCATTAAAAAAATGATGGCTTGTAGAGGAATCCGAAACTCAAATAATGGTCACGGCGGCGGAGAAGTCGTTGTCGCCGCATAAGTACGGAAAAACATTCCCTTTTGTCGTTTATCAAAACGCATCGTATAAAAAAGATTCCTTTTGAATAAACGTAAAAGTCAAAGGGGTTTATACACCGTATAAAAGAAATTTGTGTATAAAACCAAATATGCCTCAATGAAAGGGATTGAGACGAAGTCCTTAAAAAGATCATTTTTTTAAATAAAGTACATCTATAATGTGTATTCACTATAAGTACACATAAATAATGTAAAAATACAAGATAGGACATAATAATATCATGACATAATTTGAAAGTAGGAGATTAACCCAAAGAATGGAAGTTGGGTTAAGAAATTCCCTTACCTTGCGTCTTGTCCTGACTCGACCGTCCTTTAACCTCCTGAATAATAAACTAGAGTTAATTTCTATTTACTTAATAACCTTTTTCATGTTCATTATTCCTTTTATATCCCTTATTACCATGTTTTGAACATTATGTAATTATTTAAGTTAATAACGGTCGTTTTGTCGATCTTTGGTACTGGAGTCAAAAATAAACTTCTTATAATTACAAGTTGTTCATGTGGTGAAATATCCATTATATCCAGAATTATATTCATGATGTAGATATCATATATATAATATATATACAGTATATACATTCATTCATAATGTCACGTAACATTTAGAGGTAAGAAATGAAATGCACCGTTCATGGAGACGGTAAGCCGTACGTACGCATGAATGCTACTTTCATTTCTATCTCGTATTTAATGGAATGTAATAATAATGATATAAATTTATAATATAATTACAGTATAATATAGTGTATAATACCATTTAATACATCCTTTATACATCCCACATATGGCATTAACGATTCAAATCACTTTGAGGGGGCGGTAGTCCGCACTTCCTAAAATGAAATTATCACGTTTTACCCATAATGGAAATCATAAAGTATACCATAAATGAGAAATACAGAAGCATAAGTAAAACATAAACACATTATATATCATATATAAATATAGTGACATCTTAATGTCCACCTTTGAAGGTGTTATATGAGTGTTGAACAATCATCGTTTCGTGAGGCAGAAATTCGCCATCCACAGAAACCGTATGTTCTTTAACCATTAGATGTAGGTGTGTGTAAGTGTAGCTCGAATCCTTCTTATAAAAACATCCTAGTATATTGAGGATACTGGTGTTGTTACAAAAGAAATGAATAAAAAGAGTTTAGGGGGTTGGAGAAGAAAAATAAAACAAAACAACATTAGAGAAGACATTACCTCAAAATCGGGTAACTCTTTTTTATTTGAGTCAAAGGCTTCCTTGGGAAGAGTTCTGCCCAAATTGAGGCTTCTAAGAGTAAGAGGGGAAAGTTGGGAGAGTATTTGGGCAGAGGTTGGCCGATCCAAATGGATTGAAGGTGTGAATAAGGTGGGAGAGGTGGGGGCCTTTTATAAGTGGAGATGAGGGGCACTCTTGGAAAGTAAAGAAAAGTCACTTTATTATAAAATGAGTTTCGGATTTTAGAGGTCCCACACTTATATAATTCGAGGATAAGATGATAAGGGTTCGAAATCTACTCATCCAATAGGTTTTTGACAAGTGTACGCTTTGGATTTTACATTATCTTTCCATTTTATTTAAATCGTTAAATATTGAGGTCATCGCTGCATCATCATGATGTCATAATTAATTTAATTTATTTAATGTCTAAAAATTATAAAAAAACTACTATGATGTAGTAAATCGTTTTAGCTTTCTAATGAATATTTATAATCAAAATTTGGACTTGTGTAACCCCACTTAAAAACTGTTTTAGTAAAACAACTCATGTTTGTGTCAATTTAATTTTAACATTAAATATATATATATATATTAATGTCATTTTCCAACCAAAGTGGCTCCATGGGGTCCCCAAGTTGACCCATGTGTTGTCTTGGTCGGCCATGACTCATCCAATAGGAGTAAGACAAGTGTCAAGCTTATCTCATTTTATTTAAACATTATTTTTACCTTAAACTACACTAATTACCTCTAATCGCGATTAAGAACTTAAAAGTTACTATTCACAAAAAAATTATTTTGATCTCATTGAACCACATTTTACTTCTTAATGACAACCATGTATGTCGGATTTTTGAAAATCAAATCACAGAAGTGGTAATATTTCATTTAAACGAAAAATCAGTTATTTAACTACCACTTAGTGGTTTCACTATTCATCAAAAATTGAAGTTTTTCAGAACAATGCCAAAATTTCACCCTAAGCTATAATTGATATTCCGAATTCAAAAATGATGTCTATTTCACAAAATTCCCAACATATAAGTTTCATTAATTAATTTTATAATTAATTCCCGCTGTCACAACAAATAGCGTGTTTTTAAGAAAGAATTTATATCAAAAGATTGGCAATTGTTTATGTCCAATTTCAATGTTAAATTAATTCTAATGACCACCATTGGATAAAATGGTAAAAATATATTCTAATTATACTTTAAAACCACTAAATAGTATAATTTATCACTATAAATTATTTTTATTAAAAAAGTTGTTTTTAAGTATTTTTCACTATTCATAAAAAATTAGAAGTTCTCAGAAAAATACCAAAAATTCAACATAGGCTAATTTCGATATTCCGAATCCAAAAATGAAGTCCATTTTGAAATATAAAATTTTTATAATTTTAAAAAGTGGTTATTACTATTCATAACGGCTACTTTGATTAATCTTCGTGTTTTAGAACTCGAAGTTGCGTATAATGCAAGCTATTGCATTATTGAATGAGAAGCGCATAATGGAAGCTCAGGGGTGTTACAGTCAGTGGTGCACACCAATCAGGATATAGGATTTCTCATCAAATATGAAGACTCAGATATTTCTAGCCTTCAATGTTGTAAAATTTTGTACAATTTACCAAGAAGTATCATTCCTTCCATGAGCATGAAAACTTCATCCATAAACCCCCATAGTATCTACATACAGCCAAATAATTCAGGCCTCTTTATGTATGTGGAATGGATATTGGGGGTCCATACCCCCCATCTACAGCCAAGAAGTTCAAGTACATTTTTACTATTATCGATTTCTACTCCCAATGGGCTGAGGAAATACCTCTCAAAGAGGTAAGGGCCAAAAGTAATGTTGGATTCATAAAATCAAACATCATTTCCAAATTTGGTATCCCTCATACAGTACTAATAAACAATGGAACTAATTTTTATTTTATAGAGCTAGAAAATCTTTATCATAGGTATAATATCAAATCCATCCATTCATCCAGCAATCATGTAGTTAAAAATCTTCCAATTAAGGGTTTCCACAAGCCCTTGCAAACATACTCTAGAAGATAGTGGATAAAGGTAAGAAACCATTGCCTGAAAATCTCTTTCAAGCCTTATGGTATTATTAGACTCTGACTCGTATATCGTTATGGATGACCCCATACTCATTAGTATGTGGAACAGAAGCAGTCTTTCCCATTTAGGATCTGTTTCCACCGCTATGTGTTTACATCTGGGGTCATCTATCCATAGAGGAGAAGTTCGAAAAATGATGGGATGAATTGGAATGATTGGAAGAAAATTTATTCCATACCTTACACCACATAGAATTCTAACCGAATCAGATTTCTTGACTTTCCAATAAGAATTTATGCCTCTACTCGTCCCTCTAAGGAGAATTGGTATTGGTTTTTAGGACCCCAATGATACCCAGAATGAAGCCTCCAAATCTTGAGCTAAAGTTATAGTGAACTTGTTCTATACATATGGTCCACTCTAACAGATATTATTCTAGGATCTCGATGGATAGAGAGCTCATTAAAAATCCAACCAATGAAATGTTCCTGAAGAGATATTTTGTGTAATCACTCCAAATTCATCCTAGCTGTAGGATGTTAAACTGTAAAACACCACATTCATCCTAGTTGTAGGATGTTAAACTTAAAATCACCATATATGACCATGATGCAAGATATTAAACGGTGTAGTGGGTATTTTTCACATTACCATAAAAGCAATGATTTAATTTCTATGCCATGTGAACTTAAACTACATTGAATATTTGTCCATGTAGCATGATAATAAACTGCATGAGATAAGATCATAGTTGTATTAATTAAAACTACAAGAAACCAATATTCCTTACCACATGACATTAAACTACATGGTTGACATCATTTATATTTGATGTTAAGAAACCCGCAATGTACCGTGAGTTGAGATACCCCTCATGGTCCCTTTAAAATGGACCTTCATCTCACCTGTAGGTCTCAATAACATCCCTCTAACCCTTCAATGGGTTGAGATTCCCCCTTGGAAATACTTGAGTATGAAAAGTCTCGCAGCACGCATGGATAAGCCCCACATACATCATCACCACTTCATAATAGCATTTGGACCCCCTTTTATAAGTATATGACCCAAAATGATCACATCCTTACCAAAAGATAGTAAATTATATGGCCAACATTCACATCGTATGTCGGTAAACTGTACGATCAGTCTGAGAGATAAGTGTGGCTCGATTTCCAATTCCAATGGGATATGTAGTGACAAACATATTTCTATCAATAGTCCCAATCATTATGAAAAGCATATAAGCCCTCTTTCCCATGTGTACCAACCATAACTACATAGGGAACCTTTTTCCACAACATATAGCTTGGTTCGCATTATAATAAGATAGTTATAAACACTTATAACACAGGTTTTGGGCCCAACCATTAGTTTAGAAAATATTAAATCCCAATTACACACATCAAAACCCAGTTGTTCTGGTAAACGATCTTCACAAATTATGTGTGGTTGGAGTCTTTCTTCAACAATATATGTAGTGACATCAATATCTCCAATCCTAGGTCCAACTATAATAAAAAAACCCACTCCCTATGTAAGGATCATACCTACACTAGGAAAATCTTTAAGAACTACATGTGGCTTGATTCATGATTCATCAAGATATAAAGTGACTACTAGATCTCAAATCTCAGGTCAAGGTACAATAAAACCACATAATATCCTTTACTCCCTGTGTACAAATTCATACCTTCATAGGGAATTTTATCAAGAATAACGTGTATCTTGATTCTTTCCCCAGCAAGATACATTATGATTGTAACATCCCCAAGCTTTTTCAAATAAATATTCAAAGCATGAAACCATGAGTCCCTATAAAAAACACATTTTAAAATATAGCTGTTAAACACATATATTCTTCTTCTATGTTTTGAATTTCGAATAACGGTCATCTAGAGTTGTGATTAGTAAGTAATTTGGAGTCTGATTGAACCAACTTGATTTTTTGGTAAATAGTAACATACCCATATATATAGTAATATGAACCTTATGAATAGTAAATAATGATATTATTTTATTTTCTTATGGTAATAAGATAATGAGATCTTCATTAATTTCTCAATGTGATGTAAAAATAATTTACCTTTAAATTTTTTTTTTGAATCAGCTATGATTTTATTTAAAAATTAACTTAATCATATTTAGAAAATATTTTTAAAAATGGAGTTCATTTTTCAATTATACATGTCAAAAAATGGATGGGGTGTATTTTGGGTTTTTTCTAAATTACTTGAATTTTTCTGGAATAATAAAAAATACAGTTTTGAGTTTTCGTTGTGTTTAATGACATCATAACAATGTAATATTTAAAATACAATTATGGTATACTTTTGTACATAAAAATATCTTAGTGGTTTCCCAATTTGATAATACCATGGGAAAATACCATGGTAAAGCCCATGGTTTTACAAAAACCACTAATGAGGTGTCCTTTAAAATTAAAAAAACTCCCTCTCATTTACTATAAATACTCACTAATTCCTTCATTTTCCTTCATTACAATCTCTCCATCCTATAAGACATGTTAGTTTTACCTTCCTAGTAGTCCTCCAGAGTTTTCCTCATGCCCCAAAGGTCCCAACCATCAAATCCTATGATTTACTCTATAAGGTAAGAGAATTCTCAACTTCTCTTTTCCATTCATGTTTTCTTTTATGTGATATGTATTTAATGTTTTCATACCATGTTCTTATTTCCATATTATTCTATCCCTATAATATTTTATGTGTCTTTTAAGAATGGTTTACCTCTTTCCCCTCTCTTTTTAATGTTTTCTAAAACCATGTTTCATATCCATTATGCTGCTAAATTTTCGTTGGGTATCTCTCAAATTTTCTTTTCTTTTCAAGTTCCTTTCTTTTCTTTTATTTTCAAGTTCCTTTCTTTTCTTTTCTTTCCTCACATCCTTTCATCCAAATGTTATGATAGCTACAAAAACTCAATTTAACTATAATTTCTATAATAATGGAGTAATTTACCATCATCTCTCATTTCACATTCTTTTATACTATAATTGAAAACATCATCTGAGATGTGTTAATTTATCACAATCAAGGATGACGGGTTTTCAGTTTCTATCACCGCGTTAAATTCTGGTCATGAAATAATTTTGATGGTTGAACCATAATATAATGTATTTATTTTAACCTAATTAATAGTAAGGAAGAAGTATTTTTACGGAATACTAAATCATATGACCAAAATAGTTCCCAATAATCAAAATACCGCTAAAATAATCAAATTGAATTTCATTAATATTTCTTCTAATGATTCATAATAATACCATGTAACCAGATGTTTTAAATGATAATAAAAACCTATAAATGTTCATAAATAATATGTAAATTCAATTCTAGAGATTAACATCCATTCCACATGAACATCCATACTCATATACAAATATACTGATCATAACAACCAAGGAAACAAACACTCCAGACTGAAAGAATTCAATCTTATAACATATCAATAAAAACATAATAGACATAATAAAATTATGATAAATGATTTAATTTATAATAGGTTCTAAATTAAGTTATTAATAAGTCTGATTTCAAATTCCAGGACCTTAAGATCAAGAGAAGAATATAATCGGATTTAAGGTAAGGTTTCCCCATCTCAATTCCATTTTTGTTAGACATTCCTTATTCACTACAATTACTTGTGTATGGTGTATGTATACTGACCATTGATGTATCATATCATTAATATCTTTAATTTCATGGTATTAAATTTATGATTTTCATATTATTATATTTGAGGAATATGTTTCTATTGATTACCAAGTGGTAAGGGTTTTCCTCTCAAACCTCTATTTTCACTTGGGTTACTTTCATTGTTTAATTACCTCAAAATAATTATTATGTATTATTTTGTACTAATAATAAATTCTGTGTGATTGTTCTATATATGAACTCCAACCAGAATACTTTCTATTTTTTATGGAAAGAAACATGTTTTAAAGGGATCTATAAAAAAGCCTTCCCGAAATACAAGCCCGATTCAAGGGAATTTATCAAATTATTACCTATTTTCATAGGCACTATATAATATGATTTCTGAAACTATTATCTTTATAAAATAACTCATTTTATTATGAAAATACTACCATTCTTCACTTCTGGTTTTATAAAAATATTTTTTCAAAAGAACTCTTCTTTTCAAAGTTAAAGATTGTGTATCTCAAGAATTACTCGAAGATTTTAGAAGAGTATCTTCATTAATTTCAACACTCTTGTTGATTCTTATGTATTATTGGGATTAATATTTAATTGTATCACATACTATATTTAATTTAATTTTTTTTTATTATTTTTCTGGATGTGCTATCTTAAAACCATTCACCAATTTACTCTGAATGGTTAGTGATTATGCTTAATGTTCGGGGAAAGTTATTTACATTTTATATATTAGTTTAAATATGAATTTATATATTGTTTATGTTTATCCCAGTTCATATGAGGAATTCATTGGACTTAGTATTTTTTGGGTGGGGCCTACGATAGACCCTCGGTGCATCAGTAGGTCTCATGAAAAAAACTATGGTCTTGGCACAAGGCCTTGACTGTATGGTTATGATGTCCCATATTATGTATTCCCTCCTTATGAAAATTTTATTTATGGTTCATGTGGTTATTAGAATATTAGAATACCAATTATTATAGAATTATTTATTCATCTATTATTCTAGCCATAATGTGTTTAAGTTTTTTTTAAAGGCATATGTTTTTTGTTATTAAACATTCCTAATGTTTATATCATGATATCTTAGGCTTTATTGCTTACAATTACTGAGTGATTGAGCTCACCCCTTCCTTATGTTTCATTCTCTCTGGATATGAATAAAATTATTATGAATGGCATGTTGATATAACCTTGTAGTTATCGATGATTTTGAAGAAATTTCTATGTTGTTTTTCATTTCAATTTGTTATGATAAACTTATGTATGTATCTTGTTTCCAGTTCTACTAAAATACTCTACCCTTTTGGGTGTTTATTCCTTGTTTATATTCCAATATAATAAATTAAGGAACCATCTCCCAGAAACTAGGGTCGGGTCCTTATAGTTGGTATCAAAGTAAATTTAGTAGAAAACATGGAAATGATATTTAGAAAATGTATATTAGGGAACAAATCTCTAAGATATTCTTTGAGGATAAGCATACAAGAACATCCTTTTATTTTATTAAGGAATAGATTATGTGTATCTTTCTATAAAATACATCCCTATCTAGATACTACAAGTGGATGTCATTCGAGAACAGATATACCTAGGGGAGAAAAATCAGACAAAGAGTTTTGGGCTTGACCTAGGGTATCTTGGTACACGACAACTGGCCATACTGCGCACCTGGTTGGACACTCCTGGGGGATATTCTTAAAATAATTCACACATTCTTTACAAGACATTATAAAGTATTTACATGTAAATTTTTCCTCAAAGAAACTATGTTTATGATTAAGAGATTAGCTATGTATAGAATTTCAATTTGTTCTAATTAGTTTTCGACATTGATATGATATATTATGATTCCTACCCTAATCTAGTGTATGCCATTATCTAAAAATAGAGCCTAGTGGAAGGAATGGAAACCACATGAATGTGTGTGCCCCATGTTGGTATTTACCTCTAATGCAAGATAATGATATCAGCTTTGGTGTTGTGACTGGTTCTTAAAAACATATAACTATACTGGGACAGTTGACTCGGGTTATGAATAATAAACTTACCCATATGGAGCATCTGGCTCTACCACGTGGAGAAGTTATGTTATATCACTTTATGCAAGAATAGCCTCCATAATTCAATGAGACTACAAACCTGTTTGTAGCAGAGCAGTGGATATATTCCCTAGAGAATATATTTATTGCTTTTGGTTGTAACGAAAGAGATAAGGTTGTCATGGCAGTTTATCATCTATCAGGAGATGTAGATCAGGGGTGGTCATTAATCCAAAACACAAATGAGGAGGAAGAAATAGAAGAGATGGAATGGAGGGTTTTTAATAAAATATTCCAAGATAAATATTTACCCTGCAAACTACGAGCAAATATGGAGAGGAAATTATTAAATTTGAGGTAGAAGGAGAATGAAAATGTTTCCAAGTATGAATCCAACTTTACAAGGCTGGAAAGGCATGTTATAGACTGTATACGTAATCTAATAAACAAAATAGATTGATTCTCTTATGGTTTAATACCATTCCTCTAAAGAGCACTAGTATCCCAAAGTTTCTCATCATATGAAGATAAAGTCTCAAAGACAGAAAAGGAATTTTTTATGTCTTATGTCTTAATGGGAAGGTAAAAGAAGAAGAGTGCTGCTAAAAACATTGGAAAAGGAAATAATGAAATGGGGAATAAGGGAAGAGTTGAACTTTTATCCTATCGTAATTATGGGAAGAAACACCCTAGAAAATTTCTGAAGGGAATGGGGGTCTCTTACAAGTGCAGAGAAAAAGTCCACCAATCTCAGGATTGTAAGGGGAATAAATAAGCTACCAATGTTGAATTCTACAATTCTAGGGAGATGGTACATTATGCATATAAATTTACTAAGAATCAAGGAATTGTTCTCCAAAGATGGACAATGCAGCAAGGCCAAGCTTATACGGTCAAAACTATGAAGGTTGAAGTTCCTAATGAAGTGGTGGAAGGTACTTTAATAGTTTCAATAATCTTAGAAAATGATTTATTTGATTATGGATCGTCTCATTATTTCAAATCTTTCTAGTTTTTCAAGAAAATAATATATTTCCAATTTGATTTAATATGGGAGTGGATAGTCAAAACTCTTAAGGGAAGTATCATTGCAACACTACTAAAAAAGGCCATTAGAGACCGCCAATGGCGGTCGCTTCTACTCCATCGTTGTAGGGCTTTAGCAACCTCCAATGGCGGTCGCTATAGGTGTCCGAAATGCCGCCTTGAGCGACCGCCTAGCGGTCGCTGTAGGCTGACTCGCGGGCACCATTAGCGACCGCCATTGGCGGTCGCTAATACTGCCAGGACAGCAGGCTAGAGCGACCGCCATTGGCGGTCGCTAATGCTGCCTGGCAGGCATGCTATAGCGACCGCCAGAGGCACTCGCTAAACTTGAAAAAAAAAATTTAAAAAATTCATACCATAATAAATATATATATATATTTATATTTATTAAATCAAATATATATATATATATAAAATAATGAAAATATTGATATATATAATACTAAATAAAATATGTATATTTATTTATTAAATAATATATATATATATATATATTAATGAAAATATTTATATAGATAATATTAAATAAAATATTTTTCATTTTTTAAATAAAATGTACAAATTGTGTTTTTTTCTTCACGGTGGAAAAGCAGACATAAAACAAGGTAACAATCATAAAAAATGGAAAACAATTAAGCGCGCGCAACACTTAAAGAACGCATAATGAGCCCTACCGCGCAGACCGCACGTCTGATTGGCATTCCATCTGCGCGTACACATCACGAATAATAATTAGATTGTTTCTCTGTGATTTCAGGTCAATCCGATGTGGTCCGCTATGATTTTGAGCGTGAGACGCCCGTGTTGGCCGTTTATGACACCGGAACGACGTTCCCGGTCACCGCGGGCACACGGTGCGGCCGATTGACGTGCCGTCTGCTCGAACACGTCAAAATTTACTCACCCTTTGATGTCGTCTGATTTCAGGTCATTCGGACCTAGTTCGGCCCATTTGGACCCCCCCACGCGCGTTTATCAAGCGCGCACAACACTTAAAGAACGCATAATGAGCCCTACCGCGCAGACCGCACCTCCGATTGATGTTTCGTCTGCACGTACACGTCACGAATAATAATTATATTGTTTACCTATGATTTAAGGTCATTCCGATGTGGGCCGCTATGACTTTGACCGTCAGACGCCTGTTTTGGCCGTTTATGACACCGGAACGGCGTTCTCGATCACCGCGGGCACACGGCACGTCTGATTGACGTTTCGCCTCCTCCTGCATCTCAAGAAAAATATTCCTATAGTTCTCGTGGGGTTTCAGGTTGTTCGGAGCACGTTTGCTCCGAATTGGACCGTTGCACGCCGTTTTGGTGTTCTGTGGCGCCGGAAACGCATTTCCGGCCTCCGCTGTCAAACGGCACCTCCGAATGGCGTGTCGTCTGGCCGACCATTTAAGAATTCATGCACCGGCTGTTGTCGTGCAATTTCGTGGCATTCAGAGGCCGTTCGGGTGGTTTTGACCCCCCAACGCGCCATTTCAGGGCGCGCCGCGCTGCTGAAAACGACGCATTCGGTCGTGCCGCGCGCACCGCACGTCCGATGGACGTGCCGCCTCCTCCTGAATCTCAGGAATAATATTCCTATTGTTCTCGTGTGGTTTCAGGTCGTTCGGAGCACGTTTTCTCCGAATTGGACCGTCGCACGCCGTTCTCGTGTTCTATGGCGCCAGAAACGCGATTTCGGCCGCCGCGGTCAAGCGGCATGTCCGATTGATGTTCCGTCTGGCCGACCATTTCAGAATTCACGCATCGGCTGTTGTCGTGCGGTTTCGTAGCATTCGGAGGTTGTTCGGGTGGTTTTGACCCCCCAACGCGCCATTTCAGCGCGCGTCGCGCTGTTGAAAACGACACATTCGGTCGTGACGAGCGCACCGCACGTCCGATGAACGTGCCGCCTCCTCCTGCATCTCAGAAAAAATATTCCTATTGTTCTCGTGCGGTTTTAGGTCGTTCGGAGCACGTTTGCTCCAAATTGGACCGCCGCACGCCGCTTTGGTGTTCTATGGCACCGGAAACGCGTTTCCAGCCGCCGCGGTCAAACAACACCTCCGAATGACGTGCCGTCTGGCAGACCATTTTAGAATTCACACACCGGCTGTTGTCGTGTGGTTTCGTGGCATTCAGAGGTCATTCGGGTGGTTTTGACCCCCCAACGCGCCATTTCAGCGCGCGTCGCGCTGCTGAAAACGACGCATTCGGTCGTGCCGCGTGCACCGCACGTCTGATGGATGTTCCGCCTCCTCCTACATCTCAGGAATAATATTCCTATCATTCTTGTGCGGTTTCAGATCGTTCGGAGCACGTTTGCTCTGAATTGGACCGTCGCACGCTGTTTTGGTGTTCTATGGCGCCAGAAACGCGTTTCTGGCCGCCGCGGTCAAACGACACCTCCGAATGACGTGCCGTCTGGCCGACCATTTCAGAATTCATGCACCGACTGTTGTCGTGCGGTTTCGTGGAATTCGGAGGTCGTTCGGGTGGTTTTGACCCCCCAACGCGCCATTTCAGCGCGCGCAGCGCTGCGGAAAACGATCCATTCGGTCGTGCCGAGCGTACCGCACGTCCGATTGACGTTCCACCTCCTCCTGCATCTCAGGTAAAATATTCCTATCATTCTCGTGCGGTTTCAGGTCGTTCGGAGCACGTTTGCTCCGAATTGGACCGCTGCACGCCGTTTTGGTGTTCTATGGCGCTGGAAACGCATTTCCGGCCACCGCGGTCAAACGGCACTTCCAATTGACGTTCCGTCTATCCGAACATTTCAGAATTCACGCACCGGCTGTTGTCGTGCGGTTTCGTGGCATTCAGAGGTCGTTCGGGTGGTTTTGACCCCCCAACGCGCCATTTCAGCGCGCGCCGCGCAGCTGAAAAAGATGCATTCGGTCGTGCCGCGCGCACCGCACGTCTGATGGATGTGCCGCCTCCTCCTTCATCTCAGGAAAAATGTTCTTATCATTTTCGTGCGGTTTCAGGTCGTTCGGAGCACGTTTGCTCCGAATTGGACCGCCGCACGCCGTTTTGGTGTTCTATGGCGCCGGAAACACGTTTCTGGCCTCCGCGGTCAAACGACAACTCTGAATGACGTGCCGTCTAGCTGAACATTTCAGAATTCATGCACCGGCTATTGTCGTGCGGTTTCGTGGCATTCGGAGGACGTTCGGGTGGTTTTGACCCCCAACGCGCCATTTCAGCGCGTGCCGCGCTGCTGAAAACGACCCATTAGGTCGTGCCGAGCGCACCGCACATCCAATGGACATGCCGCCTCCTCCTACATCTCAGGAAAAATATTCCTATCGTTCTCGTGCAGTTTCAGGTTGTTCGGAGCACGTTTTCTCCGAATTGGACCGCTGCATGCCGTTTTGGTGTTCTATTGCGCCAGAAACGCGTTTTCGGCCGCCGCGGTCAAACGGAACGTCCGATTGATGTGCGGTCTAGCTGACCATTTCAGAATTCACGCACCGGATGTTGTCGTGCGGATTCGTGGCATTCGGAGGTCGTTCAGGTGGTTTTGACCCCCCAACGCGCCATTTCAGCGCGCGCCGCGCTGCTGAAAACGACGCATTCGGTTGTGCCGCACGCACCGCATGTCCGATGGACATGCCGCCTCCTCCTGCATCTCAGGAATAATATTTCTATCGTTCTCGTGCGGTTTCAGGTCGTTCGGAGCACGTTTTCTCCGAATTGGACCGCCGCACGCCGTTTTGGTGTTCTGTGGCGCCGGAAACGCGTTTCCGGCCACCGCGGTCAAACGGCACGTCCGATTGACGTGCCTTCTGGCCTACCATTTCAGAATTAATACACCGGCTGTTGTCGTATAGTTTCGTGGCATTCGGAGGTCGTTCGTGTGGTTTTGACCCCCCCAACGCGACATTTCAGCACGCGCCGCGCTGCTGAAGACGACACATTCGGTTGTGCTGAGCGCACCGCACGTCCGATGGATGTGTCGCCTCCTCCTGCATCTCAGGAAAAATATTCCTATTGTTCTAGTGCGGTTTCAGGTCGTTCGGAGCACGTTTGCTCCGAATTGAACCGCCGCACGCCGTTTTGGTGTTCTATGGCGCCGGAAACGCGTTTCCGGCCGCCGCGGTCAAACGGAACCTCCAAATGATGTGCCGTCTGGCCGACCATTTTAGAATTCACTCACCGGCTGTTGTCGTATGGTTTCGTGTCATTCGGAGGTCGTTCGGGTGGTTTTGACCCCCCCAACGCGCCATTTCAGCAGGAGTCGCGCTGCTGAAAACGACGCATTCGGTCGTGCCACGCACCGCATGTCCGATGGATGTGCCGCCTCCTCCTACATCTCAGGAATAATATTCCTATCGTTCTCGTGTGGTTTCAGGTCGTTCGAAGCACGTTTGCTCTGAATTGGACCGCCGCACGCCGTTTTGGTGTTCTATGGCGCCTGAAACGCGTTTCCGGCCGCTGCGGTTAAACGGCACCTCCGAATGACGTTCTGTCTAGCCGAACAATTTAGAATTCATGCACTGGCGATTGTCGTGCGGTTTCGTGGCATTCGGAGGTCGTTCGGGTGGTTTTGACCCCCCAACGCGCCATTTCAGCGCGCGCTGCGCTGCTGAAAACGACCCATTCGGTCGTGACGAGCGCACCGCACATCCGATGGACGTGTCGCCTCCTCCTGCATCTCAGGAAAAAATATTCCTATCGTTCTCGTGCGGTTTCAGGTCGTTCGGAGCACGTTTGCTCCGAATTGGACCGCCCGCACGCTGTTTCGGTGTTCTATGGCGCCGGAAACGCGTTTCCGGCCGCTGCGGTCAAACGGCACATCCGATTGATGTGCCGTCTGGCCGAGCATTTCATAATTCACGCACCGGCTGTTGTCGTGCGGCTTCGTAGCATTCGGAGGTCGTTCGGGTGGGTTTGACCCCCCAACGCGCCATTTCAGCGCGTGTCGCGCTGCTGAAAACGGACACATTCGGTCGTTGCCGCGCACTACCGCACGTCCGATTGATGTGCCTCCTCGTCCTGCATCTCAGGAAAAAATATTCCTATCATTCTCGTGCAGTTTCAGGTCGTTCGGGAGCACGTTTGCTCTGAATTGGACCGTCGCACGCCGTTTTGGGGTTCTATGGCGCCATAAACGCGTTTCCGGCCGCCGCAGTCAAACGGCACCTCCGAATGACGTGCCGTCTGGACCGAACATTTCAGAATTCACGCACCGGCTGTTCTGTCGTGCGGTTTCGTGGCATTCGGTGGTCGTTCGCATGGTTTTGACCCCCCAACGCGCCATTTCAGCGAGCGCCGCGCTGCTGAAAACGACCCATTCAGTCGTGCCAAGCGCACTGCACGTTCGATGGACGTGTCGCCTCTATTGAATCTTAGGAAAAATATTCCTATCATTCTCGTGTAGTTTCAGGTTGTTCGGAGCACGTTTGCTCCGAATTGGACCGCCGCACGCCGTTTTGGTGTTCTGTGGCGCCGAAAACGCGTTTCCGGCCACTGCGGTCAAACGGCACCTCCGAATGACGTGCCGTCTGGCCATCCATTTCAGAATTCACGCACCGGCTGTTTTCGTGCGGTTCTTCGTGGCATTCGGAGGTCGTTCGGGGTGGTTTTGACCCCCGAACGCGCCATTTTAGCGCGCGAGCGCGCTGCTGAAAACGACCCATTCGGTCGTGCCGAGCGCACCGCACGTCCGATTGACGTACCGCCTCCTCCTGCATCTCAGGAAAAATATTTCTATCGTTCTCGTGCAGTTTTCAGGTCGTTTGGAGCACGTTTGCTCCGAATTGGACCGTCGCACGCCGTTTTGGTGTTCTATGGCGCCGGAAACGCGTTTCCCGACCGCTGCGGTCAATACGGCACGTTCCGATTGACGTGCCGTCTAGCCGACCATTTCAGAATTCACGCACCGGCTATTTTCGTGCGGTTTCGTGGGCATTCGGAGGTCGGTTCGGATGGTTTTTGACACCCCAACGCGCCATTTCAGCGCGCGCCTCGCGCTGCTGAAAACGACGCATTCGTCGGTCGTGCCGCGCACATACCGCACGTCCGATTGACGTGCCGCCTCCTCCTTCATCTCAGGAATAATATTTCTATCGTTCTCGTGCGGTTTCAGGTCGTTCGGAGCACGTTTTTCTCCGAATTGGACCGTCGCACGCCGTTTTGTGTGTTTTATGGCGCCAGAAACGCGTTTCCGGCCGCCGCGGGTCAAACGGCACCTCCGAATGACGTGTCGTCTGGTCGACCATTTCAGAATTCATGCACCGGCTATTGTCGTGCCGTTTCGTGGCATTTCGGACGTCGTTCGGGGTGATTTTGACCCCCCAACGCGTCATTTCAGCGCGCCGCGCTGCTGAAAACGACACATTCGGTCGTCCGGGGGGCTGTACGGGTGTGCGGGCGGGGGGGGGGGGGGGGGGGCTGTCTGGGGGTGTGGGGGGGGGGGGGGCTGTACGGGGGTGAGGGGGGTTGGTACGGGTGTGCGGGGGGGCTGTACGGGGGTGCGGGGGGGCTGTACGGGGGTGCAGGGGGGCTGTCCCGGGGGTGCGGGGGGGCTGTACGGGGGTGTGCGGGGGGGCTGTATGGGTGTGCGGGGGGGCTGTCCGGGGGTGCGGGGGGGGTTGTACCGGGGGTGCGGGGGGTCTGTCCGGGGGAGTGCGGGGGGGGGGGGGGGGGGGCTGTACGGGGGGTGCGGGGGCTGTACGGGGGGTGCGGGGGGGCTGTCCGGGGGTGCGGGGGGGGGGGGGGGGGGGGGGGCTGTAGGGGGGTGCGGGGGGCTGTACGGATGTGCGTGGGGGCTATCTGGGGGTGCGGGGGGCTGTACGGCAGGGGGGATGTACGGGGGTACGGGGGGCTGTACGGGTGTGCGGGGGGGCTGTCCGGGGGTGCGGGGGGCTGTACGGGGGGTGCGGGGGGGCTGTACGGGGGTGCGGGGGGGGGGGGGGGGGCTGTCTGGGGGTGCGGGGGGCTGTACGGTGGTGCGGGGGGGGGGGGGGTTGTACGGTTGTGCGGGGGGGGGGGGGGGGGGGCTGTCCGGGGGTGCGGGGGGGCTGTACGGGGGTGCGGGGGGCTGTACGGGGGTGCGGGGGGCTGTACGGGGGTGCGGGGGGGCTGTCCGGAGGTGCGGGGGGGGGGGGGGGGGGGCTGTACGGGGGTGTGGGGGGCTGTACGGGGGTGCGGGGGCTGTACGGGGGTGCGGGGGGGCTGTCCGGGGGTGCGGGGGGGCTGTACGGGGGTGCGGGGGGGGGGGGGGGGGTTAGAGTTTTTAAATGCACGACTTAGATAATATTAGCTATCATATAATAAAGAAGAAAAAAAAAGAAATTATAAGTACACAGCCTTTTAATTTAAATTAAATGAATACATACAGTACATCAATGTCAACCCCACCAGTAAAAACAAAAAACATATCTCGTGAATATATGATGCGGCACGCGTTGTCATCAATGATACCTCCTTCTGGTGGGCCAGGGGCCTACAACAAATAAACATTATAAATATTTTAATAACAAAAACAATTTAAATTAAATAAATAAATACAGTATATACCTGTGTCATATGATCCCCTGCACTATCAGCTCGACACACATATTCCCGCAGTGCTCTAAACTCAGCTGTCAATTGCGCATTTGCCTCCTCGGAAGCACGCAACCGTGCCTCAAAATATGACATCTGCTGTGTCATATGAGCAACTGCAGGACCGACAACCGCAGCGCGTGACACTATAGAACGAGGAATCCCTGCTCCATAGGTCAAACTATAGCCATGCCCGTCCCGACCGATAATGCGATGAAAGATCTCATCCCAATCGCATGGGAAGCTGTCGCTGGTCCTCTGGCAGATGTTCTAACTCGGCTTCAAATTGAGCCTGTGAAATATTTAAATATATATAAATATATATATGTTAATATATGGATTTATGTAATTATTGGTAAGTATAGACACTTACTATCAATGCTGCAACCTCTGGATCATTGTGATCACGAGTCCTCATCCACACCGACATTTTATCAGTTGCTGCACCTTGCTCTCGTAACTGTATAATAAAAGAATATAAACACAAAACCATATTAATTAATAAATTAAAAAATGAATAATATATACCTCATGTCAGATCTGAGACACGTGACGAGTCCGAGCCTGTGAGGTGGTCCCTGCAACGCTCGATTCTCAAAATGGCGTGTTGACACCTCCTACATTCAATTCATTCAAATTTCAAACAAATCACATATTCTTGAAAATATATATACACCAAATAATTAATATACAAACCGCAACACCCTCAGTAGACCAATATGCAACCAAGTCATGCCACTGAGCCGGGAGGACACCTCTTGGGACTTTTTCCAAAGTGTCTAGGGCACCCACATTTGGTACCCAGTGGTCCCTCTTCACTTTGCCTTTATAATCTTTCCACATCTTACGGAATTTGCTCATACACACGGGCCGAAACTCTTCACGGCATACTTTCAAATTTTGCTATAAAGAAAATAATCAAACATATTAGTATTCTTTATATAGAGAAAATAAAGTAAAATGATTTTCTTACCTGAACCTCCCTCCATAGATGATCTAATGTGTCCTGAGGGATAGAAGCCCAGTCACGCGTGGTCAATGGAAATCGATGTGGGTCACATATGATATGACCCAGATGATGAATAAATGTCGGGGTATTCAGTCCCACAGGATGAAAAACCTCATCAAATGAAACATCTATCGTCGTCGTGTCGGAATTCCATGATAATATGCCACGACCAGGGCCTCTCCTGCGAGAGGAAGAAGCAGCCGAGTCTGATCCTGTTGAAAACAATTTTATATATAAATTGACAAATGTTATATATATATATATATATATGTCAATTACATAAAAAATATAGACAATGACATTCAAACATACCTCGACCCTGAGACGTAGATGCCTCAGATAGATGATGTGGATCTTCTGCCTCTTCCCCTGACATGTCTGCAGTCATAGAAAACATCAGTAATGAGTCCAAAGTGTTTAAAAGATAAATTGGATTGTTCTTAAAAAATCAAACTTGTACAACTGTTAATCAAACAAAAAATGGATTGAATAATAGTTGTGAATGAATTTTAAAAAATCAGAAAGTTAACGAAACAGATATACAAATTATGTACAAAACCAGTCAATACATAGCCAAATTTCAGATAGAACTAATAAAAATTCAAGCAGCACATGAATCAGATGAAGAATACCTCAAAGGGATGATACACCGACCATAACATCAATAAATCAAGAGTAAAAACAACCTAAATATTTATGATTGAATTAAAACTTACAAAAGTGAGGATTAAAACTTATAAAGATTTATAAAATGATTAGATAATTTATGATATCCTAGGACATTCTACTGAATAGAGGGAAAACAATTATACCTTTCATTAAGCATGAAAATCGACCATTTCTCCTTCAACAGCCGCTCTGAACCAATAAATATCTTCTTCACATTGAACTACGGTATGTTGATCAAGTTGTTGGTAAACAAACGGAACAGTCTCGGGTTCATCTTCTTCAAATAAAAACACTCCTCGCCGAGACATTTTGACAACAACCTTTCCAACTTGGATCCGAAGGCAAAGTAACGAAGAATACTTGTTCCGCTTGTGATGTCAAAATGAAAGGTTCATTCTCAACTCGTTCATTATTTCTGTATAACATATAGATAAAATTCACCAATGAAAACTGATATTGATCGACTTTACATCCACGCACTGGATCAACCCAATTACACTTTAACAATATGTACTTCAAACCGTGTGTGTATACAACTTCAACGATGTCTATCAATTGACCATAGTAATAACTAGAATCGAAAAAGGGACAACCGATGCCACTGTTTTGTGTTGCTCGTTTGTCGTCAACATCTTTAATGCGAAATCGAAACCATTAGCATCAATAGCTTTATAATGACAAGCCGTTATAGATGGACCCTCAGCCAGTTGGATAAATACTTCAGGTAGCGTGGGGTCCCCTAACTCCCTCAGCTTACGAACCTACATAATTTATAAAAATCAATAGCGATATATGCATAAAGAATTAGTATAATACGTCACTCATAATGAAAATCAATTTATACATACATAATCCTTGAACTAATCATGAAATGAGGCATAATGAGATTGTTGAATTTGCAACTCAGTCACACGATGCATCACTTCTTTTATCTCATTAATGTGTTTCCTGCAAATGATAACGCGATGTTTAAAAGATCATCTTATGAAAACAAAACATGTAAAAGTTATACAAGCACATTGATAAGATACTTACTGCATTAATGGTGCAACTGATGGAGTATTGAACAAGATATATCAATGTGATTGTATCCACTCGATGTTGTACA